>CM051517.1:2592500-5092500 GCA_028015205.1 Mytilisepta virgata
TGAAATTACGCCCTGAAGTTTTGTTGTATTCTGCATGCCCTCAAGATATTTGATCTGTTAGAAGATTAAAATTACCTGAAATATTAATCTACACTTACCTTTGGTATCTTGCATTACTACGGAACTATATTCAAGGAAAGTGACTAATAAATTTGTGGGCTGACATGTTGGTTCTAATAAATCTGGCTCATTCTTTACTACTGAAAAGAAAATATTTTAATACCAGAATATACAAATATCCTTGAATTGTTTACATGATATTATTTTAATTTTCATTCTAAAAAAAAAATCCATATTTTTATTGAAATGCTGACCTACTGCTGAAAGTATAATCTAAGTATTGAAAATACTGAAAACGCAAAGCTTATTTGTGAGACAATTGCCAAGTGAGCAATTAATATGTACAGTTTGTATCCACAAAATATTTTCTGCTACAGACACTGCAGTTATCTAAAAATAAAGTCATTAGACTGACAACTTTTGCCACTAGATGTCATCATAATGGAGAGCACAATTTGGGTCAACAGAATAATAATTATAATGCAAAGCATAGATTAGCTTTACGTTCTAAATCAGATGCTAATCTTAATGGTAAAGTGTGAGAACATGTGGCTAGGAATACTCACCTTGATTAACTAATGGATTTCCAGGTGCTAAAAAAGGTTAGGCTAGAACAGACTCACTATGATTAACAAATGGACTAAGGTGCTAAGGTAGGTGGGGAGTGAACAGATGTACCTGATTATGTAATGGATTTCAAGGTGCTTAGGTAGGTGTGGACTGAACAGACTTACCTTGATCAACTAATGGATTTCATGGTGCTAAGACAGGTGTGGACTGAACAGACTTACCTTGATTTACTAATGGATTTCCAGGTGCTAAGGAAGGTGATGACGGAGGTGTTGCCGGTGTTGATGGAGTGTGTGTCTACAAATGTAAATTAGAATATTTTAACAATATGATCTTTTTATCTTTTATACAGATAATCATAATGGTGAAAAACTGGAGTTTTTCAGCAATACAATAAAATCACTAAAATTGTCTATCATACTCATCATGTGATATTTCCCATTAATCGAATGCTGTGATTTAAATATGAACCCTGCTTTATACTAAGCCAACACACTGAGCTGGATTTTTAACATCCTAGCAAGTTAACAGTTCACAGGAAGACACATTATACAGACTCCGAGCCTTTGCTCTTACTCCTAGATCTATGCCATGTGACTTTGCAAAGAGGCAGCAAATACAATTTTAATGTCTTTGGTTTGACGAAGATGGGGAACGAATCCTCAACCTTCAGAAATCAAGGCAAGCACCCTACCACAAGATCATAGAGGCAGTTTGTTACTGTTTGGTATAACATGAATAGCTAAAGACAGCTAAATTCACTTTGTTAAATGACACTGACAATAAAGCAAAATACAGAAGTCTTATCTGTTTATTTTTAGATAGGTCTTCATATGATACCATACTCATAAAAATTTTAATTCAAGTGCAAAGCAGTTCTCCACCCTTATACAGTGCCTCTATATTCACTTACATGTGTGAGAGCGGTGATAAAATTTCTGTTCAGATGAATGGCCTCATATAATGCCAATAATATGGAATCATTTGATCTATAAAAAAAATTTACATAATAATTACCATTGCAGGATGTTAAAGATGATTATTTCAATATTTGACCATGTAAATATATATTCTAACATCGTAACCAGTGGATTATCAGATTTATTTAATCGAGATAGTTAAGTTATCAAAATTTGATAAATCGAATAATCCTCGAATCTATTTCTCCAATAATTGTCAAATAAATTTTCATATCTGATAACAACAATCCCCTTGAAGTGCCTCCACATTCCTGTTTTTTACATCATAAACTCGTGCAATATGTTTGATTCGAAGAATTCCAAACATAAAAGTTGTTCTGGGAGGTTTTGAATTTTTGTCTTAACCAATCATCAGCTGAGATAATAGGCAACCACATGTTGATTACTTTTGATAAATAATGGTTAAGGAAACGGTTAAATTGATAACGAATTAGAGAATCATATAAAATGAAAAGATAACGAACTGTAACAGTAAGTAATCAGCAGACAAAGTATAACTGATCTTTGGAAATTTTTGCATTGATTTGTTTTCCTAAGATGTGATATGTCCTAATTATAGAAATTAATGGATTTTTCTTAAATTCTGTAAATAAAAATATGAAAAATACAATAAATACATTGATTATCAACTTCTCTGAATCTCTAACAAAAAATTAACTACTTTGTAATCTACCTTTTAGAAAGCCAAAATATCATTTTAAAAAGCGTTTTATTGATCACAACACAATCTACAATTTTGATAATCCAAAACTTAGTAGGCTAATTAATACCTCACAGCTGCTATCTGCTTTTCATCTGCCACAAACATATTACCAACCTGTAAAATTCATCATATATATTATCATGTTATACATGTAGTACAGAATTATCAGTATAACAACACTGAACATAATAACATTTTTACAATAGTTAAAATTTACAGGCTAATAAGATAGAAATATGCAACAATTGTGAACAGGAAACATTGCTTTGTTACTCAAATGTTTGCAATGTCTATAAGACTCCCCATTAAAGTTATTCTAGGTATGGGTTTCTATAAAGTACATATGTACTTCATAATACATATAACCAGACTATTGTATGCAAAAACAAGAAAAATTATAAAACAATGTCATGATAATATGCAAGCCTTTAATATGAGTTCAAAAATCTAATACAAAAACTTTGACAGTAAGTAATTGACAAAAACTGTGCCAAATACTGTGGATTCATTTATTTTCATGGGTAGCAATTTTTGTGGATTATGGAAAAAAGCATTTTATGGGGATACATAAACTCATGGACTGTCATTTCAAAACAGTTTTTGAAATATTTAATTTTGTAGGCTGCCATATCAGAAACTGAATTCCTAATTGCAGATCTATGACAAAGTGCTGATTAAAAGAGCTTCAAACAAAAGCAAGACTTTCGAAATCATTGTTTATAAACAAATGTTTTCAGTGTTTTATTACTTAACTACAATTCTAAATGAATTAAGAAAAATTAAGATGAAATGACAACTAGTTACATTGACCTTTGAAAAAACATGAATCCGTAATGGTTTTATTAAAATGTTGTTATTGCAGTTTATTTCTTGCTTACAGATCATCTACTTTTTCATTATTTTACATTTAAAAATTTGCTGCGACAAAAATTCCGAAAAAACTTGTGATTGTTTAACATTGTCAGAATAGAATAAAGAATGGAAACGGGGAATTTTTCAAAGAGACAACAACACGACCAAAGAGCAGAAAACAGCTCAAGGCTACCAATGGGTCTTCAACGCAGTGAAAAAATCCCACACCCGGAGGCGGACTTCAGCTAGCACCTTAACAATAATGTATACTAGTTCAGCAAGGTGGACGGCATGAACACAAAGAAAGAACACAAACTGAAAACCAAAGTCCATATAATTTCATGACAGGAAAAAATGAAATTTATTGGATTTTCTATTTATCAATGCATAAGTACATGTATATATATTTCATACAGAGTAGTAGCATATTTGTCATAATCAGCATCAAATTCCATCATCTTGCTCCTAAGAGTTTTATGTAGAGATTTTTTGTGCATACTCAGTATGTTAAGTTATAAAAATCCTTCAGTTGAGAAGAAAACTTTTTGAATAGATCAGATAAGATAATGTTTATTAACCAATTAAGGGCCCTCAATGGGGCAATAAGTAACAGAGTAACAAATAAAAACATTGAAAGGGAAGAAGTTACTTGATTGACAGAAAATCAGACAACTGCAATTACATGACAGAAAACATTCAATATAAATAAATAAACCATGATTTTATAAAATATAAAGACTGATGGCATATTAACATGTAAAAATTTGCCAACAGAGTTTAATATATCAGGATCTTCACAATTGAGAATATAATATAACTTTGGTCTATCTGATAAATTTGTGAGGGGGGGGGGGGACTTTTGATGATATAAATTTAAATAGTTCTTTCCTCACATTAGTATACTTTTCACACCTGGTTAGAAATGTTCTTTGTCTTCAACCTCCCCAATGGAACAATTTTTACACTTTCTTTCATTTCTGATTATTTTTTTGTAACGACCTGTTTCTGTCAAAAGTCTATGTGAAGATACACGAAAATCAAATATTTTTCTAATGTAAAATTACTTTTTAAGAAAATATAAGTTGTAAGTTTACCATCTTTAAAATTATCGCTAGATTTTTTCCAATCATAGAGATATTTCTTCTCTATATGTTTTTTTAACGACTTATTAAATCTGTATTCTCTTTGAATATTTACCCAAGTATGTTGTTGATCTGGGACACTAATAACTGCTTATATTTGTTAAAACTGAAATATGCATTTTTTTAAATGTGAAAGGGGAAACAACAACTTTTTTTTAAAGTCTCAAATTATCTCCCTTGAATTCAATGGTTTTAAAAAAATATAATACAATTTTTTATCCATTTTCTTTATATGATCATTCTGATCATATTAAAAAATTCTAATATTGTAAAAGGGTTGAACTGTAAAGAAGCATATAAAATATGATACAAATCATGAATTAATTACAAAATCTAACAATTTTTATACCTTCATCTTTCAATCAGTTGTGAAAGTTCAAATTCAAAACAAATCCCAATATTCCATTGTAATGACCTTCCTGGTTTAAACATAATGATGAATGGGGTAATCATGTGACTACATGAGACATGTCTCCCACAAACTTGTTACGCATTGACATGTTACCCATCTGAATCCAGGAAGACATTACACTAACATAACAAAGTAACAGATAAATATGATACAAACCATTGATGCAAAAGCTGATAACCATCCACCCTGTTGCTCCACGTTCCTTGTGACATATTTTCTACATGAAATAAACATTCAAATATTGTCAGTTTTGTGTAAATGAATGCAAATTAACAATAAATTCTTTTATTTCCTAATTGAACGGCCCTTGAGGGCAAATCAATCATACATAACGAAAAAAAGTAAAAAAAATAAGAATTAAAATACATGATTTAAAAAAAGGGAATTATGGATGTTTCTAAGGGCAATATGGAAAGAATTGCAATGAAACTGGAGATATGGAAAAGAACGATTTTTTAAACTGGATTTTCCTTCAGCTCTGTTTTGAGCCACAAACCTGTCGGGCACCCACCCACCTGCTGTACTTCTATTGGAAAATCTAATTAAAGATATCTAAATATTTCTAACATCAACTTATTTGATGTCCATCTTTTGTCTTTTACAGCTTGATTTGGTACTCCATACATCAACCTTTTTTATATTTCCAAGAACAGATTCAAGTTGAGTCATATTTGTATGTTTTACTACATCTATTTTATATTATTTCTAACATAGTCTATATTTCTCACCTGTTAAAGTCAAATAGTGCATTGTGAACGACTTGAGCATAACCCTGAAAAAGATACATTTTACATCAAAAGCATTAACTGATCTACCAACATCATTTGTCAACAAATATAAGTATTAGTAAATGCATGACATATTTCTGAATTTACAATAATACAATTTAAAAAAATATGTAAAAGCAAAATACCCGGGTAGATACATAAGGTATAACTCATTTATAAAGCAAAAACTTTTGTAACATATCAGCTATACTACAGAGAACAGGATCATGTAAATAAATGTTTTCCTTTTGTTTGTTATAATGGTTTTTTAAACCGATGCCCATAAATAGTTTCAACTGACAGCAGAAGTTAGAGAATTGAGAAATTGGCAAAAATTATGTTTTTGAAGGTCTCCTTCATTTCCAATTGCCATAAATTCATAAAAAAAACAAAAAAAAACTTTTAAATAAAACACATTCTCAAGGGATACTCACAGTAAGTGCTAGCTCATCATCCAGGATTGACAGCTTTACTATATACTGGTTGGCAGACTGTAAAATTATCATTTATAAGATAAGACAGGCAATAAATACTCTTTTTTCCATCTCTTCTACTTAATGCAAACTGCATATATATTTTACATGTACATGGAAACAATACAGCTCAAACACCCAAAGGACTTATAAAACAGTTTATCCCATAGGGTAGTACAGATAACTGAAGTTCTAAAGATTTAAATTATCAGTTTGAAACTTAAAAAGTTATTTGAGATACTTTAGTGTTTTCAAGTTCAAGTGACAAAAAAATCTACTGTATTTTATTTGTACACAGAAACAAACTTTAAAATTGTACTTTATAAAAAATATTAATGGGATTTTATGTGTGTTGAATTTTTGTCTTTTAAAACAAGTGCTTCAATGACTTAAAAAAAAAATATTAACTACCACATTATATATGATAATTAATAATGAACAGAGCATAATAATAAATATTTCCCATTTGATTTCAATGGAAAGAGATCGTGCAATACAGTTCTGTATTTGGACACCAACACGAACAATACCAAAGCATTCCGAATTGGATTGATAAATTATTGCATCTTTGTCTGTTTACAGAAATTAAATGGGGGAAATGAGATCGATTCGAAAATTGTCTGTTGTTGAAAATGTTTTTCTAAAGAAACAAACACCTGCAAAACGAGCTGATTTGAGCTACTAAATAAGTATAATGTAAACGAGAACAAATTTGCAAGAACCAATGAGATTCCCCAGGTTTCAAATCGACTTCATATTTTCAACTTGTGCAAATAAGCCTTTTATCGTTCAAATCTGTACTAGTTCAATAACTTATTTACTTTGATTTTGAGCTTAATGCTCTTGATAGAAATGTGAAAATATAAGAAAATATTTATTACTATATAATAAAATGGTTATTGCATGAATATTGGTGAATATTTTCCCTCGCATGACTTCATATTGCACTCGCAAGCTCGTATTGGCGTACTTTGACATTTTGTATTGTATTGACAGGTTTTATCATATTTAGGCTTATATTCTATTGTTAGTCAATAATATGATATTATTACACGTTTTGTTTCTGTATTGGCCTTGTTATTGGTCTGAGGATTGCTCTATTTGCCCGAGGCTGAGCCGGAGGTTAATACACCTGGCCGAGGACCAACAATAAGGCCAATGCAGAAATAACCATGTAATGATATCTTTATTAATCAAATAGATTTAAACAGGCATATTCTGTATGAATTTTTTTCTGAAACAACTCTTTGACATAATTCTTAAGTATAGTCATTGGATTGGAATGAGGGCTGTAAAAGATATTAGTCAGAGCTATTACTAAATAATTTATATTTATCAATTTTGAAGCACTTTTTATCACAGATCATTTATAAATTTAGATATAATGTAAAAGTTTTGTAGTTTTCGTCTGTATTCAAACTAAAATCTACAGGAAATCGACTCACCCTAGAATGTATATTGGCTGGGTACAAGTCGGCTAATATAGCTAAAAATTCGTATTGGCCGAGTTAATGATTCTGTATTGAAAGGACAGTTTTAATCATATTGAAGACAATAATACACCAGTTAATTAATACTATAGTATCATTGCGTGAGGCAAAGCCGAAGTCCAATATGGCTAGCAAAGGACCAAGAACTAAGCCAATATAGAAAATCTTGCGCAATTATACCTTTATTGACTAACCAGTCCAATATATCATTTTGACTAGTCCAATATGATCTTTTAATGCCTAACCAGTCCAATATGTCATATTGACTAGTGTAAATATGACCCTTTTTCGACTAAGCAGTCCAATATGTCATATTGACTAGTCAATATGGCATATTGGACGGGTATGTGTCGTATTGACGTACTTTGACATTTTGTATTGTATTGACAGGTTTTATTATATTTAGATAAATATTCTATTGTTAGTCAATAATCACTAAAATTCAGGCATAACCATATAACACTTGACTGGGCACAATAATAATTAATTCTCAGATGACACATTCCTAAAATTTTCAAAACAAAGTAACTTGCTGTTCTAGGATTTTTTCCCCCAACTTCAGTAAATATTGGAATGGTATAGTATTTTTTCTGTCTGTTTATTACCTCATATTTTCTGTACTGTATAAGTAAAGTCAATATCAATACTGTGTCATGACCTAAGATCTGTCTCAATGCTGCATTACCTAGTATCTAAACAACAAATAATTGTAGCATTGAATACATGTACATACAGAAAAGACAAAGAATGACTGACTTAATTTATATATATTTTTCAAAATTTTAAGTAAATTAAAATTGAAAAAAAATTCTTAACAATGAAGGATTTTGTCTCATGTAGAATATACAATCAGTTATAAGGTAAGATCTATAATGACAAACCATGTATGTGTAACACAAATTATAGATGGTATCATTTGTCCATTTTAAAATTATATATCTTGTTAGCTGAACCAAGATCTGAACATGAAGTTTAAAATTTTTATCTTTAATTATAATACATCTCAACAGGTAATAAAATCCAAATTAAAAAAACTGCCTCGCTGGTCTCGTGGTAGCGTGCTCGCCTTGAGTGCGGAAGATCGCAGGTTCGATCCCTGGCCGGGTCAAACCAAAAACATTAAAATTGGTATTTGCTGCTTCTCTGCCAAGCAAGCGGCATCTAAGAGTAAAAGCAAAGACTGGTCAGCTTGGAGTCAGTATAATGTGTCCGAGTGAGGTGATATGTCTTCCTGCGGATAGTTACCTCGTGAGCTAGCACATTAAAAATCTGACTTAGCTTGTTGGTCTAGTACAAAGCAGGGATCATATTCATTATCATATCAACATGTTCTCATCCTGATATGACCTAATGGTTGCCACTGGACGTTAAACAATAATTCATCCATCCATCCAAACTCACAACAAAATTAAACAAATTTACTCAATTAGGTCATTATTTCCTATTAAGTGTATTTTTAATTTAGTGTGAATATTACATAAACACCTACCTGAAACAATGATTCAAACACACTGTTAATCAGTATATACTCTAAAAGTGTATTCTGACTAATGTTATCTGTAGCCTGAAAAACACAAAATTTTGTCATATACCATTGTATGTTACTTGTACAATTCATATACATTTATTCTAATTCTTTCTTGGCATTCAAAATAACAGATCAATTTTTAAAAAAATTTAAAAGTTTCATTAAACTGAGAGTTTTTCTTTTAAACCTGTTTACAGTATGTTAGCACTCTTTGTTGAAGGCATTACTTCAAGCTTGTAATAAAGTTCAGTAAAAAAACTGTGATTAATCTTATGATTGATTTATAGAGTATTTTCAATGTACCATTCTCCCTTTTCAGACTTTATCACAATTGAGACCTCACCATAGTGTCATTTGCCTCATTTTAACTCATAAATTCATAAAATTTTTCATATGACATTTGTATTCTAACAGTTCAAAGATAACATTTGTAAATTTTGCAACACTGATCTGTTCTAGTACAGAACTCTTTATCCTTATAAAGTTAAGTGTAGAAAAATATTATACAACACTGGAGGTCTAGTGTACATATGAAAGTTTTGGCACAAGTTTTCCTGTAACATTTTATGTTCACAATTGTAATGTGAATCTGGGTACTGTTTCACTAAGGTCATAAGAGTTACGATCGGTCGTAACTTGTATATATTCAACGCATTTACAATCAGTCATAACTTGTATATATTCAACGCATTTACAATCAGTCGTAACTCTTACAACCTTTAGTGAAGCAGTACCCTGAAAGGTAGATTTGCATATTATTTTCCCTTCTATTAGAAGGCAATTATTGTTTATTTTGATTTATTTATGTTGTAATGTTACATGCCCGGAAACGGGCCCTGAATTAGTATAAGGTACATGTATCTATCTATTATAATATCCATTTTTCTTCATAAATAAATGTAAATGTTTTTTTTTCTTAGGTTTTCTGTATGTTTCAATTAAATGAGACATTACTACATACATGTATTTACCTTTACAAAGAATTTGATGTTTCTTTGCAATGAAACAGATTGAAAGTTTCATACTGACAACCAGATTTCATTAGAATGATAGAGCAGTGCTCAAGGGCTCCATCTTTGGTTGATAATGGAATGAAATAAGAATGAAAAAAAATCTGTTGTTCTCTGCTTTTGCCAACAGTGATTTTAGATGACAATAAACATTACTTATGTATTCAAAATTGTATTTTGTTAATCTCTACAAATATTTTTGATACTATTTATGACCTTACAGTAGCTAAGACCTGGAGAAACTTTAATATCTGATGTTTCAATATAACTGGGTACTCCTCCACTAAAATTCTGTTCAAATTCTCAACCAACATCTAAAAAATGAAATAAAAAGAGTTAAGCATTATTATTACATGAAACCATGTATATAATCATTTTCAGACACAAGATATAAATATTCATCACCTTGCATATTTCAAACTACAACTTCATTAAAGTGCAAGAAAAATGTGATACTGATAAGAATGATGCCCTGAAAAAAATTGTGAACTAAGATGCCTTAAGTCAAGTATAAACTGAAAGATTCTACATGTGCACTACTTTATTCAAATCATGAACGTTTTCTTCTCTTTGTGTTTCAGTTGGCAAGTTTTGAAATGAGTCAATATGGTAATGGGCAGAGGAAAAGTAACTTAATTTGGCCTTACAGATCTGTTATAAGTATAATAAAGTCATACACAATACCTGCATTACAGATTCTGCTGTATCAAAACCAATCAGTATGTTAATGACATCAAAACCAAAATCTCCAACACTTTTCTTAAACACGCCTCGAATAAGAGCACACATTGTCTGAAAAAACAAAACTTTATATTTTAATTTAAATATTTGAAGTTGAACTGTGTCAGGTTGACCGTAAGCTTTTCAGAATTTCCAATTATCTGTTGAAGACTTTCTTATTTAAAAAACCAAAATCAGAAACAAATTTGTTAAACGTATGTGAAGTTTAACTTGACTTATGAATAGTGGTCCCTTGATTAACATAAAAAAATAGCAATATCTTATTTTTCTGATAAATATTTTATCCTGAAATAAAGATACCAATGAGTAATATATTGTAATAACAATCTGTTAGTGTCAACTTTTTAGAATTAATTACTTACATGCAGTGCATTGATAATCCTAATTGGATTATCTTCTCTTAGTGTCTGTACAGCTTTATAAAACAGCATATTCAAATTATCCTACAAATACAAATACATAGCTACAGATCATAGATTTAAATATCTCAAGTCAAAACAAAAAAGATAATAAAGTTTCATTCAACAAAATAATGTACAAATTGGTTAGTGAAACTGATATTCTGCAAGGGACAATAATCACTTGTTTTCTTTGTACAATACCCTTTCAGCTTTTTATCTACCTTGTAAACTTGCCAAAGTAAATGCAGGATAAAAAATATTTCTTCATCATGGCTTTGACCAATAGAATTACATCAATTTATGATATTGGAATTATAATCTTTACTTACTTCTAACTGAAATATTATACTTTTCTTCCTACAGAAGTTTGAAATTGACTATCAACTATGGGTAACAATTTTGATTAAAAGGACAGATGTTCACTTCTTATTCAGATCTTTGTGCAGTTGCTGATCTGTCAAACTTTTAAAAAATATTCATATGATGAAACAATATAAATTTATAAAAAAAATACCATTTAATACCATCTTACCTTTAAGGCTAACAGACCATCAGTTGATAACTTATCAAATTCATATTCCAAATGACTGATATTTACCTGTAATATACATCGGTATGAGGTAAAACAAAAGGCTTCTAACTTTTTACAGACAACCACTAAATATTATTAACTATAGCCAGGTTTTATCCAAAGTTATGTTGTCCCACTGATAAATACCCTTACTTTTTCACATTAGTTGCAAAAAATGTTTTATTTGACATACCAGTATGGAACAAAACCATAGGAGAAATATAAATATTATAAATATTTATGCCATAGCAGACATCAAATAGTAATTTTTCTTTATATAGTGAACAAACTATCAAGTTACTTTATATAGTGAACAGACTATCAAGTTATTTTAGTGTTTTTTGTACCAGTAAACTGTATAATATTGTAGGTACATCTATACCTTTCTTTTATCACTGAACAATGCAGTCTGCTGGTAAGATATATACAATATATAATCATTGTCGGAAAATATAAAATTTATTTGGGCAACTTTAGAAACATGACAAAAGGCGAGCTTTACTGAGCCTTTTCCCCATCTTTCGCAGCAATCCCAAATAAATGTTATATTTTCCGACAATAACTTTGTATTGTCTTTATCCCGCAATCCCCTTAAAATGCGTAAAATGCCTTAAAATTACCTCTGAAGTTGAAATTAAACTGCAGTGAAAATGCGGGAAACACCACAACATCATCTGGTTCATTCGCTACCCTCCTCATGCTCTTCATGTAAACAAGTACCAGTGGACTTTATTAGGTCATTGACCTAATACGACTAAAGTTTATTCTACCCCTTTTATTAGACCGGAAATGGCTTGATTGCAGGATAAAATCACTTATCGTGTTGTTCACTGTTTTTTAGTTTTCAGTATTTATTTGTTGTGCTTGTGGTTGTTCATTTGTATTCCCGGGTTTGTCTATCCAATGGATTACGTTTTTTGATTTGCTCCTTAGGTATATTTGTCCTCTAATATACAGTAATAATTTTTTTTCAAACCTGTTTTTAATGGTCACAGTTTGGACAAAGGTACAGAAGACCACTGAAGTCAGTTGGCCGCTTAATTAAGGGCAGGTTTAACTGTAGATTTTTCTAACTATGTTGTTATTTCGTGAAAAACTTTCATATCGCCATGATTGTTTGGGTCAGAAAATGAACTCAATTCACGATGTAATAAATAAAAGACTGTACTTTTCACATGCTCTTCACGATTTGTGTCTTATCAAGATTTCCTCCCATAACTCCATTCGTATCTGACATTGCTATTGTTGAAGAAATATTGAAGTGTACATATGTATGAAATAACTTACTTTAAGAAGAAAAAATTCATCCCAAAAATTAGGTTTATCAGAGGAAGGGTCATCTCCCTACAAAAATGAAAATCTTTTTTTTAAAAGAACAAGTGAAAGTAAATCCTACATAAATTATAAATATACCAACAACATAAATACATACTATATTCTGGAACTAACTTAGTGATGTTGCTAAATGTTAAACTAAACTTAAATGTAGCTTAACTTACAGGATTCACTACACAGAAAAGGAATGAATGAAGGGCAACTATTCAGATATCAGATATCAGCTTGCTATTATCGATTATTGAACTTCTTCCACTGTTTTGTCCCTTTAGTATTCTTTTGCCAATATTACATAATATTGAAGTATAACATAATAGTCTAAAAATAGTTCTTTAATAGCTCGTAGAATATCTATTAAATAGTGAATATAAATCATCACAGTAGAAAATATATACAATGTCCACAACATCTGATAATTTATCAAATTCAATATACTTATCTCTCTAATGTTAAATATTCTCATTATTCTGTTTTTTATTAAAAACTAGATGTACTGTGAGCAAAGCTCACAAAGGATACCCCCAGCTTTAAAGTCCAATTATCTCCCTTGTGTGATATCAGAAAACAAAGATTTTTCTTCATGCACATCTGTGGATGATGTACTTCCTTTCTGTAAAGTTTCGTTGAAATCCATTGATCGGTCTAGGAGGAGTTGCGCTTACGAGGTTCATATATAATGTATAAGCCAAAAAAAAATAGAAGTCCAATTATCTCCCTTGTGTGATATCGGAAAGCAAAGATTTTTCTTCATGCACATCTCTGGATCATGTACTTCCTTTCTGTAAAGTTTCGTTGAAATCCATTGAGTGGTCTAGGAGGAGTTGCGCTTACAAGGTTCATATATAATGTATAAGCCCAAAAAAATAGAAGTCCAATTATCTCCCTTGTGTGATATCGGAAAGCAAAGATTTTTCTTCATGCACATCTTTGGATGATGTACTTCCTTTCTGTAAAGTTTCGTTGAAATCCATTGAGCGGTCTAGGAGGAGTTGCACTTACGAGGTTCATATATAATGTATAAGCCCAAAAAAATAGAAGTCCAATTATCTCCCTTGTGTGATATCGGAAAGCAAAGATTTTTCTTCATGCACATCTTTGGATGATGTACTTCCTTTCTGTAAAGTTTCGTTGAAATCCATTGAGCGGTCTAGGAGGAGTTGCGCTTACAAGATATATGGACAGACGGACAGACGGACGGACAAGGTGATTCCTATATACCCCCCCAAACTTTGTTTGCGGGGGGTATAAAAAATCCAAGAATGTGATTTGCTATAATATTATTTCCTTAGTTTGTTTAATTCTACTCAATTACATAAAAGTAAAGCTGCGAAATCCGCTTTGAACTAATTTTCAATCTCTTCCATAGCCAATATTAGTTAGGAACAATTTTTTCAACAATAATTTTATTTATCTAAATGTGGTTATACACATATATCAAACATGAACCATTTCATTGAATCCCATTCCCTAACTTTTGAAATTAATCAGGATTTTGCAAAAAGTTAGAGATAATTGGTCGTGTATGTATAGATTGCCATTTTTATAATTATGTATCATCATACCTATTTCACTATGTTAAATATGCAACATATACACACAAAAAATGCTTTTTAATGTATATACTGTTGATTTATTTTTTTAGTTATAAGTTTGATTTTGCTTCAACCTTTGGCTTATAAATTAACTCCATTGTACTTTGTTTAAACTAATTTTGACAATTGATTTTTAAATCCGGGCATAGTTCCAAATAATGCCTATCAGTTATCAGATATTGAACAAAGTACCATTTAAATCATACCTGAAAGAAAACCTCATAAATCTGTACAACTTTTTCTTTCAATCCCATCTTGTTTGATGATGATTTCCTCAAAAGTCTTCTGCTATCAAGTCCAGATTCAGTGGCCATTACCCTTTAAAAACGTAAAATATAACTTTTCAAAACGTTTGATATGGTGTAATTAAGTTCTTGTCAATTTAGTTCCGACTGAACCAGGGATGACACTACTACAGTATTTAGGGCCTCTTGGCGGCCCCCATTCCCCTGCTTGAAAAATTCCCAATAGCTGAACGCGAAATTTTTCAAATCTGAATCTTTCTGTGTCTGTATCCAATATTGGTTTCTGATCTGCGTCTGCATAAAAATATCACCAGAAGTTTACATCAGAGCACATTTTTCTGAAACATATGTTCTCATTGGACCAGGTATTTAATGCAGTTTAATAATCAGAAGTGTGTTTAAATTTTCTTTTCTATGACATACAGACAGAATGATCGCTTGAGAATTAATTTTGCAAATAAAATAGAATGTGTTTCATGTTATTTATGTTATTTATCGTTCTTTACCAATTGATCAGAATATTCCAGTCGCTTAGACCTAGATGCTCTCGTTCTAGAACTTTTACCCAATATATTGTTTTGTTTTAATATTATTTCTCTCTGCAGCTTTTCAAATTTGCTTATAAATTGGGGAACAAAGCCAAAATTACTAACTGACTCCCTTTATGCAATGGCAACTATCATGACCCATTCCTGTTTCCTGACTCCTCTAATTTTTTGTCCATACCCATTTGGAGTACAGTCTGTGAAAAGGGTTACATAAATAAAAGTAAACTTGTGATAATGATTTTTTGTCTAGGAAGATTTTTTGGGTGGATCAGGTGGAGTGGTTTAAAACTATGATTTTCCCAAATTTGTCCAAAAATACAATGGTGCAAAAAATACATGATTCAAATGATTTTACATGATTTTATTGATACAAATAATTAGTCATGTGAATAACTTGACTTTTCTATAGTTGTTGATCCATTGTTCTCTAAATAATGATATCACAATTCATAAATATCTTCATCCCATTAACATTGGGTATGCTTTGAATTGAAAAAGAACCATGATCACATATGCATAAAAAATTCCCAATTTAGCTGATGGGGGACCCATTTGAAAAAGGTCAAAATCGTCCCTGTGAACAAATTTCAAATGAGATTTATTATTAAAATTGTTTCAGGAATATATTACATAGAAAATACAAACATTGGAATTTTACCTATGAAACAAATTTTTATGCAATAGATGAATTTCCTTTTTCAATTAATGAATGACCTCCATTTGATCTGTGGTCAATAGTGGAAATATCATGTTATTGTTCATTGTGACATGTAAATATTTCTGCATAATCCAAATTATGGAGAAAATATACTATTGTAAAGACAACTACAATGCCAGAAAGTGGCAAGGACTTGCCAAGTATCAATTCTTTTCACCAAGGCTAATCCAATTTGGAATTATGTGTCCAAAGTACGTGGTTTTCCGAACACAGAATTCCAACGTAAATGGGATTACAAATAACCCCATAGGCTATATACATGTACTCAAGTAAATAGAAATGAAGACATCATAAAATTATCATATGGTAGATGCTTATGTGTGCATTTTTATACCATAAAGGGTTGATCAATTAACTTGTTTTCTGCATCAATGGATTTTTGGAGTGAACTGATACTTAGTGAGGACTATAGGTTTTTCCCATTAAATTTACAAATTGCCAGTTGGATGTTTTCAGTCTGTTCCCATGAATGGTTTGCTATATTTCCAGTTTTTTAATGAAGAATAAGATATCTATCTGGTCATATGTAAACACCCTTCCCCAAAATGGCAAAAGGCCACTTCCGTCTAATATTAGATCAGAGGTATACAATGTACTGACTATCTCTACACTGGGACTATTATAATTATGGTTATAATAGTCCCACCTCTACAGTAAGAGTACAGTCTACAGACTGTACACCCACATTGATGACAGTACTCAGTATAACGAAGGCTAGATGCATTATTGAAGATTTTCTCTTATGCAAACAAAATTGCCAGTTCTTCTGGAGGATATGATATACCTAAATTTTGTGAAGACATTACTAATGCGAGATGAGGTAAACCAGAACAGAAATTATTCCCAAAAATGCTACGAATGTTTGACATGTGTCATCTGCAATGTTGCTTCCGGGTATTCCGCACACAAAGATGATTCTTCTTTTTCCTATATTCTCAACAAAGAATGTTCTTTTGTCTGTTCATTTTGATAGAAATAAATGCTATCTATTTTTCTTCTTCCTAATTGATTAACATTTCAATCACTTTTTATTCACCCCGGTTCTCCAATGGGGGTCATGAACTTTGTCGCCAGGCACGCTACTGTGATACAGATTTCGAACGGATTTGGTTATAAAAATAATGAAATAACCAAGAAAGATCTTGTTTAGAGGTACTAACGCCTGTTCATGAGATCATATTCTTAAGCAAATACTTATTTGATTAATCCTAACCAAACAGTCAAAAGTTTTTCCTTTTTTGGGAAAACAATTTTCTTACGATATTTTTACTATTTAAATGCATTTTGTTTATTTTTTGTGTTTTGTATCCTTATACTTTGTGCAATTTACATATCATATGGCAAGAAATTAGTCAAAGTCTATTTTATGTAAGGGGACATACCTTGGGGGCAATGTGGCCAATTGGTTAAGGCACTGGACTTTAAACCACGAGGTCGACACCACTGACACTGTGGCTCGAACCTCACATATGTCAAGGTTTCCAGAAACCTACCTTAGCTCGGGGATTTCACCGATTTTCCAGCCTGGAATATTGGGCTTTCCTCCCCCACAAGCCTGACGACCATGTGAGAACCCCATATCTACCAAACAGTCGTTAATCTCGCCATCGGTAAGAAGCTCTACAGAGCTTATGTTGATTGTTGACTTGTACACATATGTGTATACACCGACGTTAAATAAAACTTACCATTACCTTTATCTTTGTGTACGATAGAAGTTACTCCATTAGCTGGGCTAGTGGAGTTATCCTTTATTAGCTCAGTTTGTAGAGCGGTGGATTACACTGTAGTCCTCTGTGTCTGCACACCTAAGCTTTTTCATTAGTGATGTTCCGATGCTCAATTTTAATCGAATATCAATCAATTAATTATTTTATTTCCAGCAACAATAGATTTTCAAAAATCGATCTTCTGAAATCTGTATCAAAATGTTTTTTTTCAGAGATTGGTACATATTTTACATTTAATGTATCTTTAACGTTTGTAAGCAGCAGGTTTTGTATACACTATCAAGCGTCTGAAGGTCAGCCATGGGTCATCATGGAGGCTGAATACAAAATTTTTTACCGTCATTTGAATAAGAAATGCGTTGTTTGGAAATATTACAGCTTCCTAAAAAATGCAGATGGTCCAGCTAACAAATTGACCATAGAAATGACCGAGTCTTTTTGCTGTCTGTAAATCGTATGCAAACAATCGAGCCAAGGACAGCGAACGTTGCAAGTTTACTTTCCCCGACAAATACTTTCGAAAGTATTGGAATAAGTTAGATTGAATTTTATAAATAATAAATATGAAATTGTGTATCAGCTAAAGGTTACAACTGTCATTTTAACCAAAAATTGGCATACTACATGCAAACCGCTTTTTCGTTTTGCTACGTTGGCTTAGACAACTCCCAGAAAGGAAAGAACACAATACAAATTTTATTTAATAATTATATTATTGCTAAAAAAAAGAGAGACAATGGGATCAAACACAATATCTTTTCTACCGTGAATATGTTACAAACAATACAAAATGAGGATGCACAAAAACTTAACAATATAGCTGCATTATTATGATTGATAATAAGGCCATAGTTATTTTTTTCTTTGTTTTGCATCTACATGCGGGTAGGTTTTTTGCGTCAAAAACAAACACGGACGTATTTTTCAATCGTAACAAAAATCAGAAATCAACACACAATTTAATGAACCTATCTTCTATTCTATTTATTTATTTAAGGAAAATACTGAGATGTGAAATAAATGTCCATGAGACAATGGTACTGAACAACAAAATACAAAATCACATATAGAGAACGCCCAACAACAATGGACAAAGGTGCTCTGTAAATGGCCTTAAAACAGACAAAAACTATCACAAATTACTTTCCATTTGAATGTCTTGCTCTTTCTGGTGTATCAGATTAACTGTTCAATTGCAGTTTTAATCCTTTTTGTTTTTATTGCTGTACATATATATATATAAACATGCACATACTTTCTGTACAATGTATCACAGATTAAATAAACTTGAAATAAACACATGCAGATGATGAAGACACATTAAAGTTAGCACATAATTATGGTAATTGTTGGAAATACAAGGAATTATGTAGTGAAAAGAACAGTTAGATATATTTTGTGAACTGAGTGTAATCAGTCTGATTATAATCGAATTGGACACAGCATCTAATTATTCCGATTAATCGATTATTATTTTCAAGCCGATTCCCAACACTACTTTTCATAATAAATTAAAGACTGATAGCCATGGACGACACACAAATATTTATTAATGACATAGATTCTTTTGTGAAAACAATAGGCAGATTAATACAAATTGATACACATTTTTCCGATAATTCATGAAGAAACACCATACCCCTTTGTTTTTGCAACACCTTCAAATGTCCCCTAATTCTGCACACATGGCTCAGAAATTGACATTAGTACTTCAAAATCAGGAATTACATCGGTAAAAACAGATGCAGAATGGTCTGAAATTATTGATATTCTAAATTATTTTATTAAGTATTGTTTCAATTTGCCTAGATGGAATTTCCTAAATTCACAAATCCTTCAGATTGACTAAAGTTTACTATATTTTAAATTGTGAAGAACCTGATTTATTTAACTCTGTTGTCAAATTTCTGCATGATAATACATGTATTGAATCATTATTTTAAATAATCATAGTTATAAGTATAGCAAATGTTTTTCTTTCATGTAATTGTCTTTTAATTTCAATCGAGTAGTGCCGTTCCTCTTCAGTATTTTGATACACTGTTTCTTAGTCCTTCTTGGAGGTCTGTTAATTGGATAATAAACATTGTATATGTTATGTTATTTTGCAAAATCCCTTAGTCCCCGGCCCCTTCCTCAGCCTTCCCAGAGTTAAAATTTAAGTACTGTAGTACAATAATTACAGGTCTAAAACAGAAATTTCTGTGAATTTTTCTTTATCCTCGGAATTTACTGTTGTTAGACATTTGATATTCTGTATATTTTACGTTCATTGTACATGTTTTGACACATATGTACATAATTGTATATATATATCAATCGTTTTCATTTTTTGAAACATATTGAAATATCTGATATTTTATGTGAGGCTTAGTTTTTCACTCTATGACTGGCATCTTACTTATGCTTTGTTTTATTGTATCACTTTAACTCTCTTTTAAGATAAGTTTTTTGAAGGAAACCGTGTTACTTTGAAAGAATATTTGATCTACAAAGAAAAAAAATTGATTATTTTATTCACATTTAAAACTGTTTTACACCAGTAAGTTTTTAAATGGTATATACTAATGGAAAAATATTGACATGAGGATTGAAAACGTACAATGAATTCAAATAAATTTAAATTTCATTAAAAATTATACCATGAAATTAAAGTTAAATGATTAGGTTGCTTGGAAAAGAAGATTTATTTTTATCAAATTTAGTCAATTTCGATGTTTTTTTTTTATTGACTCTACTGTCAAATATTATGACACAAGAGTTTGATTTATATCAGATTGGATTTTAAATGGAACTTTTGTAACTGTTAATACTTAGAATTGAGTTTTTAACATGACTTAGATACCAATAAATTTAACTTATTGATAAAGTTTGAAGGTTTATTGCTTTATGCTCCAGTATATACAGGTAAATTATTTTTATAAAATTCCATATATTAAGTAAAATACAGTGTTTTAAAATAATATGGAGTAGTTTTTCTTGTATTCATGACTGATTCATTTTGATACTTTAAGATTTTTGATTCATTCTTGAAATTGTCCACTTGAGTCTTAGATCTTAGACAATATTGTTCAGTTTTTCATGTACAGTTCAAGTTTATATAAAAAAAAAAATAACAAAACAATTTCAGATTTTACACCCAATTATCAATTTCTAATATGTTATATTGCAGATGGAACAAAAAGGAAGTTTAATGTCTGAGAAAGTGTCTTTCTCCAAGGAGAAGAGTATATTAAATGACATTGCCCAGGAAACAAAGGATAAACCTGGCTATGGAAATCTCACAGAGGAAGAACTTATGGAGAAGGTGGAAAATATTCTGTTAGAGAGAATCAAATGTGGTGACAAGAAAGCATACTTTCAGCTTGGACTGTTTTATCATGAGCAGGTTAATCTTTCATTATTATCAGAAGAAAGTTTCCAAGGGTTAAAAACGATTAAACATTACCAGCTCTAACAGATCATTAAAATAATACTATTTGCAGATACTTACTGGGTATCCACATACTTAAAAAACAGTAAACCACACAGAAAACAAAACGTCATAAATTTAGGGCATCAAATGTAATTCTGCATTTGAAAGGAGTAGTTGATTAAACATTGTTCTACCATTTTAATAATGATTATCCAGTTTGTTAAATTTTCATAACTTTTATAGATAACATGCTTGCTAAGCTTACATGCTGAAAAATCTAAATTTGACTATTATCACCCACATACAACAGGAGAATATATATTCCTCTTATCATTCTATAGATGTATATTTAAAATTAACACATAACTTAATTATAATGACTGTGGATATTTTATAGGAGATGTATGAGAAAGCCAGGAAATATTTTGAGAGATCAAAAGACTTTGATTACCAGTCATTGTATATGTTATCCTGTATGTTATATGATGGTGTTGGTGGTGAAGCTGATGAGGTAAGACAACATAATCATAGTGTGTTGTAATTTAATATGTGTTGTATAATTAGACGTTTCATGTAGGCAATTTTTGCATTTTTGCGCCTGTCCCAAGTCAGGAACCTCTAGCCTTTGTTAGTATTGTGTTTTTTTTTTAAATTTTGGTTCAATTGTATGTTTTGGAGTTTAGTATGCCATCCATTTTGCAGAGGTAGCATGCATTATTGTTTAGGGGCCAGCTGAATGGATGTAGGATTTTCTCACTGCATTGAAGACCTGTTGGTAGCCTTGGCTGTTTTCTGCTCTTTGGTCGGCTAGTTGTCTCTTTGACACATTCATCGTTTCCATTCTCTATTCTAATATCCTTTTCATGCTGCGCCAAAGTATTATGACTTTATTTTGTATGCATGCATGTATTTGTCCCCTTACTATGAAACCATGTCATGTTGTCATTTATATTTTTTTGCATCTGAACATCAACTAATGTTACACACTATATGTGTCTGAGTTCAATTAAATCTTAAACCTTTTGTTTTTGTATAGTATGAATAAATATTTTGTGGGCAGACCTTCAAATTTAATATGGGTTATATTTATAAACTTACGGTAGGATGTACCTAAATCCGCTAAATTATAGATTTTCATGAAATTTAACATGGAGCTAGAACATTTGAAGCTGCATCTAAATATTGGAAAAAAAATTATATTTAGTGTTTATATTTCTTTCATAAGGTTGATTTAAATTCATTGAAATAAAGGACATTTACTATAGATGTCATATAAAAACTGCCGAAAAAAAATAATTTCACTTTAAATCATCATTTCTCAAAATCTAATCCCTAGGATTTTCTATAAAAACGATATGTTATTGCTTTCAACTTTTTCGTTTCAATGATACTAAATAAACATAATTTCACCAGCTTCGTTTTTCTTGTGGAAATAATTCAACTATAGGTCCTGTCTGTAAAAACACTAAATTTATTACGCTTATTTTGGCTTTTTGACACTTATTTTCACTCTTCATACAGTAATAATCAATCTAATATACTAAAAAAAACGAATCTGGTGACCCCCAATAAATTTTACACCAATTAAAAGAGAATTTCAATGGCAATAATATATCTTTTTTTTTTAAATTGGAGGGGCTGGATTTTGAGAAATCATAATTTAAAGTCTAAATATTTGATTTTTTGGAACAATAACTACGTGCATTTTATGTATTCACCCATCTGTTTGCCAAAACCTGAAAGACCATATTTTATGAAGTATTAAAGGGACCTACATTATTTTTTTGATTTTCAGATGCAGTTCAACGTACTCTAGTTGCATGCCAAATTTTATAAAGATCTGAAATATAGCCCAATTAGGTACCTCCTTCCTTAAAACAAGAAAGGACTTTTGGCTGCTGTAAATTCTTAAGATAAAGTGCAATGATATTTGAAATATATTCCTGGTATTATTCTCTTCCCTATATTTTTTCCTATTTTTGGTAATTTATATTTTTAAACTAGAATACTTTGAATTTTTGTCTCATTATCCAATCAGATAAAACATATGATAATTGTTACAATGGTACAAAGTATATCTCAGTTAGATTGTAACATATGTCTATTCAAACAATACAATTTATTTTGCCAAAAAAAAAAAGAAAACTGTGTCTTTGAAAATGTTTCCTGTAATATCCTAAAAAAAAAACAGGATAAATGGACACCCAGTAAAGTAGACATTTGGTATAAGTCACATATATATGATTTTTCAGGATTACTGTAAGGTTAGTGATACATGTATATGCTTTTTTTTTCCTTTAACTTTCTAGAAGTCTGCTAACTTATAATTAGTATTAATAAGGAATAGATCCTGTTACAACTTGTATTACATCCTTAAAGTTATTTCTGCTGAATTGCTGCTTGTATCTTAGACATGATTGATAGAACATGGTGGAAGATGGATTAAATTTAAATATAAGGACAATAATTTATTGAATTGACACTCTATACGTAGATTATAAGGGAGTTACTGATTTCGAGTACATGTATACTACTGGTATTTATAGACAAAAGAAAATATAGTACAGTATGTCAGTGCTTTGACTTCACATGATGTGGAAATAGCAGTATCATTACGTTTTTGTTTTAATTGGATTTTCCATAGGAAAGATCGGATTATTAGTATGGTAATGTAGGAAAGGCTGGCAGGTGGCTCCAGACAGTGGGGAAAGAAAACCTGGTGTGCTGTCAGATTGACAGCGTATTTCTGTTGTGCTCATATAAACACTATTAGAAGTCTTGAAAATCTTGATCATTTGTTCATAGATATTTATATTATCACAAAAATATAGCATCACTTTTTTAATAAATTGCTTTTAATCAGAGCATATTAATTTTGACTACTCACAAAATCAACACTTCAGTAAAAGATATACTTAAAATATACCAGTATATCAAACCTTATACAAATGTACCAACTTAAATTTAGTTAACAATATAGACAAGGTAATGTATTGACCACTGGATTTAACACTTTTTCTCCTATTCTTAATGCAGTATATTCACATGTTTAAATTTCTGTAATATTTTTAACCTTCCATGAGAATCCCTGTAAATACCAAGTTTGAAGCTCTGATTAATATGAAAGTGATAAGTGACAAAGCAATTAACCACAAATGGTTCCAGACCAAAGTACAGTTAAAATTTAATTAAAATTCCAGCTTTCAGTATAGTGAAATTAATTTAAACTTTAATCGTTTATAAAGCTGTTACCTACTTAGAGTCATTATTACTTTTTTTTAGCTCACCTGACCGAAATGGAGCTATTGCCATCATTTTTTGTCCATCATCCGTCCATCCATCCTTTAACGTTTCACATTTTGAACCCACTGTTCCTTAACTGTTGTTTCTTTGGTGCTGATCTGTCATCCATGATGGCCATCAGGTGAATACTTAGTTTAACATAGAACCCTATGGGTATTACATACAAACGGCTTCTTCTTGAAAATTAATGAATGGATAACCAAACATGGCATGGATGTTAATCTCAAGGTCCTTTAGCAATGGAACAAATGGAAATATCAGATGAGTGATACAGGCTCCTAGGAGCCTCTGGTTTCAATGCTTTATAAATTTAAAAACCATTGATTTTAGGCACTCATTTAGATGGTAAAACAACTAATTTCTTACCTGCGCATGTCACATTAACTTGTTTGAAACTTTTATTAGAAATGCAGTCAAACTTTGTTAAAAACATGTCAGCTTTTCCAAAACATTCAAGCTTGCTTAGCTTTACTATATATTTTATTTTCTATTACTGGTAACAGGAATTGATGTTCTATAGTAAAACTGATTATGAATAAAAAATAAAAGATAATAGTAAAAATCCCAAAATTGTCTATTTGAAATAATCTTTAATTTATTAAAATCATTGTTTTAGAAATGTGCAGTGGAATACTTATGCAAAATTGCCCATTCAGATAAAAAACAAGCACAGCATCTCAAACGTGCTGCACAGCATAATCTTGGGAGAGCTTATTTTGAAGGGTATGGAGTAAAACGACAGTCAGATGCTGAAGCTGAGAGGTAATCAGTTATTTAAATAATAAATGGTGTGATTATTTAAATTTCAGGTTTTTATAGATCATGATAATACAGTTGACTCTCATCATCTCATACTTGCTTGAGTCGAATTTTCAATGGTGATTATAAATGTTTATAGTGCAAATATATGTATTTTGACTCCTGTTTAGTCAAAATTGCATGAGTCAGATTTTCTTCTATATCAAACTAAATCTTTAGTCCCAATTTATATCAATGTAAATTTTATTTGTTATGTCAAAGTAAACATTGTCTGTCATTATGTCAATGTATTCATTATCTGTCAAAATATCACCTTTCTGGTTGAATGTCTTCACATGTCAGTTTTATTTCAAGTAATTGACAATTGGTGTAAAGCTTTATTGTTTAATCTCAGATTCTAGTGAGTACGTTTTAATTTATGATTTGAAGCTGTGTTCTCATCTCGATAGTATTGGAATATTACAAATAAGTTACATATGAGTGTAGTTATGAAAACTTTTAAAAGGTGTTTTTGTGTATTTCTTACAGTTTAAAAAAATAAATTTTACATTATTTTGCAGATACTGGTTATTAGCAGCTGATGATGGGAACCCCAAAGGCAGCATTGTGGCCCAGACAATACTTGGAATGTATTACTCACGTCCTGATTCTCAAGATCTCAAAAAAGCTTTCTTTTGGCATTCAGAGGCTTGTGGAAATGGAAGTGTTGAATCTCAGGGTAATGCTGTTCTGTTTAGAAGATGCTTCGGATCTTTATGTTTATGATTTACTGTTATACATATCCTTCGTGCATAGCTCCGTCCTTAGATGGTAGGCTTTACCCTTTTGGTTATTGTGGCATTTTTGATTTTGCTGTTCAACCTTTTGGATTGTTGTTATGGTTTTCAACTTTTTAGGCCTTGAGCAGATGAGCCATAAATTGACGAAATGTGCACATCTCGTGCATCAAATTGGCATCAGAGAATTTATTATATAATTCTAATTTTAGATTTGAACATAACTAAAATATCTTATAAATGAAAAAAAATTTAGTGAATTTTTTTATTGAGTACTTGTCAAAGGAGGATATAATTTATAAATTGGCTACAATTTTCTATATAAAGATTTCCTCTTAGAAAAAGAGAACATTGACTGGCCAGGTTTTGGTTGCTCAATTGAAGTATGAAGCTTTTTGGCTACATACTTTTTCTCTAGGTATTGTTTAAGTGGTGAAATTTAATTTGTGTAATTTATTTTATATTCAATAACAAAAATACATTAGGAACTTCACAGTATACAGTAAAAGTATAATTTATGCTTCTCCATGCCCACAAAGGGAACAGATTTTTGTCGAGCCTGCGACTTTCGTCGCAGAAAGCTCGACATAGGGATAGTGATCCGGCGCCGCCGGCGGCGGCGGCGTTAACTCATTTCTTAAAAGCTTTATATTTTAGAAGGTGGAAGACCTGCATGCTTTATACTTTGTATATAGATGCCTTATGTTACGAAGTTTCCGTCTGTCATATGTACATTGTCCTTGACCTCATTTTCATGGTTCAGTGACTACTTGAAAAAAAAGTTAAGATTTTTTGTAATGTTAATTTCTCTCTTATTATTAGTAATAGGATAACTATATTTGGTATGTGCATACCTTGCAAGGTCCTCATCCCCATCAGACAGTTTTCAATTGACCTCGACCCAAATTCACGGATCAGTGAACAAGGTTAAGTTTTGGTGGTCAAGTCCATATCTCAGATACTATAAGCAATAGGTCTAGTATATTTGGTGTATGGAAGGATTGTAAGGTGTACATGTCCAACTGGCAGGTGTCATCTGACCTTGACCTCATTTTCATGGTTCGGTGGTTATAGTTAAGTTTTTGTGTTTTGGCCTGTTTTTCGAATACTGTATGCAATAGGTCTACTATATTTGGTGTATGGAAGGATTGTAAGGTGTACATGTCCAACTGGCAGGTGTCATCTGACCCTGACCTCATTTTCATGGTTCAGTGGTTATAGTTAAGTTTTTGTGTTTTGCCTATTTTTCGAATACTGTATGCAATAGGTCTACTATATTTGGTGTATGGAAGGATTGTAAGGTGTACATGTCCAACTGGCAGGTGTCATCTGACCGTGACCTCATTTTCATGGTTCAATGGTTATAGTTAAGTTTTTGTGTTTTGGCCTGTTTTTCGAATACTGTATGCAATAGGTCTTCAATATTTGGTGTATGGAAGGATTGTAAGGTGTACATGTCCACCTGGCAGGTGTCATCTGACTTTGACCTCATTTTCATGGTTCAATGGTTATAGTTAAGTTTTTGTGTTTTGGCCTGTTTTTCGAATACTGTATGCAATAGGTCTACTATATTTGGTGTATGGAAGGATTGTAAGGTGTACATGTCCAACTGGCAGGTGTCATCTGACCTTGACCTCATTTTCATGGTTCAGTGGTTATAGTTAAGTTTTTGTGTTTTGGCCTGTTTTTCGAATACTGTATGCAATATGTCTGATTGCATTTACTTTCATTAGAAATACAAGACAGGCGAGACATTTTTGTGTGTCCACTCTTGTTTTTTTATTTTCCAGATTGCACTAGTTGAGAAGTGACTTATTTTTGTTAACTGTTTTATGACTTTTTGAATTTGGAAATCATGTTTGTAGTTGAGATTTTTTTGTACTTATTGTCGAGCCTGCGACTTTCGTCGCAGAAAGCTCGACGTAGGGATAGTGATCCGGCGGCGGCGGCGGTGGCGGCGGCGTTAACTCATTTCTTAAAAGCTTTATATTTTAGAAGGCGGAAGACCTGCATGCTTTATACTTTGTATATAGATGCCTTATGTTACGAAGTTTCCGTCTGTCATATGTACATTGTCCTTGACCTCATTTTCATGGTTCAGTGACTACTTGAAAAAAAAGTTAAGATTTTTTGTAATGTTAATTTCTCTCTTATTATTAGTAATAGGATAACTATATTTGGTATGTGCATACCTTGCAAGGTCCTCATCCCCATCAGACAGTTTTCAATTGACCTCGACCCAAATTCACGGATCAGTGAACAAGGTTAAGTTTTGGTGGTCAAGTCCATATCTCAGATACTATAAGCAATAGGTCTAGTATATTTGGTGTATGGAAGGATTGTAAGGTGTACATGTCCAACTGGCAGGTGTCATCTGACCTTGACCTCATTTTCATGGTTCGGTGGTTATAGTTAAGTTTTTGTGTTTTGGCCTGTTTTTCGAATACTGTATGCAATAGGTCTACTATATTTGGTGTATGGAAGGATTGTAAGGTGTACATGTCCAACTGGCAGGTGTCATCTGACCTTGACCTCATTTTCATGGTTCAATGGTTATAGTTAAGTTTTTGTGTTTTGGCCTGTTTTTCAAATACTGTATGCAATAGGTCTACTATATTTGGTGTATGGAAGGATTGTAAGGTGTACATGTCCAACTGGCAGGTGTCATCTGACCTTGACCTCATTTTCATGGTTCAGTGGTTATAGTTAAGTTTTTGTGTTTTGGCCTGTTTTTCGAATACTGTATGCAATATGTCTGATTGCATTTACTTTCATTAGAAATACAAGACAGGCGAGACATTTTTGTGTGTCCACTCTTGTGTTATATCTCTGCAGTTGATATATTCAGTACTAAAGTTTGAATATGATTTGATACCACAGATTTGTTGATTCATTCAGATGAACTGATATGAAAGCATATTCAGCATTTCTTACATACAAGCTTGTGATTTTAATCATAATTCTGCCATGAAAATTCCAAGAGTTGCTACTGGTAAATTTTGATAAATATATTTATTCTTTTTTTCCTGTTTACAGATTAATATTAAGTATTTGTTGTTTCAGGCTGCTTAGGTATAATGTATGAATTTGGTATTGGTGTAAAAGAAGACTTAGATTCATCATATGTTTGTTTGAAGGAAGCCTCAGATCGCGGTAATGTTTATGCCATGGGAAATCTAGTCGGACATTACTACAGAAGAAAAATGTATACTAAAGCTGCTGATTTAGCTTCAAGGTTAGTTTGTAGAAACAGCTTTTCTGTATTAGCTTCAAGGTTAGTTTGTAGAAACAGCTTTTTTGTATTGGCTTCAAGGTTAGTTTGTAGAAACAACTTTTCTGTATTAGTTTCAAGGTTAGTTTATAGAGAAACACCTTTTCTGTACAAACTTCAAGGTTAGTTTGTAGAAACAGCTTTTCTGTATTAGCTTCAAGGTTAGTTTGTAGAAACACCTTTTCATTAGGAATAAAGATGGGAAAGTTTTACAATCTTGTGTACTCTGGATGTCCTTTTAAACAAAATGTTGTGAGAAATGGTATAAAACACCAATAACAAAGATCAAATAATACTGTAATTTTTTCCATGCCTCTGTAGCCAGGTGGTTTTGGTAGTTCTTAATATTATACTATATGCAAAAATATTGATTTCTCATTGGTGGACATAAATGTGGTATTTCAATCCATCTTAAAATAAGCTCCAACCCTCTTGACAATGCGTGGTATTCAATCCTTAATGACAAGAATACCACATGGGAGAATACCACCCTCTTCCCAGGATACCATCCTCCGTACCGGAAATGAGTTTTACCCTTTCCTTATGAGGAAGTAATTGGCATTCATTATAATATAACACAAACTGCCTTCAGTTGAGGGTGGTATGCCAGATTACCACTCTCAAAACAAAATATCACCCTCGGCTACGTCTTGGGAGATATTTTGCCTTCATGTGGTAATATGGCATACCATCCTCAACTGAATGCAGTATGTGTATACTACTAATGATCAATAGTCGTCAGTTTTCAGGCTATGAGTTTAAAGCCATTTTGTTGACAAGGATTGCAAATTTTCTTGCAGAAGGTCATTGATTCTGTCTTGGGTACTCCATGATAATGCCAATTTTGCTGAAAATTGTGTAACACCATAATAAACTAAATCTATTGAAAAAAGTCATGGTCAGCATAGGAGTTATTTCGCTTTTATTGACATTAATAAGCTTTCTTGTATTCTCTCCATCTCAATTCTTTGTGGAAAATTGAAGTCATTTGAGATTACTTTCAGTAGGCAATACAGACTTCTTAAAATAATAAATGCATTAGATGTTTTTGATGTAAACTTTACTTTCAATATCATGTTTCTACATTTTTGAGAACTCAAAGAGTTAAAAATTTTGGTTTGAAACTTATTTGAAAATAATTTCTTCTACATCAGTGGCATTGCCAAAATTATGTCTATGGTGCATAGTAATTTAGTATCGGAAATACATATTTAATCGTAATTATATGAACTAAGTTTACTTAATAGAAACTAATTAATCAAGTGTGCAATATGATTTGAAATGTGAACAGAAAAGAATATATATATATTTATATTTATGACAGAGTAGCTCAGTTCCATGATGTACCTCTGCTTGCCAAAGAAACAGGATGTTTACCCAGATTTATATCTAAGGGTATTTCACTAGGATGTTTTTATTATGCTCGATGTTTAAACGAAGGACATGGAGTGAAGAAAGACAAAGAAGAAGCTAAGAAATATTACTCAAAGGTAAATGTAGAAAAAAATCTATGATAAAAATGAAATACTAGAAATAGATTCGTTCATATTTACTCTCTTCGAAAACTTAGTAAGTTATTTAAGTTAGATTTCTTACGTCTAATTCTCTTGGTAAAATTTGATAGTGTACTTTTTTCTTAGAAATTTTTTATCCCCTTGTTATCCATTATGGGCATTGTCAATAATCCACTGTATCAGTAATATATGACAGAGTTTAAAAACTCCTTAGTACAGGAACATGAAACAAATACCTTTTTTTTTCCCTCTAATAGTTTTACTAAGTGATCCAACAGAAGTTGACATGGATTCTGGGTTTAAATAGGTCACATATGTAAAAGAATGTGATTATTTTGTAACAAAAAGGACTGCCTTTGTGGTCTCGTGGTAGCGTGCCCACCCAGAGTGCTGAAGGCTGGGGTATGATCCCTGACCAGGTCAAACCAAAGACATTAAAATTGGTATTTGCTGCTTCTCCACCAAGTACACAGCATCTAGGAGTAAGAGCAAAGGACTGGTCAGTGGGGAGTCAGTATAATGTGTCCAGTTGGGATAATATGTCTTCCTGCGGACTGTTACCTCATGAGCTAGAATGTTAAAAATCCGGCTTATCGTGTTGGTCTAGTACAAAGCAAGGTTCATATTCATATTCTTGTTCTAATATGCACTTAATGGTTGCCAATGGACATTAAACAATAATTCATCCATCCATTGTAACAAATAGATACTGTAGATTAACTATTTTTCATTGAATAATAATTTTTGTGAATTTTATTTGGCAATGCAAAACTGTTGGATATACAACAGAAAGCATATTTCATTGTGCATTATTGCTAAGAAATTTAAAAAAAAAAAAACCATGAAATATACTTTTATTATCATCAAAACAATGAATCTAGGCTAAACTATGAAATTAATGATTCTACACTTTTTTTGTGCAAAAAAAAAGAAATTAATAGTGTAATGTTTCCATTTTATTTCAGTCCTATGAATATGATCCAGATGCATGTGCAAGACTTCAGAATATTACTCAGCACGGTGTCATATAAAGTCATACATGTAATCATTACTCAATAAACTTTCTAGTACGTACTATAGGTGAATGCATTGGATATACAGATGAGAATATGAGGCAAATTAACAATTTTAAAATTACAAGTTCATTTATTATCATATAGGTAAAAATAATCTGTGTTACATAGGTTTTGGTTCATTTTGTATTTGGTTCACAAGCTCATTTATTGGTGTAAGGAGACTATAGCTTTAACTTGTTCTCATGATTCTTTAGGGATGTTTAATTTTCTTCTTTCAGAATACAATATGAAAATACTTCAGGTATTTTGAATAGAAGTAATTTCTTAGACACCTTCTGTGAATCAAGCTGTTCAAAATTAGCGTTTAAGTTGCTTTGAATCTGAACTACCAAAAATTGAAATTAATAAAAGCCACATGAAGTAAATTTTTATATTCTCAACCCTGCCTTTGGCAGTTTATTTTTTTTTTCTTTATTGTACATGTATTATACCAATCTGAATTTTTACGATCACATAATTTAGGATTTATAGAAATGGTCCTCTCTTTACCATTAATTTTGTGACATACAGATCATTTATATATAGTAATTATTGTTGTATAATGTTGTTTGTAAAGTCAATGCTGTTTGTAAAATATGTTTATTGTTAAGTTTGACCTGATGAATTTAAATATGCCTTAATTTTTGTGAATTATATAAAAATATGATTTAGATTATGATATAAATGTTCTTAGATTTAAATCTTCAAAGGATTAGGGACATTGCATAATTTGGCCTAAAAATATGGACATTTGAAGAACTGATTCAAAATTAGCATGAAGTGGGTAATATATATAAGATGCTTGAAAAATAACTAAATTCAGCTTAATTTCCAGCAGTGTGATGTCAAAATGATGTCATATTTCTTCATTTACCAAATATCTTGAAATTAGCTGATTTTTAACTGTTTTACATGCACATTTTGCTACTAGAGAAAACATTGTGCGCATTTGAGAAACCAAAAAATGTTTCTATAGGAGATGTGTACTATCCAAATACATATTCATGTTAAAAATAAAGTTGTTTCTTGCATGTGTAGAAATTTCCTGTTGCAAACTTTATGTAAAAATTGGCCAAAATCATCAGAAACTAGAGATTTTTATGCAAATGCATCATTTTGGTGATGGTTTATTGACATATTAATGTAAGAAATATGGTAATTTTCTTTATTTTTGGCAAATTAAGGTTATTTTTGCAATTATCTTTTTGCTTGTTTGGAGTTTAATTTTGCCAATATTTTAGGCCAAATAGGGGCCTTAATGTCCCTTGTCCTTTTTATTATTCAGACCAATTTACATTGATGTTTGATATTGTCAGAAAATTTTAGATAATAGAAGGCATTTCATTGTAAGTATTATTTCAATGTATTACAAACAGATATCACTGTCACCAGTGTACCAGTATTTATCATGTGTAATAAAGTCACTTTGCAAGATTTAGGTTGAATAGGGATCCTTTCATTCTTGCTGGATGTTTTTTTGAATAGGCAAATATTTAGGATTTTCTTGCCTTCTTCTTGAATTTTGAATCATCCCCTCTATCTTTTATAGCTATAAGGTCACCAATGAAGAATGTGATACTGGAAATTCTGTGTTACATTAGCTTCCATTCTTACTATGGAAAAGGTGGTTTAGGGGTTTGGGTGCAATTGAACCATAAAATAACAAAATACAATTCAGAAGTATACAAGATGCAGTCTCAACCACATATAAGAGCTCAGCCCACATCACCCCTACTCCCAATACCCCTTAAAGACCAGTCACCTTTAACCTTGCATCATCCAACCACCCCTGCCCCATTGAAAAAACCTTGCTAAGGCCATGGTCCTGTTGTCAATTTAAAATATGTATATTTTGAAATGTATGCTTTGATCATGATAAAATAATGATTATTACATTCCATTTCTCTCTCACAAAAAGTTATTTACTAGTGTCATTAAACTTCTACAGCTAACTATAATCAAAAAACTTTTTCCAAATTTAATTTAGAAAAAATTGGATAAGTAAACACTTATTTTGATATGCTCTATAATCTTAGCCAAGTTCTTTTCATCTTATGTTTTTCATGTGAATTTTAAATAGTACTTGTGTAAACGTGTTTGATTTTAAGTGTGTTACTTTCAGTATAGATTTTTTGAAGTATTTATAATGTTTGCCAAATGATAACATTTAGTGCTGTGTAAAGCTTTATATATATGTATACCACAACATTCTATATGAGATTTACAATGTGTCAAATTCTCTGTACTGCTGTACTATTTTATGTGCAATTTAATTTGAATATTTTGTAATTTTAAGCTTGTTTTAACATGGTTTTGCTGTATTGTTGGGGAGATATGGTTAACATATTATTGTTATCATAATAATACCATACCAGGCAGAAGGCTTTGATCTATTACATTTATTTGCTTATTAATTTAAATTATATGTGGAAAAAACATGCATTACAACCACTCTTGACGGATTGTGAACCAACTTAAGTGTAATTTGGCATATTTAAAAAAAAAAAAAAAACCACATTTTGAGATTGTTTGGAGAACACACTTCTCTATAGCAGTTTATTTGGTTTTATTTTTAACTTATTATAATGGTTTATTGAAAAATTATCAAATTTACTGCAATCAGATTTTGCTAGAACTACAAATAAAATGCATTTGATCATAACCAAAGTTTGTACCTCAAATTTAAGAATTTTACTCTTTTTATTAAAATCAATGATATTTTTCAACTAGGTATAGTTGGAATTGTCCAAAAATTTCTAAAATATATTTGTATATATTCATGTATTTACCAAGCATTAATTTATTACTTTATTTTCCGAATACATTTGTGGATCAGCATTTGGCAAATTAGTTGTATAAATCATGTGATATTCAAGTTCTGTGATATTTTATTTATTAATAAATAATTACCCCACATCCAGTTTTTCATTTAACATTTACTGAGCTAATAGAAAGTTTTTGACCAAAATATGCTGCATAGAATAGCTTTCTGCAAATAATTGTAGATAAATATTGTTTATACATGTACTATAACTAGAGGCTCCCAGGAGCTTGTATCACTCACCTGGACTATGTCCATCTTGACTGGCAGCCTGAAACATTGCTGTCAAGTTCCAATTGGCTCACTGGTTTCAAACAAGAAGATCTTTCAGTGAACTTTCCCATTAGGTTCTATGTTGAACTAAGTTCTGCTCTGGCAGCCATCTTGGATGGTGGACAGGGTCATCGGATATAATTGTGAAAGAGGGCCAACTAAGGACCATTGCTGCCAAGTTTTGTTTCTATTGGCCAGGTGGTTTCAGAATAGATCTTTAGGGGTCATCATGTGTCCTTCAACAAGGAGCAACTGCCCCCACTACCAGCTGAACCAAGGACAAATGCTAGATAACCATCGATACAATAAAATAAACAACTGGAAGTACTCTGAGAAAGCTAAAAAAAATATACCCCCACTACAAAATATCGGTGAAATTAAGTTGCTTAATGCCTCTGTATTGTGCACTATCTTTATGTGAAGTCATATCATAGAATAGAGAATAGAATGGGGAATGTGTCAGCAGTACTTATTAATTTGTGTCTCCTTTTTCAAGAGAGTTTACTGAATGAACAAGGAATAAAAATAATTTAAAACTCATTTATCTCAAAACTCCTGATATCTCAAAGTAATGTTTTGGTCCCTATATTAAACTTTCCACTATATTTCCTCCTGATAAATGCTGAGGACTAATTACCTTTACTTACAGATGTCAGACTGGAATTATTTTTCTTTTCAATTTTTTGATAAATTACCTTTGTGTGAAGTTTCATTGAATTCCATGTAAATGGTTTAGGAGAAATTGTGTTTACAAGGCCAACAGAAAGATGGACAGGCTCATTTCTATATATTCCAAAATTTGTTTGCTGGAGCTATGATAAGTAGACGGGACATAGCCGCTGAAATTACACGGAGTAAGCACATACAGAAAGATTTTTTTAAATCTCAACCTTCCCATTTATCCTGAGTCAGTAGATGAACAATAACAATAATTCACAAAATGAATCTATCTTAGCAAAGTACTTTTCACACAATGAGCCAGACTCTAAAGTAACAAGAGTGGACACACTAAAATGTCTCGCCTGTCGTGTATTTGTAATGAAAGTAAATGCTATCAGTATTCGAAAAACAGCAAAACAGAAAAACTTAACTATAACCACTGAACCATGAAAATGAGGTCAAGGTCAGATGACTCATGTCAGTTGGACATGCATACCTTACAATCCTTCTATACACCAAATATAGTAGACCTATTGCATACAGTATTTGAAAAACAGGCCAAAACACAAAAACTTAACTATAACCACTGAACCATGAAAATGAGGTCAAGGTCAGATGACACCTGCCAGTTGGACATGTACACCTTACAATCCTTCCATACACCAAATATAGTAGACCTATTGCATACAGTATTCGAAAAGCAGGCCAAAATACAAAAACTTAACTATAACCACTGAACCATGAAAATGAGGTCAAGGTCAGATGACACCTGCCAGTTGGACATGTACACCTTACAATCCTTCCATACACCAAATATACTAGACCTTTTGCTTATAGTATCTGAGATATGGACTTGACCACCAAAACTTAACCTTGTTCACTGATCCGTGAAATGGGATCGAGGTCAATTGAAAACTATCTGATGGGGATGAGTACCTTGCAAGGTACGCACATACCAAATATAGTTATCCTATTACTAATAATAAGAGAGAAATTAACATTACAAAAAATCTTAACTTTTTTTTCAAGTAGTCACTGAACCATGAAAATGAGGTCAAGGACAATGTACATATGACAGACGGAAAATTCGTAACATAAGGCATCTATATACAAAGTATAAAGCATGCAGGTCTTCCACCTTCTAAAATATAAAGCTTTAAAGAAGTGAGTTAACGCCGCCGCCGCCGGATCAATCCCTATGTCGAGCTTTCTGCGACTAAAGTCGCAGGCTCAACAAAAACCACAATTAAAATCAAAATACTCAAGTTATTGTACAACATAGGAATATGCTTACTCCAAAAACTAAAGTTCCATAATACTTGAGTGAAAAAAAAATAAAACCCTCAAAAACAAGCTTCTTTTGATCAATTCAAACAATTTGCATAACAATTACATGAAGGAAGGGCCTACAGACAAACAGAGTGGCAAATGCATCTTTATTGTGGGGCCCTAAAAATACATTAATCGCATAAATTTATCTTGCAATATTCCATATTTATAGTATATGACAGCCAGCAACAGAGGATGGTACAAGATGATAAATGACACATGACCATAATAATTAAATCTTTTTATTTCCATGAAACAGATTGCTAAAAAAGATGAAATATATTAAAACAGATGATAAAAATATTAAGCTTGTTCACCAATTAAAACTGCTTTCCTGTCATGATAATTGAGCATATTCCATTCATATCTACATGTTCACATCCAAATTCAATTGTATAAATAAAAATTTTCATTCATAGCTAAATTTACATTTATCATACATCTATCAGTTGAATCATAAATAACCATTAAAAAAAGAATAATATTTTGTTGATTGCACAGATTCAGCAATCTTCTTGGCATTTACCTGCAACAGGTGATTCTAGATTCAAAACTGATCAGTCAACAAATTTACATGATAATGCTTGATGTCTATTTCATATGCTTTTAAGTTCCCTAACATTACTCATGAAGAAACCTAATAAAATTATCATAATATCAGGAATTACGAAAAAAAAATATAACAGGTTTTAATAAATTAAAAAAAAGTTGATAAATTACAATCTTCTTTTTTAATTTATTATATATTATGACTATAAAACAAATTTGTATTGTCAGAAAATACATAGTTTATTTGCACGAGACTCAGAAAGCAGTAGAAATGGAGCACTTCTAACCTGTATTCCTGCAAGTACAAAATAAACTGTATCTCATGATAATGTATATGTATTTTTTTTATCCTGCAATGATAAATTACTGTTATGTAGAAAATTCTAAAGAAAGAATTTTGGAGTAAAACAGGACATCCTAAATAGCCATAAACCAGAACACAGTTCAAAATAATTTTTAAATGGAGGTACAGGGTACCAGGAAATGATATGCTGCTAGTTAAATACAGAAAAAATATTAAGATACCTTTTATTTTGCTAGTGAATAGGCCAGTGCAGGATAAAAATCAATTCACATTTTTGAATAATGTCTAAATACTTCACACAAAAATTCAACAAATATTAAAGTACTTTGTACCTTTACAAGAAAGCTCTAATATGACATAATAGTATGATGAGTACACAAATCCGAATATTACAGAGTTTCTAAATATCTACATTATAATATATACCAAATGACTGACTAGGGAAAAAAAACAATACACATGAAATGAATTCTCAGACAAGAGTTGAACCTATCACACAACATCAATTTAATAGATGACTTCTTCTATAACTTCACTTTTGTTTAAAAAGGAAGCTTAAATCTTGTGTGGTATACTGTAGTCCAAAAGAAAATGTTTTAACAGACTTCATGGCATTTAAAAAAAGTTAAAATGTTGATCAATTTGTACCTCTTCATCATTTTAACATGCTTATCAAAGTTATATATTAATGCCAGAAGCATAACTTTTTAAAATAAGAAAACACAACTGTTTGACATCCTCAATTGATTGCATATAAAAATGCCAATAAAAAAGTAATAAGAATTAACATTAATGAAGTATATTTTAGGCCACATAGTATCATACCTTTAATCCAGTTATTTAAATAATTATGGTCAGATATAATTTCCAAAGGAACAAGACTGAACTGTTATTGAAAATTTATTTCAATATCTATCCTTCTGCTTTTCATTTTTTTAAATATTTTTTGTTGATCTGAAAATTATTAATTCTGATCCTTGATATACATGCACATGTACTTTCATCATTGCACAAAGAAGTAATTATTCAATGTATTGAGGTAGAAAAAATAAATTAGAAACATTTTAATATAAGAAAAAACAACCCATTTAAAGTAAGTTTTGGCAGTTTGTACAGAAAAGCTTAAAATCAAATATTTCATAATAAATTATCTCCCTTTGAATGATACGTGCATATTTTTTTTTTTTTATAATAAACTCTTAATGATATTCTATCAATGCAACAAGGTCTGAGGTAAATAATATAAGGGCATTTCTAAAACCAAACATATCATAAATACACAACAGGTAGCAATAATATATATGTCTTGAGGTAAACATTTTATTGTAGCTGTTTAACATAAGCCTGGTCAGGTTTACATGTTTAATAAAAGTTCCTGAGAAACCTAAACAAAGATTTGCAGCAACTGCTTATCAATGCTCAATACTGTCACAGAAAATTTATGCCATGTCCAAAATATGTTTTCACTGTTTTGAATGAAAAAAATTTCCTCAAATATGTTCCAAAATAATAATTTTGTAATATTTTATGACAATTAAAATGTTTATTTAAAAATTTCCAATAAATCAGTTGATAAAAACAAATACCAAATAACTCCAAGCTGAAAAAATAATCTACAAGTCATACAATGTTTATATTTTTGAACTTTATATTTTTCTTTGGGATTGTATTTACTACTTTATCTGAACTTATGGCAATGATATCTCCCTTTTCTTTTATGAAATATACATATACTATTATACAATGACAGAGGTACTGATACATAGTAGAAATGTCCCTAACCTGACTAACAACAGTTTTAAACGCCATTTCTGTTGAGATAATTTTTAGTCATACTGGCACAGTAAACTTTGAGCAGTTTTTACTTCATTTCTTGTCCTGGCTACCATATAAGCTAGTCAGATTTGGCAACACAAAATGTGAAATGAGGTCTAAAAGCAAAAATCTAGTAAGACCGAAATTGGTCCAATGGTTGATAATTTTTTGTTGAGAGTTGTTTTTTTTTAGAAAATATCAGATTGGGTATCATTCATTAAAGGACTATTCTACCATGGTTTAATCAAACCATTCCACTTTTTATGTTATTTTGTAATTGTTTTATTTATTTTAAACAAGATCACACCAGGCCTTAGGACTCGGCCCCATTTGCCAGTCATGACCAAAACATTGACTGATTTGACTGTTCCATGTCAGTTTTTCAGAGGTCTCAAACTTTTTATTACATACAAAACATATACTTTTGCTACTGTTATGTCGAAATTGGACAGGTCAAAATTTTGGCCATGCCTAAATCAGGTTAATACCCCAAGGTTCAAAAATACATTAAATTGTGTTCATTATCTCAAATCATGGATACCTTCAGAAAATAACTCTTGGATTATCAATTTTCTCTCGTTGAACATTATATCAATTTATTGCCAGAGACCAATAGGTGTCATATCATTCAGTGATATATGAAGAGTTAGCCTCTTCGTAATTTTTTCAGGTTGTTCCTTTATTTGCAAAAATCCACATGTTTTCCTGTGAGTCAAACAAGGGCTATCTCAATTTTTTTAAATCCGGTCTAGATAACAATACTTGACAGTATTGCAAAAGGGCAGATAATTTCTCACTTGCACATAGTATATGATAGACTCATTCATATGTAAAATAAGAAATGTCTCACTTTTTCATACATATTCTAAGCTGGGACATACCAATATTCTCATGAATGTTTCTTTTTCATGGGTGAATACAGAATGTGCCAAAATCCTGAAATGTGGAAGAATCCAATATCTTAAAAGTATTTTATATAGGAATATATAGCGACTAAAATGCTCATAATCTGGAAATCAGGCAAATTCCAGAAAACTTTCCCTACAAACTGACAATCTTCATTTCCTAGATCCTTATCTGGAGTAATTATGAGAACACTGCTTAATGTTTTATTGTCCGGTTATCTCGTGAAGGCTGAACACAGATCTGTATAACTAATTGTGCGGTTATCCTGTGAAGGCTGAACACAGATCTGTATAACTAATTGTCAGGTTATCTTGTGAAGGCTGAACACAGATCTGTATAACTAATTGTCCGGTTATTCTGTGAAGGCTGAACACAGATCTGTATAACTAATTGTCAGGTTATCTTGTGAAGGCTGAACACAGATCTGTATAACTAATTGTCAGGTTATCTTGTGAAGGCTGAACACAGATCTGTATAACTAATTGTCAGGTTATCTTGTGAAGGCTGAACACAGATCTGTATAACTAATTGTCAGGTTATCTTGTGAAGGCTCAACACAGATCTGTATAACTAATTGTCAGGTTATCTTGTGAAGGCTCAACACAGATCTGTATAACTAATTGTCAGGTTATCTTGTGAAGGCTCAACACAGATCTGTATAACTAATTGTCAGGTTATCTTGTGAAGGCTCAACACAGATCTGTATAACTAATTGTCAGGTTATCTTGTGAAGGCTGAACACAGATCTGTATAACTAATTGTCCGGTTATTCTGTGAAGGCTGAACACAGATCTGTATAACTAATTGTCCAGTTATCTTGTGAAGGCTCAACACAGATCTGTATAACTAATTTAAAGATATGTAGCAGTGTTTCCTGAGACAATACAAATATTAATATTTAGCACCTTTGCAATCATCTTGAACAAAAAACTGACATACCAAGCATTTAAAGACATAGGATTACACTGATTTTGCATTGAAAAATTTTCTTGTCAGGCATTCAAAATCATTTTTATGTTCTTCAAACAACTGTTACAGAATTCCATCTAATTGGGGACTTTATTTTAAAATTTGATCACTTGCTTCTTCAAAACAGAAATTCACAAAAAAAACTGAAATGATTTTACAGCACTTTACTTTAGATCTAGACCTTCTTACTAAAAAAATCTAAATCCAACACAAAATAGATATGAAAAAAAAATAAAGAATATAAAAACCATTTGGTGTGCATTATAATCTGTTTATCTGTTAACATCTTATTATAGTGCCTTTAGCAGAAATTACTCATACAATGAAATATTACAGTAAATGATTACAAACATGCTCTGTTGGATATCCATGCCACAGATTGTTTTACAGTTTGATAAATGTGTGAATTCTTGCACCACTCATATCTGTCAACTTTAAAATGACCATGATACAACATTGATGTGACTATATATAAACTATCATCATTTGTACATATCTAACAGTCGTTTAGCTTCTCTCAGACCAGTCAGCAATGCTCCATGTGTTGTTGAGTAGTGAGTAGAGTGTGTTGCTTCTCCAGCAAACAATACTTGAGGCTGAAAGAAAACATAAAGATCAATAAGTATATTATTAAATGAGTTATTAAGCAATTATATATATGCATTTCTCATTGTATTCATTCAGAATTGAACACTTCTTTTTTGTAGTTTTGTTGAAGTGTAAAAGCATTGATAAAAGTATATTTTGTATGTAGTGCTTTATACCCTTTATACTGGTACATGTCCTAAAACTGATGCATGATCAACACTTTAACAACCCTATAAAATTACCAAGAAACATTTAATTCTTATATTTTTCACATCAAAATCAAACTACAAGTTAATTCCAATAATTCCAACGGAAACTCCTCATACAAAAAATGTGCACCCGGTCAAGGCTTTACAACCCTATAAAACTACTTAAATATTCTCTGAATTTATTCAAAATATTACTCCACTGCATTGCTGCATTGGTCATAGGAGCCAAAATAAACAAGATTTTGACTTCTACTGGGTTATAAACCATCATTTTTCAGAACCACGTGACTAGAATCTTCCAATAAAAATTACAGATTTCAGAGAAACAAACAAGTAATGTAATTATATGCAAAACAAAAAAAAATGATACAGAAAATTTGAATGATATGTTGTACAACAAAATCAGCATATCTATACATAAAATAAAAGCAAAAAACACAGAAATTTACATTCAGTCACATCCAAATATCTTTTTTATTTCGAATCTTAATGAGTATGTATATTTTAAAGCTGTTTAGTATTATTTATGTTATTTACAACCAACAAATACTTGAAGTGCCCCGTGGTTATTTATAAAGTTGTAATTTGGATACGCAATGTGAATTTGTCAGGCAAACTCTAACCCTGCTGTCACGCCTGATATAATCTGAAATTTTTTGCCATCATTCCCCAATATCTGTGCCCTTTAATGCACAGCAGTCAGCAAAAGAATTTCCAAAGAGATACCTGTGCTATTCCAATAATATGTATTAGTTTAAACTTATTTATTTATAGTGGATTGGGAAATAAGTTATGCCAACTTATACTAATCCCTCCTCACATGGCGGGTGTGAGAGCAGCCCCTTTAGCAGCATTTTAGCCTACTCTTTTTCGACATCTACAGAGGAGTCTTTAGCGTGCTAAGGGTGTTGCTTTCCCTTAACAAGGGGCAGCCATTTTTCGTCCCCATCCGACGGACTAGGATCTTTTATCGAGACCATCCTTGCAAATGGTGTCGAAATGGCGTCACAAATTTGATCCTTGAAATTTCCATCCCGGACGAGAATCGAACCAGGGACCTCTTGCTTCATAGTCCGAAGTGCAAACCACTACACCACAGTGCCCGAAATGTTACTAAGGGCATATAAACCTTGTGTTTTATGTTTATACGTAATATATCATGTTTTATTCATCAAAACTCCTTTCATGCCCTTTAAAGAAGCTCCGTCAAATTTGAATCTTTAACAAGTGAATTTCCTTTGAATCAAGGACTACCATTTTAAAGCACTAAAGTTCAAAGGATAAACTTGTAATATTCTGTTAATCAATTCAGTATCAATTATAATTTTGTTTCTAGCATACTTGTAATCAATCAAATTGGAAATGTGTGAATATCAAAAAATTATAAATTGTTTTTCATTAAGGTGTTGTTCAGAACAATATGTTAACCTGTACCTTGTCAGATTCTGATCCCATCAAGGGTTCTGTCAATGCATCTATATCAGAAGCCTGTGCTCCTACTTTCAGAAAACTATAAGATCCTCTAGTGTAAGGGTTGTTTCCCCATCTGGTCCTGTAAAAGAAAAAAAAAACAATCATGAAATGAAAAAATTTTAACAGTACGTACCATAAAATATTTTCTTAAGAATTTGAGAAATTGTTTTTTTCACACCAGGCAAAGAATCAGCTACTGAACTTTGCTGAAACATAGAATTTTAATATCTATGCCAATATCAATCCTAAGACATCAATATAAGCCTCTAGAGTTTGTCTGAAGGCAGATATAGGGTGAGGGATTGATATGGATATCATCCAGCAGGGATAATATGACTCCAAAGTTTTACCTGTATGATATTTATTTATTTGATAAGTACATATTATCAGGTTTTCTGCAAACCTGTATCGTAAAATATCAGCCGCGAGACACCATTTGAAGCCTTTTCGGCGAGTGAGCGTAGCGAACGAGCTAAAAAGCTTCATATTGTGTCGAGTGGCTTATATTTTAAAATATTTGTTTGAAGAAAACTTGATGAAATTTATCGTATTGTTAACTAGCAATCTTAATGGAATTTCTTACTTTTCAATGGCCATCTGCCTATAACCGGATGTTTTCCTGATATATTCGGATCAACGTTGGGTCAAACATTATGACGTCGCTGATATATTCGGGTCAGCTCATATAACTCTTTACGATGTCACAGTGCTGAAATACGGGAGATTGTGAAGGCCTCAGCAGGTCGATATAGGCATGGGGAAATACGATAAGTAATCATAAAATCCTTTAGGGTGTTTTAACCCATTTTTGCCATAAGAGACAACAGACATTTGTCAAGTTGAAAAATATTAACTTAAAGGGACCATCTAAATCTGTTCAAGTTAATAAGATATACGGTAAATCTTTGATTGCTCGTACTTAAAGGGACCGTCTAAATCTGTTCAAGTTAATAAGATATACGGTAAATCTTTGTTGGCTCTTAATTAAATGGACTGTCTAAATCTGTTCAAGTTAATAAGATATACAGTAAATCTTTGATGGCTCGAACTTCAAGGGACCGTCTAAATCTGTTCAAGTTACATGAAGTTAAGATATACGGTAAATCTTTGATGGCTCGAACTTCAAGGGACCGTCTAAATCTGTTCAAGTTAATAAGATATACAGTAAATCTTTGATGGCTCGAACTTCAAGGGACCGTCTAAATCTGTTCAAGTTAAGATATACGGTAAATCTTTGATGGCTCGAACTTCAAGGGAACGTCTAAATCTGTTCAAGTTAAGATATACGGTAAATCTTTGATGGCTCGAACTTCAAGGGACCGTCTAAATCTGTTCAAGTTAAGATATACGATAAATCTTTGATGGCTTGAACTTCAAGGGACCGTCTAAATCTGTTCAAGTTAAGATATACGATAAATCTTTGATGGCTCGAACTTCAAGGGACGGTCTAAATCTGTTCAAGTTAAGATATACGATAAATCTTTGATGGCTTGAACTTCAAGGGACTGTCTAAATCTGTTCAAGTTAAGATATACGGTAAATCTTTGATGGCTTGAACTTCAAGGGACCGTCTAAATCTGTTCATGTTATAGATAGTTCAAGTTACTGAAGTATGTTCAAGTACAGAAAATTTCTAATGCCATACCATATACAAGTTGGTACAACTGATTATTACCATGAAATATTTTTAATTCAATTTAAACAGGTTAATTGCTAATTAACAATAATTATGACCTCTTAATTACATCAAACTGTTAAGATTTGCCTGTCAGACATATCTATTTTTATCACCTGTAAGTATTAAGTATCCATAACAAATTTGTCCATTTAATTATTGAGTTCAAGTTTTCAATGGTAAAATACATAATTCTATAGCTATCCTTGTTGAAATTCAATTTTTTGTTCAACTTTCCAAGAACTCAGGGTTTTTTTTAACAAGAAAATAAATGTGAAATTGAAAGGACTTCTAACACGGTTCGAACTACCAAAGTTGGACTGTGTTAATAATATCAAAATCCAATAAGATGAATTCGGAAAAAAAGGAACGTAGAAAACAAATACTATAAACCTATATAACTTTAAGAATAAAAACACACAGTACACCAAAGAAATTTGAGCAAGACAACAATTATATTAAAATCAGGAGTCCAAACTATTAAATTGACTGTCAAAATTAACCTCTCTTTGAATTTTATATGTTTATATGCACAGAGCTCATTCTACTGTTTTACTGTTTATTATCAAAACAAATGTTATACAATATATCTGCTTTTTATGTACCTGTTAACTAAAGGTAAAATTACAATTTTGTCACAAGTGACTAATCAAATATCAACATTTGGGTTCGGGCCATTATTATTCAATTTTTAACTTTCATTTACACGTCATTGGCATTTGACATGAATAAACTATAAACATAGTTGTTTACAAACTGTCATGTGACATTCAATTAGGTATATTGAGATCAAAAACAAGGACACAGTAGATCAATACGTAATTATGTTTATCCGTCATCTAGTACAATATCTGAAATATCAATATCCCAATGATTCCAACCAAAAAAAAAAAATGGACTATTATATATATGAATTGCTACTATACTCATCTAGATACTCTCCTGGATGTGCGTTTATTCTTTAAAAAAAAGTTGTCAATGTTAGTGACTGATTTAAAAGATGTGCAATAACCATAATATGACCTTATTTACATATCATGAAAAACACTTTCCTTTCTTTACATAACCCAAAAGTATCGACTTTGTAAAACAATTCAGTTCAAGTAGATGAAGGTCAGTTACAAATTTCCCTGAATGCAACACTGACAGGAAGGTTATTCAGTACATGGAATTAATATAAAAAAAAATGTTCCCATAATTTCAGAAACCTCCTAATGGGACATTCTCCTGAGAAGAAAGAATCCAATTAGATAACCATTTCACCAGTGACCAAGGAAATAAACAAACCCACACCCTGGCAGATGCCACAAAAATGTAGAAATAATCTTTGTTCATTTTCAGTTTTACACATTATGTTTAATCCTGTGTAGGAGGAAAATCAATAAAGAAGTAAAGGGTTGTTTACAACATCCTATCAACATACATTGTATAGTCATCACAACTTTTCAATATGATCACTTCAATCATAACTATAATAAAAAAAAAACATCAGACATAATAAGGAAATTTACTACAATACACACTATGAGGTTCTATTTCTTACAGTTTCTAAAATTTTATTCTGTTCATGGAATGACATTTTGAAGTCAAATCAGGGAGGGGGGGAGTGATCTATAACCCTGGATGTTTCTTTGTAGATTTTTCTATAAGTCTTAGAGTATGAATGTTTTTTAATCCCTCCTTAGCCATGGAACTGCTGAATATTCTATCATAAATGATAAATGATTTAATTCTACAATAACTATGGTGAAACGTTGTTGGTGCAGCTTTTATGTTATATAACACACCTACAAGTAATAAAAGTATGGGCTAAGGGCAAAATAACTTTTCAAAACTTTTGACAGTCTATATAACAAATATATAAATTCCAGGTGTCAGATGTGGTATCAAAAGTTAGGACTTTACAACTACCAACAAAGCAGAAGTCTTGACCCAAATCTGTCGCCAAGAGAAATGGACTGTCACATGTCATATACCTTATGTATAAAGGTGTTGAACCTTCACATTCTGCCACATCTTTCTTAATTTTCACTGTCCTAAGTAAATATTATCCTAGTAAGACGAATATGTTCTTGTGTTTAAAGCAGAAGTTGGCAAGACTGCAGCAGGCTTGACAATTTTAACAAATTAAATATGTGAAATCATATTATACAGTACAATGTATGATAAAAAAAATAAAACACAGGTCAGTTACCAAGCATTTGCTAACCATGAAGTTCAAAACCAGTTTGGCAGTATAAAGAACATATACTCTAAATTAAACAGGTGTTTGGAGCAAGGTCATCCAAGTTTTGATAGGACCTAATGTGTATTCGTGGTAACTTACATTGAATTTTTGATACTATTTAGAGAATTTAGAAGGGTATGGGATCTTGTTCCTTTTTAAAGGCCATATGACATCATTAGATATAATCAATACTTTTCTGTGTTCAATCCTTTGCTGACATCTGACATTTATCACATATGTTTTATGTTTTGATACTAGTTGCTCAGCAAATCAAAATAACACCAGGCAACATACAATAATTTCTAGCTATACTTTTGTTGAACTTAAAAATGTTGTCTACAAATTAAAAATAGCAAAGTTTGAAATAAAGTTTTTTTCCCAATTCTCAGTCTAAAATTCCCAATCTGATATGAAATTCTGAACAGGTTTCATCTAACGAATCTAGACTTAGACATTTAGCCAGTCTTCAAGAGTCGTTGGATTTGGTGGGGATTCCTAACATTTATTGTACATAGCGTTTTTGCCATGTTCCGAAATGGCTACGATCCGTAAAAGTGATCGTAGTCAATCCAGCCCTGGCTCAATGTCACGCAACAGCAAATGTCAAGTGGGGAAATTCGCTAAAACGGACATGAAGCTGGAAAGCTTCAGCTTCATAATCAAATTTTCTTCCTGATAATGACTCTTCCATGCCAGAAACAAGTTGTAAATCCCCTAGTGCACCATCCAGTCAGTGATAAGCGAATACGGAGGCCAGTACAACACTCTTCCATGCCAGAAACAAGTTGTAAATCCCCTAGTGCACCATCCAGTCAGTGGTAAGCGAATACGGAGGCCAGTACAGTACTGGCAGTGGTGGCAGTTTTAAGTTCAGGAGGTCAATGATTCTGGTGATGAGAAAATTATGGTGAATCTAGTAGTACTGCCCTAACAGATGGACACCTTTGCAATAACAAGAAATATGAGTTGCTATATCCATGGATAAATATTCTATAACAATTACAATTAAATTAATGTTATTAAAATTTCCAATTTTGTATTTCATCACAGAAATTCCCAATCCTATGGCTATGGGCCCTTGGCTCATTTTAAAAAATGTAGAAAAAGCCTTGGATCTGAAAACAGGCAAATAATTAATATAACACATTTTAAATTTAGTTGGAAATAAAATACATGTAGTCTTAATGTTTCAGAGATAATTGTCAAAAGACAAGAATCTCCTAATACTTAAATTTCCTAATTTGATTTTGTAAAAATTAAATATATGAATCAACAGAAAATTTTGAGTCAGTAGACTAAAACATTTTACTCCTTCAAGTTGGTAAAACAAGAAGGGTAAAAAGTGTGACTAAAAAAGAAAAATAGGAAACATGATCAATGAACATATGAGACTTGCTTTTATCAATAATATGCTATCATGGGTTTCTGAGAAATAAATTTACAGAAACTTCAGTAGCATAATATAATTAAAATGTTTATAAACCTTTATTGGCTAGTAATACCATAATACATTAAAAAATATTTGTGGTTGTATAAAAAAACCCTTAATGACCCTAGGGAAATCAATCCCAACCTGTATTTCTTATGGGGGACCATTTCTTTGCCAGATATTGACCAAAGCAATAGAGCAGACTATTGTACCTCAGTATATATAATCTTTATAAAAATATATTAAAGTAATGTGCATAAATGAGAGGAAAGTCAAGGTGGACAGTGAATTTTGTAGGGGAAACACTTGTCCTGTCATCCTTTCAGATATGTTTACATACGTCATTTATTTTATCACACTGAATGCCTTGTCAATATAGCCTTGGTAATTTCATTGTTTAATCATTTAAATGGAGAGATGATAATCACATTGCTGAGGATGGTGATCTATTATATCAATCTCTCATAAAAAGCTTGATCTTGTCTAGGCTAAAAGGGTGACAGATCACACATTATCACCATATATAGCCATGTGATAGACTACATTATCACTTTTTCCAAGCCAATCAAAATGAATCAATTTGGCACAAGTAAAATATCAGCAAATAACATAATAACAGGCAAAGATGTCACAATGTCTGTTAACACTTCAGCATTTTCAAAGAAAATGTAAAGCTAACTGTAATGATGAAACCAAGTCTTCCTTGCTGCCATATGTTAAATCTGTACTGTACAGACAGTGTTTCAGCTGACCTGCGGTATGTTAAATCTGTACTGTACAGACTGTGTTTCAGCTGACCTGCGGTATGTTAAATCTGTTCTGTACAGACTCTGTTTCAGCTGACCTGCGGTATGTTAAATGTGTACTGTACAGACTGTGTTTCAGATGACACCATACACAGTTTGTTTAGTTAAATGCAAACTACCCTCCCACCAATGTTTTCAGGCAAGGTTTTATGTGGTTATAGAAGAAATGTCAGAATGAGCATGAAGTATATAAAAGATTCCCTAAGGCATAACATGTAAATACATGATCGATTTGGTAAACCAGGCAAGCGCTTACTTTTATCAATGACAAATATTTAATTCTATAACTCCAGACTGATTAATCGGTTTAAACGTAATAACAGATTGTATACACCTTCAAATTATCATAACTTCCATTCCAGTCTATTCAATATAAGTACCTAAATATAAAAATATTTTTAAGCAAGAAATAAATTATTTCATCGATTTGTAAATACCGGTACTACAGGTGATCCACTTAACCTGTGTTATGTAACTGAAATCTAAAAACACTGATATTTTATGGAATTAACTGAAAAAAATTCCACATACAAAGAAATAACTAAATTCATGCATAACATAATAGTTGGCCCAAGGCTATAGGTCATCAAATCATAAGTATTAAAGTCATTCCTACATTTAGCCATCAGCAATTGTGTCTAGTCAGTAAATATGTTCTTATTGTTTAAAATTTACACTCAAACAGTAATCTGATGTCAAGTATGATATAAATTTAAATTAAAAATGGCAAAAATACCATCTATCTATATAACCCTATACTGATCATGAAAAAAAGACCCTGACACTCACCTTGAACTTTATGGACATCTGGCTACAGTGTATCTTATCACAATGAAAATATTCATGATGTCAATATGGGAAAAAAAATAAAATTCATCTACATTGCATTGTGTATTTCAGTCATGTTTGGCCAATTTGGTTTCATTTTCTAATTTTAGTGAGGGTGAACATATTTGTCTGACTAAGGTCTGAACTCTGAAGACCATTAAACCATTGTCAAGTTTATGGGGGATTTTTTTTACGATTTTTATCATTTTTAGTAATGGTAGCCATATTCAATATATATTGTGATAATAATTTTTGTAAGGACACTACTTGAGGAACTGGTCTAGTTTGGACCCCAAGAAACAATTTTGAAAGGACACCACATAAGCACCTAAAAAATTTGGTTACTATACCACTTGAAATGGCCTAGAATATCAGAAGGCGAATTTTTAATCTTTCTTTTTTTTGATGAAATTTTATCAATTAAGCCATAGCAGAAATAATGGTCAAGATCTAGACCTCCAGCAAACTACCAACAGACTATATCACCGAAGTCTTGTCTTAATTGGCCCAATAGTTTAAGAGATGAAGATTACAATATATTTTTTGGTTTCAGGTCTTGATCCCTACACAAAAATTTTGAAAGTTTATCAACCCAGTGACCATTCTGCTGGAGTTTAGTCTCAGTTGTCCTAATGCTTTCAGAGAATATTAAAATTCAGTATATTACAAATATAGTATTTAACAGAAATCCATATAAAGGTTTAGGATACTTACAACATGCACAAATTAGAAGATTCATGATAAATCAGTAGATGCAGAAAAATAAGACTTACCTGTGAAGACAATTCATCCGCAAAGCCACGTTTTAACAGATGATTACTTCGACATAACGAATAAAATTTTTGTTGTTTTTATACTTTAGGACTGAAAATTTAGTTCGTGATAGAAAAAAATTCAACTCGTGCAAATTTGACTAAACAGGATTCAAAATACACTGTAAAACATCAAAAAATTTGACGCATGCAGGTTTCAGATAACGAGAGTCAACTGTATGCACAAATACAGGTAGTGTTCTGCTGAGAAATGTTCGACCTAATACTTGTTTAAAATAAGTACTTTGCTCAAAATGCTGATGTAGTTGTTGTCACTCTCAGCAAACATTCAATTTTGCCAGATTCTTTGACAGAGGAGGCAGTCTTTTGTAATTCAACAATTGATCTAGTATGCTAGGACTCTAATTTACTTTGATTTAAAAACATTCAATTGTTTATAGAGTTTTAAGCCACACTGAGCACAATTGGTTATATTGTGGCAGTTAGATTTTCATCTTCACTCCAGACAGAGAATTCACGGAATTGATATGATGGATGGATGAATTATTGTTTAACGTCCAGTGGCAACCAGGTGCAGATCAGGACGAGAACATGTTGATATGATAATGAATATGATCCCTGCTTTGTACTAGACCGACACGCTAAGTCGGATTTTTAATGTGCTAGCTCACGAGGTAACTGTCCGCAGGAAGACATATCACCTCACTCGGACACATTATACTGACTCCGAGCCGACCAGTCTTTTCTCTTACTCCTAGATGCCGCGTGCTTGGCGGAGAAGCAGCAAATACCAATTTTAATGTCTTTGGTTTGACCCGGCCGGGGATCGAACCTGCGACCTTCCGCACTCGGGGCGAGCACGCTACCACGAGACCACCGAAGCGGTCCGGAATTGATATGTAACTAAGAGAAAGACAATTTGCGGAAATAAAATATAATTCATTGGTAGAGATGAAACATTATACTTTTTAAAAATTCGTGGAGGAGATGAAATGTGCCCTTTCCAAGAATAAAACAGTACAAAATTATTGACTAAAATATTGTTGATTCATTATTTCTGTGAATACCAATAGTCATAATTTTGAGAATATCTAAGGTTTCAAGGATACCAAATTTCATAGTTTTGCTATTTTTTTTTTATCAAGTATTACAAAATTTATATTTGCATACAGAAGTATTCTAACAAATTTTTCAGCATGTTATTGTATCCAAATAATGTACTCTTTTATATTTGGCTTAAATGTTTGTCTATTCCTCGTATCTTACAGTAACTTAACAAATGGAAGTATAGAAGAAAAAAAGAAATTTTTCCAGTGAAAAGGCAGTATTAACCTAAAAAATGAATCATTATTTCAAAATATGACTTTCACAGTGAATCACTATCAATACAATCCAATAATCAATTTCTAGTGATTCACCAAAGTAGTGCAGTTCTCTATAATCATAATTACAAAGTATTTTAATAGGTCAACCTAATTCTTTGGCATAATTTCCAATATAAATGAAATACTACAGTGTAATAGTGTCTATACAATAAAAAATATAAGAATAGTTATAGTAATGCAGAAAAAATTATCTAAAACACCAAAATTGTTTACAAAAAAAAGTTTTAAACTCCCAGGGAGGGGCCATATTTTCCAAACTCATTCCCAAGCTACATGTATGTATTCATTGTGTTTCTCGCAGGGAACCACTGTCACATTTATACCATAATATGACCACAAAAGTTTTTGTAAATATGCGATTTTAAAAAAATGAAAGTCTAACACTGTTAAGCATTGTTAAGATGTACACATTAGGTGTTTTTTCCCCACGGTGTACATTTATCTATTACATGTATTGACTAGTCTCCTATCCCAAGCTTTTTACAGACTTCACATTATGTACAAATGTACGAGTGTATATGTAACACCTGGGACATTACCTGATAACTCTTTTGGGTTGTGGAATGTCTTTCTTATTAAGGAATTTTTTGAGAGCTTCAGTAATATCTTGTCCAATTTGTTCTTCTGTCAAGGATTCCATATACAGAGCTTCTTTACCACTTAACCATCCTGAAATAAAGCAGTATTTTACCTTTTCAATTCCCCTGATGCATATACAGGTTCATTAATCAATTTTTACTTTTCACATGTATTGTTAATTTTAGTATTTACAGTAATGCATTGTTATACACATGTACTTAGTAAAGTCCTAAAGGTTAACATTATAAAATCTGTTGTTTTTTGGTTGCTGAAACAAATAAAAAATCTTGCCATAAATATATACTACATTGTGTAAATGTATATCTAAATATATGGCCCTCTACATGCTTTTTATTTTATACATGTACATGTATCTCCTGTTATTTACAACAATCTACTTCACCTAAAAGGCTAATCATAAAGTAAGTTTACATTTATGTCCAACAATGGCATATATATTTTTTTCTGTCTCAAACAAATTTAATTTGAAATGAACTCATCCCATACAGGGTTCTAGTTTTGTCAGTTATCATGTTTATGTCACCTGCAAAATATAAATCAAGGTTACTCTGTGCACAGAGTTTATTGACCTACCACTCAAACTTACTACAGTACTGTATCACTTATACTTAATCAATAACCATGTCAATCAAGAAAATGACCCCAATGACTGCACTACAGTACTAGTGTATACAGATAAGATAAGATAATGTTTTACATGTATTAACCAATTAAGGGCCCTCAACAGAATAACAAATAAAAACATTGAAAGGGAAGAAGTTACTTGATTGACAGAAAATTAGAAAACTGCAGTTAAATTTGAGAAGGGGGGTACTTTTGATGATATAACTTTAAATAGTTCTTTCTTCACATTAGTATACTTTTCACACCTGGTTAGAAAATGTCCTTCATCTTCAACCTCCCCAATGAAACAATTTTTACACTTTCTTTCATTTCTGACTATTTTTTTGTAACGATCTGTTTCTATCAAAGTCTATGTGAAGATACACGAAACTTACAGAATGTTTTTCTAATGAAATGACCGGCCATTGAACTTTTCTGTCTTTTGTATCCAGAAGGTTATCTCAAATTTAATGGTACATGTTGTAAACTATTATAATTTACATGTACTTTCATAATGTACTAATTTCATATATTAATATGAATGCAATGACCTAGTAAATCATTGATTTTCCAAACTGTAGGTATGCCAGGGTGCATATCACACCAAAGAAATGTAATTATAGGTGTCCTTGGAGTAACAGCAATATACACACAACTCATCATGATGATTCAGCTATAATGATAATGTAGCTTTGCATGATAGAAGTACATTTGTACAAAAATAGTTATACAATTTAACTATTTGAAATCCTACACTATTTCTGTATTAGCATTTGCAGAGTCTTTTGTAATTCAACAATTGATCAAATATGATCTGCTTCAAACGCTTTCAGTCTACATCCATTGTAAAATATGAATATTTTTCCAATGTTTCCCAAAAGCTTTAACAATGTCATAGTATACATTTGTAAATTGCGTTGTGTAATGGCAGGTTCATGAATGAATACATGAACCTATAACGTATGTTACACATACGGTCTTCGTTCGAAATCTAAATGCACCCCAGGGACGAATGAGTTTAAAAGATTTTGGACCGATATCAAACAACAAACGCTTTTCCAGAAATTACAAGAAAAAAAAATGAACGCTAAAAAAAAAAATTTTTGAACCAGTGGAGTTTATCCCTGTTTGAGGGGAAACAAACTCATTTTTTATATTTTGCCATTTTTGGCCTGTTTGCTTTTAATATACCTTGTACACGAACAGTGATGTTCACTAACACCTGTCATTTCGGTACTTTCCAAATGAATATTTCGAAATATTCATAATTTGTTTTGTTCATTAGCAAACTTTGTTCCATTTTGTATCCAAGCAATTTCAGTGTGAATCAATAGTCTGTCTTTGTAATGGTTTTTCTGAAAAATCTTTAAAAATGCTAAGACCCCTCCCCATAAATGTCTTTATTGGCAAATTGAAATAACACTTTGATGAAATAATTCAGATATTAAACTTTTCCCACCATTCTGCATCTGCTTTTACTGATACAATTCCTGATTCTGAAGAACAACAGTAACACCACCAATGTCAATTTCTGAGCCAGGTGTGCAAAATTTGGGGACATTTGATGGTCTAACCAAAACAAGGGTTATGGTGCTTTTACATGCATTATTGGGAAAATGTTTAATAATTTGAAGTAATCTGCCTATTTTTTTCTCAAAAGAATACTTATTCTATGTTGTTAACAAATATTTGTGTGTCGTAAGTGGCTATCATTCTTCATCTTATTACAAAAAGGCTTGGGTGCACAGAAATAGGGGACTGCTTGTCATTCTTTACTATAATTGAGATTACAAAACTATTTTTTAAATCATAATTGTTCGTTCAAAGTAAATCAAACATTACAAGAAATCTGAATTCTGAAAATATCTGTTCAATTATGAAAATGTATGGATCATAATGTATTTTAAGCTTAGTTTTGGTGCAGCCTTCAAAGGAGCACTGAGATTTGTTTTTTCATGTAACATTTACCTGGTTGTTAGATACATGTACTTGTATTTTACTGTTCTAGAATACATGTACATGAACCAGTAGTAGTTTTTACACAATACCATTTGAAAAGTATAGAAATATTACAATCCTTTTTATGAATCATCAATAACAGGGTTCCTAATAAGATTTTTTCTTGGTGAGTCATGGACTCATCAATTTTTAAAATGGTGAGTTCCAAAAAATTTTCATGAGCCCCAAATTATTTCTGCAAGTCCAGAATAGGACATCACCATGTGCACTATGATGTTTTTGAATGTGTGCCAGTTTTGTTTTCAAAAGTTTGAATCATGTTATGCATGGTCCTTGTTAAGAATGTATTATATTTAATCAAAGCCATTTATGACTTTCACCTACATGTACATGTAATGATTTAAAATAAGATTACACTGATGCAGAGATGCCAACCCTACTTGATGAAAATTAGGAGTTAACTTTATCGCTGGGGATTTGGGGCCTGCCTAGGTCCCCAAAGGGGTCCAGGGGCAAAGAATTGCTTTTCTTATTATTTGGCCATTCCACCATTTTAAAACAATAAAGGGTTTGAAGTATAGGGGAGCGAAACATGTCTTGGCGATATAGATCAAATTAATAATTTAGCAAAAACGGAACTGCAGGTCCTCAGCCTACTTCAGGATGACAGGGAGAAGTGACTTCTCTAAAGCTGACAAGGAGAAGTGGAGAGAGACAGGGAGAAGTCATTATGTGACATTCCAAAGCACCAAGATTATGTTTTTTTTAAGAGCTACTCTTATTCTAATGTTTATAATGGGCTTTTTTTTAAAAGAAATTCAGATTCATTCTCTGATTTACAAAAAATCGGACAAACTCTGCCAAAATTGGGGTGGTTGGCATCTCTGTTTATGCAATGTTACAACCCACTTTGAAATTTTTTCTTCAACATGCGTCAAATTTCGGTCAAGCTTAACACAATTTGAAAAAAAAATTCAAAGTGGGTTAAAATGTTGGAACAACTCAACAGGATTTGAAATAGTATTTTTTTTTATTTCAAATTCTGAAATTGCATTAAACAGAAGCATATCGACACAATTTAAAATACATGTAATTATCTGGACAGTTTCTTATGATTGTTCTGGGGAACTGTGGTTGACTCTGCTGTTCTTTTCATTTTCAATAGAATGATTGCATACTATTTTTGGATGAGAATGTGGTTTTATATTTATGATTCTGGGTAAGTGCCCCAACTATTTACAGGGGTGTGAGGATCAGTGTCGAACCGACAGTACAGTTTTCTAAACAAGACTCATACGGCATTAATCCTTTTTAGGGTCCCCTTTTGGATCCAACTGGAGCAAATGAATCATTTTGTTTATCAATTCTATAACAAAATTAAAACATTCAACTAAATACATCTTGAAGATTTCAGGTCAGATCGATAGTAGAGCCCTTGTTAAATTTGTGTTTTGGTACTTGCCCCCACCCCCTTTCCCAGTCATTTTTGCAGAATATTTTTCAAAGGGAAGAACTTTTTGCTGTTGTTCGTGGCTATTTAAATATCATTCACAAAAAGAAAAGAAAAATATGTTCATTCTTAGACAATTTGAACAAATTTTTTCAAATCATGTCGAGTTGTTCCAAAATTTTGATGCACTTTGAACTTTTTTTACTAAATATAACTGATAGTTGGTCGAATGACACCAACCAATAGTAATACAATGTTAATGATTGGTAATGTGTATCAAATCATTGAACAGTACCATCGTACATTTATACTTACCAACTAACACATTGTCATGAACTACTTCAAAGGAGTAAATTTTTCTATACCATGTATGTCGCAGATCGTTCATTTCAATGAGATCATTGTCCCAAACAAGTTCCACCCGAAATAATTCTGGCTCTGTGACTGGTTCATCAAACTGAACAATTACTTTATCAACAATGCCAAATCCTACTACATCTATTGCATCTAGTTTCTGTTTAGGCAATGGTGGGCTAAACATTCTATCACAAGCTGCTTTTAATACACCTACCGATACAGTACTTACTACATGATTTGCATAGTATTTTTCCCCGTTTTCACATTCCACACAACACTCGTATTGTTCTCTTTGGGAATCCGGAAATTGTTTATTCCATCGTATACATTTGACTGGACGATTGAGTAAGATATTTTCAGTTGGAATACTACTTTTAAGGATTTCTAAAACTGCATTGAATCCAGGTGGGATTGTATAATGAACACCTGGTAGTTCCTCATAACTTCCAAATTCGCTCAATGAAACTTCTGAGAGTGAATCACACCCTGATATACAGCATTCTAGCCTTTTGCGTTGGTCAAACAACAACTTTCTAATTTGACGATCACCGTTTGTAAATCTATCTAATGTGTCTTCATATTCACGTTCAAGAAATGCTCCCACACTATCATTTTCTTCCAAAGTAGGAATCCCACTCTGATAAAAATCCTCTGCTTGGATTATTAACTGTCCGTAATCTAGATTTACTTGATTGACTATTCTTTCTGTCACTTCATCACCATTTTCCATTCTGAAGGTTGTTTTATGGCGAAGCCCTCTATTGCCATGCCTTAGTTCTAGTAAATTATTGTCATCAGCAATTTTGAAAATGGGATTCCTCTCTATACCATGTATCCAATTGGCACCCATTTCTGCTTTATGCCCTTCACTATCTGAAATACAGAGTTGTCTTCTTTATATAATAATAGCTGCTTATTTACAACAACAAAAAATTAATGCAATTGGATTGACTCTTTAAAAAATAGTTCATGACACTGAGGGTCATATGGCAGTATATGGACTGGTTGGTCGCCCAACAAAAATTATACGGACCGAAGCGAAGCTGAGGTCCATATAATTTTTGGAGGGCGACCAACCGGTCCATATACTGACATTTGACCCAAAGTGTCAGGAACTAATTGTTATATTATACTTTTCTGGGATTTAATCGAATTTAATCGATTTTGCCAAAATGAGGCAGTCCATATAGCATTATATGGACCAGCTTAGATAACATGATAAATAGAGTAGTAAAAATGTAAAAGTATAATATAATTCTATAGTTCATGTTTTATATAGATTATCCTTAAATTCCAACCATAACAGATCATTTCGTGCTATTGCTTTTATTCAGTATTCCGGTCTCTTGGTCTTGAGAAACAAACCAGATTCCCAAGCCTAGTAAAATCAATTTTTGGCTTTAAAACTTCTACAACACTATTCCAACCAGTCTGTCGGAATTCCCTTGTTCTATATATAGACTTTCATCGTTTCAGTCAAATACATTGTAATATTTATTTTCATCTAATAAAGGTATATTCCAAATGGCATGAAGGTCTACTAAAAATGTTTTTGTTACAGGCTGCTACATGTATGTTAAAAATTATAAATTTTAATTTACCCATGTACAACATACCTCCAATACATGTACATTTATTTCTGAAGAAGTCTGTTCATATACATTATATATGTATCAGTAACAAAAGTTTGTGGTATTTAGGCCAAGTAAAAAAATGTGGTTCTTGTTACATCAAGATAAAAAATAGGGTAGGTAGGTAGGGATTTTTTTTTTTTACAATTTAAAATTTTTTTTTACATAGAGTCTATGACAGAGACATTCTGACTTTAACAGTGCTTATTGAAAAAATGTCCAAAACATCTTTAGGGTAGGTATGGTAACCAGACGTATTCATATTTTTTTATTTGGCCTTATTTTATTTATCCATTTCAAAGCAGTGTTCCAGCTAGGATTTAAGGTCAGAGGGACATATGTTGAGGCCAAGGGAAACGTTAACACTTTTCGAGTTCTAAAAAGGACTAGTATGACCAAGTCAACTTTATATCAATTATTCACTTATATAATGCCCTTTTAGGAGTTATATTAGTTTCAATTAATTTTGTATCAATTGTTCATATGTATTAAAAAGGTATTTTACTGCCTTTTATATTATACTTATTGCAGAGGAAGAGTGGAGCACTGCAAGGGCTAAGTGGTGCATTGGAAAAGGGTCACGGTGCTGCACCCCTCTATTTTAAGCTTGCTGGAACACTTCATTGTCGATAGCTCAATAACTCTTGGTATTGTAATATATACAATTTTATAGTAGAAAATTCAATATTTATCTCTCTGTATACTACGCAGGGTCTAAGTGCCTATAAATTTATGCTACATGTATCTTTAAAAAAATGTCTTCGAAACATTTATTGAGATAAGAAAGTCATATTTACACGACAATGGTAAACTTAGCATGTTTTAAATGTAAATCATTTTTCACATTTGAAAAATATTTATTTCTGAAAAGTTATGAAAACCGTAGCATCTTCACAAAATTCAGATTAAATAACAATAAATTGAGAGCAGAAACTGGAAGACATGAAAGAAAACTAAATAACTCAGATAAACTAGAGATGCTCCCCAGATACCAGAGGCTCTGTCAACACTGTGCACTTAATTCAAATGAAGAAGAATTGTATTTCATTTTAGAATGTCAACTTTATGATAGTTTTAGAACTGTTTTTCAGAATAATTTATTTCAACAATATCCTCATCTTTCTACATTAAGGTGACAGGTACGTAAATGGATAATCTCACGGAATTTTATGAAATTTTGCATACAACTAGAGCATGAGGAACTGCACATGAACATCGAAAAAATGATATATATAACTTTTACACTTTCTGAGATGTAGCAAATTAAATATCCGGAAAATAGTAGTACAAATATATAGAATACACGTAGATACCGTAAAAAAGTTCAGCAATTTTGACTACAAATTAACATTTCTCGAAATCCTGTCCTACGAATTTTCTTTAAAAATGATATGTTTTTGCTACTGGAATTTCCGTTTTATTGATATAAAATTTATAGGAGGTCACCGAATTCGTTTTTCGAGTATGGATAGTTGAATCTGCTGTACAGCGTGGAAAAAGTGCCGAAAAGGCAAAAATAATCGTGATGTCGTGGCTCTAAATCTTATTTTTCGACGTTTTAAGGTATTGCACAGACACTTGGATGATTTATACTGCAAAAACGAATTCGGTGACCCCCTATAGCTTTCATATCAATAAAACGGAAATTTTAGTGGCAATAACATATCAATTTTAAAAAAAAATTCGTAGGACACGTTTTTGAGAAAAGGCAATTTAAAGTAAAATTTTTCAATATTTTTTGCGATATTTACGTGCATCCTATACATTTGTACTTCTTTCTACAGAATATTCAATTTGCTAAATATCCGAAAGTATAAAAGTTACTTATATATTTTTTCGATATTCATATGCCATTCCACATGCTCTAATTGCTTGCAAAATTTCATAAAAATCCGTGAGATAGCCCAATTACGTACCTGTTACCTTAAATAACCAGAATTTGTTTGTCTGGACTATGACCAATAAATGAGAATATGAATTTTAATACATGTTTCTGTGAATTTTTAATGAATAATTTCAGGGTTAGAACTGAAAATAAAACTGAGCCATGTCACAATTTAAACTAAATAAATATATTGTGCTCTATTTTACAAAGTACAATGGGAGTTATATCTCTTATGCAGCTGGCTCTTTCTCTCACTTTGTTGCATATTATATATGTACTGTGTTTATTGAATCACTTTTAAATGTTAAATGTGATATTTTGTTATGTATGATTGATATGCCCTCAACAGCCCTTTAATTAGGATATATAAGAATTTGATTTAATAATTGTTTGTACTATAAGTACATGTATAGTTATTCCTGTTCTTCTGTTTATGATTAGCACACTCAGTCTCACAAGTTGGCAATTTTCTAATAATTTAAAACTGAAAATATTACCCCCTGTAAACAAAATACTTTGATATTAATATTTTTTCAGAAACCGATTTCCTTGTACAACAAGTATTTCCCTGTAAGTTGTGGTCTATTTATATTCCGCCTTTTGATTGGGTTATCACCAGACGTTACATTTGTCCTAATTGTAACCTTCACACAATCATTCACAAAAAATATAAATATAATGTGTCGTCGAGTTCAAATAATCTATGTGATAAAACAAAGAGATCCAAGGTCTTTTCAAAACAATAGTAAATGGTTAGAATATCAAGAAAATGTTTATCCTTCAATTTGTTTAGCCAAAAACAAGTCCTCTTCTTATTTAAAGTTTTTGAGGGACTATCACGAAAGGAAACCATGACATTTTTATGTTGGAATAAACTCACCAATATTGACGGTATATATTCTCCCGCCTGTTCTGTTAGAGGCTTCGAGTATAACGAAGTCTTTAAATCCATTTTTAGATAAATGATCCCCAAGCGCTATTCCGGAGATCCCTCCACCAATAATAATAATTTTGGGCTTTGTTTCACCCATCCTCAACTCAAAAGTCAACAGCTGACATACGTCACGTATGGTAATTTCTGAATTCTGTATATATAATATTGAATAGAATTAAAAATATCAGTCAAGTAAATATAAAACAGTAAAATTAGTCCTTATTTATATTCCTTGTTATTCTTTTGTGCCTGTACTTGGTTCTTTCATAACATCATAGCTTCGATTACGATTTGTCTCACAATCGGAGCGGTTAGTCAACGCATATTCCGATGACGTCAGGAGTTTTTACCTAGTGGAGGTCGAAGTTCAAAGGTAAAGGTGTGGAAGGCCAACAGTAACATTTTTCTCTATAATAGAATGCAAAGTAGTCTTGATATTATTGTATGGCGTTTGTAAAAGGCTTGGCTCCACTTGATAATGGATTACTATGCATATTTGTTAAATACTTAATATTTCCAGTTTGTCGTCTGCTAACGTTAGATCTATGACATCCTATGTTGGATTCTATGATCAATAAACTAATGAATTTAATTGCGCGAGTTTATGATTATATGCACCCACTATGGTAACCTTTAATGCATCTGAATTCTGATAGCCTGGAGGGAGAAGCGTGTTGGATAGTTTGGTGAGGGATCGTCATTGCTCGGCCAGACTGATTAAACAAAAACAAAAACAAAAACAGGACTAGTATTCTTTTGGGAAGGAAGATTTTTATGTATTTCTTTGGGTAGGAATAACCTATTATGGAGTGATGTTTCTAACAAAATGCTACTTATTGGCACTAATTCCAGTGAACCCAACCCAAAAATAATACAAAGAAATTCGCATTCCCGAAAATGCAATGTACCGTCACATTCATAGCATTGTAACGTCGGAGTACCCACTTCGCCCAGTTCGGAGTGTGGTTTCCGACCATTGCAAAGAAATTCTTACAAAAACATCGTTGATTTTTATTTTTGAACAAGTAGACTACACAAGTGTTTTCCATGTATACACTTGTGCACAAAATTCGTTCCTGTCTGTTAAAGCTCCAAAACTTTTTCTCTCATCCGCACAAGAAACTTTTCCATTAGTGTTTACAGTGACAAAATAAAAGGGGGTGAGCGATTTGGGTACCCTGATGTTACAGTCAGTGGATGATTATTCCATGTAATTTTTCCCATAGGTTTCAATACAAATTCACAAATTTTCAAACAATTATATTTTGAAGTAATTTCACAACCAATTTTCATGAAATTTGCACCATCAGAAAGAAACAAGTTTCAAGTTATTTTGTTTATTTACATACCGGTATATTTTTTGCAATTGTAGACTTTAGAGCTGTAATGATTTAATCACAAAAAAAACTTCATGACGTCAAAAAATTGATTGAATATATAGGGAAAATATGACGTCACAATTTTTTTCATAACTAAATCACCTTCACTCATAAACCAGGAATCGGAATATATACCAAATAAACAATGAAATTTCAAATATTTCTCTTTCTGACAATTGAAAATTTCTTGAAAATTGGTCGTGAAATTATCTTTTGAAAAAATGTTAATTGTGTCTAGAAACAGGGGCGGGTCCAGGTGAGGGCGTAATGGGCGTACGCCCCCCCCCCCTTTTCAAAAAAAAAAAAAAAATTAAAAAAAACTATCGTAATCTGCTTATATTGTATTGAATATGGCAATTATCATATTCATTATTAAACACATACTCTAAAATATACATGCTCCAAGTCAGAAACCGTTACATTAGTGCATTTCACAATTATTTTATGTTTTTAGCCAAAAAAAGGTCCAAAAAAATTTTCGCCTCGCTCCGCTCGGCCGAATTTTTATTTTACGCCCCCCCTTTCAAATATCCTGGAAACGCCCCTGAGAAACCTATGGGAAAGATCGAAGTTGACGAATACTGTAACAATCAAATTATCACCTTTGTAACGCGCGGCTTTTAAAACTCAATTTTTCCAAAATTTTTGCCAATCCTAAGAATACCGCATAATTTTAGAAACCCTAGAAATGTATAAATAAACAATTTACCCCCCACCCGAAAAAAAATACTTTAAACAATTTTTAACCCAAAAACGTGAAGGCATTTGTTAGCCCGAGATTGGCAATGGGCACATATGTTCACATTGGTCTGGTTTGCTAGATATCAACTAGCAATCCTTTTTAATTAAGATCAGAGTTGGACAGGCGCCTTATGTCTTTTACCTGCTAGCGGCCATAATCTAGATTACATTGAACAAATTGTGATTTGTTGGGATTGATTGACAGGCTTCCATTAAAAAAAGTACATCATAAATGTTGTAAGAGTGTTTTAAGTGTAAAGAAAACTGCTAGCAATATTGCAACGAAAGCAGAATTTGGCAGGATACCAGTAGATTCTTTTATTAAATCTCAAGTGATTCATATTATTCTGGAATCCACTGGGATGACATAAACATATTGGTAAAGGATGCCCTCAGTTCACAGGGACTCGGGAACCTTAAATTCAAGAAATACCAAAGGGATATTCGAAGGAGGGGAAAATCGAAGTAATTGACAAACTCCTGAGAACAACAAAGACAAGACCAAAACAATACAAGCACTAAAATTAAAAACTAAAAACATATGAACAACACGGACCCCCCCCCCCCCCCACCAAAAAACCTGGGGTAGACTCAGGTTCTCCCGAAAAGTTAGCAGTCCCTGCTTCCTGCAGGTCACCCGCCATGCTGCCCATGTCAAATCCGGTATGGGGAAGGGACAGGTCCATTTTCATTTGGGAACCTGTCAACCAAGTCATCATGTCGTCCATAAAACTTTAATAAGGATGACTTCAACTTAGGAGCAAAATACCCCTGTCTGAGCAACTTTTCTGTCAAGAACCGGGCTCTGTCCAGGGAGTCAATGTATATGTCACAAGCTCTGGAATAACGTATGAGTAGTGAAATATACACTCCATACGCCGGTGCTTCTAGAATGTTGCCGCTCAAAAATGGGAAATTGACGATTGGAACAAACAAACAAACAAATGCTTTATTTGCCAATCACGGCAACCAAAATGAGCAGAATAATTACAATGTTCATTTTCCAACATAATATAAAATAAAATAAAAAATAAAAATAGATTAAACAAAGTATAACATGATTAGTTTTGATTTAATTGATTAAAGTAAATGAAATAAGTAATTTGTAACATGAAAATATGTACACGTGTATGACCCATTGTTTGTTACTCTGGTCCCCTTACTGGACAGATCTATGTATTATTATTATTAATTAATTGTAAATAATGTGTATGCATATATGATGATATATATATCTATAACTCTATACAGACATGACAAATGGTAATCTAATTTAATATTTTATTTCTAAAAAGAGATTTGTTATCAAGTATTGAAACATTTTTATTTTTACTAAATATTTTGCCAATAAAGGGACTTTTAACATTAAGGTTGACTTCAAGCGAAATTAATCTGTATGACAGTTGAAGTCAGTGACGGCATTCATTTTGATGAATTGTGACGAATATCAACATATGCGACATTTTTATTTACGTATGAAAACTAATTAAATTTCTAACTTTCCAACTGTCGCAACAATTTCGATCAATATGAAAGTGTATAGCACAATAAAAAAAAACCATGTAGTTGATTTGTTTTTCAACGCTTGAAAAGATATCTCAAAATATTTTTTTCAAGGTGTTTTCTTATTACGATAAATAGCAACTAACAAATAAAAAATAAATAGATTAGGATTATATATATATATAAATATTGAAATAAATTATCTGCATATTTCTTAATTTGCAAGAAACACAGTGACTACAACCTATCGGCACGACCACATGTATGAAAATAACCCTACCCAACTCTCATTTCAGTGTTTGAAACTACATGGACATCTGGAACCCGGGTTCTGAAACCAAGTTTTGGTAAAAAAGAGGTTGAGTGGATTTCTTTCAACGTTATTCATCGTAACTTGCTTTATCGCCTTTATTGAGCAAACTAGTTTCAAAGGCGTGTCTGTTGTCCGTAAATTGTTATATTTTAAACTTCTTCCTTGGAGGATTGGGACCAAACTTTAGAGGAGTAGTTCTTGGGTGTCTGCTTTCAGAATTTAGACCAGTATGACCATCAACACTACAAAGAGAACAATCAGCAAAATACTACTTAAAACTTTCTCCTCTAAATGTACTGGCCCTATTAAAATCGAATTTATGGTGGAATGGTCCTTTTTCAAAATTGTGCCAAGTGACCTGCTGCATGCCATTGCTAAAAATAAAAATATGCAAAAATCTTCTCATTTGAAATCAGTGCTGAAACTAATCTTTTGTGGGATGGTTCTTAGTCCAACTTTCAAAATTTTGTACGGGGCCGGACTTCATGTGGACCAATACAACCGATGTTTAAAAAAAAACACTAATAAGGCTTTGGTTTTAAAGGCCATAAAATTTAACAATATCATTAAATTAATTTCCTTTTTTTAGCATTTGAATATCAAATCAAAGTCAGGTAATACAGGTTCATGGGAACGTCTAGTTTTTGCTTTTCAAGATAAACTAATTGAAAGAAATATAGTGAATATTATGGTTTTTTTTCAGCCAGAATTGTGATGTTTTGAAATGGATGAAAACGGAACTGTTAAAAAAAACAACTAATATACATTGAATCATCTTACAGATATGGAGAAGTACTACGGTGATCTCTTCCCTGAGATCAGAAAAGGACACCACTTCATTTTTACAAGACACGTTTTGACTTAAATACAGTAGATTATAACAGTCCCGACAAAATATATATGTATATACATGCATGGCATATTTGACTAACATATATTTTATCTTTAAATGCAGACGTCTAGTGATGCTTTCTCAATCTTCACAGAGAAGAAAATTCATGGCACCCTTCATATCACCAAGTGTAGTCACCGCAGTAAAATCCTCAACAATAATACAAGACGGGCCCAAAAACAGCCACCTTGAAATAAGCAGCACTGAAAATTTACAGCAAGGTAGGAAAGTTTATTGCCAAGCCCGATCATTCGTTTTGGGCCCTAAAAGAAAACTTTACACTTTTCATGGACCATTGGAATCTAGTGAGGAAAGAACAAAAGAAAAGATTGCGAACTCAAGCAGGGAAAAACGGTATTTGATACCACCAAAAGCTAAGAAGAGAATCGCATCATTCATTATCCAGTCTGAGGATACAGATGAGGTTAAACTAAAATGCATCAACGACAGTTCAAATACAAATAATGATCCAGAAACTTCTGTGTATCGAGCGCAACCAAGAAAGCAAAGAAAGAGTAGATCGCACGCTAGAAAGGTACAGGTATCTGTAGTATTCACAATATTTCATTCGGCCAAGTAAAATATGAAAAGATTGTACACAAATGAAAACTATTTAACTTTTCAAATTTTATTCTTATCTTAAATCTATATACAACGCAAAAAAGTATTGTTTCAGTTCTCCCTATGATCACCGTGTATGGGCAAACATTACAGGGTTGGGGGGGGGTTTAAATCGGCGTTTTTGGTGTTCCCAGAGAAGAAACGTATGAAAATAGTTTAATCTGACAATGTGATATATCACGGTAGTGGTTGATGAAAAGCTTCCGATCGACACTGTCGGATGCGTTGTTTTCAAGGTTTGAACGAACTTTTTGTGTAATTTTCGTATTTGCTAAATGATTTTCTGACAATTGAAAATTTCTTGAAAATTGGTCGTGAAATTATCTTTTGAAAAAAATGTTAATTGTGTCTAGAAACAGGGGCGGGTCCAGGTGAGGGCGTAATGGGCGTATTGTTTTCAATATTATATTGAATTTCTAAATGAAAAAGGGTGTCGAGAGGCATTTTTTAACCTATAAACAGGGAAATGCTTTGCAATTTGGCGCTAGCTGTCGATCACGGTTGCTAAATTTTCTGTGAAATTTGTTGTGTCTGTTGGGGGACAGTCACTAAAAACTTATGTTTGGTTCCAATTGCCTTCAGACTCTAGGATATTTAATTGAAGTTCCTGCAGGGATTCATGTTTGGCTGCGAGCCTGTGGCAGCCATCTGGCCGTCTGAGTAATCGTATGCAAGTCCGAAAGAAAATTGCTGGCGACTTGGGTTCAAATTTGGGAGTAATAAGATCCTTTATTAAACTAAGTTAGACTGTGGTAACAACCCAAAGTCATAGTGTTGAATTCAGAAAGAGAATCATCTATAAACTATTGCTGCCAATCTTGGCAGCTTGGTTTCAGACTAGAATTTGTATTTGTATTTTCTCGTAGGGTCCTTTGTTAAACAGCTTAAACAATTCTTAACGAGGACCATCTAGGGACCATTGCTGCAAATGTTGGTTCCAATTTTCTCGGTGGTTTCAGAGGTGATGATTGAAATATAGTAAAAAAATGTCATAATAATGAAATTCTCCAAGTCCAAGGGCTGTATTTGATCGCCAAAATACGACTAATTATGTTATATTCTTTTATCGATATAAATGATTTTTATGCATAAAATCGTCAAAAAATTAATTTAGACTCGCACCGCTCGGCGTTACATTTTTCAATTCTAAATTGTAACTTCCCTATGTTCTCTACCGAAAAAAAAAACGACATGAACTTTTGGCAAATGACACCCAGCAATTGGCAATGTCATTAGCGATTGGCTATGTCCTTTCCCTGTTCCGGATTCCGTACATAAACAGTTCTAATGTTTTATACCAATTGCCCGAAATATCCATGTTATCTGACGAAGGGATATGTACAGTTATTTAATTATGGAATCTTAAATGCCAAGATTTCTAAAAGAGCACCCAAACGTGAAGAGATTGCGTTAAAAGTTGCACAACTGATATATCTACTACTGCAGTAAATATGTTATGTTTAAACTAAGACTACTATAACATATGTATAACTTTATATAACAGAAGTCTCATGTTTAAATAATTAAAAAGAGCAATCTTTATTAAACCCCAAATAATTTCATTCTAGATTAAACTTGACGTTCTGTGCTCAATTTTGAAGATGAAGAATGAACTACAAATTATACGGAACCGACGGGAAAAGCTTTTGGGTAAGTTCTGTCTCTACAAGGTCATAGTCAACCAACTGATTATCTGTGAGCATTTCAAACAGTTTTTGTTTTGATATTGGTCATAATCAAGTTAAGACAACCTTAAGACGTACATCGTGGCATTCCAGTCACTGATTGCGCGTAGGGTTTTAAATGAACATTTCATTCTGTAACGGGTGCTGACGGGAGTTGAAAGGTCTCTTGCATGCTTCTTGGTAAATATTATTATATAGTTCGTAGCAATCTGTGTGGTACTAGCAGCCTATATGAAACAATATCCAAGTTCAAGACGGCACCAATCTCCAGTTGATCGGAATGTTTTGTCAAATGTAGATCATGTCACATTTTGGTTATCGGAGGACACATCTGCCGAGTCAATCAACAAAACCTGCATACACAGATGTACAATAAAAGGCCAAAACATTTATATATACTGTCATAATTTGAACAATAATATAAATAGTGCACATCAAGACATGTCAGCTAACTGAAAAGTAAAGAATTATGAAACGGGAAAATAATACGATTGGGAAAACAAGATACTATATAAACATTCGGATCGAAACATGGAAAAACTGAATTTTTTGACATATGGGAAGTAAGTTCAACAAAATTTAAAAAAATAGGCCATTACTGTAAAATCATACAACCATATGTCAAAGGTATGGGGGAAAGTCTCTACGCCTTAAGAAACTTCTAAGCAGTACTCCAAGACCAAGAACATCCTATTCTCATTTTTTCACATACTTATGAAAAAAGTTAGACAGATTCCAAGATACCAATTGATTCTTTAACTCTGACATAAGAGGTTTGTTATTCTTTAAGGTAAACTGATATATTGTTTGTCTTGAAGAGATGGGGTCAACATTTTTAATTCACAGATTTAAATTATATACATTTGTAATTATCAGGGACAATTAGAAATGAATACAGAGAAGAAGAAGAATGAAAGATACTTCTAGAACATAAGAATAGACATTTGATATGCCTTAACCTATTTCTGAATACAGTTTTACACACTCTGGAGTACATTTTAATTCATATTACATCATTTGTATTCCAAAATCATCCAATTGTACACAGGCCAATGTGAATAACTTTAAAATAGAATTCCACCTCTATTTTATTGTTTTCAATATTATATTAAATTTCTAATGATTCTTCTGAAGAATACTTAACTTAGTATGCAGAAACCTCAAATCTGACTATTTTCTTCATTAACAAGATGTGGGAAACTATAAATGTATGTTTTGAAATGTACTTATTGGTTTTCAATATTGTCTTCACTTTTCAAATGTCCTTTGAAAATACCCAGGTTATTGAAGGGAGACAAATTAAGGATATACATACTGGACAAGGGAAAAATTTAATCCAACTGAATATGTTCATATTTTGAATTTGCTATCGGGTTAGTAACAATAGTGGTAATGATAATTTAGTTGCATTGATGATTTGGTATAAGCATCAGTGAAACAAGATCCCATGGAATTTGAACATGGGAAAGGTTTGGTGCATAGGAAATTATAATAAATTAATAATAATCTGTCCTACTCAAGGATAAATAATTTGATACTTTAAATTTTCTGTTACAAATATGATATATTACGTGAAAACTAAGGAGTATCTCCCTCGTCCATGGCTCAGTCCTTTAGAGGATTTTGGTTCTACCCTTTTGGCATTTTTGAATTTTCTCTTCAACTTTTGGAATATTGTTTTGGTTTTCAACAATTTAGGCTTTGAGTACGACTGATGTGTTTTAACTTGACAAAATGTGCAGATCTTGTGCATCAAAACTGGTATCAAAGAATGTATTCTTATAATTCTATCACTTGCAAAAAACCTTTCAAAACTAAATTGGATAGATGAAAATAATTTATACTACTTCATTAATGCTACAGGTATCAACAAATTTGATTCAATAATTTTATTTAACGACTCAAATCAATAAGTTAACAAAACAAACAATAATACATGTGGTTTTTGTTTTTTGCTTCATGAAGAGAAGATTGCCAACAACCACATAGCTGGAACTTACAGATTTTGCATTATAATTGTAGATAAATATGACAATATCTGTGTATTATACTTTTAAAAGAATAGTTTAAAATAAACCAAGTGATAAATTTATTGCAAGACTGGAAACTGCTCTCTCTGTTTTCTTTCATTCTGATTTGCACCCCCTCTCTCTTTCTCTTTCTTTCTCTCTCTCTTAATCTGCACCCCTAGCTGCTCCCTCTCTCTTTCTTTCTCTCCCATATTCATTGCCTACACTTTTCTCTGCTCTTTCTATTTCATCCCTCAGCCATTCTCACACCTCTCCCACATGAAAAACAATCACACATCTTACTTCTACCACTCGTTCCAAACAACATCTTTCAATTAACACTTAAAGTACAAATTTCATAAATGTGTGAAAAAATACATCACAAGTTCCAGCTAATATATGAACTCAAAAAGAACAAATAAATAATGAAATTTAAATTGTTTAGGCTAAATAATAATCATCGCTAAAATTTCTGTTATTTACGAATGATCAAAGATTTCTTCACTAGTAGAAAATTTCTCGTATTTTAAAATACTGTTATGAGAACGTTTGATATAAGAAATAAATCATGCGTTTCCAGTTACACGACTGACCCTTACTTTCACTGTATAATTATTACCATTTTTAAAAAAAAAATGTCAGGAAAAGTTCATAACAAAAACTAAATGAAAACTTTTGAAAAATAAACACTTTTTTTAAAAGACAATGTTACTAGTTACAGGTTTTTTTAAATTTCCCTTTTTTTTTTTTTGCCAAACTAGTAGCCAAAAAATGTTTACATGTTTATAAAATACATTAAAAAAATACAAAAAAAAAGGAAAAAATATTCCAAATCTCTTTGAAATACAATACATAATGATCTTTTTCTTTAACCATCTTAATGTAGTCTGACATGCATTTAAGTCTACTTAAACATGTATTTACCATTTACTGTTTATAATAGCCATAAAAATGACAAATGATTGAAAAAGACCTCCATCGACCAATAAATATCTCAAGGACCAATAAAACAATTTCTGTACTTACAGTATATTTTCTAAATGTTCCGAGCTATCATGATTACACGTAAAAAAGGGGATTCAAACTTTGGTCTAAAAAAATTAATAAAATTCTTTGTTATTTCTTCACTTGAATGATAGCTATCAAAAAAGGATTAAAGTGACAAAATATATGAAGAATTGCATGTCTCAAATTATGTAAAATGTTTGCAGCTCTGTAAGTATCAGGGTAAAGATGTAATAAAACAATCGAGTAAGTGTGGGAAAATTGGTTACACTTTATAATTAGGTCATGAATGAAAATTATAGTATGATCACACATATGTCAAATGTAATGATACGTGTTGTATTATGCTCCTTGTGAGCCCATTTAATGGAAATAAACATCTTATTCTTCATATATATACCTTTGAAATCAACAACACAAGATTTGTACATTATCTATCAGATAACTAAAAAAGTAACAAAAATATAAATTAAAGAGAATTACTTATTGCACCTATATACTTATAAGTAGACTATGCCAATTCTATATCTTATATGATACCTACATTATTTGCTGTATTAACTATATGTATATGTGATCAAAACATGATTATCTTTAAATCATAATACAAAATGTCACAAAAATTAAATTCTCTACATTTGGATATTTGCTTTGGTCCTATTTACAAAATGTAAATGATCTATAATTAAAATAACATAAAAAACAAATAAAACTAAACAAAACAAAACAAAGATCATAGGAGAAAATAATAAAAACACTGAAAAATGATACTTTATAGTTTTGAATTGAAATTTTAAGAACTATTTTACATACAATTTTTTTTTTGGACACTTTCAACTTTTTTGGTTCTGAAAATTTAAAATCAAATAAAGGTAAAATACATCTATCTATGTAGCTGAGTGGACAACTTTCAGCCTAAAATTTCCGACATCAGGCTACAAGTATGATCTTTAAAAATATTATGAATGATTCCACTGATGTTACCTGGTAAAACATCAATAGGAAGTATCAACAGTCTCCACATATAGATATTTTTGATCAAATAAAGATTGATTGATTGATCGAATATTTTTTAATGCCGAGGTGGCGATATTGTAGCCAATATCACGGCGAGGTCAAATAAAGACAACAAACAATAATCTACATGCTTTGCGAGTATACAAAAACACAACAAAATATTTCGCAAACACAAATCTAACTCTGAAAAACTGTTTACAGTGAAAATGTTAACCCAAATTTAAGTTTTCTTATTCACATCACAAAATGAAGTAACTAAAATGGAAATTTACAAAATCATGAAACATACTGAAAATCTTAAAACCAACACTATTTACAAAAAGTTTATTTTTTTCTTTGTAGAATATTTTTAATACAAAAAGACTAGTCAAATGCAAATATTGCATATTTTCTATTTACACTTTTATGAACAGAAAAATATGTTTATTTCCATTATTTACATACTGCCTGTCCATGTTAAGAAATGAACATTCCCCAGCTGATCTCCACAGGCAAGTGTAACTTTTGCATAAGGATTCCTAACAAAGTTTACAATGTTCATTGAAGTGACAGGTGCTGGACAGAAGAAAAGACCAATCTGAAATTAATACATAGTAAAATATATTCAAAGTGTTCTATTTCTACAAAATCATGTGACTTCTAAATCAATCTGGATTTAACTAGTAACAATTTCTGTCTAGTTTAAGGCTTTGCACTTTTTATGCATTTTCAATATTGAGAAAGATTTTTATAAGTCCATAAAAAATTCCAAGAAATGTAAATATAATAAAGTAGGCTTTTTTAGTGGCACCGAGTGATCTTTCCAGATATTACAGTATTTAACAAAAGTGTTTATTAATGATATTTACCTGATTCATTTCTCTATTCCACATCTTGACAGTTCTGTCATGGGACCCCGTAAAAATAAGATCATCTGTCATTTCAATACATGTTACTGCATCACCGTGGACTCTTGTTGTATTAGATTTGTTGTTAGTTATCTGCCCTTTGGAATCTCCAATGAGTTGAAGTTTATGATCTACTGCTACAGAGTAAACCCAGATAGGCTGCTGTTTGTGTAAAACTATATCTGTATCCACTGTGTTTGGAATGGTAACTTTCATCTTGGTCTGAATGCTACATTTCTGAAAGTCAAGCAATATAATACATGTAGTTACCTCAAATATAAGAATCAACACTGCTACATAAAGGATCCCTAACATCAATGGTATCTAACATAATCTATGGTTTCCTCATTCTGTCAAAAATCCACTTTCATTATCTTAAACACATTTACCTCAAAATTCTAGACGTTATATACGTTATGATAATATTACAATATCCACATTATCCACACAACGGTATAGATGAAGGCATGTATTACCGAATGCGCTTACGTCTATACAACACAGACAAAATGTTGATATTTGAAAAAAAATGATTATAACCAATCTATATACCAGTAATTACCTTATCAAATGTTACATTCATCATGATCATCAAGCCATTAGCAGTTGTAGCATACAGAAGTCCTGGATTATATTTTGTCTGGTACAAACTCAATATCCAATCACTAGGTTCAACTATAACCTTCCTGTAATGTCAAACAGCAGTAAATATTAACTTGATTCTATCATAGAACTATGAATAATTATTTACATTCAGGACGTATTCTAGAGTAAATTTTTCTGAATAGCATAGATGGACAAACAGACTACAAATCCAAAGTATTCTAATACATTTACTTTTGTGAGCAGAGCATAAAAATCCAGTATTTTAACAACTTTGCATGATGAGCTTGCATTTTATTGCATCAGGCAATATTCCCATCTTTATTTCTTTCCTTTACTAATTAGAGAAAAGAAAATAAAAGGAATTATTAAATAATATGATAAAAATAACCTCAATATGGCAAATTTGACATGACCAATATTTTTATATTGCCTTGCTCTTTTTAAATACCAGTATTTATATGAAAATTTATCAGGTTAATAATTGATACAGATTTTCAGGCCATGGCAAAACGGAAAGTCATACTGCCCCGTAATAAAGTCAACATGGACACAGGGCAATATGAATTGCATACAGACAGGCAACTTGGAAACAGGGAAATATGGATTTCATACGGACCAGTTTAACAGACTATTTTTTATACAGACTGTTTAGATTATTTAATAAAAGTGTTACGAACTTGCTGTTTAGTATTGGCTCTGTATTGATTCTCGGTCAGCTGTATTGGCCCTCGGCCCTACTGGCCTCAAGACCAATATAGCTAACCTTGAATCAATGCAAGGGGCAATACAGAATCAGCAAGTTAGTAACACTATATTCTAATGTAAAACACTTCTTTAATGAACATAATTATGATTTTTTTAGTTTGTTTAGTTGGGGTTTTACGCCGTTTTCAACACATTTAGCTATTTCGTGGTGGCCAATTTTATTGGTGGAGGAACCACTGACCTTCGGTAGCAAAATTGGCAATCCTTGTCAATTTAGATCGGAGTCAAACACACCCAGCAACAGGTGAGATTTGAACTCACAACCTCAGTGTTGACAGGCTAGTGATCATTAGTAGTCATGACGAACTACCTAGACCACACGGCCATTGAGGCCCTCATAATTATGAAAATGACTATAAATGGAGTAAGTCTCAGTAAAAAATATCCTAAAACACAATGTATATTATAAAGGTAGAATGCCTTGTTAAATAATAACAATGAAACAAATACAATAAAAATTTCAGACTTGATCAAATCTACATTTTCAGGAAAAATCTTTTCTATATGAAGTATAATAAGTAATTTAACCAGTCTGCAAGAGGTGTGAAAGGTGTTGGTGACAAATAATTTTATCTGTCAATATCAGGTGTGAAAGATATGATTTCATATATTTGTACAAAATCAATACTCTCCTTATTACCTTTGTTGTATTGTTAAATCCTTGTAAATTGCAACCTCTCCAGTCCATCCTGCTGAATAGAAATAATGAGAGGAGCTACGTTCTTGTGCTGTCAATAAACATGTCACTGGTAATCGACTACCAAATGGTGAATGGCTTCCATCAAATGTATGAGCTTTGTTAACCCTGCAATGCAAATATATTTATTACATGGAAGTGCATATAATTTGAATCTAAACTTCATTATTAAACATTCTAAGCATTGTTTTCTTAAGAAATCATAAACCATACCCCGTGAGTCACATCTAAAGGACTGCCACGTTGTATGTTAACCATTGTGAAGCTAATCTAAAATTTCTCAAATTCCAGCTGGATTTAACAGTCATCCGTTTTAATTATTAACAACACAAGTTCAATCTTGGATAAAACCAAAGGCTCCCAGGAGCCGGTATCACTCACCTGATAGTGCACTGCCTATTACATTTAGTGACCAGTTCCCACAGGGTTAAAAGTTCGGCTGTGGTAGCCATCTTGGTTGATAGTTTGGGTCAACAGACACAATACTGAAAGACCATTGTTGCTAAGTTTGGTTCCAACCTCTCAGTAGTTTCAGACAAGAAGATTATTTAATGACTTTTCAAATAGGGTCCTATTTTAAACTTAGTTCAGCTGTTGTGGCCATCTTTGTTGACATACCGGGTCAACGTACAAAATTCTGAAAGAGGACCACCTATGAACCATTTCTGTCAACTTTGGTTCCAATTGGCCAAGTGGTTTCAGACAAGAAGCTTTATTAAGGAATTTTCCTATAGGGTCCAATGTTAAACTATGTTCGGCTGTGACAGCCATCTAAGTTGATCGTCCGGTTCATCAGACACAATTCTGAAAGAGGACCATCTAAGGACCATTGCTGCTAAGTTTGGTTGCAATTGGCTCAATATTTTCAGGCAAGAAGATTTTTACATGAATTTCCCCATACGGTCCTATGTTAAATTTAGTTCGGCTGTGGCAGCCATCTTGATTGATCGTCCGGTTCATCGGACACAGTTCTGCAAGATGACCATCTAAGGACCATTGCTGCTAAGTTTTGTTGCAATTGGCTCAGTAGTTTCAGACATGAAGATTTTTAAATGAATTTCCCATACCTTTGTACTATGTTAAACTAAGTACAAAGGTTAAACTAAGTGGCGGCCATCTTGATCGGAGGTCGGGGCCATCAGACATAATTTTGAAAGAGGACCACCTCATGACCATTCCACCACAGTTTGGTTTTAATTGGGCAAGTAGTTTCAGACAAGATGATTTCTATGTGAATTTCCCACAGGGTCCTATGTTAAACATAGTTCCATTGTTGCAGCCATCTTGGTCAGATGTCCGGACCATCAGACACAAGTTTGGAAAGGGACTACCCAAGGATCATTTCAGCAAAGTTTGGCTGAGATTGGCATAGTAGCTTCAGAGAAGATTTTTAAAATTTTGACCTCCCTTTTTTCTATTATTAGCTTGGCTGCCATCTTGGTCGAAGGTCAGGGACAACGGACATAATTTTGGAAGGGGACCATACAAGGACCATTCCACCAAAGTTTGGTCCTAATTGGCCCTGTGGTTTCTGAGAAGACGTGAATTGTGGACAACGGACGATGGATGCCAAGTGATGACAATAGCTCACATGAACCTTTGGGTCAGGTGAGCTAAAGAAGAAGAATGTGTCTAAGGACAGGAATACCCCGGCCTAAGCTAGCTTATTTAACTTGAAAATACTGCAATTTTCCCTTTTTATAATGGGGGCATAACTCTAAAACGGTAAATGACTCACTACCCAAATTTGAACTCTGTCTGTGTGTTGTGGATCTTAGCAATGTGTGTGAGTTTCATAACATTTGGATGAGGTAAACTAAAGTTAAAGTGCAGACAAGAGGCTGTCGAATGACAGCAAACCGGATTTTCCTGCATGGAAATGATGTTTGCAAATCTGGATTCCCAAACAGGATGAAGTAAAGAAATATAAATGAATTTTTGTAGGGTTTTGTAGGGTTCAGAAATGGAAAGGCAAAAATCAATCTTGACCTCCTATTTATAGTAAGTTACAAATATTGGAATTTTTGAGAGCATATAAATACACACACATTTGTTAAGCAGGGGTTGGTAGGCAGAAATCATGAAGTCAATAATGAAAGAAATTACGCCAATGTGAACAGTGAAAGTGGAAATCGTCAATATCGAACTTGACCTCCATTTTGTCATCAGTAACAACATATTAAAATTTGAAAAGCTTTGGTTGAACAGTTCATAAGTTATCACACGGACACCACTGGAAAAGCCATTTTTCAATCTTTCAAGAACCATAACTCCTGAACGGTGAAAGTGAAAATCGTCAATATCGAACTTGACCTCCATTTTGTCATCAGTAACAACATATTAAAATTTTAAAAGCTTTGGTTGAACAGTTCATAAGTTATCACACGGACACCACTGGAAAAGCCATTTTTCAATCTTTCAAGAACCATAACTCCTGAGCGGTGAAAGTGAAAATCGTCAATATCGAACTTGACCTCCATTTTGTCATCAGTAACAACATATTAAAATTTGAAAAGCTTTGGTTGAACAGTTCATAAGTTATCACACGGACACCACTGGAAAAGCCATTTTTCAATCTTTCAAGAACCATAACTCTTGAACGGTGAAAGTGAAAATCGTCAATATCGAACTTAACCTCCATTTTGTCATCAGTAACAACATATTAAAATTTGAAAAGCTTTGGTTGAACAGTTCATAAGTTATTGCACAGACACTGTTTGGCAGCCGCCCGCCCGTACATCACCAAATTAATAGCCAATATTTTCCTATGAAAATCCGGTTAAAAACAAAATCGGACAGACGGAAGGACAGTCAAGGGTAACACTTTATGCCCCCTTCACCTAGTGGCAGGGGTATAAAAACTTCATATAGTTTGGTGGATTATGGTGGGGGGGGGGGAGAGGGAGTGGTGAGTAGGTGTAAAAATGCTGTCAAGTTTTATCATCCCATATTTTTTTAAATCACATACAGTTGACTCTTGTTATCTCAAACCCATTTAAGTCATAATTATAAAGATTTACTCCTGATATCTCAAATTTTTGCTTATGTCAAACTAGATTTTCAGGTCCAAATGGATTTGACATAACTAGAATTGACTGTATTTCTTAATATTAAAAATATACAAATTCTCAGACCTTCAATAGCAGTCAAAATGTGTACTTCAAAGAAGTACAGACAAATATACATTTGTACCTCCAACTCTTTAAATGCTTACAATAACAGAGATTATGCTTCATAAAAACAAGTGATAATACATATAATTTCCTTCACATAGAAGATTTATCATTACTGCTTGAATTTCTATCCTGCAGTTATGCAATCACTTTGCCTTTGTCCTGTTAGTGACCATTCATGGTCTGATTGAACATTTATAGCAGATAAAAAATTGCGTCTCACAAGTCAAACACTTAACAATTTAGATTTCTAAAGTGTTTCTTTTAAGTATAAAGATTTAACAACATAGGTTTGGGTGTTTTATTGAACACCACTTGTTTTGCCTTCTCCCATCAACCACTGATTAAGGATGAGTTGCAGATGCTTATCCCCTAAGTAAATTTTATTGAATTAAAGTCCTAACAATGGAATCATTTCAATCGTAAATACATTAAAAAAAAAAAAAAAACAGAATGAACACAAAAAATGATATAAGACAGAAGAATAGTATACTTCAATGAAAGATGTTATTTCAGCTGAGGATTTCAGAGTTATTCAAATGTTTACCCAGAGCTGCTGGAATTGTCTCCCTTATTACATTAAATTATATTTTCTTTAAATTACATTACAAAACCAAAAATCTACAATTACAAAGTTCGCCTCGTTCCCCCATTAATTTTGGTGTGTGGCTGTGTAGCTCCCCAAGATGTACCCTTACAGAAGTAATGATTGTAGGTCGCTTGGTATCGGAGAACTGAACTCAGATGTAAAACAACCTAAGTCAATGAAGCACAGTAAGTAAGTCAGAGTGACCTAATGTTGGACGGAGGTTGTGTTACTCCCTGAAATGCACCCTGACACAAAGTTATATGATTGTAGGTCGCTTGGTATGAGAAAACTGAACTCAGACAGAAAACTTACTCTAAATGAAGCGCGATAAGTACGTCAGAGTGACCTAATTTTGGTCGGAGGCTGTGTTACTCCTCGAGATGCACCTTGATACCAAGTAATATGATTGTAGGTCCCTTGGTATTGAAGAACTGAACTCGGACATGGACTTAACCTAAGTCAATGAAGTGTGATAAGTAGGTCAGAGTGACCTAATTTTGGCAGGAGGCTGTGTTACTCCCAGAGATGCACCCTCACACCAAGTAATATGATTGTAGGTCACTTTGTATATAAAAACTGATTTTTGACATAAAACTAAAAGCCAGTCAACCGTGTAATATGGATCATGTGACCTTCATCTTATGTCACCTGGTCAGTCTCTTCATCATGCACCTGCACACAAAAATATATGACCCTACGTCAACTAGTAACTGAGAACTGGCTGTGGACGTGGACGCAGGGGTTACTCCAATAGCCCCCTCAACTTCGTTGAGGCGAACTAAAAACAGCAAAGACCATTCTGATAAAAAAAAATAAAATAGGAGGTGCACAATGCCATTAGTTACTGAAGAATTCCTGACAGTTTTATCAGCATCTATTCACAGATTTAGGGGGAGGTGTAGTCAGAAAAGGTGTGACACCCATAACAATGTAAGATGACTGATAGTTATCACTTTGTGTCAACATTGCTAATAAGGTGAGGCAAAAAAAAAACTGATTTATTCATAAATAAAATGCTCCGCTGGGCGCAGCTAGATACTACCGCAGATGTCGAACCCTGAATAGTTGGGACAATTATGAACACAACATTCAAGCCTTGATACAATACTGAATTTGGATTGTGAATAAATATTTGACACAGCATAGGTTTCTGACACAGAATGAATGTTGTCTAAGAACTTAAAAATTTTTAATTTACCTATTCAAACCATATCAGTATTATTTGTTTTTATATATAAATCAGAAATAACCAATTTAAAATTTAAAATTGGGCACACATATCAATTTCTTGCTATTGCGCAATACTGTGTAATTGAAAATTTCTTCAAATATTTGACACATAATAGGTTTCTGACACAGAATAACTGAAATCAAAGAACTTAAAATTGGTCATATGATTTGAATTTATATTCAATTTTTTGCTTCTTGTGCAATACAATATGCTGTGGAGAATTGCCCCCCCCCCCAAAAAAAAAATAATAATTTACCCCTTTTTTTAGCTTTTGTGCAATACACTATGAAGTTGCACATTGACCCCCCCCTGCCAAAAAAAAACAAAAAAAAAACAATAAAATTTATTGTAAACCCCCCCCTTTTTTTGCTAAAAAAAATTTGAAATTTTCTTTTTAATTTATGAAATATGAAATGAGAAAAAATTACCCCCTCCCCAATTTCTCATTTACCCCCCCAAATTTTGTTTTCAACCCCCCACCCCCCCATTTCTTTATACTTTGCAACCATAACAGCCCATTTAAATACACCATAACATATTAAAATAGAAAATGACATCATAGTCACGGATGGCAAATTTTAAATATACATAATTTAAAAGCAGTTTAGATAAGATAAACAAAAAAGCTTCATCAGCACATTTTATATTGGCAAATTTCCAATGGAATTTGTTAATAATAAAGTTTTGATAACAGGACACACATATCAATTTCTTGCTATTGCGCAATACTGTGCAATTGAAAATTTCTTCAAATATTTGACACATAATAGGTTTCTCACACAGAATAACTGAAATAAAGAACTTAGAATTGGTCATATGATTTGAATTTATATTCAATTTTTTGCTTTTGTGTAAAACAATATGCTGTGGAGAATTGCCCCCCCCCCCCCTCCCAAAAAAAAAAATAATTTACCCCCTTTTTAGCTTTAATTTTGGACCCCGATTTGGACCAACTTGAAAACTGGGCCCATAATAAAAAAACTAAGTACATGTTTAGATTCAGCATATCAAAGAACCCAAAGAATTCAATTTTTGTTAAAATCAAACAAAGTTTAATTTTGGACCCTTTTGGCCCCTAATTCCTAAACTGTTGGGACCAAAACTCCAAAAATCAATCCCAACCTTCCTTTTGTGGTCATAAACCTTGTGTTTAAATTTCATAGATTTCTATTTACTTATACGAAAGTTATTGTGCAAAAACCAAGAAAAATGCTTATTTTGGCCCTTTTTTAGCCCCTAATTCCTAAACTGTTGGGACCAAAACTCCCAAAAACAATCCCAACCTTCCTTTTGTGGTCATAAACCTTGTGTTAAAATTTCATAGATTTCTATTTACTTATACTAGAGTTATTGTGCGAAAACCAAGAAAATGCTTATTGGGCCCTTTTTTGGCCCCTGATTCTTAAACTGTTGGGACCAAAACTCCCAAAATCAATCCCAACCTTCCTTTTGTGGTCATAAACCTTGTGTTTAAATTTCATAGATTTCTATTAACTTATACTAAAGTTATAGTGCGAAAACCAAATGTCTTCGGACGACGACGCTAACAACGGACGACGACGCAGACGACGACGACGACGCCGCCAACATCATACCAATATACGACTACAAAAATTTTGCGGTCGTATAAAAATTGAATTCATTATATTTGTTTAGATACTGATTTTCATGGGTGAAATGGATATTTCATGCATAACCATTAGAAAATTTTAACACCAGCACAAATTCAGTATCTTCAAATATAAAATTTTAACACCAACACAAATTCAGTATCTTCAAATATAAAATTTTAACACCAACACAAATTCAGTATCTTCAAATATAAAATTTTAACACCAGCACAAATTCAGTATCTTCAAATATAAAATTTTAACACCAGCACAAATTCAGTATCTTCAAATATAAAATTTTAACACCATCACAAATTCAGTATCTTCAAATATAAAATTTTAACACCAACACAAATTCAGTATCTTCAAATATAAAATTTTAACACCAGCACAAATTCAGTATCTTCAAATATAAAATTTTAACACCAGCACAAATTCAGTATCTTCAAATATAAAATTTTAACACCAGCACAAATTCAGTATCTTCAAATATAAAATTTTAACACCAACACAAATTCAGTATCTTCAAATATAAAATTTTAACACCAGCACAAATTCAGTATCTTCAAATATAAAATTTTAACACCAACACAAATTCAGTATCTTCAAATATAAAATTTTCACAGAACCATGAAAATTATGCTGATGAAAATAAATGAACCCACAGAAATGATAGATTGCTGGAACCTTGCAAAAAAGTACATGTTTTTACTTTTACTGTGCAGTTAATTATTACTATAAGGTAAATAGTGTTACCATAGAACCCTTCCACTAAAATGAAATGCAAAACACATATATATCAGGCATGATTTTGACAAGAAAAAAAGCTGAAAAATTTATAACAGGGTCGCAAAGCGACCCTGCCCATCTTGTGAGGCGAGATGGCCTTATGGCCGGGGGTCTGGAGTAAATGGTGTAAAATCCAGTATTCTAGGCCTCTCCTAGACCCCTTTTGACATTTTCAATAGCATGATCTATTTGTGAAGATTTTTTTTATTTTGAGAAACTTTACCTGATTTTTGATGTCATTATAGATATGTATGTAAGAGTCTTAAATATGAAATTGTATAAAAGGGCTATTCCATTAAAATCTACAGAGGGGAATGCAGATTTTATTTATTCTGTACGGCCTGGGGTACAGAGAAAAGGTTGTTGATACAGGTATTAGACAAAAATTCCGTAAGTAGAAGGGTCTGAAATTACTGGCACTCTCTCTCTGGGATGTAAACTTAAATGGATGTTTTCTAGGCCTTTGTCCAGGCACTTCGTATCAACAACTTTCAGAGTTGCCATCCTGAATCATGGCATTGATGTCTTTTATACCTGTTTAAAACACATTTAATCATTGGATGATCCTCTGATCTGAGCTAATCATATTGCTCCTTACATTTTGAAACCTGCAACCATGCTGCCAACACGTATTACACAGATTCATTCATGATATACATGTATGATTTATATGATTTACTCAAAGGCTTTTCACTCCAAATATATGTACATTAAGATTATAAGCAGCCATATCTAAATATCAATATTATTCATACATTCTGAGTTTGGTTTTTTTTCTGTACATATTTTTTGTTAAGAACTCTTTTTGATTATATTTTCAAATTGTAAATTTATTAATCAATGTCTGGCTCCTGTGACATGCATGTAATCTTCAATAAGTTGAAGGTGGTCACTATTTGGTAGATATAGATAATGGGCAAACATTATGACATTTTAAAAAATAATGAACTATAAATATTTCTTTATTTTTATTTAATAAAAACAAGAAAAGATAGAACAAATTATTGCATTTAATATATTATAATATAAATACAATACATCATTCACAAATAAACATTCAAGGCAGTTGTACGTGTACATATCCGCGACGCGGTCGGATGCAGTATCTACAAATAGGAAAGTACGTCAAATGTGATGCTACGCAAAATTTCTGGGGAGAAAACTGTATTTCAAGTGAAAATTGTAATGGACCTTCCATACATGTTTCATACCAAGTATCAGTTAATTTAGCTATATAGTTTCAGAGGAGATTTTTGAAATTTTGACCAATCAAAAATAAGAATTCATCATAGCTGCAATTTTAGCTGTCCGACCAAGATGAAATATGCAAACTTTATAAAGTTCATACCACAGATGCTTCATACCAAGTTACAGCTTATTTGGCTTTGCGGTTTCAGAAAATTTAATTTTTGAAATTTTGACCAATCAGAAATAAGAATTCATCATGGTGCCATATAAGTTCTTTACCCGAAACAAAATATGCAAAATGTATAAAGGTCCTTCCATGGATGCTTCATACCAAGTTTAAGCTCATTTAGCTAAGGGGTTTCAGAGGAGAAGATTTTTTTAAATTTGTCCAATCAGAAATAAGAATTCATCACGGCGGCCATATTAGTTGTCCGACTGGAATGATATATGCAAAATTTATAAAGATCTTTCCATAGATGCTACATACCACGTTACATTTGAGTTGGCTTTGCGGTTTCAGAGGAGATTTTTAAAATTCTGACCAATCAGAAATAAGAAATCATCATGGCGGCCATATTAGTTGTCCGGAAGGAACGAAATATGCAAAGTTTATAAAGGTCCTTCCATAGATGCTTCATACCAAGTTTCAGTTCATTTGGCCCAGGGGTTTCAGAGGAGAAGATCCAAATGTAAAAGTTTTACAGACGTACGGACGACGGACACCAACTGATGACAAAAGCTCACATGGCCCTTTGGGCCAGCTAAGCTAAAAAGGACAAGTTCTTACCTGATACTTACAGCTATTTGTCTAACAGTCATGGATGTAATAGTCTGACATGTAAATGTTTACAGTTCGATGATTAAAGATGTTTTTATAACTGTTAACTAGTGATTTACCAGCATAATTTTTAATTTAAAAAAATTTCATGGTATTCATCGCATTTACCAACTTGCATACGTATGGCACGGGATATTTTCTGTACTGGAACAAACTTCAGATTTCGAAAGTCCCTTGGAGTTGGAGCCATCAAAGTTCTACTGTACATGTATGTGGAAAAGCAAAAAGAGCATATTTCAATTGTGGACGAATTTTGAAAATTAAGAAATGAAGGAATTTAGTGAAATATTTAAAAAAAACTGAATGAAATGTCAGGAGATATAAAAGCAAAAACAGTACTAAACCCCAAAGTATAAGACATAACATGTACATAAACAATAACTGTACCTTTTTATTTTCATGCCATCTCTCTTTACTGACCAGGATACAATGTCTCCATCATCACCTCCTGTAATAAGTGTAGCTTCGTCTTTCTGGCTCAAATATATAACTGCATTGACTGCCTTTTCAGAAACCTATCATTGAAATACATAAAGGATAGTAACAAAAATAGTCTTATTAATTCATTTATCTTCAATATTGATTTTTTGTTTTATATAGTTGGGGTTTTACGTCGTTTTCAGCACACTTGGTTATTTCGCAGCGGCCAGTTTTTATTGGTGGAGGAAGCCGGAGTACCCGGAGAGAGCCACGACCTTCGGTAGGAAAATTGTCAATTTAGATCGGAGTCGAACACGACCCGCCATAGGTGAGATTTAAACTTGCAACCTCAGCGTTCAAAGGCTAGTGATGATTAGTAGTCATGACGAACTACCTAGACCACTCGGCCACCGAGGCCCCTCTTCAATATTGAAGAAGAATAATAAGATAAATAAAACAAACTTTATATCAGAAAATCAATAAATTTTGCACATTCTTTGTTGAAAGGTTCTATCTTCCCATTTTCAATTCTTTCTCAGAAACATTCATTGAACATGGATGTTTGCATGTTTCAAATTAAATGAACTTGGTTTAGCAAAAAACATTGTATTAATATATTTTTCTATGTTTTTTTTAATAAATACATGTATAAAACTTTACCTGTATTGATCTTTCACACATGAAACCATCTAAGGTAACACTCCAGAACTTTACAATTCCATCCCTTAAAGTGACAAAAATGTTGTCAATATACTGTAAACTTGAAAATATTGATGCAGAAAATTGTGAAAGGACAGAAAATTCAGTTTTTAATTTTTGCTGGTAATATTCTACCATAAAAAGATGCGCTGTAATTGCATTTATATTCTGTTGCAAAGGGTTTGCAAGAATTTTCTATATTTACAGAGGCTCATTACAGAGGCTCAGAACCTGAGCTTGTAACTTTAGCTGAAATCTGAAGTAAAACATAGCAATCAATATACATTAGAAAATACTTTTATATATTTACCTGCTTCCTGTGAGCAATCCAGAACCATTTTCTATACATCTTACAAAAGTGATTTCTCCATTATGTCCTGTATCTGAAATCTTTGAAGATAACTGTGGTGCCCACAAACGGACAGACTTGTCAAGTGAACTGGTGCACAATTTACCCTCTGAATCAGATGAAACGCTTAAAACTCTGTCATCATGGCCAGTCATATTAGCAAGCTCATTAGCCTAAAAAAACATTGATTATTGATGAAAGTTTCAGAAATATGAACACATAGGGAATGTTTTTGCATCAGGAAACATTGTGAACAAGAATCTCTGCTAATGTCGTCATTTGTAACAAACTAAATAAGTTGAGTTTTATCTGAAGAAAATTCAGTCATTAAAAAGTACTATCATACTTACTTTCATAATCAAGTTTTTCTTAAATGTGTATTAGTACAAAATCTTACCTGTAAGGGTTGCCATAGTCTTACTGTTCCATCATCACCACAAGTTGCCACTAGGACATCTTCCATTCTTACACCAGGTTTTTTACCTCTCTTTGGTTTATTCTTTGTCTTCTCTTCTGATTCCACTATATCTGCCCATGACATAGGTTCTAAAAATTAAAATCATGTATGTTTTGGTATATGTATGAAATAATACGATTAGATGTAACAACTGATCTGTTAAACAGATTTTCCTGGCCAGCTTCAACGGTTTGCTTTAGTTTTATTCAGGGAAAAAAGAAGCTTAGAATAATAAATAATCTTGATGAGCCATAGGTGCAAAATGAAGGACAGAAAAAGCTAACACTATCAATAATCTCTACTCTATATGTGGGTAATTTTTTGCATTTCAAACATCTACTGTACATACTATTCAAGCTTGTTTTTAATCTAGAAAATAATCTAGTATACAAAAATGTAATAAAATGCTCCGCTGGGCGCAGCTTGATACGACCGCAGAGGTCGAACCCTGAACAGTTGGGGCAAGTATGGACACAACATTCAAGCTTGATACAGCACTGAATTTGGATTGTGAATAAATATTTGACACAGCATAGGTTTCTGACACAGAATTAATGTGGTCTAAGAACTTAAAAATTTTTAATTTACCTATTCAAACCATATCAGTATTATTTGCTTTTATATATAAATCAGAAATAACCAATTTAAAATGGAAAATTTTAAAGAAGTTTAATTTTGGACCCTTTGGACCATAATGTAGACCAATTTGAAAATGGGACCAAAAATTAAGAATCTAAATACACGGTTAGATTCGGCATATCAAAGAACCCCAATAGTTCAATTTTTGATGATTCAATTTTTGATGAAATCAAATAAAGTTCAATTTTGGAACCTTTAAACCTCAATGTGGACCAATTTGATAACCGGGCCCAAATATCAATTTCTTGTTATTGTGCAATACTGTGCAATTGAAGATTTCTTGCTATTGCGCAATACTGTGCAATTGAAGATTTCTTGCTATTGTGCAATACTGTGCAATTGAAAATTTCTTGCTATTGCACAATACTTATTATAATAATTTACACATCCTGTTTGGTGTGTATCTTTTGCCTTATCATTATTATTTGCTTTTATATATAAAACAGAAAGTTAATAATAAAGTTTTTGGCAAATTTCCAATATACATAATTTAAAAGCAGTTTAGGTGAGATAAACAAAAAAGCTTCATCAGCAACATTTTATATTGGCAAATTTCCAATGAAGTTCATTAAACTTAAGTTATTGGCTAATTTCCAATGGAATTTATTAATAATAAAGTTTTTGGCAAATTTCCAATATAAATATTTTAAAAGCAGTTTAGGTGAGATATTCAAATGAGTTTCAATTACCAACCTTACACTGCCTTTTAAATTATGTTTTGTACTTAAGTAATTGTCCATTAACCTGGAAACCCTTTTCCCCCCTTTTTTGGACCTTATTCCTTAACGGTTTGAGCCATAACTACCAAAGACAATTCTTACCATCCCTTTGTGGTATTCCAATATCCAAAATCTAAATACATGGTTAGATTCAGCATATCAAAGAACCCCAAGAATTCAATTTTTGATGAAATCAAATAAAGTTCAATTTTGGACCCTCTAAACCTCAATGTGGACCAATTTGATAACCGGGCCCAAATATCAAAAATCTAAATACATGGTTAGATTCAGTATACCGAAGAACCCCATATATTCAATTTTTGTTGAAATCAAACAAAGTTTAATTTTGGACCCCAATTTGGACCAACTTGAAAACTGGGCCCATAATAAAAAAACTAAGTACATGTTTAGATTCAGCATATCAAAGAACCCCAAGAATTCAATTTTTTTTAAAATCAAACTAAGTTTAATTTTGGACCCTTTGGACCTTAATGTAGACCAATTTGAAAACGGGACCAAAAATTAAGAATCTAAATACACCGTTAGATTCGGCATATCAAAGAACCCCATTAGTTTAATTTTCGATGAATTCAAACAAAGTTTAATTTTGGACCGTTTTGGCCCCTAATTCCTAAACTGTTGGGACCAAAACTCCCAAAATCAATCCCAACCTTCCTTTTGTGGTCATAAACCTTGTGTTTAAATTTCATAGATTTCTATTTACTTATACTAAAGTTATTGTGCAAAAACCAAGAAAAATGCTTATTTGGGCCCTTTTTTAGCCCCTAATTCCTAAACTGTTGGGACTAAAACTCCCAAAAACAATCCCAACCTTCCTTTTGTGGTCATAAACCTTGTGTTAAAATTTCATAGATTTCTATTTACTTATACTAGAGTTATTGTGCGAAAACCAAGAAAAATGCTTATTGGGCCCTTTTTTGGCCCCGAATTCTTAAACTGTTGGGACCAAAACTCCCAAAATCAATCCCAACCTTCCTTTTGTGGTCATAAACCTTGTGTTTAAATTTCATAGATTTCTATTAACTTATACTAAAGTTATAGTGCGAAAACCAAATGTCTTCGGACGACGACGACAACGCCGTCATACCAATATACGACCGCAAAAATTTTGCGGTCGTATAAAAACATTTCACCATAAGCTTTCAGAACAGAGGATTTCCTAAAAACTATAACAATTTTTTTTTTAATTTGTAGAATGTATTTTGTTTGGTATTGTTATATACCTTCTTCTTCCTCCTCTGATGTATCTTTAGTGACTTTAACAACCATATCACATCCATTTACTCGTTGTGTGTGTCCATACAGAGTAGTTATCTCTGTTCCTTTATGTGACCAGACCTTTACAGAGCCATCACTACAGCATGACACAATACAACCGTACTGAAATTATCATACATACCCGTCTCAATACACAACTTTTTATATAATCTTCAAAATTATATAGTATTTCATCTTTTAAAATTAATCATGGTATATTAATGTTTCCCCAGCACCCTATTAATTCCCTTACAACATATTTTAATCTATGTCCCAATTAAAATCCTACTCTGAACGTCAAACTTTGAAAATTTATCACCAACAATATATACCAGACAAAACTTTGTCATAAAGGTTCGGGCGAATGGCTGACTTTAATCATAACCTTCCAGATATACAGTGAAATCTCATTTACAGTATCTCTGGCTGTGGGCAAAAACTATACCTTGTAATAATATATCTATTTACCGCACAGATTTTATTTCATGGAGCGAGGGGGTATGGTACTAAGAAGCAAGACTGAAATCCGTACAGAACATTTTTTTCCTTATATCTAAATTATATTAAACTGTGTTAATTCCTGCCATATGTCAGGTCATTGTTATTTTTTCTTTATCTACAAACCTATGGAATAAGAATTTGACTTTATACTTACACTATAAGACATTGAATTGATCCCTCCCATATGTCCTGTCAGTGTTGTTTTTTCTTTCCCTGTTGTCACATCCCATACTTTCAAATTGAAGTCTATTGAAGATGTCACCTATAACATAACTCTATGGTATAATTCATATGCTAATTATTATTTTATTCACTTTGAAATGGCTACTTTGGGCAAAGCACAACCAAAACATGCTAAAATGAGTTAAATTAAGTGTAAATGATAGGATATATCTTAAATATGTACACTAATAATATAACATTTACCAAACTAGAAAGTTTTAATACAGTGCAAAGTTGCTGTCTCATTGACATTCACCATCAATTCTAATTCACATATAAATCAGAATTGGGTGACATAATATCATACATACCTCTTTACACACTAAAGATATTATATCAGCTAACTGATCTCTGACCTCTCCAAAATTATGCACATAAAAATCCATAAACAAATTTCATATCTCATTTTATACATAAACTGCTCCATTTGACCTTGGCTCAATCAACCAAATCATCGATATATCTTTATTCATTTTGTATTGTGACCTTGGAATATATCTACTGTGGCAAAATTTGCAAGAAATTGCAGTAAGTGGAATATCGTCTATTCAAGCTTTCTCCATGGGGTTTGAATAAGAGTTAACAATTTTTTCAGGGTCAAATATGTAAAGTAACACCAAGGAGATCAGTATAAAAGGACTGTAGGGTAAATGTCTACAAGTCAAAAATCAAATATAAACAGACACAAAAAATTACAAAAAGAGGGACCATTCACAGACCTGTAAAAAGCGGAAATTATACTTTGGCAGCCATTTTACTGTGTATAATAAAGAAACCGTAAGTGACAAATCCAGGCTTCCAAAAACAGAAGAAAATCAGGTCCGTGTTTATACGTGAAAACTGTTTCTACAAATATGTTACTTACAATGAAATCAGCTGTATTAGACCACTGACAACCAGTAATCCAGTCTTTGTGACAACTGTTCAGGATCTGTATGGGCTCTGCCTCAACTTCATCATCAATAAATGTTGTAACTATATCATAGATTCTTACAGACTGTAAATAGTAAGGTATAACATGGTCATTTGTTGTTTAAACGTGTGTGTTCATTATTTCACCTTAGATTACAGGTAGTGTTAAAAGTTGAATAAGTTTATTGCATATACATGTATGAACACAGGAACTAACAGTCAACAGTGCTTCAATTATATGTATGTGTATACAGTATAGGTTGGGAAAACAAATCTTATATTAAGCTTCTGTACAATTATTGAACTGTGTTCTACTCAAAATATTTTCACAGCATCTTTCTGACATAAGTTCAGGATAGCAAATACTATTGTTTTGCAGTCTAATTATATACTGTGATTTATGTAGAAATATTCATATTATAATGGGTTGGTTGAAGAGGTTCGTGATGTAAAATTTAGTTCATGTCTTTTGTCACAATAAAATTTGACTAGTAGTGCTCAATGAATCATTTTCTTCTGTAACAAACTGTTGTTGTAAAATGATGAGTTCTCATTTATGACCCTGTAGTTGTGCCTATGGACATGTGTGTAGTAAGATGTACAGCAAATTAAAGGTACCCTGGTGCCCATTATCCTGGGAGAATGATTGAAATCACACAATATTTCAAAAACCTAGACACTTACAGAATCTCTGCTTGCTGTAGCCAGTCTTGTACCATTACTATTAAAAGTACAACTTGTTACTGGTCCAACATGACCTCTTAATGTCGCCAATAATTGGACAACAGGTTTTCTACAAATAAAAATACTAATCTTTTATTCATCTTTTTAAAGGAATAGTGAAAAATTAAAAGAATTAAGTCTGTCACGAATTAGTTTCTTTGTTTGTTTAGTTGGTGTTTGGCTATCTCGCGTTGGCCAGTTTTTATTGGTGGAGGAAGCCAGAGTACCTGGAGAGAACCCGACCTTTGTTAGAAAAATTGGCAATCCTTGTCAAATAAGATTGGAATCGAACTCACAACCGCAGTGTTGACAGGCTAGTGATTATTAGTAGTCATGACGAACTTGCTAGACCACTCGACCACCAAGGCACCCCCCAGGAATTAGTACTACCCAGACCGCTGCAATTAGGCGGAGTTTCTTAACACGAGCAAGACTCTAACTATAAGCGACAGTATTGACAGGTATCTGTAGTAAGAATGAACTACCCAGACCGCTGCAATCAAGAGGAGTTTCTTAACACGAGCAAGACTCTAACTATAAGTGACAGTATTGACAGGTATCTGTAGTAAGAATGAACTACCCAGACCGCTGCAATTAGGAGGAGTTTCTTAACACAAGCAAGACTCCAACTATAAGCGACAGTAGTAAGAATGAACTACCCAGACCGCTGCAATTAGGAGGAGTTTCTTAACACGAGCAAGACTCTGTCGCAAGAATGAACTACCCAGACCGCTGCAATTAGGAGGAGTTTCTTAACACGAGCAAGACTCTATCTATAAGTGACAGTATTGACAGGTATCTGTAGTAAGAATGAACTACCCAGACCGCTGCAATCAGGAGGAGTTTCTTAACACGAGCAAGACTCTATCTATAAGTGACAGTATTGATAAGTGACAGTATTGACAGGTATCTGTAGTAAGAATGAACTACCCAGACCGCTGCAATTAGGAGGAGTTTCTTAACACGTGCAAGACTCTATCTATAAGTGACAGTATTGACAGGTATCTGTAGTAAGAATGAACTACCCAGACCGCTGCAATTAGGAGGAGTTTCTTAACACGAGCAAGACTCTATCTATAAGTGACAGTATTGACAGGTATCTGTAGTAAGAATGAACTACCCAGACCGCTGCAATCAGGAGGAGTTTCTTAACACGAGCAAGACTCTATCTATAAGTGACAGTATTGAAAGGTATCTGTGGTAAGAATGAACTACCCAGACCGCTGCAATTAGGAGGAGTTTCTTAACACGAGCAAGACTCTATCTATAAGTGACAGTATTGACAGGTATCTGTAGTAAGAATGAACTACCCAGACCGCTGCAATTAGGAGGAGTTTCTTAACACGAGCAAGACTCTATCTATAAGTGACAGTATTGACAGGTATCTGTAGTAAGAATGAACTACCCAGACCGCTGCAATTAGGAGGAGTTTCTTAACACGAGCAAGACTCTATCTATAAGTGACAGTATTGACAGGTATCTGTAGTAAGAATGAACTACCCAGACCGCTGCAATCAGGAGGAGTTTCTTAACACGAGCAAGACTCTATCTATAAGTGACAGTATTGAAAGGTATCTGTGGTAAGAATGAACTACCCAGACCGCTGCAATTAGGAGGAGTTTCTTAACACGAGCAAGACTCTATCTATAAGTGACAGTATTGACAGGTATCTGTAGTAAGAATGAACTACCCAGACCGCTGCAATTAGGAGGAGTTTCTTAACACGAGCAAGACTCTATCTATAAGTGACAGTATTGACAGGTATCTGTAGTAAGAATGAACTACCCAGACCGCTGCAATTAGGAGGAGTTTCTTAACACGAGCAAGACTCTATCTATAAGTGACAGTATTGAAAGGTATCTGTGGTAAGAATGAACTACCCAGACCGCTGCAATTAGGAGGAGTTTCTTAACACGAGCAAGACTCTATCTATAAGTGACAGTATTGACAGGTATCTGTAGTAAGAATGAACTACCCAGACCGCTGCAATTAGGAGGAGTTTCTTAACACGAGCAAGACTCTATCTATAAGTGACAGTATTGACAGGTATCTGTAGTAAGAATGAACTACCCAGACCGCTGCAATCAGGAGGAGTTTCTTAACACGAGCAAGACTCTATCTATAAGTGACAGTATTGAAAGGTATCTGTGGTAAGAATGAACTACCCAGACCGCTGCAATTAGGAGGAGTTTCTTAACACGAGCAAGACTCTATCTATAAGTGACAGTATTGACAGGTATCTGTAGTAAGAATGAACTACCCAGACCGCTGCAATTAGGAGGAGTTTCTTAACACGAGCAAGACTCTATCTATAAGTGACAGTATTGACAGGTATCTGTAGTAAGAATGAACTACCCAGACCGCTGCAATCAGGAGGAGTTTCTTAACACGAGCAAGACTCTATCTATAAGTGACAGTATTGAAAGGTATCTGTGGTAAGAATGAACTACCCAGACCGCTGCAATTAGGAGGAGTTTCTTAACACGAGCAAGACTCTATCTATAAGTGACAGTATTGACAGGTATCTGTAGTAAGAATGAACTACCCAGACCGCTGCAATTAGGAGGAGTTTCTTAACACGAGCAAGACTCTAACTATAAGCGACAGTATTGACAGGTATCTGTAGTAAGAATGAACTACCCAGACCGCTGCAATTAGGAGGAGTTTCTTAACACGAGCAAGACTCTAACTATAAGCGACAGTATTGACAGGTATCTGTAGTAAGAATGAACTACCCAGACCGCTGCAATTAGGAGGAGTTTCTTAACACGAGCTAGACTCTAACTATAAGTGACAGTATTGACAGGTATCTGTAGTAAGAATGAACTACCCAGACCGCTGCAATTAGGAGGAGTTTCTTAACAATTCAGTATGCAGAGGAGTAATTAACATAGGTAAAGGTTTGTTGTTTTAAAATCTTATGCAAATAAGAATATTATCAGATATCCAACTAAGTGGAGTTGACTGTAAAATACCAAACATATAGCCAGAGAATATAAATAAGATAATTTACTATAGGAACACCAATATTCTATTATCAGATATCCAACTAAGTGGAGCTGACTATAATATACCAAACATATAGCCAGAGAATATAAATAAGATAATTTACTATATATTATCAGATATCCAACTAAGTGGAGTTGAGTGTAATATACCAGATAATTTACTATAGGAACACCAATAGTAAATTGTCTGCCAGTTCTTCCACAAATACTCTCAGAATCAAAATTAATATTTTGCTTACTTTTTAGATAATTCTTTCCCTGTAGGAACAGGATATAATGTACATGTAAAATCTTCTGAACCCACTGCCATGTAGTCTGAACATACTGCTATACACAGAACTGGTTTACTGTGATTTCTGATCCTAATCCGTATCTGACCATCAGAGGCTTTCATCACCTACAATACAAAATGAAGATGTTCAGGCATTGCAAAATGTTATACTCGATAACTTCCATTTTGTGGGGATTGAAAAAGGGGTGTAAATATTGGTATACTTCTGGAAGATCATTAAATTTTACATTTTACCAAAAAAAAAGCCCCTTAATAGTAATAATTTCCTACCTGTACTTACTGACAGAGAGTTCTTATCTGATCGTAGCAGTAGTATATCATCTTTACTAACAATATTTACTACTACTGTTATAACGATCCAGCCAGCAGTAAACCATTATCATGTCAATACTTACTCACATTGTGTTAACTGATCTAACAGAATATCATTACCCGGTACTTACAATACTTACTAACTTGTTTACTGATCCAACAGTATATCATTGCTAACAATGATTACTGACACTGTGTTAACTGATCCAGCAGCATATCATTATTTACAATACTTAATCACAGTGGTAACTGATCCAGCAGTATATCATTACTAACAATACTGACACTGTGTTAACTGATCCAGCATATCATTACTAACAATACTTACTGACACAGTGTTAACTGATTCAGCAGTATATCATTATTATCAGTACTTACGGAAACAGTGTTAACTGATCCAGCAGCATATCATAAATAACAATACTTACTGACACAGTGTTAACGGATCAAGCAGTATATCATCACTAACAATACTGACATAGTGTTTACTGATCCAGCAGCATATCATAAATAACAATACTTACTGACACAGTGTTAACAGATCCAGCAGTATATCATTACTAACAATACTTACTGACACAGTGTTAACAGATCCAGCAGTATATCATTACTACAATACTTACTGACACAGTGTTAACAGATCCAGCAGTATATCATTACTACAATACTTACTGATACTGTGTTGTCATCTGATCCTGCCACCAGTATATCATCCTTTACATATTTCAAACACCTTACTGAAGCTGTGTGATGCTTTACACTGTACATTTCCCAACCTAAGTATTAAATTTAATGTATGTTATTTATTTAATTATCCAATCATTTACATGTAAGTAGATACTTTTTTTCTCCTATTCTTGAGGTGTTTAATAGGTGGGATAAAAATACATAATATTTTTAACTACATCCTGGTGATTACATTTCTGCATGGGAATTCCCGCCGTTTTTTCTACAGTTATTTGAACAGTAAACAAGAGAAGTCTCGAAATGACGTCTATGTACACAAACTACATAACAATGAAATTTTCTTGAGGTTTTTGTCGAAAATCATAAGAGAAACAGATTCTCCTTCAATTACTCATGAGTTATGGAATTTCTCCACCTTTAATATTTTAATTTTAGATTTTAGCACGCTCACTAAATCTCGAGTGCTTAAATTGAAAATTTTACTATCTCAGGTGGAGAAATTCCATAACTCACTCATACCGGAAGGAGAATCTATATATATATGGTTATTGTATGATTATTGGTGAATATTGTATAATGTATAAGGTTGCAAGTGAGATGTGTCATACTATGAGGGCCATTATTCCCAATATATTAAAGTTATAAATAATTTCCATTTCTTCTCACTTTCATCCGCAGAATAATTTATTTGTTTAGTTGGAGTTTAACGCCATTTTCAGCACATTTGGTCATAGGCAGCCAGTTTTTATTGGTGGAGGAAGCCGGAGTACCCGGACAGAACCACCAACCTTCGGTAGGAAAATTGGCAATCCTTGTCAATTAAGATCATAGTCGAACACACCCCGCCACAGGTGAGATTTGAACTCACAACCCCAGCGTTGACAGGCTAGTGATCAGTAGTAGTCATGACGAACTACCTAGACCACTCGGCCACCGAGGCACCCTCCAGAGAATAATGCATTTTTTCAAAATAAATGGCATACTGAACAAGTGTAAATACAAATTATAAAACTTGCATTAACATGAAAATACAGAAATATATTTATATATAACCTCAACTGATCTTTAAGGGTTTATACAGAATGAAGACAATATATGACAGTTGACCCTTAGTTTGGAGGGAAAACACAAAGTAGTTCTACAAGCCTTCTTTTGCTTGACAATGGCCTTCATTTTCTATCAATAATCACACATTGCCATTACATTCATCCAAAATGCATGAAAACAATTTTTATCAAAGAAACTGAAGAGAGGTTTTTGGTCATTTTATATAAACTTCAGATCGGATAATAATAATTACTTCACGATTCTTTGTCAAGTACAAGTATATGAACACTGCAATGATATTAAAAAGATTTCATTCTTGACTCAACATCACAAATAACTCCTACACTTGTGGGCTTATGTATTATTCTGTCAGTTGTGGAATATTCATAATAAGTTAACATTACAATTAGTTACTTCATGCATCTGGCAATATTTAAAAATCAAATTACATCAAATAGGAAATTACTATTTTTGCAGCGAATAAAACCTGGATTTACAATAATTATTTAAATTACCTGAGGAAGCATCAAAACATCTAACATGTCCACTATGATATCCGACGTAGACTACGTCACAGTTTGGACCAAGTGATACAGACATCGCTGCTCCATGATCTTCCTGTCCAATACACTGCACTGGTTTACCAAGGTTACCAGACCACACCTAGTAACCAGAACAAAATAATCCTTCAGATGATGCTATAGATTCAAATTAATTAAAGGAAAAGATGGTGGCAATATATGTGTCTACACATGCATGTAAATCAGAACTGTCTGATTTTGAACTGAAGTAAAAAATATTCCCTAAAATTATGACTTAAGCTTTAATATGGAGAGTCATTAACTTTAGTCTGAGTGTTCCATGAACACTTAAGTTGCCTGCTTCCATCAATCACTGGTTAAGGAGTGGCAGAGTAAATTCTTTAGAATTAAAGTCCTAAAAATGGAATTACAATTTATGGTAAAAACATGTCAAATGCAAAAAAAACAATGTAAACAAGATCAACAGTATTTTATTACAACACATGATATTAACCCCATTCTGTAAAAAATATAATAAGAGGTACACAATGCCTTTAGTTACAGAAGATTTCCTGAAAGTTTCACGGTGATCCATTCATATGTTTAGGAGGAAATGCAGATATACATGTACACACATAATTATGTGTATGCGGAAAGTGACAATGTGGGCGCAAGAAGCCATATAGTGATACCTATTAACTGCAATACTTAGAAGGCAAAATAAAATAAAAAGCTTCGCTAAGATGAATTAAAAGAAAAAATTCCCATTAAAACTGGACGATAAATAAAAATTGTAGATGTCCTGTAAAATGGATAATTTTGGCCCCTTTAACCCCTTTTATCTCTGCAATGACAAAAGTAAAAAAAAAATGCCTGGAGTAACTTTTCTTACATTTCTTATGATGAATGACTTAAAAAAAAAATCTAAACAAGAGGCTGTCGAATGACAGCAAACCGGATTTTCCTGCATGGAAATGATGTTTGCAAATCTGGATTCCCAAACAGGATGAAGTAAAGAAATATAAATGAATTTTTGTAGGGTTTTGTAGGGTTCAGAAATGGAAAGGCAAAAATCAATCTTGACCTCCTATTTATAGTAAGTGACAAATATTGGAATTTTTGAGACTTGAACTGCCTTTTTTCAATTTTTCAGAACCATAACTCCTGAACGGTTAAAGTGAAAATCGTCAATATCGGAACGGTGAAAGTGGAAATCGTCAATATCGAACTTGACCTCCATTTTGTCATCAGTAACAACATATTAAAATTTGAAAAGCTTTGGTTGAACAGTTCATAAGTTATCACACGGACACCACTGGGAAAGCCATTTTTCAATCTTTCAAGAACCATAACTCCTGAACGGTGAAAGTGAAAATCGTCAATATCGAACTTGACCTCCATTTTGTCATCAGTAACAACATATTAAAATTTGAAAAGCTTTGGTTGAACAGTTCATAAGTTATCACACGGACACCACTGGGAAAGCCATTTTTCAATCTTTCAAGAACCATAACTCCTGAACGGTGAAAGTGAAAATCGTCAATATCGAACTTGACCTCCATTTTGTCATCAGTAACAACATATTAAAATTTGAAAAGCTTTGGTTGAACAGTTCATAAGTTATCACACGGACACCACTGGGAAAGCCATTTTTCAATCTTTCAAGAACAATAACTCCTGAACGGTGAAAGTGAAAATCGTCAATATCGAACTTGACCTCCATTTTGTCATCAGTAACAACATATTAAAATTTGAAAAGCTTTGGTTGAACAGTTCATAAGTTATCACACGGACACCACCGGAAAAGCCATTTTTCAATCTTTCAAGAACCATAACTCTTGAACGGTGAAAGGGAAAATCGTCAATATCGAACTTGACCTCCATTTTGTCATCAGTAACAACATATTAAAATTTGAAAAGCTTTGGTTGAACAGTTCATAAGTTATCACACGGACACCACCGGAAAAGCCATTTTTCAATCTTTCAAGAACCATAACTCTTGAACGGTGAAAGTGAAAATCGTCAATATCGAACTTGACCTCCATTTTGTCATCAGTAACAACATATTAAAATTTGAAAAGCTTTGGTTGAACAGTTCATAAGTTATTGCACGGACACTGTTTGGCAGCCGCCCGTCCGCCCACCCGACCGCCCGCCCGTCCGCCCGCCCGGCCGCCCGCCCGCCCGCCCCCCGTACATCACCAATTTAATAACCGATATTTTCCTATGAAAATCCGGTTAAAAACGAAAAAGAGATTAAAAAGTTTCAAAAATTAAGCTGTGTCCCTTTTTTAGCCCCTTTTAGTAAAAAAAATTCTATTTTCATGAAGGAACATTTTAAACCCAAAATCATGAAAATCGGACAAAAGTTAAGTTACACAAAAATTATCAAAAAACCCTTACTGACGCCGAGAAAAAAAATGGGAGAGGACAGATTTCCCAATTTAACCCCAACCTGCATTTTTTACATGGGAACATTGTGGTAAAATATTATAAGGATACGTTCAATAGAACAAAATTAAATGTGAGGAAACCTTACTGTCTACAGACGCCGACAAACTTATGCATTGTACCATAATACGTCTGCAAATATTTGCGGTTGTATAAAAAATCATACAATTCAAATAAACTTACTTTGACCTTGTGATCATCACTAACTGTAATTAATTCTTTTCCAGTTGGTGAGAATGTGAGTTTGTTGATAGGTAGTGCATGGCCCTCAATATTTCCAACCTGTAATTGACATAATATCATTTTAAATTATATAATTTTTGACTGTATACAAATGAAATTAAAAATTTTTTCTTTAGTTTTTAATATTCAATCACTATTGGAATATATTTGGACCAGGCTTATATCTGTAATTTTTCAATGAAATATTTAATTGAACTGAATGTAATAATAATGTTCGTTCCTTGTGAAGACTGAAAATATTTCCTAACAAGTATTTATCACTTGCTATAGTTAACTAAAAAAGACTGAAACAAATTCTGTACCTGTATTCCATTGAAAGCTGACCAAAGTTTGACATCCCCATCCAGAGAAGCTGATGCAATGTGACGTCCTGACGGAGAATATGCTACATCCCTTACAGATGTCTCGTGTCCACGGAGTACCTACAAACAATATTTTAGATAAATTTTAGCTTAAAGAACATGTAATATCTATTTAAAATTAATTATTAAAAAGATGTTTATTTCCTATTGTGTAACTAATAAAATTTCCAAACCTCCAAAGCTGGTATCCTTGAAACAACACATTTTCAGTTAACCATAAAAGTAAATGAATCCATGGCATTTTGAAGACTAATTCATACTAAACACTCAATTATTAAAGAAGAACTAAATTAAACACATACTGCTTTTCTTTTTTTGTGAAAAATGTCCCATATTTTCAGTGTAGCATCCCAGCTTCCTGTTACAATCAGCTGACCGTCAGGATGGAAATCAACACAGTTAACTGGACTGAAATATATAAGTAAATACATGTAAAACAGGACCATAATAGATAATGACCATAAATTTTATTTCTTCCGATAATGACTGTTTTCAGTGGGGGTGACCAATCAGAATTCTTTTGTCATACCTTTTGACCAATCAGGCGTAAAGTTATTTAACTTTGTCGACTCCGTTCAACAAATTTACCTAGGTACAGGAAGCCTAAAAATCAAGTATTAACTTATACTCATTCAAAAGTGAAGCACTGGAAAATCTTTTGAACTCATTTTCAAAATTCAGCGTCTTTCCCCTTGTTTTGCTGCGCTCCACTCAGGAAAGATGTGAATTTCAAAAATTCGTTGAAGATTTTCCATTCTTCACTTTGAACTTGTGTAAGAACCTATTATTCTTTTTGATGGAAAATGATTTGAATGAAATGTTTAAAGTAGAAATTATATAAATATTTTTTCCCAAGTTGAAATATACTAAGTACTTTTTGACATGGCGTCTAGGAAAAATAACTTAATAGTGTTTCCATAGTTTGATGATAACCACAGAGGCCAATACCATCACTCTGGATGGAACATTCAGGTCCTTTGGAATAACTGTGTGGTCCAAATACTTGAACTTGCTCACATTTCCATGCTTATATATATTACATCATTTCTTTAACCCTTTCGCCGACGAGTCCCGGTTTACCGGGATTCCCAAGTCAACTCGCTGACGACGAGTACCGGTTTACCGGGATTGTCACATAGGTTTTATATTTTCCACTCTTGGAGCCAACATCAAGAGTTATCTTTCTTATATTTGATACCCGGATAAAGATAAAACAATGGCTGATTTTTTTTTTAAAAATTGCGTGAAAAAAGACAAAAAATTTGAGGATTTTATGGGATTTTAAAGTTACGAAAATGAATTTTAGAAATTTTTTGAGAAGATTGGATACCAGGAAGTATTTATTTCATATCAAACGTGCCGAATTTGGACAAAATTGATTGGAATAGATTTTTATTTGTTGAAATAATTTTCATTATTTTTAATGACAAAAGTGCTAGTTAGAGCGATTTTAACGATATTTGAAAAATTTCAACATATCCAGCCGCGGAAACCCCGGTTTGGTGCCGAATTTTCGCACTTTCATTCAAAAACTAAAAAGATCGCAAAGAGAACATATTTCATCAACATTTTTATTAAAATAAAGAATAAATGGTCCCAAATTATTGCTCTAAAACATTAACAAAGAAGTAGCCACTCAAGTCTGCCATCTTGTCCGGGAAGCCATCGTGCAAGGGTTACTTCCTGTGGGGACTCCATCGACGAAAGGATTAATCTTGCTTTTAACATGTATTTCATATTAATAAATTATGGTATAATACACCTTATAACAAGATACTGTATGATTGCTAGTATGTTTGGAGCCAAAACTATACTAACTAATACTAATAATTAGATTTTTCCATTGGAAAATCTGCTTAAAAGTGTACAATTTTTAGTTTCTGAAGAAAGCTATAAAAATTACGCCACCAACAAAAAATTGATAAGTAAACCAATTTAAAATATAACTATAAACAGAATTACCTTCCAACCAATAATTCACAGTATCTGTCACCTTTAGTAGCATTCCACACTTTGACTGTACAATCCCATGATGCCGAGGCAATGAATTTACCTGCACGGTCTGATGCACATGATGAGACTCTTCTGTTATGCTGACTTAAAACATGGATTCTAGGAACAAAAATTGAAATAAAAGAATATTTCAATTAAATCTTAATAATTACATAGAGATAATATTGATACAGATTCAAAGTACAGGCAAATTTATTGTCAATCAAGATGCCCAACATATGAGCTGTATAATCAAAACAAATTCAGGTACAGTAATTCATTTGGATAAAATTATTTTTTTTTACATGCACAGAAGAAGATTTATATAATCATTTATGAACAGATAAGATGTATGGAGCTTTGTCACGTTCCAACTCTGGAACATATATGTCATGTTCCAACTCTGGAACATATTTGTCGTGTTCCAACTCTGGAACATATTTGTCGTGTTCCAACTCTGGAACATATTTGTCATGTTCCGACTCTGGAACATATATGTCATGTTCCAACTCACATATTTGTTGTGTTCCAACTCTGGAACATATTTGTCACGTTCCAACTCTGGAACATATATGTCATGTTCCAACTCAGGAACATATTTGTCATGTTCCGACTCAGGAACATTTTTGTCGTGTTCCAACTCTGGAACATATTCGTCATAAAAAAACAACAAATAATCCCTGCTTTGTACTAGACCGACACGCTGAACCAGATTTTGTGCTAGCTCACGAGGTAACTGTCCGCAGGAAGATATATTACCCCACTCGGACACATTATACTAGCCGACCAGTAGATCTTTGCTCTTACTCCTAGATGCCGCTTGCTTGGCGGAGAAGCAGCAAATACCAATTTTAATGTCTTCGGTTTGACGTGGCCAGGGATCGAACCCCCGACCTTCCGCACTTGAGGCGAGCACACTAACACAAGACCACCGAGGGGGTTCAAATTTTGTGGTAAGTTACAATATTGCAATACATGTACTACAAAAAAAAGAAAGCTTTCTTCTATTAAACATTTTTATTTTGCACAGAAAGATGGAAAAAAAATGAATAAGAAGAGCAAAGGATGGAAAAACATGCTCTCCAATCGTTTTTTTCAAGGGGGAAAAAATTAAATTAATTTCTAAATATACATGTATGATGATACGTTTTCAATGTTTTCAACCAATCAAATTAGACTTATGATTTTAGTCAGAATTATGAGATGGATTAATACATGTGAATCATATAAATTAAAAGGTAAAAGAAAATTTTTCATTTTGAAGGTTTATACCTGTGGCCTTGCTCTATGTGCCACACGCTGACAGCATTGTCCATACCAGCACTACATAGCATTGACTGACCAACAAAACACACACTGGTAATAACATTAGCATGTCCTCTAAATGTGTGTAGTTCCTGTAAAACACAATACTAGTTATAGTATTTGGAGGTCCTCCAAATGTGAAAATTAGAACCAGCATGTACATTGATAATAACCTACATAAAAATATAATATAAAAAGTATGATGATGATAGAATTATGACATTTTAACCCAATTTGAACAAGATAATTTTGAGAAAAACAATTCAGTAATTACACACCTGGCTAAATCATTGTGTTCAATGAGACTTCCTTGTTGTTCTGCCAAGTTTCAAATCTGGCACATGAGCTACAGTATTGTAGGTTCTTACACACATAAAAAACTTTGTTTTAATGACAGAGTAAACAGAAATATGAAATTCTGTAATTTCTATATGGTCTAATTTATTATGCATTTAGCCTTCAATAAGATTACCTTTCCTGTGCTGAAGTCATACAATCTAACTATACAATCCATGCCTCCACAGGCAAAGTACTTGCTATCCTTAGATACAGCAACACATGTAACCGGCTGTAAACAATGAGTGTATAATTAAACCTGATCACCTTACAACCCGGCAAAACTGTATTACATAATCTCTTATTTCTATTTTGATAATGAAACAAAACTTTGTCAATTAATGTGTAATAAATCTCTCCAATCTAATCATTTCCATACAATGTACAAAATATTCACCCAAATTAAATGTTGGTTACAATTTTACTGACCTAGGTTTTTTTAATGGTTGTAACATTTTTATTAAACGTCAAGTGACTTCATTCTAGCACTTTAGTTATTATATTACATATGAAATATTGCAATTTTTTACACTAAAAAAGTCCAGTTATAACTCAGTAATATTAATAAACTATTTATAAAGCCTTCTTATTTCTCGAATGCATAACAATTGATACTGTTAAAAATATTCTCCTTATAATGTTTTATTTAATAAATCCAAGAATGTGATTCACTGTAATATTATTGCATTGCTCTGATTGTTTAATCTAGTTAATGAAATATGAGTAAAGCTTCGAAATCCGCTCTGAACTAATTTTCAATCTCTTTCATAACCAATATAATTTCGGAGCAATTTTTTCAACCATAATTGTATGTATCTAAATGGGGTACTTTAAATTCGGAAATTATTGCGATGTTTTTATTATTGGGAAAAATGCGACAGGGTTGTAATCGCAATAATTTAAACTCGCACTTTGGAATTTTGTGTATAAATGAAGTGGTATTTTTCTCAATATCGCAAAAATTAAAATGGCATTTTGGTCTAAAATGAAAAAATCGCAATAATAAATGCACGCAATAATTTCTGAATTTACAGTAATACACACACATACAACAGGAAATACTTCATCAAATCACATTCCCAAAATTTTAAAATTATTCTGCGTATTGTAAAAATGTGACATTAATAAATTGTTATGAATTAGAGAGATAAGTGGGCTATAGTTTATAAAATTGAATAAAATGCTCCGCTGGGCGCAGCTAGATACGACCGCAGATGTCGAACCCTGAATAGTTGGGGCAATTATGAACACAACATTCAAGCTTGATACAATACTGAATTTGGATTGTGAATAAATATTTGACACAGCATAGGTTTCTGACACAGAATGAATGTTGTCTAAGAACTTAAAAATTTTTAATTTACCTATTCAAACCATATCAGTATTATTTGTTTTTATATATAAATCAGAAATAACCAATTTAAAATTTAAAATTGGGCACACATATCAATTTCTTGCTATTGCGCAATACTGTGCAATTGAAAATTTCTTGAAATATTTGACACATAATAGGTTTCTGACACAGAATAACTGAAATCAAAGAACTTAGAATTGGTCATATGATTTCAATTTATATTCAATTTTTTGCTTCTTGTGCAATATAATATGCTGTGGATAATTGCCCCCCCCCCCCAAAAAAAAATAATAATTTACCCCTTTTTTTAACTTTTGTGCAATACACTATGAAGTTGCACATTGACCCCCCCTCCCCAAAAAAAAAAAAAACAAAAAACAATAAAATTTATTGTACCCCCCCCTTTTTTTGCTAAAAAAAAATTTGAAATTTTCTTTTTAATTTATGAAATATGAAATGAGAAAAAAATTGCACCCTCCCCAATTTCTCATTTACCCCCCCCCCTAATTTTGTTTTCAACCCCCCCTCCCATTTCTTTATACTTTGCAACCATAACAGCCCATTTAAATACACCATAACATATTAAAATAGAAAATGACATCATAGTCATGGATGGCAAATTTTAAATATACATAATTTAAAAGTAGTTTAGATGAGATAAACAAAAAAGCTTAATCAGCACATTTTATATTGACAAATTTCCAATGAAGTTCATTAAACTAGAGTTATTGGCAAATTTCCAATGGAATTTGTTAATAATAAAGTTTTGATAACAGGGCACACATATCAATTTCTTGCTATTGCGCAATACTGTGCAACTGAAAATTTCTTCAAATATTTGACACAAAATAGGTTTCTGACACAGAATAACTGAAATAAAGAACTTAGAATTGGTCATATGATTTGAATTTATATTCAATTTTTTGCTTCTTGTGCAATACAATATGCTGGGGAGAATTGCCCCCCCCCCCAAAAAAAATAATTTACCCCTTTTTTAGCTTTAATTTTGGACCCCGATTTGGACCAACTTGAAAACTGGGCTCATAATAAAATAAAATGCTCCGCTGGGCGCAGCTAGATACGACCGCAGATGTCGAACCCTGAATAGTTGGGGCAATTATGAACACAACATTCAAGCTTGATACAATACTGAATTTGGATTGTGAATAAATATTTGACACAGCATAGGTTTCTGACACAGAATGAATGTTGTCTAAGAACTTAAAAATTTTTAATTTACCTATTCAAACCATATCAGTATTTTTTGTTTTTATATATAAATCAGAAATAACCAATTTAAAATTGGGCACACATATCAATTTCTTGCTATTGCGCAATACTGTGCAATTGAAAATTTCTTCAAATATTTGACACATAATAGGTTTCTGACACAGAATAACTGAAACCAAAGAACTTAGAATTGGTCATATGATTTCAATTTATATTCAATTTTTTGCTTCTTGTGCAATACAATATGCTGTGGAGAATTGCCCCCCCCCCCCCCCCCCCCCAAAAAAAAAAAAAAAAAAAAATTTACCCCTTTTTTAGCTTTTGTGCAATACACTATGAAGTTGCACATTGACTCCACCTCCCAAAAAAAAAAAACAACAAAAAACAATAAAATTTATTGTAACCCCCCCTTTTTTGCTAAAAAAAATTTGAAATTTCCTTTTTAATTTATGAATTATGAAATGAGAAAAAAATTGCCCCCTCCCCAATTTCTCATTCCCCCCCCCTAAATTTTGTTTTCACCCCCCCCCCCCCCCCCATTTCTCTTGATACTTTGCAACCATAACAGCCCATTTAAATACACCATAACGTATTAAAATAGAAAATGACATCATAGTCATGGATGGCAAATTTTAAATATGCATAATTTAAAAGCAGTTTAGATGAGATAAACAAAAAAGCCTCATCAGCACATATTCAAAATTTGAGATAAAAAAAAGAGTTATCCCTCTTTGTACATATTTTTATAATCATGTTGTCATATTTGCTCTAAGTCATATTTAATTGTTAGCAGTAGTATGTATGTTAGTATCATATAATTTTAAAATTTCTGATTTGTAAGTTTATTCAATATATATGTTTGGATTGAAGTCATTGTTGGGTGTTACTGAAGTTATCCTTTAATTGTAATGTAAATAATGTAAATTGGTTTAAATTATACTGATTCTTGCTATTGCACAATACTGTGTAATTGAAAATTTCTTGAAATATTTGACACATAATAGGTTTCTAAAACAGAATATCTGAAATAAAGAACTTAGAATTGGTCATATGATTTGAATTTATATTCAATTTTTGAATTCTTGTGCGATACAATATGCTGTGGAGAATTGCCCCCACCCCCCAAAAAAAATAATTTACCCCTTTTTTAGCTTTAATTTTGGACCCCGATTTGGACCAACTTGAAAACTGGGCCCATAATAAAAAAACTAAGTACATGTTTAGATTCAGCATATCAAAGAACCCCAAGAATTCAATTTTTGTTAAAATCAAACTAAGTTTAATTTTGGACCCTTTGGACCTTAATGTAGACCAATTTGAAAACGGGACCAAAAATTAAGAATCTAAATGCACGGTTAGATTCGGCATATCAAAGAACCCCAATAGTTCAATTTTCGATGAAATCAAACAAAGTTTAATTTTGGACCCCGATTTGGACCAACTTGAAAACTGGGCCCATAATAAAAAAAAACTAAGTACATGTTTAGATTCAGCATATCAAAGAACCCTAAGAATTCAATTTTTGTTAAAATCAAACTAAGTTTAATTTTGGACCCTTTGGACCTTAATGTAGACCAATTTTAAAACGGGACCAAAAATTAAGAATCTAAATGCACGGTTAGATTCGGCATATCAAAGAACCCCAATAGTTCAATTTTCGATGAAATCAAACAAAGTTTAATTTTGGACCCTTTTGGCCCCTAATTCCTAAACTGTTGGGACCAAAACTCCAAAAATCAATCCCAACCTTCCTTTTGTGGTCATAAACCTTGTGTTTAAATTTCATAGATTTCTATTTACTTATACTAAAGTTATTGTGCAAAAACCAAGACAAATGCTTATTTGGGCCTTTTTTAGCCCCTAATTCCTAAACTGTTGGGACCAAAACTCCCAAAAACAATCCCAACCTTCCTTTTGTGGTCATAAACCTTGTGTTAAAATTTCATAGATTTCTATTTACTTATACTAGAGTTATTGTGCGAAAACCAAGAAAAATGCTTATTGGGCCCTTTTTTGGCCCCTGATTCTTAAACTGTTGGGACCAAAACTCCCAAAATCAATCCCAACCTTCCTTTTGTGGTCATAAACCTTGTGTTTAAATTTCATAGATTTCTATTAACTTATACTAAAGTTATAGTGCGAAAACCAAATGTCTACAGACTCCGACGGACGACGACGACGACGACGCCAACGTCATACCAATATACGACCCCAAAAATTTTGCGGTCGTATAAAAACTAAGTACATGTTTAGATTCAGCATATCAAAGAACCCCAAGAATTCAATTTTTGTTAAAATCAAACTAAGTTTAATTTTGGACCCTTTGGACCTTAATGTAGACCAATTTGAAAACGGGACCAAAAATTAAGAATCTAAATGCACGGTTAGATTCGGCATATCAAAGAACCCCAATAGTTCAATTTTCAATGAAATCAAACAAAGTTTAATTTTGGACCCTGATTTGGACCAACTTGAAAACTGGGCCCATAATAAAATAAAATGCTCCGCTGGGCGCAGCTTGATACGACCGCAGAGGTCGAACCCTGAACAGTTGGGGCAAGTATGGACACAACATTCAAGCTTGATACAGCACTGAATTTGGTTGATTGATTGATTGTTGCTTAACGTCCAGTGGCAAATATTTCATGCATCTTCATGACGAGAACCAGTTCAATTTATCAAACAATTCAATTAGGGGTGGGATGGGACACAAAGGGGAACCAATTTTGACTGCCACTGTAAAAGGAGGATGGTTGGGTAGGGTCGGATAATTTAGCCTCCTGTAGCGGCCATCAGCCTACTCTTTTTCGAAAACTACAGAAGGGGTCTTTAGCGTGCAGGGAGTGTGGCATTCTCCAAACACGTTACCCACTATGGTCCGCGGTCAGGCTTTCCGTATTATGACCTGACAACCCCCCCAACGAGACTGAATTTGGATTGTGAATAAATATTTGACACAGCATAGGTTTCTGACACAGAATTAATGTGGTCTAAGAACTTAAAATTTTTTAATTTACCTATTCAAACAATATCAGTATTATTTGTTTTTATATATAAATCAGAAATAACCAATTTAAAATTTAAAATTGGGCACACATATCAATTTCTTGCTATTGCGCAATACTGTGCAATTGAAGATTTCTTGCTATTGTGCAATACTGTGCAATTGAAAATTCCCCCCCCCCCAAAAAAAATAAATAATTTACCCCTTTTTTAGCTTTTGTGCAATACACTATGAAGTTGCACATTGACCCCCCCCCCCTCCCAAAAAAAAAAACCAAAAAACAATAAAATTTATTGTAACCCCCCTTTTTTTGCTAAAAGAAATTTGAAATTTCCTTTTTAATTTATGAAATATGAAATGAGAAAAAAATTAAATGTGTTTGGATTACCTCCCTTAGCCCACCAAGATAATATCATACATTTCTATTTACTTATACTAAAGTTATTGTGCAAAAACCAAGAAAAATGCTTATTTGCGGTCGTATAAAAACTAAGTACATGTTTAGATTCAGCATATCAAAGAACCCTAAGAATTCAATTTTTGTTAAAATCAAACTAAGTTTAATTTTGGACCCTTTGGACCTTAATGTAGACCAATTTGAAAACGGGACCAAAAATTAAGAATCTAAATGCACGGTTAGATTCGGCATATCAAAGAACCCCAACAGTTCAATTTTCAATGAAATCAAACAAAGTTTAATTTTGGACCCCGATTTGGACCAACTTGAAAACTGGGCCCATAATAAAAAAACTAAGTACATGTTTAGATTCAGCATATCAAAGAACCCCAAGAATTCAATTTTTGTTAAAATCAAACTAAGTTTAATTTTGGACCCTTTGGACCTTAATGTAGACCAATTTGAAAACGGGACCAAAAATTAAGAATCTAAATGCACGGTTAGATTCGGCATATCAAAGAACCCCATAAGTTCAATTTTCGATGAAATCAAACAAAGTTTAATTTTGGACCCCGATTTGGACCAACTTGAAAACTGGGCTCATAATAAAAAAACTAAGTACATGTTTAGATTCAGCATATCAAAGAACCCAAAGAATTCAATTTTTGTTAAAATCAAACTAAGTTTAATTTTGGACCCTTTGGACCTTAATGTAGACCAATTTTAAAACGGGACCAAAAATTAAGAATCTAAATGCACGGTTAGATTCGGCATATCAAAGAACCCCAATAGTTCAATTTTCGATGAAATCAAACAAGGTTTAATTTTGGACCCTTTTGGCCCCTAATTCCTAAACTGTTGGGACCAAAACTCCCAAAAACAATCCCAACCTTCCTTTTGTGGTCATAAACCTTGTGTTAAAATTTCATAGATTTCTATTTACTTATACTAGAGTTATTGTGCAAAAACCAAGAAAAATGCTTATTTGGGCTCTTTTTTAGCCCCTAATTCCTAAACTGTTGGGACCAAAACTCCCAAAAACAATCCCAACCTTCCTTTTGTGGTCATAAACCTTGTGTTAAAATTTTATTGATTTCTATTTACTTATTCTAGAGTTATTGTGAGAAAAATGCTTATTGGGCCCTTTTTTGGCCCCTGATTCTTAAACTGTTGGGACCAAAACTCCCAAAATCAATCCCAACCTTCCTTTTGTGGTCATAAACCTTGTGTTTAAATTTCATAGATTTTTATTAACTTATACTAAAGTTATAGTGCGAAAACCAAATGTCTTCGGACGACGACGCTGACGACGACGCAGACGACGCCAACGTCATACCAATATATGACCACAAAAATTTTGCGGTCGTATAAAAAATAAGTATAATGTATTACCTGTGGAAGGTTACTAAGAGTCATGTAACATGGATCTATTGTATTTGGTTTGTTATTCCAACACATGTATCCTTGACCACCTGTCAATTGTCCACTATTTAAAGCATCCTTATGAACTACAGATGTGTCTGGTTCATTGGTAGCCTGCTGCCATGTTAAAGCAGGATACCTGGAAAGCAATATCATTTTAATCATGAATAAATTATTCATTATATTTTCTTTTCACTTACCAAAAGAATGAATCCATTGTAACGTAAAACAGATATTATAAGGTTAGATAAGGCCACTTTTGCTAGGAGTAAAGTTCATGTCAAAATTTGATTGCCTAGATTTTTACTAGACTGTATAGGCCTGTTTGACTTTATTGCTAACAATGTTTTGATGACTTATCTTATTTTCTTTGTCAATTTTCCAAACTTTTGATCTGAAGTTGCATGTAAGAAATTTACAATTCAATTATTTTTTTTTTTACTTATAAACAATACTGTCATTACAACAGACAAAACTATTTGTATAACTTACAGACTGAGTATATTTATCTGTCCATTACAAGAGACAAAACTTACAGATTGAGTATATGTATCTGTCTCATTACAAGAGACAAAACTTACAGATTGAGAATATGTATTTGTCTCATTACAAGAGACAAAACTTACAGATTGAGTATATGTATCTGTCTCATTACAAGAGACAAAACTTACAGACTGAGTATATGTATCTGTCTCATTACAACACACACAACTATTTATGTATAACTTACAGATTGAGTATATGTATCGGTCTCATTACAAGAGACAAAACTTACAGATTGAGTATATGTATCTGTCTCATTACAAGAGACAAAACTTACAGATTGAGTATATGTATCTGTCTCATTACAAGAGACAAAACTTACAGATTGAGTATATGTATCTGTCTCATTACAAGAGACAAAACTTACAGGTTGAGTATATGTATCTGTCTCATTACAAGAGACAAAACTTACAGATTGAGTATATGTATCTGTCTCATTACAAGAGACAAAACTTACAGATTGAGTATATGTATCGGTCTCATTACAAGAGACAAAACTTACAGATTGAGTATATGTATCTGTCTCATTACAAGAGACAAAACTTACAGGTTGAGTATATGTATCTGTCTCATTACAACAGACACAACTATTTATGTATAACTTACAGATTGAGTATATGTATCGGTCTCATTACAAGAGACAAAACTTACAGATTGAGTATATGTATCTGTCTCATTACAAGAGACAAAACTTACAGACTGAGTATATGTATCTGTCTCATTACAAGAGACAAAACTTACAGATTGAGTATATGTATCTGTCTCATTACAAGAGACAAAACTTACAGATTGAGTATATGTATCTGTCTCATTACAAGAGACAAAACTTACAGACTGAGTATATGTATCTGTCTCATTACAACAGACAAAACTTACAGATTGAGTATATGTATCTGTCTCATTTCAAGAGACAAAACTTACAGATTGAGTATATGTATCGGTCTCATTACAAGATAAAACATACAGATTGAGTATATGTATCTGTCTCATTACAAGAGACAAAACTTACAGATTGAGTATATGTATCTGTCCCATTACAAGAGACAAAACTTACAGGTTGAGTATATGTATCTGTCTCATTACAACAGACACAACTATTTATGTATAACTTACAGATTGAGTATATGTATCGGTCTCATTACAAGGGACAAAACTTACAGATTGAGTATATGTATCGTTCTCATTACAAGAGACAAAACTTACAGATTGAGTATATGTATCTGTCCCATTACAAGAGACAAAACTTACAGGTTGAGTATATGTATCTGTCTCATTACAACAGACACAACTATTTATGTATAACTTACAGATTGAGTATATGTATCTGTCTCATTACAAGAGACAAAACTTACAGATTGAGTATATGTATCGGTCTCATTACAAGAGACAAAACTTACAGATTGAGTATATGTATCGTTCTCATTACAAGAGACAAAACTTACAGGTTGAGTATATGTTTGTTTGTTTATTTGGGGTTTAATGCCGTTTTCAGCACATTTTGGCCATTTCGCGGCGGCCAGTTTTTATTGGTGGAGGAAGCCGGAGTACCCGGAGAGAACCACGACCTTCGGTAGGAAAATTGGCAATCCTTGTCAATTAAGATCGGAGTCGAACACACCCTGCCACAGGTGAGATTCGAACTCACAACCCCAGCGTTGACAGGCTAGTGATCAGTAGTAGTCATGACGAACTACCTAGACCACTCAGCCACCGAGGCCCCTTGAGTATATGTATCTGTCCCATTACAAGAGACAAAACTTACAGATTGAGTATATGTATCGTTCTCATTACAAGAGACAAAACTTACAGATTGAGTATATGTATCTGTCCCATTACAAGAGACAAAACTTACAGATTGAGTATATGTATCTGTCCAATTACAAGAGACAAAACTTACAGATTGAGTATATGTATCTGTCCCATTACAAGAGACAAAACTTACAGATTGAGTATATGTATCATTCTCATTACAAGAGACAAAACTTACAGATTGAGTATATGTATCTGTCCCATTACAAGAGACAAAACTTACAGATTGAGTATATGTATCGTTCTCATTACAAGACACAAAACTTACAGGTTGAGTATATGTATCTGTCCCATTACAAGAGACAAAACTTACAGATTGAGTATATGTATCTGTCCCATTACAAGACACAAAACTTACAGGTTGAGTATATGTATCTGTCCCATTACAAGAGACAAAACTTACAGATTGAGTATATGTATCTGTCTCATTACAAGAGACAAAACTTACAGATTGAGTATATGTATCTGTCTCATTACAACAGCCACAACTATTTATGTATAACTTACAGATTGAGTATATGTATCTGTCTAGACACAAACAGTTTATATTGTTTAACATCTGGCTGATTTAACATCTTGTTTTGATCTCTCTCAGCTGATTTTGTTGGAACATCTAAATATCAAAAAGAAAATCATAAATATCCTGTTGTACACTAAAACATGAAAAATCCATTCAGTTTTGGTAACCATTATGTTTGATAATTCACATAAAACAATAATCAAAGGTACATCACAGTCAAATTACATTTTTTAACAGTATTTTTTAAAACATTTGAATATATCTTTTCAGAATAAAAATTTTAAAAGACCTTTTTCACACACAAAAAGAAAATGAAGAATGAAAAACAAAAATTATTGAATTAGCATTTTCTTAAAAGAAAATTTCTTTTTATCTCAATAAATGTGACAAATTTTATTTTTTTAACATTTCAACTTTCAGGCAAATATTGATTTTCAGTAAACACTTTACTGTTATTACCTTTTTCTTGATAATCATCCATTAACTGTGCTGACAATCCTAAGTGACATTTAGAATATATAAAGTTCAAATTGCACAGTAAATTCTGTAATTCCTTAAACTCTCCACAATACACCTGAAATAAAATACAAAATACACTCGACTTGAATAATATTTTTAAAGACAATTTACAAAATTTCTTGTATTCCTGTACCTGTCTGACAGGTGTATTTACAGTTTCATATACAATATATTCTTTAATTTTTATTGAGATGTTAATTTATCCACTATTATATTTGTCACATAAAAAAGTCAACAGGAAACATTATTAAGTAGAATATAAGAACATTATCTCAATAATATACCAATATTAAATTTGAACATATTTTTTCTTCAACTATTTTTTTTAAAACTGAAGATGTAATTTTATCTTGCATATGGAGATAATTTCAATCAACATTGACAATAAACACGGCATTGCAATAAGGTTAATATTTTAATCAACTGATTTCACAGTTGATGAAGAAAGTTTAACTTACCAAATGATAAGGAAGTTCTGTGAATGCTCTTGGATTGGTTCCTGTGAAGTTATGAGTGTTTTCAGGATCAGCCAATTGGAAGAAATAACCTTGAATTATAAAATTTGATATAACAGTAAGTCATATAGCTTTGTTGATTTTTAGGCTGTATTGACAATTTGGATTACATTTCATGGATGTTGTTTAACTAACGTTTACCCCATATCTCTTTTCATCTACATTAGATAGATATTGACACCATATAGGATCAATCTCTTATAAATAACTAAAGTGAGGTTATCTTATTATCTCCCCTGGCTAACTTAGTTATGGCAAATAATTAACACTTCTCGTAAGGTTTGTGCAGATACTGAAATTTCTATTATACAATGTACTTTTATTTTAAGTACTAAATCGACACTATGATGTTTATAAATATGACCTTGCAATTCTTTTCTCTAGCTACACCCTCCTGATGATGCACCAAAATACATGTATGTCAAATGTTTAGTCATTTGAAAAAACCTTAAGTGTTCTTGTTTTAATAGGTTCTAGATTCATTTACCGAAAATTTTGCTAATACCTCTGAAGATCAATAAACAGTATGAAATTTGCTAAAATTAGAAAATCCTACCTGCTAACAAACGGTGTAACTTTGTTTCTATATCTGATGTTCCTTTCATGTAACGCTGTCTGACAGCAGCCTCTATGTCTTTGTGTGCCAATGTTAACCTGTTGTTCCTTTAATATTCATAGACAATTAATTATATTTTCAAGAGCATTTAATGCTAATTATATCTGATTTTGGAGAAAATCTATAGGTTTATGGAAATTTTCTTTACAAAAGAGCTGACTTTTCTACTAGATGTGTATATTTCATTTTGCATATTTTGAAAATGCCAAGACAATCAATTATTTCTCTCATGAGTATAAATTATTTGTAAATAATGCATCATATACTGTAGGAGACAAATGCATTATTTCTGAATGTTCTATTCACTCACCAGTTATCTGTAGGATTGAGGAAGGTCTGTAATGATCTCCTCAGATGAGTGAAGACTGCCATGGGCAACATTTGGTCAGGTGATAATTTAGTATTCATGACATCCATCATTTTATATTTGTCATTATTCATTACTGCCTGAATACTAAGGAGGTCATGCAATTCTTCTATTTGAAGACCTATAAGAAGAAAAGTTATATAAATTTTAATTTTTACAGTGGAATATCAGGATTTAAATATAACTTGAAAATCACGATTGTGTAAAACTATTTGTGAAGTCACTTTACAGCATGTTCAGTTCTTCAGAACCTTTATTACTCAAACTATTTATCAGCCCTCTGGGTGTCACAAATGTATTTTACATATAAACCTATTATTGCCTATAATTATCTTTCACTTTCAAAAAGTCATGAAATGCAAAATTCATTTCTAACAATTTTTTCATAAAAATTGAATTCCCCTCATGTAAATATCTCATTAGAATAGGCAAAACATTTCTCTACAAAAATATCTCATTAGAATAGGCCATATAAACATCTCATTAGAATAGTCCATGTAAATATCTCATTAGAATAGGCCATGTAAATATCTCATTAGAATAGGCAATGTAAATATCTCATTAGAATAGGCCGTGTAAATATCTCATTAGAATAGGCCATGTAAATATCTCATTAGAATAGGCCATGTAAATATCTCATTAGAATAGGCCATGTAAATATCTTATTAGAATAGGCCATGTAAATATCTCATTAGAATAGGCCATGTAAATATCTTAAATATCTCATTAGAATAGGCCATGTAAATATCTCATTAGAATAGGCCATGTAAATATCTCATTAGAATAGGCCATGTAAATATCTCATTAGAATAGGCCATGTAAATATCTCATTAGAATAGGCCATGTAAATATCTCATTAGAATAGGCCATGTAAATATCTCATTAGAATAGGCCATGTAAATATCTTAAATATCTCATTAGAATAGGCCATGTAAATATCTCATTAGAATAGGCAAAACATTTCTCTACAAAATAGTAAATCACCCAGTAAATATTTGATATGAAGTCTTTCTTATAAAATATATGAGCAATGATATCAAATCACTCAGAACACAGTCTAAAGTCTAAAACAAAATATTGTTTCTGGTTTCCCAATCAACCCTAATTTTTGGATGTAACCTCTAACATTTTATGGACAAAAAAAAAACAGTAAAATTTTTGGTTTCCAGAATTTTTCAACTTTTCCAGTCAATTTTATCTTCAGACTACATAATCATCAAAGTATTTATTATTGATATATTTAATGTAATATGATAAGCATTTCAATGACCAAAATAAAAACACATTGCTTGTCATCAGCCCAACAGTGTCCTTGCTGTCAGGTAATCCAAATATAACGTGGATCATGCTCTATCTAAATACCCTATCCTACTTTATATTTCGACAAAACCAGAAACCCACAATCTAATTGGCCTAACAAATTAGTAACATTCTTGTGGCAAAGATTTTTACTCACCTTAATATGAAATAAAATTATAATGTCTATATGAAAACCTACCATCTCTAGAACAGCCTAAAAGGGAGATAGCTGTAGATACTAAATCTTGTCCTAAATCTGACTCCAATCGTGACAAGACATCCTGTAATAAGGCTGGGGTTGTGTGTGGTAGAGATTTCAACTTGCTTGTTATCTGTAGATATACATAAATTTTGTTCTAACTGGACATTTAGTTTTTTTCACTTTAACACACTTGCAAAGTAAAAGTTAATGCCAGAACAGAAATCTTTTAAACTGTTTTAACAATTCAGATAAATCTTTCTTACTGAATTTTCTGAAGATTTTGAGTTGATTAAACAATTTACTGTATGCATTTGAAGTAAAATCATTTTCCTGTCAATCAATATACTATCACTTGCTAAACCAGACATGTAATCCTCAATGTATATCTTACCCTCTCAAACACTCCAAATACTCTCAGTTCTTCACAGGCAAGCTTCAAAAATAGTGGATTAGCTCCTTCTCTCTTTGACAACAACAGCTTCAACTAAAATCATTTTCATTCATATAAATACATAATTAACATATTTCGAAAGCAGTATGTCGTGATAATAAACACATTATATAGACTAAAAGTAAAAAGAAAGGAGCAAAAGGTCCCTGCAAAAATGAGATTGTTCAACCACAATTTCTTTTGGAGACATAAAAATTTAAATAGTTTATTCATCTTTTGTGTATATATCAATATACATGTACATCATGAGATTAAGACATATTTCTTGCAATTGTTCTATCTTGTTTTGAAAATTCATTAAAAGAATGAAAGTAGAAATTTTAGCTGATAGTTAAAAGGAGATTCATCTAAAGCTTTTCTACGTACTTGCTAGAAATATTTTACCTGATTGTTAAACGGAGATTCATCTAAAACGTTCCTATGTAATGACAGTAAATATTTTACCTGATTGTTAAAAGGAGATTCATTTAAGCTTTCCTATGTATTGCTAGAAATATTTTACCTGATTGTTAAAAGGAGATTCATTTAAGCTTTCCTATGTATTGCTAGAAATATTTTACCTGATTGTTAAAAGGAGATTCATCTAAAGCTTTTCTATGTACTGCTAGGTTATTTCTAACTACTTCAGCTTTGTCCCACATATCTAATGGTCCAACACTAATTTCAGCAGTTTCTAGTCTCTTCAAAGACTTGTGGAATTTACCATCTTCTAATACACTCAGTACAAATATCACATTCTACAATTATACATAATTCGTGTTACTGTTAAAATCATTGACAACAATGTCCCACAAAGATGGTTAACAGAGAGGAACATTTGGGTTCATACATGGTGATAAATAACTAATACATACATGTACCGTAATAACCCTAATTATTGGACGGTCTAATTACTCGACACTTTTGAAAATTCAAGGAAAATTGAATTTTTTGATAAATTTTTTCGACGATTTCAAAATTGTCAAAGTTATGGTCTTTGTTCTCAGGTGGTGACAGCCAGTAATTTTTACTTCTTAGGTAAGTTAATTACTTTCAGTCCTCATAGAGTGTTTATTTCGTCTTTCTAAACCATTTAAACTATCTATCTTAATAAATTTGATTGAAACAAGATAGATTTTTAAGTTTATTTTATTAAATTTTTCCTACCTGGAAGTTTACTTTTGAAAAGAAATCCGAAACGAGTTTGAAACGGATTTGTATATTCGCGTTTCTCAGAGAAATAAATTTAAATAAAATGCTCCGCTGGGTGCAGCTAGATACGACCGCAGATGTCGAACCCTGAATAGTTGGGGCAATTATGAACACAACATTCAAGCTGATACAATACTGAATTTGGATTGTGAATAAATATTTGACACAGCAAAGATTTCTGACACAGAATGAATGTTGTCTAAGAACTTAAAAATTTTTAATTTACCTATTCAAACCATATCAGTATTATTTGTTTTTATATATAAATCAGAAATAACCAATTTAAAATTTAAAATTGGGCACACATATCAATTTCTTGCTATTGCGCAATACTGTGCAATTGAAAATTTCTTCAAATATTTGACACATAATAGGTTTCTGACACAGAATAACTGAAATCAAAGAACTTAGAATTGGTCATATGATTTGAATTTATATTCAATTTTTTGCTTCTTGTGCAATACAATATGCTGTGGAGAATTGCCCCCCCCCCAAAAAAAATAATAATTTACCCCTTTTTTTAGCTTTTGTACAATACACTATGAAGTTGCACATTGACCCCCCTCCCAAAAAAAAAACAAAAAACAATAAAATTTATTGTAACCCCCCCCCCTTTTTTTTTGATAAAAAAAATTTGAAATTTTCTTTTTAATTTATGAAATATGAAATGAGAAAAAAGTTACCCCCTCCCCAATTTCTCATTTACATTTACCCCCTCCCCCCCATTTCTTTATACTTTGCAACCATAACAGCCCATTTAAATACACCATAACATATTAAAATAGAAAATGACATCATAGTCATGGATGGCAAATTTTAAATATACATAATTTAAAAGCAGTTTAGATAAGATAAACAAAAAAGCTTCATCAGCACATTTTATATTGGCAAATTTCCAATGAAGTTCATTAGAGTTATTGGCAAATTTCCAATGGAATTTGTTAATAATAAAGTTTTGATAACAGGGCACACATATCAATTTCTTGCTATTGCGCAATACTTTGCAATTGAAAATTTCTTCAAATATTTGACACATAATAGATTTCTGACGCAGAATAACTGAAATAAAGAACTTAGAATTGGTCATATGATTTGAATTTATATTCAATTTTTTGCTTCTTGTGCAATACAATATGCTGTGGAGAATTGCTCCCCCCCCCCAAAAAAAAAAAATTTACCCCCTTTTTAGCTTTAATTTTGGACCCCGATTTGGACCAACTTGAAAACTGGGCCCATAATAAAATAAAATGCTCCGCTGGGCGCAGCTTGATACGACCGCAAAGGTCGAACCCTGAACAGTTGGGGCAAGTATGGACACATCATTCAAGCTTGATACAACATTGAATTTGGATTGTGAATAAATATTTGACACAGCATATGTTTATTTCTTGCTATTGTGCAATACTGTGCAATTGAAAATTCCCCCCCCCCCAAAAAAAAATAAAATAATTTACCTCTTTTTTAACTTTTGTGCAATACACTATGAACTTCCACATTGTCCCCTTCCCTCCCAAAAAAAAATTAAAAAAAAAAAAAATTATTGTAACCCCCCCTTTTTTTCCTAAAAGAAATCTGAAATTTCCTTTTTAATTTATGAAATATGAAATGATAAAAAAATTGCCCCCTCCATAATTTCTCATTTACCCACCCCCCTAAATTTTTTTTCAAACCCCACCCCCCCTTTCGTTTGATACTTTGCAACCATAACAGCCCATTTAAATACACCATAATTTATTAAAATAGAAAATGACATCATAGTCATGGATGGTAAATTTTAAATATACATAAAAATTTCCAATGGAATTTGTTAATAATAAAGTTTTGATAACAGGTCACACATATCAATTTCTTGCTATTACACAATACTGTGCAATTGAAAATTTATTGAAATATTTGATACATAACAGGTTTATGACACAGAATAAATGAAATCAAAAAACTTAGATTTGGTCATATGATTTGAATTTATATTCAACTTTTTTCTTCTTGTGCAATACAATATGCTGTGGATAAATGCCCCACCCCCCCCCCCCCCCCCCCCCCCCCCAAAAAAAAAAAAACTTGAAAACTGGGCCCATAATAACAAAACTAAGTACAAATCTGAAATGAGAAAAAAATTTTCCCCACCCCCCGCCAATTTAATATTTACCCCATAAATTTTGACACCCCCCCCCCCCCCACTTTCCCTTTTCCAAAAAAAAAAATCTTTCCCTCAAGATAATGTCATAATCCCTATTCAAAATTATCATGAAGTTTGCAAACATAATTAAACATTTAAATACATCATTGAAGTCTTAAAATACAAAATGACATATGGCTAAAATTAATATTAATTCATAGTAAGTTCTAAAAATAAATTGACAGCTATAAATCACCCCAAAAACAATCAACATTTCTTTATACATAATTGAATCATACACAATATTTTACTTTAAATGTGTTTGGAATGTGTTTGGATTACCTTCCTTAGCCCACCAAGCTAATATCATAGATTTCTATTTATTTATACTACAGTTATTGTGCAAAAACCAAGAAAAATGCTTATTTGGGCCCTTTTTTAGCCCCTAATTCCTAAACTGTTGGGATCAAAACTCCAAAAAATGATCATAAACCTTGTGTTAAAATTTCATAGATTTCTATTTACTTATACTAGACTTATTGTGCGAAAACCAAGAAAAATGCTTATTGGACCCTTTTTTGGCCCCTCATTCTTAAACTTTTGGGACCAAAACTCCCAAAAACAATCCCAACCTTCCTTTTGTGGTCATAAACCTTGTGTTTAAATTTCGTAGATTTCTATTAACTTATACTACATTTATAGTGCGAAAACCAAATGTCTACAGACTCCGACGGACGACGACGACGACGACGCCAACGTCATACCAATATACGACCACAAAAATTTTGCGGTCGTATAAAAACTAAGTACATGTTTAGATTCAGCATATCAAAGAACCCCAAGAATTCAATTTTTGTTAAAATCAAACTAAGTTTAATTTTGGACCCTTTGGACCTTAATGTAGACCAATTTGAAAACGGGACCAAAAATTAAGAATCTAAATGCACGGTTAGATTCGGCATATCAAAGAACCCCAATAGTTCAATTTTCAATGAAATCAAACAAAGTTTAATTTTGGACCCTTTTGGCCCCTAATTCCTAAACTGTTGGGACCAAAACTCCAAAAATAAATCCCAACCTTCCTTTTGTGGTCATAAACCTTGTGTTTAAATTTCATAGATTTCTATTTACTTATACTAAAGTTATTGTGCAAAAACCAAGAAAAATGCTTATTTGGGCCCTTTTTTAGCCCCTAATTCCTAAACTGTTGGGACCAAAACTCCCAAAAACAATCCCAACCTTCCTTTTGTGGTCATAAACCTTGTGTTAAAATTTCATAGATTTCTATTTACTTATACTAGAGTTATTGTGCGAAAACCAAGAAAAATGCTTACTGGGCCCTTTTTTGGCCCCTGATTCTTAAACTGTTGGGACCAAAACTCCCAAAATCAATCCCAACATTCCTTTTGTGGTCATAAACCTTGTGTTTAAATTTCATAGATTTCTATTAACTTATACTAAAGTTATAGTGCGAAAACCAAATGTCTTCGGACGACCACGACGACGGACGACGCCGCCAAAGTCATACCAATATACTACCGCAAAAATTTTGCGGTCGTATAAAAAGACAATGAGACTACAAACGTAACATGTGTAGTAAAAATAATTTGTGAGATGCTCCAAATCCAGATCGTAAAAATAATTTGTGAGATGTTCACATATTAGTCAACAACATGGCGGGTCGTTTGAATTTTGCTACTGTTCTAGTCTTCAACATTAAATTAACTTCATCATTTGAAGGTACAAAAAGATAAATCATGAAAGCAAAATTAAATAACAATACCGCAAGTATGAACCATTATTTTGATTGCCTATTCTTAAAGTACATTGACCAGGCCGATCATATGGAGTCAAAAAATGACGATGTGGACGGAAATATGAAAACTATTTTTTCGACGATTTTCCAATTTACCTAAAAAATAGGTGTATTTTAGTGTCCAATAGATAAAGTACAGTACATGCAATACATAAATTTTCTTCAAATTCATGTATATTTGCCGTACAATCCATACACATGAAAAAATATAAATTGAAGCACTTAAAAGCCATGCTATGAAAACTGACATGCTGAGCCTAATTTTTAATATGCTACCTCACGAGGTAACAGTCCACAGATAGACATATGACCCCACCCGGACACATTACATTCATTCCTAGACGATTAGTCCTTTGCTCTTACTCCTGGATGTGGCGTGCTTGGCAGAGAAGCAGCAAATACCAATTTTCAATGTCTTTGGTTTGACACGGCCAGGGATCGAAGCTGGAACTCCGCACTAGAGGCAAGCAAGCTACCATGAACCCACCAAGGCAGTCATTACTGTTTGGAGGCACCCACCTGCTGCATATCACAAAACTAATAATTAATTTTTTTTCAGTTTATAAATCCATTAAAAATTATGTCTTTCTTATACTATATATATTCATGCAACAGGAACTTTTTAAATGTAAAATATAAATGATACCTTGGGTACTGAATTAGGTAACCAGTCCATTGTACAAGGCAGAAATGTATTGTCCATCAGATCAAGTCCATCCATGAACACAACTACAGGGGAACCAGACAAAGTTCCTGCTTCTCCTAACATCTCTCCAAATTTCTGTGTGATGTTTCTATAAAAAAAATTACCAGGTACATTTCGATGTAACCAAAACAGATATACTATTTCAATATTTCACAAATAAGTAATTTTAAAATACAATTGCATCATAATCTAGTACCATAATTTATCTAAATTTTGATTACAACAAACATTTATATTTGAGGAAAATTGACATTTTGGTTGTAATGAATTATCATCTCTGTAAAAATTTATTAAAAAAGTGGTAAAAAATTCTTACTTATAATCTTCAGGAATTTCCGTCTTTAATCCAAACTGTCTTCTTACTTCATAGCACAATCTCCTCAGGGTAGCTAATATGTTAGTAGAACCTGGGGCTGCTCCTGATATATGGACTAAAATGTTGGCTGGACTGTCACACTGGTTAGAATCTCTGTATGAAGTCACCAAAGATGCCTAAAATATCAAACACAATATCTCAACAGAAGGACACATAAGAAGTCGAGGCCATGGATGAAATTAAATGCATTTTCCTACACAGTTTTTTTTTAAGTCAATGTAAAGCTGTAAATTTTTCTTTTTCATACATTTATTCAATTACATAATGTATAATAAATATGCTGCGTTTAAATCTGTGTCATTACCCTTCTGGAAACATTTGTAAAACTATGCAGAACCTCTGCATTAATCTTATTCTGTTTTTTTTTCATGTAATGTCAGGAAACATGAGGAAAAATTGAAATAAATTACGTGTAAATAACAAGCTTACCAGCAAGGCTGACTTTCCTGTTCCAGCTTTTCCAGACAATGTGAGTATACCGCCTGATGAGAGTTCCTTCATCTGTTTCATACATTCCTTTATAATGGTCTTCCTTCCAACAAATCTACTACTGTGATTTTCTATCATGGCTTCATGTTGTTTGGTAGCATGAGTTGTTTCATCTAACATGGCATCCTAGATGTAAAATATTTTTTTGTATTTTAATTGGCTCTCCTGTCTACTTGTTAAATGTTTCCATATACTTAGTATGGAAAACTGTGTTTATTTAAGATTTTTGGCAAGTCTTGCTAATTTTTAGCACCGGTATTAGTTTTATGGTGTGGGTTGTTACTCATTAAAGCAACACAATAGACACTAAATGTAATCAATCATTTGCCATAAAACAACTCTGACACATAGACAACACAGACACACCTCCAGTGTTCCAGATAGGATTTAAGGGCAGAGGGGCATATTTTCAGAATATAAACAGCTCTGACACGCCACCAGTGTTCCAGATAGGATTTAAGGGCAGAGGGGCATATTTTCAGAATATAAACAGCTCTGACAGGTCTCCAATGTTCCAGATAGGATTTAAGGGCAGAGGGGCATATTTTTAGAATATAGACAACACTGACACGTCTCCAGTTTTCCAGCTAGATTTAAGGGCAGAGGGGCATATTTTTAGAATAAGGAACACAATAACAAATTTTCTGGCCTGAAAAGGGCAAACATAATCATGGACAACTTTCAATAGTTATTAATTACTCATATTATTTGATGTCCTTTAAGAGTTCTCCTAGTCTTTTTTTATCCTTTATATTCATGTAAAGTAATATCAGAAGTTTTTGTCCTACATATATGTCAAAATTCCACAAACGTAAAATAAGCCAACTTTATCTGACACAAAAGGAAGTATGATTTACCTCTTCTGGACATTGTTTTCTAACCGAATTCCACACAGAGTTGATAATTGGCATAGCAAATTTTTCCAGTCCTGATACAATGGGTTTTCCATCAACAGCTCCTCCCCAGTTACATTCATACCTATAAATAAATTATAAGATAATGAGGATTTCTTTAAATTAAAGGATATAAATTTTCATAGTTCAGTGCAAATTTGAGGATATTGAATTTTTTGCTTTTCAAAATTTTCTACTAATGACACATAAATGATTGTGTGTATTTTATGATTCCTCTTTGGTAGTACCCATGCAGACCCGTGGTTGTCATAAATTTTTACTTTCTGTTGTATATTGAAGGCCTTGTTACTTTCATTAGATTTTTATGACCTTATACCTATAGTTTCTTTTCTACATGAACATTAAGGGTAAGCATGTACCTATGACTGTATTATCCAGATTCCTTAAAATCAATAGTTTCAAAGACACAAATACTCATTAAAATCTATGTTAGATATATATTTACCCATCAATTATCTCCAATGGACTTCTTCTCACTCTTTCCTTCAAAGCAGTCATCTTACTTTCTGTTTCTGAATTTTCTGCCTCAAAATCAGGTAAGAATTCTTTGGGTACATCTCTAATAATGGCAAATTAAAATACAATTAAAAATAAAAAGAAGAAGATTGAAAACAAACCAGACTATCAAATTTTACAGCCATCAAAAACTGTAAATTGCCTGTACTAGAATTTATTGAACAGCTTAATGCTCCAAGTGCAGAACGTAAGGATATCACTTACTATTCTGCTGTGCATAGAAACATGTTGGACCTGCAACCAAGAAAGTTTAGATTTTTCTCCATAAATAAAGTTTCAACCTTCACCTTTCCCAGCCATTTTTTATTTGCACAATAAAACAATACTAAACTTCATCTTTGACTAAATAAACTACGTGTCCTGAAGTGTAGTGTAGGACTGAATATTACCTACCCAGAAATTTCCCCAAAACTTCAACATTCATACCTATAGTATATGTGATCTAAATACAAACCAGTTTAGGATCCTTCTATTCATCTAAGGCGTAATCATCCCTAGTATAGTTAATACTTATTATGCACTTTGAAATTTATCGTTTTGTGAAATCTTGACACATAAATTGTATGTACAACGATTTATCATACTATTAGCAAAATTGGAATCATCGAAACTCACCATTATCAAGACAAATATAGTGTAAATAGGAAATGAAGAACATTGTGGTATAATTACTAGGTAAATGAAGAACATTGTGGTATAATTACTTGATAAATGAAGAACATTGTGGTATAATTACTTGATAAATGAAGAACATTGTGGTATAATTACTTGATAAATGAAGAACATTGTGGTATAATTACTTGATAAATGAAGAACATTGTGGTATAATTACTTGATAAATGAAGAACATTGTGGTATATTTACTTGATAAATGAAGAACATTGTGGTATAATTACTAGGTAAATGAAGAACATTGTGGTATAATTACTTAATAAATGAAGAACGTTGTGGTATAATTACTTGATAAATGAATTGTTCCTGATCATCATAATGGCTTTATCTTGTTTCTGTTGAACATACATCAATACTCCCAAATACATCTCTAATTCAGTCACTGAGGCACCTGCAGGGTATTCTCTTACCCAATCATATTCTGGTGTATCTGGAACAATGTATTTCTCTGGGACATATCCATACCTCTCCCCGAGGATCCCGATGAAAAACTGACATTTTGAAACTTCTGACAGACACAATTCTAAGGTTCTACAAACAAAAACATACCAAAAAGTTACTATAAATCATATGTATCATTTTGTTTGTGTTAAACTTTTAAAATGTCCTTGATATAATATTTAAAAATAAATACAAATTAATTAAAGGTATGGAAAAATTAGAATACTGTTATAGCTGTTAATTCTTCTTTATTTGTGTTACAGAAAAATTGTTTACTGTGGATTCATTTATTTTCGTGGATACCAATTTTCGTGGATAGAGGAAAAAAGGCATTTCGTGGGATACCTAAATTCGTGGATTGCTGGCTCAGAAAAAAACATAAAAAGTTGTTGAAATACTTAAATTTGTGGCTTGGCACATCAGATATCATGAAAATACTGCGACAAAACGTGCCGATCAGACTTGGTATTGTACAGTAAAGTACTGATTTAAAGCGCTCATTAAACAAAAGTCTAACAAACAGATTCTTTAAATTTGTAACGGAACAATTAAAGCTTGTCATGAATTTAACAAGATTAACAAAATCCGTAATTATTTACTCATCAGGTTAAACAGGTGTGAAATATATATTGACAAAATTGCAATCACTTGTCACCAAATACCTCGAGGCATATACATATTATTTTAATCCGATTACGATCAATAATTTCTGCTTTATTATCTTTTGACAAGATGTTTTTACTGTAATTTATGAGAAAGTCTGTATTGTTTAGGTCTACTTAGGATTAAGATTTTTCTTGTATAATTGAATAAAAAAACCGGAAGTGAATTCCGCGACAATTTACACAGTCAAAATCTTCTTAAAGAAAATTGTTTGAGCGTTTATATGTTACCCAAGACAAAATTACATGAAACACTGTGGATATAGCTAACTCATCATATGTAAGAATTCAAGTACATGCTGTAAAAACGCAATTGTTCAAACCTCCGTGGTTTCAAACTTCGGTGCATTTAAAGAAGAGTAAAAATATTATTTTTCGTTGGATATTTAAATTCGTGGTTTACTGGGACCAACGAAAACCACGAAAATTGGTATACAACGAATATTAATGAATCCACAGTATTTTTTTCCTTACTTGTGACTCCTAGTTTCTTCTTCTGTCACTCCCCATCTTAAATCTATCTCATAAATATTGATAAAATGTTTCTTTCCAAGGGCACGTAACTCTGGGAAGACAAATCTGGTGAGAACATCTCTCTCTCCATGCATATCACGGAATGTTGAAGATATAAAAACTTTGAAAGTTCTCCAACTACAACAGAAATTTGAATTCATTGTAACTGGAACAAGGCATTTCAACATTTGAATAGCAGAATATAACAGAAAAAGACAAGAAAACAAAAATTATTGAAGAACAAAAAAAAATACTGAACTGTATTCCATTTAAGGAATGAATGTTTTTTTTTTGTAGTTTCACTGGAGTGTAAAAGCTCTGACCAAAATTATAATTACAATCCAGTTAAACTTTTAAAGTATTCAAAATATTTTGTTGTGATTCTTCATTTAAATTTCTATGCCATATTGTAGCATCATACAGGTTGTCATGGCATCGATTCATGACAGACCGTTCATGTAAACCACATGATTCTTTTTGGCAAATCATATTTCCAAGATTCAATGACCCAACTAACAGCCCAACCACCTGCCCCCTGTACTTTGTCAATATAACAAGTAGATTTTCCCCATTGAAAACAAAAGAAAAATATAGGAATTTGTTCAATAAATGATATAGTCAATTCTTGTTATGTTGAATCCACTGGGACCTGAAAATCTAGTTCAACTTAAGCAAAAATTTGAGATATCAGGAGTAAATCTGTATAGTTACTGCTGTTTAGGGTCCAAACAGATAATTAGAGTTTCCCGGAATTTAGACTTAAATGAGAGTCAACTGTACACAATATAAGTGAACCAATGAATCTGGACCTTACCAAGGTGTGTTTGATGGTATCTGTAAAGGTCTTTCTAAAGATACTGTACGAGCTGGTCTAGATGCTTCCAGTATAATAGGCAATGATTTCAGTTTGAAATACTCGTCAATCTTATCTACATGTAACAATTGTCCTCCTTCACCTCTTTCTGCAATGAATCTGTAAGAAATATACACAATATATTATTGATAATTGAAATTAGTGTATGCATTTATTTAATTCTGTAATCTCCAATATTTCAAAATAATGCAAAACTTATTAAATATGACTTATGTATAACACACAGAATATAACTAGAAAAATTTTTTTATTTTAATTATAGTAAGCTCATTCTGTCATATTTTTTTCCTGAATACAAACTTTGATCCCAAAAAGCTTTTTGGACAATAACTTACAATTTAGGTATTTTAACACAAAAGCATAGTTCTATTTAAATTTTCAGTTTTAATTTCTGTAATCTCGAATATTTCAAAAATGATGTAAAACTTATGTGTAGAATATAACTAAAAAAAAAATTTGTATTTTAATTATAGTAAGCTCATTCTGTTGTATTTTTTTCCTAAATACAAACATTGATCCCAAAAAGCTTTTTGGATGATAATTTATCTTTGAACACAAAATCATAGTTATATTTAAAAATTTGGGGTTTGTTTTGTGGTACTTCACTTGTTAAAACAATAATTTTGTCTTAATTTTAGCTAATACTCCACAATGGTTTTTGCTCCATAATGAGACTATCAAAATTATCTGTAGGCAAAGAATCATGGTTCTGCTTACCATGTACAAAAATTCTTAAAATTTGGTTGTTTTTTATCATTTAAAAAATATTTTACCTCAGTATCTGGTCACTGAATCCTGTGATATAGATATCATTGTCATGCTCTGGTTTAACTGAATCAGCAAAACTGTAAATATCCAAAAAGTTTGAAAATGTTTTTATATGTAACAGTGGAATTTTCTCGCTGTGTTGAAGACCCATTGGTGGCCTTGGGCTGTTTTCTGCCCTTTGGTTGGGTTGTTGTCTCTTTGACACATTCCCCGTTTCCATTCTCTAGCCATATGTCCCCCACCGCAGAGAAAAGTTGAATGAAATCCAATCACCGGTCTCAGAGGAGTTGCGTCCACAAAGTGTTCGTATAGTGTCACATGCACAAAAACGTTAAAGTCCCATAACTCCCGTAAAATTTGTCGAATCAAAATCCTGGTGCGAATGGATCAATTTTAACGAAACCGATCAGCAGTCTCAGGGGAGATGCGTCCAGAAGTAATTGTGGCTGACGGACAGACGGATGCAGACCACTACTAAGTCCCTCCGTCGCATTGTGGCGGGGGACAAAAAATGTCTACCAATACATGTACAGTATGTATATACAGGTATTTTTCAGTTTTACAGTTGTTTCAAGCATGGTATTTAGAAGAAACAATTCAGTTAGAAAACCACATTTTAGAACTACATGTAAATGTCTCACCACCAACAAAAATCTAACCCCTAATCACCCCTGTCTTTCCCATGAATATGCAAATTCTCCCACTACCTATTATATATGTTACTACATACCCACATCCTTTCCCTGTGAAAGAGATGTTGACATACAACAAATTAGGATTCACCAACTGTCTGAACTTTTTCAGAAAGAAGGAGACAAATATCTGTTGGTCAAAGTCCATACCTCCACTCAATAAAATCAAATTGTCAATCTAAAATTAGAAATCAAATCTATAAATATGTTGTATAATTTACAACTACCGTTATTACATATAGCCTTACTTCTACTGATTAAACAAAGTAATTTAACCATAGTGAGGAAAATTTCAGAGACAGATTCAATGTTGTTTAAGTAAACATTCAGTTTTAAGCTTATTGTTGAAGAGGTAACAGCAATAAAAGTGATGTTTACTTCTTTTTGTTTTATTCTTTCAGTATTGCATGGATTTTTTTCTCATATACACTAACCACAAACCCATTTTTTACCTTATTATTTAATACAAGACTATCATTAATCAAAATTAACAATTCTATAGGGAGTCCTGTAAAATTTAGACATTTGGTGGCTCATGCACATGTACATTTTCTTTTATGATACAGGAATATTTATCATTTTTCAGTGAACTGAAAGAAACCTTATACAATTCACTATTATTGATTTATTACTGAAACAAAAACCACCAAATTCAGCCATTTCAATTGTCAGATGAGCAAGAATGAGAAAACGTTTCTTGGACATTCCATAGATACTGCATACCAAGTTTCATTTAATTTATTATGACTTCAGAGAGGGATTTAATTTCAGAAAGTCACTATTAATTTGATAAAGGCCATCTAAGCTAAACATCTTTCATTTTAGTGTATATCAACCTATCCTTTGTAAGATATAAACATAACCTGATGGCAGTAAGTTCATTTTTATTATGGAATACAGCCATTTACCCACATATTGTCTAGGGGCAGTTATTTAAGGTGTTATTTACTTACCTGTTGACTATTGACTGAAGCATCATTCAGCATTGTATCAGGATACTTACCTGTAGTCTATTGACTAGAGCATCATTCAGTATTGTATCAGGATACTTACCTGTTGTCTGTTGACTAAAGCATCATTCAGTATTGTATCAGGATACTTACCTGTTGTCTGTTGACTAAAGCATCATTCAGTATTGTATCAGGATACTTACCTGTTGTCTATAGACTAAAGCATCATTCAGTATTGTATCAGGATACTTACCTGTTGTCTATAGACTAAAGCATCATTCAGTATTGTATCAGGATACTTACCTGTTGTCTATTGACTAAAGCATCATTCAGTATTGTATCAGGATACTTACCTGTTGTCTATTGACTAGAGCATCATTCAGTATTGTATCAGGATACTTACCTGTTGTCTGTTGACTAAAGCATCATTCAGTATTGTATCAGGATACTTACCTGTTGTCTGTTGACTAAAGCATCATTCAGTATTGTATCAGGATACTTACCTGTTGTCTATAGACTAAAGCATCATTCAGTATTGTATCAGGATACTTACCTGTTGTCTATTGACTAAAGCATCATTCAGTATTGTATCAGGATACTTACCTGTTGTCTATTGACTAGAGCATCATTCAGTATTGTATCAGGATACTTACCTGTTGTCTGTTGACTAAAGCATCATTCAGTATTGTATCAGGATACTTACCTGTTGTCTGTTGACTAAAGCATCATTCAGTATTGTATCAGGATACTTACCTGTTGTCTATAGACTAAAGCATCATTCAGTATTGTATCAGGATACTTACCTGTTGTCTATTGACTAAAGCATCATTCAGTATTGTATCAGGATACTTACCTGTTGTCTATTGACTAAAGCATCATTCAGTATTGTATCAGGATACTTACCTGTTGTCTATTGACTAAAGCATCATTCAGTATTGTATCAGGATACTTACCTGTTGTCTGTTGACTAGAGCATCATTCAGTATTGTATCAGGATACTTACCTGTTGTCTGTTGACTAGAGCATCATTCAGTATTGTATCAGGATACTTACCTGTTGTCTGTTGACTAGAGCATCATTCAGTATTGTATCAGGATACTTACCTGTTGTCTATTGACTAAAGCATCATTCAGTATTGTATCAGGATACTTACCTGTTGTCTGTTGACTAGAGCATCATTCAGTATTGTATCAGGATACTTAGCTGTTGTCTATTGACTAAAGCATCATTCAGTATTGTATCAGGATACTTAGCTGTTGTCTATTGACTAAAGCATCATTCAGTATTGTATCAGGATACTTAGCTGTTGTCTATTGACTAAAGCATCATTCAGTATTGTATCAGGATACTTACCTGTCGTCTATTGACTAGAGCATCATTCAGTATTGTATCAGGATACTTACCTGTCGTCTATAGACTAGAGCATCATTCAGTATTGTATCAGGATACTTACCTGTTGTCTATAGACTAAAGCATCATTCAGTATTGTATCAGGATACTTACCTGTTGTCTATAGACTAAAGCATCATTCAGTATTGTATCAGGATACTTACCTGTTGTCTATTGACTAGAGCATCATTCAGTATTGTATCAGGATACTTACCTGTTGTCTATTGACTAAAGCATCATTCAGTATTGTATCAGGATACTTACCTGTTGTCTGTTGACTAGAGCATCATTCAGTATTGTATCAGGATACTTACCTGTTGTCTGTTGACTAGAGCATCATTCAGTATTGTATCAGGATACTTACCTGTTGTCTGTTGACTAGAGCATCATTCAGTATTGTATCAGGATACTTACCTGTTGTCTGTTGACTAAAGCATCATTCAGTATTGTATCAGGATACTTACCTGTTGTCTGTTGACTAGAGCATCATTCAGTATTGTATCAGGATACTTACCTGTTGTCTATAGACTAGAGCATCATTCAGTATTGTATCAGGATACTTACCTGTTGTCTGTTGACTAAAGCATCATTCAGTATTGTATCAGGATACTTAGCTGTTGTCTATTGACTAAAGCATCATTCAGTATTGTATCAGGATACTTAGCTGTTGTCTGTTGACTAAAGCATCATTCAGTATTGTATCAGGATACTTACCTGTTGTCTGTTGACTAAAGCATCATTCAGTATTGTATCAGGATACTTACCTGTTGTCTATAGACTAGAGCATCATTCAGTATTGTATCAGGATACTTACCTGTTGTCTATTGACTAAAGCATCATTCAGTATTGTATCAGGATACTTACCTGTTGTCTGTTGACTAGAGCATCATTCAGTATTGTATCAGGATACTTACCTGTTGTCTACTGACTAGAGCATCATTCAGTATTGTATCAGGATACTTACCTGTTGTCTATTGACCAATGCATTGTTCAGTATTGTATCAGGATACTTACCTTTTGACTTTTGACTAAAGAATCATTCAGTATTGTATCAGGATACTTACCTGTTGTCTGTTGACTAGAGCATCATTCAGTATTGTATCAGGATACCTACCTGTTGTCTATTAACTAAAGCATCATTCAGTATTGTATCAGGAATGGTGTGCTCAAATTTCTTCCCTGTTTTCTTCTTTTCCAGCTGAAAAATATACATGTATATGTTAATAAAATGCTCCGCTGGGCGCAGCTAGATACGACCGCAGATGTCGAACCCTGAATAGTTGGGGCAATTATGAACACAACATTCAAGCTTGATACAATACTGAATTTGGATTGTGAATAAATATTTGACACAGCATAGGTTTCTGACACAGAATGAATGTTGTCTAAGAACTTAAAAATTTTTAATTTACCTATTCAAACCATATCAGTATTATTTGTTTTTATATATAAATCAGAAATAACCAATTTAAAATTCAAAATTGGGCACACATATCAATTTCTTGCTATTGCGCAATACTGTGTAATTGAAAATTTCTTCAAATATTTGACACATAATAGGTTTCTGACACAGAATAACTGAAATCAAAGAACTTAAAATTGGTCATATGATTTGAATTTATATTCAATTTTTTGCTTTTGTGTAATACAATATGCTGTGGAGAATTGCCCCCCCCCCCCCCCCCCCCCCAAAAAAAAAAAAAAATAATTTACCCCTTTTTTTAGCTTTTGTGCAATACACTATGAAGTTGCACATTGACCCCCCTCCCAAAAAAAAACCAAAAAACAATAAAATTTATTGTAACCCCCCCCCCCCCCCTTTTTTTTGCTAAAAAAAATTTGAAATTTTCTTTTTAATTTATGAAATATGAAATGAGAAAAAATTACCCCCTCCCCAATTTCTCATTTACCCCCCCCCCCCCCCAAATTTTGTTTTCAACCCCCCCCATTTCTTTATACTTTGCAACCATAACAGCCCATTTAAATACACCATAACATATTAAAATAGAAAATGACATCATAGTCATGGATGGCAAATTTTAAATATACATATTAAAAGCAGTTTAGATAAGATAAACAAAAAAGCTTCATCAGCACATTTTATATTGGCAAATTTCCAATGGAATTTGTTAATAATAAAGTTTTGATAACAGGGCACACATATCAATTTCTTGCTATTGCGCAATACTGTGCAATTGAAAATTTCTTCAAATATTTGACACATAATAGGTTTCTGACACAGAATAACTGAAATAAAGAACTTAGAATTGGTCATATGATTTGAATTTATATTCAATTTTTTGCTTTTGTGTAATACAATATGCTGTGGAGAATTGCCCCCCCCCCCCCAAAAAAAAAAAATAATTTACCCCCTTTTTAGCTTTAATTTTGGACCCCGATTTGGACCAACTTGAAAACTCGGCCCATAATAAAAAAACTAAGTACATGTTTAGATTCAGCATATCAAAGAACCCCAAGAATTCAATTTTTGTTAAAATCAAACTAAGTTTAATTTTGGACCCTTTGGACCTTAATGTAGACCAATTTGAAAACGGGACCAAAAATTAAGAATCTAAATGCACGGTTAGATTCGGCATATCAAAGAACCCCAATAGTTCAATTTTCGATGAAATCAAACAAAGTTTAATTTTGGACCCCGATTTGGACCAACTTGAAAACTGGGCCCATAATAAAAAAACTAAGTACATGTTTAGATTCAGCATATCAAAGAACCCAAAGAATTCAATTTTTGTTAAAATCAAACTAAGTTTAATTTTGGACCCTTTGGACCTTAATGTAGACCAATTTGAAAACGGGACCAAAAATTAAGAATCTAAATGCACGGTTAGATTCGGCATATCAAAGAACCCCAATAGTTCAATTTTCGATGAAATCAAACAAAGTTTAATTTTGGACCCCGATTTGGACCAACTTGAAAACTGGGCTCATAATAAAAAAACTAAGTACATGTTTAGATTCAGCATATCAAAGAACCCAAAGAATTCAATTTTTGTTAAAATCAAACTAAGTTTAATTTTGGACCCTTTGGACCTTAATGTAGACCAATTTGAAAACGGGACCAAAAATTAAGATCCTAAATGCACGGTTAGATTCGGCATATCAAAGAACCCCAATAGTTAAATTTTCAATGAAATCAAACAAAGTTTAATTTTGGACCCTTTTGGCCCCTAATTCCTAAACTGTTGGTACCAAAACTCCAAAAATCAATCCCAACCTTCCTTTTGTGGTCATAAACCTTGTGTTTAAATTTCATAGATTTCTATTTACTTATACTAAAGTTATTGTGCAAAAACCAAGAAAAATGCTTATTTGGGCCCTTTTTTAGCCCCTAATTCCTAAACTGTTGGGACCAAAACTCCCAAAAACAATCCCAACCTTCCTTTTGTGGTCATAAACCTTGTGTTAAAATTTCATAGATTTCTATTTACTTATACAAGAGTTATTGTGCGAAAACCTAGAAAAATGCTTATTGGGCCCTTTTTTGGCCCCTGATTCTTAAACTGTTGGGACCAAAACTCCCAAAATCAATCCCAACCTTAGTTTTGTGGTCATAAACCTTGTGTTTAAATTTCATAGATTTCTATTAACTTATACTAAAGTTATAGTGCGAAAACCAAATGTCTTCGGACGACGCCGCAGACGACGGACGACGACGACGACGCCAACGTCATACCAATATACGACCGCAAAAATTTTGCGGTCGTATAAAAATCTAGTTATGCTAATGCTATAATTAACTACAAATGAGATGACCAATGGAGCTGAATAACATGCAGAGACAAATAACAATATTTGAACTGTTGTAAAACCCAGTTCAAAAACAAAGATAACAGGGAAGGTTAACACCAACTTATAAATAACATCATAAACCCTGTCTCATATTCGTTGATAGATATTTTAATATCTACCATTTTTATTCTTGTAAATGTTCAAAATGTTTAGATTTAACTATCTCAACTGTAGAAATATGATAATCAACATTACTATGTAAGATTCTATATTTCCGCAATAATTTAAATTTTTATAAATTTCCAAAATATTCAAATTAAATCAGTATTTCATTATATTCTATTGTACATAAACTAATAAACATACTGCTTTGAGAGTGTCCTCCATATTGTCTAGGATAGTTCCTGGTTTTGGCGTGATCAATTCATAACGAGACTCATCATAAACAACAAAGTCACAATTTTCACAAGAATATTTACACATCAAACCCATTAAGACTGCAACCTCCTTCATCTGTAAGATCAAACAAAAGGTCAACTATGTAAAAATAATATATACTCTAATTTGAAACAAATTTTTCAATACAAATCATATATTTTTATATAATAATTTTCAATGATTTTTCAAACAACAAATGACAAGTTATTCTCAAAAATATTTCTAAATGCATTTACAAAGTAAGTACTGATAAAATTCAAAATGCAATGTTTTGAATTTAGAGTTTATTTACACTTTTAAAAATATTTGTTAATATTACTGAAATTATCATGAAGGATAAAGGAAAATACTTCTATGAAATATTTATACACAGAATTAATTTCAACATAATTTTTACAAAATGTTTTACTTAGGTAATTAGTCCTTATAATCTGCATCTGAAATGTGGTAACTCAAATCACTCCCTCACACCATGCATGTCCTTTTTTAATAAAATTTGGAATATCACCTCATTTATTCTTCACGATTCGAAATTAAAATTTTGATTCTAACCTTTCTAGGTTTTCCAAGACCCCTTGCAGCCGTACAGTTGACATCCATATTTGCTCCAATGTCACATAGAACTATCGTCTTTCCCTTAATTGGCTGAACATTATAAACTGTGGCTATCTTCACTGCTGTGTCCAAGGCTTTACGATATCTCTGTATCAAAGCTTTATCATATGGTGTCTCTCTACAATAAGTCAGATGATAAATACATATTCTTTATATATACTCTCTCAAAAAAGAAACGCAACATCAGATTATCTTTTTGAAATATTATTTTTCCGGACAAATAACCAATAAATATCAAAATATATGTACACATGATCATAATTACACCTTCATAAAAAGTTTCCAGGTACAATCATTTAAATTCATCCACCCGTAAACGACTTTGGTCGCAATCTGGGACACCCTACGATTTACGCATTGCCAAAAACTGGGTCGACTTTCACGTGCAAATCATGGGTTATTTTTTAGCTCAGTCAGTCGGTATAAAAACCCGGTATTTCTTTTCATGAATGCATTCGTAAAATAAAATTCTGATGAGGTGACGCTATGCCAAGGTTAGACGCTGCTACCCGGAATATCGCTATCGGACGACTAGAGGCCGGAGAATCACAGAATGCTGTTGCTGTAACGTACAATGTTCATCGTAGCACAATTTCACGCCTTTGGGGACGCTACCTGCAGCTTGGTACTACAACAGATCGGCCACGTTCAGGGCGCCCGCGTGTTACAACCAGGGCGCAAGATCGTTACATCAGACTTTTCCATCTGCGGAATAGGACTATTGCTGCAACAGAAACAGCTGTAAACGTCCCTGGGTTGCGCCGTATATCAGCACAGACAGTACGCAATCGGTTACGTTCTCATGGATTGAGGGCAAGAAGACCTTACTTTGGAGCAACACTGAGACGCCAACACCGCCGAGCGAGGGTTAGATGGTGTACTACAGTTCGTGCATGGAATTTACAGAACTGGAGAAGAGTATGGTTCAGCGATGAGTCACGTTTTCAACTGGAAAAGCGAGATGGTCGCATACGTGTGTATAGGCGCCGAAACGAACGTTTTGCGCAAAACTGTGTTGTGGAGAGAGACAATTTTGGCGGAGGCAGTGTTATGATGTGGGCCGCTATTTCTTATGCCAGAAACACACAGCTGATACATATCCAAGGCAATCTGAACGCTGTTAGGTATAGAGACGAAATTTTACGACCTCATTTATTGCCCGTAATTGACATTCGGAGAGAAATTTTTCAGCACGACAATGCCCGACCACTGTAACAGTAGACTTTTTAGAACAACAGAATGTCAATGTGATCCGTTGGCCGTCACGATCACCCGATCTTAATCCAATTGAACATTTGTGCGATGAAGTGGATCGGCGCGTGCGCCAACGACAACCACCACCGCAAAATCTGCAACAATTACAGCAGGCACTTCAGTTTGAGTGGCAAAGGATACCGCGTGTTCGAACTCAGCGTTTAATTCAATCTATGCCAAGAAGAGTCGGGGCTGTGTTACAAGCAAATGGTGGACATACCAGATATTGACAATTTATGAGTGATTTATTGACAATATGTGACAAACTGTGATATTCCAAGGTAAAAGAACTCATGAGCAAGAAGTGTGCCAATTTTTGCATTCCTGTGTAAATTATTAATATCATAAATTATGAAAATAATATATGAAGTAAATTTCCTATTTTCTGTATGTTGCGTTTCTTTTTTGAGAGAGTATATATACTTCCTTTCTTAATGAATTTTAATTATCTTCAATATGAAAATAAAAGAATATAGAGTATGTTTCAATGATACAACATCACATTACATTATATATTAATATGTTTATCATATACGGATTAAGTACTTATTCCAAATGCACCCAGTCTGATATAGCCATATCAGCCTGACCATGTGACTGATCTGGTCAGATATGGCCATATCCACCCGGGTAAGTTCAAATAGCACTTGAATTATGCGTTATTAGCTGGGATGTGCAGATATGGGTTGTTAACTTCCGGTTGATACACATATTCAAAAACCATTATATTTAGTATTAAGTATATGATAATTATAGAATATTACATGGTATTTTTCATATTGGCCCTCGTATCATCCCGAGACTCCAATACCGGACCGAGGGCTCTGACCGAGGTACAATTCTGGTCGAGGAATGACACAAGGTTCGTTATGGAAAATGCCATGTCATAATCTACTTATCACATATTTTGAACACAACTATATATAATTATAAATATGGAAAATGGCAGAGAAATAAAATTTTTAGCAGATATGTGAAATTTCTTAAATTATGGCAAACTTTTTGAAAAATTCATTGGGAACACTGCACCTTTTGATAGTGTTAATAAACAAACTTTTAACCAGTCTCTCATTTTGTTTGTTTACATTGCAGACAACCGGAAGTGGGATGCATTACGGGAGCACGTGAGGGCTGATACGGATTTCTAATAGAATTCCTTTATAAATCCATATCAGCCCTCAGGTCCGATATGGGGATTGATACAGATTTCTATTGAAATTGTATTGGAGATTCATATATGACAGTATATTAGACTTCAGGTCTTGATATTTGAGGTCCAATCTGGTCATATCAGCCATGCAAAAAAGCACTTCTCAGATCAAAATATGTGATAATAACATTTAGTAGTAATCAAGTCAAAATTATATCATATTCATATCAATGTAATATTGACTTGTTATAATGTGCAGAATTCTTACAAGTGTATGTTAGCATAAAATCACAGAGGTGTCAATTGAGTGAAAGTGAAGAAACTTTTCCTCCAACTGCTATGTTAAGTATGATGCATAAAGTGCACTGTAAAACATTTTGTTTATTTCAATTAAAAAGTTAAAATTTTATTCATAAAAAATAAAAAAATTTTGTTAAAAAAATATTCTATAATTACTTATTTATTGGTTTTTTAAACAATTCATTTCGTTATGTACCATGTATACAGATATACACAATGCATAAAAAACATTTGTATTCACAGTCAAAACTTACATTATACATATAATTTTAATCTACAGGTATATATAGTTGAACTATCAACTTAATTAATAAAATATCTGGCTAGTCATCATAATATTACTGATCTACAATTGTGTATAGTAAACAGTCTTACTTTGCCTTTCCTGCCTCTGCCTTTTTCTTGTTTCTTTTTTCTATCCACCACTGATATTCTCCTCCATTTCCACGACCTCTACCCCTACCACGACCCCTTCCACGACCTCTGACACACATACATGGCTGAGTTAACCCCAGTGCTGAATATGAAGCAGCTATTTCTGCCTCAGCTACAATCTTCTTTTCTGTCAAAAAAAATTATCTGAACTAATTGAGAAATAATGCACGGTGGCTTCAAAATATTATGCCAAATATTTTGCCACAAGCGAAAGTGAGTGGTAAAATATTGGCATAAATGGCCTACCCGTGGTAAAATCAGGATATTTTCAAGCCACCGTGAATTATTTCCATTCTAATAGGACAGTTTCTACCACATTTTGAAATGCTGCAACATAGGTATTCAGACACGAAGATGCCATTACACAACACAAGTTATACTATGACATCGTTAAAGCTTGTGGGAAACTTAACTATGACATTGCCAAACAAGCGGTCTGGCATTTGAGACGTTTGAACCAATATATACATGTTTTACCATGGATGTTGACCGAAAGGGTTTGAAGCAGGTCATATTAGAATGTTTACTAATATGTAATCATGTCAAATGAAAAATTTCCATATAATTGGCTTTGTTTTTTCCAATTTTAAGCTATTGATCCCTTCTTAAAATTTGTCATGGGTCCAGATATTTACCCATAAGCTTAAAAGGCTGTTAATATAGCAACTATACTTACGACTTGTTTCATAATCATTTTCCAGCTGTACCAGAACTTCATATGCAGAAAAGAATCTAAATGGAAACTGTTTGCTGTTTACAACTTGTCTCTATAAAAAATAAAATTCTGATGAAATATTATACTAGTGCTATATTAATTGCAGGGTCAGAGGAAAATGTTCTTAAATAAAAATAATTTCAAGAAATTTTGCATATTTAGCAAATTTAGACATTACATACATGTATATGTATATGAACAACTTAAAACCAAAGAATGTGTCTGTAAGACAGGGATACCCTGTCCTCCTGAAAAAAAATGGGTCAAAGTCACAAATGGCTGGGTTGCAAAGAATGGGTTATGTTCGCTTTTATGGATATCCAAATTTTGATCTGTGGAACTGTGTCAACTCACACTTCCATGATGATCGGAGGGTTTAAGATAAGATCAGACTAGTATCAATTTTACTGTGTGAACTACCAACAAACTTTTAAATTTTTTTACAGACAAAAATTCTTCAAATAATTTGACATTATTATGGAGGAAATTATAAACATGGAAAAATTGGAATTTCACATTTTGATGGAGAAAGTACTGTTTCCAAGTCTGGAAAAATTGGAAAAAATTATTCAAACAATTCCATAATAGCAGGTGCACAACTTCAGTATGTGTACAATCTTCCTGTGAAGTTTGATAAATCTGGATTGAAAACTGTAGGAGGAGTTGATGACACAAAATGGGTATTGTGTTTTCACATTTTGATGGAAAAATTGGAAAAAATTATTCAAACAATTCCATAATAGCAGGTGCACAACTTCAATATGTGTACAATCTTCCTGTAAAGTTTGATAAATCTCGGTTGAAAACTGTAGGAGCAGATGTTGGCACAAGATTGGTACTCTATTTTCGCCGCCAAAATGCCCACCCACCCATCCACCGTACATCATCATACTATAACCCAAATTTGCACTTCGTGCAACCCGGCAATAAAATTGCCATCTATCATGTATATTATTATTAACAGGAAATCATTTTGATATATGAAAGTTAAATATTACACCCTGCTTATGTTATCCCATGAAGAATAAAATAAAATTTTACTAAATTCAGTTTCTGAGATATGGACGCTAATATTAAATGGAGTCACTCCAGCATGAAATGAAGGTCATGTTTACTCAATTGTTGCTAATTTTTGTTGAACTACATGTACATAAGATGACTGTAATTGTGAAATATTATTGTTGACAAAGCATCATATGTTTGTAAGATTATACAATTATCACCCTTGTTGGTGTGTGACCCGACAGTTTGTCTCCCAGAGGAAAGTAAGGTCACCCGAGGGCTTGCCCGAGGGTGACCTTACTTTCCGAGGGGAGACAAACTGTCGGGTCACACACCAACAAGGGTGATAACTGTTATATTATATCGAATATTCAACTTAACAGCACTCGAAATTTTCCGTTTAGTATTCTTGGAGTCCTTATCAGACAGCAGGCGTTCCATTTCTGCCTCATCCACCGCAAGCAACCTGTTGTCGGACGCCATTTTTTTGTTTACTGAATCAAGGGAAGTAACTCTAAATGGAAACACGTGAGGCTCATGAGGGGATTTCCATGGGGTTTTCTCGCGAGCGGTTGACCTTACTATGCGACCCAACGATTTTCGGTTGACCCAACGAATGGGCAAATATCACGTGACACTGTTTTAACAAATCAGATTAAAGATTTCTATACGAGTATATAATATATTAAATTACACATGTAAATGTAAAAGTTTGTCACTTATTGGTTAAAGCTAGATCAAGGTGACGAAATGTTGTTGAATTGGAATCTGTGTTACAAGAGGATTGAATGGGTATAAAAACATTGATGCATGTCAATGAGTTTCTGAGAAATGGACATAAATGCAAAAACTTAACCAAATTGGATGTACGTCTGATATGAACGGACAAGATTAAATCTATTAAAATATATTTATGACGTAATACAAACCTCATTGGTCAGCCTCTTGATGACATCAGTGTGATGTTTGGGTGATATACCAGCTTTAATCAGATTTCTTAAATTCCTTAACATTGCCATAAATGGTAACTTTTTATGATCTAAAATATATTTTTATATATTTTTGAAATCTGAAGTCAGGAACTATTAAATACATTTGAGACACTGGTACAACAGCGATATGTTATACAGTTATAATGCATCACTTTTGTTTAGCAATCATTAGACCTATACCCTAAAGCATACCATTTCCCATTCCTGAGAAATTAACATGCCAAAGATGCACTTATCTCATCATTGATGGTCAACACAAAAAATGTGAAAAACAAAACAATAACTATAAAACTAATACTTATTATATTGTTTCAGTTCACATAAGAATATATTCCAATCAGAAGAGATTTTAAAATCTTTTTTTTACTCAAACAAGATCTTATATGGAAACTGATAGTAATCATTTCATTTAAGTTTCTCTTCGTAAAACAAAAATGAATGTGCTAATAGTGAAAGTTTGATAATGAATTTGATTCTAATTAATTGATACAGACCTAATAACTCTTCCCATGTTGAGGCTTTGTTTCCTTTCAATGAGACCTGAGTCTCCCATGTTTCTGGAACTGGAAGTTTCATTCTTTTTCCTGATTTTTCTTCTTCCCATTGTCCTGGTAAACGACACTTGTAGAATTCTTCAAGTGTTTCAGGATATCTACAATCGTAAATTTTCTACTGAAACTACAGTAAATTTATATACCTATATACAGAAAATGGGTGTTACAAGAACCAGTGTGAAAAAATAAACAATCCTTTGACCACAGCAGCCCTTTTGACAGAAAACCTCTAAAGATAACTTAGTCAAAAGAATCAACAAAGATGAAATGACTGAATAATTTATATGAGTAATTTTTGTGTTTTCAATTAAGTCTTGTGTGTGATGAATATAGAACTTTTTTTTATCATCTAGTATTAGATTCATATTATACCTACAGTAATTTACAGAAAGTAACACATTGTAAAAATCATCATAAAAAGCTAGCTAATTTTGAAATATAATATAAAAATATATTGTTGAAAATCATCCAGCTTTGATAAAACAAATTTCTGGTCAAAATTTCAAAATCCCCTGATCAGTCTAAGATAGTTTGTCACATGTATGCATATATATATATATATTTGGACTAATAAGTTTTATGGTATAGTGGATACTGTAAATTCAGAAATTATTGCGTGCATTTATTATTGTGATTTTGTCATTTTAGACCAAAATGCAATTTTAATTTTTGCGATATTGAGAAAAATCCCATGTCATTCATATGAAAAATTCCAAAATGCGATTTTAAATTATTGCGATTACAACCCTGTCGCATTTTTCACAATAAATAAAACATCGCAATAATTTCCGAATTTACAGTAACTAAAATTGTTAAAGTACTTCTTTCCAATAAGTGCCATGACATGAAAAACTGGTTCTGTGATGTGAAGTTTTCTGATTAACTGTTTTAAAGAGAAAGATGTCTTCTCTATCTCTTCTTTGGTTTCTCTTTCATCATAAACTATGTCCGCAATCTGAAATCGAGACATGAAACAATAATTAACAAAACCTTAGAGATGCTTAATCAAGTCAGACTCCTTTTTTAGAAACCTTAAACTTAAATGCTTCAATACCCTTAGCATGTTAAAGACTATTATTTCCTAATCCACTATTAATAAATATTTTTATACTAAACTCAATGATAAAAGTATAAAAAAAATAAACAAGAGGCTGTCGAATGACAGCAAACCGGATTTTCCTGCATGGAAATGATGTTTGCAAATCTGGATTCCCAAACAGGATGAAGTAAAGAAATATAAATGAATTTTTGTAGGGTTTTGTAGGGTTCAGAAATGGAAAGGCAAAAATCAATCTTGACCTCCTATTTATAGTAAGTGACAAATATTGGAATTTTTGAGTACACACACATCAGGGGTTGGTTGGCAGAAATCATGAAGTGAATAATGAAAGAAATACGCCAATGAGATTATAACCTTATTTTATAAACGACGACTTGAACTGCCTTTTTTCAATTTTTTAGAACCATAACTCCTGAACGGTGAAAGTGAAAATCGTCAATATCAGAACGGTGAAAGTGGAAATCGTCAATATCGAACTTGACCTCCATTTTGTCATCAGTAACAACATATTAAAATTTGAAAAGCTTTGGTTGAACAGTTCATAAGTTATCACACGGACACCACTGGGAAAGCCATTTTTCAATCTTTCAAGAACCATAACTCCTGAACGGTGAAAGTGAAAATCGTCAATATCGAACTTGACCTCCATTTTGTCATCAGTAACAACATATTAAAATTTGAAAAGATTGGTTGAACAGTTCATAAGTTATCACACGGACACCACTGGAAAAGCCATTTTTCAATCTTTCAAGAACCATAACTCTTGAACGGTGAAAGTGAAAATTGTCAATATCGAACTTGACCTCCATTTTGTCATCAGTAACAACATATTAAAATTTGAAAAGCTTTGGTTGAACAGTTCATAAGTTATCATACGGACACCACTGGGAAAGCCATTTTTCAATCTTTCAAGAACCATAACTCCTGAACGGTGAAAGTGAAAATCGTCAATATCGAATTTGACCTCCATTTTGTCATCAGTAACAACATATTAAAATTTGAAAAGCTTTGGTTGAACAGTTCATAAGTTATCACACGGACACCACTGGGAAAGCCATTTTTCAATCTTTCAAGAACCATAACTCCTGAACGGTGAAAGTGAAAATCGTCAATATCGAACTTGACCTCCATTTTGTCATCAGTAACAACATATTAAAATTTGAAAAGCTTTGGTTGAACAGTTCATAAGTTATCACACGGACACCACTGGGAAAGCCATTTTTCAATCTTTCAAGAACCATAACTCCTGAACGGTGAAAGTGAAAATCGTCAATATCGAACTTGACCTCCATTTTGTCATCAGTAACAACATAATAAAATTTGAAAAGCTTTGGTTGAACAGTTCATAAGTTATCACACGGACACCACTGGAAAAGCCATTTTTCAATCTTTCAAGAACCATAACTCTTGAACGGTGAAAGTGAAAATCGTCAATATCGAACTTGACCTCCATTTTGTCATCAGTAACAACATATTAAAATTTGAAAAGCTTTGGTTGAACAGTTCATAAGTTATCACACGGACACCACTGGAAAAGCCATTTTTCAATCTTTCAAGAACCATAACTCTTGAACGGTGAAAGTGAAAATCGTCAATATCGAACTTGACCTCCATTTTGTCATCAGTAACAACATATTAAAATTTGAAAAGCTTTGGTTGAACAGTTCATATGTTATTGCACGGACACTGTTTGGCAGCCGCCCGCCCGCCCGCCGTATATCACCAAATTAATAACCGATATTTTCCTATGAAAATCCGGTTAAAAAGATTAAATGAATTTATTTTGGCTTCCTTTTCACCATTAACTGGAAATTTTAAGATTAAAATATCACTTCATGTCAATATTAAGTCAGTTCTATTTCATGGTATCTTTATTGTCAGCAACTGTATAAAACCAAATACAAAAGAGTAAGAGTACCATTATATAATCTGCACACTATTATAGATATTTGTAATGCAATGTACATAATCAAATGTAACATTGAATAATCCATAGTTATGCTTATTACCTGTTTTTGTAATCCTTCTGCTTCTTCATCAGAAGAATCATCAGAGTCAGATGAAGAATCAATCATGCCATCTTTCTTCCTTGTATCAATACGCACCAGTGTACCACCCCAGTCATCTACTACACCCCTACCAGGTGGAAGTGCTCCAAATCCTCCACGTCCTCTTGTACCTCGGCCTCGGCCTCTACTTCTGCTTGCCACCATTCCTCCTCTCAGTGGTACTGACTTCACTTGCACTACCTTTAATTTTTTCTCTTTTTTCTTTTTCTTCTTTCTTGAACTCTCCTTGTTGTATTTGGCTGAAATTAAATCATTCCAAATAGCTATGATGGCAAAACAGTTTTCCGGAAACTTTCACTTGATTACTTTAGTTTAGGGTTCAAGGTTAATGATAGTGTAAGTTTCACCCATTAAACTGAACCCTCATGTTTTGAATTTAGAATTCCTTATGCATGAATCACCAAATTTTTCCATTTGAAAATCTGGTTAATAATATAGCCTTCTCTTATGTGTAAATCAAAAGACTGCATTAAATATATCTTAATTATTACTTAATATCTAGTATACAGATACTTAAAGATAACAATTTACCATATAGTACAGAATAGAGTGGAACATCTGAAAACCGAACAGCTATCGGAACGTAGAAATTGGCCGGTTTTTGAAGGTGCCGGACTTTACTGAAGTCTGACCAGAAGTAAATAAATTGAAATATCGAAATGCACAAAAATTACACAATTACTACAGATGCATCCTCACACCAAGTTATATGACTGTAGGTCCCTTTGTATTGGAGAACTGAACTCGGACGTAAAACTAAATGTAAGTCAATGAAGCACAATAAGTAGGTAAGAGTGACCTAATTTTGGTGAGAGGCTGTGTTAATCCCTGAGATGCACCCTCACACCAAGTAATATGACTGTAGGTTTCTTGGTATCGGAGGACTGAACTCGGACGTAAAACTTAACATAAGTCAATATAGAGCAATAAGTAGGTCAGAGTGACATAATTTTGGTGGGAGGCTGTGTTACTCCCCAAGATGCATTCTCACACCAAGTTATATGACTGTAGGACACTTGGTATTGGAAAACTGAACTTGGATGTAAGACATAACCTAAGTCAATGAAGCATGATAAGTAGGTCAGAGTGACCTAAGTTTGGTGGGAGGGTGTGTTACTCCCTGAGTGATCCTCACACCAAGTTATATGACTGTAGGTCCCTTGGTATCGGAAAACTGAACTCGGACATGAAACTTAACATAAGTCAATGAAGCACGATAAGCAGGCTGTGTTACTCCCGAGTAATCCTCACACCAAGTTATATGACTGTAGGTCTCTTAGTCACTTTGTATATTAAAACTGATTTTTGACATAAAACTTAAAAGCCAGTCAACCATGTAATATGGGTCATGTGACCTTCATCTTATGTCACATTGTCAGTCTCTTCATCATGCACCCTATGTCAACTACTAACTGAGAACTGGCTGTTGACGCAGATGCGGACATGGAAGCCGGGGTGACTACAATAATCCCTAATGACCTAAACTAAAAATATGCTTCTCAATGACGAGGAGACTTCAGCTGCTTTTTAGAGGTGTATTTGACAGGAACATATATGTTTTGGACCAGTAATTGTCTCTGGTATTCAAAATTCAGAGGGGACGGTTTTTGTAGGATTTTTTTACTTGAAAATATAAGTGAAAATTCTGGACCAGAATAAATCGTTCGGTTTGCAGAAAGGCCGGTTTAGGGGAGTTCCACTGTACCAGTATTTTCCGTCGAGGTTCGATACATGGTACACAAGGGCTGCAATACGATATGTTGAAGTTAAACTGGAAGGAACACTTTTTCTACAATATGCATCATTCATCTTACCAAATATTGCAATATGTATCGTTTATCTCTATGGCATATCGTTACACCTCTACACATACTCACCAAGTTGATACTCATCAAATTCTGGAAATTTGGATATCATTACCTTCCTCAGAGCTGATGGCAGTGAACCCTGGGTCAAATGTCTGTCATGAAATGCCTGAAAAAAATAAAACACTTATACATTATTTTTCAGTCAGATAACAAATATTAATACACATTTTTAGTTTTCTGCTATTTTTAAAAGTATACAAAAATTAAGCACTGAAAATGATATTAAAGATGTTAGCTGGTCAGGTATCTGAAATTGTGTCAGATGTTCAGAATCCTCTGGTTTTATCCATTTGAATGCCATAAATTTTTTTCCCCACTAACACCCATTTTTCTTTTCATAAATCTTTTGCATACAGAATACTAAGCCATTTGTAAAAATCTTATAAAATCCTTATTATTTAATGGTTTTTAAGAAATAAAAATAAATGATAAAGCTATGTCAAATCAAGAGTGCATATTTTTCCCGCCAAATTTTCAATGGCTTATATCTCGAAAACAAGCACACGGACCTAAATTTTTTTTTTCCTTTTAATATTTACCAGTTGTATGAAATGCTTGTTATTTTGAAACTGAGTAGCGAACATCCTTAAAGCAAGTTGTCAATTACAATGTAGGTTCAATTTTCAAAACTTACATTATCAAAGTGTAAACTGTTTTTGTTTCAAAAGAATTTATATTTAAATCAAACTAAATAAAGATTTAACACATTTGTACCTATATTGAAAGGTGGACAAGTTAATTCTTTATCCTACATTTTTGATTTTAAATTTGTAACATTTGCATAATTTCCTGATTGTCAGAAATTGTTAATGTTTGTATCTTAAATGAACATTAATTGTGATTGATTGTATAACACCAGTACTATGTCAACAGTATTTTCATATACATGTATTGCAAAAGCTAAACATTATGAGGTAACAATTATTTCAGTGTTTAAGTTTTACTTTGTAAAATAAACTAAAACACTGGTCTCACCTGATAAATTTCAGCTACTTCTATCCAATCTGATGGTAAACTGATGGACGAGCAATAATACTTCTTAAGGAAAGGTCGACAAAGGTCAATGTTAGCAGCCATTGCTATCAAAAAGTTTGCAGTTGTTCTTATGTTAAGTTGTTTTCGAGTATACAATGCAACCTTAAAACAGAGAAAAAATAGATCAGTCAACTTGTTTTTGTGTTTATTGGAAAAAGTGCCTCACTACATTACTCATTGTATGAAGCACATGTATCTTAAAGTAAACAAATAACCAAGCAACATATTTAGCGGTAAATTAACACAGAAGAATATTTATGATGGCATAATACCATAATTTTTTATCTTTTAGTCGATGGGGACGATAGGTCTAATGACCCTTTTTCAGTCAAAACTTTGTATCAGGCCTTAGAAAGGCCGAAGTTCATAGGAAAATAAAGTATGGTAAGTATAAGATAAGATAAGATAAAGATAAAGATATTTTATTTCCTAATCATAGGGCTCATAACAAGCATGTAATCACATAAAGTAAAAATAAAAAGCCTTTCTCTCCCACTCGCATACACTCACACATACAACTATCGTTCTGATTAAGGATGATTGATTTAACAATACAACATGTAAATGAAAAATAAAATACAGATAAAAATACAGACACAAATGTATTTTTATTATTTTTTTTTTATGAGGAGAGTCAGTTGCCTACATTGTATATATGGAACGAAGGATATCTCTTACTGCCCAGAAAAGAGAGAGAGAGAAAAAAAAAAAAAAACAATTCAAGTATAATGTGACAATGAACTGGTGAAGACTATAAATGAGTTTTATAAGTTTCAGTTAAGCAAATATTTAGTTTCTCAATGTGTAAAATGAGGATAGCAATTCACATAATTTAGAGTTAAAATCAAGGCTATCGTTTGACATGAACCAAATAAGCAGATTCTTATCGGATATTTGGGATAAATATGGGTATTTTGTAAAGAGTTCATCCAGAAAGGTTTTTCTTTCCTTATTATAAAGGGTACATTTAAATAAAAAATGTTCTTCGTCTTCAACCGAGTTCAATGAGCAAAACTGGCATGTTCTCTCTGATCTTGGCAGTGTAATATTTTTTCCATGTTCATCAATTTTTCGTTCGTAACGGCCTCTCTCTATGCGGAGACAATGATTGCTTATTCTAAATCTAGTTAGTATAACTCTCTTATCTCTGTTCTTAATATTGAAGTAATCTTCAAAAGTGAAATTAAGTTTAAATTTAAAGTAGTTGCTCAATTTACTGTGATCATCTTTTTTTATTAAGTCTTTTTGATGGCTCCAATATGTTAAGAAGTCAGTTTTGATAAATTTTCTAAGTAAAATTTTGAATTTATTTTTACTGAGTTTTTTACAAAGTGCTAAATTTAAACCAAGTTTTTCACTAAAAAACTTTATGTTTGCATACCACGATTGATTAGCCACAGCTTTATCAGAGGAGCTTTCAATATAAGCATCACTTAAGAGATCAGTGGGCGAGTTTTCAAGGCGGTGCCAATACATAAACATTTGAATTACTATGTTAATATATAAAGGAAATCTACCTAGCTCTGATATAACTCCAATATTTGTGCAATTTTTGGAGACACCAAGAACATACTTGCAAAATTTAAGATTTAATTTATCAGGTTCCCAATCTTTGAAGATTTCAAAAAGATGCATGGCTCTTCTTTTTGGAGTCAAATTTAACATACCCCATACTTCACAGCCATATAAAGCTATTGGTTTAATGGTGTGATCAAATATATGAAGTAAAGTCTTAATGGATGGAGAACATGACTTAATGTTTTTGTAAAATTTAAAAGAAGCCTTTAGTCCTTTATCATATAGGTTTTTTCTAGCTGCATTAAATTTTCCAGTATTAGTAAGAACTAGTCCTAAGTATTTATAGAATTTCACACACTCTATTCTGTTTGCACCTATATTAAATTCATCTGACAGTAGTCTCCCATTTTTATTAAAGATTATAATTTGTGTTTTCTTTGTGTTTATTTCAAGACACCAGTCATTACAATATTGGTATAAAATATTAAGTTGGGTTTGTAACCCCTTTTTATTATCTGAAAATAACACCAGATCATCCGCATAGAGAAGGCAAGGTACATATTTATTATTTAATTGTAAACAGTCACAGTTGTCCTCTAAAGCTTTGGGCAAATCGTTTATGAAAAATTTAAACAGGTTAGGACTTAAAACATCCCCTTGACGGACTCCAACTTTTGAACTAAAAAAATCAGTTATTTTATTTTCTACCCTCACACAGAGTCTGTCATTGTTATACATACTATTTAGGATTCTATAGAAAAAGCCATCAATATTTCCCTCTAACAATTTCAACATGATACCAACGTGAAGCACTTTATCAAATAACATGTATATAGTTTTTTGCTACCACAGTTTAAAATTTATCAATAATGCATTTTAGAACGAAGACATGATCCGAAGTCCTGGATTTCTTAGAGAACCCAATTTGAGTTTGATGTATAATCCCGTTTTCAGATAAAAAATTATCAAGTCTGGTGTTTAAAATAATTTTAAATAGTTTGCCAATACTATTATTAATTGCTATGCCTCTATAGTTTTCAGGTTTATTGGGATCTTCAGATTTGTACAAAGGGCATATAAAACTTTAAGACCAAGACTTCGGATAATGACCACATCCAAATATTGCATTGAATAGTTTTAGAAAACATGGGACCATGTGGGATTGTGACACTTTCAGCATTTCATGCTGAATGTTACTTATGTTGTCCAATCCAGGACTCTTTCCAGATTTGAGCTTTTTCAAAGCCTTTTGTAATTCAGACAAAGAAATTTCAAAATCAAGTGGAATAAAACTTCCAACATTTTTTTCTAATTTCTTTAGTTTTTCTGTAATTTCGTTTACTTTGTTTGACAGATTTGGAGAAACAGATGCCAAATTAGAAAAATATTTGAACCAATTATCTCCATCTATATTGTTTGTGTTATTATTTTGTTGTTCATCTCTTAAGGAGTTTACCAGAGACCAGTATTCTTTTGGGTTTTCGGTTTCCAAATTGTCCAAGCGATCTAAGATAAGCTGTTTGAATTCTTTTTTCTTTTTTCTCCTCAGTTTTGAGTATTGTTTATTTCTCTTAAAAAAAGAGCCCCGTACGATTGGGTCTTTTGGAAATTTTGACATTAAATTGCCCTTTTCTGTGACAATTTTTTTAAGTTGTTCCAAAACCATTTTTTATTATTTTCTGTGAATTTTCTTTTTTTTTCTTTCTCAAGGATGCTTTACATACTTTATCAAAAATCATGTGGACTTTACTGGTGTATAAATCAATGTTTTCTGGGGTAAGCTCTAGCTTTTCATTCATAAAACTTTTAATTTCATTTGAATAGCAGGATTACAAAATTTTTCTTGAAATTTAATAATACTTTCATGGTCCCATATATATCTTGTTGGAAAATCAATTGACCCTTTTTGCTTGCGTTCTATTTCAAAGTTGGCTAAGATTTTTAAAGATATTTTACAATGGCAGTCTGATAAACATGGAATGAATTCATTTACATTCATATATAATAATTGTGACAACAATGATTGTGAGACTATAATATAATCGACTACACTACATCCATTTGGTTTAAAACATGTATAAGTATAAGCTCAAGATCGATTATTCATTGTGTACATGTATATAGTAGTGTTTTACAAATAAAAGGATTTTAAAATTGTGTTTGTTATTTTATTTAAATAAAATTAATGGTTGTGCTTCCTCAGTCTGAGATTATGAGTTGATATTTGATGATGTTTTGACAGTGTGACCTGTGATTTGAATTGATCTGTTTGTGTCGTACATGGGTTATTAACAGTAATAAAATGCTCCGCTGGGCGCAGCTAGATATGACCGCAGATGTCGAACCCTGAATAGTTGGGGCAATTATGAACACAACATTCAAGCTTGATACAATACTGAATTTGGATTGTGAATAAATATTTGACACAGCATAGGTTTCTGACACAGAATGAATGTTGTCTAAGAACTTAAAAATTTTTAATTTACCTATTCAAACCATATCAGTATTATTTGTTTTTATATATAAATCAGAAATAACCAATTTAAAATTTAAAATTGGGCACACATATCAATTTCTTGCTATTGCGCAATACTGTGCAATTGAAGATTTCTTGCTATTGCGCATTACTGTGCAATTGAAAATTTCTTCAAATATTTGACACATAATAGGTTTCTGACACAGAATAACTGAAATCAAAGAACTTAGAATTGGTCATATGATTTGAATTTATATTCAATTTTTTGCTTCTTGTGCAATACAATATGCTGTGGAGAATTGCAACCCCCCCCCAAAAAAAAAATAATAATTTACCCCTTTTTTTAGCTTTTGTGCAATACACTATGAAGTTGCACATTGATCCCCCCCTCCCCCCCCAAAAAAAACAAAAAACAATAAAATTTATTGTAACCCCCCCCCCCTTTTTTTGCTAAAAAAAATTTGAAATTTTCTTTCTAATTTATGAAATATGAAATGAGAAAAAAATTACCCCCTCCCCAATTTCTCATTTACCCCCCCCCCCCACCCCCCACCCCCACCTAAATTTTGTTTTCACCCCTCCCTCCCCCCATTTCTTTATACTTTGCAACCATAACAGCCCATTTAAATACACCATAACATATTAAAATAGAAAATGACATCATAGTCATGGATGACAAATTTTATATATACATAATTTAAAAGCAGTTTAGATGAGATAACAAACAAGCTTCATCAGCACATTTTATATTGGCAAATTTCCAATGAAGTTCATTAAACTAGAGTTATTGGCAAATTTCCAATGGAATTTGTTAATAATAAAGTTTTGATATCAGGGCACACATATCAATTTCTTGCTATTGCACAATACTGTGCAATTGAAAATTTCTTCAAATATTTGACACATAATAGGTTTCTGACACAGAATAACTGAAATACAGAACTTAGAATTGGTCATATGATTTGAATTTATATTCAATTTTTTGCTTCTTGTGCAATACAATATGCTGTGGAGAATTCCCCCCCCCCCCCAAAAAAAAATAATTTACCCCTTTTTTAGCTTTAATTTTGGACCCCAATTTGGACCAACTTGAAAACTGGGCCCATAATAAAAAAACTAAGTACATGTTTAGATTCAGCATATCAAAGAACCCCAAGAATTCAATTTTTGTTAAAATCAAACTAAGTTTAATTTTGGACCCTTTGGACCTTAATGTAGAACAATTTGAAAACGGGACCAAAAATTAAGAATCTAAATGCACGGTTAGATTCGGCATATCAAAGAACCCCAATAGTTCAATTTTCGATGAAATCAAACAAAGTTTAATTTTGGACCCCGATTTGGACCAACTTGAAAACTGGGCCCATAATAAAAAAACTAAGTACATGTTTAGATTCAGCATATCAAAGAACCCCAAGAATTCAATTTTTGTTAAAATCAAACTAAGTTTAATTTTGGACCCTTTGGACCTTAATGTAGACCAATTTGAAAACGGGACCAAAAATTAAGAATCTAAATGCACGGTTAGATTCGGCATATCAAAGAACCCCATTAGTTCAATTTTCGATGAAATCAAACAAAGTTTAATTCTGGACCCCGATTTGGACCAACTTGAAAACTGGGCCCATAATAAAAAAACTAAGTACATGTTTAGATTCAGCATATCAAAGAACCCCAAGAATTCAATTTTTGTTAAAATCAAACTAAGTTTAATTTTGGACCCTTTGGACCTTAATGTAGACCAATTTGAAAATGGGACCAAAAATTAAGAATCTAAATGCACGGTTAGATTCCGCATATCAAAGAACCCCAATAGTTCAATTTTCGATGAAATCAAACAAAGTTTAATTTTGGACCCCGGTTTGGACCAACTGGAAAACTGGGCCCATAATAAAAAACTAAGTACATGTTTAGATTCAGCATATCAAAGAACCCCAAGAATTCAATTTTTGTTAAAATCAAACTAAGTTTAATTTTGGACCCTTTGGACCTTAATGTAGAACAATTTGAAAACAGGACCAACAAGAGGCTGTCGAAAGACAGCAAACCGGATTTTCCTGCATGGAAATGATGTTTGCAAATCTGGATTCCCAAACAGGATGAAGTAAAGAAATATAAATGAATTTTTGTAGGGTTTTGTAGGGTTCAGAAATGGAAAGGCAAAAATCGATCTTGACCTCCTATTTATAGTAAGTGACAAATATTGGAATTTTTGAGAGTATATAAGTACACACACGGTGAAAGTGAAAATCGTCAATATCGGAACGGTGAAAGTGGAAATCGTCAATATCGAACTTGACCTCCATTTTGTCATCAGTAACAACATATTAAAATTTGAAAAGCTTTGGCTGAACAGTTCATACGTAATCACAGGGACACCACTGGGAAAGCCATTTTTCAATCTTTCAAGAACCATAACTCCTGAACGGTGAAAGTGAAAATCGTCAATATCGAACTTGACCTCCATTTTGTCATCAGTAACAACATATTAAAATTTGAAAAGCTTTGGTTGAACAGTTCATAAGTTATTGCACGGCCACTGTTTGGCAGCCGCCCGTCCGCCCGCCCGGCCGCCCGCCCGCCCGCCCGCCGTACATCACCAATTTAATAACCGATATTTTCCTATGAAAATCCGGTTAAAAATTAAGAATCTAAATGCACGGTTAGATTGGGCATATCAAACAACCCCACTAGTTCAATTTTCGATGAAATCAAACAAAGTTTAATTTTGGACCCCGATTTGGACCAACTTGAAAACTGGGCCCATAATAAAACAAGAGGCTGTCGAATGACAGCAAACCGGATTTTCCTGCAACAAATGACCTTTGCATGGAAACGACGATTTGAACTGCCTTTTTTCAATTTTTTAGAACCATAACTCCTGAACGGTGAAAGTGAAAATCGGGAATATTGGAACGGTGAAAGTGGAAATCGTCAATATCGAACTTGACCTCCATTTTGTCATCAGTAACAACATATTAAAATTTGAAAAGTTTGGTTGAACAGTTCATAAGTTATCACACGGACACCACTAGGAAAGCCATTTTTCAATCTTTCAAGAACCATAACTCCTGAACGGTGAAAGTGAAAATCGTCAATATCGAACTTGACCTCCATTTTGTTATCAGTAACAACATATTAAAATTTGAAAAGCTTTGGTTGAACAGTTCATAAGTTATCACACTGACACCACTGGGAAAGCCATTTTTCAATCTTTCAAGAACCATAACTCCTGAACGGTGAAAGTGAAAATCGTCAATATCGAACATGACCTCCATTTTGTCATCGGTGACAACATATTAAAATTTGAAAAGCTTTGATTGAACAGTTCATAAGTTATCACACGGACACCAGTGGGAAAGCCATTTTTCAATCTTTCAAGAACCATAACTCTTGAACGGTGAAAGTGAAAATCGTCAATATCGAACTTGACCTCCATTTTGTCATCAGTAACAACATATTAAAATTTGAAAAGCTTTGGTTGAACAGTTCATAAGTTATCACACGGACACCACTGGGAAAGCCATTTTTCAATCTTTCAAGAACCATAACTCCTGAACGGTGAAAGTGAAAATCGTCAATATCGAACTTGACCTCCATTTTGTCATCAGTAACAACATATTAAAATTTGAAAAGCTTTGGTTGAACAGTTCATAAGTTATCACACGGACACCACTGGAAAAGCCATTTTTCAATCTTTCAAGAACCATAACTCTTGAACGGTGAAAGTGAAAATCGTCAATATCGAACTTGACCTCCATTTTGTCATCAGTAACACCATATTAAAATTTGAAAAGCTTTGGTTGAACAGTTCATAAGTTATCACACGGACACCACTGGGAAAGCCATTTTTCAATCTTTCAAGAACCATAACTCCTAAACGGTGAAAGTGAAAATCGTCAATATCGAACTTGACCTCCATTTTGTCATCAGTAACAACATATTAAAATTTGAAAAGCTTTGGTTGAACAGTTCATAAGTTATTGCACGGACACTGTTTGGCAGCCGCCCGTCCGCCCGCCCGCCCGCCCGCCCGTCCGCCCGGCCGCCCGCCCGCCGTACATCACCAATTTAATAACCGATATTTTCCTATGAAAATCCGGTTAAAAAACTAAGCACATGTTTAGATTCAGCATATCAAAGAACCCCAAGAATTCAATTTTTGTTAAAATCAAACTAAGTTTAATTTTGGACCCTTTGGACCTTAATGTAGACCAATTTGAAAACGGGACCAAAAATTAAGAATCTAAATGCACGGTTAGATTCAGCATATCAAAGAACCCCAATAGTTCAATTTTCGATGAAATCAAACAAAGTTTAATTTTGGACCCTTTTGGCCCCTAATTCCTAAACCAAAACTCCAAAAATCAATCCCAACCTTCCTTTTGTGGTCATAAAACTTGTGTTTAAATTTCATAGATTTCTATTTACCTATGCTAAAGTTATTGTGCAATAAAATGCTCCGCTGGCCGCAGCTAGATACGACCGCAGATGTCGAACCCTGAATAGTTGGGGCAATTATGAACACAACATTCAAGCTTGATACAATACTGAATTTGGATTGTGAATAAATATTTGACACAGCATAGGTTTCTGACACAGAATGAATGTTGTCTAAGAACTTAAAAATTTTTAATTTACCTATTCAAACCATATCAGTATTATTTGTTTTTATATATAAATCAGAAATAACCAATTTAAAATTGGGCACACATATCAATTTCTTGCTATTGCGCAATACTGTGCAATTGAAGATTTCTTGCTATTGCGCAATACTGTACAATTGAAAATTTCTTGAAATATTGGACACATAATAGGTTTCTGACACAGAATAACTGAAATCAAAGAACTTAGAATTGGTCATATGATTTGAATTTATATTCAATTTTTTGCTTCTTGTGCAATACAATATGCTTTGGAGAATTGACCCCCCCCCCCCCCCCCCCAAAAAAAAATAATTTACCCCTTTTTTTAGCTTTTGTGCAATGCACTATGAAGTTGCACATTGACCCCCCCCCTTCCCAAAAAAAAAAAAAAAAACAATAAAATTTATTGTAACCCCCCCTTTTTTTGCTAAAAAAAATTTGAAATTTTCTTTTTAATTTATGAAATATGAAATGAGAAAAAAATTGCCCCCTCCCCAATTTCTCATTTACCCCCCCCCCCCCCCCCCTAAATTTTGTTTTCAACCCCCCCCCCCCATTTCTTTATACTTTGCAACCATAACAGCCCATTTAAATACACCATAACATATTAAAATAGAAAATGACATCATAGTCATGGATGGCAAATTTTAAATGTACATAATTTAAAAGCAGTTTAGATGAGATAAACAAAAAAGCTTCATCAGCACATTTTATATTGGCAAATTTCCAATGGAATTTGTTAATAATAAAGTTTTGATAACAGGGCACACATATCAATTTCTTGCTATTGCGCAATACTGTGCAATTGAAAATTTCTTCAAATATTTGACACATAATAGGTTTCTGACACAGAATAACTGAAATCAAAGAACTTAGAATTGGTCATATGATTTGAATTTATATTCAATTTTTTGCTTCTTGTGCAATACAATATGCTGTGGAAAATTGCCCCCCCCCTCCCAAAAAAAAACTAGAAATACTGTGAGCAAAGCTCACTAATTGATACCCCCGAACCCCCTATCACAAGGAATGGCAAAGTCAATGTTTTGCTATGGAAAACATAAAAAGTTGGTCAGATCAAAATCTAAAATAGGAGGTGCACTATGGCATCATGTGATAAAGATTCTCTGAAAGTCTCATGGAATTCCCTTTAGTGGTTTAGGAGGAGTTGCGGATGGCATACTGGTACCCCCTATCACAATGAATGGCAAAGTCCATGTGTTGGTATGGAAAACCCCAAAAGTTGGTCAGATCAAAATCTAAAATAGGAGGTGCACTACAGCATCATGTAATAAAGATCCTCTGAAAGTTTCATCAAATTCCATTCAGTGGTTTAGGAGGAGTTGCGGATGGCATCATGGTACCCCTATCACAATGAATGTCAGAGTCCATGTTTTGGTATGGGTAACACCAAATATTCATCGGATCAAAATCTAAAATAGGAGGTGCACTATGGCATCATGTAATAAAGATCCTCTGAAAGTTTCATCAAATTCCATTCAGTGGTTTAGGAGGAGTAGCAGATGGCATCATGGTACCCCTATCACAATGAATGTCAAAGTCCATGTTTTGGTATGGGTAACCCCAAATATTCATCAGATCAAAATCTAAAATAGGAGGTGCACTATGGCATCATGTAATAAAGATCCTCTGAAAGTTTCATCAAATTCCATTAAGTGGTTTAGGAGGAGTTGCGGATGGCATCATGGTACCCCTATCACAATGAATGTCAAAGTCCATGTTTTGGTATGGGTAACCCCAAATATTCATCAGATCAAAATCTAAAATAGGAGGTGCACTATGGCATCATGTAATAAAGATCCTCTGAAAGTTTCATTAAATTCCATACAGTGGTTTAGGAGGAGTTGCGGATGGCATCATGGTACCCTCTATCACATTGAAAGTCAAAGTCCATGTTTTTCTATGGGAAACCCCAAAAATTGGTCCGATCAAATTCTAAAATAGGAGGTGCACAATGCCATCATGGGATAAAGATTCTCTGAAAGTTTCATCAAATTCCATTCAGTAGTTTAGGAGGAGTTGCGGATACAAAGCTCGGACGGACGGACGGATGGACACAACGAATACTATATACCCCGCTTTTTTCAAAAGCGGGGGTATAATAATTTACCCCTTTTTTAGCTGTAATTTTGGACCTGATTTGGACCAACTTGAAAACTGGGCCCATAATAAAATAAAATGCTCCGCTGGGCGCAGCTAGATACGACCGCAGATGTCGAACCCTGAATAGTTGGGGCAATTATGAACACAAAATTCAAGCTTGATACAATACTGAATTTGGATTGTGAATAAATATTTTACACAGCATAGTTTTCTGACACAGAATGAATGTTGTCTAAGAACTTAAAAATTTTATCAGTATTATTTGTTTTTATATATAAATCAGAAATAACCAATTTAAAATTTAAAATTGGGCACACATATCAATTTCTTGCTATTGTGCAATACTGTGCAATTGAAAATTTCTTCAAATATTTGACACATAATAGGTTTCTGACACAGAATAACTGAAATCAAAGAACTTAGAATTGGTCATATGATTTGAATTTATATTCAATTTTTTGCTTCTTGTGCAATACAATATGCTGTGCCCCCCCCCCAAAAAAAATTTACCCCTTTTTTAGCTTTTGTGCAATACACTATGAAGTTGCACATTGACCCCCCCCTCCCAAAAAAAAACAAGAAACAATAAAATTTATTGTAACCCCCCCCCCCTTTTTTTGCTAAAAAAATTTGAAATTTTCTTTTTGATTTATGAAATATGAAATGAGAAAAAAATTACCCCATCCCCAATTTCTCATTTACCCCCCCCCCCTAAATTTTGTTTTCAACCCCCCCCCCCATTTCTTTATACTTTGCAACCATAACAGCCCATTTAAATACACCATAACATATTAAAATAGAAAATGACATCATAGTCATGGATGACAAATTTTATATATACATAATTTAAAAGCAGTTTAGATGAGATAAACAAACAAGCTTCATCAGCACATTTTATATTGGCAAATTTCCAATGAAGTTCATTAAACTAGAGTTATTGGCAAATTTCCAATGGAATTTGTTAATAATAAAGTTTTGATAACAGGGCATACATATCAATTTCTTGCTATTGCGCAATACTGTGCAATTGAAAATTTCTTCAAATATTTGACACATAATAGGTTTCTGACACAGAATAACTGAAATAAAGAACTTAGAATTGGTCATATGATTTGAATTTATATTCAATTTTTTGCTTCTTGTTCAATACAATATGCTGTGGAGAATTGCCCCCCCCCCAAAAAAAAATTTACCCCCTTTTTAGCTTTTATTTTGGACCCCGATTTGGACCAACTTGAAAACTGGGCCCATAATAAAAAAAACTAAGTACATGTTCAGATTCAGCATATCAAAGAACCCCAAGAATTCAATTTTTGTTAAAATCAAACTAAGTTTAATTTTGGACCCTTTGGACCTTAATGTAGAACAATTTGAAAACGGGACCAAAAATTAAGAATCTAAATGCACGGTTAGATTCGGCATATCAAAGAACCCCAATAGTTCAATTTTCGATGAAATCAAACAAAGTTTAATTTTGGACCCCGATTTGGACCAACTTGAAAACTGGGCCCATAATAAAAAAACTAAGTACATGTTTAGATTCAGCATATCAAAGAACCCCAAGAATTCAATTTTTGTTAAAATCAAACTAAGTTTAATTTTGGACCCTTTGGACCTTAATGTAGAACAATTTGAAAACGGGACCAAAAATTAAGAATCTAAATGCACGGTTAGATTCGGCATATCAAAGAACCCCAATAGTTCAATTTTCGATGAAATCAAACAAAGTTTAATTTTGGACCCCGATTTGGACCAACTTGAAAACTGGGCCAATAATAAAAAAACTAAGTACATGTTTAGATTCAGCATATCAAAGAACCCCAAGAATTCAATTTTTGTTAAAATCAAACTAAGTTTAATTTTGGACCCTTTGGACCTTAATGTAGACCAATTTGAAAACGGGACCAAAAATTAAGAATCTAAATGCACGGTTAAATTCGGCATATCAAAGAACCCCAATAGTTCAATTTTCAATAAAATCAAACAAAGTTTAATTTTGGACCCTTTTGGCCCCTAATTCCTAAACTGACCAAAACTCCCAAAATCAATCCCAACCTTCCTTTTGTGGTCATAAACCTTGTGTTTAAATTTCATAGATTTCTATTTACTTATACTAAAGTTATTGTGCAAAAACCAAGAAAAATGCTTATTTGGGCCATTTTTTAGCCCCTAATTCCTAAACTGTTGGGACCAAAACTCCCCAAAACAATCCCAACCTTCCTTTTGTGGTCATAAACCTTGTGTTAAAATTTCATAGATTTCTATTTACTTATACTAGAGTTATTCTGCGAAAACAACAAATATGCTTATTGGGCCCTTTTTTGGCCCCTGATTCTTAAACTGTTGGGACCAAAACTCCCAAAATCAATCCCAACCTTCCTTTTGTGGTCATAAACCTTGTGTTTAAATTTCATAGATTTCTATTAACTTATACTAAAGTTATAGTGCGAAAACCAAATGTCTTCGGACGACGACGCAGACGACGGACGACGACAACGACAACGACGACGACGACGCCGACGCCAACGTCATACCAATATACGACCGCAAAAATTTTGCGGTCGTATAAAAACTAAGTACATGTTTAGATTCAGCATATAAAAGAACCCAAAGAATTCAATTTTTGTTAAAATCAAACTAAGTTTAATTTTGGACCTTAATGTAGACCAATTTGAAAACGGGACCAAAAATTAAGAATCTAAATACACTGTTAGATTCGGCATATCAAAGAACCCCAATAGTTCAATTTTCGATGAAATCAAACAAATTTTAATTTTGGACCCTTTTGGCCCCTAATTCCTAAACTGTTGGGACCAAAACTCCAAAAATCAATCCCAACCTTCCTTTTGTGGTCATAAACCTTGTGTTTAAATTTCATAGATTTCTATTTACTTATACTAAAGTTATTGTGCAAAAACCAAGAAAAATGCTTATTTGGGCCCTTTTTTAGCCCCTAATTCCTAAACTATTGGGACCAAAACTCCCAAAAACAATCCCAACCTTCCTTTTGTGGTCATAAACCTTGTGTTAAAATTTCATAGATTTCTATTTACTTATACTAGAGTTATTGTGCGAAAAACCAAGAAAAATGCTTATTGGGCCCTTTTTTGGCCCCCCATTCTTAAACTGTTGGGACCAAAACTCCCAAAATCAATCCCAACCTTCCTTTTGTGGTCATAAACCTTGTGTTTAAATTTCATAGATTTCTATTCACTTATACTAAAGTTATAGTGCGAAAACCAAATGTCTTCGGACGACGACGCTGACGACGGACGACGACGCAGACGACGACGACGACGACGACAACGATGACGCCAACGTCATACCAATATACGACCGCAAAAATTTTGCGGTCGTATAAAAACCAAGAAAAATGCTTATTTGGGCCCTTTTTTAGCCCCTAATTCCTAAACTGTTGGGACCAAAACTCCCAAAAACAATCCCAACCTTCCTTTTATGGTCATAAACCTTGTGTTAAAATTTCATAGATTTCTATTTACTTATTTTAGAGTTATTGTGCGAAAACCAAGAAAAATGCTTATTGGGCCCTTTTTGGCCCCCGATTCTTAAACTGTTGGGACCAAAACTCCCAAAATCAATCCCAACCTTCCTTTTGTGGTCATAAACCTTGTGTTTAAATTTCATAGATTTCTATTAACTTATACTAAAGTTATAGTGCGAAAACCAAATGTCTTCGGACGACGATGCTGACGACGGATGACGACGACGACGCCAACGTCATACCAATATACGACCGCAAAAATTTTGCGGTCGTATAAAAACAAAAGCCAAACCTGTTTAATTGACATTTCAATCCAGTTCTTTGATGTTAACTGGAACAGGTGTCTAACACAGGTAATCAACACCTGTCTGTCAACGATCTTTGTGTCCCCTATCTTTATTACTCAAATTAAAATACCTGGTTATAGTAAAAGTGGCACGACAACCATTTAGTGTGGTACCTTTCAATGATAAATTTGACGATGTTTCAGGTCAAAAACACAAGTATGAATGAAACAAAGAAAAGAATTCTCATGAAAAAAAAACCCTTGACCAAACGTCTGAAAGGTATGGTAATACACAATTTAGATGTGGCATACTCCCTATTAGAATTGAAACAGGATACTTTGTCCGTGAGGCTGAAGCTGATTGCATATGTAAACTTTGTGATTCTAAGTGTATCGAAAATGGACACCATTTCCTTTTGACTAGTCCTTCCTACAATGATCTGAGAGTGAAGCTGTGTAATGATATAGGTTATCCCATTTTGAACTTATCAATTGATGAACAATTCATAATTTTAGTTTGTCAATATCCAAGAAAAACTGCTATATTCTTGAATAATGCCTTTACCTTATGGAAACATTGTATGTATAGAAACTGTCAAATTCCATAACTATTTGCTATCATGATTTATTTATATTTGTTTATTTAATGTTTAAAGTGACTTATAGGTCCAAAGGGCCAGGAGTTTGCTTAAATAACTATGTTTTAATATACATTTGTATGTTTATATGTAACACATGTCTCTATAATAAACAAATTTCCCATCATAAGAGATGAAAAATTACTTTATAAAACAGTAGTGGTTGAATGAATTTACCAATTACACACAAAATGTCAAGTATTCAAAACGGTTTAATGTCCAGCAATACACTAATCCTTACAAATAATCATATGATAAAATGAATCTATTTTACCTTCAAAATGAACTCTGGATCATATACAACCAAATTATTTGCCATATTTAACAGGGTTGTTCTTGTTTTATCTGCAGAGTTTCTGAAATCTGGTTGACAAATCAATGATCCACTTACTGCATTGATGAAACCCAACTGAAACAAAAATTAAAACCACTTTTTAGTATTCACACATCCTGACAGTAATTTTATGATATTCTTCTGGTAAAAAGAATTTAGAGGATTTCCAGTTTTTAGAGTTGTCAATTTTTTTAGGAATCATGACACATTTGCATAATATTCTAAATTTAAGATTAAACAATATATAAAATCAATAATTAGACATGTAAACTGCAAACAGACATTTTTACAATGCCCTTAACAGATAGTGATTTGCTGTATAGAAATACCATTGAAAGCAGGAATGGACTGTATGTTAATAACACCAAGGAGTTGTGGTATATTTTTTACCTATAAATGGTTGATATTTTCACAACTACCAATTTCAGTACTGATACTGCCTACAGACTAGTACGTATACTGTACTGTATGCCAAAGATTTCTTGCAGTCCTTCAGAATACTTAGAGTGCTGTAAATAATGATCAAAATGCTAGCAGGTTGACAATTATAAAGTACATTTATTTACACAAGTCTCTAAAAATGAAAAGAACACAAACCTTCATTCCATTTACATCATGTAATGGTTTGGAGATTGGTTTTAGACTTGGGTCACTGGCTGGAGAAACAAAGTCAGGAATAGTTATTCCATGGTCTTTTATATCAACTTCTAATTTGTACTGTGGTGGTTTGACTTCATACCGAGATATTGCTGTTACTTTCCCAGTATTATCAAGAATCTTCTTTCTGGATTTTAATGTGGAGTGCTCATCACTCTTTCTTTTTGTTGATTCCTTCTTTGCTGTCAAGCCAGATGAAATTTTACTTGACAATTTGCTTGGAATGTATGAGCTAACAGGTTCTATCTTTATTGTGACAACTGGAGCTGATGATTTCAACAAATCAGACTGTAAATTTTCTTTTGAAAGTAAAGATGAGAAAGCTGGTTGTCTTTCAGCTCCTCCTATCACAGTTAATCTGGATTGGTCAGATTTCATTAGAAGGCTACTTGTCAAACTTGATGACTGTCCTAGTCGACTACTCAAACCTGATGAGTATCCAAGTCGACTTGTCAAATTTGAAGAGGTATTCAAGTTGCTTGTTAAATTTGTTTTCAGGCCTGGAGATCCAGACAACATTAAATCAGTTTGGGTAGGACCAAGAAGTGCATTTTGCAAAGATGATCGGTCTGGTATTTTTCCACCTTTTGGAGTATCCATGCCAGATTTCATTTTTCCTGGTACTGTTTCTAATCCAGAGAATTTTTCAGTTTTCACCAGACTGGACCCAAGACCAAGGCCTAAAATTTACATTTTAAATGTAAATAATTACTGAATATTATTATCTAAATTACAGATAAAACCTCTGATGTAAAACTTGACCAAAGTCATTAAAAGTGAAATGACCAACATGTACATATCAAATAACATTTGTACAAAAAGCAGGAGAACCCCTACTTATAACATACAATCAACTCTCGTTATCTCAAACTCGCTTGAGTCAAATTTTCGGATGAGTCGAATTTTTTTTACGGTCCTAAAAGTGCAAATATATGTATTTTGACTCCTTTTTTGTCAAATTTTCTTCTATCTCAAACGTGAGTCCCAAATTATAAAAACAACAAAAATTCTATTTGTTATGTCAAATAATCTTCATCAAAACATCACCTTGCAGAACAATTTGTAATTTTGATCTATTGGAATAAATTTGTCTTCAACTCTTTATTATTTTTATAAATATAAAATGGTAAAATTTAAATTAAGTAAGTATCTGAACATGGATAAAGTGATGTTTGGTAAGTAAATGTACATGCAAACTATCGTTTTAATCCAGCAACTACAAAAATTATAGATTTACCAGACCTTCGGGGTATTTTATTACCTCCCCTTCGTAACTTGGAAAATTTGTCAGCTCCCTTTTAGTCAAATTTAGTCTATCTCAAACATTTTTCACGGTCTTAAGGACTTCGAGATAATGAGTCGACTGTATCTTAAGTATGCTGATGATTCCACTATGCATACATCTGGGAAGGATATCAATATTTTACAAAAAAAAAATACAAATGTACATGAAAACTTATTTTAAGTATAAAAATGGTGTGAAAATAATAATATCTTTATAAATTGTAACAAAACCAAATGTATGGTACTTGGAACCAGACAAGAGCTTTTATCCCAGGAGGAAAACCCTTCTCTTATACTGAATTCCCAATTACTACAACATTCCACATGTGAAAAGCTTCTGGGTGTAAAAATTGACCCTCACCTCAATTGGACCAACCAGATAGATTTCATTTGTTCAAAAATATCATCTCGTATTTATCTCTTATCTAGAATAAAGAAATTTCTAAACCATGAAGCTAGAAAACTCTTCTACACTGGGTATATCTTACCACTAATTGACTACTGTTGTGTTATTTGGGGAAACTGTAGTAATGATAATTTGAATCGCATTCTCAAGTTACAAAAAAGAGCTGCCTGGTTAATTTTAGATACTGATCCCTTTGCACATTCTCTGCCCTTATTTTACAAACTTGGTTGGATGACGATTGAAGACAGAATTAAATATCATAAATGTTTACTCGTGTTTAAATGTCTGAAGGATGAGGCTCTATCATATTTAGAAAATAAAATTGTATCTATTTCTGAAACTAATAAATATCAACTACGAAATGTTGTTAAAGGTGATCTTCATGTCCCAAAGCCCAGAATAGAAATTTACAAAAAGTCGTTTACTCTGGACCACTCTTATGGAACAACCTACCAGCCATAATTTGTAACGCTCAAAGTATCAATGCATTTAAGGATAGGCTTAAAACCAACTTTTTTAACCAATTAAATGAATAAAGAATTACAAATTACCTTTATTTAATATTGTTGATTAAATTTTCAACATGATTGGTATGATTATTATAAATGAATGTTTATGATTGAAAACAATGGATGTTCAATTACTGACAATCTGATACAAACTATGAGCAACTGTTATTGTTAATATTTTATATTTGATTTATATGATAAATATTTGTGATTGTTGCTAATACTTTATTTGACTTCATATTGTACATTTTCACAGCTTGTTTTTAGTTTTTTTGTGAAAATTGAGGGCCTCAGGGAAGATTGGTTTTATAACTTACTGTGTAACCCTCATTAAATAAAGTTTTTATTATCATTATATTATGAACTGTAGGTCAGCATGACTTATCTTAAGTCCTTATAAAAAGATTATGCTAACATTAAGAGATTAACTTATATGAAATGTACTGAGATACATACTCAAATGTTAAACTTAACCAAACCTAACCTTAACAAAATTCAGTTAACTATGAAATATGGGTCAACTGACAATCTTCTTGCAGAGTATGCATACATCAGATGAATCTGGCTAAAAAAACAATTATGATATCAATCATTAGATGCCAAGTTGTGCAGAACATTTTCCCTCAACTCACTAAGAAGTTATATGCTTGCAATATACATTTTTGTACATATCTGGAACATACATGCATACATGTATAAGGTATTAATACCTGATTTGGCTGTCAATTCTGTTTTAACTGACCACTTTGACATCAATGATGAACTACAAGTTGTTGAAAGCAGTGACTTGCTTTCACCTAATGAAAACCCACTTCTCTCCTTTGAAGACATTTCTACAGTCAAACTGAAAAAGAAATTAACTTTAATCTTTGAAAAACGAAATAGACTGGATTTAATTTGCAAACCAAAGACTTTGGAACTAAAAGTTTGGCATTAACAACCACCCAGAGAAAAAATGGGGGATGCAACACATAACAAATCCATTCCCCAGATGATTCTTCCAAACTTAAAGACAAACTACTATGTGTCTTTTTTCAAATGCAAAAGGTCTTTCATGAATTTCTCTAATGTTTCTTTAAAATGAGGTTAAAAATTATTACCCTACATGTGTACCTTTTGATTCCGATTGTCATGAGAGTCGTAGGTAATTCTTGTCTTTTCCAATGTTGAAATGTTTCAAATAATTTAAGAGAGTTGAATTTCCAATTTTCATGTGTATTTCCCTGATTTTTTCAGTATATATGACGTCACCACAGGCATATGTGACACTGCAGAATATGTGCAAGTTTTGTATCCGAAAGTCTGATCCATGTTGACTTTCAAGATATTGTTATTTTAAACGTACTGTAAAGTAATGGAGTTTAGAGTTATTCACCAAAAAATAAGTTGCCGAAGTATGCAAGACACACCGTACATGTAGGAAACACTGCCTGTACTACCAGTACATTTACATATCATTTAAATTCACATTTCTGATTTTTTAGTGGGCCATAGGAGTCTATAAATTATACTTCACAAATATTATATATATAATATCCCCTTGCAATTTCTAGTTACTTACTATTTTAACTTAAACAGACCTACGTTAAGTCTAAATTGACATTAATGACAAGTCAAATGAACATTGATGAAACTTGAAAGTGAAACTGAAGTGAAAGTAAATCCACAGTACTGTCAGTAGTGTCACGTTCACAATAAAACACCGTCTTAAAAAATATAAAAAATCCTATTACCTTAGGCTTACAAATCGTCGAAATAAATGTCTAGAAAATACTGTGTGTATTTCACAACGGTTACAACATGTTTGTAAACATTTGCTGACACTTGTGGATTTTAGTCAGAATAATCTTCAAGTCAATATCGGAAAGGAAATAAATATTGTTAAATCTTTGGTATCTGTAATGAAACTAAATACACTATTATCAATATGTTGCCTTTTCTAAGATCTAAATACAACAACAAAATCATGAATTTGTACTTATTACTTAGCATTTAATTAATCGGGACATTACCTGACTACACTAAAAGATTTTATTTAGCATGTCCTTTTTTCGCGCCAAATTCTCACACACCAAAAAATACCATTAAAAGTAACAGAAAAATGCCTGGCGTTGGTGAAGATTGGGTAAATAATCCATTGGGAGTAATTCAACATATATTTGGTAATTTTGATCTATTGTATTTTATGTGTTGTTCTTATTACCGATAGGCCTATTTTGGGACCAGTTTGAATCTAGCACAAGACATAGTCTAGGAAGGGGGGGGAGGGTGTTGTGGCCGAATTAAGGTGGAAAATTATGGTAACATCCCACTTGGTCTACTCCCATTACGTCTACTGTGGAATATGAAGAAATTCCCATTTGGTCTACTTGTTAAAATTTAGTGTGTCTACTAGGAAACAAGATATGGCAAGCCGAAGTGGACAAAAATAGGTATTTTCTAATATTAGAAAATGAATTTGTAATATTAGAAATTCAATTTCTAATATTACTTATTCAATTTCTAATATTACTAATTTAATTTCTAATATTACTAATTCAATTTCTAATATTACATATTTGGTGGATTTTGTAATATTATTAAATGATTTTGTAATATTAGAAATTCATTTTCTAATATTAGGAATTCCTCGATAATTTCTAATATTAGAAAATGAATTCATAATATTACAAAATCTTCTTTCTATAATTTAAGATAATTTTTAATATTAGAAAAGATGGCGACTGTTTTAAGAATTACTCATAAATGATTTCTCCCTAAACATTTTTGTTAAAAATGTCAGCACAGTGCAAAAGTGACCTCAATCAAATACTCTTAAGAATTGAGGCTGCTGCTATTGCCGAAAATCACCAAGACTTGGAAAGATGTCTAGCTGAAGGGGAAAGAAAACTTCGAGAAAGTGAAAATATACTAGACGAAGAAACCTTTTCTAGTATAGAAACGTCTCTAGGGATCATTAGTTTTTCTAGCATATCATGGTTTTAAAAAAGCTTTGTTTTATAATATAAGAATTTCTTTTTGTAATATTAGAAATTGAATTTCTAATATTCGTAAATGCCTTTAATTTGTAATATTAGAAATTGAATTTCTAATATTAGAAAATGAATAAGTAATATTAGAAATTGAATTAGTAATATTAGGAATTAAATTAGTAATATTAGAAATTGAATTAGTAATATTAGAAATTGAATTAGTTATATTAATAAATCGATTTGTAATATTAGAAAATGGTGCATAATTTCTTATATTACTTATTCAATTCCTAATATTAGAAAATCAATTAAGAATATTACAAAATGAATTTCTAATATTAGAAAATGAATTAGTAATATTAGAAATTGAATTTGTAATATTACAAAATCATTTTCTAATATTATAAATTCTGGGCTATTTTCTAATATTAGAAAATCAAGAATTTCTAATATTCATAAATAAATTAGTAATATTAGAATTGATTAAGTAATATTAGAAAATGAATTTCTAATATTACAAATTCATTTTCTAATATTAGAAAATACCTCATTTTTGTCCACTTTGGCTTGCCATAACAAGAGGCAATTCCGGTTTTGTCTAGTCAATTAAAATAAGAGTGTGTTTACTAGGGAACCAAAGGCATTTCCCATTTCGCCTATTTGTTTAGATTTAGTGTTTTTACTAGGGAACAAGAGCCATTTCCCTTAATTCCCATTTCGTCTACTTGTTTAAATTTATCGTATTTACTAGGGAACCAGAAAAATTTCCGATTTTGTCTACTATTTTAAATAAAAGGTGTCTCTACTAGGAAAAGGAGGCATTGCTAATTTTGTCTAAAATTTCAACTTTAAATTGTTGATATAGGAATTGTGTAATTCCTTCATTTAAAGTGAAAATTTGGGACCTGTTCAATTACATTTCACCTCATCAATTGTTAAAACAATAAACTATATGTGTAAATCAACAAAAACAACACTCACATTTTAGACAATTGACTTTAATTGAAGCCAATTAATTATTATATTCACAGAAAATTATTATAAAATTGTATCTTTTTTTAAAGATTTATCTTTTTTATATTTAAACAAGTAGATGAAATGTTCTCTAGTGAACACACTAAATTTAAAGAAGTAGATGAAATGGGAAATGCCTCAGGTTCCCTATTAAACACCCTCGTATTTTAGTTGAGTAGACGAAATGGGAAATGCCTCTTGTTCCCTAGTTAAACACACTAAATTTAAACAAGTAGACAAAGTGGGAATAGACCTAATGGGAATGGTACAATCATAGACCAAATGGGAGTAGATCAAGTGGCAATAAACCAAAATTATAACTGGGTAGATCATGTGGTATCACAGGTTCACTGGGATGTCAGTTGTGACCTGTTACTTTTAAGCCTCTCCCCCTCTCCCCATTAGGCATTATGGTCATGACATTAGATTTTGATATGCATGTGTTTTCAATAAGCTATTTATTCAAATTTAAATTATTTATTTCCTAATCATAGGGCCCATATCGGGCATAACCGATTTTATCCTTACACACACACTCCCACACAAACTTTCTCTCTTCATACATTCTGATTAAAATAAACACTTACAGTAAGACATGTAATTATTGTTATGGAAGAGAGAATGACAAAGTAACAACCAAATAGAGATAACTAATATCTAGAATCATGCACTTGCATGAGATTTCAGATAATTAGCATATATTTAAAAACAAACGAGTCAGGTTTTTGTCTTGCCTGCGACGAAAAGTTGCTCAGGTGAGATAAAGGTATTACTTTGTGGCAGCGGCGGTGTAAATTTTTTTACAATTTTAATAACTTTGAACATGTAATACCTACAATTAAGTTTTATTGTCCACAAGGTAGCTTATCGTATAAGGTTTGCCGCAGTATACTTGTCTTGTGACCCTGACCTCATTTTCATGGTTAACTGAATTCACAAACATGAATTTAAAATCTACGTCCAAGTTTCGTGGTTAAATCCATTTCTCAGCAACTGTAATACCTAGGACAACCATATTTGGTCTATAGATAGTTCTTAGTGAGTACATGCCAGTCTGACACCTGGCTTGGGACCTTGACCTCAATTTCATGCTCGAGTGACTTTGTCACTTTTTCGTGGTTAAGTCTATTTATTAGAAACTGTAATACCTAGACCCACCGTATTTGGTCAATAGATAGTTCTTGATGGGTACATGCCAGTCTGACACCTGGCTTTGGACCTTGTCGTCACTTTTTCATGGTAAAGTCCATTTTTCAGCAACTGTAATATCTAGACCTACTATATTTGGTCTATTCATAGTTCTTGATGGGCAAAGAAACTGCATTTGTATATATACTCCACAAAAAAAGTCAAGGACCCCTTTCATTTGAATTAATGTTACATTTTCACCAAAGTCTACAGGCAAAACAAATTCAACTAGAAACCAGAAACTTTGCAGGATACTTTATCCATATCTTGCCAACATTTTTCAAGCGCTTTTTAAAAATAAACAGTCTGACACTGTCTCTGGACCTTGACCTCAATTTCATGGTTGAGTGACTTATATCCAAATTTCTTGATTGTCCTTTTTTAAGCAACTGTAATAACTAGACCCATCCGTGTTTGGTCTATAGATAGTTCTTAGTGGGTACATGTATATACACCTGTATCTGGACTTTGACCTCAATTTCATGCATGAGTGACTTTGTCACATTTTCCTGATTAGATCTATTTCTCAGCAACTTTAATACCTAGACCCACCATATTTGGTCAATAGATTCACTTTGACCTTTGACCTCAAGGTCAAGTTATTATTTTTATCCTAGAGGTACACAAGATTGATCTAGAATAAAGTGAAGGGGAGACATGTTTTGGTTTATAAAAACAGTTCACCTAGTTCCATTTGAAATTATACACAACTACAGTTGCAATCTTTCCAGTGGTGATTTTTATCACTTTAAGTTTACCAACGAATTCCAATGGCCTCAGGTGAATTATTAACACCGAGAAAAATATGTATGAGAACAAACAGTTGTGTATTGTGTGGATTCTCGTCCATAAACATTGAACATAGAAACAGGAGAAGGGGTTGGAAAAAACTCCAAACAAAAACTGAAGTTGAACCCCGACAGGGTATAAGAGCACCTCATTGATTGGTTAATTTTAAATGACTTTCTAGATGCTGATTGGTTGGTCAAAGTCCAGCAAATTTGACCCTAGACATGATCCTCAAGCGGCTGTATTAAGATCTCCCACAAGTGACATATATAAAAAACCAAACAAGAATAAGGTGCAAGTTCATAGAACTAATTTTAATTAGATTGAAACTTTTGGTTGATTGGAACCAGACTTGGCAGCCAGGATTATTAGGTTGTTTTCTTTCAGAATCCTGTAAAATAATAATCTGGACTGTTGTTTCTTAGGTGTTTGTGGTTGTAGATTAGCAAATTGAATCCAGGTTAATTTCATTTCTCAGTAAATGTAATATATAGACCCACCATTTTTGGGCTATATATACATCTTGGTGGGTACATACTGTCAGCGTACAGCATACAGGGATCTTGTTTGTCATGAATTGCCTCCATATTTGTGCTATATCCCAAAAAGTGAAAAATTCCCATTCAAAACATTTATTTAATCAGACTTCTTTTTGATCAGTGTTAATTGTAGATGTTGTCAAAGTGGAACATCTTCCAGCTTGTCAAAGTTTTTGCAGGCTTTTTTACATTTCTTTAAGCAAACCAATGAAGCTGCATTTGTATATATACTCCACAAAAAAGTTAAGGACCACTTTCATTTGAATTAATGTTATTATATTTTCACCAAAGTCTATGGGCAAAACAAATTAAACTAGAAACTGGAAACTTTGCAGGATACTTTATCCATATCTTGCCAACATCTTTCAAGTGCTACCTCATTTTTAAAATAATCAGTTTACAGGTTTTCAAAAATCAGTATTTTCCCAAAAAATCTTCATTTTGGCAATTTCAATGAGGTCTAAAACCATTTGACCACCATTTCTTGGCTTTTCAGCAGATTCAATAAAAAAAATGACAGAAATAAGGATCCTTTTGGCAGGGCCCATTTTTGTCAGTGGAAAATCTGTGCATTTTTCAAGCTGATTTTTAAAGATGAGACAGTCATGTTTGAATTTTGCACGTTGTCACTGCAGTTAAGCGTTTTTGATTTTAAATAACAGACAGTTCAAAAGTCATTGATCTATGGAAACAGAACCTGCCATTATTAAAAGAATTTTTGGGCAAGGTCTCATTTTTGGGGCAAAAATTAAATTTCAGAAATCGTCATTTTTCTAAAAATTGAAAACAGTTGGAACATTGACAATAAATTATGTTAAAGAGTTAATGTCAAATGTCCAAAATCAATCAAAACGATACTTATCACTGTAAAATTTAAGGCTTTGACCTTTACGCAAGATATTTAGACAGGAACTGTAATAGTATTGTAATGGAAATATTAATTAAGTAGTGGTCCTTAGCTTTTTTTGTTGAGTATATATTGAACCTGGTCAATTAAACTTGATATGAAATAGTCATTTTCCATAAAGATGAATTTGATTGGAATAATATTTAATGATATATATTTTGGTTCTTCCAGATTCAAAGGAAAAGTCTGATGGTACAAATTGTGTCAAGGAGTACTTCCGAAACAAACTCTTAGAAAAAAATGCATTGAACTGGGTAAGTCTGATTTGAAGTCTCATACATGTAGGTTATCACATGCCTATTTCCAGATCTGCAATAATATCATCCAGAGCCTTCCATATCTACCCTGAGGTGGCAGCAGAGGGCAGATATGGGTCTTTTTATTATAAATATGCGATAAAAAGCAAGTATTTCCTGACCTCTTGGATACATTATATTTTTCTATAAGTTTTAAAGGTGAGGGTTATCTTCACTTGTAGAAAGGTGCAAGAAAACTGCAGTCTTGTTATTGTACATAAATAATTATTTTATCTTAGAACTGTAGGAATAAATCATAATGTTGAATTTTACATTCTCTTATGATGGTGCGTTGTTATCTATTTCTCGCTCGATGAATTATTTGTCATAACTAATTCCCCATCATATGACATGAACAAGTGTTATGAGAAATTCTTTTATTTGATTGGCCTTGATCCAAACTTTGCTGTTTTCTGATTGGTTGAAATCTGCGCGGTCATCGTTGAAAGCCAGCGTTGCATAGCAACATTTGACATCACAGAACAATGAGTGTTCAGATTTCCCACCGGTCTGACGCAGAATCACAAACAAACATTCCTGAAGAATCATAAGAGAAATAGGTTGAACAACTCGTAAAAATTTGATACCGCTTGATATCAACTCTCGTTATTTAATTTGCACTTAATAATAAACTCGCCAAAGGCTTGTTTATTATTATATCCAAATTAAGCAACTCGATTTGATATCAAGGGATATCTGATTCTCACTCATTGTGAAACCTATAATTAATTTATGATAATCTTTGCATACACATGTACATGAATGGATTTGGGTGAAATTCTTGTTAATGTTGAAATAATATCTTCTATGTTAACATTTTTTTGGTGTTATTTATTTTTAATTTAAACTATAATTATTGTCCTACTAATTGACTCACATGAAGTGTTGAATCTCTTTAGCTAATTTTTTTTCCTAGGACTGAGCAAACAGGCAGTATTACCTCTGTGGTCAGGGCTTTTACATACATGAAAATCTTGAAGTGCCACCTTTTGTAGACACTATACTTCATTTTTTTTAGCTCACCTGGCCCAAAGGGCCAAGTGAGCTTTTCTCATCACTTGGCGTCCGTCGTCCGGCGTCGTCGTTAACATTTTACATTTTGAACTTCTTCTAGAGAACCACTGAATGGAATGAAACCAAACATGGCATGAATGTTCCTTATGAGGTGCTGACCAAGTGTTGTTACTTTGTAGCCGATCCATAATCCAAGATGGTCGCCAGCAGGGGACTTAGTTTAACATAGATCCTAAGGGAAATGCATACAAATGACTTCTTTTAGAGAACCACTGAATGGAATGAAACTAAATCTGGCATGAATGAACCCTTATAAGGTGCTGACCATGTGTTGTTACTTTGTAGCCGATCCATCATCCAAGATGGCCGCCAGAGGGGGACTTATTTAACATAGGACCCTATGGGAAATGCATACAAATGACTTCTTTTAGAGAACCGTTGAATGGAATGAAACCAAACATAGCATGAATGTTCCTTATGAGGTGCTGACCAAGTGTTGTTACTTTGTAGCCGATCCATAATCCAAGATGGTCGCCAGCGGGGGACTTAGTTTAACATAGATCCTAAGGGAAATGCATACAAATGACTTCTTTTAGTGACCCACTTAATGGAATGAAACCAAACATGGGATGAATATTCCTTATGAAGTGCTGACCAAGTGTTGTTTTGTAGCTGATCCATCATCCAAGATGGCCGCCAGCAGGGAACTTAGTTTAACATAGGACCCTATGGGAAATGCATACAAATGACTTCTTTTAGAGAACCACTGAATGGAATGAAACTAAATCTGGCATGAATGTTCCTTATGAGGTGCTGACCAAGTGTTGTTACTTTGTAGCCGATCCATCATCCAAGATGGCCGCCAGAGGGGGACTTAGTTTAACATAGGACCCCATGGGAAATGCATTCAAATGACTTCTTTTAGAGAACCGTTGAATGGAATGAAACCAAACATGGCATGAATGTTCCTTATGAGGTGCTGACCAAGTGTTGTTACTTTGTTGCCTATCCATCATCCAAGATGTTTAGAAGTTTATCAGAAAATTGTAAAAAAAATTCTGAATGGTCACAACTTGACCACATATTCAAAAATAATAATGATAAGATGTCTTCAGTAGCTATTGTAAGACTACACTAAGATGACCTGTTTTTAACTTTAAATACTGTGTCAAATTAAACCAATCTTGGTCTCAATCATTATGTAATTTTACATAATTTCCAAAATCACATTAGATACAGGTGAGCGACACAGGCTCTTGAGAGCCTCTAGTTATGTTAACTTCTAAATAAAACAGTTGTCTTTAAAAAAAAAAGAAGTAATGATAAGTAATCAGTTTAACAAATTTTTAAACATTTTACATAAAATAACACATTAATTAACAAGTTTATGAAAATTAGATTTAAACAAGGGAGATAATACAGTATTGTTTACGAAAATAATAACATGTTGAGCATGACATCGATCGCTATTGAAAGTGACTAGTTAGCCAAATTCAAAAATTCTATTTTCGGTATGAAATTTGACATCCCACACATTTGGCGTGATACTAACCCATTTTGGTCCAATCTATCAGAAAGGCACATTTTAGTTCAATTGAAAGTTAAGTGCAAATTTTTAGGAGGGTTTGGTTACTCATACGAAACAAATTTTTCTTTAGACATTATATTTATTTGCAGATTCCAAGTCTGAATGATTCTCCAGTACACACACTGAAACCCAACTCTCTAGTGAGATTCAGATGTATGGTACAAGATATATATGACCCAGAATTCTATCTTGGACTGTATCATGTTAAAGATTTAGAAACATCAACAGTTGTTCAGAAATCTGGGATGTACAAAGATATTGCTGACTGCTCTGTGAGTAGTACATTTACATCTTACATCCTGCTAAATAGCAAATATATGATTGGTTAAACGAGTACACGTGAAAACCCCATATATTTAATATGGGGCAGTTGACATCTTGTTTTTTAGCTCACATTGGACCCAAAGGATCCAATGTTAAATCTTCTTGTCTGAAACCACTTGACCAATTGGAACCAGACTCGGCAGCAATGGTCCTTAGGAGGTCCTCTTTGAGAAATATGTCTGATTTCGTTGACTGTGAACCAAGATGGCTTCAAGAGCTGAACTTAGTCATGTTAGTTTAACATAGGACCCTATGGGAAATTCACTCAAAAATTTACTTGTCTGAAACTACTAAGCCAATTGGAACAAAACTTTTGTCGTTAGATGGTCCTCTTTCAGAATTGTGTCCGATCACCCGGATTGTCAACCAAGATGGCTGCTACAACCAAACTTAGTTTAATATAGGACCCTATGGGAAAATTCATCTAAAAGTCTTCTTGTCTGAAACCACTTAGCCAGTAGGAACAAGACTTATCAGTAATTGTCCTTAGATGGTCCTCTTTTAGAAATGTTTCTATTGACCTGGACTGTCAACCAAGATGGCTGCCACAGTTGAACTTAGTTTAAAATAGAACCCTATACAAAAACCAGCCAAATTGACTGCCACACTTAATTTTTTAGTCCTGTTCAAGGTGAAAAGTTAAATCCAGGTGAGCGATACAGGCTCTTGAGAGCCTCTAGTTTTAATACATGGTTTCCGCTAGAGTATCTCTCTTTTATATTGTTTATTACCACAGTCTACAGAGATGGCGGGCAACAGCAGCTTGGCTGAAATACTGTTTGTATTATTTGAATACTGTGCATAGTAAAGTACATTTTGCCAAAGCGTATGCACATAAAGCAATGGTAATCATGAAAATGAGCAACAAAAAGAATATGGAGTAAGGTGCTCTGGAGGAGTAAGCATACATTAGGCCGCAATAGCAGCCAAAAAAAAACGGCAGGATCATAAATTTGATCCCAGCCCCCCCCCCCCCCCCCCCCCCCCATAATAAATCAAATGGTTGCCCCCTTATATAGTTCTTTTGAAGAGGGCTTAGCAAAGTGTTATTATTGTTTAAAGAAAGGCAGTCGGTAAGATATATTCGTTACAGTGTGTAGTTGACCTACTACGGTATGTATTGGGTTAGTAAATTTCGTACGGGGTGAGAGTGCAATGATATGTGACATTACATTTTGATCACTTTGTTCTGTATGTCTTTTACCTTTGACATTACTGACATTATACTTTTGATCATTATTACTGCCAGTTTAAGACAAATAACAGGAAATTAAAGCTCTACCATTCTTATACTGGGGATTTTGGTTTTGCTACATTAATGTGCCAGCATTAAACTTGCTGTTTTGTGTATTAGCCAAGGTATAGATTCAAGATCGACTGGATTGGCAACAACTGCCTGCTGAGAATCTATACTAGGGCCATTACAGAAACAGAAAGAAACCATTTTTAGCTCACCTAGCCCAAAGGGCCATTACAGAAACAGAAAGAAACCATTTTTAGCTCACCTAGCCCAAAGGGCCATTTGAGCTTTTGTCATCACTTGGCGTCTGTCGTCCGTCCGTCTGTAAACTTTTGCATTTTGATCTTCTCCTCTGAAACCCCTAGGCCAAATGAACTGAAACTTGTTATGAAGCATCTTTCGTTCCGGTCGGACCGCCATGATGAATTCTTATTTCTGATTGGACAAATTTTAAAAATCTTCTCCTCTGAAACCCCAAAGCCAAATGAACTGAAACTTGGCATGAAGCATCTATGGAAGGACCTTTATAAAATTTGCATAATTTGTTCTGGTCAAAGAACATATATGGCCGCTATGATGAATTCTTATTTCTGATTGGTCAAATTTTTAAAAAAAAATTCTGAAACCGCAAAGCCAAATGAGCTGTGACTTGGCATGAAGCCTCTGTGGAAGAACCTTTATTAAGTGTGCATATTTCGTTCCCATCGGACAGATAATATGGGGACCATGATGAATTCTTATTTTTTATTGGTCAAAATTTAAGAAGTCCTCTCCTCTGAAACCATGTAGCCAAATTAACAGATACTTGGTATGAAGCATCTATGAAAGGTCCATTACAATTTTCACTTGAAATAAAATGGATTGATTGTGGGACTGTCAGGTGAGCTATACAGGCTCAATTCTCTTGAGTCTCTTGTTTTTTTAATAAATTAACTAGTCCAATGCAGAACACTTTACTTCTGGCCTTATTGCAGCAGGTCCAAGTGTTGTTTTAATCTGATGGTTAATATGAAATTACTTGGACAAATGTTTAAGTCATGCCAGTTTTACCATATAAGGGCAGATTTTTAATCATTATTTAATGAATGTTATGATTTAACCGGATTCTAACTCATGTATTTATAAGTTTTGATCTATAATCTAAGGGACAGTGTAACTATGGATACTTCTTATATTTCAGAAATCTCAACAGATTGATGTAGAATCTGATGACAATGTCACCATGGATAGGCAGACAATGTACTGTATTCCTATACCAGGAGAAACAGCTTGGGTGAAAGAGGTAAAAGCTTCCAAATGTGTATTTATTGTATAACCATACAAACTTTGATAAGCAATTGGCAGAAATACCAGGTCATGCTTAGCATTTCTATCTTGTTTTGTTGAGAATATGAATAAAATTTATATTCAGAGACAGTGTAGATGTTCAGTTAAGTAGAGTTGTTCAAAATAAAATATTTAAAAGTGAAAACTTAATTTTGTACTGAAGCTGACACCGTTAAAATTCAGCAAATCTGAATCTTTTTGTAATGCAACAGAAACATAATATAAATATTATGTGGACTATAGAAAAAAAATTTAAACAGTCGATACATTATCAAGTTAGTATAATTTTAATTTTTAGGAAACTAAGATGAACAAAACTTTAATTATTCCTGACTTTTGGTTGACTATCCTGCCAAAAGTTGTCGTTCTTTACAGCAGGTGTCTCACTAGGAACACACCGATTTATCTTTCAATTCAGATGATAAAACAGAAAACCCCGAAAGATGAAGGGAATTCCTCATTATATAGGATGTGCTGTCAGTTTTATGTAGTTGGGATACATATGAACATTTTCAATGTCTTACCAGTGAAAAAACGGAAAAGCCCTAAGTTCTCGATTGCACAGTTAATATTGTTTGTAGGGAATTTTGTTTTTCATTAGAACTCCTCAATCTTTTTCATTCAATTCTGGCGAAATGCCACGAGGGACATCGAAACGATAACTCTGTCAAAAAATGATAAAATATGTATGCATCCCGAGCTCCGCAAGTAGGGATTAGAACATGAACAACAAACAAATTTTGAAAATATGGATACAAAGTTAATCATTATGTATTATTCTTTTTCTTATATTTTTCCTCAATAAAATTTTCAAGTGAAATAAAAAAAAAAATATTAGGAATAAAAGGTTTCCTAATAGGGTGTAATTTAGTCAATTCTGCTTTTTCATTGAATTTTGTGGGTTCTGAAACTCAAATTGCACAAATTATTACAGTGCTTTATTTTATTAAACAGGAAGGATATGTTTATTGTATCACTGTTACATATAATTAGCTGCAAAACACACTATTTTGAGGTGTACAGACCATAAATTGATCATGGCTGTAAATCATATATCTATATTTCTCTGACCAAAGATAACAGGCAGTATGTAGATGTTTCCCAAGCAGACTTGGAAAAAAATTCTCAATTTTACTAAGAATAAAAAGTGCCGACGCAGGAGGTTTTTTCAGATGTGGTGGTGCCTGAGAACCTAGCACCTTTATTTTGTATCTCGTCTTAGTTCCACTTGTATAACCGGATAATATAAACATTTTGGTTGATCGTTTAATTACTGGCATGATGCAACGTTTCATTTTTTCTGACAGACATATGCTGACAAAGCAGGAATGAAAGTTCAAGCTTCTATGTCTCATACCCCAGTTAGAAATAAACGTTCTTTAGATGAAGAATCAGAAGTTGCCATGGAGACATCAGAAAGCAGTAGTATGGAAGCAAGTGAAAACACAGAATCAAAGAGAACAAGAACTGAAAACACTCAAGGTACAAGTGAAGTAGGCCATGTAAAACAAATTATTTGTTACATGACTTGAAATAAGCATATTGTAGATTGTATGTCAGTGATTAATTCAGTATTAGAAGGTACATATCTTAAATGTAACCAGCTATGTTGGTTATTTATTGTGCACCAGGTGACTGAGGTCATTTATTCATAGATTAAAAAGATATTATAGTCAAAAATGAACTCTATTTAAATGGCACCCACTGGATGCCAAAAACTTTCCTTTATACAGAGGTTAATATTACAAGTTTTGTTGTTTACATGGATATTTTTATAGTTCTGTTAAAATAGGCACCAATTTTAGACTTTTTAGGAAAATATCGAAATACTTCTGCTTGGACAATGTTTACTTGAAAGAAAGCAGTCAACTTTTTTAGTGAGCTTTTGTCATCACTTGGCATCTGTCGTGCGTTAACTTTTCACATTTTATTCTTCTCCTCTGAAACCACTGGGCCAAATAGAATTAAATTTGGCAGGAAGCATCTTTGTAACGTCCTTTATAAAGATTGCTCATTTTGTCCCGATCGGACAACAAACATGGCCGCAGTGGGCAATTGTTGTTTCTGATTGGCTGAGTTTTCTAAAAACTTCTCTGAAACTGCTAGGCCAAATGGAACAAAACCTGACAGGAAGCATATATGGGAGGTACTTTATAAACTTTCCTCATTTCAGACCGATCGGACTACAAATATGGCTGCCATGTGCAGTTCTTGTTTCTGATTGGTTGATATGAAAAAATCTTCTCTGAAATCGCTTGGTCAAATGGGACAAAACTTGACAGAAAGCATCTATGGGAAGTTCTTTACAAATTTTCCTCGTTTCGACCAGATCGGGCAAAATGGCATCATAGGCAATTCTTATTTCTCATTGGTTGATTAAAATTTTTTTTTCTCTGGAACTGCTTGGCCAAATGGAACAAAAATTGACAGGAAGCATGTATGGGAGATTCTTTACAAAATTTCATTATTTCATCCCGATCGGAATACATATACTGAACCGCAAAAGAAACGTCGCTTTTTCAAAATGTTAGCAAAATTCAAAATAAATATTAATTAATGATTTTTATATAATCAGTATTACGATTACATCACCAGGTAAGATTAAATTACCTGTGAATTAAATTTTCGGTTGAATAATTTTCAGTTGATATCGTAGAGCGACCGTACCTAAAACCGCTCGTGGGACACACTTGGCGGTAATTTTTCTTAAATCTTAAATGTTCGTGAAATTCATGCTCCTTTATGGGTATAAAAGGCCGGAAAAAATTAAAGAGTGTTAGTATCAGTGTTGACACAGAAGCTATGCCACGTCTGACTCCACAACAGAGAGAACAGGCCATTGGTCGATTGGATGCTGGGCAATCTGCCAGAGTTATTGCCAACGACTTCAACTGTGCTGTTCGAACAATTGAACGTCTACGGACACGGTACAATGCAACAAACAGCACAAATGACCGTCCACGGAGTGGTAGACCCCAAGTCACTACCCCTAGACAGAATAGAGGCATTGTTCGTCACCATTTGATGAATCGGTTCACCCCAGCTGCCGAAACTGCCAGAAACACTGTTGGAACACATGGACGACCCATAAGTGATAATACGGTTCGTCGGCGATTAGCTGCTAGAAACATGAGATGTCGCCGTCCAGCAAGAGGACCTATTCTTACTCCTCGACACCGTCAAGCTCGTCTTCAGTGGGCCACTCAGCGACAGAATTGGCGAAATCGACAATGGCGTAACATCATCTTCTCTGACGAAAGCCGTTACTGCATTTCAACAGCCGATGGCAGAACCAGAGTGTGGAGAAGATGCGGGGAACGTTACGAAGACAGCTGCATTCTGGAAACAGACGCGTGGGGAGGACCTAGCATCATGGTATGGGGTGGAATCGGCCTTAACGTTAAACTTGGTCCAGTCATCTTTCAGAACCTTGGCCCAGGCAGAGGAAATGGCGTAACAGCTGCCGGTTACATTGACCAAGTCTTGACACCGCATGTTCAGCCCCATTTCGCACGTCATCAAAACAAGACTTTCCAACAGGACAATGCACGTGCGCATACCGCAAGAGCCACAAGAGACTTCCTACAGCAGAATAACATTAATGTTATGGATTGGCCGGCTTTGAGTCCAGATCTAAACCCTATTGAACATTTATGGGACGAAGTTCAAAGACGGTTGAATAATGAGCAGCCAAGTCCGACAACTGCAGCTGAACTTTCACAAGCGTTTCAGAGAGTATGGGCACGTATTCCGATGGCGTTTATTAATCGGCTCATCAACTCCATGTACCGAAGATGTGCCGCAGTAATTGGTGCCGGTGGAGGACATACACGTTATTAACGGACGTGGGAGCACAGCATTGAAAACATGTGACGTTTTTGTGAACATTGTAACCAAAAGACTGTAAATCATTCATTAAATTTTGTAAAAATTAATTTAAAATATATAAATGTCACTTTGAAATAAATGTATGTGAACATGTCATTTTGTGCGACGTTTCTTTTGCGGTTCAGTGTATATTGTCACCATTGGCAATTCTTGTTTCTGATTGGTTGATTTAAAAAAAAAATTCCTTCAACTGCTGGGCCAAATAGAGTCAAAATTGACAGAAAGTGTCCATGACATATAACAATAATCTACAGAACGGCAGATTTGCTTGAAACCAAACATGGTCTGAATGTTCCTCTTAAGGTGCTCACCAAGTGTTGTTACTCTGTCCCTAATTAAAAATGGCCTTCAGCGGAGGACTTAAGACCCTATTGGAAATACATGCAAACATCTTCTGGAGAACTGCCAAATTTTAGAATATGCTGCCATTTCATTATGATAGGGAGAAGTGACTTCTCTCTTTGATGTACATCAATAAAAATGGCTTTCATGCCAGGTGAGCGATACATGCTCAGCTCTCTGAGTCTCTAGTTTACTTGAAATTTTGTCGTCTTTTAAAAAACAGTAAATTAGCACAGTACTTTAAAGAATTACAGTGTGTTGTGGAAAAATAGTAGCAATAATGATAATAGAAAATTGAGTTCATTTAAATGAAATTATACCACCTAACCACATAGTTTTAACAACAAAAATCCAAGAACTTAATAATTTCTTTGACCTTTCAATTAGAAAATAAGACTTAACCAAGATTGAAAAGAGTTGAAATGACAATTTTGCCTTTCTTTTGAAATATTGACTTAATAGTAACTTAAGTTTTGATTTTAAATTTGTTAATCAATGCAAAAATTCTAACTTTTCTGAAATCATTTCTGTCTTTTCAGATGCATCAGTCCAGCCAGTACATGACTTGAACTTTCCCTTACAAGGAGAGAAGGGTACAGCTTGTTTAGTAAAGGTAGTCATATAATGTCCATGAATCTCATATTTACCGTGTTGATACAAAAATAAGTTGGTGGTAACTTGTCATGAACTAACAGACTAAACCAGAGGTTCATATGATCTGCTGTCATCCTTGTACCGTATTTTCCGGACTAAAGATCGAGACTTTTTTTACTTTAAAATGACAATTTTACCATTATAAGCCTAAATAGAGAATGTGAACTAGTAGAGTCCACGTTGACTTATAGTCAGGAAAATACAGTCGTCCATCACAGCTTTTGTATTTTATCACAATTTAACTATATTGGTGGTGTAACCAAACTGTAATGGAAATATACCTACAGCTTTCTGTCTAGGATCTCAGTTTGCTGTTTCTAAAAAACCAATTGGCAACTGAAATCAGCATGGGTGTTTTAATCATTTCTAAAAAACCAATTGGCAACTGAAATCAGCATGGGTGTTTTAATCATTTCTAAAAAACCAATTGGCAACTGAAATCCGCATGGGTGTTTTAATCATTGGGATCCTTATCCTGCCATTGCATTAATTTCTGAATTACAGAATAGAAGGAAAAGCTTCTGAAACTACTGAGCTTGTGTTACAAAAATTTGCTGAATTCTCCTTAGTAGATGCCAGCCAGGATTCCTCTTAAGTAAGCACTGAGGAGTTCTTTCCCTGCATAAGACTTCATCAGTAGTTGTATTTAGTGGGACAACTTGTTGCCCATTTCCCAAAATTTGGGTGTGCTTTTATCTAAAGGGAAAACCTGATCATGAGTTTAGTGATGAAAGGAGGACATGTGGGGGCTCAAATCAGTGATAAAGAAAAAATCATTCTTTTCTTACTTGTAATGTTTAATAGGTGGAGATGTATCAATTCCCAGTTCTCTGCATGCAGTCATGTGAACCTCCAGCTGGAAAATCTGATATTCAGAGCTCAAGATGAAAATTTTCATCTTCTGTTAATATTTGAAAAACTTGACAAAATTTCTCAAGAAAAATATAAATTTACTATCGTCTCCAAATATAAAGTCTAAAGTCCTGACCAAAAACAAAAATTCTCCTGATTAGTGGTTTTAAATTTGTAGTGTAATGTCAGAGCTATTTATTTGTAAGAGATTTCTGTATTTTCCATGAATTTTTTATTGGAAATACGCACTACGGATTTAGGATAAAAATCTTCAGATTCCTGCGAACCGGAAAGAAATAATTGTTGACTCCGAAACTGGTTGATCGGTGTTAAAGTGAAGCTTCTCAACAGAGACGATAGTGATTTTCAGAACACCATTTATGTAAAATTATGTAAATTGGCAGAAAACATGATCTGATCACAGTCCTATGGAAGAGGATAGTAGACAGGAATTTAACCAGTCATTTCTTCCTTATATGACCATGACTATTAGTTCTTCAATCATATGGAAAATGTGTTTACATACTGCAAGTTGCCTGTTCTGTTTTTTGTTAACAATATGGTTTTGATTTTAGATTTATGATGAAATTGATAAGTTCAAGGTCAATGACATGGTAGACTTTATTGGTATATTGTCAGTAGATCCAGCTTTGGCACAGTTTAATCAAGAAAAGTAAGTATATTGTATTAAATATAGCAGGGACCGCACTGGGCTTCACCAATGTCGCCAAAGGCGATTTTTTATTCAATCTGGCGACAGAATTTCATAGTTGGCGATATTTCTGGCGACAGAATTTTTCGATCTTTTTTTTTTTAAATCTGGCTTTTATATGAAAACATTTTTAAATGGTGACTAAGAAACATCATTTGTAAGTTTTATATACTTATCTATGATAATTGAACAGTTTACATCAGGCCAATAAACACAGCAGGGGTTTCAACCGGTCCTACTTACATGTAAATACGCCTGCATATGCCTGCAAGTACAAAATACGCCTGCAGGTTTAAATGGTTGAATTTAACAATAAAATCAATAAAAATGAATAGATATAAGGTAAATAAATACATTTTTCACCTTTGTATGTGGTTATAGAGGTTATGGAGACAGAATTGTCCCCGATTTTTTGTCAGTAAACCAATCTTACTTATATTTTTTTTTAAATGTAATGAAAAGGGATAAAAATAATAAATGTGGATGAATATTTATATAAAATGAATAGCTAAATCACAATTTTAATAGAGTTTTAGATGTTTTTTTAGAGACCAGGAAGTATGTCTGCAATGTTACAATAAACGACCGTAATTAAAGTGTCACTTGTCTGATATCAGCTCACAAGTGTTATATTAACTAAAAAAAGTAAAACAACAAAAACACTGAACTAGAAAGGAAATTCAAGTCAGAAAGTCCTTTATAAAATTTCAAAATCAAAAGCTCAAACGCATCTAACGAATGGAAAACAACTGTCTTATTCCTAACTTGGTACAGGCAAAACAAACGACATAATAGGTAAAAAGGTCAAAAATTGGGATACAGCAGTCAACATTGTAATATAATCTTAATCACTGAAAAAACAAATAACTGTTTCAACAAACGATTTTTAATTACTGATAATGTAATTAGCTAAATAAAAAAGGATATTAGTTCTATCACATTATATGCGCATGCTCAATCTTGATTAACGAACGTCGGCAAACGATAATTTTTATTGTCATTTAACTTTCAAAATAATCCGATAAACTTAACCTGAAATTAAACATGCATGTTTTTAACACCTTTAAAATTTCCAATCTGCAAAGATTTTGATGTCACTTCCGATTTAACATCAACAAACACATGTGGAACAATCAATGTTTTATTAGGCTTGCTATCAAAATAAAGGTCATTTCAGATGAAAGTTAACTGTCATTAAAACATTTCATCAAAAATACTTTTCAGGTCATGTTATTTCAAATAGTATTGAATAAAAGAACAATCACATATGGAAGTATGCTTCCAAAAGGGGGAGGGTGACTTGGCGAACAAATTTTGAAACTGGCGACAAAAATGATGCTTTGGCGATTTTTTTGGCTACCAGTTTTTAAATACCAGGGCGACCCCTGTATAGATTTAAAATAAAACTTTCGGATTTCTAAAAAACTTTCTTCTGTAAGTAATAAATGCAAATCACTTGAAACTTTGATTAACATGTAGCTTTTTTTTTTCTGAGTAAAATTATATATTCCAGTGAGCCTGAAGAATTTGGCATAGAGGGATATCAGCCACCAATAGAAGAGAGAAATGCACATGCTCCACCACCATCATTAGTACCCAGGCTACATGCAGTTCTTGCTAACAATTTGTTACACAACAACCCACTTCTTCCTCAGAATATGGACAGTGATGAATACAAAACGGGTTAGTAAAACACTACATGTGCCATATTAGAACTGTAGATTACCCAAAAACACATTAAGCTAAAGAGGCAGTGAATATTACTTTATTCTTAATAATGTACAGCATTGAATCACATTGTTTTTTTTAGCTCACCTGGCCTAAAAGGCGTGATGTTAGAAATAATGCAAATATTGTCACCTGCAAAAAAAGATTGGATGAGAATTTTTTGACAACTAAAACAATTGTTATACCACAGTACATTCTACATGTATTTTTTACCTGCAGCATTTTCCAAGTTAGAAGAGGAGATTGATTCTTTGAGAGCCAGAATAATAGAATTACTAGAACACATTTTACTGGGAGATAAGGTGGCTGCTGAATTCTTTCTCTTACATCTTTTATCCTCTGTGTAAGTAAAACTTTTGATTTATTTCATATTCCAAAATCTATAAGCAAAATGATAAAAATGAAGGTAATAATGTTTAAGTGTAAGGAACATTGGATTTGTAGTTTCTAATCATAACAATAATAGATATCAGCATTATTGTACACATGCACACATCATGTTTACCAGCTGATAGTAAATGTTCAGATATTTTATAGAAACTGCCATATAAATCTTACAAATGTTCTTAGGGCTATTCCAGAAAAAAATGTATGGGAGGGTTGGACGGCAGTTGATCTTTTTTTGCATGGGTGGTGGGGGGAGGAGGAATTAAAATTGTATGGGTAGTTGTTCTCCTCCACAACGTAATTAGATGGGTGGTTGTACTTGAAGAGAAGAAAATGTAGCAAGATTTTCTTTTTCGGTTGATAGAACCTTCAAACATCGACGGAAAACGTGTTTTATTCGGCGGTTTTGTTTACTTTTTGCGCATATTTAATCCTTTGGTTAACGCCCGAGCGTTTCGAACGGAACTATATATGTATAGCGGTGCTCCTAAAATAGAGAGAGATACGAAGTGTCTGAGTAGTAACTGGTTCCTCGGATTTCTTCTTTAACTGTTTTCCCTAAGATTATATGTTCGGTTACCAGATTGTTTACCGCATGGCAGCAGCATGGCTGCACAGTGGGATGACGCTGTCTGTTCCTGGCTCCAATCAATGGACTGGGGAAATTTGCGGCCTTTTTTACAGGTAAAATTTGTTAATTAAAGGAGGTGGTGTTGTGAAAATTTATCAACAACTTGAAAGCTGACTACTGGCTCCAGAAAAGCAATGTTCACCGTGTTATAAACGAAATAAATGCTTTGCAAAAAGTCAGTATGTTTTACCTTGGACATAATATATAATAGTCCCAGTTTTACTCACAATCGAAATTAAACAGATAAATGAATGTATATTGGATAGGAAGTTACGGAGTCCCAAATACAGTCAATAAAATAATTTTAATCATCAAAAAACATTTTTGATACGAGAAGAAGCTGTTATAGGTACATCTTGATTGATTTTTATTTTATTATTATATGTTAAAAACACAGAAATGACCAAAATAAACATAATCTAACCACAAGAGTCATTTTTTATCAATATTGTGTGAAATATGCTCCAGAACTTGATAAGCACCAGTGAAATTTTCTGAAGGTATTATGATTTTTTGTTTGCTAAATTTAACGCAGCTTTGGCATAGTTTGATTGTAATTATTCTCAGCGATATGTATAAATATGTAAATTAATCATAACAAGAAATTACTTTTTATTTACACATGTAGTGAAATAAATAGTTACAGTAGTTTTTCAAACTTGAAAGCAGATTCTGTTGAACTTTGTAGGAAATCAATGTCAGATATAAATTGCCAGTATTATTTGTAAGTAGTAGAACTTGTGAACCTACACATGCTTTTGGTGGATGAATATTTTATCATACTTTATAATACTTAATAACTTATAGCAAACTTGCTGTGTGAAAGCACTATATAATCAATACTTTTAATGCACATTTACTTGTTTTCATGCTTCTTATTCATTTCACTTTTTCTGTTATTTTCAACATAAATATATAAACAAATTGCCTAATGCAATAAAGATATTTGATGCAGTTTACATGTACATGTAATTATTACAGATGAATTCTACCATAAAATTGTTGGATGTTGATGGAATTTGTATATAGTCTTGTGCAATTACTTTAACGGTCATATATCTATCACATATGTTATTCTTATGCATCTGTAATCATTCTACAGGCATGAATTTAGAGGTATTGGCATATGCCTCGCCCTTTCCCCGCTAAAAATGAGATTTTTGTTTTTTATCAATAATCATTCAAGCATTGTTATCCTCGATGATGAATGAAAGGCTATGCATGGATTAAACCAAATTCCTGGATCGGTGTCTTCTTTGTATTTCTCAAAGTTTCCTTTGATTATTATTCTTTTTAAAGTGATTATTCATAACAAATTATGAAAGGTATTCATACCTATACATATTACACCAAAAGCAGCACTTATAAAAAAAGTACTAAGTAGATAACATAGATACTAATATGCATTCTTGTCAGGTAAGTGATTCAGTTCTAGTAGAGGTTAGCCTAGAACTGAATAAATGCTTTTAAGACTAACCTCAGACTATTCAAGATGGAATGAAGAGTTATATAGTGGTCACATAATACCTGAGAGATGGAATCAGATATAAAACTATTGTCAGAAACTACAGAGACGATTTGAATGAAACTTGGTAGGAGTGTTCCATGATTGTCATTTACTACAATTGTAACACTTTCTGATGACTGCCAGATTTTTAAAATGGCCGCTTTTTTCCTCTGATTGCCTGTCAGACACTTTTTATACGACTACAAAATTTTTACGGATTAATTACATGTATGTTATGGACATGTTTTTATCGTCTGTAGACATTTGGTTTTTATACCCCTGTCTTTGAAGACTGAACATATTAATTGTATACCATTGTTCATCCATCTGTCGTCAACACTTCCGACAATAACCCAAAACCACTTTCACCAATTGTCATGAAACTTGTTTTATATCGACGTAAGCTCCCTTTTGATTTTTATAAATTTTTGATTTTACGTTTTCGGAGTAATGGGACCTTATTAATAAAAAAGGGAAGATGTTCCAATTTGAACTATTACTCAAATTCGCTTTAACCTATTCTCATTTAATATTAACACAACATAAGGATTGAAGAAAGAAAGCTCTCTTTCTTTTAAAAAAAAAAAATTTCACCATGTCGTTTCAGGTTCTGTGGACTTTAATGATTGAATTGAGGCAATTTTTAACATATCACACACTATAAACTCCAGTATGCCTGGATTTATTTCTGCAAACTTTATTGGATTGATAAAAGGAAGCTCTCTTCTGTATTTTTTTAAAAAATATTATGGCTTGTCAAAGAGTTACAGGACTCTAAATGTCTGATTTAAGAAATTTTTTTCGGTGAACATAACACACTATTTGATTTAAAGAGAACTCTGATATGTCATTCCAGAGTTAAGGGACTTGGTTTTCCAAAAAATAAAAGGAATTTTTAAATGTCCTGCACTAGCTGTAGTATTAATGGATCAAATTTTTACAAAACACTCTAGTTAGGAAAGGAAATTTTCTAGATTAATAAGAGTTGTATCAAGCTTGAATGTAGTGTCCATACTTGCCCCAACTGTTTCGGGTTCAACCTCTGCGTGCGTATCAAGCTGCACCCTGCAGATCATTTTATTCAACATATACTAAACTACTGTGCAAACTGCACATTTGAAAAAAAAATAGGCTCTAAAATATTGTGTCCAATGAGACCAATTGGCAAAATGGCTGCAATGACATCTGATGGGTTGACACATTTTTACTTTTTGTCGGAAACCAATTAGTCAATTTAAAAGAAACTACATAGAAATGTGCCTTGGGTGGTAAATATTCAACTTGTCATTTGTTATTCACGTAAAGGGGAACTACCAAACATTGTTGGAATTAATGATAGTTAGGAGGGGTTTAATGTATAATCACGGTAAGTAGTTGTTATACAAGACTATTTTTTTTTATAATTTCAGAAAAGGAAATAGATGGTAATGCTTTATTGGGCCTAAATGAAGATGAGGTGTTACAGATTTTCCCAAAAATGGGAATATTACAGTTGTTTTCCATTCGTTTGAGTTTTTGATTTTGCCAGTTGATAAAGGACTTTCCGTTTTGAATTTTCCTTGGAGTTCATTATTTTTGCTATTTTACTTTTTTTTTTGTAAGAAGTAATATGTTGAAAATTAAAGTTTGGTTTAAATGGATTGTTTTGTAAAATGTTGAAAGCCTTCCAGATGAAAAGCAGCAATAAAACACTTTTCTTTTATATATCTGGTTTACATGTGTATTATGAACCCATGTACACTAAACCCATGAAATCTCATCCTGAGGTCAGAAGTTAAATAATGTTGCATGATGTGTTAAACAGATTTATTCAAATAAGTCGTCTTCTTTTAGATTTCTGTTTTTTGCATCTCTTTATGATGGATTATATTCAGTTTTATCGTACTTCCCTGCGTATATATCACCCTGCTCAGCCGCTCTGTAATCTCTGTATTAAGGCTTTGTGACGTATTAGGAGACATTATCCGTGACATCAGGACTTATTAGCGACGTCACAATATGAGAGCAGGACTTATTAGCGACGTCACAATGTGAGAGCAGACGTTATCAAGCTTGCCTCCAGGAGGAAAAAAAAGCGTAAAAATGTCTTACAGGGGAGATTAAAATGTACAGAATTTGTACGATAAACAGATTATTGGGTTTTCTGCGTAAATATATTGTAAAATATCAGCCGCTCGACACAATATGAATCTTATACGCTCGTTTGCTGGGCTCACTCGCCAAAAATCTTAATATTGTGGCTCGCGGCTGATATTTTACGATATCAATGTGCAGAAAACCCGATAATCTGTATGTAGTGTTCCACCTGTAGATGTACATGTAGTATAAAAATATTTCCGCACTGATGCTTCAAAGGATTATTTTAATATTTAAAAACACACAAGCAGAATTATTTATTAAAGTTGAATATTACTCAAGGATTTGAGCTGAAAGTCCACATCACTTATGCCATTAGAAATATAAAAAAAACATAAACCACAGCTTTTCAAAAAATCACATCAGACAACAGCAAATACAGAAAAAGCATCCAGAGGTCACAAAACACTGTTGCAAATGATAATTGCAATATGATAGTTTTAAGTTTATATATACAAAATTTTTATTTTTTTGACAGTGACAGTGACTAGTACATGCACACATAAAAGTTATTTTTAATGACAAGAGTATCAGGACAAAATATTAGGTGTTTAGCTTTAGAACCTAGTCACGAATCATCTATATCAAATATCTGTCATAATAATCTGATATTGCCAAATGTGCAAAAAATTTTTAGAATGCTAAAACTATTATACGTACTGTCTTTAATATAGCCACTTTCAGCTCATATCAAAATGCATATGATTTTTGTTCCTTATTTGTGCATGTTTTGAAAAAATCTAGCTGATACTTTAAATTATATGGGTAGTGGGGTCAAACTGAATATTAATTGTATGGGTGATGGTCCCATAATGAAATGTAATTTAGTGGGTGATGGGTATAAAAAAAAAGTGCCTTCCAACCCCCCCATACATTTTTTTCTGGAATAGCCCTTAAATAATTTAAGTTGTCAGGTTTAGGTCAACTCTCCACCAAATCTACCATTTTCAAGTCTTTTTAATATTGTCATTATGAATGGTGTAAACAGTTAACCATTGAAGTAATACGATGTCAAGCTTTTTAAGAACTTGTTATTTAATTCCTCTTTGGTAGACTGTTTTATAAAGTTAAATTGTAATTTGAATTTTATTCTATTGGAAAACCCTTGAATATTGCTATATTTATAGGTATGCTAGAGCTGATGTAATGCCACTTGGAAAATTCTGTTTAAATCTTAGCCATTGCCCAGCTAACCCTAAATATGGTCAACTTATCCAGACATTTATGGCAGGACTGCTTTCTCAGGTATTATTTAACCTGTTTTTAATAGTCACTGTTTTCTGTGCCGCCGACTGAGTAAGATAGGTGATCGCTTATTAAAGTTAAATTAACACATAAAATCCAAGATGACCGCTGATGGCAGGGCAGGTTTTACTGATTTGTATAGCCATAGCAATGTGGCATATAGTGTATCGGTCTGCGTCCGTACACAAGTCACGCTTTAGCTTAAAGTTTAGATGGAAGGTAGTTTAATGGAAAGCAATGTCATATCAACATGACACCTTGTCATTAAATACCTTAAGGTCGGATCTATTCAAAATCTAGGTCAAAGAGGTGGTATGACCTCAATGTCACTGTTGACAGATCATTATTTAGGTGTTTGTTTTGAAGCGGGGCACAGTGGCCTATGGACACATACATGCATATTCTTGTTTTTTTATTTTTCAACTGTAAAATTATTTTTACAAAATTCAAATATATATATATCTTGGCATAGTTGAATTGTTCTTTCAGTCTTGTGTATATGTATGTTGGCAATTTGCAAAATTCTTTTCAAATTCTTTTTTAAATGTTCAGGTGTTCAGCTTTTCTTCTTTGTCAGTGCTCAGATATTTAGTTAGAGAAATTTCACAAGATACATTCATCAGAAGTTTGGAAAAAAGGCCATTACATTGAATCTTAAAGAGTTGAGTATTTTACAAACTTTTACTATTATATTTTTTGTTATTAAAGCATAGATTATGGAGAGTACAGAAAGTTACAACTGCCGTTAAAAAAGATTCAATATCCCTTTTAAGTTCATAACATATTTTGTATTTTTCAGTCACACTTGTTGCCTTTGTCCATAGAAAATATGAATTCATTACGTCTTGGACCAGAAAAGGATTACACAGCAAACAGGTTAAAATCTGGTGTATTACAGTTGGCAGATAAGACATCCTTTGTCATAGATGAGACTGCCTTACAACCTGGACAGCTTGAAGCTAATGGTAGGCATACTCTCTTTATCAATTTTACAAACAGTTTTCTTGGTTCTGTATATTGCAGAAATCTATAATATGTTGCAGTATTGGTTGTTACAACCATGAAAAAAATAGATAAAAGACCATGATAGTAATGTTTCATTGTGCCTAGATTTTCAGTTTGAAATATTTTGCCATTGCATTTCTGTATATCAGGGAGGATTTATATTAATTGGCAGTCCTGGTTCTTTCATTCTGATTTCTTTATAACACGTTCCAAAATGTCATCCAGTGCAGCATTTCCATTTTTTGCAGTTGGTAAAATCACTCTTGGTATGAAAAATTATATTTCATTTTCATCCTTAGTTTAATTGACAATAAACAAAATGGTGATTTTAACTGTATAATAAGTAATTAAGATGGATAAACATTCTCAAATACCAATTTTGGTGAAGGCCAAAAATTTGAAAATGATAAGTAAGTATGGTAAAACTGTAACCTGAAAACGTGAGAACCATAAAATTACATTTTTAGTCCATTCATCATACATTATATTCTGTAGATGTTGGATTATTTTACCTTTCTGTTAGGTTCAGACTATGTTTAATTGTCTTTTGGATGTCTGACTGACTCAAGTTCTACCTATTTGATTATACATCAGGGCTCACGCTGGATGGCGATTCAGACTAGGAAGATGCCTTGCCTCTCGTCAAAAGCAAAGTTTGAGTCACCCTGCAAATTGGTCAGTCGCTTGAACTCGTGTCTAAAGCAAAGTTTGAGGTACCAATAAATTTGATCAATCTTTAATCAAACCACTTCTCCTTTTCAGCTTCAGAGAGAGGTCATGTCTCCCCATCAACCTTAAGCTTGATACATTGATGATGGAATAATGAAAAAAGTAACTGATTAGCACTTCATTTTGAAGCCTGTTACAAGGCATTCATCAATGAAAGTGGATGATTTAATCCATAAATTCTTGCATGTAGTTAAATAGTTTTATAAGAATATGAACCAGATGACTTTTTGACTTTTTTCAGGTGTGAAAAACATGACTGCTCTAGGTAACCTGATCAACTGGCAGAAAGTAGAGTATGATTTTAGTTATCATCGACAGGATTTCATGGCAAATATAGCAATACTTATATTGTCTGAGGCCAAATCTATATTACCAGTAAGTTAATCATACCCTTTTTTTTTATTGTATATTGAATTTTGCCGTAAAGTTTGCAGGCCTGATTTTCTGCTTTTGGAAATTAGTCTATTAATATTCCTTTATTGTACATAGTAAAATGGCTACCAAGGTATCATTTTCCACACTTTTTACATGTTTGACAAATTTAGGTCTAAATTAACTGTAATTATACCCCACGCAACGAGTTGCGGAGGGTATAATGTTTTTGACCCGTCCGTCCGTCCGTCTGTCCGTCAGTCCGTCAGTCCTGTTTCTTGTCGTCGCAACTCCTCTCAAACCACACAACGGAATTTCACGAAACCTTTTTAGATAATAAGGACATACTATGTAGTTGTGCATATCGACAGGAAATTGCGATTCAATTTTTTTTCTAGGAGTTACACCCCTTTGAACTTATTTACTTTAATGTACTACTGCAACAGTTTGTCATCGCAACTCCTCTCAAACCACACAACAGAATTTCATGAAACCTTTTCAGATAATAAAGGCATACTACGTAGATGTGCATATCGACAGGAAATTGCGATTCAATTTTTTTTCTAGGAGTTATACCCCTTTGAACTTATACTTTAATATACTACTTCAACAGTTTGTCATCGCAACTCCTCTCAAACCACACAACAGAATTTCATGAAACCTTTTCAGATAATAAGGACATACTATGTAGATGTGCATATCGACAGGAAATTGCGATTCAATTTTTTTTCTAGGAGTTACACCCCTTTGACCTTATTTACTTTAATGTACTACTGCAACAGTTTGTCATCGCAACTCCTCTCAAACCACACGATAGAATTTCATGAAACCTTTTTAGATAATAAGGACATACTACGAAGATGTGCATATCGACAGGAAATTTCGATTCAATTTTTTTTCTAGGAGTTACACCCCTTTGAACTTATTTACTTTAATGTACTACTGCAACAGTTTGTCATCGCAACTCCTCTCAAACCACACAACAGAATTTCATGAAACTTTTTCAGATAATAAGGACATACCACGTAGATGTGCATATCGACAGGAAATTACGATTCAAATTTTTTTCTAGGAGTTACGCCCCTTTGAACTTATTTACTTTAATGTACTACTGCAACAGTTTGTCATCGCAACTCCTCTCAAACCACACAACAGAATTTCATGAAACCTTTTCAGATAATAAGGACATACCACGTAGATGTGCATATCGACAGGAAATTACGATTCAAATTTTTTTCTAGGAGTTACGCCCCTTTGAACTTATTTACTTTAATGTACTACTGCAACAGTTTGTCATCGCAACTCCTCTCAAACCACACAACAGAATTTCATGAAACCTTTTCAGATAATAAGGACATACTACGTAGATGTGCATATCGACAGGAAATTGCGATTCATTTTTTTTCCTAGGAGTTATGCCCCTTTGAACTTATTTACTTTAATGTACTACTGCAACAGTTTGTCATCGCAACTCCTCTCAAACCACACAACAGAATTTCATGCAACCTTTTCAGATAATAAGGGCATACTACGTAGATGTGCATATCGACAGGAAATTACGATTCAATTTTTTTTCTAGGAGTTACACCCCTTTGAACTTATTTGCCTTACTATACTATTACTGTTGACTACTCTCGCTTGGAATTTAAATTTCCCAATATGCTGCCATTCAAATTAGGATATATATGTGAAGGTAAGCATTTGATTGTGTTCATTTTACTTGTGAAGTGAGATTTTGTTTCTCCAGTGACAATATGAAGACGTGGGGTATGTGAGCGTGCTCACAAAGGTTCTTTAATTTTAAAATAGCCTTGTTATAAACATGTGACTATCATTTTTGTACATAAATGAATATTAAAACCATAAAGTATTATTGTCTAAAGCAGTAATAGAAGGCATGTATTTTCATAATTAAGAGAAAATTTGCCATTTTCAAGGATATTAAATTACAGAATTTAACACAATATATAATTGATTGTTTTGATAAAATTTATAGTCTCAGTGTACCAAAGAAAATTGTTATTGACAAATACAGTCAACCCTCATTATGTCAAAATTGTTGAGTCGAAATTTCGGATGAGTTAAATTTTTTATTAGGTCCCAAATATTTTACAGATCAAATTTATGTATTTTGACTTCCTTTTAGTCAAATTCCAAGGAGTTGAATTTTCTTCTATCTAAAACTAAATTTGAGTCCTAAATTATAAAAACAACGAAAATTTTAGTTGTTATGTCTAATAATCTTCATCAAAACATCACCTTGCAGATTGTTTTCACAGGAAAGTTTAATTTCCGGAAAATTGACAATCCACGTCTATTGATATTTTCAGCTGTTGAATTATTAAGAATTCACATTGATTTGTAAAAACAATTCACCTTGAGTAGATTAATTAGTGTCAATTAATCTACAAAGGTTTTCATTCAACAAGTTAATCATCTTAATAATTTAATTTGTCGTCGTGCTGTCGGTTCACAATACGGACTGGCAAATCTTTTTGATCTATTGTAATCAATTTTTCTTTAACTCTTTATTCTTTTTATAAATATAAATGTTAAACATGAATTATATAAGTACTTGAACATGGTTTAATTAATTGAGGTCTCGATAGTATGTGTAAACAATGGTTTTAATTCAGCACCTAGAAGAATTTAGATTTTAGTAGTAAATACCTCCTTTTCGTAACTTGGAAAATTTGTCAGCTCCCTTTTAGTCTAATTTCGTCTATCTCGAATTTATTATCATAGTTGCTTCCAGGATTGGTCGATTGTTGTTAGAGGAAAGCTTCTCAACAGAAATGATCGTGATTTGAAGTGCAAAATTAATGTCGAATTATGTAATTCAGAGAAAAAAAGGTGATGGCCCACAACCAGCCGCATCATCATGTGAAAGGGAATCGTAGACAGGAAAATTTACCAGTCATTTCTTCTTAATATGACCAGGAGTTTTTAAATCCTATGAAAAATATGTTTACTAACTGCAAGTTGCCTGTTATGATGCATCACAATCTTTTATACTGAAAAAATGCTCAAAATATTGACAAATCACTGGTGGAATACTGACACAAGTCAGGAGGGGTAAACACTTCTGGTGAAGTATGTTCAAATCTGATCTTAATTGACAACATTGTCAGTAAAACAGGCTGCCATAATACAGCCAAATGAAAATGGCATAAAACCCCAATAAGCAGTTCAGATTATATTTTGTTTCAGAGTGATTGTTTATTGCCACTACAGCCACAAGTAATACCTGACAGTTTGATGGCTCATTTTAACCTCTTGGAAACTGGAATGACCTCAGAGTTACTTACAAAGATACGAATGTACATAACTCTTGCAAGAGAAGTGAAATACTCATTAACAGATGAAATGCAAAAGGTAGGCACTACATGTATTCCACAAACTAGTAAAAATGCATATGTATTGCAAAAAATTGTTTACCTCTTTATATTTACAGATTTATAGATTACTCATAGCAAAATAAGTCTTTTCATTAATTTTGTTGATACATTTATATCCTCAATAGGATATGTCAGGTGGGAAATTTGCTCTGGTCAGGATGAGCATGTTCTTTTTCAGATATGTTTTGTTTCCCAATTAATCACATATTTGAAATCCTGAAATATTCTTCGGTTTTGAATATAGGAAATTGTTTTGATGTGTTTTTAGTCACTTTCATTCTTATTTTTCAGATGATCCAAGAGGATTTTGTTGATATAAGAAAAACAGACAGTAAAAATATGACAGTGGATGACTTTCATTCCCTGCTGAATATAACTAGGTAAAATTTGTTAATTAGACAATCAGAATATTTAACTGTTTATAGACTCAATTTACAAATAAATAATTTTATTAGATTTACAGATTCCTTTACAAAGTTTGCATAAATCTTCCCGGTCCATGAAACAAAATGGCTGCCATGAGCATTTACATGTTATGATTGGTTGAAATTTAAAACTTCTTCTCCTCTGAAACCGTAAAGCCAAATGAACTGATTTTTGGTATGGAGCATCTATGGAAGGTCCTTTACAAAGTTTGATAAATCATCCCGGTCCGTGAAACAAAATGGCCGTCATGAGCATTAACATGTTCTGATTGGTCGAAATTTAAAACTTCTCCTCTGAAACCGTAAAGCCAAAGGAACTGATTTTTGTATGGAGCATCTATGGAAGGTCCTTTACAGAGTTTGCATAAATCATCTTGGTCCATGAAACAAAATGGCCGCCATGAGCATTTACATGTTCTGATTGGTTGAAATTTAAAACTTCTTCTCTTCTGAAACCATAAAGCAATATGAACTGATTTTTGGTATGGAGCATCTATGGAAGGTCCTTTATAAAGTTTGCATAAATAATCCCAGTCCGTGAAAAAAAATGGCCGTCATGAGCATTTACATGTTCTGATTGGTCAAAATTTAAAACTTCTTCTCCTCTGAAACCGTAAAGTCAAATTAACTGATTTTTGGTATGGAGCATCTACGGAAGGTCCTTTACAAACTTTGTGTAAATCTTTCTAGTCCGTGAAACAAAATGGCCACCAGAAACCTTTATATGTTCTGATTAGTTGAAACTGTTTAGCCAATGAACTTATACTTGGTATGAAGCATTTAAAGAAGATCATTTACAAAGTTTCCAGAAATCAATCTAGTCTGTCAAATCAAATCAAAAGTTTGTGACTGCCAGGTGAGCAATACCTCTTGTTTGATTTTGACAGTAGGAAAAAATTGATAAAAGCATTTTTTTTCATCATTTGCTGGAAATTGTAGAAATGTAATACGTGTATTGTAAATTTGTGATGTTCCATAAAAGGACATGGGAGCTTTTGCCATCACTTGGCCTTCCATCGTCCATCGTAAACTTTTTCAAAGATCTTCTCCTCTGAAACCACTGAACCAATTACAGCCATACTTAGTCTGAATGATCCTTAGGGTATCTAAAGTTTGTGTTTTATTTTCTTGTCTCTCCAGAAACATGGCCACCATGGCTAAAAATAGGACAAAGGGGGTAAACTTCAGTTTTTGGCTTATATCTCAAAAACCAAAGCATTTAGATCAAAACTGACATGGGGGGCAATTGGGTCATCAGGTCAAGATCTACCTACTATGAAATTTTCAAATGATTCAGTCAATCCTTTGTTGGGTTATTGCCCCTGAATTGTTAATTTTTCACATTTTTTTTTGGTCGTCTTTGTGAACTTTTAAAAATCTTCTTCTCTGAAACTACAGAATCAATTTCAGCCAAACTTAGGCTGAAAGATTCTTAAGGTATTTAGTATTAATTTTATTTTATTTTCTTGTCCATCGAGAAACATGGCTGCCATGGCTAAAAATAGAACATAGGTGAAAATGCACTTTTTGGCTCATATATCAAAAACTAAAGTAGTTAGAGCAAAACTGACAAGTAGTTAAAATGTTTATGAGGTCAAAATCTACCTGCCATGAAATTTTCAGACAAATTGGTCAACCCATTTTTGGAGTATTGCCCCTGAATTGTTAATTTTAAGGAAATTTCACTGTTTTAGGTTATAAACTTGAATATTATTATAGATTAAGGCAAACTGTAATTAGCAAAAATGTTCAGCAAAGTAAGATCTACAAATAAGTCAACATGGTCAAATCGTCAATTGAACCCTTATAGGAGTTTTTGCCCTTGAAAGATTATTAACATAAACAGAAGATAATGGTCTGACAAATGTTCTGACAAATTGTCACAGATGTTTAGAGCATAACTTGAAATAAATTAAATGCTAGCTGTACAAGTAAAATGGAGGGTCAAAGGTCAGGGTCATTGAAACGGTCCATAGTAACCGATAAAAAAGTCCCTAGCAACCATATATATTTGGGTTAAGGACCTTATAATTTACCTGTGCAAGTCAAAAAGAAAGGTCAAGAATCAAGGTCTTTGAAAAAGTCCATAGCAACCGATGAACAAGTCTCTAGCAACGATATATGTTCAGGTCAAAATGGAAGGTTGAGTCAATGCCATTGAAAAAGTCCCTAGCAATCATGTCTTTTTGGGTTCAGGATTCTATATTTTAGCTGTACAGGTCAATATTAAGGAGAAAATTGTGACGGTATACATTAAATAGCAAAAATAATCATTGATGCAAGATCTACATAAAATATAACAGGTGAGCGATTCAGGCTCTTGGGAGCCTCTTGTTTATACTCTGATATGTTTATTTTAGACTGTTGTCATTGAGTCATTTGAAGTGCACTCCCACGCAGACAATATGGAGAAGGGCAAAAAATATGGACGGTGAAAGAAAGAGACGAATTAATCAACTGTCAAGTACAAAGTGACAAAAGGACAAAATATACAATGTATAAAATGTACAAAATAAATTCAATATATCTTGAAAAATCAGCTTTGTCTTTTATACTTAGTAAAGGGGAATTCCTACTTAGTAATTAGTCCCTTAAACATTTCTCCATCAGTCACACTACAGTTTCAGGACTTTTTTCAGAAACTGTTTAACCAAATAATCTTATTTTTTGTATGTGAACTTTTAATGATGAGCTACAGATCAGGTTTGAGTTTCACACTGATCAGATAATTATTGTGAGAGTTATTGCCCTTGGAAATTGGAATTATTGTCAAAATATTAGTTTTCCGGACTTTTTTACCAACTGATCTTTTTCTGGTATGTCTCTAAAATGATGATCTACAGATCAAGTTTGAACTATTGTACCCCTTGCAAACATCGCTTCAGAATTTTTAGGAATCACCCTGTCCATACATCTGTTTCCCAATCACACATTCAAGGAGCATTAAGTGTGTTTTCTCACAGCTCTAGTCGGTAGGGGACATTGTATTGCTCAGCAATACTCTCAGAATGCATGTTCATTAATTAGTACATGTATATATATAATGAGAAAAAAACCTCCATTCAATATTAAGTTAAAAAGAGTTAAAACATTGGATAAGATTATTGTGACTTACTGTAACACTGAATGTAGGTTTATACCATAATATTGTGTCTTCCGTGGTATATAGCAAAGTATGCCTCAAGGTTAGAACGCATAATGCAAAATCCTGCTGTTTAAATAGAAATCAGTCTTCTTTACAGATATGGCACATTTATTCTTGAAGTAACTTTTTATATGTCTCCCTTTGTGGCCTTTGTGTCAACTAAATTCTTCATATGTCTCCCTTTGTGGCCTGTGTGTTAACTAAATTCTTCATATGTCTCCCTTTGTGGCCTGTGTGTTAACTAAATTCTTCATTTATCTCCCTTTGTGGCCTGTGTGTTAACTAAATTCTTCATATGTCTCCCTTTGTGGCCTGTGTGTTAACTAAATTCTTCATATGTCTCCCTTTGTGGCCTGTGTGTTAACTAAATTCTTCATTTATCTCCCTTTGTGGCCTGTGTGTTAACTAAATTCTTCATATGTCTCCCTTTGTGGCCTGTGTGTTAACTAAATTCTTCATATGTCTCCCTTTGTGGCCTGTGTGTTAACTAAATTCTTCATTTATCTCCCTTTGTGGCCTGTGTGTTAACTAAATTCTTCATATGTCTCCCTTTGTGGCCTGTGTGTTAACTAAATTCTTCATTTATCTCCCTTTGTGGCCTGTGTGTTAACTAAATTCTTCATATGTCTCCCTTTGTGGCCTGTGTGTTAACTAAATTCTTCATTTATCTCCCTTTGTGGCCTGTGTGTTAACTAAATTCTTCATATGTCTCCCTTTGTGGCCTGTGTGTTAACTAAATTCTTCATATGTCTCCCTTTGTGGCCTGTGTGTTAACTAAATTCTTCATTTATCTCCCTTTGTGGCCTGTGTGTTAACTAAATTCTTCATATGTCTCCCTTTGTGGCCTGTGTGTTAACTAAATTCTTCATTTATCTCCCTTTGTGGCCTGTGTGTTAACTAAATTCTTCATATGTCTCCCTTTGTGGCCTGTGTCTTAACTAAATTCTTCATTTATCTCCCTTTGTGGCCTGTGTGTTAACTAAATTCTTCATATGTCTCCCTTTGTGGCCTGTGTGTTAACTAAATTCTTCATTTATCTCCCTTTGTGGCCTGTGTGTTAACTAAATTCTTCATATGTCTCCCTTTGTGGCCTGTGTGTTAACTAAATTCTTCATTTATCTCCCTTTGTGGCCTGTGTGTTAACTAAATTCTTCATATGTCTCCCTTTGTGGCCTGTGTGTTAACTAAATTCTTCATTTATCTCCCTTTGTGGCCTGTGTGTTAACTAAATTCTTCATATGTCTCCCTTTGTGGCCTGTGTGTTAACTAAATTCTTCATTTATCTCCCTTTGTGGCCTGTGTGTTAACTAAATTCTTCATATGTCTCCCTTTGTGGCCTGTGTGTTAACTAAATTCTTCATTTATCTCCCTTTGTGGCCTGTGTGTTAACTAAATTCTTCATATGTCTCCCTTTGTGGCCTGTGTGTTAACTAAATTCTTCATTTATCTCCCTTTGTGGCCTGTGTGTTAACTAAATTCTTCATATGTCTCCCTTTGTGGCCTGTGTGTTAACTAAATTCTTCATATGTCTCCCTTTGTGGCCTGTGTGTTAACTAAATTCTTCATTTATCTCCCTTTGTGGCCTGTGTGTTAACTAAATTCTTCATATGTCTCCCTTTGTGGCCTGTGTGTTAACTAAATTCTTCATTTATCTCCCTTTGTGGCCTGTGTGTTAACTAAATTCTTCATATGTCTCCCTTTGTGGCCTGTGTCTTAACTAAATTCTTCATTTATCTCCCTTTGTGGCCTGTGTGTTAACTAAATTCTTCATATGTCTCCCTTTGTGGCCTGTGTGTTAACTAAATTCTTCATTTATCTCCCTTTGTGGCCTGTGTGTTAACTAAATTCTTCATATGTCTCCCTTTGTGGCCTGTGTGTTAACTAAATTCTTCATTTATCTCCCTTTGTGGCCTGTGTGTTAACTAAATTCTTCATATGTCTCCCTTTGTGGCCTGTGTGTTAACTAAATTCTTCATATGTCTCCCTTTGTGGCCTGTGTGTTAACTAAATTCTTCATTTATCTCCCTTTGTGGCCTGTGTGTTAACTAAATTCTTCATATGTCTCCCTTTGTGGCCTATGTGTTAACTAAATTCTTCATTTATCTCCCTTTGTGGCCTGTGTGTTAACTAAATTCTTCATATGTCTCCCTTTGTGGCCTGTGTGTTAACTAAATTCTTCATTTATCTCCCTTTGTGGCCTGTGTGTTAACTAAATTCTTCATATGTCTCCCTTTGTGGCCTGTGTGTTAACTAAATTCTTCATTTATCTCCCTTTGTGGCCTGTGTGTTAACTAAATTCTTCATTTATCTCCCTTTGTGGCCTGTGTGTTAACTAAATTCTTCATTTATCTCCCTTTGTGGCCTGTGTGTTAACTAAATTCTTCATTTATCTCCCTTTGTGGCCTGTGTGTTAACTAAATTCTTCATATGTCTCCCTTTGTGGCCTGTGTGTTAACTAAATTCTTCATATGTCTCCCTTTGTGGCCTGTGTGTTAACTAAATTCTTCATTTATCTCCCTTTGTGGCCTGTGTGTTAACTAAATTCTTCATTTATCTCCCTTTGTGGCCTGTGTGTTAACTAAATTCTTCATATGTCTCCCTTTGTGGCCTGTGTGTTAACTAAATTCTTCATATGTCTCCCTTTGTGGCCTGTGTGTTAACTAAATTCTTCATTTATCTCCCTTTGTGGCCTGTGTGTTAACTAAATTCTTCATATGTCTCCCTTTGTGGCCTGTGTGTTAACTAAATTCTTCATTTATCTCCCTTTGTGGCCTGTGTGTTAACTAAATTCTTCATATGTCTCCCTTTGTGGCCTGTGTGTTAACTAAATTCTTCATTTATCTCCCTTTGTGGCCTGTGTGTTAACTAAATTCTTCATATGTCTCCCTTTGTGGCCTGTGTGTTAACTAAATTCTTCATTTATCTCCCTTTGTGGCCTGTGTGTTAACTAAATTCTTCATTTATCTCCCTTTGTGGCCTGTGTGTTAACTAAATTCTTCATATGTCTCCCTTTGTGGCCTGTGTGTTAACTAAATTCTTCATATGTCTCCCTTTGTGGCCTGTGTGTTAACTAAATTCTTTTACATCCCCCAGTGCCAACTTATTTAACATATATCATCCTATTTTTTTGAGTATGTATGTTATGTTTTTGACATGCACTGTGAGATTGTTGGACAAATTATGACAGTATCTTTTGGCTGTTTTATGTAATCTGTTGATTTACATGTACCTCTATCCATCAGTAATGCAGATATGACAATCAACATTATTGAACTCAAATTGGCGCTAGTGCAGTCTTTGAACTTTCAGTGAGTTGAGATTCTTGACCGACTTTTAACATCCTTTGCTAAACTTTTGTCAAATTTTGTGTCAAGAATGAATCTCTCATATACCTTCTTTTATATTGGGTATACTATTGCAGAAGTTACAAAAGCTCTATTATTAGCTCACCGGTCCATACACTAAATGAGTTATTTCCATGAATTGTGTCCGACATGGCTGCTGTTACTTAGAATACTAGAGACTCTTATGAGCCTGGATTTTACTTCATCTTGAGCATGACTTAAAATCTTAAGTGTACCAGTTATCTTGGCTGGTTTTCCCAAAGAGTTCTATGTTAAACTTAGTTCTGTAGTGGTGGCCATCTTGGTTGACAGTCCAGGTAATCAAACACAATTCTGAATAGGACCATTGCTGCCAAGCCTGGTTCCAATTGGCCAAGTGCCTTCAGACAAGAAGATTTTTAAATTAATTTTCCCATAGGGTCCTATGTTAAACTAAGTTCAGCTGTGGTTGCCATCATGGTTGACAGTCCATGTCATCAGACACACTTCTTGAAGACCAGTGCTGCAAAATCTGGTTCAGATTGGCTAAGTTGTTTCAGACAAGAATTTTAAATGAATTTTCCCATAGGGTCCTATGTTAAACTCAGTTTGGCTCTTGCAGCCGCCTGGGTCATCTGAAAAAAGAGCATTGCTGCAAAGTCTGGTTTCAAGTGGTTTCACATAAAGAAGGTTTTTAAATGAATTTTCCTATAGGGTGCTATGCTAAATTAAGTTCGCCATGGCAGCCATCTTGGATTTCTGATTAGCACAGTAACAACACTTGTTAAGGACCTCTATAGAAACATCTAAAGTTTGGGTTCAATCGGGTGTATCATTCTTGAGAGGTTTTTCAAAGTTCACCCAATCAGAAATTAGAATAGGCTCTGGCAGCCATGTTTCTTGACAAATCGGCACTCACAATTGGAAAGGACCATACAAGAAACATCTCTACCAAGATTGGGCAAATTCTGTCAAGTGGTTCTCAAGAAGAAGATCAAAATGTGAAAAGTTAACGGACGGACAACAGGCGACAATTGATGATAATAGCTCACACAGGCCAAAACAAGTGAGCTGATGAAGGTGGTATGAATTTTAAAATCTATTAAACTAAAATGCCAGATGCAACCAGGCTTGGCAGGAATGGTCCGATCGAGGTGTTCAGTGGATAGCGCCAAAGTGTATTTATCAGAAAGTTTAGATCTGTACTTCAGATATGTAAAATCATTATAGAACCGTTATCAAAATAAAAGTCCGTTTCATGCTTTGATTTATGTATTTTGTCAAGGTCAACAGCTGATCGTGAGAAAGCCAAAGATTAATTTACATATTATTTTCGTTTACTAATTTTCATTTACTGACCAATTATAACCCCAATACATAACAGTCCTTTCCAAGTGTTGTTACTCTGGTGCCGGTTGGTCAGGAAACGTGGCTCCCAGAGCCTTTTCTAATTTCTGAACTTACAAAGCCAAACTGAACCAAACTTGGGTGGAATGGTTTGTCTGTGGGTCTGTTCCAAAATTGTGTTCGTTCACCCAGACAGACAGGAAATCTTAGTTTAAGATAAGCCCCTATGGGAAAATGTTTTAGAGGTATTTTCCTCTGAAACCACTAGACTAATGGAGACCAAAATGTGGTAAATTCCTAATCAAAAGTATCCATGATTACCCAGACCGCCAACCAAGATTGTGGCAATAGCAATCTTTAGTTTATCATAGGTCCCTATGGGAAAATTCACTGAATAAAAATTTTGTCTGCAAACACCATAATGCCCAAATTAAACCAAACTTAGCTGCAATAAGATGACATCAGTCACTCGTAACCTACACTAACAACCAACAGTATACATGTAGTACCAGTCAAATTTTGAATTCTGCTGAAGGTTAAAAGCTCAATAGAGCTTATGTTATGTGTTGTAAATGCACCGAATTCAAATAAAGCTTTCGTATTTGTATTCATATAGGTGTAAATCCAGTTAAGCGATACAGGTTCCTGTGAGTCTCTAGTTCATTCAAATTTTGCTATATACTTAGGATCAGCGATAATATATTATTTCTAGAAAAGAGACGTCACAAGAAAATTCCATTAGAAGATAGAATCTGTAATTATCGCAGAAGTGATGTCGAGGACGAGGTCAATTTTATCTAAATGTTTAAAATATCGCCAAAAGAATACCGAAGCGACAAAACAGTGGAAGAATAAAAAAAAACCTATAATAATATAAACAAAACTACAAGAAGACAGCACAGAAACTAAAGCACTAGCTTTGAAAACCTGTAGTGACATCAGGTGCTCCGGAAGGGTAAGCATGTCATGTCGTAAACGTAAAGAATTTGATCATATAAGGAATAACATGTTTTAGGAAATTAAATCTATCTTGCCTAGTTTCCAAGACTGATCATAACCGGAAAAGTTAAACTTTTTATTATCTAGTAATTGATTTAATGAAAATTTATATGGTAACAATACATGATATGTACAACAAAACAAAGGTGTTAATTAAAATTACCAATCCTAGTTTTTACTTACATATTTTTGTATTACTCGGAAATTTGGTTATTAATAACGTAATAAACTAAAGGTTTATTTGTACAGCTTTTCTGTATAACAAATTCTATATCAATTTGAAATAGGAAATGATACCTTAATTAGGGCCCCTCACCTCACCCCCCCCCCCCCCCCTTCTTCCTCAGCTTCTACTTCTACAGCTTTAATGACCGCCTTCACCTTACTGAACATACTGTCACTTTTGCACTGCGCATTGCTATTTGCAATTAAAAGTTATTATTTATATTAAGTTAAAACATATTATGATGACGAGCGTGATGATGATGATGATTTATTTATTTATTTTTTATTTATTTATTTAATTACACAAATGTTTTAGGTTTTTAACTGATTTAAGATAAAACTATATACACATGGAACTGTTTAGTGACTGTATGTGTGTGTAAAGACAGCTGCTTTGAATTAATCAACTCGCTCGCCACAATGCTCAGAGGAAGGCTATTCCAGTTTTAAATAGTTCTGGGAAAAAAGAGTATTGCCGGATTCGTGTTCTGCAGGAAGGGAGTTGGAATGATAAAGAGTGCATGTTCCAAGAATGTCTGAGTGGTTGTATAAGCCTGTATGTTTTTTGTATGCCGACTAGATTGTTTTAGATTTTATAAAGCATGCACGATGAGGCGTGCGTCTGTTCTTCTGTCTTCTAGGCTTCTGCAGTTTAGATGGTTTAACATGTCACTAACGCTTGAGGTGTTTCTGTGTTCGTGACATGCCTAGCAGACCTTCTTTATATCAGGTCTAGTTTGTGTATGTCCTCAGCAAAGTAAGGATCCCAGACTGAGCAGGCATATTCTAGTGATGGACGTTCTAAGGATTTATATGCCTGCTCCTTCACCGAGGTGTAATTTATGTTAAAATTCCTTTTCAAAAATCCAAGTGTTGTGTTTGCTCTGTTGCTGATGTTGTTCATATGATGGTGCCATTTAGGATCGGACTGTATAGTCGCTCCCAAATGTGTTGCTTTACCAACATGTTCTAAAGTGTGGCCATGGATAGTGTAAGTGTGTCGAATAGATTTTTATTTCGACTCATTGAAAGGTCATTACACTTGTCCGGATGAAATGCCATTTGCCACTTGTGCTCTCATACACTAAGTTTGTCAAGATCATTTCTGTAATGTTGAGCAGTCGTTGTTGGATTTGACTGCAAGATATGCTATAGCGTCATGTGCAAATAAACGTATGGTGAATTAAGTCCAGATGGTATATCATTTACATAGAATAAAAACAGACTAGGTCTCAGCACAGAGCCTTGGGGCACTCCTGACTGGACAGACACATAGTCTGAAGCCTCACATTTCAAAACAACTGCTTAAGTATGGTTAGATAAAAAAAAACATTTAATCCATCTGTTGGTTTTACCCTGAATTCCGTAATAAGTAAGTTTATGTATCAGTAAATTGTAGCTAACTTTATAAAAAAAACTTTACTGAAGTACATTATAAGAACATCAGTTTGGGTAGAATTTTCTAAGGTTTTTTAAAGGTGTCTATAAAATCTAATAGCTGTGTCTCATATGATCTGTGTGGGCGAAAACCATGTTGCAATGGGTATAAAATATTAGTCTGCATGTGTCATGATTGCACTAACTACAACATGTCCCATCATCCTGCAACAGGTGCATGTCAAAGAAATAGGTCGATCATTTTTAGGATTATATTTCGACCCTTTCTTATAGATAGGAGAAACCTGTGCAGTTCGCCAGTCATTAAGGATTTCACCAGCGTCTAATGATTTGTTATAGATGATACATAGAATTGGAGATATTTCAGTAGCCAGCTCCTTTAGCTGTTTAGTAAGGCCTAAGATCGCTAAGCTCGTCCGGCCCACTGGGTTTTGATGGATTTAAGATTTGTATGAGTTTTGTGATACCTTTTACGGTGATGTTAATATCTTTCATGGCTGAATATGTTATATCATCATTTATATATTTTTTATTTCGAAATTTTGTTTCTGAGATGTTGCTTGGCTTTCAGAAGACTGTTTGAAATTGTTTGTTTAATGCGTTAGATTTTTGTATCTGCTCAGCCTTTATAAGTTTGCCACCATACTCCAATGTAATCAGTTTTTCTTTTACTTTTTATGTAAGACCAGAATTTGTTCATGTTTGAGAAGCAAAAATCACATTATTTCTCATTTCTCATTTATGTCTTTCTACATATGATTACATGTGTTGTTTTTGCTATATTGTTGTTGGTGACAATCATTTTGTTGGATTTTTTATTCAATAAATATTCGATCTGATTCTGATTCGTACGAATCTAAAAGAGTAGACTTACAGCCAAAACCAGTCCAAATATGGACAGAAGATTTTATCAAAATAATCAACTGTAGGACTTCATAGGATTTTGGAAATAAAAATTATTTTGGACGAAAACATGAAACTGTGATCGGAAAATCCTTCATAATTTTTTGACGCTCTTTTGAAAACCGGAAGTAAACAATACCGCGAATAACAAAGTTATGAAATGTTCAAAGTTATAAAATGTTAATGTCAGCACTTGTCATTAAAAACCACATCAGCAAATAACCCATCATAAACAATGGAATGGGACGAAGATGTAGACTTTGTCCCACTAAAGAAAAAGAAGAAAAAGGTAAAAAAAAAACACACAATATGGCTTTTATGGGCGTATTGCTACACCACAGGCACAGGCACAGGCACAGGGTACAGGCACTTGTTTCATGTGCTATATCATAACCGGTAGCTCGAATGACCGAATGACGCCGTCATTTTCCGAATAACACCTGGAATGACCGAATGACACCTGAAATTTTAATTTTAGCACATATTGGTGACTTTTTAACATTGTTTAATAAATAATATTACATTATAAGTTGATGATATATCATAAAAATGTTTTATAGAAGCAGGTAAGTTCATACAGATGTCATTATAAATTTGGCGGATATATCAAACATGGCGACCAAGGAAATCAAAAATGGGAAGAATAAAAGAATGATTGCATCCATTCAAAAGAGAAATGCTATGAAAATAAAGTATTGATGTACTGTATACATAGGGTATTGTCCAATAATTGCATTTTGGTGAAGTTTAAAAAAAATAATAACTACATCAAAGAACTGCAATTACTCCAATCACCTATTAGTTATCTTAACGATTTACTCATTAATGAATGAAATGTAATTAAGAAATTTCACATATTTAATTTAATTTTAATTAAAAACTTGATTATACCTGATTGTATTATAATAAAAACAAAGCAGCTGAATGGATAATTTGTATGTGTGTTGTAATAGCATTTTCTCAAAACGAAATTAAATATTTTCATTGGCAAAAATAAATGTGTTTTTACAAGTAAATAAAATTTGATATAAAACCACTTAAGACTTATGTGCTTTCTTCCATTTTTAAAATGGCTTTATATCCTTGTATACAATGTGATGGAGAATGTGTTGATGGCACAATTCAGTGCAGTAGTTGTGATCGTTGGGTTCACAGTGCTTGTGTCCCAATGAGTGATTCAATGTTATCGGCCTGGTCAGATGTAACCGTAGCAGATACCTCAGACGCAGAACCCGTAGCCGATATGTCAGACGCAGAACCCGTAGCCGATATTTCAGACGCGGAACCCGTAGCCGATATTTCAGACGCTTCTTTTAGCATTTGATATGAATTCGACAACCCGTTCAGACAACTTGGTAGAAGAGAATTCATGCCCGTTCATTGATGCTTCCGATTCCGAGAATATCCATCCTCTGTCCAACGGTTGCCTACAAACATCTGTGTTGTTCCGGACTATCCATCGTAGGAGTAGACAAGACATTCAACCTATGTGATATGCATGTGACAGTGACTTGTTATAAGCAGATGGCCGTTGTTATGGAGAAGACAAAAGAACCGCCGATTTTTATGGGTCCGATTTATATTCATGACAACAGCGACTTCGACATCTTCAGCAACTTTTTCAACCACCTTCGAGTAAAACTAATCGACGCCGACACAGAACAACTGTTTTTTGGTACGGACGAAGAAGCAGGATTAGTGAAATCAATTAAGACGGCATTCCCTGAATCTGGACATATTCTTTGTATTCGACATTTGAAGGGCAACATTAAGCAGAAAATGATTGACGAAGGAATAAGCAAAAATGACAGAGTCAATACTTGACAGCATCTTCGGTGACCAAGGACTCGTACATTCAGATGACGACATTTGTTTCGATTTTAAGTGTGAACAACTCGAGGACCAGATCAAGGAACTTTCATCGACATTCCACCGTTATTTTGCTCGTGAAGCTCGTGTACTTCGTGATTTATGGGCGGGACCGACACCACCGGGTTACTTCGACAAAGGCTGGACCAACAACAATAGTGAATCACTGAACCACGTGCTCAAATCAGCTATCAACTGGCAGTCGAAACCGTTACTGGACTTGATTGTGACAATTAAGGAAATCGTGGAAACCCAATTCAAGGACTTACAGCGTCCTTTGGTGTCCAGGGGCCAGTACCGTGTGGCTGATTCACATAAACATTTCGAGATAACAGCAACAGCGTGGGTAAACAAGACCGTACAGGAAAGAGAGAGATTGACCAAAAGGTTCAAGAGTTATATACCACCAGATAACATCCTCAGATGGCAGGATGAATGTTATAAAGCCGCGGGCATTGGGAAAGAAAATCGGACAACGGAAAAGAAAGATAAACGAGAGAACAACAACCTTCAAAAAGAAAAAGGACTGATTGTTTATTTAATACTACTATTTAGTACAACCGGAGGAAAAAATTTTTATAATAAAATCCTAAATAAAGTGTTTCCGCGGACTACGACAGGTATGCCCGTGCCTTGTGCAGGATATCTTAGTAGTTTTAAAATTTTTTATAATAAATACTAAATAAAGTGTTTCCGCGGACTACGACAGATATGCCCGTGCCTTGTGCAGGATATCTTAGTAGTTTTAACTTAACTTTAAAAGGGCTTGGTTCTTATCTCTCAGGGGGGTTCCTGCAAATTGTTTCTTTCGTTCTAATCAAATATTTTGTAACTTTTTAATTATATTAAAAAATATAAATATATATATATACATATATAAATACATAAAAAAAAAATAATTCTAGAAAGTTAACTATTCTTTATTTTCTTTAAAAAGGGGAATTTAAAAAGGGCGCCCACCCTCATATTGTTCATTGCCTTGTCGTGGCATGAGGGCTCCACTTTTGTGGTCCAAAATGAACACGTTTTCAATGTATGCAATCTTTCTTTTAGTCTTCACATTTTGATTTCCTTGGTCGCCATGTTTGATATATCCGCCAAATTTATAATGACATCTGTATGAACTTACCTGCTTCTATAAAATATTTTTATGATATATCATCAACTTATAATGTAATATTATTTATTAAACAATGTTTAAAAGTCACCAATATGTGCTAAAATTAAAATTTCAGGTGTCATTCGGTCATTCCAGGTGTTATTCGCCAAATTACAAATCGTCATAATTTTTTTTCTGTTCTCCATTCAGTCTACTTTTTTGCTCATTTATGCAGTAAAATGATTATATTTTAACAAAATGCGTACATTTTTAGCACAGGGGCTCGTTACAATTGACACAGTATGTCATCTGTGACTGAACCGGCCCCGATCTATAATACCATAACAAAAGGGAGGAATCAATTCAGAGAGCACCAAATTTCAAATCGTCAGAATTTTTTTTCTGTTCTCCATCCAGTCTGCTTTTTTGCTTATTTCTGCAGTAAAATGGTTATATTTTAACAAAATGCCTACCTTTTAGCTCTAATTTCCCACCAATCGGTTGTATTGGCTCATTTTAGTCCCATTTCTGATGAAATCAGACATTCACTGTCCGGAAGTGACCCACATTTGTATAATTTCCGCAAATTTGACATATCGATTCCGGAGATAATTTGGAACTTACCAGAGTTTTCCTATCCTCACATACTTGACCCCAAAGGTATTCCGATAAAAAAAGTTAGTTCCAAATTATCTCCGGAATGGATATGTCAAATTTGGCGGTAGTTATACAAATGTGGGTCACTTCCGGACAGTGAATGTCTGATTTCATCAGAAATGGGACTAAAATGAGCCAATACAACCGATTGGTGGGAAGTTAGAGCTAAAAGTTAGGCATTTTGTTAAAATATAATCATTTTACTGCAGAAATAAGCAAAAAAGCAGACTGGATGGAGAATAGAAAAAAATTCTGACGATTTGAAATTTGGCGCTCTCGGAATTGATTCCTCCCTTTTGTTATGGTATTATAGATCGGGGCCAGATCAGTCACAGATGACATACTGTGTAAATTGTAACGAGCCCCTGTGTTTTTAGCCCTTATTTCCCACCAATGGTTTTATTGGCTCATTTTAGTCCCATTTCTGACGAAATCATGTTACCCCTGTCCGGAAGTGACAAACATTTACATAAATTTATTGGAATACCTTTTGAGTCAAGTACATGTAAGTGAGGATAAGAAAACTCTGGTGAATATTTGCTATTTTAGTTTCATGTTATTTTTAGCCGTTCTAAATCACTTCCTGGTGTATACCACGAACAGTATCGCTGTGAGTAATGCAAGAAAAATGGTTACCAGTTGCATAGTGTTCCAAAGATAGCTTGTAACGCAACTCCTGATTAGTTAATGATATTTTGGACTATCAGTGTCTTGGCCTGGTTGTTGATTATACTGTCAGACATGCACGCGTAAACAAGATTATGATACATGTATTACTTGATGGATTACAAAAATACCAAAACAAGGTGATTTATCGGAATGAAATTTTTTGCACTACTATTATAAAATATGCATTATTCTGAAAAAAAGAGCGAAAATGTGCTGTATATATATGACAATAAACTCCATACCCTTTTACAACAATGGCACGCTGTCTGTTGTCAGACAACGCATGTGCTCATCAAAAGTTTATTCAAAAACGATTCAGAAGATGAAGATGATGCCTATGACTTTTAATAATAAACAGTTACTATCAAGTGAAGGTCAACTTGGGGAATAAAAAATGAAAACATTTAGTCGTGTTTGATGATGATTGATGGTCGAATTATTGTTTAATGTCCAGTGGCAACCAGGTGCATATCAGGATGAGAACATGTTTATATGATAATGAATATCATCCCTGCTTTGTACTAGACCGACGCGCTGAGTCAGATTTTTAATGTGCTAGCTCACGAGGTAACTCCGCAGGAAGACATATCACCCACCCGCTATTAAAATCCAAGTTTTCGCGAGTGCGCCTGCTCTTCTCTGCCTACTTTAGGAAATTTGATAGTGAAACATTCAAATTTCGAGCCTTGAATTATTAACTGTAATTAAATCAGGGATGGAGAAATAATACCAGTTTTGATTTTAAAAATCCATCAAGAAATTGGATTATAAGAGAGTCTGATTATTCATTATTATATACATTTTTCAAATCAGTCGAGCTGTTTTAAGAGGTGCTGTTTGGATTAATATAGTAAACAATAAACAATTCTTATTACAGATGATCTTAATAATTTTGTTTTCAGCAAGTTCAAACTAATGATGACAAAAGCATCCAAGATGAAAAGAGTAAAAATAAACCAGCACAAGGTACAAAGGGACGAAAGAAAGGGAAAAATAGGGAAGAAGAATGTACTCCATCAGAAGCAAAAACTTCCACAAAATCAAGAAAGAAGACACCAAAACAGAAAACTCCTTTGAAAGAGAGAACAAAATACGATGGATATTGTCCGAACTGTCAATTATCATATTCTGCATTAGTGATAGAAACTCCAACATGGCATGCTTCAGAGTGTTTTGATTCTTATAAGCCACAATCAGGTACTATATAACAAAACAGTAAGATATTTTGATATACATTTGTAGTATAATTTAAAAATGAAAATGTAATAACGTTAATGTCAGCCTAAATTGAGCACATGAAAAGATTGATTACAATAGTCACAGGAAATAAATGTTGAATAATAAATAATATCTAATAAAACAATTTAAGAATTTATTTTCCTTTAGGTGTCAAAATTGTCCCTAAGGCTACACCAAATTGATCTTAAGTTCTTGGGATTTTGGAGCTCAATTTTTTACTACATGTCTGTAAATTTGAAGAAAATTTTTTTTGCAGCTTAATTTTTGCAATAATTATGAAAATTCGCCACAAATTCCTCATATTCAAGAAATTAAAATTGTTTGCCCACTCCTAAAATTTTGTAAAAATTGGGTTTTTTTTCCATTTTTCTTCTATTTTAGTTTTAAAAATGTGTGCCATAATGTAAATTTGATCTTTGTCTGAAAAAAAATAGAATTAAAATTTCACCTGTTTGCGCCTATTTTTTCCGTCCAAAATCCAAAGAACTAAAAATCAGTTTGCTTTGGTTTAAAAGATATTTGCATGCTAAGAAGTTTTAAAAATGTTCTTATTAATGACCTTTTTATTGAAATGTCTTCAGAAGATTATCAGAAATGTAAAACAGTGTGCATGTTATGAGCAAAAAATGCAAAAAAGGAAAACTTCTTTTTATTGTAGAATGTTCAGAAGGTGTTGATTGTAATTGTACCATACCAAGTCACTTTTGGAAGTATAGTCATATACAGTTGGCAAAGTACAGACAAAGTGAAATGAGACATGATAATATAGGTAATTATAATTTTCAATGCTTGTGTCAGAACAAGCACAATTATTTAGCAATAATCACATCATGACATTGTACTGTGGTGTTTGGATTTACTAAGAACATGTGACATAAAAAGTATGTAAAGGACCATTTAAACAAAATTGGTGTTCCGTAAGAAAATACGTTATTAGTTTGGTGATAAACAGCTTGCAGGTAGGTGGGCAGTTCCAGAGGAAAACCTGGTTTACTGTCAATTTTTTTATTCTGCAGCGCTGCTGCAGCGAAGATAAGCTTTAGCTTATCTAGTTGACGCTGCGCATAAGATTGTTAGCACGCTGGCAATAACTTTGTACTGAGCCATCTAACCTCTTTCCAGTTTGCGTATTGATACAGTGTTTGAAAGTAGTGCAGTCTCCATTATCAGGGCCCCGTTCAACCTGAACCAGTCTCAGTTGTAGGCTTGTGCATTACCTGGGGACATTTTGATCTCTTTCTTTTTTTAATAGATTTAATTACATAATTCTTGTACAATGCGACTCGTTATAAGCCTTTAATTTTGATGTTTATACAATCAAGAAAGCTTGTCTCAAAGATAGGTCAAGTCCATCACCTAATCTATTAATACGATTCGATACTACGCCACATCGGTCAGTTGAAAATTAAACAAGTTCATTGTCAATATCGGTCGTCACGTAACAGATATGAATTCCCACGGTCAGGTGTGAGTTGGAGTTACTGAAACTGTAATATTTTCATGAATATTTTTGCGTATGACCAAAAAATAAATAATTGTTTGTTTCCCAAAACCGGGCGCGGTATCAATTTATCAGGTTTGTACACATCTTTCTAAACTATTTAGTGTTTTTCGGAGAGGGCTTATATAGGTTTAGCCTGCTGACCAATCTTATTCATGATAACTTTTATGAATAAAATATTGTTTATATTAAATAATTATAAACAAATTCGCCTTAAAGACGGAGTTTGCAGGCGTGCATTTTAATCTTCTTCTTTGTATAAGCTTCCTATAGACGGGAACACCTTTAATAATATTAGAGTATATATAAGGGTAATTTTGTGGAGAATTTTTTATTTGTTTTATATAACTATGTACAGCACACTGTGTGGAAGATTGTTAATATATATATTTTGTTTTTTTTTTTTGTTGTTGTGACTTTTTAAGTTATATATACAGATATTGCTTTTAACTTGTTTATAATTATAAGCTTATCTTATTTACATGATCAGATCGCAGACAATTCATTGCGCATGATCAGAAATATTAAGTACACAGTTCAAGGAGAATTTCTAAATATAAATTCTCATTATATGAAGGAAAAAAAAATATGCGAAATGTGCAGTACGTTCTTATTTTAGAAAGGTACACTGTTTTATACGGAATGGAATAAAAGAAACGACAATTAAGGTTAAGGAGAGCACAAGGATTATTAATAAAACGCATGTATCATTTTTATAATTATTTATTGACCCAATTTATTTTTGTTGATTCCATACAGGATCCTTCTAATTTGACTCTCACGAAGATCGTTCGGCTATTTTTGACAATTAGTAGAGCATATAAATTATCTAAACAGTGTTTGGTCGTAATATTGACAATCTGGCAAATTCTCAGTGTATCTCTGAAACACTGTCTTATATACTGTTTCTCAAATTTCCCCGTATATCTCTGAAACACTGTCTTATATACTGTTCCTCAAATTTCCCCGTGTATCTCTGAAACACTTTCTTATATACTGTTCCTCAAATTTCCCCGTATATCTCTGAAACACTGTCTTATATACTGTTCCTCAAATTTCCCCGTATATCTCCGAAACACCGACTACATACTGTTCCTCAGATTTCTCCGTTTAACTCTTTAACGCTGTATGTCTTTTATTTCGTTATTTTCTTCAAATTGGATTACAATTTATTACGAAATAAATATCATCAATTGATATTTATTTATTTTTTTGTTTGATCTGTAGTACTTTTTTTCTTAATGCATATAGTCAAATTGCACGTACATGTATTTGGTTCTTAAAAATGTTATCTTTAGAAAAAATGTAATGATAACAACATTTTATATGCTTCCTATACTATATACATTTTGGACATAACGGAATTAAATGTCATTGATTAATCTTTATTTCGTTCTAAGATGAAATAAAATTTCGCCGTCTGTTTACAAAATGTAACGTTTCCTGTGCTGGGAATTTTCCTGAGATACAAATACAAGAAAACAATTGAAAATTTATCTTTTATCCATTTCATTCGTTCTTGGTCGGTCTGCAATAAGTCATATCAAATTTCCCCGTTGACGATTTAATCAAATTCAATATTTGTCCTGAACATGCGTAAGTCTGCCTTTTTATGGCATACATAAGTTATTTTTCCAAATTGTATTGATTGAAGATATTATCATACCGTCGTATATTTTTCCGCCAGTTTTTGCGCGAGATTTTTGTGGTCTTGTCAGTTCATGTTACACAACTAAGTTCATAATATCCCGACTTCAAACAATATACAGCGGTCAAGATTATTGTCAATCATTCTCTGGTCTACAGTTGACCCATTTATTTATGCTGACACCGATGTTGGACAAGTCTGTTATTACGAAGGTAAAAAAAACCAAAAAAAACTCCAGACTGTATAGGAATAAAACGTATCACAAAATACCGAAATAAATTTGATGCACTGTATGGCCATTTCGTTGACTGACAACTCAACAGCGGTGCTCCCGATCAAAATATTGGAATACCGGTTAAAGATATTATGATGAATTAATTAGCACAACCATCAAAAATCAAAACAATTAAAACAAACAGGTATCCAAACTCAGCTAAGGGTTACCTTTGCATCAAAAGGAAGAATTATAAAATTATGAAAAGGATTGGAATTAAATCAATAAGAAACCATAACGTTAATTTTTAACCCTTTTATTATATCCATCTGCTTACCATCCACCGTGTTTTTCCACAGTAAAAACGAAGTTTAACCAGATAAAAGGACTTTCAACGAAGTCAATAGCCATCCGACGTGGATAGGATAGTTTGTGGGCAATTCTAAAAAAACTTGAGCATTGCTCGGTCCGTTATACCTATTCCGATTGCTCCTACGGGAAATTTCATACAAAAATCTTCATCTAGAGAACCACTGAATGGATTGAAACGAAACATAACATGAATGTTCCTTATGACATTCTGGCCAAGTATTGTTACTTTGGTGCCGATCTGTCATCCGTGATGACCTTCTGCGGAAGACTTAGTTTAACTTAGGACCTTATGAAAAGTACATACAGACGGCTTCTTCTTGAAAATATCTGAATGGATTGAAACCATGGCTTGATGTTAATCTCAAGGTCCCTTATCGATGAACAAATGGAAATATCAGGTGAGCGACACAGGCTCCTTGGAGCCTCTGGTTTATTTACTTGCACATGCGATGTTTTGGATGCCACTTTCTACTACTATCTTTAACTTTAGCTTTGTAAACACAGAACAAATATACAACTGTAATTTTTTTTGAATCATTTTAATTATCTATGTTAATTCTTTGTTTTACATGAACTCTTTTCATTAGAGTATCTCCCTTGTGGAGTGATCTGCCCTTTGGTGGTTTTGGCATAACCCCTTTTGGTTATTTTGGTGATTTTGAATTGCTCTTCAACCTTTTGGATTATTGTATTGGATTTCAACATTTTAAGCCTTGAATACAACTGATGTGATTTAAATCGATGAAATGTGCTCATCTTGTGTATCAAAGAATTGTATTTTTAACCAGGTTTTCCTCTGGAAAAATCCGGTTATTGAATTGGTGAAGTTAGGCGGGCCGGCAGTCGGTGGGGCGTGCAGGCGGGCGGGTGGCTGCCAATCGTGTCCGGCCTATAACTTTCTTGTCTTAAGATCTAGACCTTAGATCTATGGTATGTGGATATTTCACCTCAAGATGATGTGTCATGTTTAAAAAATGTTGACTTATGACCTTGACCCTTGACCTTAGGGTGAATAAACAGGTCATTTTAGATCATCTTTGTGTTCGGCCTGTAACGTTTTTGTCTAAAGACCTAGGCCTTGGATTTTTGATGTGTACGTAGGTTATCTCAAGATGATGTGTCGCGTACCAAGAATATTTACCTTGACTGTTGACCTCAAGGTCAATAAATATGTCATTTTTGGGCGGCTGCCAATCGTGTCCGGCCTATAACTTTCTTGTCTTAGGACCTAGCCCTGAGATCTATGGTATGTGGATATGTCACCTCAAGACGATGTGTCATGTTTCAAAAATGTTGACCTATGACCTTGACCCTTGACCTTAGGGTGAATAAATAAGTGATTTTAGATCATATTCGTGTCCGCACTTTTTTGTCTAAAAAACTAGTCGTTGGATTTTTGGTGTGTAGGTAGGTTATCTCAAGATACCAAGAATATTGACCTTGACCGTTGACCTCAAGGTCAATAAATAGGTTATTTTTGTAACTTTTTTGTCTAAAGACCTAGGCCTTGGATCTGGTGTGTAGGTAGGTTTCCTCAAGATGATGTGTCGCATATTAAGGATGTTGACCTTGAACTTTGACCTCAAGGTCAATAAATTGCTAATCATGTCCAGCCTGTAACTTTTTTGTCTTAAAACCTAGAACTTAGATCTTTGATGTGTGGGTAGTGTACCTCAGGATGATGTGTCGTGTACTAAAGATATTGACGTCTGATCTTGACCCTTGACTTTTTTGTTGGAGAAAAGTTACTCAGTAAAAATGAAATAGAAGGAAAACCCGGTTTGCTGTCACTCAGACAGCTCTCTTGTTACTATTGGGGACGATATGCCACTGCTTGTGGACTCCAAGTCCCCGAGGATATCCTCAGCTCAGTTGCTAGTATTTTGATACCAGCCCGAAATTGATACTTAGAATATACTGTTACAAAAATTAAAAATTTTGCAAAACGTAAGGAGTATCTCCCTCGTGTGTGGCTATGTCATTAAAACGTTTTGGCACAACCCCTTTTGGTAATTTTGGAAATTTTTAATTGCTCTTCAACCTATTGGATTATTGTTTTGGATTTCAACATTTTAGGCCTTGAGGACAACTGATGAGTCGTAAATCACATCTTGTGCATCAAAATTGGTATCAAAGAATTGTATCTCTGATGATTCATAATTCAGAAAGTGACTGTTTACTGTTACACTGTAGAATATGTTATGTTGTACGATAATTTAACTGTTGTTATCCTTTTGTTTTACCTGTTTCAGAACAAAATATGGAACTTTATTACTTGTTCTAACTTTTAACAGTTACACGAGTTATCTTAGTGAATTACTGAATGGGTGAAAATGGTCAGAATGGACCCTTTATTATACCCCCCTGGAAACAAATTTTTTTGGGTGTTTTTTTTTTTTTTTGGGGGGGGGGGTATATAGGAATTGTCCGTCTGTCTGTCCATCTGTTTGTCTGTCCATGTACATTGTAAGCGCAACTCCTCCTAAACAGTTCAGTTGATTTTGATGAGACTTTATATGAAGGTTGGGCATCATATGTAGATGTGCATGAAGCAATATGATTATCACCAGATGCTTGCAAAGGGAGATAATTCATGTTAAGGGTTTTACATAAAGTAGAAAATTGTAAGCGCAACTTCTCCTATACTGTTCAATTCATTTTGATGAAACTTTATATGAAGGTTGGGCATCATACGTAGATGTGTATGAAGCAAGATAATTATCGCTGGATGCTTGCAAAGGGAGATAATCAAACTTAAGGGATTTACAAATTTAAAGCTTGTCTGTGTAACTCCTCCTTAACCTTCAATGAATTTTGATGAAACGTTATATGAAGGTTGGGCAGCATATGTAGATATATATGAAAGTAGACAATTATTGCCAGATGCTTGCAAAGAGAGATAATCAACTTATGGGTTGTAAGCGTAAACTCCTAGTATTGCAAATGGGGTATCACTCAGTGAGGTCTAGTTATTCATGGATTGTGATGGTCTTTAATCAACCATTCAGCTTATCTATTAGTTGAATTTCTGGTTAAAGATATCCGTTCAACATAATTTCTAAATGGAATAGTATAAATGTCTCCAAATTTGTTCAATGATCAATTATTCTATTGCACAATGGTAGATCTAAAGTAAATGTATTATATGTTATTGCAGTATCAGAAACTCTGTTAAGACCTAAAAAAAAAACAATAAGGCATAGGAAAATGAGGTTAGTGCGAAAAATCTAGCAGCAGTGCTGCAGATCAGCACTTCAGTGCTATGTTTGACAGTTCCTTTATTTTCCACTTTTATATTGTAGAATTGTGTGTAACAGTTTAATGGTAATGTAAAGTTGGCATCACAACCTGTCTACAAAAGACAGAGTTTAACAGGGGTTGCTCTGGCTCCTAAAAAGTAGGAGCCAGAAAAATCGCCAGGTGCCATTTTCAGGAGCCAGTTTAGGAGCCAGATAAAATTTTATATCAAGGAGCCAAACTGTGTCAATCTTACAACTGTTGTTCAGTGTTCTCCCCAAAAATTTTGGATAGCATCACATTTAAAGTACTTTCCTGTTTTCTTTAATAAATGGCAATCATAAATCGTAATTGGCGATTTGAATTTCACACCTCGATAATTTGTTTACCTTTTTCCTTTGACGGTTAAATACCGACACGCTCCAGAAAACACAAAACTTACCTGTATTATCCAACATATCGATCTTTGGTACTTAAACAGTAAATGATGATAATTTTACACAGGGAAATTTAGGCGCCAAAAAAATTGCCAGCAGCCGTTTTCAGGCGCCAGTTGAGATAAAAATCGCAATTTGCGACATTGGTGACCGACAGCGCGATCCCTGAGTTTAATCATTTATTTGAATCCTCTTAGTCTGAAGTTACAGGGTATTTTATTAATGTTTTGAATTCATCTAAGAAAAGCAGAGGAGTTCTTTTATATTTAATGTATAAAATGACATCACTGGTAAAGAAATTGCAAATATTTTACATTCTACTAGTTTTCAAGGTTTAAAATTATTATTTTAGTAAATGCATCTTTTATATACATACACATGTACATATCCATGTAAACTTTGCAATCACATCACATCAATACAAAATAATTTTAATTTGCCATATTATATTTTCTATTTAAAGGTCACAAGAGAAAACTGAAGCCTGTACTTGATGAAGTAATACATGTAGATGTAGAAGAATCAAGCTCAACATCAGTAGAAAATGTTATTGCATTGGGTTCTACTGACAAGAAGACAACAGATTCATTGCAGATTGTTCATGGTATGACATCTATTGATGATGGTAATAAAAATGTCACAACAAATTATCAAAATTCTCATTCTGACAAAGATACTCATTCAGAATCATCGTACAGATCGTCTAAACCTTCTGTTACTCCTGAGTCGTCACAAAGTTCATTTAATAATCAGTTAGATTACAGAGAACCAAAAAGTCCCAGAGATATCTCAGAATTTTTGGATGAAGCATTCAAAGAGGCAACATATTGCTCTCAGAAGAGTACAGAGGATTTGATGAGTTATGAGAGCAAGGTAGATGAAGGAAGGGATGAAATTTTAAATGAAACTAAAACAAGAAATTGTCAGAACAAAACAGAAGATGGAAGTAAATTGTTTGATACTGAAATAACCTGTAGCTCATCCTTGTTTGATGAAGGAGATATAATCAACAGTGGGAAGTCTGTGTCAGATATTGATGCAGATACAGATAGTAATTCACAAAAATCTAAATCATTCTTCAGTAATTACAGAAGAAAGAATGGTTATGATGAAAATACAGATTGTAATTCACTTAAATCTGGTTTGTTGCTCAGTCATTATAAAGAAAAGAAGGGGGATGGTGAAAAAACAGATTTAGTTTGTGAGACCATTAATAAACAGACAGAAGGTCACAAAGTGGAAAGTAAATATCAACAGTTAAGTGATGTAGAAATCCTTGATATAGAAGACAATGAAGTACAGTGTCTTGATTTACCGGATGAAAATAGTAATGACACTGTTTCATCATCTCAGAGATCTATTCAGTCAAAGTCAGAACATAGTAAAACGCCATCAAAAAGTACTAGAAAGGCCAAAGGAAAAGCTGGCAAGAATATGCTAAGCAAAAAGACAAAATCTTCAACACAGCCAACAGACTCTAGAAAGCAAACTTCTTTGTTGACATTCTTCTCAGGGAAAAATGCTCAGAATTCTGATCTGTGCATAAATAAAAGCACTCTGCAAAACTCAAGTACATGTAGCTCAAAAGACAATATTGAAACATCGTCTGAGTCTAGTCAGATGAATTCCAACACTGATCACTCTGCTCAGTCTAGTGAGATGGATTCCAACACTGATCACTCAATTCAATCTAGTCAAACAGATACAACGGGTCATAGTCAGCTTGAAACACGGAAAAGTGTAAATGATGTTTTAATGACTTCTATTAAGAAAACAAGGTCAGAGCCTAATATTGAATCCAATCCTACTTCTCGTAAAACAAAGCTGGTAAGGAATGCTTCTGAAATCTTAATGAAGAGTAAAGAACAGAGTGAAACAGTTTCACAGCGGAGGACACGAAATAATAGAAAATGGGAAGAAAAGGAGAAAAATGAATACCCAAGTACCAGTGATAAAAATCAAACAGTGACATCAGGAAAACCTAAACGATATTGCCCTTTTTATAAGAAAATTCCAGGTTGGTATTATTTAGAAATCAAAGGAAATCTACATTTATATAATTTGATAGTTGCCTTGCATTTGTGCCAATTATTGCTTTAATGAAGATTAATGAACAAATAACATGTACTGGTCAGGTAGTACATGTACATGTGATTCTCACCAAGCAGGAGTTCTTCTCATGCATGTTGTTGTACTAGAATTCATGAGAGTTGACAGTTTTTGATGGAATTAGTAGCTGTTCCACCTACCACATGACCATTTTATTATCTCTATTTCTGTATATCCAGATACTGGTTTATCTGTAGATGCTTTCTGTTATTGTCTCGCCTTGACGGAGTCAAAAGGCGAGACATAGGTATGCTGTTTCCGGCGGCGGCGGCGGCGGCGATGGCGTCAACAATGTATTAGTTTGTGATTAGCTCAGTTTTATGGGGATCCACTAGTGGTAGGTCAATGATAATTGGTATGCAGATGTATTACCATTGCCACATCTCATTGCCATGGAGATTATTTGGCTCCGCCCCCTCAGTCATGGTCTATTGACTTTGAATGGTTTGCTTACTTTACATGTATTAGTTTGTGATTAGGTCAGTTTATGGGGATCCACTAGTGGTAGGTCAATGATAATTGGTATGCAGATGTATTACCATTGCTACATCTCATTGCCATGGAGATTATTTGGCTCCACCCCCTCAGTCATGGTCTATTGACTTTGAATGGTTTGCTTACTTTACATGTATTAGTTTGTGATTAGGTCAGTTTATGGGGGTCCACTAGTGGTAGGTCAATGATAATTGGTATGCAGATGTATTATCATTGCCACATCTCATTACCATGGAGATTATTTGGCTCCATCCCCTCAGTCATGGTCTATTGACTTTGAATGGTTTGCTTACTTTACATATATTATGAGTCTGGTGAAGAGGAACCTTGAGGGATCCTGTACTGGAAATCAACTATAAGTAACTATAAGTAACTATAAGTAAACAAACAAAATTATATTTTATTGGACACAAAGCCAAGCAAAAAGGTTTTTGTCTCGCCATGATGAGGTTGGGTTGAAAAGCTACACATAGGTATGCTAATTCGTGCATATTCATTGACTGAATATTTGCATAACTTACATGTTAAAGTATTGCTATCAGTGGCGGATCCAGAACTTTTTCTAAAGGGGGGGGGGGGGGGGGGGGGGTGTGCTGACTGACCTAAGGGGGGCCCACTCCAGTCACGCATCAGTGATTCCCTATATAATCAACCAAATTTTTCCCACAAAATTTTTGTTTTTAGGTTTGGGAACGACTTATAATAGGTCAATGGTATTTGGTATCCAGTTGTATTAGCATTCACACATCTCATTTAAATGGAGATTGTTTAACCATGTAACTCAGTCATGGTTCATTGACTTTGAATATTTGCATAACTTATGTAAGCTGTTAAGGTATTGCTATTATGATTTCAACATTTGCATAATCAAAATTACAAAAAGGCGAGACATATCTCTGTGATAACAGTTTATGGTGATATCTCTGATTATTTCTCTATTTCCAAATACTGGTTTCACTGTTGATGCTTTGTGTTATGGTGATATCTCTGATTATTTCTCTATTTCCAGATACTGGTTTCACTGTTGATTCTTTGTGTTATAGTGATATCTCTGATTATTTCTCTATTTCTAGATACTGGTTTCACTGTTAATGCTTTATGTTATGGTGATATCTCTGATTATTTCTCTATTTCCAGATACTGGTTTCACTGTTGATGCTTTCTGTTATGGTGATATATGAGATTATTTTTCTATTTCCAGATATTGGTTTCACTGTTGATGCTTTCTGTTATGGTGATGTCTCTGATTATTTTTATATTTCCAGATACTGGTTTCACTGTTGATGCTTTGTGTTATGGTGATATCTCTGATTATTTCTCTATTTCCAGATACTGGTTTCACTGTTGATGCTTTCTGTTATGGTGATATCTCTGATTATTTTTTGTTATTTCCAGATACTGGTTTTACTGTTGATGCTTTTTGTTATGGTGATATATCTGATTATTTTTATATTTCCAGATACTGGTTTCACTGTTGATTCTTTGTGTTATGGTGATGTCTCTGATTATTTTTATATTTCCAGATACTGGTTTCACTGTTGATTCTTTGTGTTATGGTGATGTCTCTGATTATTTCTCTATTTCCAGATACTGGTTTCACTGTTGATGCTTTCTGTTATGGTGATGTCTGATTATTTCTCTATTTCCAGATACTGGTTTCACTGTTGATGCTTTTTGTTATGGTGATATCTCTGATTATTTTTTATTTCCAGATACTGGTTTCACTGTTGATGCTTTCTGTTATGGTGATATCTCTGATTATTTCTCTATTTCCAGATACTGGTTTCACTGTTGATGCTTTCTGTTATGGTGATATTGGAGATTATTTTTCTATTTCCAGATACTGGTTTCACTGTTGATGCTTTGTGTTATGGTGATATCTCTGATTATTTCTCTATTTCCAGATACTGGTTTCACTGTTGATGCTTTGTGTTATGGTGATGTCTCTGATTATTTCTCTATTTCCAGATACTGGTCTTGCTGTCGATGCTTTCTGTTATGGTGATATCTCTGATTATTTCTCTGTTTCCAGATACTGGTTTCACTGTTGATGCTTTCTGTTATGGTGATATTTGAGATTATTTTTCTATTTCCAGATACTGGTTTCACTGTTGATGCTTTCTGTTATGGTGATATCTCTGATTATTTTTTATTTCCAGATACTGGTTTCACTGTTGATGCTTTCTGTTATGGTGATATCTCTGATTATTTTTTTTTATTTCCAGATACTGGTTTTACTGTTGATGCTTTTTGTTATGGTGATGTATCTGATTATTTTTATATTTCCAGATACTGGTTTCACTGTTGATGCTTTCTGTTATGGTGATATCTCTGATTATTTCTCAATTTCCAGATACTGGTTTCACTGTTGATGCTTTTTGTTATGGTGATATCTCTGATTATTTTTTATTTCCAAATACTGGTTTCACTGTTGATGCTTTCTGTTATGGTGATATCTCTGATTATTTTTTTTTATTTCCAGATACTGGTTTTACTGTTGATGCTTTTTGTTATGGTGATGTATCTGATTATTTTTATATTTCCAGATACTGGTTTCACTGTTGATGCTTTCTGTTATGGTGATATCTCTGATTATTTCTCTATTTCCAGATACTGGTTTCACTGTTGATGCTTTGTGTTATGGTGATATCTCTGATTATTTCTCTATTTCCAGATACTGGTTTCACTGTTGATGCTTTCTGTTATGGTGATATCTCTGATTTTTTTCTCTATTTCCTGAAACTGGTTTCACTGTTGATGCTTTCTGTTATGGTGATATCTGAGATTATTTTTCTATTTCCAGATACTGGTTTCACTGTTGATGCTTTCTGTTATGGTGATATCTGAGATTATTTTTTATTTCCAGATACTGGTTTCACTGTTGATGCTTTCTGTTATGGTGATATCTCTGATTATTTTTTTTTATTTCCAGATACTGGTTTTACTGTTGATGCTTTTTGTTATGGTGATGTATCTGATTATTTTTATATTTCCAGATACTGGTTTCACTGTTGATGCTTTCTGTTATAGTGATATCTCTGATTATTTCTCTATTTCCAGATACTGGTTTCACTGTTGATGCTTTGTGTTATGGTGATATCTCTGATTATTTCTCTATTTCCAGATACTGGTTTCACTGTTGATGCTTTCTGTTATGGTGATATCTCTGATTTTTTTCTCTATTTCCTGAAACTGGTTTCACTGTTGATGCTTTCTGTTATGGTGATATCTGAGATTATTTTTCTATTTCCAGATACTGGTTTCACTGTTGATGCTTTCTGTTATGGTGATATCTCTGATTATTTCTCTATTTCCAGATACTGGTTTCACTGTTGATGCTTTCTGTTATGGTGATGTCTCTGATTATTTTTATATTTCCAGATACTGGTTTCACTGTTGATTCTTTGTGTTATGGTGATGTCTCTGATTATTTCTCTATTTCCAGATACTGGTTTCACTGTTGATTCTTTGTGTTATGGTGATGTCTCTGATTATTTCTCTATTTCCAGATACTGGTTTCACTGTTGATGCTTTCTGTTATGGTGATGTCTCTGATTATTTCTCTATTTCCAGATACTGTTTTCACTGTTGATGCTTTTTGTTATGGTGATATCTCTGATTATTTTTTATTTCCAGATACTGGTTTCACTGTTGATGCTTTTTGTTATGGTGATATCTCTGATTATTTCTCTATTTCCAGATACTGGTTTCACGGTAGATGCTTTCTGTTATGATGATATCTCTGATTATTTCTCTATTTCCAGATACTGGTTTCACTGTTGATGCTTTGTGTTATGGTGATGTCTCTGATTATTTCTCTATTTCCAGATACTGGTTTCACTGTTGATGCTTTGTGTTATGGTGATGTCTCTGATTATTTCTCTATTTCCAGATACTGGTTTTGCTGTCGATGCTTTCTGTTATGGTGATATCTCTGATTATTTCTCTATTTCTAGATACTGGTTTCACTGTTGATGCTTTCTGTTATGGTGATATCTCTGATTTTTTTCTCTATTTCCTGAAACTGGTTTCACTGTTGATGCTTTCTGTTATGGTGATATCTGAGATTATTTTTCTATTTCCAGATACTGGTTTCACTGTTGATGCTTTCTGTTATGGTGATATCTCTGATTATTTTTTTTTATTTCCAGATACTGGTTTTACTGTTGATGCTTTTTGTTATGGTGATGTATCTGATTATTTTTATATTTCCAGATACTGGTTTCACTGTTGATGCTTTCTGTTATGGTGATATCTCTGATTATTTCTCTATTTCCAGATACTGGTTTCACTGTTGACGCTTTGTGTTATGATGATATCTCTGATTATTTCTCTATTTCTAGATACTGGTTTCACTGTTGATGCTTTCTGTTATGGTGATATCTCTGATTTTTTTCTCTATTTCCTGAAACTGGTTTCACTGTTGATGCTTTCTGTTATGGTGATATCTGAGATTATTTTTCTATTTCCAGATACTGGTTTCACTGTTGATGCTTTCTGTTATGGTGATATCTCTGATTATTTCTCTATTTCCAGATACTGGTTTCACTGTTGATGCTTTCTGTTATGGTGATGTCTCTGATTATTTTTATATTTCCAGATACTGGTTTCACTGTTGATTCTTTGTGTTATGGTGATGTCTCTGATTATTTCTCTATTTCCAGATACTGGTTTCACTGTTGATTCTTTGTGTTATGGTGATGTCTCTGATTATTTCTCTATTTCCAGATACTGGTTTCACTGTTGATGCTTTCTGTTATGGTGATGTCTCTGATTATTTCTCTATTTCCAGATACTGTTTTCACTGTTGATGCTTTTTGTTATGGTGATATCTCTGATTATTTTTTATTTCCAGATACTGGTTTCACTGTTGATGCTTTTTGTTATGGTGATATCTCTGATTATTTCTCTATTTCCAGATACTGGTTTCACGGTAGATGCTTTCTGTTATGGTGATATCTCTGATTATTTCTCTATTTCCAGATACTGGTTTCACTGTTGATGCTTTGTGTTATGGTGATGTCTCTGATTATTTCTCTATTTCCAGATACTGGTTTCACTGTTGATGCTTTGTGTTATGGTGATGTCTCTGATTATTTCTCTATTTCCAGATACTGGTTTTGCTGTCGATGCTTTCTGTTATGGTGATATCTCTGATTATTTCTCTATTTCCAGATACTGGTTTCACTGTTGATGCTTTCTGTTATGGTGATATCTCTGATTTTTTTCTCTATTTCCTGAAACTGGTTTCACTGTTGATGCTTTCTGTTATGGTGATATCTGAGATTATTTCTCTATTTCCAGATACTGGTTTCACTGTTGATGCTTTCTGTTATGGTGATATCTCTGATTATTTTTTATTTCCAGATACTGGTTTCACTGTTGGTGCTTTCTGTTATGGTGATATCTCTGATTATTTTTTTTTATTTCCAGATACTGGTTTTACTGTTGATGCTTTTTGTTATGGTGATGTATCTGATTATTTTTATATTTCCAGATACTGGTTTCACTGTTGATGCTTTCTGTTATGGTGATATCTCTGATTATTTCTCTATTTCCAGATACTGGTTTCACTGTTGATGCTTTGTGTTATGGTGATATCTCTGATTATTTCTCTATTTCCAGATACTGGTTTCACTGTTGATGCTTTCTGTTATGGTGATATCTCTGATTCTTTTCTCTATTTCCTGAAACTGGTTTCACTGTTGATGCTTTCTGTTATGGTGATATCTGAGATTATTTTTCTATTTCCAGATACTGGTTTCACTGTTGATGCTTTCTGTTATGGTGATATCTCTGATTATTTCTCTATTTCCAGATACTGGTTTCACTGTTGATGCTTTGTGTTATGGTGATGTCTCTGATTATTTCTCTATTTCCAGATACTGGTTTCACTGTTGATGCTTTGTGTTATGGTGATGTCTCTGATTATTTCTCTATTTCCAGATACTGGTTTCACTGTTGATTCTTTGTGTTATGGTGATGTCTCTGATTATTTCTCTATTTCCAGATACTGGTTTCACTGTTGATGCTTTCTGTTATGATGATGTCTCTGATTATTTCTCTATTTCCAGATACTGTTTTCACTGTTGATGCTTTTTGTTATGGTGATATCTCTGATTATTTTTTATTTCCAGATACTGGTTTCACTGTTGATGCTTTGTGTTATGGTGATATCTCTGATTATTTCTCTATTTCCAGATACTGGTTTCACTGTTGATGCTTTGTGTTATGGTGATGTCTCTGATTATTTCTCTATTTCCAGATACTGGTTTCACTGTTGATGCTTTGTGTTATGGTGATATCTCTGATTATTTTTTTTTATTTCCAGATACTGGTTTTACTGTTGATGCTTTTTGTTATGGTGATGTATCTGATTATTTTTATATTTCCAGATACTGGTTTCACTGTTGATGCTTTCTGTTATGGTGATATCCAAGGATGTAATGCTTATTTCTTGTCACATTTTCACTATGATCACTATAGAGGTCTTACAAAGAAGTTTTTACATCCAATCTACTGCAGTAAGGTGAGGAACCATTAAAAATAAATGAATGTATGCCTGATTGTTTTTAGAAAAAATATTGTCACTTATATACATGTACATGTGTATTATATTTTTTGTTGAGAAATAGTCCACCATATCCTGAATTTCATATTATACATTACATACATGTAGGCACAAAAATTAGAATATTTTTTAAAACTACTGTTATTTTTATTTCAACTTAATTTTGGTAATAAATCTCTTTCACTAGAGTAATAAAACATGCATTTTTACTCTAGTAATTGATATAACAATAATCATATCTAATATTATTTCTATACAAATATCCCCCTTTATTCATTAATTAAAAAACTTTTATGATGTCAATGTATAGCCTTTAGCATGTTGAATCCAAAAACCTTACTGATATGAACACAATTGTTTGTCAGGTTTCTTGGTACATATACATACATCAAGCAAATGTGATAATATTCATAAAAACTACATGTATTATTAATGAAGACTTTAAAAAGTATTTTTGATTACAGATAACGGGTAACCTGATTAGGGCCAAGATAGGGATAAAACCAGAAATTATTCATGATTTACCCATGAACACGCCATGTACTGTCAGTGGGACAGAGGTTATGTTACTCGAGGCTAATCAGTAAGTTTAATTACAATTTAGTCTTTTTTAGTAGATGACAGGTAGTATTGTTACAACTCTCCTATTATGAGGTGTGATTAAAGAATCTAGATTTTTTTATATTCATTTTCAAGAAAAAGATGAATGATGGAAATATTGAATTAATGATTTAGACGCATCACCCCACCCGTACACATTATACTGACTCTTGAGCCAACCAGTCCTTTGCTCTTACTACTAGATGCCACGTGCTTGGCAGAGAAGCAGCAAATACCAATTTCAATGTCTTTGGTTTGACCAGGCACCCTTCCGCACATGGGGCAAGCACAAGACCGCCAAGGCGGCCATCTGTAAAAGAAAACAAGAAGAATATAAATTTTTAACATGAATTCTTTGAATATGTTACTGTTTTAAAAAATCTCAATACTGTCAGAATTCACAGCTGAGATATGATGGCTTTAACTTATTTTGAAATTTTAATTTTTGTCTGACAGCTTTATTAGACAGTTTATTTGTCAAATAGTGGTTAAAGGGATTATATGATGTAAAGTATTTTAATGATTGTTAAACAGGTTACTATATCATAAAACCTATTTTGAGGCATTTTTGTACCCATTAAATTCTGTTTTAGGGTTAATGTCTCACTGACATTTTCCACATACATAAACTGGTAGAACCTCTTCAAAAGTTAAACAGTCCAATTGATTCAAAGCAATTATTTCCAAAAAACATTTTTTGCTTAAATTTTCAAAAAAGGATTATTTGAACCTAATTTATTGGGAAGTAATTTGTTAGTATTATCACAATACCCAATGAGGTTACATGGTATAACATTGACACCATCTTCAGTTGACCAATCAAATGCCATGTTACATGTAAAATAAAATTAATCAGCACTATACAGTGAAGAAATTTTAAGATGACTAAGTACATTTGGAGTTTAAAATGTTGTTTAATTTATTGTTTCAGTTGTCCAGGTTCTGTACTATTCCTGTTCAAGACAAAACAAGGAAAATTAATTTTACATACTGGAGATTTTCGAGCTAATCCATTAATGGAAGATATCCCATGTTTACAGAATGTAACAATAGATCAGCTTTATTTAGACACTACGTATGTATGATGTTTATGTCGAAACATCCATAATTATGAATCTCCTGCAAGTTCTTTAATAAATTTCTGTAAAAATAAGAAATGAACATGTGATAGATTCTGTACGTTGTACTCAGTCAAAAGTTTTAAATCAGGTGTATAAATAGATAAATAGATATTTTCAATGTTCTCCTAATTTTGATTATTATGATGTTTTTCCTACCAACCTTTTTACTCTGTTTTCTTTGTGAGAAAATCTAAAATTTTTTTAGCTCACTTGGCCCTCACTTGGTGTCCATCATCGTCGTCAGTGGTCATAAACTTTCCTTTAAAGATCTTCTCCAGCCACACTAATGGGTCAATTGAAATAAACCTTGGCAGCAGTGTAAAGTATCAGATGTGCGTGCAGTGGTCCTTAGATTGTCCTTTACTTGGATTGCCATCCAAGTTGGATGCTACAAGCAAACTTAGTTTAACAATTTACTTAAAGTTCTTCTTCTCTGAAAAAAGTCAAATGGAATCAAAATTTGCAGCAATGGTCCTTACATAGTCCTCTTTCAGAAATTAATCAGATGACCCCACCTGCCATCCAAGATGGCTGCCACAGGAAAACTTAGTTTTGCATAGGGTCCTGTGGAAAATGCAGCAATGGTCTTTAGATGGTATTCTTTCAGATATTCATGTATAACCAATGACCCTACTTGCCACATAAAATGGCCACCAGATCAAACATAGTAAAATAAAAACGAAAAAAAAGTGGGCAAATTCACTTTAAAATCTTCCTTGTCTGAAAACAGTGTGCAATGAGGAACCCAATTTGGCAAAAATAGTGAACCAGTGGGAACCAAACTTTACAGCAATGTTCCAGACTGTCGACCAAGATGGAAAAAGTTAAACAATTTAACGTCCTTTAAGTCTGCAAATGATATCCAGTTGAGCAATATAGGCTCTTTGGATCCTTCACAAATAAATTTTCAATTTTCAGGTATTGTGATCCAAAATATGTCTTCCCACCACAGAAAGAGGTCATAGATTTTGGTGTGAGCTTAGTGCAAAAGATTTGCAAAGAGAAATCCAAAACCTTGATTGTTTGTGGATCTTATACAATTGGAAAAGAAAGAATATTTACTGGTAGGTATTGGTAAAGATAATAATGACCAATAATTGTTACAGTAGTAACTATGTCAGGAAAAAGGAAAAGATGCATTTTTATGACTGGAATTTTTGTTGCATTAATACATGTCTAAATAGGAATGAAAGAAGAGATGGGTTTAATGTCAGTGTGGTTACAATCCTGAAACAGACCTGAAAAGTACATAAATAAAGAAGGAATTAAGTGAACTTTTTCACTTGTAAATTTGTTTTTTTTAACAACACATAAATATATATATATATTCTAGTCCTGGCTCATTTTAATCTTCTCTAATGGCTTATATTTTGAAATAATTGTAAAAATTACTTTTTCAGCAATTGCTAAATCTTTTGATTGTAAAATATGTGTTCAGAGAGACAAGTTCAAAGTTCTAGAATGCTTAGAAAATGATGATTTGAAGAATAGATTATCACTAAACTTCAATGACTCATTCCTCCACGTACTACCAATGGGTAAATTAAATGTTCAGGTATGTTACTAGTAAAATTGAACATTTTTGTTTTTATTCCTGAAGTAATTTATACATGTTCAGTGCATGCAATTAGACATTTTTAGCTATCGGTTTGATAATTTGACCAATTTAAATAGCAAGTCATCATTTGTATAGAAATTTTCATATAATATGAAGCCACATTCATGTATTTACTTTCATACATCTTTCATATATGGATACAGATTTACACAATAATGACTTTCTGATGTAGAATTTAATTGCCTTATATATATTTGCTATTGAAAAACTTTAAATTCTTTTTTGTGATAAAGGATTTGAAAGAACATGTATCAGGCTTGAAATGTGATTATGATTTGGTGATTGCCATAGAACCGACAGGGTGGACATACAATTCTAAAATGGTATCTCTCCATCAAATCCGTCCTAAAGGCAGTGACAGGATTCAGATATATGGTATGTTGAAACTGCTTTTGTATAACAAGTATTTGTACATTTACCGTAAAATGCTGTGTATTATATGCACATTTATGCCTTTAATTCATAATTTGTTGGTGGGGGTGTGTATTATAGATCACTATAACATATTTAAGACTTTTTTTCAAGGTGGAAACAGTTGCCGGTTATCACGCAGTTCGTATCTATTTGACATTTTGAGATTGATTTTTGTATGTTTTCGTTATTGTTGCATGTTCTTGTTTTATGTTTTGAATAAAATCTTCATGTTTATATGAAATGAAGTTGTTTTTTTACTTACTGCCAATGAATATTATCCCAATAAAATAAGCAACACTGAAAGTAAATATCAATATACTTTGTCGACTCATTTTGTTTGTCAACACAACAGATCAGGAGGAATTAATCAATACATACTACCCCTCTTAGACGAATTGAAATTACATGGGATAAACCAATATGAGTACGACCCTCTGTGACTTATTGAAATTGACCTTAGATTACATGGGGCTTGTGTACATGTCACAATAATTACAATCAAAACAATTTCGATTTTTCATAACTTGGTCGTTATTTTCAAAAAATCGTCACTTTTCCGAACTTGTTTAAAGTTTATATGTTCACTTAGTTCTTCTGTTTACAACTCCAACGACAATAAAATACTAAATTTTGTCAAATATAGGAAGTCTCTGTATTATATTTATGTATTAATGGGTTTAATGAAGAGATTTAAAGACTCGATTAACATAAAACACCACTTCATCAAGAAAATACGCTGTCAGTAATGAGGATCTCAAATCAATCTTGGCTCCCGATCTTGCAGCGTATTATCCATACGAACTAAGTTTTTTCCAGAATTTTAAGACACAAATCCACTGTGCGTATAATACACAGCGTTTTACGGTACTACGTAAAGAAATCACATATACTACTTGTCTGTATAAAAATGTTTATCATAGTGTTAACATATCAAGTTTCTTTTTTGAATAAAAAAATAATTCTCAACTTTCAAACAAAATCGTTGAATTGAAATTTTATCTCAGAAATATCCTACATTCAGAAAAAACAAAAACTTCATAATTTTACAAGCTGGGGACAATATTTTAGTAGCAAGTAGTTCATAAGGATATGGCTTATTAAAGATATTACAAATAAGCTTTTTCATAAAGTATATATGGAATCAATGATCCCATATAGTTATTGCATATAAATAAATCTTATAATACACATTTAAAGAAAGATGCATTGATAAATTTGCACTTGTTAACTATTGTATTTATTGAGTTAAAAGAGAAGAATTATTGATACATTTTAAAAAATCATTTTCAGGTTTGCCATACAGTGAACATAGTAGCTATTTAGAACTGAAGAGATTTGTGCAGTATTTTAAACCAGTTAAAATATTACCTACAGTAAACAATGGAAATCCAACAAGTAGAAAGAAAATGGAAGAAATATTTCATTCTTGGATGACTGAAAATGTATCTGATAAAACAGCAAAACATCAGACATCACTTGGGGCATGGGCACATTGAAAAAATTTTGTAAAACATTTAATTATTGCTTGGTTCAGGAATTTTTACAATTTACAAAGCATTTATGCATAAAATTTTTGATGTGATATAAAAGTATGTTTATATATTTGTTGATATAGTTTATAAATATATTATTTACTTGTTTGACTTGTTTTATGAAAAATGAACCAGATGTAAAGTTTAAAAAAATTAAGCAGGATGCAACTAAAAGACACATATACAGCGAGTATTCAGCTTTACTGATAAGAAATTATTTGCACCACTAGTGCATCAAAAATGGCAAGATAAAATGTTTATTGGCAGTTAATTCTTTCTATCTTGTAGTTAATTGTTTCTATCCCTAAAAACATTGTCTAGTTGTGACCAAACCTTCATGGAATTGTACTTTTTGAGGTGGGTGTTCCAATGGAATAATCTGGTTATTGGTCTGATGATGAATGGCGGGCAAGAGGACATGTGTGCAAGGGACCACTGATGAATGAAAACATGATTTAAAGTCAGTTGGACAGCTCATTTTGTGGCCGAGTGGTCTAGGTAGTTAGTCATGACTACTAATGATCACTAGCCAGCTGTCAACACCGAGGTTGTGAGTTTGAATCTCACCTGTGGCAGGTGTGTTCGACTCCGATCTTAATTGACAGGGATTGCCAATTTTCGTACACAGCAAAAATGCCACACATTTGCACATTTCATGCCGTACATGTGACAGATGTGTGCAAAACGCATATGTGGCATTTTTGCCTGTGTACCAACAATTGGTGGTTCTCTCCGGGTACTCCGGCTTCCTCCACCAATAAAACTGGCCGCTGAGAAATAGCCATATGTGCTGAAAACAGCGTAAAACCATAACTAAACAAACAAAATTAATAAGACTTGGTTGCTAAGGGCTGGTTCGATTTCCAAATAGGTCAGTATCATGGTTTTCACTTGATCAGGCTGAGACGTACCATTTGGCAACAAGTGCACAATTTCCCCTAAGCCTCTAGGGATAACAAATGGTTGTTTGTACAAAAAGGTTTAGGCCCCTACCACTTCTCATACAATGGCCGTAAATTAGACTTGATCGCCAAGGGCTGGACCAACTTTCCAAATTGGTCCATATCAAGATTTTTTAACTCTATCAGACTGAGAGGTACCATTTTGCAAAATATCCACAATTTCCCATATGCCTCTAGGGAAATAAATTAAAAAACAACATAAAAAAGGACATTAGTCAGGTGACTAGAAATGATTTAATTGGCAAAAAAATAGCATCTTCATCTCTTCATAAACAAACATCAAGAAACAAGGAATACAAAAAGGAAATGATGAAGATGTTATGTCATTAACTTATTTCTGTAAACCTTTAGCAACATTCAGAAATTGATGGAAACAAATGTTACAAATCAGTAAAGTCAGTTTTTCCAAGTCAAGCACACAACATGTATTTTGTTTGTATGGACTTGTTACACTTCTGTAAACTACATGTATAAATCATTAGAGATCAATACACAGTTTTTTGTATGAAAGAAATGAGAATAGATGTGGGGTAAATTTTGATAAAACAGCAATGTAGAAACAGAATCGAAGTAGCTGAGTTTTGTTTGAGGTGGGTTTTACCGGGTCGTCCCGATAGTCCGACACGCATTAGTCCGAAATTCATTGGTCCGACACTCATTAGTCCGACACTCAATAGTCCGACAAAGTGTGGACACACTGATCAATGTCAGGGGCGGATCCAGCCATTTAAAAAAGGGGGGGTGTCTGTGTTCCTAACCCAAGGTACATGTCCCGATACAAATGCATTGATCGGCCAAAAAAGGGGGTCCAACCCACGACCCCCCCCCACACACACACATGAGGTCGAGGTGAGATATACCCTTTCAGACAAACGTGTATATATAAAAAAGGAGATTTGGTGTACTTGCCAATGAGACAACTCTAAACAAGAGACCAAATGACACAGAAATTAACAACTATAGGTCACCGTACGGCCTTCAACAATGAGCAAAGCCCATGAAGCATAGTCAGCTATAAAAGGCCCCGAAATAACAAATGTAAAAAAATTCAAACGAGAAAACTAACGGCCAAATTAATGTACAAATAAATGAAAGACAAAGGCCAGATATACAATCATTCCATACTCCAAATATAGTTAACATATTACTTATAATAAAAGTGAAATTAACATTGCAAAAATCTGAACTATCCCAGTCTCTCTTTCTGTTACAGAAGTCGCAAGCGAGACACTAAATACAAAAAGATGTGATGTAATTTCCAATGAGACAACTCTTCACAGGAGACCAAATAACACAGTAATTAACAACTATAGGCCACCTTACGGCCTTAACTAACTTTAACCTTGCAATGTACTTTTTAAAAATTATGCCAATTCTATGTTAAGTGAACAATAAGACTGAGATAAAACCCAATTTATCATACAATTAATAAAAACCTCATCAAAGGAACATGTGTACTAAGTTTCAAGTTGATACGAGTACTGCTTCATAATAAACCACATTGACTAAAAATCTGTTCAGACGAACGAACTTACGGACAAATGAACATCTGGACATCGGTCGTACGAATGAACGGACAGACGAACGAACTAGACAATATAATGCCCATGTACAATCGTAAAAAAGGAGGGTGGGTGTAATAGATGAAAGCCACAGTAAACTCAGATTTGAAATAAATGTAGATGCGTAATGACTGGTCTTAAGGTCAATTAAGAATGTCACGTTCTGCTGGACTTTTTAGAATTACGAACACAAACTTGTAAGATATGTTTTATTTCAACTTTTATTACACCACCGACAAACGGCTAAACGTCTCAGTCATTTCAGTTAAATTGGGAAACAGTGTACACCATGGCGTCCCAGTACTGATTAAGTGTTCTCTGTCCATTTCTGTAGGAATTCGTTAAACGATCTATCCTTTCTTGAAGAAGGCGGTACTTCCTCTTTCGAACGGGTGGTCGATCGCCTCGTCTAACGGCTGCAACGGACAAGGCCCCCCTTCTCTCTTCTGTTTTTAACTTCTTCAAAAAGTACCCTATAATTTTGCATACAATTCAGAAAGATCACATCGATTTTAATAAACATGTGTACAGAGTTTCAAGTTGGTCTTCAATATCATTATACACTACCTTGAAAAACAAGAGTGGACACACTGAAATGTCTTGCCTGTAAAACGTTAAATTCAAATTTAAATAATCAATGTCAGGGGCGGATCCAGCCATTTACAAAAGGGGGTGTGGTGTTCCCAACCCAGGATAAAAAGTGGGTGGTCCAAATACAAATCCCGATACAAATGCATAGCACTTAAATTGAACAAGGAAAATGATCGAGTGTCGGACAAATGAGTGTCGGACTATTGAGTGTCGGACCATTGAGTGTCGGACTATTGAGTGTCGGACTAATGAGTGTCGGACTATTGAGTGTCGGACCAATGAGTGTCGGACTATCGACGTTATCCCGGTTTTACTTGGTTAATATGAAGAACCAACATCTTAACTTAAATTTCCAAAGTATTGGAGTCTCAATGCACCCCAGCTGGATTAATTCAGTCTTAGCTTGCTGGAGGGTCATTAAAGGACTGATGTAAGAAGAATATTTTATTACCAATCATTGTCCCAATGAGGGCATGAGTATACATAACATAGCATAAAATCGTTAAACATTGTTATAAAATAGATAATCATACTACCATGAATACATAAAAAGGAACAATAAACACCGCACCACTATACTAAAGTTTGGTTGATAATACTGTAATAATATATATTTATTATAACTAGTTTTGAAGACTGAGAGTGGGAAGTGACAAATTACAAAATTGATGTTAGTTCACAAATAATATGTATGGAAGCCCATTTAGGCCAAAAGTACAAGGTACAAAGATTTTCAAAAATATTTACAACACAATAATGTATTGTATGTTAACTGCTGTACATATAAAAGTCATGCTTAGAAATTTCTTACCCAAAATATTCAAATTTGAGTTTTCAGTGGTACCAAATCCCTCCATTTCTAAGGTCTCTTTGTTTGCAACTAGGGATTGTGTTTTATCCTGTCAACACATATGCAATGGTCTATGTTAAAGTTATTCCTGCAGGCATATACTAGTAATGCTTTTCTTCTTGCAAAGAGTGATGATAAACTTAATTTCATAAATTCAGGGCCATGAAGACCCCAAAATTGAGAAGGGGATAATCCCAATATTTTCTGATTGTTTAAATTTTGGTCAGTGCTGTGATGAAATGTGGGGTTATGGTTGAATTTTTTTTCCTTGAAATTTTCGAGTCTTCTTTTTTCAAATTCCTTCTTTTTCCATTTACTACTATAAAAATAAAATGGTTGACCTTATTGTTCATTTGATGAGTTCTCATTGACATCTGTAATATAGATTAATTTATTTCAAAATTATTTATATATTTCAAAATATGAATTAACCTTTTTTTAAAAAAGCTCATATTTATCAAATAAACAAATGCGAAATGGAGATCTGTTGAATGGGCTAAGAACAAACAACAATAAAAATTAAAAGATAAAAGGCTGAATGTTTTGCCTAATTTGCCTGATCACTAATTACAAAAATGAGATGTGGACAATTCAAAATAACATCAAAGACTAATTCTATATTTTTGTTTTGGTCATGCACAACTTTAACAAAGTCTGTGTTTCCGGAAAAAATACCGTTTCAATTCCGACAAGAGCGGGATGCTATTTGAGTCATGACCTGATTGCCGGTTTTCGCTTGGCTCAAAGGATGATACCAGTAAAAAACCTTTGTGAGAACGAGATCGACAAGTGCTTGGTAACGAAAGACGCTTCGGCATAGGGGATTGCGAAAATGGAGCAAAGCAAGATGATGGGCGGTTATTCGCATGGTATACAATATAGAAATCCCGCAGTCTGTCAATAAGAAAATTAGAAAAAAGACTTGTACAGCCCATCATTCATATGTCCTTCACTGCAGTCTTTAAAACCAAGTAACAAGTTATTTACACACAGATCATGACATTATCTTGACGTCCATGTGTGTGTTTATTAGTTTGATATGTTTTGGATTTGAATTGTGAGATTGTCATGCAGATTATGGTGACCACTTTTGCTGTTATATTTGACTGACATTGAAGCAGTGTATTTCAGTAAAACATTGAGCAAATAAAAAAAAAAAACTGGTGCTAGGGGTTGTGTCAGATTTTTCTGTATGTCGGAGGCCTCACTGAATTTAAGATGAAGAACGGCAATAAATCACTATTCCTTTGCTTAAATCTTTGTCATGTTGTGATTGTGTAATTATTAGATCTAAGCATATACTAGGTCATTTTGAATTATATGATCCTGATTGTAGCAAGAACAAGTCATGTGGGGTTGATATTGTGTTGGTGGGAACATCTTGTATAGGTATTAGCGTATTAGCAAATATTACCACCCCCCCTCCACCCATCCATTCATAATTCAGGGCTGCAGAATTCTCATTTCCAGTTTCCCGGGGCAAGTAAATCGCTGGTACATGGTATGTTCTGGTGCCTTGTTTTATTCTTTGACGAAGTCTGCAATTGGATGAATCTAAATTTTAGAATCTGGTTCCCTGAAAGTTAGCTTGTTTTTTCCTTGCGTTTAGTGGTAATCAAGTATTACCTGTAGACCAAAATGAAAAGTTTCAAACTTTGACAATGATAAAGTTTAATGAATAAGGCCCTAGGCGTGAGCTTGCACAAATATTTCGTTTCCAAATCAAAGAAACGGAAAGTAGTTGACATTAACGGTAATGATATTTTGCAGACTTTTAAAAGAAATTAAAAATGTGAAAGTGAATTATGGTGCGGGAAAGTAAAATTTTAATACAACTTTCCCATGGACAAGTTAATTTTCTAAAAAATTCAGAAGCCCTGGAATTATCTTTTCACCATATTACCAATGGTATGCACTAAGTTGAATACAATTCATAAACAGAGACTAAACATTTCATATGTCTTTGATGCAAATGCCTTTTTTTTATTTATCTAATCGCCTCAGATTGGTCAGTATCAAAGATCATGTGGACAGTGGTGAGTTTAAGAACTCTCCAGAATTTGACCTTTAAATACAATGTGTACTTTAATTTTCTTTTTTTTTTTTTGTCAGACATTACATGTATATGGTAGAACTTTTCTTGAATTTGAATGTCAAAATCTACAACAAAAGTATAACACTTTAAATAACAAATAGACTTGTTGCTTCACTGGACTGTTAATCTTGTAAGGTTTTGAGAATAATTTGTTCTGTTGAATGAATAGTCACTTTTTATTCTTTGCAGCAATAAAACAATGATTTTATCATAGTTAAGCTTTTATAAAAAAAATTGATACAATTCAGAATCAGTACCATAGGTTAAAATGTCAAATACTAAAAATACTAAATCACACCAATGCACATCATATATCTTCAAATCACAATTTCAGATTAAATGTTTGCAATATTCTGAGTAATTTTAAAATTTGAAGAATATGATTGGATGAAATAGTTCCCATGTGAAGTGTGTGTATTACTCCATTTAGATATACACACTAATGGTTGAAAAATCTTAACAACAAAAACTGGCTCTAAAAAGAGATTTAAAATTTGTTCAGAGAGGATTTTGCACCAATTTACACCAAATCACATTCCTGGAATTTTTAAACAGCACAGATTAATGAAAATTTAACATCTTATCTGTTATGAATGAGAGAGATAAGCAGTCTGGTAAACGTTCATTTTATTTTTAACTTTTAACAGTAAACAAGTATGAGTTAATGTGTTTGGAAAACCAGGGAAAAGATGGCCACCAAAGTCCAGAAAGAATCCTAATGGCATTTCAAGTATTGGATGACCTTGTCCCTAAATTGGGAGTATACTCAAGACTTTTCAGTCGTATCAAAGATGATTTGCATTGTAAGTATATAGCAATAAATGAGATATGAAAGAACAAACAGAAAAATATAAGTTATATAAATAAAACTGGCAGACTTTTTTATGATCATAACAACAATGCTGTTTAAATACATTATTCATAGATATGCAATAAAGTATATAAAATTAACATATGTTTAAAATATTAATTCTGTTAAAGGTGAAAGTCAATTGTTTTCTAAATTTATTATTGCTTTATTGAATAGCATAAACTTTTCCCCTCTCTTTTCACACAAGTAGTTGTACTTCAAGTGATCTGACTTGCCAGAAATTTACAAGACGAGACCATCAAATGTGCAATTAAGGAAAAATGGTTGGTTGATTTACCAAAATAATGAAGTCTTATAAATTTTACCAGTTTATGAAATTTTGACTAGATACTGAAATATTATGTCTAACAATTTGGTTTGATACAGTAAAAAGTAATCAGAAATATTCTAATAAATATTAAATGAGTTCTATAAATAAAGAATTTTTTTTTAAGCTGCAGTATATAGTAAAGATCTTACAACAGGGCCTGATGGTACAGTTGTAAATCAGCCTTACTTTACATTGGTTCAGAGATCAACAACGAAAGAAATGGATCAGATTGACATTTTAAATGAACAGCTGGATACAGTGAAAAGAAGGTTTGTTTAAAGTAGTTGAAATAAAAATTATCCGAGTTTTAACATAAAATAATGCTGTATGTCTAAATATTTAAAATTTTTGTGAAATGAAGTTATATAAAACAAATCAAATAGTTGTTTTAATGTAAAAATTTAAATAAAATTATGTGTCTTTTAATATGAATAAAATTATAACTTATAAAATATTCTTGTTCCTTTTGTTCCCAATAATTATGTTTAATGTAAGTCATCTTTGTAGTGAAAACAGTTTTAAATCAATAACACATGATGTATGTGGGATTTTATTAACAGATTGTTTGAAAAACATAAACAGTATGAAGAGAGTCAACAAAAAATTGAAGAACTTGAAGAAAGTCTGGATAATTTTGAAGATAAATGTCTTGGTCTGGAAAAATTAGTAGCAAGTCAAAAAGCTGAAATACAGAGGTTTGTAAACAGAAACAACAAGTTTTTTTTTCAAGCAGGAACATTGTTTTATAGGCCTTGTTTTTATTAGATTCATTTTAGAATGGGAAATGTGTCAAAGTGACAACAACCCGACCAAAGAACAGAAAACAGCTTAAGGCTACCAATGGGTCTTCAATGCAGCAACAAAATCCCACACCCGGAGGTGGGCTTCAGCTGGCCCCTAAACAAAAATGTTTACTAGTTCAGCAAAATGGACTGCACACTAAACTCCGAAACATAAAAATGAACCAAAATTCAAAAAACAGATAAGAAAAATTAAAAAAACACATAAGACTAACAAAGACTAGATTTTCCTTACTTTTGAGAGGCGCAAAAACAAAATTTGAAACAAAATAAGCTTTGACAAAATATGACCATATGCATAGACGTGGCATTAAAAAAAATTTTATCAAGCAGGAACATAAAGTTTGGCAAAGATATATGGTTTAAATACATATCTTCTGTTTACTGATTAATTTTTGTTTTATTTTAAGATTGTTATAATTGATATATCATGTATGTTTATTGATATATGATATATTTAAATAATTAATAAAAATCATGATTAATATTGAAAAATAGAAAGGTTCAAATTGAGAGCTATCTCACAGAGAATTATCAAATTTTGGCAAGAAAATGTCAAGATTGATTATTGAACACAACTCACCAAGAGATGGATTTGAATTCACAACCTCAGTATTGACGGGCTAGTGACGATTTTTAGTTACTATGAACTACCTAGGAAGCAAACATGCGTCAATTATTATTTTGGCTGTGTTGGAAAATGAGAAGTTTGTTAGAAGCAATCAAAAAGTTTTAGCTAACAGTAAAGTATAGTATAAAAGATGTAAAATTTGTTAATAAAAATATAACATATGAATGTAAAATTTAATAATAAGGAAATATTAATATATATGATAATTCTGTTGTATAGACTCGAAGATGAACTACATGATGAAAAAGAAAGAGCAGCTGATACTGAACACAGATTACAGGGTGATATACATGACTTACAGGTACTTTAGTGTCTAGAATACTTGATCACTGTGATTTGAGAAGATCTGAATTGTCTGTGATTTTTTTTTCAATTTTGATAAGCACATAGTTTCTGTATCTTTACTGACATAGGAATTAAGTGTATATCTCAATAATTACTAGTATTCATGTGATGGTTGTATATTTAGTTTATTATGATCAAGGAAAGTTATCCTGCATCTGATTTGTCAGACGTTTCAAACAGTTATGCCAACACATTAGCAGGAAGTAATAATATTTTAATTTTCTAGGTGGTTGTAAATGAGGGGTTTTCATTAAATAAAAAGAAAGTCAAATGAGAAGTACATGAAAATATTTTTGCATGTTGTTTTCAGTTGAACTGATATGATTTAATGTTAGATATATTTGATAGGATTCTATAGAAGAAGCAAACCAGGAAGTAGAAAACCTCTCCAGATACAAGAAGGGCTATGATGATCTATATATAGGTATACTGGTTTAATATAGATTTCAAATGAAATAGAAAACAAGACTTCCACCTTTTATTTCAACAGAAATACACTAAGTACAAAGATACACAGAATGTTAGATGTACGTACAAATTCTTTTTAAAAAAAAATCAACCATGTTTATCTGCATTTTTGATCATATAGTATTTTACTGGATCATAATTTTAGTAAAATACAAAAAAAAAAAAAGATGTGAGCTTTTCTTGTACCTTGCAATAGTCATGTTTACACATATACATTATATGTGTGGGTACTTTTCTTTGAAATCAGTCGAACAATAATTTTTGGTGTGTCCCTTTTAATGCTCACTGCACTGAATTTGTGGGGAGGGGATATATAGGAATAACCCTGTCCATGATTTTATAAGTGCATTTACTCCTGTAATGTCTAATTGAACTTCACACAGAGTTATAACACGATATAAAGATGTAGATGAAGAAAAGTAATTCTTATCCAACATTTTGAAAGGAAGATAATTTGAAACATAATATATTGGAGTAATAGGGATGGGTAATATTTTGTGAGCTTGGTCACAGTATCTCTGTTGGTTTCCATTTTGTCAAAATGATCAGGTTAATATATCTGAATAGAGGTCAGTTTAGTTTAATAGCTTTCATGAGGAATAAATTCAACAAGGAGTACATGTATTATAAAGTATTAATTATCTTCAGAAACAAACGCACCAAATCAGACCAGTCTTCATAGATTGATTGTCGTTTGTTCTTAAAAATATTGCAAACAAAAGCCATATTAGTGATTTATTGCCATAAGAGCCTTTTTTGTTTGGTCTAGCTTTTCTAGATACTGCTGAAAATGAATTTACAAAGAAGAGGAAACAACCTGTGATTGCTACAAAAAGGGTTAGTTCATACAGATCTTTCCTGTAAATTTGGAAATTATTGCGATGTTTTTATTATTGGAAAAATGTGACATGGTTGTAATCGCAATAATTTAAACTTGCATTTTGGAATTTTTTGCATTTTTTGCATTATAGTCTAAAATAACAAAATCGCAATTATAAATACATGCAATAATTTCTGAATTTACAGTAATATTCTGACAAATTTAAATAATTTATTTTTGCTTTCTAAGTAAAAAGTTAATTTCAGTTTTGTGTCTCTTTACAGTCATGATGGAAAGATTAAACTGTAATAGTTATATATATACTGAAATAAACATTAAAAATATTATGACAAGCTCTTTAAAATTTCTGGGTTGTGTTCTAAGTTCATTTATAGCTGGAAATGGTGTAGCTAAAAAAAATCTGAAGAACATTGGAAAAAAAATGTTTTATGTCATTTGTCTGTTACCATGTTCTTCATATCTCACTCTTTCTTAGAAAAAAATTAATTTAAAATGTAAATATTCACATTTCAATGATTTTATGATATAGTCTAGCTTAGGATGTGCATCAGCTTTGAATTTTTCATAACCAAAAACATGTTACATTTTAAAATGAGTGAGATTCCAGCCTGGCTTGGTACTTACAGTGTCCAATGTACATATTGTAGAATAGTATGGTATTAGCAAAATCAAAATGTTTTAATTGATGTTGCAGTTCTTTGTTAAAAACATTACATTAATATCTGAATTTACAGGCAAATTTGATTAACAACATTGAATCAGCACAAAAGTTGGAGGAACAATTACAGACAGTACTGAATACAGCAGTTGAAGGTATCTAATGTTTGTTCATTGAGGTTTTATGCCACCTTTATCACAAATGACTATATTGCTGAGGCCAGTTTTTGACAGGGCAGAAAGCAGGAGTACCTGGAGAAATTAGGGACCTTTCATAGGAAAACCTGCAATCCTTATCAATAAAGATCATAATGGATACTGAGTATTGTCTTGCCAAAAGAGAACACAAACTCACAATATTAGTTTATACTGGCATCAAGCTAGTGATTGTTAGTACTTTTGAGAATAAAATAGATTTCTGCCACCATTAACCTTTTATAAATTCAGAAATGTCTTTATTTGCACTTCACAAAAAGAAATTTTGTTTTCTGATACACTGACTAAGAGGTTTGTTATTGGATGAGTTTACAACATAATATGTAAATAATGTATTTGTTCTGTTTCCTTCCTACCTCAAAAGGAGACATAAAATCATATCCACCAATTTTCTGAAAAATAAAGGCATTTATTGTTAAAGGGGAGATAAATCTTGTTTGAATTTCAGAATTTGACAAATTTATGGAGGATCACAAGGATGAATTAGAGAGGATAGAGACAGATAAAGATGATATTACAGAAGCTGAATTAGAAATACAAGAAATGGATATTGAACAAGCTGATCAGGAAGTAGGCATTTACAAATTTAGTCCAAATAAGCAAATATTTGTCTCACTGAAAGATTTTATTCATCCATCCCTCATCTCATTAGATGATCACTTCCAGTAAATATGAGAATATAGGATGTGATATACCATCCTTCTAAATCATGATTTTGTCAGGTTTCAGTGAATAAATATTGATATCTTGAATTCTTTTGAACAGGATATAATTATGATGGATAAGAGTAGTATATCAGTCCAAATATGACAAAGGAGATAAATTTAGTCTTAAGAGAAGGTTTTTGTAAATATTCTTCCGAAACATCCCGTTTATTTAAACTGAATATGGTTTGACACGATTTTCTTAATTCATAATAAGAACCTTCAGCTTGTTACATGACCACAGATAAGCACAAAACATCAGATAGTATTTGTTTGGGAATATTCAGGGGAAAATGGCATATATAGTGTGATAAGGCATAAACTGGGTAAAACAGATCTTCATTTAGACAAATAGCGTGATTTGTACATGAATCAGTCAAATTATAGATTTTTATACAGGGTGGAGATAAAATATACAAAAATAATAGGATGTGAAATAAGATAACATTTATTCAACAGAACATTGTAAAACAGAGGGGACACTATTGAATTATTTGGAACTTGTTGTTCTCAAATTGCAAGCAAGTTAATTTTTCAGATACATCTTATACTGTATTAGATATGGAGTAATTTGGTTATTTGTGTTTTCTATTAAGTGTTATATTATTGCAGCTTGAAGCTGTCCAAGAGAGATTTAAGAACACTGTTGGTGATATTACAAATGAATTACAGCTATTGAAACATCATGGTTTGATGCTTCAGGAACAGTTGCAAAAATTAGAACTCAGTAAACCATCTCATAAGTATGTATAAGTACAGATCTCAATAAACTATCTAATAAGTATGTACATTTTGTATAAGTACAAAACTCAGTAAACATCTTAAAAATATGTATAAGTACAAAACTCAGTAAACCATCCTGCAAGTATGTATCAAGTACAGAACTCAGTAAACCATCTAATAAGTATGTATCAAGTACACAACTCAGTAAACCATCTAATAAGTATGTATCAGGTACACAACTCAGTAAACCATCTAATAAGTATGTATCAAGTACACAATTCAGTAAACTATCTAATAAGTATGTATCAAGTACACAACTCAGTAAACCATCTAATAAGTATGTATCAAGTACACAACTCAGTAAACCATCTGATAAGTATGTATCAGGTACACAACTCAGTAAACCATCTGATAAGTATGTATCAAGTACACAACTCAGTAAACCATCTAATTAGTATGTATCAAGTACAGAACTCAGTAAACCATCTAATAAGTATGTATCAAGTACACAACTCAGTAAACCATCTGATAAGTATGTATCAGGTACACAACTCAGTAAACCATCTAATAAGTATGTATCAGGTACACAACTCAGTAAACCATCTAATAAGTATGTATCAGGTACACAACTCAGTAAACCATCTAATAAGTATGTATCAAGTACACAACTCAGTAAACCATCTGATAAGTATGTATCAGGTACACAACTCAGTAAACCATCTGATAAGTATGTATCAAGTACACAACTCAGTAAACCATCTAATTAGTATGTATCAAGTACAGAACTCAGTAAACCATCTAATAAGTATGTATCAGGTACACAACTCCGTAAACCATCCAATAAGTATGTATCAAGAACACAACTCAGTAAACCATCTAATAAGTATGTATCAAGAACACAACTCAGTAAACCATCTAATGAGTATGTATGAGGTACACAACTCAGTAAACCATCTAATGAGTATGTATCAAGTACACAACTCAGTAAACCATCTAATTAGTATGTATCAAGTACACAACTCAGTAAACCATCTAATAAGTATGTATCAAGTACACAACTCAGTAAACCATCTAATGAGTATGTATCAAGTACAGAACTCAGTAAACAATATAATAAGTATGTATCAAGTACAGAACTCAGTAAACCATCTAATGAGTATGTATCAAGTACACAACTGAGTACACCATCTAATGAGTATGTATCAAGTACACAACTCAGTAAACCATCTAATAAGTATGTATCAAGTACACAACTCAGTAAACCATCTAATAAGTATGTATCAGGTACACAATGCAGTAAACCATCTAATAAGTAGGTATCAAGTACACAACTCAGTAAACCATCTAATAAGTATTTATCAAGTACAGAACTCAGTAAACCATCTGATAAGTATGTATCAAGTACACAACTCAGTAAACCATCTGATAAGTATGTATCAAGTACACAACTCAGTAAACCATCTAATAAGTAGGTATTAGTAAGAAATTGGAACTTTGTTAACCAACTTTGCTGAAATATCAGTATTATATTAGAGGCTACCTTCAAAAGGTTGTAATTATGTCGCCCCAGAAGTAGTCAGGACGACATATTGTTATTGTCTGTTTCTTTGGTTTTTTTTCCTTCTTCGTCTGCACGAGTTCTCAGAGATTCCTGACACAATCTTATGAAACTTTACAGTAATATGATCACCAAGTCTAGTTGTGCATGTAACATTAAAAATTTAAAAAATGGCCACCATTGCAATGGAAATTTTTATATCTAAAAAACTACACCATAGAATTTCAAGAAATTAGTACTTTTGTACAGTATGATTAGTCGAACATGTTCATGAAAAAAAATTGTAATTGGTTGGAGACATTTGGCAGCCATTTTGAAAAATGTTGTAAAAATGACCAAGATTGTCCAATTTCAACTAAAATTGATATCTAGGCTCAGGTTGGGATTTTCAAAATGGCCCCTGTGGTCGACATCTGCTATTGCTTTCAATTGCAATTCTAGTTTTATTTCTTTTTTTTTATTGCTTGGTTCAAAATTGCCAAAATTAATGCTAATAAATTTTATTTGGATTCATTAGTACAATGCATAATGATGTAATCAGCCAGATTTTAAACTTCAGTAATGTTTGGCATACCTTTTTTGATCTCAATTTGTGAAATTTTACACCTGGTAAAATAACATGTTATCAATATTTCCAGATTTTTAACAGATCTTTAACTGTGTTTACTTTAGCATTTGATTAAAAAAGATATTTAAAGTAAATATAAACATATATTGATAATATGAATTGAAAATGTTTTCCTGATGTACAATTTTGATGCTAAAAAGTAGTGTTACCCCAAAAAGTACAGAGTGTTAACCCTAAAAAGTACATAGACTGTTAGATAGCTTGTTTATACCATTTCATTCAACATGGATTAATTTAAAACAACATGTCAGTACATAGTTTTGTTTGCTTTTAGGAAGAAAGAAGTAAAAATATTGGAACCAGAAGGATTGTCAAAAGGAGGTAGGATATTTTAGCTTAAATTACCCTATTCCTAATTTGACCATGAAATCAAAATTATTCTGTCTATTTAAGTAAATAAAAGAATAAAAAACAGACATTAATTATACAAGATTCTATCCAAATAGGTACTATAGAACCTCTGTAAATGTAGGAATGAACCGTAGAAATATGTCCTCAACTTCATATGAATACCGTAAATATGGAAATTATTGCAATGTTTTTATTATTGCGAAAATTGTGATTGGTTGAGGATTGCAATATTAAAAACTTTGAATTATTAATGCATATTTTCACGTCCTATTTATTCTAGAGTTGTCTCTTTTTGTTTACATTTACATTGATAAGTTTCTGGTTTTTGATTGCCGATATCCGGAGAAAGGTTAATTGGTAGATACTTAATTGTATAGGTATTGTTTTAGCAGCAATTATATATATAATAACATTTTGAATTCAAATATTTTTAAAACCATTAATTAAAACAATCAATTTATACAACTTCAATCTTCAATTTTTACACGATCTCCCATCACAATAAAAACTTTTTTTCACACTGGCGGCGATCACAATAATTAAACCTCACAATTTTGCCTGGAGTAGAAGAATCACAGTAATAAGTGCATTTCCGAATTTACAGTAACAGTTTGGCGGAGGAGGTGTGGGCTTGCTTCTGTTACTATATTTGAATATATTGCTAAAAAATTGTAAAAAGTAGAAAATTTTAAGCTTTTTATTTTTCCATGGAGTATAGTTTAGGGAATATCACTGTACAAAGATATTTCAAGGTTTTGTAATTTACAGACATAAGAGCATAATAATATTTTGTAGATTCCATATTGTCTGCTGGGTTAGGAGATGAGGAGGAGAAAAATGCTGAACCAGACCCATTTATACCACAGGAACAAATCTTCAGTAAATATGCTGCCATGGTGTATACTTCAAGTAATATGGGAAAATCATTTGACACATTTAAAGAGGCAGAGTTCTGTCCTAGTTGTGGAGAAAAGGTCTGTCAAAAAGAGAATTTGTTATATGTAATTGTCAAGCATCATGTTGCATTTAGATAATAGAAGATATTTTAAAACTGCCATCAGACAGTGGTAAATTGAGATCTTGTCTGTCTATTCTTCTCTCTACTGCACTTTTGCTTTCCAAATGACATGATCATATGATAAGAAATGTTAATATGCTGCTTAAATATACATCATGTTTGATTAACCTTTAAAGATCCTTTGATTTAATGAAAACTGTTGAAATTGAAGGTTTTCAGGGTAGGTATCTTTGATCACCAGATTATTGTTCTTTTTATAATTAGTTTGTTTGGTATGTCTATAGATAAGATCTGATTTTTTCGCAAACCCTTTTACCAAATGATCTTATTTTTGGTATGCGAGATTATGATGATGAGTTACAGATCTAATTTGACTTTCATGCTGATTGAATAATTATTGCCCTTGTCAAAATATTAGTTTTCAATACTTTTTGGGCAAAACATTTAACCATTGATCTTATTTTTAGTATGTAGGCTTATAATGATAGCTACAGATCAAGTTTGACATTCATGCTGATCATATAATTGTGTACTGTCTTAGGATTTTTAGTAATCACTCAGTTCATACGTCTGCATCTGTTCAATGCATTTTAATTTGAACATTTAAGAATCTACATCAAACAATCAATGTTACAGGGTGAAATATCTCCATAAGAGTTCTTTGATTCTCATAACATTTCAGTCATACACTTTATACCTATAAAAAATGTTAATCTGAGTTGAATTTATATTGAAAATGTAAGGATATAGGGGAAGCAACAGGAAGTAGCATCCTATAAAATTGAACACAGGGAAATATTTATTACATCTTGGGGTTGTTGTCTGGTCTTCAATAAGGAGTATAAGCCCTCATCATAAGACAAGCACATAATGCCTCCAGAAACAATGGTATCAGAAGTTAAATAAGTAACCACAAATCTTAAATGAACATGGTACAATGTATTCAATAAGTATATATAATAATAAGAAGATGCCTTTTGTCTCATTTTATAGACTGTTATCTGTCCACACAAGTTACCAGGAAGTGAAAAAGTATTCAAATTACCAATCAACTGTACCCACATTAAAATATCTCGACCAAAGGTTAGAGTCAACAAAGAACTTATAGAGTAAGTGGATCATGTATAAACTAGAAAGTCATTTTTTTCCCAACCTGCTATAGCAGTGGGGCATATAGTGTTTCGGACTGTGTGTCTGTCCCACTTTAGATTAAAGTTTAGATAGAAGATAGTTTAATGCTAAGTAGATGTCATATCTACATGAAACTTTGTCACTAAATACCTTAAGATGGGATCTATTTAAAATTTAAGTCAAAGGGCTGGTGTGGCCTCAATGTCATGGTTGACTGATCATGATTCTCCTTTAGCAGAGGTGATTACTTGTACGATTTGTCCGTATTTTTCACAGAAATTTGTGTCAAAATACACTCTACAGATTGTTTTAAAAAATCTACGGAGATACATGAATCTGGAAAAAAATCAGATTTTGGTCCGGAATTAGTCAACTAGAAAAATCCGTGAGTGTGCGACGCTTTTTATACTAGCAATATGCTATCGTTTCAATCACGCTTCTGACGTTGAATATCAAAACCAGCATGGCCGATTGGGTTGATGAAAATCAAATGGTTGAATATGTAAAGGATAACTGGAAGGAATATCAATGAGACTTCAAACAATTATTGCCTTGTGAATTGAGTGTTAAAGTTCAGCTTGGAAAAAGCCTCAGCCCCCAAAATTCTTAGGATTGATCATGTTAATGCTTTTTAGTTATAGTTAAGTTTGGTTGAAGGTAAAATTGTCAGTTTTAAAAAGTTGCCCAATGACTCAGCCTTATAACATGAATGTTCAAAATAATTACAAGAGGCTGGTCTTAGATTTAGTCATTATCAGCCCTTTTACAGAGGAAAGGGGGGGTCATATAATATTAATTTCAAAGTAATAGGTGAAGGAATCCTATTAAAATTTGTACCATGAAGGTCGATTTCTATCTTAAAATATGACCCAAATTGTTGTGAGAATGCAGGAAATGGCATCCAATTTTTGAAAATTTCCTGGGGTGGAGGGTGCAATGTCACCCCCTTGCATGTGTGCATCGTCTTACGATGCTCACCGGTGATTGTACTGACAGAATTCTAAAAATACTGATGATAATAATTGAAAATACTGATAGACCACATAATGGGTAGGCAGGTCTGCTTTAGGTTAAAGTTTAAATTGAAGATAGTTTAATGCTAAGTAGATGTCATATCAACATGGAACTTTGTCACTAAATACCTTAAGATGAGATCTATTTAAAATTTAGGTCAAAGGGTGGTGTGACCTCAATGTCATGGTTTTCTGATCATGATTCCCCTTTAGATTAAAGTTTAGATTGATGGTAGTTTAATAGGAAGTAGATGTCATATCAACTTGAAACTTAATATGTTAAGATGGAATCTATTAAAAATTTAGGTCAATGTCACGGTTGACTGATCAAGATTTAGGTATTTTTTGGAAGCAGGGGTACTGTGTTCAATGGACACATATACATGTACATGTATATGCTTGTATCGGAATATTTTAAAATTTCTTGAAAAAATCTACAAAAAAGTTAACGATCCTATTTTATTTTCTCTCAATTACAATGAATCATTGCCTTTTTCAATGCACAGATACCTCATAGTTTCAATGAGAGATGATTTTATTTGTGTAATTCCTTTCTTTTACATTTATGATACTGTATTAATCATACATTTCATTACTGGTTCATTTAAAGTTAATTACCTTTGTTATTTTTGGCAATAAAGTTTTCTTTGATTGATTGATAATGGTAAAAAATGGCTTCTGAACAAAACCTGCTAATTTATAGCTTTTGTTAATAGCTGATTTTCCTTAAATTAGTGGCTTTTTAGAAATAAGGGTACAAACCATTTTGAACACATTTTAATCTCAAAAAGAAATTTTTACGTTGATTTTCCAATAGAAAAAATTTGAATTATTAAGTAGATGATTTATAATGGGCAGGCAAACGGACAGATGGGCAGTTTCCCCCAAATATTGCTGAAGGAAAATCTGCTTTGCTGTCAGACAGTTTCTTGTCTTGAAGTTTTTTATGTCTGTTGTAATAATTTATGAAAATATAAAATATATTATGAAGTAAGTATCATTAAGACAAATAAGAGAAAATCAAATCTCTGTTAAAGGAATATAAGAAATAAGAAAAAAATTGACCTGCAGAAACATGAAAATTTGAATCTGTACTTTTCTGCGAAAGATAATATGGTTCCGGTTTTAAAAAAATTATATGTAGAACAACACTGATTATTATTTTTTTTAAATATTTTAGAATACTCTCATTGGATGAAAACTGTCATGTGATTAAAAAATAAATTGAATGTTTTTACAAAATTGAACATCGTGGGAAACAACCCTATTGTTCACTGGGAAAAAACCCTATTGTTCATCTCAAAACATTCCAGTTTTCCCCTGCAAGGGAGACAACTGCATAATTCGTCTGCATTAAAAGTCATGAGAGTCAAATTATGTCTTGCTCCTGTGGAAAAAATAATAAAACAATTATGGCCCTCATTTGAGGTAGACATTCAGATTTGGCAACTATCTCGGTTTGCCAAATTATAATGTCTACCTCAAATGAGTGTAGTAATTGTATAATATTCAATATGTTTTCCAAATGTTTTCCAACTGTTTTCATAATGTTTGAAAATAGAAAATTTATATATATCACAGAGAAATTATGAAACCTGTCAGTCCAGAATATACAATAGACATGGTACCAAGTTCTGCTGATACATCTAGTTACCAACGACGACCAGTCACAGACTCTGTTACATCTAGGGGCAGTCCTAGTATCATGAGTAGTGAAGCTCATATGGTATGTTCAGACAGAGCCATATCACAAATAAAAAATATAATCTTTGGTCAGGATTAGATTAATTGTATTTTTTATGTATGTGGGATGTCTAGATTTTAATCTGCTTATTTATATTCTTTTTTGGAGGGGTCAGTATAATAAATTTTGTTTGATTTATAATAATTATAAAAAAAAATTATTAGAAATACACCAGATATTGTGAAAAAATTACTTTATCATTTACAATACTATTGTGATGACTTAAAGATTGTTTTCAATTTTTTGTAAAATATAATAGAATCATGCAAATGTTAGAGGAATGTTAGATGAAAGCAATGTCTTAATTCACAAACAGGACTTCTAGTGAAACTCTAGATGAGGAAGTCTATTGAAAGTTTTTGAATTTATTTTTGATGTTATAAACAATATTTACAGCCACATTCCTTACACAGACTGTTTGATGATTACAAAGACAGAACCAGCATAGAGAGAAACATTCCTAGACCACTGTCTCTGGTATAATATTAACATTGTGTTTTAATCTGCATTTACAGATAATTTGAAGAATTTCGTCTTGTTGATACAGCTACCTGTTATTATTCCATTTTCATATTAAAATAAAAAAGTTTAATGACAAAAAAATAATGTGTACAAGATTGTTAAATTATGCAGGTAGACTCTTGGTATTTAAACTTGAAGATTGGTTTTAATTGAGTTTTTAAATAAAAGAAAATCTCAAATTCTGTTTTGAATTATTGCAGAGTCGAATAATGTTGATTATTAGAAAAAAAAGAGGAAAAGAAATTTACCGCAGTTTAGATGTAGGAGAAAATGTAACAATTTTGATCTGGCATTTGAAATTATTTTCTATCTTTTTATACTGTATTAATTATAAAATAAAAGATCAGTTTCTTATTTGAGAATGTGTGAAATTTTGTATTGTAGGAAAGAACATTGTCACAGATAGAACAGTTTTGGTCTTACTTGATGTGGACAGATGAAAATATCGATGAGAAAAACATAAGGAATTCTGTATTGGTATGTTTCATTTTGTTGACAAAATATTATAAATTCAAATACTGTAAATTCAGAAATAATGGCAATTTGGTCATTTTAGACCAAAATGTGATTGCAATTTTTGCATTATTGAAAAAAATCCCACTTCATTCATACAAAAAATTTCAAAATGTGAGTTTAAATTATTGCGATTACAACACTGTCGCATTTTTTGCAATAATAAAAACATCGCAATAATTGCCGAATTTACGGTATAGTATATATGAGATTTGTTGTTATGATATATGTTTCAAATTGAATGCACTGTAAACAGCTAACTCAATGGGAGATAATACACATTTCATTCACATTCAACAAAACAAAACAAAATTATTTTTCTTGATATTAATTGCAAAGAAGTAAAAAACTGCATTGTTGGATTGACAGCTTTTTTACTGTTGTCACCTTATGAAATTATCCAATTTTTACTATCAAAATAATGGCGAAGTAAACTTGGATTATTGTTTAAAGGATAAATAATAAATGTAACACACTACTGTCTGGACACCTAAGTTCATAAAATGGATTTTTCTAAATTTGAATACCTCAATTCATGTGAATTGTCTAGTCACTTGGTTTAAAGATCAAATGTGCTATGTCGTAACTGAAACAATTGAACTTCCCCGATTTTGTTCAATCATGTCTTCCAGAGAAACAAAAAAATTCAGCCTATGGAATTTTCAATGTAAAAGGGAGATAACTCTTCCTATGAGATTTTATAAAATTAAGCATTACAACCCTGTGATGCATGAGATGTACACAAAGTCATTAAAAATATTTGAAATAACGATTTTACAAATTTTAGGATAGGTCTGAGTTGATAATTTGACATTATTATTTTTTTGAAATTTTCAAGGGCAATAATTTTTCTATTGGAAATTCCCCGTTCCGAATCATTTGTGATTGTGAGGTCTACAAATATAATCTTTATAAACAACTTTTTTTATGTTTTCTTGGATGACTCAAGAAGGTTAATTAACCAACAAAAGATTGTCTAATAATTCTAACATTTAGACTTTCATTGTGTGAAAAATCCATTTTACGAACTGAGGTGTCCAGACAGTAGTATATGGGAGAAAATATTTTTTTATACATTTGCAGGATTATTTGTACATGTTTATGAGAGAACGGTATATGATAGAAGACATAATGTATTTATGTACACATGACTTCCTGTCATCTGTAGCTGAGCACTCTGGCAGTGACAAGGTATGTTTATTTTATTATTTGATGAAGCCTGTCATGGGAATTACTGTTTATTTTCATTGCTTGATATCTTTTGTCTGTGTGTCTCTCTTCAGACTTTTTACATTTTGATCTTCATATTTTAAAACACTGAGCAAATTCAAACCAAACAATACTCAATATATGCTCATTTTTTAGATATCTCTGATGAAAATGAAATACATAACTTTTCATAGAAAGTGATTATATGCTGTGAACTTTTCTGGCATTAACCTTAGTTTATTTAGGTACTGATAATTCTAGGTTAATTAACCTTCTTGAGTCATCCAAGAAAACATAAAAAAAGTTGTTTATAAAGATTATATTTGTATACTGACTCCTTATTTCTTTCAGACTGTACAGGTGTTTGGAAATATTTTGGCTGGTAATTTAGATGGAGCCTGCTTTAGATACACCATGTTACTTTGTGACTTTATAGAACAAGTAGAATGGAAAGCAGTAGAGGACTTCCGAATATTTGCTGGTTTAGCTTACAGAAACATGGATGTAAGTTTATGTAGTTTATATGAGAATTGTGTCTAATGACCAGGTCTCTCATCCAAGATTGTTTGTTTGTTTGTTTATTTGGGGTTTTATGCCATTTTCAGCACATTTATCTGTTTCATGGTGGCCAGTTTTTATTGGTGGAGGAAGCCAGATTACCCACAGAGAACCACGACCTTCATTAGGAAAATTGGCCATCCTTGTCAGTTAAGATCAGAGTCGAACACAACCCGACACAGGAGAGATTCGAAATCACCACCTCAGTTTTGACAGGCTAGTGATCATTAGTAGTCATGATAAACTACTTGGACCACTCGGCCACCAAGGCCTCCTTAATTTTGATTAAGTCTAGAAATACCAAACATTTTGTTATGAGGAATATGCTTTACACATTAATTTTTTTAGTTTAAATACGTAAGTATACATTTATTTTTTGACAGAATAAATTACAAAACTATTGAAATTATACAAATTATTAACTAGTTTTATACCTCATACATAATCAAACACACTGCCTCGGTGGTCTCGTGGTAGCGTGCTCGCCTCGAGTGCAGAATGTTGCGGGTTCGATCCGCGGCCGGGTCTAACCAAAGACATTAAAATTGGTATTTGCTGCTTCTCCGCCAAGCGGGCGGCATCTAGGAGTAAGAGCAAAGACTGGTCGGTTCGGAGTCGGTATAATGTGTCCGAGTGAGGTGATATGTCTTCCTGCAGACAGTTACCTGGTGAGGTAGCACATTAAAAATCTGACTTAGCGTGTCGGTCTAGTACAAAGCAGGGATCATATATTCATTATCATATCAACATGTTCTTGTCCTGATATGCACCTGGTTGCCACTGGACGATAAACAATAATTCATCCATCCATCCATAATCAAACAAAAAAAGGGCATTCAGTGAAGGTTCAAATTACATTATAGTTTGTTATTAAATGTCTGTTTTTATAATGGTGTTGGTATGTATTCACCATGTATGACTAGAGCAATATTGTTTGAATTTTCGTTAAATATTTTCAGGAAGAGGACTTGGAAACATTACAAATGACTTATACATCATTTAGTGAGAACAAAATTTCTGGACAATTAGTTTGTCAGTTTATAATGCACTTAATACTGAAAGGTAGAGAACCTAAGATGTTTGATGTGAGTATTTATGTATGTTACATTTATTTGTTACAAAGTCATAGGATATTGCATTTTTATATTCTTTCTTGAAATGGTGAAGTTTCTTTATTATTTCAGCAATATCTACATTTTTATATGACTGCAAATAATTGGTATGAGCCTTTCATCGTTGTTGGCGTAATCGTCATCAACGTTGCTGTCAGCATCGCTGGACAATTAGGTTTCTACTCATTTACTTTTGAACATATCCTTATAATATTTTACCACAATGGTACCCAATAAGAAATACAGGTTGGGATTGATTTTTGGAAATCTGGCACCTTCTGTTATTTTGGCTGGGGGGACATAAAGGGTTTTTCTATAACTGTGTAGTAAATTTTTAGGGTTAGGTTGCTAAGCAACCAAAACCCTTATGCCGTCGGTCGTTTGGTTAGACAATGAAGGAAACTTTGGAAATCTGGTGTTTTGTGGAAAAAGTTGGACCAGAAGTTTTTGAAACTATGTTTTTATGAGTAAATATGCAAGCTTATCTAGGATTGAAGCTTAAGCAAGGCTAGTTAAGCAGCTTTTTATCTCGATGTTGGGATATGACACATGCGCAAAGAAACGAATTTCTTTCCGAATTACGACTATGTTTATATTGGAATATCATATAAGAAAATAAACATTCCGCGGTAAAATAGTCCTAATATTTGTTGTTGCTGTTGTAGTTGTTTTTTAATAGAAATGTAACTGAAACACACCGAGAAGTGTAATTGTCCAGTTATTTAATAAAAGATGTGTGTTTTATTGACGATTTCCTTTTTGTTTTGAAAGCCGTGTAAAGTATTCGCGCCTTTTAAAATGTACCAGATATCGGCGTAAGGATTTTGAATGTTTACTGTGACATTTGCACGGATATTTTCGACTCCGATCTTATTTTCAAAAGATTTCAAAGGTAAGTTCCATTTTTGTTGTGAACGTGATTGTTAACTTATACAGAACATATTTTGCACATTATTTGCTTATTCTTCTTGTAATTCAGATGGTATTTTGTGTATTTGATTAACCTTTTGACCTGATCATCGTGACTTCATTTTGTCAAACCTGTTGGTCAGTGATAGAATTGCATACAGGTTATTTGAAATGCCGACAACTTGCACATTAAGGTTGAAAAACACTGTTTATCATTAATTTAGAAAACGGTATTATCGAAGGTATAATGGGTTTATTTTAATTGAAAGCTTGAATGTTTACGTTCTGATCTACCTGTGAGTGTCAATGTAGTGTAAATAGAAATGACCCCCTTCTACAATTGTCCAAACTTTGTCTTTTTATATAACCTTAATAACTTGAAGACCTTTGATTTCTGTTTATTTTAATTCATCAAATCATTATTATGCGTTTGTCTTTTTAAAAATATTCAATTTAGAGTGATAATTCAAGAAGCTTTAGCCGACTCGTGCTTTCTTTGATTGATTAGTGCATATTTATGTACAGACATGCGCAGTAAAGTTGAGTAGTAGAACCTTCAGCTCAGATACACTGTGTTGCGAAAATATACGTTTTAAAAAAAAGACTGTGGACTAGTTGATTATATTTTATAGAATTTTATTCTGGTATGTAATTATTTGTTACACTACGGGTTAATTTTAAACTTTGGGATCGATACTTGCACATGCGCTTATATACTGTTCACAAAATTTGCATGTATTTAATATCCATCATACCATGTGCCAAGTTTGTTTTAAATACTTACAGACCTGTGACTACTGTTTATTTTATTTCGGAAAATCATTCTTATGTGCTTGTCTTTTAAAAAAAAAATCAATTTAGAGTGATAATTTATGAAGCGTAAGCTGACTCGTGCTTTATTTGATTGATTAGTGCTGATTCAATACGGACATGCGCAGTAAAGTGTAAAAACATTGTCATTGGTATTGACTGTTGAGCTGCCCAGGTCGTATTATTTTATACATTGTGAATAGATACCCATTTTATTTGAGACTGCCGACTTAAGTTGATGATATTTTAGAAAATTTGATCTTTATCAGGTATGTTATTACTGTCATAGTCATAGGTTGTGTTTAACAAACATAGAACTAGAACACATGCGCAAAAAATATAAACAATTCGTCATTTTTGTCAAATCTTCATTTGTACATTGGTATGGACTGATTTAGAATGCAATAATGTTGTTACTTGTTTCGATAATGCATTAAATGTGCAAATTGACATTAAAACCACGGAGTTTTTTGGTAAATTTGTTGATTGATTGCGTTTCCCTGCACATGCGCATTCAGATATAAACAAATCTTTCCATTTACCACGTGTAAAATCGCGGATATCTTGGGAAGGATTACAATCAGGTTTATTTTCAAAAGATTTCAAAGGTAAGTTCCATTTTTGTTGTTAACGTGATTGTTAACTTATACAGAACATATTTTGCACATTATTTGCTTATTCTTCTTGTAATTCTGATGGTATTTTGTGTATTTGATTAACCTTTTGACCTGATCATCGTGACTTCATTTTGTCAAACCTGTTGGTCAGTGATAGAATTGCATACAGGTTATTTGAAATGCCGACAACTTGCACATTAAGATTGAAAAACAATGTGTTTATCATTAATTTAGAAAACGGTATTATCGAAAGTATAATGGGTTTATTTTAATTGAAAGCTTGAATGTTTACGTTCTGATCTACCTGCACATGCGCAATGTAGTGTAAATATATTGTAGAAATGACCCCCTTCTACAATTGTCCAAACTTTGTCTTTTTATATAACCTTAATAACTTGAAGACCTTTGATTTCTGTTTATTTTAATTCATCAAATCATTATTATGTGTTTGTCTTTTTAAAAAAATTCAATTTAGAGTGATAATTCAAGAAGCGTTAGCCGACTCGTGCTTTCTTTGATTGATTAGTGCATATTTATTGAAATAATCATCAGCAATGTTTGTACAAATAAAAGTCAAATGCTAGCAACCTAACCCTAGCAGTGCTATGCACTTTGATTATGATTTTTGTTTTTTTGGTGTTCCTTATTAAAAATTGAAATCTCATTTTCACTGTCTCTTATCTGTAAATCCAAACTCCTACATAATATTTGTGTTGTTAAATATTTAAAATCTTTCTATTTTACAGTTTGAAAACAAGTTGTTACCTTTTAAGAGATCCCAACTCTTACATAATGTATGTTTTGTTAAATATGTAAATTTTTCTATTTTACAGTTTGAAAACAAGTTGTTACCTTTTAAGACCCATGATGCAGGACAACAGGTATTAACAGAAAAAGAATATATGGATGCCATCGATCAGTTTGTACCACTCTCTAATGAGAAGTTAAGGAAAAAGTTATACTGGGAGGCAGAAACGGCTGTACGATTTGATGGTTTAAGGGATGTGGTACCAATATCTAGATTGGCTCGTATCCTTGTTGCATTTATTGTGTGAGGACAGTTGTCATGGGATAATTAGAGAAAGAAATTTCTGGGTCCGAATTTCTCCTTGTTTTGCTTTACATACCCCATTGTGATAGATTTCATAACACAAAAATTTGAAAATGTGCTAAACATTTAGTTATAACAGAAGTCTCATGATCCGTTTGGACAAAACCTGCCTGAATTTTTATTTTTTTTCTTACTTTATAAGAAAGATAACTATTTGAAGAAAAGAAATTTTTATGAATGTAGTTATATGTCTTAACCTAAAGCCAGAAATCACAGCATATCTAGATTTAGCAGAATCTGCAAACATCATCAAATCTCAGATTGGACAGAAAGTTGATGAAGAGAGAAACAGACCAAAATCACCTGGATCAGGTAAATATACACATATTTTACTACTTTTACAGTAAATTACAATAAAATAAAACATTGTATATTCAAATCTTAATGACATGTTTTTAATAATTAAAAGACAAAATATCACAATCATTGCACTGTGCCTTCTGAATACCTGGAGTATACTTTTTTGTAGACAAAGGAGCAACACATGAATCTCATGTTATACCATCAGACAAACCATTGATAAGTATGACCTCTGTCAAGAAGCTGGCTTCCAATGTATCAAGGTAATATTCTACAAAACCATGTAGCTGTTCTATCATATTTTTATACCACCATGCTTTGATGCATTGCATCATCACCATATATGTATAAACAACACATTTCATCTACATGTAGTCAGATAAGTAAGTCACAGATGTTGTTACTATTCTTTTACATGTAAATCATTAATCTGCATACAGAATGACAAATCAAATCTATTTTTGCTTTGTACAAGAGAACCACCATTTGATTTTAATTGGGAGGAAACAAATTTTAAAAAAAAATATATTCACCAAATTACAGCATTGTATCATAGTAGAGCTGGAAAATTTTCACGCATGCATTTGACTCATTGATGCTTAAAAAAATTTCAGAATCCATATCACATCATTACCATGATAATCTCAAATGGTTGCTCCCTAATGCAGTATCATATAAAGTTATATATCACCATAATGGGAAATTATTTAACACCTTAAGATGTTGCCATGGTATTTAAGATCTTTGTGCATCCAGTTAAAATCTGACAACTCAGTTCACCCAGGCAAGAAGTATATCTCACATTTACTTGTTTATATGATAAACATTGAACCTGAAAAGGGATACAATTCAATCTGTTCCTATGATATCTGGAATGGTCCTTTGTCACAATGAATATAATAATACACAGTGTTATGTAACCATGTTATATTTTTAGGATGAAGCTATACAGGAAACAGAGACATTCATAAAGTTGTATGTTTGATGCAGGCTATTTGTCTAATGTGCTTCATTTGTTTTTATTTTTTATATACATTTATAACATTTTAATTCAGTAAAACTTTTATCCCTCAAAAACTGATAGTTTTAACATGTATAAATAATTTTGCAAAAGCTTAAATACTTTGATAGTATTGGGCTAAAAGTATCTCATCATCCCCAACATTTTCCATTTCATATCAGACTAGTGCATATGAACATATTATGAAGTTATTTTTTTTTTATTTGTGTCTAATTCTTCACTGTATAGTCAGGAAGGTGAGTTAAGACTTTAAGCTTGCTATGGCTGCAAGGATGGTACTTTACCAATTTGATTGAAGATCAATAATAGTGATGTAATATGGTCTTATGTTTTTCTGTTTTTCGTCAAATTATTATTGAACTTGACTGCATTTTCATTGATCAGTGACTATAAATTGTTTACCTTGACCTTATTTTTATGGATTTAAAACTCCATGAATTAATTATATGATCAGATCCCTTTCTCTGAAAATTATGTTGATTTCAGTAACTATAATAGTAGATAATATTTGATGTGAATAACAATTATAAAGAATAATAATATTAATTGGTTGACATCAGTCACATGACCTCATCTTTTGCCCAAGGACTAAGGTAATGTTTCTCACTAAGTATGCATGATAAGTTAATAATTGGTATATATTTTGATATTGTCATCAGTTTGTCACATATCCATGTTTGTGGACCTTAAATTTTGTTGTTGACCGTAAATGCTTTGAGTAAATGAAAAAAATACTTTGGTACTGTAGGTTTAAATTGACAAAGTCAAAATTTTCACTCATCAAATTTTGACACAGCAGGAGTAAAAATAAAAGCTTTGTATTGAACAAAGCTGATGACCACAAAAAAGGCTATCTGAAGTTTTGAGATTATCAAAACATTGAGAGTTAACTGAACTTAATATGCATATATATTTTTGGCTATATTGTGGTTATAACTTTAGTGCTATTTTCATTTTTTTTTTTCAGGACACCTCTTTAAAACTTTGGGAATTATGGATCTTAAAGATTAAAAATTGGCTTAAAACAACCTTGATTATTTCATTTTTCATGTGTTTGAGGGATGAAGGTTTAGACTAAATAATGTAGTGTTAATTTTTTTATTCATTGTTGGCTAAATTTATTTTTGCAGTATATATTAGGAGCATATTTTAGTATCTGGTCTTTACATCAGATCGTAGAACGAATTTATGCTGTTTCTTTTTTTTAATAATTCATATTTGCTTATTTATTCTATTTTCTAGTTACAGTCAAACCTGTGTATAAAGGACACACAAGGGACAAGAAAAAGTACCCTTTATTCAAGCAGGTTTAACTGTAGTTATATATAGAATGTATAGAAAGTACACAAGCTGTGTACTGTGTTATTATTTTATTAAAGAATGAAATTTGCTAATGGATGGAAATTGGTCTATTTATTTTAAACTGATTAACAATTAATATTAACAGAATATTTTTGATATGCATATGTATTATTATTTAAATACTGTTTCTGTTTTTACTTCATTTTGTTAATAGTTCATAGCGAGCACAGCGAGCGCTATAGGAGCATATGCATTTTCTATATATGGATCATTTAGAAAAGTCTTTGTTTAATGGGGGTAGCCATATTGTGCTACATACTAAGGCTAGAAATTTTCGTTTGCCGGAAGTAAGTAAGGGAAATAACTTGCTTCAAATTATAATTTTAGAGTCAGAATTGTGATACCAGAAATGAGTTTCTGTTAAGGGCTAATATTGCTGTGCTCGTATCATTGGACAAGCCAACATCATATTATGATTTAATTCAGGGTTAAGATTTTAAAAGTGTTGTCTTCTCGACTGCTTTTTATTCCTATGACAAGTCCACATTCATGCAAGGAGGTCATATCACCAATATTTCATGGTTCAATGACTTTGTTCAAGGTTAAGTTTGACTGTAAATTCTATGTTCAATTCTATTTCTGAGTGACTATATCTAGTAGGGGATTGTCTGGATTTGTTTAGAGATGCACCATAGTTAATAGATGGAAAAGCCAGTCACTCTCAGCTAAATCTAGGGGAAAAGTTAGTCACTCTCAGCTAAATCTAGGGGAAAAGTCAGTCACTCTCAGCTAGATCTAGGGGACAAGTCAGTCACTCTCAGCTAGATCTAGGGGAAAAGTCAGTCACTCTCAGCTAGATCTAGGGGAAAAGTCAGTCACTCTCAGCTAGATCTAGGGGAAAAGTCAGTCACTCTCAGCTAGATCTAGGGGACAAGTCAGTCACTCTCAGCTATATTTCACATTTCATTTACATTCTATAAGTTTTACTATCTGAATAATATTAAGATAAATTTTTGTTTGTTAACTATCTTTGTTGACTCATCCAAGAAAACAAAAAAATTACCATTTATATTTTTATAATGAATTCAGATTCTGAATCAGAACTATATGCACTTGGAAACATTAAATTTAAAACTCGCACTTTATCCTAAAATTTGTGAAACTTATTGCAAGTATTTTTCATTCACTTTGTGCATATTTGGAAATTTCAGAAAATCTCACTAGAAGAGTTATCTCCCTTTTAGATAAAAAAATTTCCCAGATCAAACATTTTTATTCCTCATGAAAACACAATTGAACAAAATCTGGTTGGTTCAATAGCTTAAGTTACAACTGAGCTAATTGTATCTGGCAGCCAAGTAGTAAAACAATTCAATTTCAAGATTATGATACTTGAATTATGAAAAATCTGTTCCATGAACAAAATTTTAAGAGGTATAGACAGTAACTCCATATCCAAATAACAACATTTAGAAGTTTTCTAAAAAATTGTGAAGAGAAACTGTATAAAGTAGTATCCTCAGAACATATATATTTTGGTAAGTCTTAGTGAGTAGGTCAGCATCTATATAAAAGTTTATCATTCAGGCCTAATTTATTGCCTTGTCAACCTTAATGATTTTTTTCTATGTTTTTATGTAGTTATATCAGATTAAGTATGCTTTTAATTCCAGTTGGCCTTCTTATGTTGAAAATATGGATCCAAGTCATAGAAAATCTGCTGATCCTCTTGTAGTGTCAATAAACATTTTAAAAAATCTAATCACTTTTGGAAGATTTAAATATGAGCATTTTTGTATATTATTGATTAAAAGGTATGATTTTGAAAATTTAAACAGTCCTTTACTCTATAAATAATGTAAATTTTTGTGATATTTGATTTTACAAAAGATAGAGTAAGAGGTTTTATTGTCACTGATGATACAAGCTACTTGCATCATATAAATTCAGAACATGTGTAGTTTTGTAAATATGTCAGTTAAATCTATAAACTAATACACCTTTTATTACTTTGTTTCAGGAGGAATATTATAAGAAAGGAACGATATGAGACTCAGGATGAAGGAGACTGGTACTAAAACCTTTATAATCTTGGAACCCTTTAAAAAATCTGGACAAAATGTTTTAATTTATTATGAGAACATTTTTTGTTAATATTATTAAATGTGAGTGATATTCTGTAAATTATTATTAAATTTATCTATGTTTTTATATTGTCTGTTTTATATTCTCATAGTTCAGTTACAAATCATAAAAAAAATATGAAAATAATTTTGCCTCGCTTTGACAGAATTTAATATTACATAATTATAAAAAGGGCGAAAATTTGATAAATCTGCGGGTTCGTTATTGATGACATTACTGTTTACAGTGACTTTCAAGATGAAGAACTGCACGAAAGCACTGCTCACTTGATTTTTAACCAGACTGTCTTACAGCAAAAAATCCATTTATTTGGTTATGTATGGTACACAGGTAGCTCTTGTCTCCAACAGTGATATAGGGAAATACTGTTTGCTGTCAATTTGTGGTAAGATGTTCCAGTATTGCATGAGTTTAGTTTGTTATTTATTTTTATTTTATGTTATTTATATCGAATCTAAACAGGTCACTAGTATATACATTTAATAAGGTTAAGTGGTAAGGATGTCATAGCAAAAAATTGGTGTAGCTCAACAAAGTATCAGAAAAACATTTAAAGTGTACCTAAGAGATCTTTCACACACTTCTGTATTTAGAATCTTTGACAATTAATTTTGTAAAACTGAATTCAAGTGTCTGAAACTATTGAATAATACATAATAGGAAACTTCTCAAAAAGTTGTGGATTCTCCAGAAATGAATTTGTAAATTCTCCTTTTGATAAAACATTGTTTTTGTCCATGTCATAGGATCCAAACAGTTTTTCTGTAATTTTCTCTGCAGCATGTTCATCTTTAGTATCCTCTTTTGTCATCCTAAAGGCAATCTGTATAAATACAAAAATACTTGTAAAAATTCCTGACTTCTGTCATTACAATGGATATCTATATTGATGTATTACATTGCTGAAATACTTGTCAAATTTCCTTGCTTTTATTCTAATCTTAATATAAAATCAAAATTACAAAAATATCTTACAGAGAAGTTGACTTGTGTCATGTAAAATAATAGTATATAAATATTTAAATTTATAGATTTCCTAACTTATGTAATCCTTACAGCAGAATGATAATGTAACCTTCAAATTACAGTCAAACCTGCTTTAAAGGGCTCCTCTATATATCAAATCACTGTCTATAAAGGGCACCTGCTCATAAAGGGCACTTTTTTTCTGGTCCCGTAACTGCTCTTTATAGACAGGTACGTTGACTGTATGTCTACAAGAGATTTATAGCCGAGATATTTGTGATTACCAGCGGGTTAACTTTGTTGAACTTCATGACGGGTTCCGTATAAGGAGCAGGAACTGCTTACCCTTCCGGAGCACCTGAGTTCACTCCTGGTTTTTTTTATCGGAGTTCGAGTTGTTCATTGGTTTTTAGTTTTCAGTGTTTATTTGTTGTGCTTGTGGTTGTTCATTTGTCTTCCCGGGTTTGTCTGTTTAATGGATTGCGTTTTTTTTTCTCCTTAGGTATATTTGTTTCCATATTTAACTTTTTGATACATGTAGGTAGAGGTTGAAAATTCATGTGAGACACTGGTAATTAAATATAATAATAAATTAGTTTTACTGAAAGAAAACTTTATTCACATTAAAATTAGTAATACCATGTGTAAAAAATCATATTATGTTTTCCATTATTGCCTTTCAGAAATTTCTAGTTGGAAATAAATTTATTGTAAGCAGTACCGGTAAATAAAATATACTAAGGTCTTTAACAAACATTTAGTTAAAACATGCTAAATATCGATACTGACATTTTCCAATTCCCTTTTAAGCCATTCTAGCAATACTAGTAGTACAATCTATTGCTAATGCCTTATATTGTTAACAAAATTTAATTTTTAAATTTAAACTACCATTAACAGGAACTTGACACACACTGTAAAGGTCAGTCCGTTTATAACATATTTTGCGTAACATACCTTAAAAATTTCTGTCATTTCTTTTTTCTCAATCCTCCCATTACCATCAATATCAAACAAGTCAAACAACCACCCTAGTCTTTCAAACGGATAGCTAGATCCCTGGGAACTTAGATACAGGATAAATTCCTTGAAGTCTATTTTACCACTTTCGTCCTTGTCCATAACTCTGAAGTAATGGTCTGCAAAATTATCGGCATTATTCGGGAAAAGGCTGGCAAGGAAATTCCTAAATTCCAGGAAATCCATTAAACCATCTGAAGATGTTTTCTTCAAAAGCCGAAAAAAATGAAAAAAAAATTTAAGTACAGTATGACATATATGTTTTGGGTTGTTTACAATTACTTCAAACATGCTTCGTACTGTTTCATACCAATTTTTTATGCGAAATACAACAAGAAAATAGTAAGAAAATGAATGACTAAATATATTTAAAAAATTTATATTGTTGAAAATCTCATTGGTGCTGCAACTGAAACCATATTTCAGATTTCACCTGATGTAAAAATCCATGATTAAAGCTAACTATAGTTGTAATGTACGGAAGAATATAACCTGATGTATACAACCGTTCCCTAAGAGAAATTTAAATGGTTAAGGACAGGGGGAAACTCAGATTTGAAAAAGTCCATCAGGTGATATATATAACCTGATACAACCGTTCCCTAGGAGAAATGTAAATGGTTAAGGACAGGGGGAAAACTTTCTGCAAGGAACACTCAGATTTAAAACAGTCCATCAAGTGACACACATGTATAACATTTATAGGCTTTTAGTTTCATCTAATCTCAAAACATTTCAACACCGTTGCTCAAATCGCAGAAATTTATGTCAAAGTTAACATTTCACCCTATAGAAAAGTTTGCTGCAACAACAAAAAAATGATACATTAATTAAATAAAGTTTTCTTGTGGCGAAATTCAATTTATACGTTTATAAAATATTCGTTGTTGTGTTCTGACATTAACATAAATACAGAAGAATTCGTTTATAACGTACAGGCTTGTAATGAAATAAAAACGGTGCTCTCAGATTTTGACAAGCTTTCCAAGATAGCGTGAAAGTGTTTAGTGATTTCCAGGACAGCTTGTTCGTGCAAAATGGGTGCATGTCTTCCTTGATAATCAGTGTTCCGCTATATTATTTGTTTTGTGAGTAGTTATTTGAATAAACCTGAAAGCGCTTGATCAACGTCCCCACGACACAGTGAAACAAAGAACAAATATGTAGACCACATATATAATATCAGATGCTTCTTATATACATGGTTTCAGTTTTAGTCAAAAGATTTCATAATACTAGTATGTTAAGTTACTGTATGAATGTCAAGTGGTTATAAAAGATCACAGGGATTTGTGGGCCTACTGTCTAATAAAAAAAGGAAAAATCAACAAATGCGAATGACTGGTTAAAAGAAGAAAACAGTGTGTTTCCATTCAAATTTTAATTAATCAAAACAATATACTAAGTTATTGCTTACCATAAAATCTTTGTAAAAATCCTGAATTTCTGATCGTTTAAAAATTGTATTTTCAGACAAAAATTTAATTTCTTCCTCTGGAATCTTTTCTAAGTGATTTCCCATTTTCTAATATTAACTATGAATTATTATTTATATATGAATTTTGTACCAAACGTTAGAAAATTTTCTCACAGGAAACTGTTTGTATCCGGCAACACGTTGATAAGATTGATGTTTGTACATCACGTTTGCAAGTCACATAAATGAAAAACAAACAGGAAAGGGGCAATGAAAATAAATTTATAAACATAAATATGGCGAAGCAGTTCAATGCTGAACTAGCGACAATGAATGTTTGAGAGTAACGTACTAAAGTTTGTATGTTTTGTAACTACTAAGGCCACTGCCATGCAACTGGTCATTGACCAGATATCTCCCCGGCTCAAACAAACTACCGTTCGTCTAACAACATACACAAAGATAAAATGAGAACGTGCAATGATTTTACCAAATAATTCTGTGATATGGCAAAATAAAATCTGTAAGAAGACCATATACACTTTGGCTAAAAGTTACTTGGATACAGACGTTCTAAGCATGGTTGTATCCCATGATGAAGCGCCCTGATACAACTGTCCCCTAAGGGAAATTTCAGTGGTTAAGGACAGGGCGAGAGCCAAGGCAAGAAAAGGTCTTAATAATTTTTTCTGCAATAAACACTCAGATTTGAAACATAATTCACCAGATGACTCATAAATCGCAGATTTAAACCATATCTATATAACATTAGGCTTTTCAGTTTAGTCGATTCTCCAAACATTAACATCTTTGCTGAAAATGCTGTATTTTGCATTTTTCCAAATATTCACAGCAATGAAACTCTCGTTCATAATTGTGTTCTCGCCATCTTGTAAATTCAATTTTAATTTGACATAACTTTACTTGATATAAATTTTATTTAAATAGCAGGAATGGTAAATATATTATATAAAATACAAAAGGACTATGTCAAGTTCCTTGATCATCAGACTCTGAAGTTCTACAAAATATGGCAAACAGTACTGGGTCCTCCATAAAAGTGTTGACAAATTCTACTTTAGTAAGCACATTGTCTTTGTTTTTATCACAGCATTCGAACATTTTATCTGCTATCTCCTCTGGTGTCGGATCTCCAGTAGATTGTTTCCCGTTTAGATCAAGAGCTGTCTGTAATCAAAATTAAATAACAAGCACTTTTAAAAATATGACTGAAGTCGGCATATATTTCATGATCATTTGTTTTGATATGTTTAACTTCATTTGGAGGGTTGGTTAAATTTTTCACACAAAGAATTATAAGGACTTGCAATCGCTAGTCCATTAAATGTATGTTGAGAGAGATAATTTTGAATGGATACTTTACTAGGTATCCGTTTGATATCATACTAGTTGCATTTATTCTACACCTTTTAGCGTTCAAGCTCGAAAAGACAGAACATACGAAAACTTTCATTACTTTAAGAAATTTTTGACTTTTAGAAAACAGAGGAAAAAACAACATAAATATTAGTGATGGATATTACCTGGTATATTTTTATCATTTCCTGCCTCTCAATAGTGCCATTTCCGTCAATGTCAAACAGATCAAACATCCAGTTCAGTCTGTCATAAGGATTAGAAGTACTTTCATGATTTAGAAATAATAAAAATTCCTTGAAATTAATTTTTCCACTTTTATCTTTATCTGCAGCTCTGAAGTAGTGTTCAGCTAGGTTCTCAGTTTTGTCTTTATAGAATCCATATAAAAAATCTTTAAAGTCCGCTAAAGTCATATAACCATCCGGGTTAACTTTCTACAGAATACAAAAATATTAAATAAATAGATACAAGTATAACTACATTCTGTCCTGGTGTTGATTTGGGCGTTGAACTATCAATACTGTAACACGATAAAAAAAAACCTGAGGGGTATTTCTGACTATCTAAAAGGAGATACATTATAACTTGAGTGTTTCAACGTTACGAAATGTGGACTGCGAACACAACCAATCATTTATTTTCTTAGTAAATGGTATTTTTCAGAAGGACTTGAGCTTGGTTGTTATTTAGCAGTGTGTGTCAAATACTTTATCATTATATATATTGACTAGGATTTGGTAAGCATAAAAATGGTTTAATCCCACCACTCACTGCACGGTGTCTGTACCAAGTTAAATTATTCTAACTCTGTTGTTTTGATGTTTGTGTTTTGCCCTCTTTCGTTTTTTTTAGAATATCTGTCAACTGAATAACGTTAAAGTATGTCATTGATAATACTACTGCCACCTCTTATAACCAGAGGCTCCATGGAGCCTGAATCGCTCACCCGGATAATGACGAAGCGCTTCTAGATTCGATCTGTAAGGAATTGTTCTACTGTGTCCAGTGCTTCTAGATAAGATATGTAAAGAATTCTTCCAGTATCCAATGTTAAAAATGTTAAACTAAGTCCAGCTGTGGGAGCTAGCTTGGATTCCGATCAGCACGAAAACACAACTTTTGTAGCAGAAATTTATCCAAGGATCTTCATGCAACAAAAACATTTTAATTGGCATAGTATTTTCTGACAATAAGACCTTTGTACAAATTTCCCCATAGGGTCCAATGTTAAACAAAGTCAGGCTGGGGCGACCACCTTAAAAGTCAGATCGCCATAAAAAAAAAAAAACATAACTATTGTAGAGGTTCATGATTTAGAAATAATAAAACATTTTCTGAAAAAACGTACTTGAGTCGTTTTGAATTAAATTATATATGTACCTATCGTAATTTCAGTATTTTTGTTCGTATCGACATGATGGAATCTATGCTTGTTCATACATAAAAAAAAAAAAAAAAAAAAAAAAAAAAACATAACTATTGTAGAGGTTCATGATTTAGAAATAATAAAAAATTTTCTGAAAAAACGTACTTGAGTCGTTTTGAATTAAATTACATATGTACCTATCGTAATTTCAATATTTTTGTTCGTATCGACATGATCGAATCTATGCTTGTTCATACATAAAACATTTCAATTAACTTGGTAGTTTCTGACAAGACTTTTGTGCAAATTTCCCATAGGGCTAAATGTTAAACTAAGTCCGGTTGTGGCAACCATCTTGAATTTTCGATCGGCACAGAAAACATAAACTTTTGAAAAGGTCTATCAAATGATCATTCACACATCAAAAACATTTCAATTGGCTTGGTAGTTTCTGACAAGAACTTTGTACAAAATTCCCCATAGGGTCCAATGTTAAACTAAGTCCGACTGTGGCGGCCATCTTGAATGTCCGATCGGCACAAAAAACATACCTTTTTAGAGGTTCATCCAAGGATCATTCAACTGGCTGAGTAGTTTTTGACAAGAAGAGTTTTAAAGATAAGTCCAATCAGAATGGATTATCTGCCCCTGGTAGCGATTTTGAATATCCAATCGGCACAAAAAAAAACATGTTTGTACAGAACCACCCTATTAATATTCCTGCAAAGTTTGGTTCCATTTGGATTGGTGGTTTCAGATTAGAAGATGAAAATGTGGACTCACGACGGACGCAAAGTGATGAAAAAAGCTCACATGGCCTTTTAGAACAGGTGAGCTAAAAACATAATTTTATCAAGATGCTACATGTATTTCAACTTTCTTGATCCGGACATCCGGGTTCCGCTACTCTTTATATATTGTTACTGCAGAAAGTTCAATTACCATAAAATCTTTATAAAAATCAATTATATGTGACTTCTTGAAGTCTGTGTGTTTCTCTAAAAAATCACATTCTTCTTTTGGGATCTTCTTCCTCATATGATTTCCCATGATTTCAGCAAAAGATCTTTATAAAATCAACTGTTCTACAAATGAAACCCAACACCTTTATATAAATACTGTAGATATGCTTGTATTTATTTAAATTTTCTGAAAAAACGTACTTGAGTCGTTTTGAATTAAATTACATATGTACCTATCGTAACTTCAGTATTTTTGTTCGTATCGACATGATCTAATCTATCATAACACATAACGGGGTCACAGCTGCATCTCAGGCAACATTAATGTTACAATTCTTAGGTCGTACTTAATTATTTTGATACAAATCTTTTCATATTGTACATTCAATCACATTTAATTTATGACTTCTTTAGCAACATGACTTTTGGATTGATTTTTACCTGTTTTCATTTCTTTTATAGTAAACGTTTGTTGTATTTTGCAGTTTAAGTTCAAAATCAGAAATGGTTTAATTATTTAATTTACATTTACACTGTGTTAGGCAATGGTTTGAAGACAGTGTAAATCATTAATTTATACAGTCAAACCTGCTTTAAAAGGCACCTCTATATAGCAAATCCCTATCTATTAAGGGCACTGTTCAAATGTTCTTGAAATGAACAAACGCTTGTATAAGTAATCTCTAGATAAAGGGCACCTGCTCATAAAAGGAACTTTTTGCTGGTCCCTAAAGTGTCCGTTATAAACAGGTTTGACTGTATATATCTTACACAGGATACATATAAACTAGAAAATTGTTGTTAGGATTTCGATACTAACCCGAAATTAATACTTTAAATTTACAGCTACAAAAATGTTAAACTTTGTGTACAGCTCTGTCCGCATCGGATGCTATAAGAAAACAATGTGGCTAGTTATTTTTTTTCAAAAAAATGTGGCTAGTAATTCCTCTTTCAAATTCGGGGAGAAAATCTCTGTGGTTCAACATAGTGTATTTAAAGGAGCAATTGTTTGATTTTAATTGGGTGACGGATGGGGGGGTTTTGGGGTGTATGGGGGATCCTGGAATTTTTTTTCCACCAATTGTTGTTCCCTTCTGTAAAAAAATCTGCCTGTTTCTGTTGTAAACTGTAAACATAATGTTCAAATTTTTTCAACTGGAGCAGAATAACTGGAATATCATCACCTTTAAGATATTTTTTTTGGAAAAGAAAAAAAGTTGATATATGTTGTCTAAAAAATATTACTTGATAGTGTTTATTGGATTTGTCTTTTCGTGATAGGTAGATCAATAGGTATTTGTATTCTCGGCAATCATAAACTCTGCTACAAGCTTTCACTAGAAATAGCAATTACTTTTATCATTGTCCGTTACATTAACGAAGTTTGATCATCAATGTGTAAAATTAATTAGTTGCACGTGACAGTATGAAAAAAGGATTTATAAATCAAACTTACCTTATTGTTTGTTTGTTTGTTGGTTCGTTCCTTATATCCGATAGTTTATATTACATTGCGTTCCATCCAAAAAAAAAAACTAAATATCTAGAGACTGTGTATCCGATGGGAAACTGACACTAGATTTAGGATTTATGTTGACAGATGTATAGATATATATGTAATGAGATGGTTATTATAACAATAACTAACTTCCGTTGAGTCTGACAAATGTAAGAAACGAATTAATTTCCTGCTTGGTTTGTACAAATGACAGGAAATATTCTTTGTTTCGGATATAGAAATACTAAATATTTTATAAAATATCCAGCTTGAAATTTACTATAGTGATAAAAATTATTTTGGGGTAATATATCGGTGTATAAAGAAGACCAGTTCACTCACAAACTGAATAAATTCCCAAGGACTTTATTTTAAGTTTGTGAGTGACCTGGTCGAGTTTATACAACTGAATGGGACACAATACAACTGTACGAGGACATAATACAGGCATTATATGAAAATACCCATTTTATGACATCTTTCTTAACCAGTGACTTAAAATTACTATAGTGTTATTAAATGGGTATTTTCATATAAAGCCTGTATTATGTCCGAGACAACGCCGAGGGCCTATACAGCTGATCGAGACCCAGTACAACTGTACTTTATTAACTAATGTTTTGAAATACAGTAAAAACTGTCCAGTTAATACAGAACTGGAACTGGTCATTAATACAGGTCTAATACAGGATTTTCTGCATTAGACCTGTATTAATGACCAGTTCAGGTTTTTCTGTATAAAACCTGTATTAATTACCCGTTTCAGACACATGGGATTGTATTAAATAGACAATTTATAATGTATTTTAAGTCATTGGTTAATAAAAGTACTGTAATTTAGTTAATAAAGATGTCATAAAATGCATGGTATTTTTATATAAAGCCTGTATTATGTCCTCGTACAGTTGTATTGGGTCTCGATCAGCTGTATAGTTGATACCAAATACGACTGACTCGGACATAATACATGCTCTATATGAAAATATCCATTTAATAACACCTTAATATATACACAATTTTAATGTCGATAAGACAAATACCCAAGAGAGAATCCAACAGAGGGTAACACCACATGTCTTAATGTCCCATGCATCAAAACATTGGATAAATTCAGTCAAAATATCTCAAAACGACTTAAGTCAAATATACACTAACAACAAAAAGACATTGGTAGAGCAAATAAACAAAAATTTATTCACATTAAACATTAGTTTTTATGGCGATACCAAGTAAACTAGTCCAAAAAGGTGTGCGTATTGAAATTTAGCTTTTAACTGAAAGCCGGCTAATGTTCATAAATCATTGATTCAGTATCCTGTTTTCTGATACAAAATAGAAATTTTTATCTGCATTGGTATTTCCCTGCTATGTTTAGACACTAGGACTTTATTAACAGAATCAAAAGACATAAATAATAAAAAAAAACTCTGTTGAAATATACATGTATTATTAATCCGAATAACATTACAATTCCTTTTATTTAAGGAGAACAATTGAAAAAACCTTCTGTACCATAATTAAGACTTAGAAAACAAAACTGATTACAAACATTCAAAATTTGCTTAAATCATATACTTTTTGATGAAAGCAACGAAACATAGTACAATATAGGACGACATTTTGAAATCACAGGCGTTGGATTGCAGGAAGCCATTCTCCTTGACAATTTTTGTGTAGGCCTTTGCTGATAACTTTGGTGTTCTCGGGAGTCTAGGGTCGTTAAAATCAGTAAAATGAAGTCCAAATTTTTCATGGAATCCTCTGTTCCATTCAAATGTATCCAAGAGACACCACGCCGTGTATCCTACCACGTTACAACCATCCTGCTTAACCGCTGAAATAATTCAATATATTCTTGCTTATACATAAAACTGAGAACTCAGAAAAATGTTGCTGTTTATTACTCATTTGAATCGAAATAGCGGATCAATATTTATGCTGGCGTACATTTCCGACATGATTAAAACATTCTTTTCACGATCTTATCAAAGAAAAGTTGAGTGTATTGGTTAACTTTTCTTATGAGTCTTCAGTACACAGTAGTGGCTTTAAAAAAAGAACATTGTTGAAATATATTCCAGGCTGTTTCATAGGATTAATTTGGCATAAATTATTTGGAAACATTGCTGATTCATCTTAACACTATTACAAGGATCCAGTGCCCTTTAAACGTCATCAATTCTGTCCCAATGTACCACTGTAGAACGTTCGATGTCTTCCTCGTAAGAGTATTTCCATTCTTCCATAATTTGCCATTTTAAGTGTGAGATGACCCGTCGAAGATCGGCAAACGCGACCTCATCTCCCACTGCGCGAGGCCTCATCTTCTGCTTTTAGACCAATCAAATCGCGCCGTTCACAAATGCGCATACCTTTTGACCAATCACGCGTAACTTTACTTTACTTAACTTCGATGTATTGAATTTACCTAGGTACATGAAACTGAAAAATCGAGTATTTTCGGAAGAAATGTGTACTTATACTCGTTCGAAAGTGAAGAACTGGAAAATTTTCAACTCGTTTTTAAAAGATGTGAATTTTAAAAATTCGTTGAAGATTTTCCACTCTTCACTTGTAAGAACCTATTAATCTTTAGACTGAAGATTGTTTGCATTGCTTTGTTTTTATTTATAAATAGTTATTAGTATTAGATCTTACCCCTCAAGACTTGATTAATATATTGCTGGTAATAGTACACTCTATGCGGATCATTTATGGTTCCATTGTTATCCGTTATTCCATTCTCAGTAATTATAACTTTAGGATTATTGTATTCTTTTTTTATCCAATTTAAGTTTTCCCTCATACCCCAAGGTACTACTTTCAGCCAAGATGACCCCGACCTATACAAATAAAATATTGTGTTTTCATAATTGGTCCAAAGAATAAAATCATAAATGTTAGGTTTATTTCATTATATGCACAACTGCCAATTAAAAAATAAGTATTGGAGTACACGTTCATCTAGTAACTTCGTCAAATATTGTTAATATCAAAATTTTGAGACTGGATTGAAATAGATACGAAAATAATTATCGTCTCGTGTATAGCTCTATCGTATGACGGTTTTTGGATATACCTTTGGATTGAAATAGATGCGAAAATAATTATCGTCTCGTGTATAGCTCTATCCTATGACGGTTTTTGGATATACCCTTGAATTGAGAACATAGAGCAACATTGGTTATATTGTATAACCTGGTATGGTCTTGTTACATCACCAACGGATTAATCCGCCACTTGTAAATTCAAATATCCTCATGTCATTTTTGATGCTTGAATCGAGGAATCACAACTTTTGTTTGAAAATTAAATTATAAGGAATGTTTCAATTTTTGAACATCTGGTTTGGGTCAGTTTACGGTATTCAATAAACCGCTAGTATGCGTAAACTGACCCAAACCAGGTTATATCGTATAATCTGTTCAAAAATGGGAAACATTCAATTAATAACTACCCTATCCAAGATGGATCACGTGACAGCTGAACACCCACATCTCCTGGATATCCAAATGTTTGTTTTCCTGGGGATGCCAACAGAGTTGTGTAATGATTTAAACCAAAGAAGTCATAGCTTCCTAGAAATATAAATGTACAAATCAAATAAATACATGATATCTGCCTAAATAACTAAAATAACAAATATACACTGGTTACTTCATAAAAATCCATACAGAATTCAGTTCATTTCTGCCTCTTGCAAATGTACCATCACTTTCAACAAGTTACCTTAACTGCATAAAGGTACTTGTCATAAATTATTGTAACACAATTTAGAAGAAATCGGGTATAAATTGTTTTTGGATTGTAAAAAATCTCTCAATCTTTAGAATAAATTGCAAAATGAAGATCACCAAGTAACTGCTGTGAACAGTAATGATTTGTTCACATTGTATATAACTCTTCCTCAATATCTTGTCATAGAAAAGTTGAGTGCATTGATTAATTTGTCTTTTGAATCTTCAGGTTAAAATTATCTTCAGGTTAAAATTTTATTTGTCGTGAAAGGTTTCAAAACCCTTTTATGTCATAAAACGTATGAAAATTACATTTGTTGGTGTAGCGATGGCATGATGAAGGCCTTGCATTTTTTGTTGAGCAATAAGTTTCTTAGGTTTTGGGAATAATGTGTATCGACAGGTAATTAGGATTCGTATGAGTACTAAATGTCTCCTATTATTGCTGACTTATTTTTATATTGTTATGAACAAACTCCGCAAAAGTGAAATGCAAGACCATGATAAATTAACTGCATTTTTTAACAAATGCATCTTAATGATGTACTTACTGTTAACCCCGAGATTCTAACATTTGCAAAATAGCCATAGTTGAACAAAGTTTATATGAATAGTTAAAGCTGTTTTAGATTTTACCGTGAATATAGAAAATGGCAAGATATATACTAAATTTATGATAAATTATCATTGATTATCGATGTCTGATGATTTAATTGAAGATATAAATCAAAGTTTCTTCCCTGTGAAATACATCATATCAAGTTTCATTTCCTGTGATCATGCAGTTTTTGAGAAGATTTCCGATATATTGTTTCTTCATATTATTTGAAACAAGTGTTTCACACGAGAAGACTGATATTTCAAAAACCTTAACAATCACAACAGATAGATATCACGTTCTTGTGACGCCATCGTGCAGTTAGCAAAGAAATGATTGGGTCAAACGTTAACTTGGTGTGGAGCGAGAGATTTTTCTCTGTTCTTGCCACAGGCAGAGATCTGTTCATTCCTATAATTCTTACAAGAAAACTCCCAAGTATTGCCGCTGCCAGCTTTGTTTCAAGGGAGATGCACGCAAAGGAGATGGTATAATTTCAGCCATCATTTGGCCCAATCTGACATGAAAAATTATATTAAGATTTTAGATTCGAATTGGTATTATTTTAATTTATCGTATAATGATCAAATTTATTTTTTTTTCAAAATCCATCAATCATTGGAAACAATTCCTTTCCATGATGCAACAGCGACGTCTTGAACATCTGCTAAATCAAGGATTTGAAGAAAATTGAGTTTTTTTTCCAGTAGATTTTGGTAAAAACAACTAAATATGTTTTAATATAATGTTTGTCTTACATAAAGATACATCTCAGTGAAATATCTTTTTGAGCAAGGCTGTTGCTGATTTCAAAATTTTAATTCAAAGGTCCAATGAGTGAAATTTGGTGTTTTTCATTGATTTCTTCTTCAAAATTTGCTATATTTGACAACATATTGCCACTATTACAGATTTATTGTTGAAACTATATATGTTCCTTAAAATGCAGCATTTTAAGAGTACTTAATGATAGCTGAAAGTACGTTTTTCATTACTTTTTGATTTTGGAATTCAAGGGGCCAAATATCAGGCCAAATCATACCATCTCCTTTCAAAAAATACTTTTTAATTTTGTGATAACTAAGGAGTATCACCATAGCTCTGTCCTTAGATAAACCTTTTACCTTTTCTTCATTTTTTCATTCTTTGAATTTGCTCCTCAACATTTAGGATTATTGCATTGTTTTATAATATTTTGGATTATTGCATTGTTTTATAATATTTTGGATTATTGCATTGTTTTATAATATTTTGGATTATTGCATTGTTTTATAATATTTTGGATTATTGCATTGTTTTACATTTTGGATTATTGCATTGTTTTTTTTTAACATTTTGGATTATTTCATTGTTTTTAACATTTTGGATTATTGCATTTTTTTTAACATTTTGGATTATTGCATTGTTTTTTTTAACATTTTGGATTATTGCATTGTTTTTAACATTTTGAATTATTGCATTTTTTTTCAACATTTTGGATTATTGCATTGTTTTTCAACATTTTTGGCCTTGGTGAGTCAAAATGAAAGAAATGTGTACATCTTGTGCATCAAACAGGCATCAGATTTTTTATTACCGTTATTTAACGATATTTCCCGCGGTGTAAACCGTGGTAAACGGTCACCAATGTAATCTCTCATGACTTTAGGGTAATCTCCATCTTTAAATATTGGATGTGCAAACCATCCCAACATAAACTGTTGACCTCTGGCTGCTGCTTTTTTATCTTCTTCATTTTGTTCGTCTTTCGGATGAATATTGTCAGAATTCATTGTTATACCTACTATCCCTTTAATATAAAGACTTACGGGTTATACATTTGTATATACATATATATAGAAATATAAACTAGTATATTGCTAACAAGAAAATGAAAGTATATGTGTTATGCTTCAGTGAGACAATATGTTATAAGGGTGGGTATGACATAAGATTGACATGGGTCATTCAACGATCAATATGTCCGTTACAAAAGAATATACATGTAATAGTGTCAAACAGAACGAATGTTCCAAATCCCAAAACAAACACAGTACAGAAAACATTTATTTTATAAGAAGACTGAAGAAATTACGGAAAAAAGGTCAGACTTCATTTACAATGTAATAGGATAAACATTTTAGTTCTGTGCTAGTGGTCAAAGTGCTAAGCAAACAATCTGTAGTAAAGTTTTACAGGAATTAAAAGTAAATGTTCAAATCAATTTCGTTAATTTCTAGTTTTGAACATGCAAATAAGTATAGGTAATACTTTTACAATATGTAAGTATAACATTAATTAATGATAATAAAAAAAATATAATTAATAAACAGAGTGACCAATTAACTGGAAAGTTTAATTCTCCACTAGACATTGAACAATTGCTTTCGTCATTAATGATAAAGATGACCATTTGTTAAAAATATTTTTATCTAGGGCTTACAGGGAATTGTATGGTAGAGATATATTTAGACAGGTCACACGACAAATAATGTAAAAATGGATAATGGTTGGTTTTATCACTTTGTGCAAAGTAAACATCCGAGCAATCCAAAAACCAATTAAGTTAGGAATTCCTCTGAACTTTGCCTTACTTCTTCATAATCTTCAAAGTTCATAATGTTTATAGTTAGGAGAAATTGCATAATGGTAGAAAAAACAATCCTGAATACATGAAGCGGAAACATCCCACTCGAAGGAGAATGTTTTTAATTTGTTTTATTCTTCTTCCGTAATTTCAAACAAAAATACATTTAAAATATGTGATAATTGTTTATTTAAATCAATGTGTTAAAATGATGCATTCGAGAACCTTCTAAGGGATATGTTGGGAGAATTCATACCGGAAAAGTCCATGCAAATTCCATTTGCACATAAACAAAACTGCAGTTTAAAATTTATAAATGCAGATTGTCAAATCCGATAATAACTTTTATAATCTCAACCATACATCGTTTATTTTGAACCACGCGTTTTGCCGCCTATTCGGCTAATTCGTAAATTTAGTATTATAGATTTTTAGAGGTGTGTTCGTTTTTCTGTTTCTGACTTTTTCATGTGTCTTCTGTCTTTCACGTCTGATGCTATAACATGTGAATTCAATCGATTTTTTATTTTTAATTCCTAGGCTCGGTTCACACAGGATTTACTTAATCTACAGTACTTAGAATCTTCAGTTAACGTTAGGTGCAGCACTGGGCGGAAACATAATAGTCTTTATCCTATTCCTGACGTGTTTAATCGGTGGGATAAAAATACATAATATCTTTAACCACTTCCCGGTGATTAAATTTCAACGTGGGAATTACCACCCTTTTTTCTACAGTTATTGGAACGATAAACTAGAGAAGTCCCGAAATGACGTCTATGTAACAAACGACATAGCAACGACATTTTCTTGAGGTTTTTGTCGAAAATCATAGGAGAAACAGATTCTCTGTTTTTTTTTCAGACGTTATTTAAAAACTGGGTAAAAGATATTTATCACCTATCTATATATAGATTCTCCTTCAATTTGCTTTTGAGTTATGGAATTTCTCCACCCTCAATAGTTAAATTTTAGATTTTAACACGCTCGCTTAAGGCTCGCGTGTTGAAAATCGAAAATTTAACTATCTCGGGCGGAGAAATTCCATAACTCACTCGCACCTGAAGGAGAATCTATATATAGATAGGTGATAAACATCTTTTACCCAGTTTTTAAATAACGTCTGAAAAAAAACAGCCCCGTCTGGTGTTAGTTGAACATCCTACAGTACGTGCTGTATTCATGCTATGCTAATTACTGTGGTTAAGGTTGAACGTGATGAGTGTTCTCACATTTACCCCAATTAAATCCAGTGTGAACTGGCCCTAAGTTTATAGGAATAAAATTTTCAGTTGATAAAATTGGAATTATGTTAATTTCCCTGTTTGATTATATATTAATCAACGATGTTTTACTGATTACCCTTCCGGAGCACCTCGGTTCACTCCTGGTTTTTATAGGAGTTCGTGTTATTCATTGTTTTTTAGTTTTCTGTGTTTATTTGTTGTGCGTGTGGTTGTCATTTTGTCTTCCCTGGTTTGTCTGTCCAATGGATTACGTTTTGTTTGATTGCTCCTTAGGTATATTTGTTCTCTTTAAATGATTACTAGTATTATTTGGTCATGAGTGTAACTGTATGTTAATACACAATTAGTTATATTAGGTATACAATCCAAGATACAATCAGTAGTGGTTACATATCCTTATGTAATCTTTTTTCTCCTATTCCTGACGTGTTTAACCGGTGGGATAAAAATACACAATATCTTTAACCACTTCCCGGTGATTAAATTTCTACGTGGGAATTATTGCCCTTTTTCTACAGTTATTAGAACGATAAACTAGAGAAGTCCCGAAATGACGTCGATGTAAACAAACTATATAGCAACGACATTTTCTTGAGGTTTTTGTCGAAAATCATAGGAGAAACAGATTCTCCTCCAATTTATTCGTGAGTTATGGAATTTCTCAACCCTTAATAGTTAAATTTTAGATTTTAACACGCTCGTTAAAGGCTCGCGTGTTGAAAATCGAAAATTTAACTATCTCAGGTGGACAAATTCCATAACTCACTCGTACCTGAAGGAGAATCTATGTGTAACTATATACCTTTAAACTGATAAATACCTTTCTGTGTAGTTCTGTAAAGATTGTTGTATGTGTCAAAAGCTTTGGCGTGGGATCTGATTATGTTGTGTCCACATCTATAAGGCGTCAATGAAGGATCTTTGATTCCAGGGGCATATTCAGCTGAACCATATCCCATCCAACATATTACCCATGGTTCATTGAATGTTATCCAGTGTTTCACCTGTAAATTCAAGAGCATTAGTTCTCAAAAGATATAAATCCGTGAAACTTGCTTAATTATCACTTTTCAAAATTGGCTGGGGAAAAAAAACAAACTTACTTTTGCGACAAGTCTTTACACGCTTCATAAAAGTTCGCTAGGTCTCCTGAATATTTCATGCACAACTATGCTGTGTATTTCACAACACTGGAAATTCGTCAAAGCTTAAAGAGGGAAAAATCTTTCTTCGGTTTGTAGATTTTTTTTTATAATATACAAACAAAAAAAAATGCATGTTAGGAAAGTATTGACAGACAAACTGAATAACACATGTCTCTTACTCTGTCTCCAAATGTCTTGAAAGCCGCATCAGCATAATCATTATAATATTCCACCATCTCACTGCTGTTCCATCCACCAATGTGTTCCTGTAAATTCTGAGGTAAATCCCAGTGGTACAGTGTTACTAATGGCTTTATACCATATTTAATGAGCTCATCAATTACTTTGTTGTAATAATCGACGCCCGGTTGGTTCAGTTGTTTGTTAACACCATTTCTGTACGCTATAGGGTTTGGTATGATTCGAGTCCAAGCTATTGAAAATCTGTAAAAGTCTACCTAAAACCAAGCGGTTTATAGCATAAATTTCTAAATGGCTATAAAAGTTTTTTTTACTTACCTTTAATGTTATCTGCCTTTTTTCAACCTATATTTTTTCTTTGGGTGTTTTCTGAGCGTAATTTTCAATTCTACAGATTATATACAATTGTTAACGACTTTGTATTATATATCTAGCAGCAAGCTCTATTCACTTGTTGGTGTAGAAGAAACTTTGAGATTTCATTTTAAATTATATATGCTGTGCATTTGATATTTACAGGGAGTTATAGGTCTGCTATTAGTTTTGGGTTTGAAGAACTTTGTGGATCTGTTTATTTGGAAACCTTGACATGACTTGAAATCAATTTATACGAAACTATTTGTTAGAACTCTTTGCCAATTCATGTGTGAAATAAGTTGATATTATCTCGCATCTGTGTAAATTAAAGCTTCAATTAAACCATATTTTACATAAAATTTAGCAAATAATTCCACCTAAACAGGTGGAAGGGGCAGTCTTGAACTTTCAGTGAGGTTAGTCAGAGATTCCTCTGACGTCAAACGAACTTGGGGCGTCAGAGCAAATTCCTATTTTTATAAAAATCATTTGAGTAATTATGTCGAAAAATTGATAAATTTCCCAGTTTTATAAGATAGAGTAGCAATAAAAAGGCTTTTCCGTTATTGGACTTCTTGAACTTGCACACGCGGATTTTGTTTCAAGACTTTATCCATATCCCTTTCTTACCCACTGAAATACAGGATTTTTGAAATAGAGTACATACCCCTAAGCTCTTAACTAGTTGTATATCGTCTTTATACTTATGATAACTGTCACAAGCAATATCTCCTGTATCCTGGTGCCAGTTTTTACCCTCATGACTAAATCTGTCCCAGATATGCTCAGATTTTCCTAGAGAAAACATAAGTGATACGTATATTTCTACCTGAAGCCACTTCTTAGTCCGAAAATAACACCGATATAAAGGTTTCCAGTCGCAGACCCGAGACACTTGAACTGTTAGTTGACCGTATGAGAATAAATATGTTTTCATTAATTGAACATGTTACATGGAATACTAACAAAACTGTAAATATATTTAATAAGAAATATAAAAATGGTTTTATCCTAAAAAATTATGAAAACCTTTATTGATTCTACTGGCGCATATTGACAATGAGAAATATTTGCTGCAATGATTTACTAGATCATTCCATAGCATCTCAACAATAATATTTATGAAAATAGTAATTATAATTGTATTGATGCATATTTTTCATAAAGAAATTCCTTGCAAGAATTTGCTAGATCATACGAGTATTTCCTTAAATAAGATAATTTGGCGTCCTACCAGATTCATTCCATGCGCCTTCTACTTGGTATGACGATGTTGCCACTCCCCACATAAAATTGTCTGGAAATGTGTCGTAATATAAACCATTTGAATCGGTACAACAGACCATAGAAATCAGCACACTTACAAATCCAATAGATACATACATTCTGAGAAGGCCTGATTTTTGGATTAATTGTCCACCATAAGGGATATCGTTATCTGGATTGAATTGTATCTTGGTAAATATTGCATTTGTTTGTTCATACCTTCGACACTCAGGATTCAAACATTCAAAAATACCTGATGTATCTTAACCCCATCACGTACTGTAAGAAATTCTTTTCAACGTGAGAAAATGTACCCTAATTAGAATATGTTTTATGGATTTTGAAATTGTTTTTGGCTACAAACTTATATTGCAAATCACTATATTTTTTTGGATAGAGAAAATTAACTCAGAGTCAATTTTTGAATTCTCCAATCTAAACAAGATTGCTACACGCAGCCATATGCCCCCCCCCCCCCCAGAAAAGTCCATAGCAAACGATGAAAAAGTCCCTAGCAACCATATATATTCGGGTTAAGGACCCTATAATTTACCTGTACATGTCAAAAAGAAAGGTCAAGAGTCAAGGTCATTTTTAAAAAGTCCATAGCAACTGATGAAAAGTCCCTAGCAACCATATATATGGGGTTCATGATTCTATATTTTAGCTGTACAAGTCAATATTAATCGAAAAATGCGATGGTTTACATAAAATAGCTAAAATAATCATTGATGTAAGATTTAAACAAAAAATAACAGGTGAGCGATTCAGGCTCTTGGGAGGCTCTAGTTTAAATGGTGACATAAAAACACGATCCTGGGATATTCTTAGTACAACATTCTGTGTTTTTATTTTCTCAAAATTAATATTCAAGTATAGTTTTTTTTTTAAGTTCAGGACAAGTATAGTACTGTTTTACCAATGACTCGTTAGGTATATAGAACATCTAACATAAATATCATATATGGGATCTCGAAAGCATTTGATAAAAACATGAAGAATCGACGACTGTTTTCTGACTTGTTTTCCAGTTGTTCCGCTGGTTGATATGGTTGAGGTTCTTGTCGGTTTTGTCGGTGTTTGTAAGCTTTCCCCTATTGAATACACCTTGGAGTACGGTACCTTTGTTATGACCTTTATTCACATGTTTTGTAACACACTGATGGTAAAAAATTAAACATTATTCATTTTTATCAGTTATGGACAAATATGAAAATTGTATTTATCAAATTTCCAATAACCTTTAAACTGGACAGGACAAGTGTGACGATTCAAAATTATACATTAATTAATCTGATATGGACTAACATGATAATTATGTTAATGAAATTCCAATAACCTTTTAACGTGGACAATTTGTGTTTAATTTACCATGATATGTAAATTGTCCGGATTTATTAATTTTAAAAGATGTTAAATTGTAAGGATAATTTACCTCTGACATATTTCAAAAGATCAATCCTTTTCTTTCATCTTCTATAATTATGTATCATTTTCTATAATCATGTGTAAAGTGTTATATATAGAGAGCGCTTCAGTGAGTTTTAGAGTTTCAGTTTTAGATTAGATGCAAACTGCTTTGCTGCTCAATAAATTGTTGTTTGATACCAGGAGTAGTTTTTTACCACCTACACCCTTTGTATACGAAACGGCAAGATAAAACAGCTGGTAAATTGGAGCCGTGATCAGAATTCGAATAGCCTAACTATACAAGGTAAGACTTTTCTTGTATTTCTGATACCACAACTATAGCTACTCCTGAACAGTTACAACAAATTATGGACCAGCAAATCAAATTGCTGAAATTTCGAATCAAGTTTTAGGGCAAAAGTTTGACCGGGTAACAGGTCAGTTAACAGGGCTACCATCTGCTCTATATATCCAAAGTGTGTCGCAAATTGTACAAAATATTGAGGGGTACTGGATTAAAACCATAGGAAAATATGCTACTCTAACAAGGTTGGGAGACATAGATATTCCACATATAGCATACCAAGCTTGAACGGGACATGTTGGAGATTTTATAATACGATATTTAATGGTAAACAGGTGAGGTCATTTATAGGTATGTGCTCTTACTACAGGTGGCTAATGCCACATTTCTAAAAAAAATGTAGAACCTCTTATTTTTCTAACAAGAAAATATGCTACGTTTAAATGGAGTGAAGAATGCCAGAAAGTCTCCTGCAGTCTTTTGTGGCTTATACTGATTTTGTAAAAGCAATTTACACGAATACGCCCACTTTCTATTTGTACTTACTAGAACCAGATATTTGGATTCAGTAAAAACAGTATTTATAAAAAACAAATTGGAATAATCTATAAAAATGCAAACTCTAATAATTACATATGTTTTAAAAGAGTATTCATATATTCTAGTTAGAAACCAAGTTATGATTTTTTAGGGGAAAGCATTTTATTATCATTTCAGAAAATATGGGAAGCAAATTATTTATTTCATTACGCACTGAAGGGACAGTTATAAGATTACAAATCATAAGATTTCAAAACGAATTGAAACTTAGAAAAACAGCGTCTTACATTTTTACTATGTATCAGATTATCAGATTTCTCCAATCTCGATAGTTAAATTACGGAACTTTTAGCACGAGCTTGACAAATATACATAAGGAGCAATAAAAAAAACGTAATCCATTGCACAGACAATCCCGGGAAGACAAATGAACAACCACAAGCACAACAAATAAACACAGAAAACTAAAAAACAATGAACATCACGAACTCCTATAAAAACCAGGAATGAACCCAGGTGCTCCGGAAGGGTAAGCAGTTCCTGCTCCGTATACGACACCCGTCGTGAAGTTCAACAAAGTCAATCCTGGGGAAGTCACAAATCGGTGGAGGCACATGAAAGGTTACCACAGTGGGAACAGGTCCAACATCATCTTAGATATTGGAACACTGTAATGGTCAATCAATTCGTGATGACGACCGTAAAATTTCCTAAGTGATGGCATTAACTTAACCCTGATAAAACCCTGGTTAAGAAGCTTTTGTGACAGCAGTAATCCTCTAAAAAATCCGTAATATAACTATCTCGATTGGAGAAATCTTTAGAACTAAATTTCATAATCAACTGGTCATCGTTGTAGAATCTACATTTCTCTGATTTATCTGAACAATAGACAATTCGGAAAATATATTTTTAAAACATTTATCAATTTTTATTCCAGCACTGGGAGTTTTGAATCATATCAAACTAGCAATTCTGAAGTATTGGCATCGCGATGATTTCATGGCCCTTACCAAACTAGCAGTGATGGAGTATTGGCATCACGAAGGCTTCACGGGCCCTTATCAAACTAGCATTTCTGGAGTATTGGCATCACGATGGTTTCATTGGGCCTTATCAAACTAGCAGTGCTGGTAAATTGCCATCACGAGGGCTTCATGGGTCCTTATTAAACTAGCAGTGCTGGGGTATTAGCATGATGAAGGTTTCATTGGTATTTATCAAACTAGTAGTGCTGGATTATTTGCATGACGATGGTTTCATGTATCCTTATTAAACTAGTAGTGCTGGAGTATTGCCATCATGATGGTGTAATAGGCATTTATCAAACTAGCAGTGCTGGAGTACTTGCATGACAAATGTTTCATGAGTCCTTATTAAACTAGTAGTGGTGGAGTATTGCCATCACGAAGGCTTCATGGGTCCTTATTAAACTAGCAGTGCTGGAGTATTGCCATCACGAAGGCTTCATTGGTCATTATTAAACTAGCAGTGCTGGAGTATTTACATGACGATGGTTTCATGGGTCCTTATCAAACTAGTAGTGCTGGAGTATTTGCATGACGAAGGTTTCATGGGTCCTTATTAAACAGTAGTGGTGGAGTATTGCCATCACGAAGGCTTCATGGGTCCTTATTAAACTAGCAGTGCCGGAGTATCTGCATGACAATGGTTTCATGGGTCCTTATCAAACTAGTAGTGCTGGAGTATTTGCATGACGATGGTTTCATGGGTCCTTATCAAACTAGTAGTGCTGGAGTATTTGCATGACGAAGGTTTCATGGGTCCTTATTAAACTAGTAGTGGTGGAGTATTGCCATCCCGAAGGCTTCATGGGTCCTTATTAAACTAGCAGTGCCGGAGTATCTGCATGACAATGGTTTCATGGGTCCTTATCAAACTAGTAGTGCTGGAGTATTTGCATGACAATGTTAAGTTCTACGTTGGTGACCACGGTCATCTTGGATTTACAATAGGCGCCAAAGTAACAAGATTTGCCTTGTACATTCCATCAATCAAGTAGTTCGCAGAAAGAAAATGTTTTACATTTTACAAACCGTACCGGGTACCTGGTAGCAATGTTTGTTAGCGGAATAAACCAAAGTAACAAAAATTAGTCGTGTCGTCTTAAAGAATTTTTTTCCCAAAATCTGTTTTCAATCTTTTCAATTGTTGGTCAGAAAAAAGAATTTTAAATATACATTTCCTATAGGAACATTTGGTTATTGCACTAGAGGTTATGAATGAACAATCTAATTATATGATGTTTATTTCTGTAAACACTGCTTCATGAATGAACACTCTAATTATATGATGTTTGTTTTTGTAAACACTGCTTCATGAATGAACACTCTAATTATATGATGTTTGTTTTTGTAAACACTGCTTCATGTTGGAGGTTATGAATGAACAATGTAATTATATGATGTTTATTTCTGTAAACACTGCTTCATGTTGGAGGTTATGAATGAACAATCTAATTATATGATGTTTATTTCTGTAAACACTGCTTCGTGTTGGAGGTTATGAATGAACAATCTAATTATATGATGTTTGTTTCTGTAAACACTGCTTCATGTTGGAGGTTATGAATGAACAATGTAATTATATGATGTTTATTTCTGTAAACACTGCTTCGTGTTGGAGGTTATGAATGAACAATGTAATTATATGGTGTTTATTTCTGTAAACACTGCTTCATGTTGGAGGTTATGAATGAACAATCTAATTATATGATGTTTATTTCTGTAAACACTGCTTCATGTTGGAGGTTATGAATGAACAATCTAATTATATGATGTTTGTTTCTGTAAACACTGCTTCATGTTGGAGGTTATGCATGAACAATGTAATTATATGATGTTTATTTCTGTAAACACTGCTTCGTGTTGGAGGTTATGAATGAACAATGTAATTATATGGTGTTTATTTCTGTAAACACTGCTTCATGTTGGAGGTTATGAATGAACAATGTAATTATATGATGTTTATTTCTGTAAACACTGCTTCGTGTTGGAGGTTATGAATGAACACTCTAATTATATGGTGTTATTTTCTGTAAACACTGCTTCGTGTTGGAGGTTATGAATGAACAATGTAATTATATGATGTTTATTTCTGTAAACACTGCTTCATGTTGGAGGTTATGAATGAACAATCTAATTATATGGTGTTTCTTTCTGTAAACACTGCTTCATGTTGGAGGTTATGAATGAACAATCTAATTATATGATGTTTATTTCTGTAAACACTGCTTCATGTTGGAGGTTATGAATGAACAATCTAATTATATGATGTTTATTTCTGTAAACACTGCTTCATGTTGGAGGTTATGAATGAACAATCTAATTATATGGTGTTTGTTTCTGTAAACACTGCTTCATGTTGGAGGTTATGAATGAACAATCTAATTATATGGTGTTTCTTTCTGTAAACTCTGCTTCATGTTGGAGGTTATAAATGAACACTCTAATTATATGATGTTTGTTTCTGTAAACACTGCTTCATGTTATGGAAACTACAATTATTTTATTAAAACATTAAGAATGTCTCCAATTCAAACTTTGAGCTCTGGAATGTTGGTAGCTAGTTAATTATCTGACTGTAGTGACTTATAAATAAACATAACTACTTGATACTTAAATTAATACGACAAACATTTAGGTACCAAGTGAACAAGTGTAGTTAAACATTAATAATGATAAAGGTTCATAAATCAGGTGTATAGAGACAGATGAATTTTAGACCTGAAGAAATAAAGAAAAGAAAATTATCATGCTGCTACATCTTTTATCTTGCTATCAGATGTTGTATTCAAATGTATTAAGTATAAGCAATCAATGTTCTTACGACAGACTATTAGCAGCCACTTGTCATATATTGATTCGCAAAGGTTTACTGCTTTAACATTTTGATATATTTTGAAACTAAGAGCGCCCCCCCCCCAACATTGCGCACCTCTATCTTTAGATGAGGTTTTCGTACAATATTTTTTGTCTATGATTTTAGCATTGGAATCTATTACGTATTACATTGATGTTTAACTGTGAGCAGACAGTTGTAGAATTGACTAGGGCAGTATAATGTCCTACGGCCCTAGCTAATTCTTAAACCAATCCGAGATTCTGCTGGCGTGAGCGGAAAGTTGTAGAATTGACTAAGACAGTATAACGTCCTACGGCTCAAGTTAATTTAACCAACTGGAGATTCTTCTGGAGTGAGCGGATAGTTGTAGAATTGACTAAGACAATATAACGTCCTACGGCCCAAGCTAATTCTTAAACCAACTGGAGATTCTTCTGGAGTGAGCGGAAAGTTGTAGAATTGACTAAGACAGTATAACGTCCTACGGCCCTAGCTAATTCTTAAACCAATCCGAGATTCTTCTGGCGTGAGCGGAAAGTTGTAGAATTGACAAAGACAGTATAACGTCCTACGGCCCAAGCTAATTCTTAAACCAACTGGAGATTCTTCTGGAGTGAGCGGAAAGTTATAGAATTGACTAAGACAGTATAACGTCCTACGGCCCAAGCTAATTCTTAAACCAATTGGAGATTCTTCTGGAGTGAGCGGAAAGTTGTAGAATTGACTAAGACAGTATAACGTCCTACGGCCCAAGCTAATTCTTAAACCAATCCGAGATTCTTCTGGCGTGAGCGGAAAGTTGTAGAATTGACTAAGACAGTATAACGTCCTACGGACCAAGCTAATTCTTAAACCAATTGGAGATTATTCTGTAGTGAGCGGAAAGTTGTAGAATTGACTAAGACAGTAAAACGTCATACGGTCCAAGCTAATTCTTAAACCAATCCGAGATTCTTCTGGCGTGAGCGGATAGTTGTAAAATTGACTAAGACAGTATAACGTCCTACGACCCAAGCTAATTCTTTAACCAATCCGAGATTCTGCTGGCGTGAGCGGAAAGTTGTAGAATTGACTAGGACAGTATAACGTCATACGGCCCAAGCTAATTCTTAAACCAATCCGAGATTCTTCTGGCGTGAGCGGATAGTTGTAGAATTGACTAGGACAGTATAACGTCCTACGGCCCAAGCTAATTCTTAAACCAACTGGAGATTCTTCTGGCGTGAGCGGATAGTTGTAGAATTGACTAGGACAGTATAACGTCCTACGGCCCAAGCTTATTCTTAAACCAATCCGAGATTCTTCTGGCATGAGCGGAAAGTTGTAGAATTGGTTAGGGCAGTATAAGGACCAGATTATCGTTTCAGGTTTCAAAATTTTCGGCCATGAAGCACTATAGGGAAGGCCTGAATTATTGATATGAATACATATGATACATAAAAGCACCTGAATGTTTTTTGGTTTTAACCATCTGATTCTGGCTTTTGACAGGTTTGAATCTTATTTACAATGTGTTGGATAATTGTTTTGATATTCCCACAATTTCTGCTCATAAAAATTGTTGAAATATTCACACATAATTGAAAAACAACTTTAAATTATAGCAAAAGTTTTATTTCACTTCTGAAAGGACTTAGTTTTGTCTAGTTCCTATTATGTAAAAAAATACATTAAAAAAACAGCAACAACAAAAAAAAATAATAATAAAATAATAATAAAAATAATAATAAAAATAATTAAAACAAAATCGGCAAAGAATTCATATCATTTAGTCCTTCTGTGAAAGTAAAAATTTCCAGCTCTAATTGAAATTCAGGTGCAGAATGAAAAAAATTCGTTTCAGTGGAAGTAAAAATGTCTAAATCTAAAAGAAGAGCAGGGAATCTGTGAAATGTGAATTTTCTCTAATGGTTTTGGTTTTCCCTCATTATAGTCGCCTATGACCTTAAACGGCCATTTGTTATAATGACATTAGTAAAAATACTATTAAAGTATTATATACGTGTATTTTATATCTTAAAACTATCTGATGGAAAATAATATAAATACATCTTGAATTTATAAAAATAAAGGAAATGGATATTATAAACAATAGTTTTATCAGTAGCGAAAATTCATATCCCTGTTTATTAATAAAATGATGTCAAGGAACTTTTCGTAGAATTTTAGGATTTACAATTGATATATAAAAATACGACGGCACACATATATGATATTAAAGGTACAAGACAAAATTATAAAATGGTATGTAATATTTTCATTTAATAGCAGATTAACAAACCACTTTGTGTCTTAATAGGCCACCTAAAAGGACATGTGAGCTTTTGCCATCACTTGGCGTCTGTCGTCAGTCCGTCGTAAACTTTTTCAAATATCTTCTCCTCTGAAACCACTGAACAATTACAGCCATAGTTAGTCTGAATGATCCTTTGGGTATCTAGATTAAAGTTTATGTTTTATTTTCTTGTCTGTCGAGAAAAACATGGCCGCCATGGCTAAAAATAGAACATAGGGATAACATGCATCGGCTTATATCTCAAAAACCAAAGCATTTAGAGCAAAACTGAAAGGGGTCAACCTGACCAAAATTGTCAATTGACCCTTATAGGAGTTTTTGCCCTTTAAAGACAATTTTTTACATTTTTTTTCGTCATCTTTGTAAACTTTTAAAAATCTTCTCCTCTGAAACTACAGAATCAATTTCAGCCAAACTTAGTCTGATAGATCCTTAGGGTATCTAATATAAATTCTGTGTTTTATTTTCTTGTCCATCGAGAACATCGCTACCCTGGCTAAAAATAGAACATAGAACACATTGAATCTCGGATAAGATGGCAGACAAGATAGGACGTAGGTAAAGAGCTCCGACTTGTTTTGTGTAATATGGCCTTTTCAAGATGATAAATGGGCAGAAACAGTATATAAAGGAAACAGTGCTGGAGTTACTAGACCTAGCATCGTTTTGAACATACACTGAACATTTGAAAGAAATTGAGCATACGAAATAAAAATACTAATTAGAGTTTTACGTAAGGACAACTCGAGTGAGTGTTTTACAACCTATTCATAGACAATAACAAAACTGACATTCCTAGAAACTATACGATACGATACAATACGGCTGTATAAGAAAGTACATATTGTTTATAACTGGTTATTTTGCTACATTCAACAATGACCCGTTATGTATCCACTGCGACAAAGCCATTTCCTAATCAAGCTTCTATAGAGAAGACAAATGAAAAAGTTCGGGATAGTGTTTTTACTGAAAAGAATAGAAAATCAGGTAATGCATCTAAAAGATTAGACTGTTGTCTTTCAAGGCTTATATCTCAAAAACTAAAGCATTTAGAGCAAAAGCGACCCCGGTAAAAATGTTCAGCAGGGCAAGATCTACCAGCCATGAAATTTTCAGATGAATCTGACAACCCTTTGTTTGATTATTGCCCCTGAATTGTTAATTTTAAGGAAATGTTTTAGGTTGTTATCTTGAATATTATTATAAATAACGACAAACTATAAACAACAAAAATGTTCAGCAAAGTAAGATCTATAAATAAGTCAACATGACCAAAATTGTCAATTGATCCCTTATAGGAGTTTTTACCTTTTAAAACAATTTTTCACATTTATTTCGTCATCTTTGTAAACTTTTAAAAATCTCTCTCCTCTGAAATTACAGAATCAATTTCACCCAAACTTAGTTAGATAGATCGTTAGGGTATCTAGTATAAATTCTGTCTTTTATTTTCTTGGCTTTCGAGAACATGGCTACCCTGGCTAAAAATAGAACATAGGCGAAAATGCACTTTTTGGCTCATATCTCGAAAACTAAAGCAGTTAGGGCAAAACTGATATGTAGTAAAAATGTTTATGAGGTCAAGATCTACCTGACTTAAAATTTTTAGACGAATCAGTCAACCCATTTTTGGGTTATTGCCTCTGAATGATTAATTTTAAGGCAATTTTGCAGTTTTAGGTTATTAGCTTGAATATTATTATAGATTAAGACAAACTGTATACAGCAAAAATGTTTAGCAAAGTAAGATCTACAAATAAGTCAACATGACCAAAATCGTCAATTGACCCCTTATAGAAGTTTTTACATGTAAACAGAAAATAATGGTCTGACATTGTCACAGATGTTTAGGGCGTTACTTGAAATAAATTAAATGGTAGCTGTACAAGTAAAATGGAGCATCAAGGGTCAAGGTCATTGAAAAATTCCATAGCAACCGATGAAAAAGTCCCTAGCAACAGATGAAAAAGTCCCTAGCAACCATATATATATTTGGGTTAAGGACCTTATAATTTACCTGTACAAGTCAAAAAGAAAGGTCAAGGGTCAAGGTAATTGAAAAAGTCCATAGCAACTGATGAAAAAATCCCTAGCAACCATATATATTTGGGTTCAGGACCCTACAATTTACCTGTCCAAGTCAAAATGGAAATTCAAGAGTCAATGCCATTGAAAAAGTCCATAGCAACCGATGAAAAAGTCCCTAGCAACCATATATATTTGGGTTAAGGACCTTATTATTTACTTGTACAAGTCAAAAAGAAAGGTCAAGGGTCAAGGTCATTGAAAAAGTCCATAGCAACCAATGAAAAAGTCCTTAGCAGCCATGGTAAATTTGGGTTCAGGTCCCTAAAATTTACCTGTTCGAGTCAAAATGGAAGGTCAAGGGTCAATGCCATTGAAAAAGTCCATATCAACCTATGAAAAAGTCCATAGCGACCGTATCTATTTGGATTCATGATTCTATATTTTAGCTGTACAGGTCAATATTAAGAAGAAAATTGCGACGGTATACATTAAATAGCAAAAATAATCATTGATGCAAGATCTACTGGTACACAAAAGATAACAGGTGAGCGATTCAGGCTCTTGGGAGCCTCTCGTTTTTATTAGGATTTTGAGCATAGACTTACAAATAAAGGTCATAACAAAGGTACAGTACTCCAAGGTGTATTCAATAGGGGAAAGTCTACAAACACCGGCAAAACCAAAAAGAACCTCAACCATATCAACCAGCGGAACAAATGGAAAACAACTGTCATATTCCTGACTTGGAACAGGCATTTTCCGAAGAAAATGGCGGGTTAAACCAGGTTTTACGGCTAGCCAAACCTCCCACTTATATGACAGTCGTTCAAAGTTCCGTATTGACAAAAAAACGAGGAGAGCAATAAATAAATAAAAAACAGTCGGGAAATCCAGTAGTCATAAAGTTACCAGAATCTATAACTCAAGGCCATCCTGTATGATTTGTGGAACCGAAACTGAATATTTGTCTATAAGGTCTTGGTATCTACCGATGAATTTCTTAAGAGAAACGACGAGACGTTCTTAATTGTTTTTCTGTAACATTTCATTTTATTCAACAATTTCTGTTACACTTTACCTCAGGCGTCCAGGATAGCAACTTGAGGGCCCCTGTATTTACAGCTGTCATTTACCCAGGGTTAATAAATGACAAAATTAAAAATGCTTCCTTCAAAAACACTACCATTACATTATATAATCTTATTGTCATTTTTTTTAAACAATCATAATAAAAGAACATATATTTTTCATATGTATTTTTTACAATTGGTTTTTAAGTCTATTACCTGGGGCATATGTACTTTAAGCCGGTTCACTACTTGACCTTGTTATAGGACCATGAGACGTTCTTTGTGAAAACCTTGGCTCATCAACTTCTTGCCCAGACATCAGTGAAATGTCTAAATCTAAAACAAGAGCAGGGAATCTGTGAAATGTGAATTTTCTCTAATGGTTTTGGTTTTCCCTCATTATAGTCGCTTATGACCTCAAACGGCCCTTTGTTATAATGACATTAGTAAAAGTACTATTAAAGTATTATATACGTGTATTTTATATCTTCTCCTTAGCTGAAATTTGGCTTCCTATTTCGGTATTTTTGGTTATGAGTTCTTCTTGTTTAAATAAGTTTGGTTTTTGGTCTTCCAAATGTTTCGGTTTTAATGCTGCTGATGAGAGGTAACACCTTGAAATGCATCGTATACAGCATAGTATAAATTTACTATTTCTAATATTAGTATTGTTGGATTGTTATTTTAAAACGATCTGGGCCCAGTTGTTCAAAAGTTAATCACTTTTTTCACTTTCCATTGTTTCCATTGTTAAGTAATATTTCTGTACAGAATTTTGCATAGACATACAAAGTTGTAGGGTTAACCCATCAGAAAATTTTCATTCCTTAGGCATAATACAAGAAGCAAAAATTTGAAACTGAAAATTGTAGTTAACTTTTGAACAACTGGGCCCTGATTGGAAATTGTATAAACATGATAAATACATCTTGAGTATATAATAAAAATAAAGGAAATAGATATTATAAACAATAGTTTTCTCATACCACTTTTCATTAATAAAATGATGTCACTGAACTTTTCATAGAAGTTTAGGATTTACAATTGATATATAAAATACGATGGTACATATATATATATATATGATATTAAAGGTACAAGACAAAAATATAAAATGGTAAGTAATATTTTCATTTTATATCAGATTAACAAACCACTTCATGTCTTAATAGGCCATTTTTATCTTACCTTTCCTAAAAGGACATGTGAGCTTTCGCCATCACTTGGCTTCCGTCGTCAGTCCGTCCTTCGTAAACTTTTTCAAAGATCTTCTCCTCTGAAACCACTGAACCAATTACAGCCATATTTAGTCTGAATGATCCTTTGGGTATCTAGATTAAATTTTTTGTTTTATTTTCCTGCCTGTCGAGAAACATGGCCGCCATGGCTAAAAATAGAACATAGGGGGTAAAATGCAGTTTTTGGCTTATATCTCAAAAATCAAAGAATTTAGAGCAAAACTGACTAGGCAAAAATGTTCAACAGGACAGCCATGAAATTTTCAGATGAATCGGACAACCCTTTGTTGGGTTGTTGCCCGTGAATTGTTAATTTTAAGGAAATTTTGCAGTTTTAGGTTGTTATCTTGAATATTATTACAGATAAAGACAAAATGTAAACAACAAAAATGTTCAGCAAAGTAAGATCTACAAATAAGTCAGTATGACCAAAATTGTCAATTGACTCCTTATAGGAGTTTTTGCCCTTTAAAACAATTTTTCACATTTTTTTCGTCACCTTTGTAAACTTTTTAAAATCTTTCCCTCTGAAACTACAGCCAATTTCAGCCAAACTCAGTCTGATAGATCCTTAGGGTATCTGTGTTTTATTTTCTTGTCCATCGAGAAACATGGCTACCCTGGCTAAAAATAGAACATAGGTGAAAATGCACTTTTATGCTCATATCTCGAAAACTAAAGCAGTTAGCGCAAAACTGATATGTAGTAAAAATGTTAATGAGGTCAAGATCTACCGTCTTAAAATTTTCAGACGAATCGGTCAACCCATTTTTGGGTTATTGCCCCATAATTAATTTTAAGACAGTTTTGCAGTTTTCAAACTGTATACAGCAAAAATGTTCAGCAAAGTAAGATCTACAAATAAGTCAACATGACCAAAATCGTAAATTGACCCCTTATAGGAGTTTTTGCTCTTGAAAGATTACTTACATGTAAACAGAAAATAATGGTCTGACATTGTCACGGATGTTTAGGGCGTTACTTGAAATAAATTCAATGGTAGCTTTACAAGTAAAATGGAGCATCAAGGGTCCAGGTCATTGAAAAATTCCATAGCAACCGATGAAAAAGTCCCTAGCAACAGATGAAAAAGTCCCTAGCATCCATATATATTTGGGTTAATGTCCTTATAATTTACCTGTACAAGTCAAAAAGAAAGGTCAAGGGTCACTGAAAAAGTCCATAGCAACCAATGAAAAAGCCCCTAGAAATCATGGTATATTTGGGTTCAGGACCCTACAATTTACCTGTTCGAGTCAAAGTGGAAGGTCAAGAGTCAATGCCATAGGAAAAGCCCATAGCAACCGATGAAAAAGTTATCAATGTCTTGGGGTTGTGATCGTATAGTTTGTAACTTCAGATAAACTAAAAGACGTTTGGTTTGTTTAGCTTTCTAATGGACTTCTAATGGATACAATGACGTTACAATAAGTGTATAAGTGTATAAGCGTAATCATAGTAGTGTGCGATTCCTGACATACTCCGGCCCGCGAAAGGGAAAATAGAAAGAAGAAAAATGAAATTGCACAATATGTAAACTTAACCTTACTTTAAAATGTCTCTAAATGAAAATTCACTGAAATGTTCAAATCAAATAAAACTTGCACTTGAAATCATAATTAATTGAATATTTGAGCACAGTCTATCACTTAGCATTTCCTGACGTCCACATCTTTATGCGGTTAATGGCATCTGGTTTAGCTGCTCTGTCAATCCTGGATAGAATGTTCCTATCACAACGGTTGATTTCATCATCAGTGTTCAGCTCTAAAGGATAGAGTTTAGAGATAGGTCTAGACGTTAGACCATATTTTGTACGTAAAGTCACTGATCTTATGAGTCCATCTTTTCCGAAATTCACTTCCTCGATGATTCCCAGCTTCCACTGTAGCCTCGGTGTGTCGTCGTAGATTTGAACAACGTCCCCCTTACGAATAGATTGTTCGTTTCTCCCAGATACTTGGTGGTACTCCCTCAAAGATGTTAAGTATTCGCTTTTCCACCGTCGCCAAAAATGTTCAAGTATTTCACTCTGTTTCCTGTACAGTTTGTTTGCAGAGTCACGTGTAACGTTTGATACTGAATGTTCATCACTAGTACGATTGTTCGTGTAGGGCAAGGATACGATTTTCCTCCCTTGTAACAAATGTGACGGAGTAAGGGGGTCCTCATCCAGCCGATCATTAAGCATAGATTCCACTTCAGTAAGCACTGTCCTAAGCACGTCGAAAGATACTAAGGATCGTCCAAGCACCTTCCGCAAAGAGTTCTTTGTCAATCCTACAAGCCTTTCCCAATAGCCGCCATACCACGGGGCTCTCTTTGGAATAAATTTCCATATAGTTCCGTTCTTGTTGAGTGACTCCTGTAATGTTGTCGATGATGTTAAGCGTTCAATCTCTTTTGCGGATGCATAAAATGTCATTGCATTGTCGGAAATCATTAATTTTGGTACTGATCTCCTACTCGTAAAACGACGAAACGCTAATAGAAATTGTTCCTCAGATAGATTAGTAACAAGTTCTAGATGTATCGCTCTGGTGTTGGCACATGTGAAGAGACATACATATGATTTTCCAATTTGTCCATTAGGTTCTCGTATATTCAGTGCCCCGGTAAAATCCACACCGGTAACGGTAAATGGTTGTGATTCTCTTAAACGATCTTGCGGAAGTGGTGGGGGATCGGGTTTACTGAATGGTTTCCCTGATAACTTCTTACAGATGATACATTTTTGCAATACACTTTTCACCGTCTGGCGTATCTGCGGAATCCAATATATCTGTCGTAGTAACGTAATCGTAGCGTTCGTCCCTGAATGTAAACTTCGTGTATGCGCATCCTGTACTATCAATGCGGTAAGTAAATCCTTGGGTGGTAGAAGTATTGGAAATTTCGCATTGTCACTAATTGGAGCGCTATGTATACGACCTTTACAGCGGATCAAGTTAACGTCGTCCAGATATAACTTTAGTTGTTTCGATAAACATTGCTTCGCCTTTTGGTTTTGATTTAATTCGTCCCATATTTCTGAATATCCACTCCTTTGTCGATCGCTAATCCAAATCATAGATGCGTTTTCCATTTCACTCACTGTAAGCGGTCCTGAAGTTCTCTGTTTTCTCTTGCAGTTTTCGATAAATCGTAGAACATACGATGTGACATGAAGTAATGTGCTAAGTTTGCCATATCGAGAAATGTCCATGATCCCAGAAATGTTGAGCTCTGATTTAGTTGTAAGTTCCGTTGTGTCAGTTTGTGAGGATTCTCCTGCATCTTCATCGTCGGTGATCGTTGTTAGAACTTGACGATTAACGTCTATTGACGGCCATTTACTATCATAAACTAGCCACTCGGGACCTGAGAACCATAGTGCGGAATTGCTGAATTTCTCATAATCCAATCCTCGTGACAATAAGTCTGCCGGGTTTGAAATTGTAGGGCAATACCTCCAAATGCTATTTCCAATAAGGCCTCTAATTTCGTCTATTCTGTTTCTGACAAACGTTTTCAGTGGCTTTGAAGAGTTAATCCAGGCTAGAACTATCTGACTATCCGTCCATAAGACAGTTTTAGAAATCTTGATACTCTTTGTTATGAAATTCATCATCCTTGCTCCGATAACCGCACCTTGTAATTCTAATTTCGGAATTGTCATTGACTTAATCAGCGCTACTCTGGATTTTGCCATCTCTTGTGTACTGTTGTATCCTAAGACTAAATATGCGCACGCTCCATACGCCTTGGCGCTAGAGTCAGTAAAGACGTGTAGTACTAGATCATTTTGGTTTGACAAGTTGTCGTCGAAATATTTACGCTGAAATTCTCTTGTCGTTGCCTTTTGTGCGTCTTGGTATAATTCAATCCATTTCAGAGTTAAAATTGGTGATAGTTGTTCATCCCAGTGCAAGCCTTGTGTCCACAAATCTTGAACAAACATCTTTGTTTTCACTGTTATCGGACAGATAAGTCCAAGAGGGTCATAAATTTTAGATGATTGTCGTAAAACATCTCTCTAAGTGATCATTACTTCTCTATTTAAATCCAATAAATCCTCAGCTCTAGGGTATGTAATTGTGTCCGTTTTTACACTCCATTTCATTCCAAGTACTTTGATGTTGTCGCTTGGATCAATAACCTTGTCATTTCGAGCTTGCTGTTCCAGTTTCTGACTATTAGAACCCCATGAACGGAGGTTGAATCTTGCATTTCTAAAGAGTGGTCTGACTGCGTTGTAGTAATCAATAACTTGTTCCTCGGTAGGAAAGCTAGATATGATATTATCGACATATAAATCCTGTGCGAGTTTCTCTGACCAGCTACATTGGTTTTCTTTCAAGTGTTTCAAGATAACAGCATTGAGAATGAACGGGGAGCATGTAGCCCCGAAAAGTACAGATCGGAATCTATATGTCACTAGTGGTCCCTTAGGTTCCGTCGGATTTTCGTACCAGAAAAACCTAGTAACGTCTCTGTCAACTTCTTCAAGACCTACGTTAAGAAACGCCTTTTCAATATCAGTTGTCACTGCGTATTGATGGTATCTAAATCTCAGTAATATCGATGTTATATCGTTAAGATCAGGTGGTATGTTCAATAAGCAGTCATTTAATGACGGAGTATTTTGATTCTCTCTACAACTACAATCGTAGACTGGGGTGGTTGTTGACTCTTTCCTCACCGGATGGTGCGGAATGTAATGTACTTTCTTGTTTTCAGGTATCTCATCGTCTGTTCTCTCTATAAAACCTTTTTTTAACTGATCTGCCATGATTTCGCCATATTTTGCAAGTATTTGCGGCTCTTTCCGTAATCTGTTTATAACGTTTTCTGTCCTTCTGTAAGCTACGTTACGGTTAAGTGGGAGTTCGGGATGTTCATCCTTCCAAGGTAAATTTGCGGAGTAGCTATTATCGACCATACGTATCGATGATTTCTGGTACTGATCCTGAAATTCCTGGTATCTGATTTTCTCATTTGTTTGTTCTGTTCCGACGTTTTCGACTTTCCAAAACCTTTCTATGTCAATTTCCTCTCTGACATGTGACGCTAAAATGTTCATCATAGATGTGCTTGTACTCCTGTTAGTTCCGTTACATGGTCCTGAGAGCAAGTAACCTAATTTTGATTTGACCGCCGTGGGCCCCTCTCCTCTAATAACCTCATCCTCGACAATATTCCAATATTGATCAACGCCTATCAATAGTCCTATCGCGAAGTGTTCATCGTCCGTAACTGGGTGAGCTAGCCTGAGGTTGTCCAAGTATGGAAGTTTTCTTGTAGACTTTGTGTAAGTTTTCAGTGGAGCTGCTATCTGGGGTACGATTAAAACATCAAGAGTCATGTATTTGCCGTCGACGGTCTGAAGTTTGATCTTAGCAGTTTCGAGATGTTGAATGCGGTTATTCCTACCGTTATCTCCAAATCCAGATAACATAATTTCCTCTCTTCCGCTGGGTTGTAAATCCAATTTGTCAGCTAATGTCCTTGTGACAAAAGATCGCTGGGCACCCTCGTCAAAAAGAATGTTTGCGTCAGCTGTTTGTCCTCTGAAACTGACTGGTGCGACCGCGGTTTTAAGTAAGACATCAAGTCGAGGTCCGACATTAAATGATGAGCATACTACTGAGGATTTTGGTTCCGTCTCATGACTCTGAACAGTGCATGTACTGGTGGGTTGCTTTGATTTTATCTCATTTGTCATGTCTGCCTTGCACAGGCTGGTGTGATGACGTTTGCTACATTTCCTACAGTTTGATTTTGACTTGCAGTCAGCTACGGCATGTTTAGCTAAACAATTGTAACATAGTCTCTCTTGTTTCACAATTTTGATGCGTGAATCATAATCTGCGTGCTTCGTACATTCTCCAGATTTGTGTGACCCTTTACAATAGGCGCATGTAATCGATTTCATGGGTGCAGTACTCTTTGGCCAGACTCTTTTAGACTTTGAATTGGTATGAAATGTGGCTGTAGCGCTCGGATAGTCAGTAGATATGGTGTTTGTTAGGCAGTTTCCAGATTTTAGTACAGTAAGCTCTTTGAATATACTACAGCGCAAATCTCCTAATAGCCAATCTGTAGACCCATGTTCCCGTGTCAAATTCTGACGTATTTCTCCTGGTAATTTTTTTAGAATTATAGGGACTAAGAGAGAGCCGTACGATTCCTGTGTTTGACCAAGGGACTCTAATCCGCGTATATAGGTTTCAACCGTGTCATAATAAACCTTGAGACTACTGAGTGCGTAATTTGGCGCAGGAAGATCAAGAAGTCCTTGCATGTATGATTGCCTAATCTTGTGTTCTTGTCCGAAACGTTTATGCAGAAGGTCTATAGCTCTTGCGTAGTTTGTGTTTGTGAGTGCAAAACCCGCGATAGTACTGGAAGCCTCTCCCTCTAGAAGTGTTTTAAGGTAGTTAAATTTCTGTACCTCACTAAGCGTGTTGTTGCCATGCACGGCGGAATCAAAAGAATCCCAAAAGGATTGCCAGTCTAGTATGTTGCCATCAAACTTTGGTAAATGAAGCTTCGGGAGCTTATGAAAGTCACTACTACTTGAGCTTGTGATAGAACGAGATGTGTTGAGATGTGGTACGCTTTGATCATTAATAGCATAACTTGGGTACTGGTGTTGTGGGCGTGCATCATTGACGGTTTGAATTGTAAAACTGCTAGCTGCTGGGTTGAGTTTTGAAGTATTAATTTGCAGAAGTTTACGTATTTTGTGTATTTTCGTCTCTAAATTATACTTATACTCATCTGCGTCTAGTATTTCAGCTTCTGCCTCCTCGGCGTCTGCATTCTCCAGAATTTGTGCATTCAGATCCTTTAGAATGTCCTGTTTTTCACTCAAATTTGTAGTCAACTTCAAAATCACTAGCTTCATGTCCATCTTCCGATGCGAGTTTTTCGTCTATTCTCTTCAGAATTCTTGAAATTACACTCCGATGTCCTGCGCGCACAGACTTGAGCTTGCTTGTCATCTCTCTTTTAGTCACGGCACCAATATCAATGTCTTGGGGTTGTGATCGTATAGTTTGTAACTTCAGATAAACTAAAAGACGTTTGGTTTGTTTAGCTTTCTAATGGACTTCTAATGGATACAATGACGTTACAATAAGTGTATGGTAACGGCGCGTAACGTAATCAGTGTGCGATTCCTGACAAAAGTCCCTAGCAACCTTATATGTTTGGGTTCAGGACCCTACAATTTACCTGTTCAAGTCGAAATTGAAGGTCTAGGGTTAATGCCATTGAAAAAGTCCATAGCAACCTATGAAAAAGTCCATAGCGACCATATCTATTTGGGTTCAGGATTCTATATTTTAGCTGTACAGGTCAATATTAAGGAGAAAATTGCGACGGTATACATTAAATAGCAAAAATAATCATTGATGCAAGATCTACTGGCACACAAAAGATAACAGGTCAGCGGTTCCGGCTCTTGGGAGCCTCTCGTTTTTATTAGGATTTTGAGCATAGACTTACAAATAAAGGTCATAACAAAGGTACAGTACTCCAAGGTGTATTCAATAGGGGAAAGTCTACAAACATCGGCAAAACCAAAAAGAACCTCAATCGTATCAACTAGCGAAACAAATGGAAAACAACTGTCATATTCCTGACTTGGAACAGGCATTTTCCGAAGAAAATGGCGGGTTAAACCAGGTTTTACGGCTAGCCAAACCTCCCACTTATATGACAGTCGTTCATAGTTCCGTATTGACATAAAACAAGTGGAGCAATAAATAAATGAAAAAAACAGTCGGGAAAATCCAGTAGTCATAAAGTTACCAGAATCTATAACTCAAGGCCATCCTGTATGATTTGTGAAACCGAAACTGAATATTTGTCTATAAGGTCTTGGTATCTACCGATGAATTTCTTAAGAAAATGGACGAGACGTTCTTTTTTTTCTAAAACATTTCATTTTATTCAACAATCTCTGTTACACTTTATCTCAGGTGTCCAGGGCAACAACTTGAGGGCCCCTGTATTTACAGCTGTCATCTACCCAGGGTTAATAAATGACAAAATTAAAACTGCTCCCTTTTAAAACACTAGCATTACATCATATAATCTTCTTGTCATTTTATTAAACAATCATAATAAACAAACATATATATTTCATATGTATTTTCTAAAATTGGTTTTTAAGTTTTTAATATATTTCCTGGGGCACATGTACTTTAAGCCGGTTCACTACTTGACCTGGTTATAGGACCATGAGACGTTCTTTGTGAAAACCTTGGCTCATCAACTTCTTGCTGAGACTTCAGTGACGTTTTACAAATTCTGAGTAGCTGCTACAATATCAAAGGGTAATAACTGGTATACTACATCAAATATGTAAATTTGAATACTAGTAAGAAAAGGTCCGGTCTGTTCGAAATCTGTCTAGAATTATCTGGATAAATTGGTTCATACAGTGCGAAATCTGTCCAGAGGTAATCTGGATAAATTGGTTCATACAGTTCGAAATCTGTCTAGAAGTAATCTGGATAAATTGGTTCATACAGTTCGAAATCTGTCCAGAGGTAATCTGGATAAATTGGTTCATACAGTACGAAATCTGTCCAGAAGTAATCTGGGTAAATTGGTTCATACAGTACGAAATCTGTCTAGAAGTAATCTGGATAAATTGGTTCATACAGTTCGAAATCTGTCCAGAAGTATCTGGATAAATTGGTTCATACAGTTCGACATCTGTCTAGAAGTAATTTGGATAAATTGGTTCATACAGTTCGAAATCTGTCCAGAGGTAATCTGGATAAATTGGTTCATACAGTTCGAAATCTGTCCAGAAGTATCTGGATAAATTGGTTCATACAGTTCGAAATCTGTCCAGAAGTATCTGGATAAATTGGTTCATACAGTTCGAAATCTGTCCAGAAGTAATTTGGATAAATTGGTTCATACAGTTCGAAATCTGTCCAGAGGTAATCTGGATAAATTGGTTCATACAGTTCGAAATCTGTCCAGAAGTATCTGGATAAATTGGTTCATACAGTTCGAAATCTGTCTAGAAGTAATTTGGATAAATTGGTTCATACAGTTCGAAATCTGTCCAGAAGTATCTGGATAAATTGGTTCATACAGTTCGAAATCTGTCCAGAAGTAATCTGGATAAATTGGTTCATACAGTTCGAAATCTGTCTAGAAGTAATCTGGATAAATTGGTTCATACAGTTCAAAATCTGTCCAGAAGTAATCTGGATAAATTGGTTCATACAGTTCGAAATCTGTCCAGAAGTAATCTTGATAAATTGGTTCATTGCGTAAGGTTGGCATGTTGGAATATCAGTTTTGAAATTCATTCTATAAATTTAAAATATTTTCATAAATATTATTGTTTGAGTTTAAAACTTTTTTTCAGGGTAGACTGTTTATATTAATTGTGTTGCAATTGACAATATACTCTTCAGTATATACATACAGCCATATACGGATGGAGAAGTATCTTTATCCAAGATTTGATATCATGGAAAGCTTACACAGTGCAGAACAATATGCAATATCGTTAGAAAATAAAACAGTAAGATTTTAATGCTCATTCATTAGGCAGATAATAACACGGGGAGTAACTAGTCCTTTATTATGGTACAGGTGTGCGGCCAATATTTTTGAATCCCACCTTATTCGTATATTTTAGATTCCAAGAAAGACTAACCTAATCATATATAAACTACTCTCTTCCTGACCCTTTCATATATTTTCTCACCTCGTATTTTCACAAATAGTCAATCAAAACTAAAGGTCTTTGCACGCAGAGGGTAAAAGTAGAGCATTAAATTTTATCAAGCTGAGAAATAGACCTAGTCATATAATTTTTCTTTTAAATAGTATACCATTTCTCATATTCTAAATGGGAAAAAATAGAATTTTTGGCTGCACACATTTAGTAACCTTTATATAGGCAGTTAACCCCCCCCTCGTGGATAATAATTATATTGTACATGTAAAAATTGAAAATTACCATTTCGATACTTTATCATGAAATGGCTAAAAGCGGATTTCAATAAGACCCAATATGGGTCTACAAAAAGTGCCAAAAATGGACCCAATAATTTTATTTCTGAGTTAAAGGTAAGGGTTTTATTCTTTGGAATTCTCAATATATGCAGTTTGTGAAAACATATATGTAAATCATTCACTTGTATAATCAAGGGAAATATTAATCAAAATAAAGATTGACTATCGCCCCCACCTCTAACTAAAAACATGTTTCGCTTGCAAACGTTTAACACATCGATACATCTGCCATAAAAATATGTTTTTGGGTAGAGGTGGCGGCGGTAGTAAAAATATGAATAAAACACGCATTTCACTTGTAGAATTTGTAGCATTGATTTTTCAGTTTTTGAAATAAAAATATTGTTTCTTTCCTGCGTCAAATGTAAAGTGGTACTATATACTAAAATGCGTGTTTTAATAATATTTTAATAGATAGATGATGTTCTGTCACTTAATAATCCTAACTTTAAGCAATATCTATATCTCAACCATCCCGGTGAACTTGAAGCCAAAGAGACCACCGACACACACACTTCTGATTCATATCTAAATTTGTACTTATACATAGATAACAATGGGCGATTGAAATAAAAAAATTATGACAAACGTGATCATCTTAATTTTCCGATTGTGAACGTCCCCTTTCTTAGCAGTAACATACCTAGGTCTCCAGCCTATGGGTGTACATTTCACATCTGATTCGTTACTGCGGTGCATGTGATATATATGACGGCTTTCTCGACAGGGCGAGATTGCTTCACATAAACTTCTGAGACAGGATTATGTTCAGTTTATGTTAAGTTCATCAATACAAAATTTTACAGTTGTCATCACGAATTGATTGGCCAATACGAAATTTATATCTCACGTATGAGAATCGATATCCAGTTAGATTTAATGTCCTTCTGGAATTTACACATCACCGAACTTTAAACCTCATTGCCTTTTACTCACTGGGAATGTGACGGTTATCGTTAACGGATCAGGACATGCTTACCCTTCCGGAGCACCTGATGTCAGTTCCTGTTTTTAGTGGGAGTTCACATTGCTAGTGCTTTGTTTTCTGTGATGTCTTATTCTACTTTTATTCTTTTAGTTACATTATTATGGCGTTTTTTTGTTGTGTTCCATTCTCCTGACTGTCGAATTTTGAAAATTGGAATTTAAGCTTGTGACCTAAACTTCTCATTCATTTTCAAGTCATGCATTTTATTTCTATACAATAGTGTCACATACTATATGTAGATGCGCAATAAGGTTTTAGAATTTTGATTTTCAAAAATTGGAGCCCACAGGGGTTGAATTTCGAAAAATCGAAATTTAAACTAAACTCCTTATTACTTTCTCATTTTATGCTTTTAATTTCTATACAATATTGTCACATACTGTATGTACATGCACAATAAGGTGTTATAATTTTTATTTTGACAACTTGAGGCGCACAGTGGTTGTATTTCGGAAATAGTAAATTTAAGCTTGTGCCTTAAACTACTCTTTCATTTTTCATTTAGATTTAGCAAATTTATTTGTATATAATATTGTTCTTTATTTTCTGTAGATGTGCAAAAAGGTTTTTAATTTTTAAAATCTATTAAGGGTTCAAATTTTGGGACCGAAAATGGTGAAATTGCTAATTTTGCTTTGTCTCTGGAAATACTCATTTGTTTTTGTTTAAGTGGTTTCATTTGTTTATAATATTGTTCTTCACTATTTGTAGATGTGCAATAAGGTTTTCAATTTTGAAATTTGATTCAGGGTTCCAATTTTCAGACTGAAATTGTGAAATTGCTAATTTTTCACTGTTAATTGTTTTTTGACTTGTTCAGTGCGGGGATGGACATCGTTTCTGATGGCACCAATTTCTACAATGTAGTTAGTTTTTGCAAATTTTACATTTTTTGTAACAGTAGATTTAAAGTATCAAATACATTTTGTATTGATGTGTTTTAAATGTTTCGGCTCTCCATATTTGCGGCCTTAGTCGATAAACACGAGAAATATTTTTTCCGTTTGTTTATTTGGGGTTTAACGCCGTTTTCAGCACATTTTGGCAATTTTGCGGCGGCCAGTTTTAATTGGTGGAGGAAGCCGGAGTACCCGGAGAGAACCACCAACCTTCGGTAGGAAAATTGGCAATCCTTGTCAATTAAGATCGCAGTCGAACACGCCACGCCACAGGTGAGATTCGAACTCACAACCCCAGCGTTGACAGGCCAGTGATCAGTATAGTCATGACGAACTTCCTAGACCACTCGGCCACCGAGGCCCCTATATATTTTTTTCCGAATTATATATGAAAGATATAGGTTTATAGTGCACCCGTGATCAAAAAGGTTTATTATAGATACGTGAAGATTCGCTGGGTGTAAAACGAAAGAATTGCCTAATAAAAAAACTTTGCTTGATTACAAATATATTTATTCTGTATAGCGATCTAAGGTCGACAAATATCTTCCAAATCTGACAGAGACAAGACCTGAACTATCACTGCCAGCCACCAATAACCAGTGTTCAATATGCCAGGTACTTATTTTTAGGACATAGACAGTTTTTAGTATAAAAAGTTAAACCAGGAAAAAGATTTCATTATTTGAAAAAGCATCATTTCTGTATAAATACCACGATTGAAGTTGTATGGCCTATTACTTAAGTGTTTTATTGAGCAAAAATATACAAATCGTTTTGTTCTGTAGTAGTCAAAGAACTATTTCGGCTGCTGTAGGACTATTTTGACCATTCGATCATATCTTAGATATTATGCCAATATGCTTCTCCAAATATTACTTTTTAGTTCAACTGACTCAAGGCAAGTGCGAGCTATTCCCATCACTTGGCGTCCATAGTCCGTAAACTTTTGAACAGAATAAAATTTGACCACACCTGGCACACATGTTCCTTATAAGGTTCTTTCCAATTCTTGTTACTGTGTTGCCGATTAGTCAAGAAGCATGGTCGGCTGAACTGTGAAAACTTCTCTTTAAGAATGATTTATAAATGAAAATGGACCTGTTCCATTGATATTATCCCTTCCTTATACCGGATTTGAAATGGGCAGCATGGTGGGTGTCCTTCAGGAAGCAGGGAATGCTTACTCTTCCGGAGCACCTGAGTCTACCCCCGGTTTTTTGGTGGGGTCCATGTTGTTCATATATTTTTAGTTTTTAATTGTAGTGCATGTATTGTTTTGGTCTTGTCTTCGTTGTTCTCCGGAGTTTGTCAGTTGTTACGATTTTCCCTCTTTCGAATATCCGTTTGGTATTTCTTGACTTTACTTATTCGCCTGATCGGTACAAAATGAGGAAAATTTGTAAAAGTAAAAAAAAAACCTCCCACAGATGATTCCTTTCAAGTTTCTATCCATTTGGCCAAGCGATTTCAGAGAAGAAGATTTCTTTATATCAGCCAATAAGAAACAGGAATTGCCCATGGCAGCCATGCTTGTCGTCCAATCAGGATGAAAAAGACTTTCCATAGATGCTTCCTTTGGCCAGGTGAGCTAAAAATTTAGAGTATTTTCTTCTGAAACCACTGGGTCAATGGGGACTAAACTGTGGTAGAAATCCAACAAATCTATTTTCTCATTGGTCAAATTTAATAAATCATCTATGGTAGAGCCTTTACAAAATTCTCATATTTTGACCTGATCGGATAACTAATATGGTCTCAAAGAAATCCTATTTCTCATTGGTCAAATTTTCAAAAGTTTATCCTTTGAAGCAGTATTTCTAAATGAACTGAAACTTGGTATACAGCATCTATGGAAGAACTTTTTTACAAACTGCATATCTTGTTCCAATTGGACAACTAATATGTCCACCATCTTTATTTTCCAATGGTATATTTTAAAAAACTAAAAAAGAACTAAAACTGTATGTATGCCTATAGAACTGGAACTTTATAAAATTTGCAGATTTCATCTCAGTCAGACAACTAAAAAGGTCATCGTGAACAAATCGTCATTTCTCATTGGTCAAATTAAAAAAAAATCTCTTTTATAGCCAAATGAACTGATTATCGTTTTGAAGCAGTTATGGAAGGACCTTCAAGGTAGTTTTCATATTTTGTACAGGTCGGAGAACATTGCATGAACAATTCTTTATTTCAACATAGGACCAGATGTAAAATCTGTGCAAGATCCTTTATAGAATTTGGATATTTCTCCTCGGTCGGATGACTAACGAACAATTTCTTATTTTTGATTGATACAAAAATGTCTAAAACTAAAGAGATAACAATGACACGTTCAAAAAGATGCCAAGTGAGCAATACAGTGTAGGTTTGTGAATGACAATTTTTTCTGATAAATTTCACTTTAATTTTGTTTTTTAACGTTATAGCTGAGTTTGGATTCCTGTTTGTTTTGATTGATTTGGTTTTTGATGGTTGTGCTTATTAATTCATCATTATATCTTTAACCGGATTTCCAAAATTTTTATCTCAAGCACTGCTGATGTGTTGTCAGTCAACGAAATGGCCATACAGTGCATCAAATTTATTTCTGTATTTTATGATACATTTTATTATACACATGTACACAAAATGATTTTTTAGTTTTAAATGTTTTTTCGCCTTAAATGTACATTAATACAAAACGACAACAAAACCATACCACATCACTATGAACCGTCTGTTATATAGAGAAAAAATCCAAGAACATCAAAATGACGCTGACATAACTTGGTCCAATGAAAAATGGGTATGAAAAATACGGGAAATTTGTCGGTGACTATCAAATGGGCTTTTTAAACCATTGACCTGAGGAATAGAATATCAAAACATATTTTCATATCTTTTATATAAAAAAAAATGGAAAATATTGACCGGTAATTTGTCTTTCGTTATAATGAAAGACTCACTGATTGCATATTTGGGGAATAGTAGGTTTATTATATCCTCGATACTAACTTTTGTCCTCGCTTTCTTCTCGAGGACAATAAACTTACTATTCCCATCATACACAGTCAATGATTATATAGTCTTTAAGCATGACAGGACTGAACAAAGTAGTTATCGATAGCTAAATATTTTCAATAAGTACTAAACGTTAATGTCGCACATTATATTATTTTTGCAGATAAAACAATGCTTCTTAGAAGATTGTGAACACCTGAATACTTTAATACAGTTTATTTATACTAATGTGTCAAGTGAATTTGAAAGAGAAGTGGAAGATCTTCTTAATGAGCTCCTTCAGATCCAAGAGAAAATGAATTGTTCGATTAGTAAGCATGTAGTGGCAACAATATATATGCCAAAAGATGAAGATTATAGAAATAGCAAGGATATAGTTCTGTTTCTTCGCAGAATGTATGAAAAATACAAAGGACTTGTTTAAGCGTGAACACCAGATCAAAATAACAATCCAAAGATACTGATATTAGATATTGTAAATTTATACTATGCTGTATACGACGCATTTCAAGGAGTTACCTCTCACCAGCAGCATTAAAACCGAAACCAAACTTATATTAAACAAGAAGTACTCAACCAAAAATACCGAAATAGGAAGCCAAATTTCAGCTAAGGAGATCTACCATGTGCAATACAAGGAATGAACCCTTAGTATTTCTATTATTTTCGAATTTTGCTAAATACTGGTAATTTCTGTAACAAATCAAATCATCAAATTGTGGAAATTTTGGATAAAAGCATTTGTGATGTTTAGACAAGTGTAAAAAGAATGGAAACAAGCTTTAAGTCATGTTCACTTGGGCCGTTTTTACACAGGGGTGTAAATTTGCACACGTGCAACATTAACACTTGGTATGCAAACGCAAATTGTGCGATGCGTTTACTTTATTGTAGATGAATAGTATGTAAAAATATATTTGAAAGCCTATTTTCGACCGAGTTAATGTTTCTTGGTGATTAGAAATCAGAAAAAAATATTTCCTTATCGAAGAATAACCATTTAATTTTAGAGGTTGGGAAAGGGGGTTGAAAAGACTCCAATATGTGGTATAAAGGAAGGCAAGCTCAAACATATGGGGGGAAAGGGTTTAATACTGTATCCAATCAAATAAAGAGGTAGACAAAGAACAAATGGATAACAGGAAAGGTCAACAATGACATACCAATCAATCAAAACAACAGAACTGACAGAACTCTGGACAAAAATAGAAGAGCACAAAACACACACATGAACACAACAGACATTCAGGATAGTCTGACTTGGTACAGACACTGACAATTTGCGGAATTAGACCGGTTTTATGGGTACCCAAACCTCCCTCTTATCTATCCTGACACTGGTGTATAAAACTCACTATAAAAATGTGAAGACATTTAATGGCATGGTAATGTTTGGCATGATGATGGTTACTTCGATATAAAGAATTAGATTTACGCTGTTTTTATAATTTGAGTCTCAAAATTTAGTTCGAGATATAAGAAAATTCGACAGAAGTCAAAATACATATATTTACACTGTAAAACATTTTGGAAAAAATTCGACTCAAGCCTGTTGATAACGCAAGTAAAGAGGACAAATATACCTAAGGAGCAATCGAAAAAAAACCCTATCCATTAGACAGACAAAACCCGAGAAGACAAGTAAACAACCAGAAGCACAAACAAATAAACACTGAAAACTAAAAAACAATGAACAAAACGAACTCCTATAAAAACCAGGAGTGAACTCAGATGCTCCCGAAGGGTAATCAGTTCCTGCTCCGTATACGGCACCCGTCGTTAACTTCAACAAAGTCAATTCAGTGGTAGTCACAAATCTCTGGAGGTACATGAAATGTTACGACAGTGGGAACAGGTCCAACATCATCTTAGATATTGGAAAGCTGTAACGGTCAATTAATTCGTGATGACGACCGTATAATTTCCTAAGTGATGACATCAACTTATCCCTGATAAACCCCTGGTTCAGAAGCTTTTGTGACAGCAGTAATCCTCTTTGTCGAAAGTCATGGTAACTCACGCATGCCCTTGAATATCGGATTAGCTGAGAAACGTAGACGCCATATGCAGGCGGTGATGGTATGTTGCTACTCAAGAAGGGAAAGTTAACAATAGGAAAGTCGAAGTCATCACGTTTGTCATAAATTTTTGTCTTCAGATGTCCCTCATTGTCTATTTCGAGAAAAAAATCCAAATATGAGGCGGCCTTTGATGTATCTGTAGTATCCTTAATTTCAAGTTCACTGGGATAGATGAGATGTAGAAAGTTATTTAACGACCACACGTCACATATATAACGAAAAGTGAAATTAAAGGATTGGACTAGTTTCTTTTTGTTTTCACGTAGAAGCTCTTGAATGAAGTCTGCTTCATATGAGTAAAGAAACAGATCGGCGAGGAGAGGAGCACAGTCAGTTGGTTCCCATTTGAATGCCGATCGTTTTTTGAAAAATTCGACCGCCAAATTCAACAAATATGTTGTCTATGAGAAAATCTAACATGTCTGTGATTTCATCTTCAGAATACTTTTTGTCAGAAACAGAGTTCTTCACGAAACAAGCCTTTTCTCTACCTAAAACTAGAAATTTATACCTGCGTGTGGCATTTTTCTTGGAAAAAACATTGATGAACTAGTTGTTTTCAAGCCATCTTTTAATTGAGAATGTGGTATGGTAGGGTAGAGTGTAGAGAAGTCGAATGTTTTTATGCTGTTGCATGTAGCCAAGGATTTTGATTTTAGATATTGTAGTAATTTTTTGGGGTTTTTAAGAATCCACATTTGATTGACGCTACTGGTTGAATATGATGCTTCATAGTAATTCTGAAGGCCCTCTTTAATACATGTCAATATGAGTGTTAAAATGTTTGAAAGAGGTTTCGTAGAGCAATTAGCTGACCCAGAAATGTATCTTTGTTTAAACGGATTCTTATTTAGTTTAGGAATCCAATAAAGAGCAGGTCCATTTCTTCACCCTTTGTAGAAATGCCAAGGGAATGAAGAACGGTCTGGTGGTTATCAAGGACTTCCTGCTTAGTGAGTGTGGTCGGTGTATAAGTTGGGTTACCCGCAGTACTCGTTTCTAAGACATTCAAAATAAGTTCTTGCAGACAAAAACGATGTTATTAGGGGCTTTGTCCGCTGGGGCAATTATATATTTGTCATGGAGGCGAGTCAAGGTTTCAACAACCTTAGGGTCTTTAAAGATGGATGTAACTTTAGTGCTCATAAACCCATGGAGGTTTTTAATTCGGACCTGTATCATTGACCTAATAGCCTTCACCTACTCTGAAAGTGTGTCAGCAGGCTCCTGTTCCTTTGAAGTCCATTTTCTGGCATAGTCCTCAACATAATCCATCAGCAATTTGAAATTATACTTCCAATTAATGGGCTGAGGTTCTCGGTATTTGGACCTATGGCTTGCATATTTTTTAGCTTTTTATTATCAACTAGAGTTAGATCTCCAGTGATGACATGACCCACAGGACTATTACTGAATGGAGATGTCGAACAGGAGCAGTCAGGAAGATTAGACTTCAGGTCATCGGAATTGAGGTCCCGCAATGACCGTTTGAAAATCTTGGTAACCTGGATGTCTTTTGAAAAAATGAAAAAATAGGCTTATGGATGCTTTGAAAAGAATTTCCTGTATAGAAGTTCACTTCCTTTTCACACATTTTAGATATGGTTGATCCTTTATGCGGAATTGGTGATTTACTGCTGATTTCTGTTGTCACTTGGACCTAGTCAAGATCAAGGGACAGGTATGACAGGATCTTTCTGTACTGTTAATTAAGTATCATACTAATGACATAGGTTACCTTTTTTTAAAGTCAGAGAGAGAGAGAGAGAGAGAGAGAGAGAGAGAGATATATATATATATATATATATATATATATATATATATATATATATATATATATATATATATAATGCAACGTTTTCCTGTATAGCGACAAACTAACTGATTTTCCCAGGGTCGAGGAGAATTAAAAAGATACCCCAAAAAACCCAGACTCTAATTTAGTTGGATAAAAGGCAGAATCTTGTATATGGTGAAAATTACAAGACTGAATATCATCCACGTTGGCGTATTGGTGAAACAGATTAAAAAACAGAGGCCATCGGGTGCCTTCATTGTTGACCTTGATTTAATATGCCGTTTAAACATCATAAAAAGGATTTTTAACAAATCCTTATATTTGCTTTTTGTTGGTTGACCCCAAGACATAATTTTAGTGAGGATCATTTAAAAACCATTCTAATAAAGTTCAGACCAATTTCCCCTTAGTTGCAGGGAAGGTTTTTCTAATAATCGATTTGCATATTAGTCGGAGGTCCTTATACTTTGTCAAATATAATTTTGTCTTATAAGTTCCCTTAGAAAATTGCAATATTCGTCATTTTGGGAGTTGTCAAAAACCAATATCATATTTATTTCTTGGAATTCCGAACATTTATGAGATATACTATTTATTTCGTCAAGTACAAGGTTTGTTAAATTACAGAAACAAAAATAATAATAAAAAAAAGTAAAAAAAATATTATTTTGATTTTGATAGACAACAAAGTAAAACAAAATTTATGCAAATTTATGGCGTGTGAAACGTTGCAATATTCACAAAAAACAAAATATATGTTCATAAAATTAAATAATTGTTCGTAAAAACGAATATTTGTTCATAAAAACAAAATATATATTCAATAAATCAAAATATGTGTTCATAAAACATAAAATCCAGGGGTACCATATGGGGTCCTGTACACGAGTACCTATGGCAAAACGCTCAAGTTTTACAATTTACAAATTATGCAACGCTGTCGCTGATTGATGATGATGTGACTTGTGCATACTGGCTGAAGTCTGTGAGGACCTAGTGTCTTCTTAATCTTTTGAATGAACAGTCTAATCAGTGTATTTCTGGTACCACAACCTCATGAAATGATAGCATGCACCTATCATTAGCCATTTTGTTCAATGAAACTTAGAGTCAATTTTCCCCGCCATACGACTAGTCATCCTAGTTTCGTTTTTGATTGTTCAATCAAATACACTGTGACAAAAGAAACGACTATCCCATGATGCAAATTATTGAACGTATTTATAAATTTTACGAACATATATATTTTATTTATGAATCAATATTTTGATTTTATGAATGAATATTTTGATTTTATGAATGAATATTTTGATTTTACGAATGAATATTTTTTGGATTTTATGAATCAATATTTTGATTTTACGAATGAATATTTTGATTTTATGAATCAATATTTTGATTTTACGAATGAATATGTTTTGGATTTTACGAATGAATATTTGGATTTTATGAATCAATATTTTGATTTTATGAATGAATATTTTGATTTTATGAATGAATATTTTGATTTTATGAATGAATATTTGGATTTTATGAATGAATATTTGGATTTTATGTTTTATGAACATATATTTTGATTTATTGAATATATATTTTGTTTTTATGAACAAATATTCGTTTTTACGAACAATTATTTAATTTTATGAACATATATTTTGTTTTTTGTGAATATTGCAACGTTTCAAACGCCGTAGTTTTATGAACACATATTTTGATTTATTGAATATATATTTTGTTTTTATGAACAAATATTCGTTTTTACGAACAATTATTTAATTTTATGAACATATATTTTGTTTTTTGTGAATATTGCAACGTTTCACACGCCATACAAATTATGTACAGTCAATAATTAATGAGTGTGCCTCGCAGAATATGTATATATCTGATATAATAAAAACTTTGATCAATAAACTTAACAAATAAAATAATAATAAATAAGTAAAGAAAACTTTAAAAGAGTCCATAACCATCTAAGGCAAAGCTATCGAGAGTACGTTTAAAGGTTTAAGCTAAGAGACCATGAGTATATTGTTATTGTATAATTATATATATATATATATATTAATGTAATACACATTTAAAAAAAAGATTTTGTTAGCAAACAAATCTACGCATGTATATACAAACACAAAAAATGCAAAATGTTCAGCACAGAAACGTTTACATATGCACAGAAGCTTACTGAATGAAATTTAATTTGAAATCTCTTGTCCCATCTTAAATTGCTGCTGCTCGAAGTACCATAACTGCCATCGATCCAGTAATGAACCATCCTCCAAGGAATGCCAAAAATCTAGCTGGCTGTGGTATTTTATAAAGGTAGGCAAAGGTGTGAAATATTCGGAAAGCTGCAAAAAGCCGGAAGTGCATTGCAGCCACGAATGGCGCTGGCCCTGTCATGCAGTAGAAACTTCCAATCAACACAAACGGAATGATATTCTCAACATCATTTCTGTGACATCTACAAAACCCATAAAAATGTTATAAAAATTCTGATTTTTTTAATGTGATAGAATATGATAATTTTTTTCAAACATTATTACATGTGCTTTTTCAGAGATACACATGTATTCTATTTCAGTTAAGAATGAAGTTTTTTTTCTTCAACTTTGAAGAAATATTTCTTGTTGGAATCAGTATAGGTCCAGAAAACAGAAGATAGATTAATGTTGTGGTTACCGACAGTAATACCAGATGCATAAACAACAATGAATACCAGGTGCATAAACAACAATGAATACCAGGTGCATAAACGACAATGAATGATTATTAACAATGTCTTCTGTCAGTATAAGAATGAATTGGTGGGAAAAGGATACGTTGTAAGCGCAAATAAGACATCGTCTACGGAATAAAACAAGGGAATACAATAATACAGGATAATTCTATGGCCATTAACAAGGAGCAGCTCTACATAGCCTAGGAAACAATGGTGATAATTCTATGGCCATTAACAAGGAGCAGCTCTACATAGCCTAGGAAACAATGGTGATAATTCTATGGCCATTAACAAGGAGCTGCTCTACATAGCCTAGGAAACAATGGTGATAATTCTATGGCCATTAACAAGGAGCAGCTCTACATAGCCTAGGAAACAATGGTGATAATTCTATGGCCATTAACAAGGAGCAGCTCTACATAGCCTAGGAAACAATGGTGATAATTCTATGGCCATTAACAAGGAGCAGCTCTACATAGCCTAGGAAACAACGGTGTCAAAAATAATTACAAAACGAAATAAACACTAGATTCCATAAACATAAAACATTGATTAGACAAGAGACAACCACTAAAAGTACACGATTATGGCCAAGGATAGGTACACACAGAATGTGATGGGGTTAAATGCTTATGAGTACCCAAGCCTCCCACTAAATCATTCGTCAGAAGCCAAAGAAAAAAACAACCAAAAAACAGAAATATATTAACAATACTGATGAATAACTAATTCATTAAGTTCGGTACTAGAATGATTGTTGTTTGTCAGTTTAATTAATATAGACTCCATTCTTTTATTAGAAAGAGATACGCTGCCAGACCAAAACTATGGTTTTTAAAATCTTTATGAAATAATTGACATGAAGGTATGAATGTTTTGAAACAACCGAATCATATCAAATGATTAAAGATACAAGAACTCGTAGTAAATCTTAAAGTTATATACGCGCAAGAATGATTTTTCATCTGTCTGATCCAATTAACCTTGTAGTGATACATGGAGAATAATACATGAACAATCATATATCACATGCTATATCAACCCGAGTACCCAATATCATCCCGGGGCCTTTAGACGAAGTGTGATATTGGTCTTTATTCTTTATATCATATATTCCTACAATAGACCACTGCTTTGTTCCCATTAAGACATGTGACTATTCCTGTCAAAAAGAAGAACTCCGAACAGAATAAAATTGTGTTCCGAGTAGGGGTGCGATATAGGATATGCAATATAGAGTAGGTGTTTCAGGTCTTGCAATGTCATGTATAATGCATATGAAAAATGTATGTATTTTACTCTAAATATATTATTATAATTGTTTAGGAGACAATATACCTTCGAATTCGTTCGACATCTGGGTCGTTCATATTGATTTTCAATTTCTCGTTTGGACTGAGTTTTAAATCTTCCTCGTTGGAATAAACCTAAAAGATACATATTTTTAATTACCATACGGACACTTTTTGTAATAAATTGCCTGTTTGTTATATATTATTTTTTAATTCATTAATCCCTATTGACTGCTCAAAATAACTCCGCAGATGAAAAGGAAGCACCCTCTTCATCTTTTACCGATGTAAAGCCAAATGACAAGGTGAATCGCTTAAACAGAAGCTTGGGTTTGTTTTAATCTTACTGTGAGATTTTGACATATTTCTTACGTCTTAAAGTCATGTGAGATTTTTGCATATTACTTTTGCCTTCAAATCATATAATATTTTGGCATATTACTTTTGCTTTCAAATCATGTAATATTTTGGCATATTACTTTTTCCGTGAAATCATGTAATATGTACATAATAGTTACTGATGTAGGGCAATATCAGGATATACGGACTGCCCAAGGGTCATGGTATGGACCGGAAAACTGAATGGCCCAAGCCGAAGGTCCATACCATGACCCCGATGGCAGTCCGTATATCACGACATTGCCCTATACATCAGTAACTATTATGTTTATTGCATTGAAAACCAAAGATCACAAAAGTAGTTAAAATCAATGCAATGCATCCTGAACCTAAATTGTAAATGTTTATCAACGCGAGAAAGAGTGAAAAATTATATAGATGTTAAATATTTTGAATTCAATGCGATTTGTCGGATTTGTTCTTTACTTTTTCAAAATTTGGGCTGACAAAATAAAAAGTTCAATTTAAAAAAAAATCACCTTCAACAAGTAACAACTTTAACAAGTACAAATGACAATGTCAATGAAAACAGTATTTCAATTCTCATTAAGAAATTATATCACATTATCTGATTATTTCTCAGATTTAACTTTTCAGCCTGTCAACAATATTCCGAATCACATTTGCGTTTTATTAAAGGGGAGTAACTCTCATCTAACTTGAGCGGTCCATTATCTGGTATTACCCGGCAATACCAGAAATTCTGATTAATTGTATCAATACCACAGAATACAAAATGACATGTGATCGCCTTTAGACCAATGAAATTGTATATTTTTTATTGATACGCAATAATTTGGCATATTACTTTTGCCTTGAAATCATGTAATATTTTGGTATATTACTTTTGCCTTTAAGTCATATGATATTTTGGCATATTACTTTTGCTTTAAAGTCATGTGATATTTCGGCATATAAGTAATAAAAATGTCTTTAAAGATGCATGGAGAACAACAACAAAAAAGTCACTACTTGTGCTATTATTAGTATTATTATTCTCAGTAGTATTTACCACCCATCACTTTTCACTTCCTGATCAAGATCTGTACGTTATATAACATGTACCCCCCTTTGACGAAGGCAATGAATACATTCCTGGTGATATACTAAGAATATGTAATATAATAATTATATGCTATTGAATAATAAATGAGAAATCAGCGGTTATATTCAATATTGATAAATGTTTTAATTTCATATTAATATGGCAGTTATTTTGGATAAGTTATTTCGTTTGCCCCAAATATAAATCGATAGTGACCTAATTTGATCTAATTACACAAAGTTTTCTAATTTAATTAGATAAAAAATTAATTGAAAAAAACAACATTTGCTATAAATAGAATTGCATTCATATACACCTGGTACATCACCTTAAATTCAGACGTTCTCTATAAACCAAATTAAAACATCATACCTCTTTTCCAAGTCTATTCTTAGCTGTCAAAACACTCATAACCATCATCTTCAACAAGACGACGGTTGCATAGAAAATAAATTGACCAACAACAACATTCTCAAAACTAAAGGTACTGGTTAAATCCGCCATGTTTCGAAATAAATAGTACACGTCTTCTCCGCGTCAGTGAACATTTTTTGTTAAAGTGTAAGATTACAAAAACTTGATGTAAATCAAGATATTATTGTGATTAACGTCCATCAGACATACTTGAGTGAATACGTTGATTAGTTGTATTTCCATAAGCTGTAAGAGGAGTATACATAAAAAATAAAAACATGAACTTGAACTTGCATTTTTCCTCGTGTTGACTGATATTTTAGCTTAACTATTTCCAGTGGCAAAAAAAACATGCATCTTCTGTAACGTTTGTAGTCTTTTTTGAAATCTAGAAAAGGGGGTATTTTGAGTGCAATGGGATTCTCCAAACATTTGGTCCATGGTCAGGCTTTCCATATAATTACCTGACAACCTTCATATGTGAGGATTTCCTCTATCTGCCAAATTTTCTCCTTCGGATGCACCCGTGTGATTTTGTTCAGAAACAATAGTAAAGGCCTCGATGTTTCGTTTGAACTTTTGTCACATGCATGCTGGATTTATACATGTATGTCAAAAATTTACATTAGTGTAACATGGACTGTGAGAAAATAGTAGCCGAGGTGACGAAATGGTCGACGATTGCACTTTTTCATCAGCCGGGGCTACTATTCTAAATAAAAAACATTATTATTATCATTATCATCCTAACTGTCATAGTATCCCCGCACTTTCGAAGAAAGTTCGGGTATATAGCGATTGTCTCCGTCCGTCCGTGACACTTTCTTGTGACATCTACTCCTCCTTCACTTTTGGGTTTAGGAATTTAATTTCTATATAGAATGCACAATATGGTTTTAGAATTTTGATTTTCTAAACAAGGGGTCCAAAGGGGTCGAACTTCGAAAATTATGAATTCAAGCTTGTGACCTAAACTCGTCTTTCATTTTTCGATTTATGCATTTGATTTCTATAAATATTTTGTCCTGCAACATATGCAGATGCACAAAAGGTTTTAGAATTTTGATTTTCTAAAATTGGTGCCAACAGGGGTCGAATTTCGAACATTTTTGGGAATAACATCAAAATTTGATAGATTGGTATGAATTTTCAGTCTCATACTAGTGATCTTCTTTATACTACAAAGCATAACTACACTTGATGCTTCTCTTGATTGTTTTGATATTGGATACCAAACTCTTGAAGATTAACAAGTACTCGAATTTGTTCTATCTTTATAAAATAAATTTGCACTGTACTTGTTATTGGTTATTAGTAGTGCAGTCATGTTCGGGATATAATATTAAATCTGACATAGCTTAATTTTCACCTGTCTCATGGTCGGTATCACGTAATAAAAATCTTTCGATGAAGTACGGGAAGTAAATTCGTGCCCATTTTCGCTCTCGTCAAGGAGATTTAAAGTGGTCATGAGAGTTCGCGCAATACTTTAAAAATCATAAAAAGCATGAAAATTAAATACGGCGTGTTTATCTATGGTTAAATCTGTATTTTAACGGTTACATTGCTATTAGTTTCCCTATTCCGTGACTTAAGTTTTAATAGGAGTTAAGCAATAAATGATAAACATAAATCAATCAATGACAGTGAAAATGATGTTTTTTGTTTGTTACATAGATCAATGGATAAATTTACAACATTTTTTAGTTTGTTACATTATGTTTAAACAGCATATTCTTTACCCGTAAAAATGCTGAATTGGAAAAATAAGATAAAAAATTATAAACTCTTATATTTCCTTTATATACCCCATAATATTGTTCAGATGTATCACTGCTGCAAAGCTTTGCTTTCGTTTTCTTCTGTTCATATAATAGGGAAAAAAACACACAAATCACTTCTTATTAGAAATTATTGAATATTTGACTAAAATGACTACGATTACAAACTCTTTACTTTATATTTACAGTTACCACATTTGATACATAAAATTTATTGTTAAAAAATTGTAAAATTTGTACAACTAAGGAGTATCTCACTCGTGATGTATAGCTTTGTCCTTAGATGTTTTTGGAATTACCCCTCTTGGGATTTTAGAATTTGCTCTTCAACTTTTTGGATTGTTGTTTTGTTTTCAACATTTTAGGCCTTGAGCACACCTGATGAGTTGTAAATCGACGAAATGTGCACATCTTGTGCATCAAAATTGGTATCAAAGAATTTTATTTTCAGCACTGAGTCGATGCCGCTGCTGGTGGACTCCAAGTCCCCGAGGGTATCTCCTCAGCTGTGTTGCTAGTATTTGGATACTAGCCCGAAATTGATACATAAAATTTAATGTTACATAATTGTAAAATTTGTGAAAACTAAGGAGTATCTACCTCGTGCATAGCTCTGTCCTAAGATGGTTTTGGCTGTACCCCTTCTTGTCCTTTTGGCATTTTTTATTTGCTCTTCAACTTTTTGGATTGTTGTTTTGGTTATCAACATTTTAGGTCTTGAGCACAATTGATGAGTCTTAAATCGACGAAATGTGCACATCTTGTGCATCAAAATTGGTGTCAAGAATTTTATTACAACTCTGATTAAAACCCTTTTTTATTTTATTCTATTTAATGATTTGATTGTGGTTAAATCAATGGAAATGTCTCATGTATTTACTAAATTCTTCAATTAATGTTATAAGCATTTAGAAACAAATAAAATTCGTAGATAATACATTACAGAGAAATACGGCATAGTTTCCATCAGGTATACTATGATTCTGGGTTTCGGTGAGTAAATGTTAAGATATATATTTATAACTGACCAAAATCATTGAAACAAATAAATGCTCAATATTAAACTGAACCTGTATCACACATTTGTCATTTTAGACCGGAAAACTAAAATCAATGTTAACATCCCAAATTTGAACCTTAAGTAATACGTTTTATATGTGAATCCGACACAGCTGTCTGCGACACAATACTGGACTTGACTGCAGGACATGTTAGGATATACAAATAGGCTAAATAAAGTAGAGCGGATTTTTATTAATAACGTTGATCAACTAAAAGATACAGTTATTCTTTTAAGCAAAATCTGTTGTTATTAGTTTGCCATATGGAATTTAATTCCGGCAACATGTGTACGGAAAAATAACGAATAAAATAAACATTGTAAAATCCTAATTACAATATACATTGTATTATGTTTATATGCATATTCATACACATCATGAGTGATCCTCTCACTTGGTATTCCCTCGGTACTGTTGTGAAATTCGTAGTTTAAATAGTGTTAAATTTTGTGAAAACCAAGGGGTATCTCCCTTGTGTATAGCTCTATCCGAAGTTGGTTTTGACTTTAGCCTTCAGGCTGATCATTTCGGCTTTCAACATTTTCGACCTTGAACACTACAGCGGAGTCGTAAATGGACGAAATATGCAAATCTTATACGTCAAAATTATTATCATGAAATATTTAGGCCTCAGGGCTGAAAATTTGAAAAGCCACATTATACCTAAATGTCGTTGTACAGATCCAAAATTATAAGTCAAAAATACCGATACATTAATATATAATCTGAACTGAAATAGAAAAGTCTTCCATTATATACACGCGTCCTATTTTGAAGTGTCTGTATAGAGTCCATTTTGTTCTTATTTCACGGTTGTTCTTCTCGTTCATATTTTACTTCTCATACAGTTTATATAGCCACTTTAAGAAATTAAGTTCATGACTAGCGCAAATAGCCAGCACTTTTATATTTAGAATATTTGCCTTTCTTTAACTGGAGGTTAATAATGATAAAATACTCGGTGATCAATTATTATAATCATTGTATTTGTACTCTGTCATCGTATCAAAATTTTATTTTTAGGCCTTTTTTAACAAACTTTATTCTCAAAAAGATGCAAGACGTAAAATCTCATCCACACAATGCATTTATCGTGTACTGAAATGCTGATACCAAATTTCTCCAGTGGATTTGGCCAATAAGATAAATAAAATAAATGTAAACCCCTGCAGATACCTGTCAGTTTTATACATACCTATTATCATTGATACCTGTTGACAAATATCCCGATTGTTTCATAGAAATTCAAAAGCTAGTAACAGGTTGCATTGTATGTACCTTCATGTATAGATCAATAATTTTTTTTATAGGCTCAGCATAAAATTAGAAGTAAACAGTAAACAAAGATATCACAAACTTGGCAGGTAAGGTTTTTTAATACAAGTTGTAATGAGTCTTATCAGGGATTATAACGTGTACAACATTTTATGTTAGTGACAATGGGGTTTAATTGATGAATAAATATTTTTATCAGAGTAATATATTGGAAGAACTCCAAGGAAGATATTTAAGAAAATAACCATCCCCCTTTTAAAAATAACAGTACCAACTGAAAACAATACAAGAAACAAAAAAATATATGTCTAAACGCCGCTTGAAAATATATATTAGGGTCTTTTCCTTTAAAGATTAAATGAGTTTTCGGCACATGTGTTGGGAGGTCAGAGGTATTTTGTCAGATATAAACCAGTAAGTAGTCCCTTTCAACACCCATAATTTTGAATGATCCACTTGTTTTCAGGTCATATATTTTGATCGCTTTTATAACTTGATTTAAGCATCTGCGATGTGTATTGATTGTGTATTGGTTAATACCTGTTGTTTGTAGTCTTCATTTACGCCTAGTAATTAAGACGCCTTCAATGAGATAAATTTTATATTTAAATGGTTTCGTTGCATGTCTTATCAATAAATCATCATTGTTATAGAAGCTGATATTGTTTTTGAGATATGGTAAATAAATGAAATTTGAAAGATGTCGTATTAGTTGTCAACATATAGACGATCTTTTTCTCCCTTTTTGAGCTTTAGGTAATGTATTCACGTGAGCCTACTTGTTCACTTGTCAACAATTAGACGAACTTTACTCCATTGTTGAACTTAAGACTCAAGAATGTATTTACGTGAGCCTACTTGTTGACTTGTCAACATATAGACGATCTTTTACTCCCTTGTTGAGCTTTAGATTTATGTTTTCATGTGAGTCTACTTGTTCACTTGTCAACCTGTAGGCGATCTTTTACTCCCTTGTTGAGCTTTAGATTCATGTTTTCATGTGAGCCTACTTGTTCACTTGTCCACTTATAAACACATGTAGTCATGTAAGCCCACTTGTTCCCTTGTCAACCTATAGACGATCTTTTACTCCCTTGTTGAGCTTTAGATTCATGTTTTCATGTGAGCCTACTTGTTCACTTATCAACATTTAGACGATCTTTTACTCCCTTGTTGAGCTTAAGACTTATGTTTTCATGTGAGTCTACTTGTTCACTTGTCAACCTATAGACGATCTTTTACTCCCTTGTTGAGCTTTAAACTAATGTATTCATGTAAGCTTACTTTTTACGTGTCAACATATAGACGATCTTTTACTCCCTTGTTGAGCTTTAGATTCATGTTTTCATGTGAGTCTACTTGTTCACTTGTCAACCTGTAGGCGATCTTTTACTCCCTTGTTGAGCTTTAGATTCATGTTTTCATGTGAGTCTACTTGTTCACTTGTCAACCTATAGACGATCGTTTACTCCCTTGTTGATCTTTAAACTCATGTATTCATGTAAGCTTACTTTTCACTTGTCAACATATAGACGATCTTTTACTCCCTTGTTGGGCTTTAAACTCATGTATTCATGTCAGCCTTCTTGGTCACATGTCAACATATAGACGATCTTGTACTCCCTTGTTGAGCCAAACTGTCAATTTAAGCTTGTGACCTAAACTCCTTTATTTATCAATTTATGAATTTTATTTTTAAATTCAATTGTCATACACCATATGCAAATGCACAATAAGGTTTTAGAATTTTGATTTTCTAAATTTGGGGCCCAAAAGGGTCGAATTTAAAAAAAAACTGTCAATTTAAGCTTGTGACCTAAACTCCTCTTTATTTTTTTAATTTATACATTTTATTTCTATACAGTATTGTCATATCCCTGTAGTATATATGCGGTTCTAAATTATGATTTGAGGTGGAGCGAGGTGGAGCCAGAAGTGACGTCACAAGGAGTGACGTGAACAGAACCGGAAGTCACGTGACTAGAACCGAAAGCACCCGAAGTGGTGTGTGCGCATGCGCAACCGGAAGTAGTGGGTTTTCGCGACATTTGTTTACGGAAGTGACGTAAGTGCCAGCACCCGGATATGTGGTATGCGCATGCGTGACCGGGACCGAAAGTACCCGAAAGTGGTTTGCGCGCATGCGCAACTAGAAGTGATGGATTTTCGCGCCTTTTTCCCGCCATTTGTTTACGGAAGTGACGTCAGTTACTAGCTGGGACCCGGATGTGTCGTCTGCGCATGTGTGACCGGACCCCCCTTATCCCGCTCTTTTCATTTGTGGGTGTTTTCTGTGAGGGCCAAAGATAGGATTGGATTATGTCCCCTTCCTTCCAAGTGATGCTGTCACCATAAGATCAATGGAGTGTTGTCATTAGCAACCGCCTTAGCAACGGCGGTCCATTTCATTGCTCTATGATACACTTCGTTTCTCTTCTTTTGCTCCATGCCGCTCTTCGCTGCTCGTCCCTGTTCATCGCTACTCATGACCTTACTCGCGTTCTCATTTCAGGTTTTTGGGGCTACTTTTCACTGTTTTCGCTGCTGCTGCTGCTCCTGGTGCTTGTTGCTGCTCTTCTCTTGCTCATCGCTGTTTTTCTCTTGCCCTTTGCTGCTCATCGCTGTTTTTCTCTTTTTCTTTGTCGCCTGCTTAACATGTGTTTTAAAAGTAAAGTGCCGCAAATGTGGAACAAGGGAATAATCACGCCTATTCCAAAAAGTTCAACATCTGATATGAGGCATCCTTTGTCATTCCGGGACATTACACTGGTACCTACATCGTATAAACTTTACTGTAGTATACTGAATGCAAGACTGTCTAGTTGGTTAGATGACCATGATATTATCCATGATGAACAAAATGGTTTCAGATCCAACCGTAGCACATTAGATCATTTGTCAACAATTAGTAACATTATTGAGGGGCGAAAATTGCGAAAGCAATCTACTTTTGCAGCGTTTGTAGACTTTAAAAAGGCATATGGCACTGTCAATAGGAAAAAAATCTAAGATGGTTCACTTTAGAACACCATCTGTGTCTAAATCAAAGATAAGTTTTTCTTATTGTAATGATAAGTTGGAAATTGTATCAAATTATACGTATCTTGGTTTATTATTTACAGAATGTTTTAATTATGATGACATGGCTAAAGCTGTCGCGAAGTCTACTAGCAGAGCCCTAGGGCTTTTAATTGCTAAGTGTAAGATTAATGGTGGTTTTAACTATAGTACATTTACGAAGCTTTTTGACACGCTTGCTTGGTCTGTTATAGAATACGGGCCATCCATCTTGGGCTGTAGAGTTCTCTTCTATAAACGCAATCAAACATAGGGCGATTAAATTTTTCATGGGGGTAGGGAAATATACCAATAACTTGTCTTTATACGGAGATATGGGATAGATGCCTTTTTCTATAAAAACATGGTCAGCTGTATTTAAGTTATGGTCACTGTTATCAAATATGAACAATAACTGTTTGAATAAACATGTATTTAATTGGGGCCATTCACGTAATAACAGTAAAATTAAGAATTGGTGTTACAGACTAATGAGTAACTAATGGTTATGCTTCGTCAGTGTCTGAAGATTTCATATTTTTATCAGACGATGAACATTTTTTTTTATTTAACAATGAAGGTATGACTGCCAAAATCTGCTGTGAAGTTTTACTGAAACAAAAATGTACATTGTATGAGAAACTTAATATTTTAAATTTGTGAATATATGTCTTTTCTTCTTTTAAAATTATTATAGTTTGTTTTTCTTTATTTCTTCAATCTAATTTCTATACACTATGTATGAATATTGTACTTAGTCTTAACTTAGTGTATAGTATCTCATAACTCATTTTAGAGTGGCTCTTATTTTATGAAATACGACTATACTTATATATATATATATAAATTTATATATGTTTATACTTTGATGTAAAGAGGTGAGACTTTAATAAAGAATTTTCTGTCTGTCTGTCTAAATCACGAACAGTTTGGTTATTATTTTTTTGGCTTGGTCATGAGCGTATGTGCATTGTACGTAAGGAATTTGGTATCTAAATTTTGTTTACAAGGATCTGTAGTACTCAGCTCGTACATATGAGGATCTGTACTACTCATCTCGTACATCTGAGTGTATGTAGTACTCATCTCGTATATCTGGGGATCTGTAATACTCATCTAGTACATCTGAGGATCTGTACTACTCATCTCATACAGCTGAGGATCTGTAATACTCATCTCGTACATCTGAGGATCGTTAGTACTCATCTCGTACATCTGAGGAGTTATAGTACTCATCTCGTACATCTGAGGATCTGTACTACTCATCTCGTATATCTGTGGATCTGTACTACTCATATCATACAGCTGAGGATCTGTAATACTCATCTCGTATATCTGAGGATCGTTAGTACTCATCTCGTAGATTTGAGGAGTTATAGTACTCATCTCGCACATCTGAGGATCTGTAGTACTCATTTCGTACATCTCAGGATCTGTAGTACTCATCTTGTACATATCATGGTCTATAGTACTCATCTTGTACATATCATGGTTTATAGTACTCATCTCGTAATTCTGAGGATCTGTACTACTCATCTCGTACATCTGTGGACCTGTACTACTCATCTCATACAGCTGAGGATCTTTAGTACTCATCTCGTACATCTGAGGAGTTATAGTACTCATCTCGCACATCTGAGGATCTGTAGTACTCATTTCGTACATCTGAGGATCTGGAATACTCATCTCGTACGTCTGAAATTCTGCAGTACTCCTCTCGTACATCTGAGGATCTGTAGTACTCATCTTGTACATATGAGGATCTATAGTACTCATCACGTACATCTGAGGATCTGTACTCTTCATATCGTAGATATGAGGGTCTGTAGTACTCATCTCGTACATCTGAGGATCTGTACTACTCATATCGTACATCCGAGGATCTATACTACTCATCTCGTACATCTGAGGATCTGTAATAATCATCTCTTACATCTGAGGGTTTTTAGTACTCATCTTGTACATCTGAGGATCTCTGTAGTACTCATCTCGTACATCTGAGGATGTGTCCTACTCATCTCCTATAACTGAGGATCTGAAGTACTCATCTTGTACATCTGAGGATCTCTGTAGTACTCATCTTGTACATCTGAGAATTTGTAGTACTTATCTCGTACATCTGAGGATGTGTACATCTCCTATAACTGAGGATCTGAAGTACTCATCTCGTACATCTGAGGATCTGTAGTACTCATCTTGTACATCTGAGAATTTGTACTACTCATCTCGTTTAACTGAGGATCTGTTAGACTCATCGCATACATCTGAGGATTTTTACTACTCATCTCGTACATCTGAGGACTACTTCTCATCTCGTACATCCAAGGATCTGTAGTACATAACTCGTACATCTGAGGGTCTGTACGACAGCATGGAGAATGTCATTCAGGAAGCAGAGACTGCTTACTCTTCCGGAGAACCCGAGTCTAGCCCGGGTGTTTTGATGGGGTCTATGTTGTTCATATGTTTTTAGTTTTTAAGTGCAGTGTTTGTATTGTTTTGGTCTTGTCTTCGTTGGTCTCCGGATTTGTCAGTTATTTTAGAGTTTCCCCTCCTTCGAATATCCCTTTGATATTTCTTGACTTCACTTATCAAAGAAATTAGATGATTTTCTCTTTTTCACATGGGAACTAACCAGTTTATTGCCAAGTACCCTATTATTACGATATTATAGTATTGCATTGTCCATTTTGAATTAATACTTTGAAAATAAAATGAATAAAATGGTGATAAAAATTGTGTTCTATTGATCTATTAGGAGCTATCCTGGTTTTGTTGTAAGGTAAATGTTTTTGATTGAAGGTCTTAAGGTGACTATCAAGTTAAATAGGAAAAATAAAAGCACTATACTCTATCTTAATATATTATGGGGGTGTTGCTATATTAATATATTGTTGGGGTGTTGCTATCTTAATATATTGTTGGGGTGTTGCTATCTTAATATCTCGGCGGGGTGTTGTTATCTTAATATCTTGTTGGGGTGTTGCATGGGTTTTTTCATTGAATGAACCCTACATCCGCTTTCATTTTACTTTTTACTTTTTTAAATAACAAACATATTACAATTAATTAATTTTAAAGTTTGTTAACGTTAAGAGTTATTTTTCATTGTCACTGTATAGCTTTGAGCACCACTTAAGTCAAAATATATTTTTAAGAGCTTATATGATATAAGAAAATTTACAAATTCTACAGTAATTTTGTTGTACCCATTATATTTTTTAAACATTAAATGAATTCCCTTCCATATTTTCAAATGAAAATGTGTTTAGCATGTATGGAACTTATCACAATTTTCTCTAAAGAAAACATAGTTACCAACGAATATTATGTTTTTATTCTATATGACTTGTACGGAAATTAAATTTTATCAAGACTTATTACACGTAAAATTTATAGTGTTTTAATGGATAAGAACAGAATATGAAAAAATAGTTTAACTGGAATAACCCTTTGATAATTGGATTTGACAAGACAACGCATATTATACTAGTATGCATAACTGTACAAATTTGGTCATTTAATTTCCACTTTCGGTCGTGTTGATCTCACTAAATGACTCGCAGTGGGTCATAATACTTTTCATGGGCATAAACATAACATGATTCTATACATTCTATGTCCAAAATAGGAAATAGGACTTTGAATGTATGTTTTTTTTTTAATTTATGAAATTTAATTTTTGTTTGTAATAATAATCTGATTCACTGTGTGTATTCTATTGAATCCATTCTCATATTTGGATCAGACTCTTTTCCGGAAACAACTCATTAAATCCCAGTTAAAGTGGAAATTTGGAAACTTTTGAAACTTGTTTTTCCTCAAATGGTTTTTAATTGTTTTTTAAAATTGCTTTTTTTTTGCTTTTTCACTTTCGTTGCAATGCCTGAATGAAAAGACATATTTTGCTTCAGCTGTGAATGAAATAAAAGTTTTTGAACTTTGTCGATTAACGACGAAATTACACTTTTATTCTCTTGTCAGCAATTTCTCTCTATGTAAAAACTGTTTTAAAGAAAAATTGAGCCATAAATGAAATGTCGATCAACCAGTAAAATACGATAACACACAATATAAAATCATACTAATATGTCCACTTATCAATTCTAATTTCTGACTTCTTAAAGTCAGATAACGATTGGAAAGCAAACCATAAACTAGAAAGTTGCATTTTGAAATCTGCACAATTTGATATAATTATGTATAATAGTAACTATATTCGTGGATACATTGGAGCTATTTGTCAGCTTATGAAAATAATTAATTGGTTTTAATTTAATGCAAATTCCTATTTTTCCTAAATAATATTTATTTTAAATTTCTTTATTATTTAAATTGTAAAGTTAACTGAAACCGACTATTGCCAATCATGTGTCGTCACATCAAACATAAAAGTGACGTATTAGTTTTCATGTGACGATATGTTATAAGTTTCGGTTTCCGCATCAGTCATTGAAATGGAAATAAGTGACAGTTTTCTCTTCCGTGTTTGTATACCACGACCTAGTTCATATACCTTTCCCCTCAGGACATGATGATTCGAAAGTGACACAGCTTTGAGTTGCAGTTTGCATTTTTTATCCGATTATTACGAAATATCTGGAAGAAGGGGGGGGGGCATTATTAGCCAACCATTTTTTCCAACTATTTACCTTTTCCAAAAACAAGTTATACCTGTTTGTTTTTTTGTAGATACCCGGGAATTATCTTAGATAAATATCTAAATTATACAAATCAAACAGAAATATTAATTCCTGTCCTAAATATGATTCAAGGTGAAACTTCATTTATGTGTAATTTAAAGAATATTTGAAACTATTTGAATTTCACCCATGCGCACTCCCAAAAAGATTAATTTAAAAATTTAATTAACCAATTGCATTGCTAATTAATTTTAAGGTTATTAATCCGACTACTGACCGGTGGTTTTATGACTGTTTCCACCGATTTTTTTAATAAATATCAAAGGCGTATTGTTTCCACAAAAATGATTATAAAAATTTCTGACAGATAAGTCTAAGGCATTAGTATAAATTGCAATGAATGTTTTTATTTTAAAAAATATCAGAATGAATGCGATTTTAGGTAAGAAAGAAAGAAATATGAATCTGTATACTTTGTAATAGGACTAATTCTAACAAAAAGCACGAGTTCTGTTACCATACCCTTAATGATCCATGTATTTAATATTATTTGCGTTGTTTCTTTTTTTTCAACAGGAATCACATTTACTTTATTACAACAGGAACAAATGTTTTGTTTTTTTTTTTATAGATTTTTACGATACTTTCATGACTGTTTCCAATATCCAAAGTTGGTTGAAATTTACTTACATACGTTATCAAGTGAATAGAATTGGTATATCGATTTAAAATCATTTGGCATATAAAAGTTTTATTTAAAAGACAAAACAAATATGATAATATTTTATCTTAAAATTACTGGAATAAATTCTGACCTTATTTGAATTCTTCCAGGATTTACAAAGATTTTCCTCTACACAATATGCATATTTCTGTCGGAATCAACTCAACATTCATGTCTATTGAAAAACGGTCAAATGCCTTGGATAAAACCATGCGGTTCAAGCGACAGTGGACCAACACCTGAAACAAAAGCCCACGACAAATATTGGATGAAACATTTCGTCATTGTTCTTGAAGAAATTAATCATAAATTTTCTGAATTAAAGGCAGCTTATGTAAGTTTATATACAGTACACCCTTATTATCTTAAACTCTTTTATCTCAAAACTCCTGATATCTCAAAGTAATGTTTTGGTCCCTAGGTTAAACTTTGCACTATATTTCCTCCTGATATCGCAAACTCTTATTATCTCGAACATTTTTTTTGTTGGTCCCTTCCACTTTGAGATAACAACAGTCGACTGTAATTCATAATTGATTAGTAATGTTGTTATATAACCAAATATTTCAGAGTACAAAAAATACGTCAAAATAGATAAAAAAAAAATACATAAATGAAAACAAACTTAGATGCATTACGTGCAATTAAAATCATATATTCTCAAAAATAAATTAAAGATAGAAAAAACTTCAGTTCAACTTTTACAAAAAGAAGACAGAAGATAATCACATGACCCTTTGAATCCTATGATATTTAAACAAGTTGGACAATTTGACCATTATGTACTGGATTTCCAATTCTAAACCTGAATCCATTGACGCAAAGAAAGTATTGAAGGGTAGGTGAACAGATAGCTCGATCAGGGGTGCTTTCTTCAGAGAGAACTGTTTACACAGACATTAATACCTTGGTAAAGAAGAAGAGTCGGGAAAAAAAATAATAACATTGTGAAGAACAATGTAAATAAACAGTATTCTGAAAATGATATTATGCTAGATTCTCTTATACATGTGGGCAACATATTTGATAAACTTGGTTTTAAAGGTTTCAACAGACTATTGTGATTCCAGAGGATAATCTTCTCCACAGTCTGATTCTGCACTGGTTCTTTTACACAATTTTAGTCCAACTACCTGCAAAGAAATGGAGGCGCACAAAGTTCTTTGATTTTATTATAGATTAATTTTTATTTTAAGGTAGGGTGTACCTAATTGGGCTATATTTCAGATTTTTATAAAATTTAGCATGCAACTAGAGTACGTTGAACTGCATCTGAATATCCAAAAATTAATGTATGTCCCTTTTATACTTCCCGAAATATGGTGTTTCAAGTTTTAGCAAACAGAGTGTAAATACATAGAATGTACGTAGATATAGTTGCAAAATATCAAATAATCAGACTTTAAATTATGATTTCTCAAAATCCAGTCCCTAGGATTTAAAATATATATATATATATATATATATATTATTGCCACTGAAATTCTATTTTTATTGATGTAAAATTTATTAGGGGTCACCAGATTCGTTTTTTTTTAGTATATTATATTTATTACAATATAAAGAGTGAAAATAAGCATCAAAAGCCAAAATAAGCGTAACGTCGTTACGACGTCGCGATAAAAAATGTAGATTTTTAGTTTGTTTACAGACAGGACGTATAGTTAAATGATTTCCACAACGAAAACGGAAAAGTTCACATCAATGACCCATCGTTTTTATAGAAAATTCTAGGGATTAGTTTTTGCGAAAAGACGATTTAAACCGAAATTATTAATTATTTTCGGCAGTTTTTATATGAACCTCATTGATGAGAGGCTCAATATGAAATTTTTTAGATATTTAGATTCAGTTTCGAACGTTCTAGCTGCACGTAAAATTTCAAGAAAATCCATAATTTAGCGGATTTAGGTACCTCCTACCTTAAACGTTGACCCCAAGATTTCCTTTGCAATTCATCTATCACAACTGAATTTGATAAAATTATGGATTCATGGCAAGTTCAGATTTGTTTCTACATATTAAAAACTTTAAGAAAAAATATTTACCTAACGATATATAAGTTGATTTTTTTCTCTGATTAAATTCATTTTCTTAAGTTGCAGAGTAACATCTAAATTTCTAAGCTGATGCGATGATCGAGTGATTACCGCTATCATAAAAGCTTAATAACTACGTTTTTAAGTTTGATTCCAATTTTACAACCATTCCTGTGGTTCATCTGTTGGAAAATCAGTTATTCCCATAAAATAAAAAAATAAACTTATTTTGAAGTCAGAACACCCAAGTCCAACAAAAGCAGATTCTAAACTAATGTACTATATAAGTGTCCCAACCAGCAACGTAAAAACTGTAATGGGCATTTTGGTCTTTTGAATTCTGACAATAAACAAGCCAATTACATGTAGACAGGAAGACACCGTTAAAACAGTGTTAGAAAAACTCGTTAAGTGATTTATTTCTTGGAGGAGACGTTGTTTGTATTTAGAGTGAACTCCTTATCGCCAACCATTATATCTCAAACATAAGTTGTTGTCCACACCACTATAATATATATCACGATTAAGTTGTTTTTTTTTACCTTCTTGTCAATTTTTAGACAGCAATACTCAGCTATAGTAAAAATAGATAAACATTAGTCATCCCCAGCTCAGCTGCTAGTATTTCGATACTTGCCCGATATTGATACTTAAGATTGACTTTTACCAAAATTAAGTAATATTTGTGGAATCTACGGAGCATCTCCCTCGTGCATACATGTAGCTCTGTCCTTAGATGGTTTTGGCTTTACTGTTTTTGATTACACCTGCACTAGTTAACATTATACATTTCATTAAAACGGTTTCATACAAAATTTATGAGTGTATAAGGATGTTCTAATAGCAATTAGCTTTTGTTATAATGAAAACTTTCAAAATTCGTAACACAGATGGTGTCAGAAACAACAAGAATATAATTGTTCTTTTATTTTTATTTTTGCAGTACATGAATGGTACTGTACAGAAAATGATTAGTAAATGCGGACATTTAGATGCAGATTTTTATCATCTAGAAGGCTTTCCAACTGCTGAATCTTACAGAACAATCAATTACTATAGTGGAGAAGGAGTAAGTTCAAAGGCTTAAATAAAAGTTATTTCAGACAAAGAAGGGTTAAATGGGAAAAAATTTTGACATTATTAATAAATGTTTCGGTCTTTTAAATGTTTGGACATATGCATAAACCTTTCCTCCAACGATAGGTTAGATGTTCCAAATCTGACATAGGGGAAATTACAAGATACAATGATACACTTCTATTTTTCAAGACACTGTTAATGTAGTGCCAAATGTTTTTTTTTTCCTTTTTAAAGACTTATTACAGCGAGACTCAGTTCAGAAAATTTCCTTTCATTTTCCTCTGTGTATCTACAAACACTGTTATGGCGTTTTGGCTATGATTGACAACTTCATTCCATACCCAATTAGTGGAAAACTAAAGCAAAATTGGAAAATAGTAGACAAGATCACTTTCATCCTTCAACATCTTAAAGAAGACCGCAACTTCTCGTACTCCTCAATATGGCAAATGTCACTTTCTTTCTACTCTCGTTTCCAGATGTATTTAAAGAGTTTCGTTAAACGGCTTTTGCCATTTGCAATATAATGGTAAAATGTTTTTGCAGTAAAAAAGCCCAAATTTTTTCACAAATCTAAATAAGTGAATACATAAAGTGCAATAAATTATCTAGTCGAAAGTAATGGCTGTTTTCTCTGTGAAAATAAAAACTTTTCACGAGCAAATATTTTGATAAAACTGCTCAAAATTATATGGACGATGCTAATATCAACCTTTGGCGTTGCCCATATAAAAAATACATAGCGTCTTTGAATGACGATGATGTCGCAAGTAGATAAAGTAGGCCTTCATGTTTCAAAAGAAACTTCTACTGCTTACATGTACATCAAACACATTCGGAACAACGGAGAGCTTCATCTCTGTCATTAAAAAAAATAATGTTGCCTATTCTGAGGTAAAATCCCGTTTTCTACTTAACATGCTTTCCACATTATGTATCCATTCAGAAACTTGTACAGGTTAAGTTATTGCATAGATGATTACACGATTCGTAACATTTTATAATATAATCGACATAATTATCTTACCATTGAATGTATTTTTAAGAACAGTTACGTTTTACGAATTTCAAATGTTTAAAACGATGGAAAAAATTGGATCACCTGAGTCCACCCCCGGTTTTTGGTGGGGTCCATATTGTTCATATTATTTTTAGTTTTTAAGGGTAGTGCGTGTATTGTTGTTTTGGTCTTGTCTTCGTTGTTCTCCGGAGTTTCTCAGTTGTTTTCGATTTCCCCCTCCTTAGAACATCTCTTTGGTATTTCTTTACTTTACATATATATATATATATATATATATATATATATACGAACGTCTGGGTGGCGTCCTCAATTCCGTATTCAGTTAATTTTTATCCCATTTTCTCTCAGTTAAAAAAAATCGTCCATTTTTTAATATCCTGAGGCCAATTTTTTTTCAGATCGAAATAAAACATTGCATATATAGATAAATTTAGTTTAAACGCAGGTTTGTTAGTGTAAACTGTCATGTGACATTTATGTTCTTTGAATATCAATACCATATATATATATGTGTGTGTGTGTGTGTGTAAAATAGATTTTTCGGAGTATTTTGTTTTATTCCGTACAATTGTTATTTTTTCTGTAATCGATATCTTTTCCTCATATTCTTTATCCATTTTCAAAAAATTTTCCTTGTGCTGTAGAACACAGTTATTTTCTATTAATTAGTTTTAAGCTAGTATTTATTTATTTTTAGGCTTTTATTCTCTATTCTATAAACCCCATGCAAACCCTCATAAATCCATATCCGCAAAAGAGGAAATAAATATGACATAAAAGTATATTGTTTTTTTTTTATGGTATCAGAGGGAATTAAGTGATTCCCCCATGGTATTATTTTTGGCATTTTTTAAATGTTAATCGACCTTTGATCTCCATTTTGTCCCAGCTAAGCCATGGTTTTTTACGACTTAGATATCTACTGATATATAATTTAGGTATTAATTGGGTACATTAAATTAAAACAAAAGTTGATTCTGTACGGCCGCCTTTATTAGCAGTCAAGTTCTTACTGAGATTTATTGTCAATATAGGGATGTGTGAATATTGAGAAACTAGCCTATACCATGTATACTGCATAATACAAAATACATAATCATAAAATATTGATGTAAAGTCGCCAACAATTGAATAACAAAAAGCACAATTCAAGGAAATCCCTGGCGTCGACTTTTATTTTTTTTTACTTTGTTAAAACCTATATTTAAAGTCCATGAGTTAAGATTCGGAGGTTGCCTCATGCAATCTTACAGATATATTTTCAGCTGTTTATAAGAGATTTAAATTTCACTAAATTAATAATAAACTCACTAAAAACATCTTTCTCAGTGGACAATTGGAATTGTTTTTCATACTTAGTAGGTCTACTTTTCCATTTTTATGCTACTAACGGCCATCTTGTTAGAACGTCTTATGGTATATGTTGATATAAACTACCATAGTTTTATCCCCTCAACTGTTGAGTCCCTTCGCTAATCTTATTAATCATGACTCTGTTGTATTTATATTGGTTTTATTTCGTCTTTAATGCTATTTGTTAAAGTGTTGATATCGGACTACTTGTTAAAGTGTTGATATCGGACTACTTATTAAAAGTGTTGATATCGGACTACTTGTTAAAGTGTTGATATCGGACTACTTGTTAAAAGTGTTGATATCGGACTACTTGTTAAAGTGTTGATATCGGACTACTTGTTAAAAGTGTTGATATCGAGGATCATAATAATCCATGTAAAATTAGGCTCATCGATTCCACACTTACGACACTGTAAAACTGTAGCCAAGACCATTTTTATTTATATAGAATTATTAATATTCTTGTATGCTTATTCTATTTGACAGAGAGCAAATGAAATACTTGAAGATTACAAAAAATTATCCATCATTTTTGTATTTGTTGAACAAATAGTATGGGATGGTGATTTCTTTAGAAAACAGGAGCTAGACGAACAGGATACTTTATGTACAATTTACAGAAAGCTTCAAGATTCTCTCTGTGCGTTATACATTCAGGCAAATAAATCAACACTTGCCAAACTAACCCCATTTTTAACAAGAAAGGTCATGAAGAGAGAATACCGAACAGGGGATAGAATTTCCAGGATGAATAGGAACTATGTTATCTTTAAAGATTCAAGCAGATATCTCGGAGCAATTATCAACAAATATATCCGCTATTTTTTTGAAGGAAGAAACAAGAGATAAATATGTACAGCAGATGAATAAAATACATGTAACAACCAAATAAAGAAAGTGTTAATAAAGTTCATTTAATTTGTTATATTACACTTTTTTGTTTTTACTGGATTTTGTTTAGAACAGCGACTGGCACCAGTGTTTCTTGTTCCTATACGTGTAACCTTGGACAAAGAGATTTTTCGGAATATACATTTTGTGCTAAACCTCGGATAAAGAGACAGATTTTGGAATATGCATTTTGTACTATTATAGAATGTACTAGTATATTACTTACACTCTGCTATTGGATGAAAGTTACAACATGGGCCCTTGTTATTAAATATTCCCCTTAGGGAATTAGGTGTATGAGGTTGATGTGAATTGTTTAAGCACAATGCAAAAAGAGCTCTCAATAATTCGAAAGAGAAAATGGGAAAATATTTCTGAATTTTCCTTAATCAGCTCATTAAGTCTGATAAATGCAGGAAATCTATTACCATTTAATTTTATAATGATATAAATTTGAGAAATTGTTCAATGGAAATCCATTTCCCTTTGAATGTCAATGGGGAGATATGATAATTATACATTAGAGTCTTTCGTAGAATCAAGCATTTTAAGCTATAGCTTATGCTGTTTGATATAATTCAGAACTATCACGATTTCGCTGGCATGGAAACTACAATCACGATACCAATTAAGCAGCGAAACTTTACAACGAATACATTTTACTTTAAACATTCTTTTGTAAACCTCAATCACAACTATTACGATTTCACTGACGTTGAAACTACAATCATGATACCAATTAAGCAGCGAAACGTTACAACGAATACATTTTACTTTAAACATTCTTTTGTAAATCTCAATCACAACTATCACGATTTCACTGGCGTTGAAACTACAATCACGATGCCAATTAAGCAACGAAATATTACAACGAATACATTTTACTTTAAACATTCTTTTGTAAACCTCAATCAAAAGTATCACCATTTCACTGGCATGGAAACTGCCATTATGTTGCCTCGTGGAAACTGCAATTATGTTGCCGCATGGAAACTGCAATTAAGTTGCCGCATGGAAACGGCAATTATGTTGCAAATTCAGCTGCAAAACGTTACAACGAATACTTTTTACTTTAAACCTTTGTTTTTGTAACTTTCAGTTACAACTATCACCATTTCATTGGCATGGAAACTGCAATCAAGACACCAATTAAGCAGCGAAACGTTACAACGAATACTTTTTACTTTAAACATTTGTTTTGTAACTCTCAGTTACAACTATCACTATTTCACTGGCATGGAAACTGCAATCATGATACCAGTAAAGCAGCGAAACGTTACAACGAATACTTTTTAATTTAAAAATTCTTTTGTAAACGTCAGTCAGAACTATGTTGCATTTAACTTATACTCAATTTAAGAAAAATTCTCAACCTATTACATTGCATTAATTACAAATATTCAGGATTTTCAGAGAATATTTACAGCTTAAATACCCTAAATTTTCTTTCCATAATGATAAGATAAAAAAAATAAAATAAAAATTTCTGAATATTTGTAACCTTAAAAATACTTTCAATAATAGTACCACATTACGTTTCATAAGCTTCGTACATGGTTTTGCATTTTTAGTTAGTCTTAAGTATGATTTGAATCATACCTTTTTAAATATTTTTTCTGAGTAAATTTCTGCTATCTTCGCAAATATGTCAATACCAAACATATTTGTTTGCATCTTATAAGAGTCAACACATTGTGACCTGAAGATATCCAATCAACTGTATACATTCATAATAGTATTCTATTTTTGCGATCGGAAGTTTTTCCCTTTTGACTTTAGGCAGGAAATTGATTAAAAGTTTATCATCATTATCAAAAATATTTTTAAGTGCTCTTATATACTATAAACCCATTGTTTTTCCAATTTAAAATTTCGAAACATATAAAAAGTTCTGTCTTTAATTTAATATCCAAAATGCTAATCAAATATCAAAATGAATACTTTAGAAGGTAGGTATATGATAAATAATACAAACATAAAAATAAATTCATCTAGAATATAACGTAAAGTAATTTAGGAATAGCAACATTCTGACTGTTCAAAAAGCCATGCATATCAATTGCAGACATATTAAAATGAAACATATTATTACAATGGTGTTGAATTTACTTAGCTGTTCAATGCCGAGTGTAATAGTTAGTCGGGGTAAACGCTTCCTATTTTTTTCATCCCCGCATATCCGCGTATATTCCGTTGGTCTGTTCAGCAAACAATGTCTCCACGTATATTTGTGTATAATATTGTTTCGTCTTGTGTGATATGTATATTCATACTTGGAATTTTGGAATTTCTTATAGATAGGATCAAATTTCGAATCTGCAGAAAATTCTAGTAACTTTTGAAATATATATTAGTTCTACTATATTTAGACATAAAGGGAGGATTTGAATTATTTCTTTCGTCTTCTGGTTGAAAACCGTCCAAATGCAAAATTTTCCTAAACTTTTTATTAGAATTCCTCGTTTATTTTTTTCCTTCATCCGATTTATTCAAATTTAATATTTTTTCCCCATTGTATGTTGATATGCCATAAAGTCTTGCATGTTGATTCGCTTAATATGTTCTATTTCTGAACCAAAAGAGTAAAATTGCTTATTTGGGCTTAAGTCAAGAATTTCTCATTCATATTTTGTTCAAGTCAATTGACTTGTGTATAAAATTTCTCCTTATGTTGATGTGCAGTAATGTTGTAAATTGGGAATTGATTAAAGGGTCAAAGGGTGGAAGTGGTCAATTGTCTTTGTTGATTTTTTATTTGTATATTATATTGTTAATAAAAAATTAAATATATTTTTTAAAGTCAAATTATTAGGTAAGATTTTGTCGAAGATATATTTTATGCCTCGTACATGTTTATAGTGTAGTGGCTGTTATTGTCAACAGCATTTATATTTTTTCAATAATTTTCTTTATTTTATATAAATACTTAATATAATTGTATAATTTTAATAATGAATTACTGTTTCCCAAGAGAATAAGTCTGAACAAAAAGGTTGTACATTGGGACCGGGAAGAAATAACAAATGATCAATTGAATAAAAAAATCTTACGCTTAAAAGACAATTTCCATCTCTGTTATTTTTGTTTATTTCTGTGCCCCATTAAGTCCACGCGAAAGGAATTTTTTCTGAAAAAAATATTCGTCCGTTATTTTTGATCCATTAATGCACATAACAGACAATAAAAATTATTATCAGACTTTAGTTAAGTTTATTCATGATTGCTTCATAAATGTATATGGGACTGTATTTAATTCATGGAATATAAGTGTAAAAATTTCGACAAGCACAAAAATGGACCACTGATAAAAAAAATCACTGTTGCATGATCCAAAATAGGACAGAGATGATAATAAGTAATTACCTAACTCAGTGATTATAATTAAAACTAATTAAAAATCAAGATTTGTATCAAACTCAAAATTATCAATTAAAAATAGAGATAACAGTAATGTCAATAACGAAAACAAAAGCCAATGAAGAACATCGCTACTCGGTCCAAATTACGACACGATAAACTTAAATACAACAGATAGTCTGACTTGGTACAGAACTAAACTATCATGACCCTCTGGTGTGTATGAAAAACATTAGAACTACAGTATGATATCGGACAAAACTAAAACAATAAAATAAAGTCAGTTTCACAAGTGTATAGGACATACATTGATAAGACCCAGCTTGACCCCTTTTCACAAAATATCTGAAGAGTAAACACTCCGAAGTTATACTAAAATCTGTGTGACATAAGAAATATTTTAATCTTAACAATTTTTTTGTGAAAAGATACTGTGCTTATGAGGGACCGGTATGAATTTTAAGTCTTTAAGTGATTGGAAATTAGGGCAATTTTAAAATATCGTGTAACTATCCCTCAATAAGATCGAGTCACTATCCCTCAATAATATCGTGTTACTATCCCCTCAATAATATCGTGTCACTATCCCTCAATAATATCGTGTCACTATCCCTCAATAATATCGTGTCACTATCCCTCAATAATAACATACCTTTGATCTTTAACTTTTCTTTCTGTCTTCTTTAATCTTGACTGTCTAGATTTTCATAATTTCTGAAATTCCAGACAAAATCAGGATAAAAAGACTCAAAAAGATAGACTTGCAGTCAATCAAGACCGATTAAGACCAGTTCATAAAAGTTAATGTTAAACTTTTCCTGTGCTAAACTGTGTCTGAACTACTCTTGAATATCGGCAAAAAAAAACAAAAACAAAAATACCGAAGCGACAAAACAGTGGGAAAAGTCCGTAAATTCGAAATCCAAGACAACATGTCTTCATATTTTGATTAACTCCAAGACACCATGTCTTCATATCTTATATATTAATATAAACCATCAAGACAAATTTAAGAATAAAACAAGATACAATATTTGCTAATAGTATCTTAACGCGAAATTATATTAAGTTCCGTTTAAATAAGCATCTTTAAATATATGTCTATGATCAAAAGAAATCCCACAGAATGTGAACAAAATCGACCATAACATTTTTCATTAAGAAAATTAACTTCACACTGATTTAAAACAGTAAAAGAAATTTTTGAAAAGTTACAAAATAATCCTATTTTCTGGAAATCAGGTCAATGCGAATTGCCATGTCAATCAGTAAGCCCTAGGCAAAATAGTAGATGTACGCTAAGAAAGCAGAAATAAATGCCAAATTAACAAACCGTTTTGGCAAAAAACAAACACAACATAAGAAGACACTATCTTGTTCAACAGTTAAATATCATAGGATTCTGAATTACTTTTTTCCAGTAACAAACTATCAGCAACTTGTGATGATACGTTCGGACACTTCCCATGATACGGTTATTAGTAACCAGACCATATTTCGATAAATATACGGAAACGCCAAAATTGCAAACAAAATCAACACAAGTGCATTCCAACAGCAAGTTTTTTAAGAAAGAAAGAGAGAAAGAATTAGGGAAAACTTTATGTTTGCGTTTTGTGCTCTTTTATGTTATTTATTTGTACAGGGTTCAGTTAATAGATTGGTATGTCATTATTGACCTTTCCTAGCTGTTATCCATTTTTTTGTTTATTGATTGATTAATATGTCATTGTTGACCTTTCCTGTTATCCATTTTGTTGTTTATTACTACGGCATTTAAACTAATAAAAAGATTAAATCAATTAAATAGTGTTATTAAAGTGTTGGAAAATCATAATTTCCTCGAAAGGAAAAAGTAATTACTTGATCCGTTTAATCATATCCACTTGAAAATACTGGTAACTGTGTGTTCAGGAAAGGATAGGCAATAATATGATTGGACAAAACCGTTAAAGCTTATTTTCTTTTAAATGGTGTTTCCTCTATTTATTTATCAAATGAAAATGCGGAATGGTACAATCTTCATGCTATTCATTTTGGCGGAAAATATGACATCACAGCAAATGACGGTTGTTGAAAAAAATAAGTGTGTTACTGAAATACCTTTTCGATAAATGAAATGTGCACTATATTCTTTTGCAAAGAAATCAATCCTAAGAGCATTTGAGACACATAGTGTGTGAAAACATTTGCTGTAGTTTTGAGCTCCTTTTGAGATTTCTCCAGGTATCTTTTATAATCATAGTTTTTCTATGGTTACCTTCATTTATGTCATGAATACATAAATCAGATAAACAGCTGAGTACCGATTGACAACAATTATAATTTCTAAGATGACATAGTAACCTTTGTCAGCTTAAACTTCCTGGTCGATATCTTAGAATCCAGTTCCAATGAACTAATAACATCAAGGTCTTGTACATCTTGATGTCTTATGATAAGTAAGGGCGGTAAGGACACGCTTTTATTTACTTAAATTTTGTTGTTATTTCTGATTAAATTTCATATAGTGATAATGATAAAATTTATCCAATGGCTTGAAACAAAGTTGAAGAGCAAGTAAAATGTACATTTATTAAACAACATATTGATTTGCAAAATTAAAAAAAAATTCTACCGATAACAGAAATGTAGAATTAATCAATTCTCTCAGCATTTGTATATGTTCATACATGAAAAAGCGTCCCTCAATTTACTAAGTCGTTACTTTAAGAAATAATAATATATTATGATTTTTTGCTTGGTTTGAATTTTAAGTAAAAAATTATTAAAATCCACTGCATCTATATTACCTTTGTACTATTTTAAAATATTACTTAATTTAATTTTTTTAGGATCTTTTTTCAGTTCCCGAATTCTCTGTGTATTTCTAATGGGGATTTTAAATTCTTTTAACTGTGAGATTTTTTGACTTTTTGGTAAAAATGAATGAATTAGAGAATTTACAACACGGAAGGAAATCAAAACTGTTATAACAATAGATAGCACATGAATAAAAAATAGACTGTTAGTTTAGTCTAAACATATTTTATTTAAAGCGGACGAGGAAACAATTAAGTTATAGGAAGTAATCACTTTTCACTAGACGAGTGCGAGACAATATACTTTTTCAGATCTACTTAGAGGAGTCAATATATGTGCTAAAGATACTCTCCCATAACGGAAAATTGTTTATCCTCACAAATGTATCTAATGTTACTCTCCCATAACGGAGAATTGTTTATCCTCACAGATGTAGCAGAAAATATAAACAAGTCTTTTGATTGAAAAAAACCTTTCATATTTGTAACATCAAAATCATTAAAGTTAAATAATTCAGGAATGTACATTCTATTCAACTGTTTTAGTTGAAAGTTTAAACTAATTTATTTATATTGGATTTGGCAACCAATTATACCGACTTATGCTAATCCCTCGTTACTTGGTTATTGCGAGAGCGGCCCCTGTGGCAACAAGTTACACCGAATTATGCTAATCCCTCGTTACTTGGTTATTGCGAGAGCGGCCCCTGTGGCAACAAGTCATACCGACTTATGCCAATCCCTCATTACTTGGTTATTGCGAGAGCAGCCCCTGTAGTGCCAGTGTAGCCTAATCTTTTTCAAAATTTAACGTGCTAAGGGTGTTGCTTTCCTTTAACACGGAACAGCCATTTTTCGTCCACATTCGATTGACTAGCTTCATTTTCCGAGACAATCCTCGCAAATAGTGTCCACAGGGGGTCGAAAATTTGATCCGTGAAATTTTCATTCAGAACCAGGGACCTTTGGCTCAGTAGTCGAATGCACTAACCACTACACCACGACGTCCTTAACTGGTATTATCGCTAAATAGTCATAGCAGCAACATTATCACGTGTTGAGATTCTTAGTAATTTTAATGTACAAGATTTGTTCACATTTCGTTGATTTACGACCAATCGGTTGTGCTCAAGGCATTATAACAAAAGTCAAACAATTATCAAACTTTGCAATTCTGTTAAAGTGAACCGTATCAGAATATTGACTATTCTGTTTAGTGACGGTTCTTTTTTTATTTCGTATATTGATATGTTTTATTTTCATTATTATGTTCTACAGAGAAAAGAATTGTTAAAAATATATTTGATTCTTGTTTCTATTTCAGGATTTTTTATAATCATCTGCAGTGTTATTTTTCACGTTGGAAGCAGTTCAACCTGTCTTCGAAAAGAAAGGCCATGGCTTCGTCCTTGTGGTCCAGAATTCATCGTACCAAATATCACAAATGACAGTAATGCATGGCGATGGGATATTATTAGGGACTTGGAAATACTAAAAGACCAATTTAGGCGTCTCAAAGCCTCATACGTTCGTATTAAATATTTATATTATTTGTAATTCAATTGATAATGTTAAGCATGATCATTAGTGGCGGATGCAGAATGGGGCGTAGAGGTTTGATCGCCAAAGAAATATTTTTTTATCGATATATATGATTTTTTTTAGCATAAAATCGTCAAAAATTTTTCAATTTTAAATTGTACGCCCCCCTTTCAAAAACCCTGGATCCGTCCCTTATTATTAGTGTCTGTAATTTAAAAGAACATTACATATATGCTAGCACGCATACATTTGTGATTTAATCGATCTGTAGATAACAATTCCCCTCAATCCGACACCAAAGGATGTCTTAAACTTGGACCTAAATATGACATTTTTTCTCTGTATTGAAAGTCTCCTACGAGTATGAAGAAAACCAATAAAAGTGCTGTTTCTTTTCGTGCACTATTGTCAAGAGCCTGCACACACCGAGATTCTTCTGTTTTACAATTGACCGGGCGCGTGAAACGTAAAAGCGTACTCCATAAAAAAACTGGGAAATATTTTTAGCGACTTTTATCAATGTTTTTAGAATTTTAAATCAATTTTCTGCCAAGAAAACCTTGTATGTTTCAGATCTTAAACATTTGAATGATTATCTCCAAAAAGTATTTTCGTCAAGTTTGATTGACTTTTCCAACCAGCTAAAATGAAAGCAGGCGACACAAAACATCTGTACAATCAATTGTTATCATTTAAATTATACAAATTAAGGGACATTACTTAAAACTTCAATCATTTTGGAAAAGAAAAATGATTATGAAATTTTTTGATCGATATAATTTTATTGCATCAGCATAAACATATATTTTGCCATAAAGGTCCTATCCGTTGTAAAATCATGATATTTTCAGGCCACCGTGAATTATTTCTATGCTAATAGGACAGTTTCTACGACATTTTGAAACGCCGCAACATAGGTATTCAGACACGAATACGCCATTACACGAAGCATGTTATACTATGACGTCGTTAAAGCTTGTTGGAAACTTAACCATGACGTTGCCAAACAAGCTGTCTGACGTCTGTGACGTTGGAACAAATATATCCATATTTAACCACGGTTGTAGACTGAAAGCGTTTAAAGCAGGTCATATTAGAATATTAATTCTTATATGACGTCTCTATAATCGGACTATGAACAAAACCGTGGTAAAATTTCCAGTCAAACCACGCTCGCGCAACCATCTATTTTTGTTACTTTGTTGTCGCTGTTTTCTTGGTCTCCCCGGTAAAAGCATATTACTCGTAAGTAATTTCCAGTTCGTCTGCATTCAGAATATATTAGTTACGGCAAAAAATTTGGACAAGTGGGTTCCCAGTGAAAATTGCAACGAAAGTTGAGCACACCGGGCAGATTTACAACTTCTCAATGTTCTAAAATGCATAAATTATATTAAAATATATTCAATATATTAATCCTATCCATGAATATCGAATATGTGTATTCTGTTCAGATTCCATGACAGAATTTTGCTGACATATTTGTTGAGGATGCAGATGTATCTCAAGTGTTAGAAAAATAAATGCTTTGCTAGACAAATTCTCTTCACAAATTACTCAACAATAGTGAAGAAGAATTGTAAACTTAAGAAAAAGCCTGCAAGCACAATGGGCGATCCTTAATTGAAATGACAAGAGTTCGTATGAAACCATACATTATAATTACATGTATGGAGAGAAAGGATAACGTGAAAAGTTGAAATAACACACAAATTAATAAAAAGAAATCACATCCCACTGACAAAATATCAACCATTAACATAACCAGCAGCAACAGAATAGTCTTACTTGGTATATGTAAAGAACCTTAAATGACTAAACGTACGTTATAACCAATTAACATATGGATATGCTATAATTTTATATTAACAGATTGAAAATACCTTTATACGAGTAAAAATTCACCAATGCTGGAATTTAGACTCAGATTTTTACCATCTAGAAGGCTTTCCTGTTGCAGATTCATCAAAACTAGACGTGGTGTCGTCATCTCTAAATGTAAGTTTCATGTTATCTACATATAATGCATTTTATTATTTCGAATAATCTTTCCGCTAATGGGCCAGAATGCTAATTATAGATCCAACCTATCTACAAACAGAGGCATGTACTCATTTTCGATCATTATTACATACCCCCCCCCCCCCCCACCAAAGATAGGATCATTTACATATTGCAAGTTTTCCATACGCAAAAATAAAATTGCAAGTCTTAATTATTATGATCTTTATGCTCTCAATTTTTTCGCATTAATCATTTATTTCTGAATTTATGGTATTATACATAAAATTTTAGTATGTAAGCTTCTTATTTGTTGGATAAGGTAAAAGACGAATTTGGGGTTATTTTTATATACTTACTGACTAGGTATGAGGAACGGTCAAATTATTATACAGAAAGACTGTTTACCGGTAAAACGATCCAGAGTAAAACTATTCTCAAAATTTTTATATAGAAAAAAAAACGAATACGTAGATAATAAGAGAAACAATGTTATACAGTACTGGAACAGTAAACAACTGAACAGAGTTCTATTTATTGTTCTACATAAATCAGTTGTTCATATCATACCTTCCGAGATCAGATGGTTGTTCATATCATACCTTCCGAGATCACATGGATGTTCATATCATACCTTCCGAGATCAGATGCAAATTTAAAACCTATAATAAATAGAAATTATTAAATTATCATATAAAGGTGAACAAAAGAAAGTAGTAGTTTACTTGAAATACTGTTATAAAATAATGAGCATGTTCAGTGCAATACGTTTGACGGAAACTGATACATTTCTGTTAAATTTTATACAAAAGCACTCTCACATTCAGCACTAGCATGCTTGTATAATATCTTGAAAAAGTTATCTACTTTTTTACACACAAATATTCCATCATAGATTTTCATCTAAAGGTTATTAGATCTGCTCGTTAATCAAATCATATGAAATTCACTCTTCTAAGAGAAAAACAGATGTAAACACAACGTTCATGAATACAAACTTTATTTTGTAGGAAACAGCTGAATTCATAGAAGATTACGAGAAACTATCAATTATTTTGGTGTTTATTGAACAAATGATACAAGATGAGACAGACGGAAACTTCCAAAATTATTGTGCAATCCAAGAAAGATTGAGAAATAATTTATGTACATTCCAAATACGTATCAACAATAATGACGTCATAGAATCAATAACACCGACAAGAAATGCAATGAATCAACGTTACAGGCAATCACGTGATCGGACGGCAACACTGAGTAGGAATTATTTAATATTTAAAGATACTGGTAGATATTTAGATATTACGAGTCGTAAATATGTAAGATTCTTTTTTCAGTGAAATTTAAAATCTCACTATTTATCAGGTACTGTACGATATTCGTTGTGATATTTTTTGGTCAGGAAAATGCTTCATTTTATATTTCGTCTAGTGTTTAATTATAAAAAAAATACGATTCCAAATTGTAGGCATTATTAGATGATTTGACAAAATCTCATGTGTCCTTCAAAGCGGAGGAGCATAAGTTATATTTTTTTGAGTAACTGTGAAATTTCCAAAATTAGACGAACATTGTTGTGTGTAGTCCAGTCATTTGCTGAATTTATGACAAAAATAACCGATAGATAATGTTGTGGTGACAGTCTAAGAACTGTTGTACTCGTTTTTCTGTATTACATTTTACTGTGATATTTTATAATTTGTTAGATTTATTTATTCGTTTTATTCGTTTTATATATTGTCTTTATTTATAACGTACAATAAATATCAGCAACATTTAGTTTTTTTATTTGTTTTTTGTTTGTTGTTGTTGTAAAGCACTAATCTATCTTGCAGATTTAACTATGTGCAGCTCTGCTATCATGTATTGTATTTTATGTTTTAATATATGCTAAAAGGAGAAGAGGGGAATCGGTGGCCGAGTGGTCTAGGTAGTTCGTCATGACTACTAATGATCACTAGCCTGTCAACACTGAGGTTGTGAGTTCGAATCTCACCTGTGACGGGGTGTGCTCGACTCTGATCTAAACTGACTAGAATTGCCAATTTTCCTACCGAAGGTCGGTGGTTCTCTCCGGGTTCTTCCACCAATAAAAACTGGCCGCCGCGAAATAGCCAAATGTTCTGAAAACGGCGTGAAACTCCAACTAAACAAACAAACAAACTAAAAGGAGAAGACCTCGTAAGTTAGTGTAACTTGTGTCTGATCATTATTGTTTCATTGTTTGAGCAATAAAATAATTATAAACTAAACTCTGCTATCAAATATAGCACCGGTTATGTGACGGGTGTCGTTTACGGAGCAGGACATGCTTACCCTTCCGATGATCCCAGTTTATAGTGGAAGTTCACTGTGCTAGTGCTTTAGCCTCTGGGCTGTTTTGTTCTGATTCTATTTACGTTATTATATGTTTTGTTACTCTTTTAGTTATACGTCTCGACATTTGTTTATTATATTCAATTCTCATGACTTCATTTAGCCTTTGGATTTCCATTTTACCAAATTTTGCCTATGTTTTGTCGCTTCGGTATTCTTTTGCCGATATCCTTAACCGCGATCGAACTCGTAATATGTATCATAAAACATAGTTATTTATGATAATTATCATAAGTATAAGTAAAACAATCAAAATTTCAAACCCAAGAAATAGAAAAAAAACCACAAAAACTATATAAAGTACTTGTAATATTGCTAGTGCAAACATCTGGTGAACATTTGTGTCCTTCTGAATTCGTCACATTACTATTGGAAACATCTGGTTAAGATTTGCGTACCGGTGAGTTCGTCAAAATGTGGGTGGAAACATCGAAAGAATAAAACTACGCTTGTATCGTTCCTAAATCCCGTCGTGAAATTGTTACTGAAATCATCTGTTGAATATTGGAGTCCAGTTTAATTCACCAAATTGCTAGTGGAAACATCTGGTGAAGATTGGAGTCCCTGTGAATTCGTTACATTTCTAGTGGAAACATCTGGTGAAAATTGAAATACCGTTGAATTCGTCACTATGCTAGTAGAATATCTGTTGACGACTGACGTACCGGTGAATTCGTCACATTGCCAGTGAATACATCTGGTGAACATTTTTCTCCCGATGAAATCGTCACATTACTAGTGGAAACATCTGGTAAAGATAGGCGTACCGGTTAATTCGTCACAATGCGAGTGGAAACATCTGATGAACATTTGTGTCATGATGAATTCGTCACATTGTTATTCGAACATCTGGTGAAGAGTGGAGTCACGGTGAATTCGTCACATTGTTAGTCGAACATCTGGTGAAGATTGGAGTCACGGTGAATTTGTCACATTGTTAGTCGAACATCTGGTGAAGATTGGAGTCACGGTGAATTCGTCACATTGTTATTCGAACATCTGGTGAAGATTGGAGTCACGGTGAATTAGTCACATTGTTAGTCGAACATCTGGTGAATATTGGAGTCACGGTGAATTCGTCACATTGTTAGTCGAACATCTGGTGAAGATTGGAGTCACGGTGAATTCGTCACATTGTTAGTCGAACATCTGGTGAAGATTGGAGTCACGATGAATTCGTCACATTGTTAGTCGAACATCTGGTGAAGATTGGAGTCACGGTGAATTCGTCACATTGTTAGTCGAACATCTGGTGAAAGTTGGAGTCACGGTGAATTCGTCACATTGTTAGTTTACCGGGGGTAGATTACATTGTAAGAGCTATTAGATGTTCTATTTGTCGTTCCATCGCAGTGTATTTCTATTCTTTTAATCTACTTTTGTAGTTGCTGATACATATTTCTATTTTACTAGAATAGAAAATGGAAACGGGGAATGTGTCAAAGAGACAAAGCCTCGACCAAAGAGCAGGAAACAGCTCAAGGCTACTATTCACTGTATTCATATGTTTGCATTTTTTTTTTTATTTCGACCGTTATTAATTCTCTATTAAAATCTTTTTGCTAATTCAGCTTTTCGGAGCTTAGGTCAGGCTACATCTGATGAAGGTTAATCCAAAACAAAAAGAAAAAAAAAAAAAAAAAAAAAAAAAAAAAAAAAAAAAAAACAAAAATAGATTTGTTATCTAATATTACTTCAAACTAATATATAAATATACAACTACCAATGTGGAATATATCTTACTGAATTCGAAACATTTTTTTGAGTGAATTCTCAATTCTGAGTCCATCTAAATCATGAATAATCATCACATATATAAATAATATCGTTTTAACTAACTGGCGTGCCTGTCGTGTCGGTGTCTTCAAGGAAGGCCAAGATTTTAAAAATATGTATTCAAAGAATGCCAACATACAAAATACATAAGCTGTTTTGATAGTTATTTATTACTTGAATACAGGAAAATATCAGAAATGTACAGTGAGATCTAAATAAATTAGATTTATAAATGTGCATTAACAATAGAATATGTTCACATTGAAAATAATTAGTTTTAAAGTATCAAATTGCAGTACAAATTACTGCATTATTTCTAAACATACAAGATTGATTTGAACTGTTTTCTGTTTTCAGATTTCTGTATTTTTTCGATTTATTCATATTTGATTTATTCACATCTGTAAAAATATTCTCTTTCCAAAATGGAAGAAATTTTCACTTTGTTTTTTTTTCTTCAGAAAATGGTAATCTTGATTTAGATGAAATATCCTGGACAAACCATAAAATATGTGATAACGGCTTTGTTACGTACTGTAGCCTTGGTAACTAGACCTTAAGTTTAGAGAGGAGACAAAATGATAGAGTATACTAGATATGCATTATCCACAACTGTCCTGGTTTTTAACTATGTCAAAAATAGTTTATTAACGAGTTTAAGCAAATTACAGAAGTGTCACTGTAATATTGAAATTACAAGTACAGGTGAAATTTAATTGCTGTTTGTTTCTATCAACTTTGACAACCATAACAGTTTCTTCCACATGCAGTGCTATTATCGCCCTACAAAAACATGAACTGCCAAACATTCCAAATGTTCCTAATTTAGACGAAGCTAATACGAAGAAAAGAAGAACAAACATGTTAATTAGTGAATGTTTATACAATATTCAAGGAATGACAACAACTTTTCCTACTTTTTTATACCTATTTTTCAAATGTGTTGGCATAAGTTGAATGTAACCGAACCTTAAACAGAATAATTTTCGGAAAATGTTGTGACAGACATTTAGACAATTATGTGACCGACCTTTTATTGGTTGACATATATAACTTTTAAACAAACATACATTTACATACACGACAGGATGAAAAGATGATATTTAAAATGATTAGATTAAAAAAAACTTTTTTTCTGGAATGGACCGTCCTTTTGATCATTATTGATTTAGTTGTTGCACCTTTGTGAACATTGGAACATGACAGAAAGCATTTTCAATAAATCTTGATATTCCAAAAGTTTCATCTTTGCGGGCATGTGATACATTTGACAAATTTTCAGCAAAGCCACAATAGGTTATATAAAAATACAAAGGTTTCATTTATCACATTATATAATATTACTTTTGTCATTGGAGGTTTTGTCTAATTTTATAAAGAATGACTGCATACTGTAAGTAATGGTAAAGAAACTCATTAACACAAATTCGTAACGTCTGTGTTTTGAAATTAGCACTGAAAACAATATCAGGGTGCTCACACCATGTTATTTATTTTATTCAAATGAAAAAAATATATACAATGTATATATATATATATATATATATATATATATATATATATATATATATATATATATATATATATATATCCCTGTTCATTGGGCTCTATAGAAATTGTTGTACGTTGTTTAAGCAGTATAAGGATAAAATCCTAACATGTATAAATTTCAAAAAAGGTTTTAGATGTCATCATATGATTTGAATGAAACTATCAATGAGGGTTATGACCATATGACAAAATACATGTATTTGTATAGTGAATAATGCTATTTTATCTGTTTAAGATAAAATTGTTTTTTATGCAGTATTTGGAAATGCATCGTTCGCATCGACTCTCTGAACAAAGATAAACATGGTACATTATATTCTTATTTACTCCCTTCCGGAGCACCTGGGTTCACTCATGGTTTTTATAGGAGTTCGTATTGTATTCATTGTTTTTTAGTTTTCTGTGTTTATTTGTTGTGCTTGTGGTTGTTCATTTGTCTTCCCGGGTTTGTCTGTCCAATGGATTACGTTTTCTTTGATTGCTCCCTAGGTATCATCTTTGCGGGCATGTGATACATTTGACAAATTTTCAGCAAAGCCACAATAGGTTATATAAAAATACAAAGGTTTCATTTATCACATTATATAATATTACTTTTGTCATTGGAGGTTTTGTCTAATTTTATAAAGAATGACTGCATACTGTAAGTAATGGTAAAGAAACTCATTAACACAAATTCGTAACGTCTGTGTTTTGAAATTAGCACTGAAAACAATATCAGGGTGCTCACACCATGTTATTTATTTTATTCAAATGAAAAAAATATATACAATGTATATATATATATATATATATATATATATATATATATATATATATATATATATATATATATATATATATATATATATATATATATATATATCCCTGTTCATTGGGCTCTATAGAAATTGTTGTACGTTGTTTAAGCAGTATAAGGATAAAATCCTAACATGTATAAATTTCAAAAAAGGTTTTAGATGTCATCATATGATTTGAATGAAACTATCAATGAGGGTTATGACCATATGACAAAATACATGTATTTGTATAGTGAATAATGCTATTTTATCTGTTTAAGATAAAATTGTTTTTTTATGCAGTATTTGGAAATGCATCGTTCGCATCGACTCTCTGAACAAAGATAAACATGGTACATTATATTCTTATTTACTCCCTTCCGGAGCACCTGGGTTCACTCATGGTTTTTATAGGAGTTCGTATTGTATTCATTGTTTTTTAGTTTTCTGTGTTTATTTGTTGTGCTTGTGGTTGTTCATTTGTCTTCCCGGGTTTGTCTGTCCAATGGATTACGTTTTCTTTGATTGCTCCCTAGGTATATTTGTCCTTTTAACTGTTAGTTCTGATTTGTAAAATTGTAAGGAGCATACCAAGGTCAAATAAACAACCCATAACTAGACATAAAAACAATGAAATAGAAATATTGAAGAACTTACATACAGTTAGGTGCAGACAGAACCTCTCACCAAGTTAACTTGGAGCAGTTCTGCTGGCTGCTTTAGAATTGCTGTAGAATAGAACCCTGACTGCTCTAGAACAGAATCCTGACCTATTCTGACTGCTCTAAGCTGTCATGGTCAAGAACAGTTCTATGTTGTCATGGTCAAGAACAGCTCTAACCTGTCATGGTCTAGACCAGCTCTATGTTGTCATGGTCAAGAACAGCTCTAACTTGTCATGATCTAGACCAGCTCTAATCTGTCATGGTCTAGAACAGCTCTAGCATGTCATGGTCTAGAACAGTTTTATAACCAGTCATAGTCTAGTATAGTTCAAGTAACAGTCAAGATTTAGAATAAATAAGAAATCCCAACTTAAAGTTTCAGTAAAGTCTTTTTGTAACACTGTAAATAAAAACACCACACTCACAAGAGCTGTTCTAAAAAGCAGTCGTGGACCAGGACTACTCTGATTCTTGACCACAGCGGTTCTAAAAAGCAGTCGTGGACCAGGACTGCTCTAATTATTGACCAGAGTTGTTCTAAAAAGCAGTCATAGACAAGGACTGCTCTAATACTTGACAAGAGCTAATCTTCTTCCTGACTGCTGATAGTTAACTTAGAGCAGTTCTCAGAACTGCTCTGCAAGTTAACATGGACGAGAGGTTATGACTGGTCGCAACTGTAGTAGACCTGTTGCATATACATGCGCAGTTAGTTTCTCTGACTTGATATGCATGCTTTGACTTTCATATGGTTTGAAAGTTATAATCAGTTAAAGTGTTTAGACACGGGACAGGACAAAAACTATGCACTCAGTGGTCATAAATGAATTTCCGCTTGTAAATTTCTTTATAAAATTCATATAAACCTACATTTTTTTCGAAATTCTGTCCTAATTTTATTTCTTATCGTACGATAATGAAATTTTGATGATCAAACTCAGATATATTTAAAGTTTCTTCAGACAGTTGTGAATAAACAAGAAAATGGATAACAGAAAAAGGTGAACGATGACATACCTGGCGACCATGCGAGAACACCATATCTACCAAACGGTCGTAAATCTCGCCGTCGGTAAAAAAGCTCTACAGAGCTTATGTTGATTTTTGACTTGAACACACCGACGTTAAATAAAACTTACCTTTACTTTTTTTTATACCAATCAATCAAAGGTCAGCAATGACATACCAATCAATCAAAGCAACCCAATTGACAGAACACCGGACAAAAACAACACAAAAGAGTACAAAACACAAACATGAACACAACAGAGAGTCAAGATAGTCTGACTTGGTAAATGAAATCCAGATAAGCGATACAGACTCCTTGAAACCCCTGATATTTTGAGCTGGTCAAATCGACAAAACGTCCATTAAAAAAATCACCGCGTTACTCGTAAAGTTTCAATTTTAATCGTTCAACATGTATTTATAAGTGTGGATATAAATAAGATGCAGATGCGTTAGTGATCCCCTTAATTTCTCTTCTAAGGGATATATTCAATTAATAATTAATAACAATAAACAACAAAATGGATAACAGGAAAGGTAAACAATGACATACCATCAATTACAGAAACCCAAATGACCAGAAGTTCGGACAAAAATTAACATGAAAGAGTACAAAACACAAACATGAACACAACGTTTAAAAGGGTAAAATGTTAAAAATGAATATTTCTATTTAAATTACAGATTAAAAAAAATATATATATTATATTTTAATATGATCAGTATAAATTATAGATACTTCTCTGTCCAACAATACATATTTCATTAAAATCAGACAAAAAAATAACTTCAGAGCAAATTTTGAATAATTGTGGTTTAGTATGCAATATATAGCAAAATTCCAAGTAGGAACGCATTTATAGCCACTGACTGTAGTTAAATCAGAATTCACACTATAGATTGACGACAATATAATTTTATATAAAATAAATTCAAACACATATGTATATTAACCTTCATCATATATACGCTCTTTACCAGACATTTTTTGAAAAGCCAAATATAATAACCAAAATATTGTGAGCAATAGAAAAAAAGCCTTAATCAAGGTAAGGTCAGCTTTGGGGGAGTTAAAACCATACTTTAATAGAATAATAAAAGTTATCATATCGAAGTGTCATCACTCTGAAAAAACAAACCAGTAAAGATTTATTTAAATGACGTGTATTAATTTTATAACCGTTGAAGTTTTTTTTTAGATATAAAAATATATTGTATTGCAATTGCTACTTCCATATTGTGCCGATATATCGACTCGACACCTACCAACCGTCAGATTGTACCACACCGCCTACTCCATCCTTGTTACAGTGAAGAAAGTACAGTGTACGATTATATCGACGAGGAAGTCATTGAAACAGAACAAGAATATACTGACATATTGAAAATAGAAATTTGTGAAGCTGAACAAAGAGCTCATAGATTTATTTCTATGATGGTGCTAAATGCCTGCTTAAATGTCCGTTTTAATCCGAGAGCAAAGAATTCCAATAGGGTGAGTTTATCCATATAGACATTCTACATTCATATTAACAATAAATATTCATCGATACCATACTGGTACATTATATTTCGATAATTTTAGCTTATGACATATCACTAGTGTTGAAGGCCAGAAATATTATAGGACAGACTGACACTCTGGTTTATAAAACTTACTATAAAAAACAATACAGTATGATTACCCATAAGGTGACCGCTTGCTAAAAACTGAAAACAATGGTAGGACATTTCATAATTTAGATATCTACTCGTTTTAAGTGTAAAACTAGCAAAGGCTGTTGGTCGAATACTTACTTATAGACCAAGAAGGAGAACTCAATTTAAAAAATAAAAATTAATGCAATGGGTATAGAAACAAAATAAGTTAGTATCTTATACTGTGATAGGAATCTTATGCACATCCTTGTCCTTATTTTTTTTTACATACAAAATTTTGATATCTAAAAAAAATTGTTTTATTTCCTGTAATAAAAAAGATTTATTCTAAATACAATTCTTTGATACCAATTTTGATGCACAACATCTGCATATTTCGTCGAGGCCTAAAATGTTGAAATCCTAAATTCAAAATTGACCCAAATATATTGAGATCACTTCAATAAGTTTGAAAAAAGACTCAAAGTTAAAAAAATGTTTGTCAACAATACAAGAAATTTATTAATAATTCAATTCTTAAAAAAAACCAAACATTTCTTCTCTATATTCAATGAATTTAACACACAATATACAAACAGTATGCCCTGTAACTTTTTTTATCAAAAGACTGAATATTTCCGAATTAATTTTTAAAGAAAGTTTAATGGACAAGATTTCGAGGAAACATAATTAAAAGGAAGTAACTTTTTAGCTATATATTCTATATGTACATATATATACTACTTTTTGATAACACATTTCGAAAAATAGCACAGTGACATAAAGTATTTTTTGTCATAATATTCTGAGTCGGTTCCCACTGTTCTAATTACTTGCAGAATCATCTAAATATGTTCCATTTATTTATGTACGTTCAATCTTTATTTATACAATCTTGTAAATCTTATCCTAACTTCTCAATAACATCCACATGATATAGCCTTGCATTAGAAAATAATCACCTTAAATTGTAATCTTCAAATAACAAAAAAATATTATCACACACTAAATAATAGAAAAAAAAAAGAAGTCAGTACTTAGATAAAGATCGAACAGGATTTGTGACGGAAACACTACACGAGCAAAGACCACTGTTAATTCTATTATGGTTGGCTATCACGTCAATGTACTATATTATGCATTGTATTGAAAAGGTATTCACTAGAAGTGTTAAATATCACGTTCACATATTAGAAAAGTCGGTGCTCGGTTTCTTGGAAAAAACAACTTCTGATAAAAAAGATTAACATATCAAGAATGCCATTGTTTGTCTTTTTTTTTATTTTTTTTTATATTTATATATATTTTTTTAACATGAAAATTTAACCGACTTGACTTGGTTTTTTTGGTTTTTTGGCGGGGTTGCTCATCACTTTTTCAAAAAGTTTTTGTGTTGCATTTATTTTGACTGTTAGTTTTCGTCCTTCCCCATCTCCGTTTTGTTTTGGTGGGGTCCATATTGCTCGTCTAAGTTTTTTGTTTTTCGTTTATTTTGACTGTTAGTTGTCGTCCTTCACCATCTTTGTTTTGTTTTTCTTTGTCATTGGACTAATGATCATGACTTGGTTGACAGGTATAAAAAAAACAGTTTCCCAAATGAAAATGCACCTGTTCCATTGATGTTGTCCCTTCCTCATACCGGATTTGACACAGGCAGCATGGCGGGTGTCCTGCAAGAAACAGAGAATGCTTACTCTTCCAGAGCACCTGAGTCTACCCCATGTTGTTCGTATTTTTTTTTTTTTGATCTGGATTTTTGCTACCTTGCAGAGGTGTCTAATGTAAACAAGGTTACCTGATTCTTGCTACCTTGCAGAAGGTGTGTAATGTAAACAAGATTATCTGGATTCTTGCTACCTTGCAGAAGGTGTGTAATGTAAACAAGCTTATCTGGATTCTTGCCACCTTGCAGAAGGTGTGTAATGTAAACAAGATTATCTGGATTCTTGCCACCTTGCAGAAGGTGTGTAATGTAAACAAGATTACCTGGATTCTTGCTACCTTGCAGAGGGTGTGCAATGTAAACAAGATTACCTGGATTCTTGCTACCTTGCAGAAGGTGTGCAATGTAAACAAGATTACCTGGATTCTTGCCATCTTGCAGAAGGTGTCTAATGTAAACAAGATTACCTGGATTCTTGCCACCTTGCAGAAGGTGTGTAATGTAAACAAGATTATCTGGATTCTTGCTACCTTGCAGAGGGTGTGTAATGTAAACAAGATTACCTGGATTCTTGCTACCTTGCAGAAGGTGTGTCATGTAAACAAGATTATCTGGATTCTTGCTACCTTGCAGAGGGTGTGCAATGTAAACAAGATTATCTGGATTCCTGCTACCTTGCAGAAGGTCTGCAATGTAAATAAGATTATCTGGATTCTTGCTACCTTGCATAGGGTGTGCAATGTTAACAAGATTATCTGGATTCTTGCTACCTTGCAGAAGGTGTGTCATTTTAACAAGATTATCTGGATTCTTGCTACCTTGAAGAAGGTGTGCAATGTAAACAAGATTATCTGGATTCTTGCTACCTTGCAGAAGGTGTGTAATGTAAACAAGATTATCTGGATTCTTGCTACCTTGCAGAAGGTGTGTAATGTAAACAAGATTACCTGGATTCTTGCTACCATGCAGAAGGTGTGTAATGTAAACAAGATTATCTGGATTCCTGCTACCTTGCAGAGGGTGTGCAATGTTAACAAGATTATCTGGATTCTTGCTACCTTGCAGAAGGTGTGTAATGTAAACAAGATTACCTGGATTCTTGCCACCTTGCAGAGGGTGTGCAATGTAAACAAGATTATCTGGATTCTTGCTACCTTGCAGAGGGTGTGCAATGTAAACAAGATTACCTGGATTCTTGCTACCTTGCAGAAGGTTGCAATGTAAACAAGATTATCTGGATTCTTGCTACCTTGCAGAAGGTGTGTAATGTAAACAAGATTACCTGGATTCTTGCTACCTTGCAGAAGGTCTCCAATGTTAACAAGATTATCTGGATTCTTGCTACCTTGCAGAAGGTGTGTAATGTAAACAAGATTACCTGGATTCTTGCTACCTTGCAGAAACTCTGCAATGTTAACAAGATTATCTGGATTCCTGCTACCTTGCAGAGGGTGTGTTATGTAAACAAGATTATCTGGATTCTTGTTACCTAGCAGAAGACTGTTTGATTCTATTGCTAACAATATGTTGATGATTTTAACTTTCTTACTTTTGATCATAAACATAATAACCTGATATTAATTTATCCGTAAACTCGTATTGAAAAAAAAATTAGTAACTAGGTTCATTTTAAATACCTTCATCAAAGTATTCTTAATATTGGTTTCCTATTCATTAATGCATATTCAATTAACCTCTCTTTCAGCGAATACACAGTTGCAGGGATTATCGTGCAATTGTTGGATTTAATTATCCTGTCTTTGATGCATTTACATCTCAGAATATTTCAAATGTAAGTACAAAATACATAAATATGTCATTATTAAGTGCATATATTTTTTTCAACGGCTATCAAATGAGACACTACACCATTACTTTCATATTTCTTCCCGTTATAAAGTTTTTGTTGTTGAATGAAGTAAAATCCATCATTTTGAAAAGGTAAGAATATTAGGAAAAGGTTAATTAGACGTTATCCAATAGGTCTGAGAAGGGGAGAGAATGATTATATTTAGGGGATGTCCTGTGATTATTATTTCTAGGGGGAGATCCTGTGTTAATAACATCTAGGTAGATGCCCTTTTTAGCTCACCTGGCCATAGGCCATGTGAGCTATTGCCATCACTTGGCGTCCGTCGTCGTCGTCGTCTGTCGTCGTCGTCGTCGTCGTCGTCTGTAAACTTTTTCAAATGTTAACTCGTCCTAAACTACTGGACCGACTTCAACCTAACTTTGCAGAATTGTTCTTTAGGGCATCTGGAAAATTTCTATCGTTTAAAATTTTTGAAATGTCGAAAAACATGGCTGTCGTTACTATAAATAGAACATAGGGGTAAATTGCTGTTTTTTGCTAATAACTCAAAAACCGTTACAGATATCGAAAATCTGACATGGGGTAAAATTGATCAGCATGACAAGATCTACCTACCCTGAAATTTTGAAGGAAATTCCAAAACCCATTTAGGAGTTATTGCCCTTTTTTCACATTTTTGGCTTTTTTTTATGTTATTATTTCAAAAATCTTCTTCTCTGAAACTACTATTCAAAATCATATGAAACTTGGTAAGATTGTTGCTTAGGGTACCCTGCATAGAACTGATGTGGGGATTTTTGATTCGTCGAAAAACATGGCCGCTGTTACTAAAAATAGAACATAGGGGTAAATTGCTGTTTTTTGCTAATAACTCAAAAACCGTTACAGATATCGAAAATCTGACAAAGGGTAAATTTGATCAGCATGACAAGATCTACCTACCCTGAAATTTTGAAGGAAATTCCAAAACCCATTTAGGAGTTATTGTCCTTTTTTCGTCAAATTTTCATAATTTAACATTTTTCGTCATTTATCTCCAAAACTATTTGAGATAGAAGTGAAATGTAAATTTGAAAAATGTTTGCCATGTTGAGATCTACATACCCTGAAATTTTAAAGGAAATCCCAAAACCCATTTAGGAGTTATTGCCCTTTTTTGTCAAATTTTTAAAATTTTAACATTTTTGCATTTATCTCCAAAACTATTTGAGATAGAAGTGAAATGTAAATTGAAAAATGTTTGCCATGTTGAGATCTACCTACCCTGAAATTTTGAAGGGAATCCCAAATTCTATTTAGGAGTTATTGGTTTGTGTAATTTGAGGTCGGGTTCTGTTACATTTATTTAAGGTTCACCCTTATTCCTGGTCAATTTTGTCAACTTCCTGCCAGGACTACCACCATCAGGGAATATATTTTAACATTAAACCTTATGAAAAGTAAATCTTCAACAAATTTTCCCTGAACAATTGAACCAATTGCAACAAACTTGGTCAAATAGTTGATTAATTGTCCAATGAAAACCAGACTCCAGGTGAGCGATACAGGCTCTGGTGAGCCTCTTGTTAAGTACATCTTCGGGGGATGACATGGCTAATTACATCTATAGGGATGTCCTGTGTTAATGACATCTATGGGGATCTCCTGCATTAATTGAATCTGGGGATGTCCTGCGTTGATTGAATCTAGGGGGTGTCCTGTGATAATTACATCTAGAGGAATGGGTTGTGCTGATTACATCTACGGGATGTCCTATGTTAGTTACATCTAGGGGATGCCCTGTGTTGATTACATCTAGAGGGATGTCCTGTGTTGATTGCATCTAGGGGTTGCAATGTGTAGATTACATGTAGGGGATGCCCTTTGTTGATTACATCCCTGGGTTGCCCTGTGTTAATTACATCTAGGGGTTGCCCTTTGTTGATTACATCTAGAGGTTGTGTCCTTTTTTTTATTACATCTAGGGGGATGTCCTGTGTCCCCTTTTTCATAATGTGAGCTGTTACTTGAATTTCCTACAACTTTATTTAGAACACAGGAACCGAAGAGTGTTTATCTATTTTTCAGAACCTTTACACTGTGTGCAGAAATAATACGATGCTAGCTGTGTTATTTGTGGAACATGAAATTCACCTGGAAGAAAACGATTTATTCCTAGGATCTTTAAACAGCCTTAGATATAAACTGTATGATATTTTATGTTTACTACAACAAAATGTAACAATATCGAATGATGATATTGGTTTCCATGCCGAAAGGAGAGATAATATTTTGAATGGTGTTCTAAGGCATTCTCGTAACTACGAAAGAAGTTTATTTATAATCGGCAAAATTAAATTACTTTTACAAGAAATGACCATTAGTCTACCGGAAAACTTTGTCCGATGTGTTTTTCATTGATATATTTATGTTATTGTATTATCATCTGAATTTAAGTGATTCTTGTTATATCTTTTTATATTTTTAAATTATTTTCACATCAATAGAGGTTTTCAATTTTTTTATTTAGAATAACTTTTTGGAACACCTGGCCAACAGAAACTTATGAGCTATTGTCATCTATCTGTGTCTTTCATCAAGCTGTCTGCCTGTAAACGTATCACATTTTAATCATCTTCAAACCCTGAGCGAAACAGCTGAAACTTGTGTTGTTCTTTTCGGATTTCAATATTTCGGATTTCGATGTTTCGGATTTCAGTATTTCTGATTTCAGTATTTCTGATTTTAGTATTTCGGATTTGAGAACTGCTCATGAGATACAATTTGTTAAAATATAGTAATACACAAAGCATAAATTTCCTTTTTCTGAAAGGTCGAATTTGAAAAATGAAATACTTCTTTATTGTAAGCTTCTAGGGTATCAATAAAAATAAATATTTCCTGTTTAGACAACTGTAATTGCGTAAAAATATATCCTGATTAGTCGAATTTCATGATTTCTTGACCGTTACATTTTTTCAATTTTCTACTCAGTCTATTAAATGAACGTTACTTTTACATACGATGAATGAATAGACTGGTGGGTGAACGATGCAGGCTGTATTCATATCAGTTATCAGATTCTCGAGTCTCGAATTTCGTTTAAGTGGTCAGAATAACATGGAGTATGGTGCCCCAAAAAACACTTGCCGTTTTCTGATAGAATGACATCTTTTAGATCATCAAAAGAAACTATTGACTTTGTCTTATCCGTGGATTTCGAATCTACAGGTCTACTTTTCCAACTGTAATGTCTCTTCGGTATTCTTTTGCCGTTATTTACTGTAGTAATTGTAACAAGGCCGAAGTTATCAAAAACATGAAAAAATGTGTGCTTAAAACTGGTAAAACTCAAATATCAATTATCATTAATTATTATTATTATTATTATTTTAATGAAAGTGCTCTATTTCATTTGGCCGTTGCGCTTTGAATGAGAAAATACCTTCTCTTCATTTCTTTCAAAGAAATATTTAATTGGATAAGCATATTGTGTTCTTGTGGATATCATTTGGTTTACCATAATTATATTATAAAATTTAGTTATATTTATATAATTATACACTTCATTTTCCTTTACAAAGCGTTTATTTCTGACCCTGACATGCTAACTGTGGTATTAACAAATTAAAAATTCATATCCTACAAATTATTTGTTGTAGGACAAAAATTTATTACCTATTCATGTTATCTAAATATAGAAATGATTTATTAAATACCACGGTAGTTTCCCAGTCTTACATGTCTTTACAGTCCGTGATATATCCTCGCATTCTTTATAACCCGAGGCAAATTCTTTGGAAGCCTGAACTGTGTCACAAAGTACAATCTATGTATTGATTTTAAACAGAATAGTAACTTGAGAAGACGTTTTGTACTCTTTGTAGACTATCCCACACTACCGATTTATGTATAAGGTTTGAATTTGACGTCATAATGTATACAAGCAAAAACCAAAGAAAAATAAAGAAAATTAAAAAATGCTCAACTATCATTTAACTATAATTCGATAAAATATTTAAAATCGATAAAAAACATCCTATTTCAGTGCAAAATGTACCTGTAGGCAGCGAAAAACATGTTGACAAAAAAATCATGACAATTTTGTGTAGGAATTTTTAATAATTGAATAGCACAACGATGAGTGAAATGCTACATCATTCCCCCTCCCCTTTTTAAGAATACACATGTATATTTGCTGTAAATATATTACTTCGTGATAAATCGCTTAACATTTATAGACTCTACACGTTTGGGTCTTTCCCTCGTCGCTGAAACCTTGTTATGCTACACGTTTTAAGCATTTTATTTCCTTTTTAGATAAACAATATGAGCATAGCATAATACATGACTTTCTATAATTTCTTTTATATTTTTACATTCCATAATAGCAAAATTAATCAAATTTCAACAGATCAGCACAGTAAGTTCTTGCCATTGTCTTAACAAGTTATAATCTAGATACTGCCTAGATACTAAGGGAAAAATAAACAAACCCGTCGTTCTCTTGCTAATTAAAATGTCACATATTCATTTTCACAATCTCCTTATATATACACAACTTACTTCCAGGTTGATTGGCTATTTTTCTTTTCTTTTTTTGATTTTGTTCGAATATAGCTATAATTAAAGGGAGACAATTTCACATATACAAGTTAGCGACAAAGGTCTGAATGCATCTAACTACGCGTATATAAATAAACCCGATAATAAAAAATAAAAAATAAATAAAAAAATCTACATACAAGACAGAAAGACAAATTATAAGTATATGACCAAAAAGAATTAAAATATAAACTTCAGAAAGCTTTCGGAAAACGAAAAGACAACGAAAGCAGTACAACATGTTACGTTCAATGAAGAGTAAATTCAGTGTGGTGTCTAATCTTCTTATCTAATTTGGAATACATGTATTTGATTTCATTTGTTAGATAGAAATCAAATCATTGCAACCAGGAAATCTTTTGTTTTCTCTATAATCTTACCTTCGCATTTGAACCAGATTTAAATTCGCCTGGTGAGTTCGTCCATATAAAAAGGACTAATATACCTAAGGAGCAATCAAGAAAACGTAATCCATTAGACAGACAAACCCGGGAAGACAAATGAACAACCACAAGCACAACAAATAAACATAGTAAACTAAAAAACAATGAACAACAGGAACTCCTATAAAAACCAGGAGTGAACCCAGGTGCCCCGGAAGGATAAGCAGTTCCTGCTCCGTATACGGCATCCGTCGTAAAGTTCAACAAAGTCAATCCAGTGGAAGTCACAAATCGGTGGAGGCACATGAAATGTTACGACAGTGGGAACAGGTCCAACATCATCTTAGATATTGGAACACTGTAAAGGTCAATCAATTCGTTATGACGACCGTAAAATTTGGTTAAGAAGCTTTTGTGACAGCAGTAATCCCCTTTGTCAAAAATCAGGGTAACTCAAGCATGCCCTTGATAATCGGATAAGCTGAGAAACGTAGACGTCGTATGCAGGCGATGCTGGTATATTGCTACTCAAGAAGGGAACGTTAACAATAGGAAAGTCACGTTTGTCATAAAGTTTTGTCTTCAAATGCCCCTCATTGTCTATTTCAAGAAACAAATCCAAATTTGAAGCGGACTTAGTTGTATCTGTAGTATCCTTCATTTCAAGCTCACTGGGGTAGATGAGACGTAGAATGTCTTGGAATCTGTCGTTATTTAATTAACGACAACATGTTATCTATATAACGAAAACTGAAATTAAAGGATTGGGCTAGTTTCTTTTTGTTTTCACGTAGTAGCCCTTGAATGAACATGATGAAGTCCGCTTCATATGATTACAGAAATATTAGTTACAAAAACACATCCGATTTCAGTGCAAAATGTATTTGTAGGCAGCGCAAAAATGAAGTCACAACAATGGTAAAAAAAATCTTTTGTGTATGTATTTTTATTAATGGAACAGTACAACGATGAGTGAGGAAGTACATCGTCCACCCTTTCTGAGAATACAAGTTTGGGTCTTCCACTGAAACCTTGTTGCGCTTCATAAAGAATAATAAATAGCTTGGCTACATGAAGGCTGGAGAAATAAATATCGTCAACTCTGTTACTTTGTTGAATATTCTATAATTCATGCATGCACCGTATATGCAGTTTTTAACAAATGAGCACAGTCTCGCAAAAAAGCATCCTCTTTACAAAGTATAATCGACTGACTACAAAGTAAAGCAAAAATAAACAAACTCTCCTGTTGATTAATAGATAATACATTTCCACATTGTAGAATTTATTTCCAGATTGCTTGAAGCATTTATTTTTTTCCTGGTATATCAGATATAGCTTTTATTTAAAAAAGGGCAATAATATCACATACAGAGGAAAAGTAAAAATTGCTACATCTAGCTACACGGTGCTGTCTCTGACTGGTGGATATTTTCTTCTTTTTATTAGAAGAGGCCACATGAAATTGGTTTTTAGTTCTTTGGATTTTTTTTACGGCAAAAATTGGTGCGAGCGAGCGAAATTTTAATTTTAATTTTTGTTCATGAGGACTAGTCTTTTTTTAGGCGAAGATCGAATTTACGTGCGGCACAATTTTTTTAACTGAAATATTGTAAATATTTTTTATAAAAGCCTTACATTATACCAAATTTTGGGAGCGTGCGAACACTATTTATTTTTAATTTCTTAAAAAACGAAGAATTTGGGGCGAATTTTAAGCATTTTTGAAATTGTTTTTTCTTAAAATTCACTAAGTCCGAAAATCAGAGCGGCCAAATCTAAAAATCAATTTGGTGTGGCCTTACTAATATCGACAGGAAGAAACCAATGAACGATACCCCCACCCCCCCAACCCCCCCACTCCCCCCCCCCCGAAAGAAAATATATAATAAAATGAAAAAATACAAAATAATAGATGCAAGGTCAGTACACCAATTGTAAATAAAAAATGACCAAAAAATAATTAAAATACAAACATAAGAAAACTATAGTTAGAAAAACATAAGACAACGAAAAAAGTAGAACATATAAAATGTGAGCAGATTAAAACATAAAAAGGTGATAAAAATGTAAAAAAAAACATCATTATGCATAAATGCGATAATATTTAATTTATTATTTAACAATTTTATAAAGGTAATTTTATGTATCAACTAAGACAATCAAAGAATAAAAAAAAAATACAAGATTTAGTTTCATAAAATTTTGACTCCTTTTAAATGCAGGAGACATCCATAGCGAAAGTTTGGAATGTCTAACACTGAAATAATCACAACTAAATTTCTATAAATCACAAAGAAAATTAATTTTGATAATACTTAACTTCAATGTTGCTTTAGTTCAATACCACATGAATAATTTTTAAATTCAATAAAATACATCCAATTTCAGTGCAAAATATACTTGTAGGTAGCAGAAAAATGCAGTCGTAACAATGGTAAAAAAGTCTTTTGTGTAGATGCATATTTATTACTGGAATCACACCCTCTTTATGAGAATGTGTGTTTTAAAGTACTACAAATATACGAAAATGTACAAAGTAGAGTCGATTGTTTAGAATGTAGATGTTTTAGCTCCACTTTATAGATCTATCCTATTCATACATATTTCCAGATTGATTGAGGTATTTTTTTTCACAAAGCTATAGATTTTATTAAATGTCGTAAATATCACATATAGAAAAACAATGACTAACGACAGAGGCTGAAATGTGTTATAGTTCCCATTTTGTAAATTAGAAATTTCCAAATGTATCTATAACACAGAAATTTCCAAATGTATCTATAACACAGAAATTTCCAAATGTATCTATAACACAGAAATTTCCAAATGTATCTATAACACAGAAATTTCAAAATGTATCTATAACACAGAAATTTCCAAATGTATCTATAACACAGAAATTTCAAAATGTATCTATAACACAGAAATTTCCAAATGTATCTATAACACAGAAATTTCCAAATGTATCTACAACACAGAAATTTCAAAATGTATCTATAACACAGAAATTTCAAAATGTATCTATAACACAGAAATTTCAAAATGTATCTATAACACAGAAATTTCCAAATGTATCTATAACACAGAAATTTCCAAATGTATCTATAACATAGATGAAATTTCTAATTTACAAAATGGGAAATAAAAGAAATGCATCACACTACATGCCCCTTTTCATTACTGAAATACATTTTCCTTCTATTTTTATTTTTCACAAATCAATAATATTGAGACGAAGAATATTGATGATTAATATCCCCACCAAAATAAAAATAAATAAATAAATAAATAAAAAGTAAAATAAAATGTGTTCTCTGACGTGAGGTGCTATGGAAGGTTAACCGTGTCCTTCTCCGTTAGGATACTCGTCATGTTCAATGAAGAGTAAATTCAGTGAGTTGTCTATTCGAGTAATCTGGTAAGGCGAGGAAAACCGAAGGCCCGTCCTACAGTTATAAATTCAGAGAAAAATACAAAACCGAGATAGGGAAGGACGAGATTTTTAAAGTGATGTACATTTCAAATGAACGAATGCAGAAGGGCAAAGCCATTATCCAGAATATTTTAGAGAAGATTAAAACTTAGAACGCTAAAACAAATGTAAACTAAATGGAGGCAGTGGGAAACGACTGTTATCCTCGCACTGCCCAATGTTGCATCCCTCATGTTTCAAATACTGCAGTATTTTCCAAGTCGCATGTTTGCATATAACTTTTTATCAAATCAACTTTCAAACTGTTTTTTATCAATTATTTCCCCCGAGAAAAGGCCTTATTCTACATCTAAATATGGAGTATGAAAATACCGTATAGAAATAAAATGAAAAAGGAGTTTAGGCCACAAGTTTAAATTCTAGAATTTCAAGCTTCAACCTCTGTAAACCCTAAGTTTTGAAAATCAAAATTCAAAAAGCTAAATGCACACTAACATATACTGTGTAAAAATACTATATGGAAATGAAATGCACACGGTAAAAATGAAAGAGGAATTTAGATCACAAGGTTAATTTCACAATTTTAAATATTCGACCCCTATGGGCCCAAAGTTTTTTAAATAAAAATTATAAAAGTGATTACTTTAAATGGGGAAATCTATTTTAATTTTTTAGATAGAAACTTCTAAAAAAAGAAGGATATAGACATACATTTATAGGCTAAACATAACAATTCCTTAGAGGCTTATATGAATAATTACGCTCTGTAAAAAAAATAATATACATTTTACATGTACGAGTACAGAAGGCCAAAACCATTACTCAAAATGTATTGCAGCAAATTATAACATATATGTACAAAGGTGATTTAAATATTTTTAAAAAAGCATCTAATATGCATAACTATGTCCGAGGAAGCTATTATTTAATTTAACAATTTTGTAAAGGTAATTTGCAAGATTCAGTCCGTTAAAATTTCGTTTTGTACATTTTTTTGGAATATCAAGGACAGAAATGATTACAAGTAAAATGGGTTATTTCTATAAACCACAAAGAAATTAAAATTTGATAAAACGTTAACTTCAGTCTAACTTTAATTCAATAATACCAGGCGAATAATTTTAATTTCAATAAAATACATCCGATCCGATTCAATACTATATGAATAATTTTAATTTCAATAAAATACAACCGATCCCAGTGCAAAATGTACTTGTAGGCAGCAAAAAAAAATGCATTCATGACAATGATAAATTGGTCTTTTTTTATATGCATGTTTTATTAATGGAACAATACAACGATGAGTGAGGCAGTATTTTATCCACACGTGGGTCTTCCCCTCGTCGCTAAAACCTTGTTACGCTACATGATTTAAGCATTTTATCTCGTTTAAAAAAAATAAAATGGGGATATCATAAAAGATGTACATTTTAATAAATCATATGTCGTCACATATTACATTGTTTTAACACAATAAAAATCGTGTTTTGTCATATATAGCAATGTTTTAACACAAAAAATATTATCTCGTCATATAAGGCAATATTTTACCTTATTAATTAAGGATTCGTCAAATAAAGCATTGTATTTACAAAACAAATCCTATCACATTATTTTTACACAAAAAATAAAAAATTCGCCACTATTTAGCACTGTTTTTACACAACAAAGTAAGTCTCATTTTATGAAGCACCGATTTTACACAACAAATCAGGCTTGCTGTAACCATGCCTCGTCATATAGGGCGTTGTCTTTACACAAGAGATCCCCTCTCGTCTTTCACATGAGAAATCATATCTAGTCAAATGAAGCATTGTCTTAACACAACAAATCTCGTCTCGGCATATGAAGCATTGTCTTTACACAAAATATATTGCTAGTTACAAAGATAGAGAATGGAAACGGGGAATGTCAAAGAGAGAACAACTCGATCAAAGAGCAAAAAACAGCCCAAGGCTACCAATGGGTCTTCAATGCACCGAGAAAATCCCTGACCCGCATGCGGGCTTCAGCTGGCCCCTAAACAATAATGCATACTAGTTCAGCGAAATTGAAGCCACACAGAGAGTATTGTTTTTCAAAACAAATCAAGTATTGTCATATAAAGCATTTTTTCACAATAAATCACATCTCGTTATATACTGCATTATTTTTGCACAACAAATTAGGGATTCTTCATATATAGCATTGTTTTACACTATAAATTAGATTTAATTATATGAAGATTGTTTTTATACAAGAATTCGCCTTTCGTCATATATGGCATTGTATTACACATCATGTCTCGTCATATGAAACATTTCGTTTTACACAACAAATCATGTCTCCTGGTAAAAAGCATTATTTTTACACAGAAAATCATGTCTCGTCATATGAAACATTGACTAAAAAAAATGTATGTCTCGTCATATGATGCATTGTCCTTACACAATAAATCACGTCTTGTTATATAAATGTACAAATTGTATATGTGTGTGTTGTGTTGTACGTGCATTTTGTATTCGGCTGACCCCTATGGGTCAATTTTTTGGCAAATAAATACATTATATAAAGCATTGACTAAACAAATACTCATGTCTCGTCAAATAAGCGTCGTTTTTCCAAAACAAATCACATCTTATTGTATGAAGCATTGGGTTTACACAACAAATCACGTCTCGTTTTACACAGAAATCATTATTCGTCATAAATAATATTGTTATTAAACAACATATTATGTCTCGTCATAATAAGTGTCAGGGAGCAACCATTTGATTTTTATGGGGGGGGGACTAGGATGAAATGTGTCAATTAATCATTGTTTTTACAAATAAATCATTTCTCGTCATATAGAACGTTTTCATAACAAATCACGTTTCATCGTATGAAGCATTGATTTTACACAAAAAAAATCATGACTCGTCATATGAGGCATTGCTTTTGACACGACAATCAATGGGTTTACACAGAAACCATTAAGCGTCATAAGTTGTTTTGTTCTTACACAACAGATTATATTTCGTCATATGAAGCGTTAGGGAGCAACTATTTGATTTTATGGGGGGGGGGGGGGGCTAGAATGAAATGTTTGATGCAGCATATTTTTTCGACGAAAGTTTCGTCCTTGATTTTTTGGTGTAAATGTTTTATTTCCATTTAAACCAAAACAATTCCTCAATGACACAGGTCCTGCATTTGTTTTTCAAACCTAAAATCAGCCTGCCTTTTTGTTACCATTAATCACATCTCGTCATATAAAATATTGTTTTTACACAATAAATCCCGTCTCGTTATATAAAGAATTGTCTTTACATAGCACACCATGTCTCGTCACATAAAGCATTGTGTTTAGAAAATAAAGCAAAAATAACCAAACCCTGTAGTCCACCTGTGACAGTAGTATTTCCAAATTCATTGAAACATTTTTTCTTATTACGACAGATATAGCTATTATTATTGGGATACCCTGTTGTACCACTTTGGACAAGTATTTCCAAATTCATTCAATTTTTGTCCTTATTACCAAAGATATAACTATTATTAAATTTGCAACAAAATAAAACCACTATAAGCCGCTTACAATGACTCCTCTTTGTTATTAGATAACTAAAGTGACAGAAATAATACCACTAAATGATAAACCAAATAAACTAAATTGTACATGCAAAGCTAACACACAATTGTAAATATGTGACAAAAAGAATTAACATACAAATGTTAGAAAACTTGTAACTAAAACATACAATAAAAAATAAAGCATTTGAAATGTGATCCCCACAAAAAATCTGAAATACATAACCAAAAATTTTGAAGATTAAAAACACAATAAGTTGTTTAATGCAGGGCAGGAGACGAACGAAAATCTTGATTGTCTGGGACTGAGAGCAAATTTTGATAAACCATGAAAACCTTTGTTATTATTTTATGGAAATCTGTCACCCACTTTAGCACCGAAAAATGTTGATATTTGTTGGAGGCTGATACCGGATGCACAACGCAATAAAAATTAATCACTGTAACCTTGTAGTCAAATTATCTAAGTTTCAACGGCTTTGAAAAAAAACCAACATATCTTTCAACTGAAATTTTATTAATATTTTATTAATCATATGCCATTCCCTCAAATTCAGAGTATCAGATGAAATAAATAACAGGTGTTTGTACAAGGCATTTTCAAAATAAAATTCATTGTTAAACTTCCCCTTGGTATCTAATTTTGAATAAACTTAAATACATTTTAATTTAATAATATTTTATTGTCTTATATCGCAATTAGGATCGAGCAGCAAGTTATTCAAACATTAATTTCTGCCCTCTTCTTAAAAATATATTATGAGTACGATACTGGTATATCATGTGGCATAGAGGTCGTCACAGATAAACAAAAACATTATAAAGATGCAGTGAATTAATTCATATAGAACTAGCAAGTAAAATCACAATAACTACCAATAAATAAACAACAACACGTGCCATCATGGAAGAAAAGAAAAATAAGGAACCGGGATAGTATAAGTACAGTTATCGTATTTCCCCATGCCTATATCGACCTGCTGAGGCCTTCACAATTTCCCGTTTTTCGGCACTGTGACGTCGTAAAGAGTTGACCCGATCTTAATATGAGCTGACCCGAATATATCAGCGACGTCATAATGTTTGACCCAACGTTGACCCGAATATATCAGGAAACATCCGGTTATGGGCAGATGGCCATTGAAAAGTAAGAAATTCCATTAAGATTGCTAGTTAACAATACGATAAATTTATCATCAAGTTTTCTTCAAACAAATATTGTAAAATATAAGCCGCTCGACACAATATGAAGATTTTTAGCTCGTTCGCTACGCTCACTCGCCGAAAAAGCTTCACATTGTGTCTCGCGGCTGATATTTTACGATATACGTTTGCAGAAAACCTGATAATATGTACATACTTTGCATAGGCGTGAATATACATATTGTTATGAGTACATCTTCCCTTGACCAGCAGTATGTTAAACAAAATATATCCTGACCTTTACAAAAAGAATTCATTATTATTACAAACATGGTGCTGATTGATAGAAGGTTGGAAAAGATTGAATACTACTTAATTTAGATGTTACCCTAGCACTTTAAACGATAGCTCGAAACACTCCTGTCACAAACTGTATTTGTTGAAATAAAATAGGATATCGGGAAAAGTCGTCATTATCAAGGTTTTTCTGTGAAATTCAGAACAGCTCTAAACACTCCTGTCACAAACTGTATTTGTTGAAATAAAATAGGATATTGGAAAAAGTCGTCATTATCAAGGTTTTTCTGTGAAATTCAGAATGAATTTATGTTTCTGACTATCCTAGAATTTAGCAGCTTGTGAAAACTTTAAGCCTTTAAAATAAATTATTAGTTAGGTATGCCTTTCAATCTTACCCCCCCTCCCCCCATAGCTACCGATAAAATTTACATTCTAAAAAGAAATGTGGTGGTCATTTCAAGAAAATAAGACTTAATTGGGCGACATTTGGACTTATACAAAATTAAATAAATATGAAAACAGCAATTTTTTTCGGGGGTTTAAATCAATTTATAGTATGATTATTTAAAACAATTTTGCACCACACAAGCACATACAAATTGCAGGTGTGTTAAACAAATTTCGTCTTAATTAGGACGTATTGGAATGAATTGGGAGTTATGAGAAAACATGTATTACGTTTGCTGTTAGCGGCGATACATTTCGGAAGAAAACATTAATCTAAATACATTTGTTTACAACCCGCTCACATTTCATTCCTCCAAACCACATCCTAATTTTAAGTTGTAGGTGGGAGACCTGACCTAAATTTGTCGTCTCATATTTCACATGCTTCAGTTATTACATATATATATATATAAAACAATACAAGTACGTTAATAAGTTGTTTTTATTTTGAATAAGATTAAAACCGTATGATATCATTTATATTGAGTTCTTGATGATGCTAGTAACATTACCACCGAGTTCCGTCTATTAAATTATAAGCTAGACTTAACTTTAACCGTAACCCACGCCGGTATAACACAAACTTACTATGGTAATTTTTCAATTGAAAACATTAGATGCTATATTATAGAAACTATCCGAGTGCGTAAATAAACCACAAGAAGAGTGTATCCGGCAGACAGCTAGTTTTTTTTTTTGTCATCGCGGTATAAAGGATAATACATGACTAATTTAGCAGGGGCGATCCTGAACACAGATCTCATTTGAATATTTGTAAATATACCGTTACTATCAATAGAATGTCTTTTCCAGCGTGGCTCTTGTTTTCTATTGGATGTAACCAAGAAAATAATGATGAAATTGTACAATTTTGGACGTTCCGCCGGGAAAAGGAATGGTATCTTTTACACATTTCCGGAATTTAAGGTAAAAACAAACTTAGTATATAAAGACCCCAAATCTTTAATATTTCATTTTATTTTATTAAATCGAGAAGAATACTTCTGAAAAAATGAAGTTCAATTTTACACAGTGTATGTATCTAATAATTACCTTTTGATATTGTTGCCAAATATTTTTCCGGTTCCCGGTTTAACTACATTTTATTTTATAGTTATACTGGAGTTAAGAAAAGTTGTTATATTTATATGTTTCTTTGATTTTAACATACGTTCCTTTATTTGTTTATAGTACATTTTAAACTCTTTTTTTTTCTCTTGCAATTTCCCATTCAATAATTATTTTGCGCTAGCTCTATTCAATATTCTGAACTTTATACATGTTATTAAACAATAAGATATTTAATTTAATATATCATCGGGTAATTGCAGGTTTCATCATATGTCAAATAGTATTTGCTTTGACGTTAGGAGCGCCAGTTGAAAAGTTTAAACCATGGCAACGACCATGTGCCGGAAGTTCGCCAAGTGTTCACGTCCTTGATATACAAATTCCAAAACCAACTCCTGATGAAATTATTCCAAATCTGGTAAAAAAGTCAACCCTGTTTTTAGTAAAAGTGGAAAATGCAACATCGGAACTGGTAAGTATAATCGCTATAAATTGTAACTGTTACTATTTTATCACTCAATGTAAGTGTCTCTTATACGTTGTTGCTCGTATGAAACATCTCACCTGTCTTGTACCTAATAGAATTTTAATTTAATACTTTGATGTGTGGTTTACACGTAAAGAAGATTTCTGTTGATCTTTACATCTTTCATGACATCAGAAAATAAACATTTAATTGTAAATGTAAAGTTAATGTCACCTTACTTGTGAGGTACGTTGAATAACTAATACATCATTAATGAAACATAATTTAGGAATCCAAAATTTTAAAAAATTAAAAACATTGAACTATATGAGTGATTAATTTCTTATTTTAGATTAAATATAATATCATCCTCCCAATTAAGGGTTTTGTATCCACGTTCGTTCCGTTTGTAGGAACCAACTTGGATACAAAACCCTGACTTGGGAGGATGTATAACATTGTCGTTGATTGTGTACCGCCTTTACTTACATGTAAATATGACATGTAATGACACTGACTTTTTTATTTTAGAAAAAACGTTTCATTGCTGATAATAGCATCATTAATATGCTCGAGAGGCAGCCAAAGATTGAATCATTTCCTACAGATTGTGTTATATCACAGATACAGGTTAGTAGGTAGCTATAACACAATTTATTCAAGCTGAACTACGAATTAGTTATAAGCACAATTGACAGCAAATCAACACTACACTCATTCTCTGTCCTGAGATAATTTAGCTAGGAGGTCGTTTTGGCGATTTGATCTCCTTAGGTCTTTCCTGAGGAATTGTGATGCGACGTATTTTTTATTTTTAAATATCCACATAAGTTTATCAAAACTGCTATCATAGACTGTTTAGTACCACGGATAAGCCTCTGGTAGTTTTTGCTACAGTCCATGTTAATATCAATAACTCTGATGTTAGTATTTTGGTATAAGAGTGGAGCAGGTACGTTAAAAATTATATCCGTACCTAAATTTTTGGAAACGAAGGAGCATCATGATATTTGGAAAATTATACTGCTAAATTATTTCAATACGAAGAAGTATAGTCTTTCAATCACTAAACTGTATACTGAATTCCGTATCGGATAAAACAACAACCTTTTGTCTATCAAAATTTGGTGGTTTACATTGTTCTACAGTATGTTTTAGCTATTTTCGGTCGACCACTAGAACAGAATTGCGCTAAAATTACATTCTCTCAAAATAAATCATTTTAAACAAAGAAAAATTAGAAAAAAAACAATGTTTCTGTAAATTTTGAAATAAAAAAAAGCATTTTGAGCAATAAATGAAAATGTTGTGGCATTAAAAAATCACTTAAAGTAAATTTTGTTTATGGGATTGCCTTTTTTACTGTGAAATAGTGGTATCCCAAAGGTTATGGCACATGAATGAGCATTTTTCTTTCCTTCAGAAAAACCAAGAAATTCATTTTCAGGACAGTAATGTTTGTTTTCCTCAACTCTAACTTCCATCATTTTCACTAATGAGTGAAAATAGCTTATGGTTTCTTGATATAAAGTTTAAACTTTCGAAATTACTTGTTTTGCATTTGAATGTTAACACAAGTTACTATCACGATATTTTCTAATGGAGGAAGCAATTTATTTTATGGGACTTAAGAAGGAATTTGATAAAAAAAAAATTAAAAAAAAAATTTAAAAAAAAGAGGCAAGGCTCCAGTATTTGGTGAAAATAAAAGGCAGGCTAAATATGTGGTGATAAATAGAGGACTGAATATTATGTTGTTATCAAATACATGTAGTAGTATCTTTTGAAGAAAAAAAAAACGAACAAATGGGATGCTCATGGGTAAAACAGTTGCTCTCTAATGTAAACTTTTGATGGCAAAGGCGTGAATCAAAACTGGAAAAAATCATATACACAGACGATTAGCACTGAAATGTAAAATAAGGTTTTGACTTTGTCATAAAAATAAAATTGAGTTTGGTTATTCAGAATTCTGACCCCAAAAAATCAAAGAAAAAAGGAACATTATTGCTGGTTGCACATTTAAATGCATTGTTCATCTGAAAACTGTGAACGGAAGCGATTAAACACTCCGCGTCTTTCAAGGTTCTCACCTTCAAGAATAAATGAAAAATTACCAAATAAAGAATACTTAGGTGTGTAATAAAACTCTAGCACCCCACTCATCTGTATTAGACACCTAAGATATTATTTATATAAATAATTTGATAAAGACATATTTGATATTACATGTTACATATTATTTGCCATTGTCGCTTATTTCTTTGTGTTTTTAATGTGTTTTGGAGTAGAATTTTTATTTCAAACAGTTTGTGGTTTCAGTTGAATATCGTCTTTATTTTTTTTATAAGAGGCCATTAAGAGCTAGTTCCTTAGTGTAGGGTTATGTCACTTGTTAAAGTTGTCGGTATGATGATCTCTTTTTGTACTTTGCGGATCCCCCATTGACATATGGTTGTAATATCATTTTATTATTCTTTTTACAGGATGTTAACAAAGAAAATTACCTAAAGATTTCAAAGATTTACATTTTTATTGAACACTTCAAGAAATTTGACGTAAACATTGATTTCCTTGAAGTATCCAGTAGTATCCTAGTGTCCCTTAATGACATTCTATGTGAGTTTTCCCTCTTGGTAGACATTTCTGGGTATCAACCAATCAGAAGTCTGGATAGAACTATTATCAATCAAAATTATCAAGCATTTGCCGCTTCAGAATTTTATAATTGGGCCTATGTTCTTCTTAGAGACGTCAAAATATTCGGAAGATCAGTGTTAAATGTGGTAAAAAATGGCCAGTTTACTGGATAACTTTTACACGGAAATGTTTTTAAAATGATCTCTTGAGGAACTAGAGAAATCCGGAAACTTGCTGTGATATTTTATATGTTCTTTTAACAATACTATTTACATTCTCTGAGAGTTATATCCGTCCAAAGTTAGTGAGATAGAAGACTGTCAGAGAAAATTTATGTCACTTTTTGTTTATAATAATGTCAAATTTAAGTGTTATTAAGTTGTTGTAACCTACATGTAATAATTTGTAAGTTTTGTTCTGGTTAAATGATGTGTCTTCTACATATTTTACCTTTACCGTCCGCTGTTACCTTATTGTTATGAAATCTGTATAAGCTAATTCATCATATGTATTTTATTAAGGAACTTTGCACAATCACAGATTTTTTTTAAATGTAAATGTATAATACTGGAGAGCATTTAGGATGAATATTTTTAAAACTACTATTGTTTAATTCTTACATATATCATATGATATGCATAATATTTGTTAATAAGTATTTTTGTTATGAAATTACAAGGGTGAGAAAGGGTAGAATCGAATTTTTACATATTAATAGAAACCATTATTTTATTGGGTTTTCTAATATTGCTGCCAATATCGTATCAAATGTTTTATGTTCAAGAGGTTTTGTTTATTAGCCATATTTCATTGTAAATATTTTATCATACTAATTTATTTTTTAAACAAAGAATTTGCTTTGAATAAAATATTTTTATATGTACATTGAATGAGTTGTTTTGTGTTTGTTTTTTATTTATTTATTATTTACCTATTTTGTTGTTGTTGCTTTTTAAAAGGTTGGTAAATCTAATTTTGGTTTTGCCTATTCGTTTGTTTTTTCTTTTTCGTCTAACTTGGTTACAGTTTAAGTTCTGCATGCCTCATTTTCAAGGATTCCAGTCTATTACTTAAATCATCCCCTTCATCCTTCCTCTCCTCAAAATCTCGAAGTAAAGATCATTTCCGAAACTTTGTCTTGATTTCTGATTGTCTATACTTAATGCATCTCTGGCTTGCTTTGTTATGGATAAAATATCTCTTTTCTGTGCTACTTCTGCCTCGATATATCTAAGAATTGCCTTTTCCCTTAGAGTTTCTCCTTGAACGAATTGTAATTTTTCCTTCAAATGTGTCAAAACTTGAACTGTACTAGTAATTTTAGCAATTCCTCATTTCTCTCTTCCATTTTTTCATTGTAAGTTTGGTTTTCTATCTTTAACTGTTCTAAATCAATTAAATTAAGCCAGCTGTTAACCCCTCCTTAGATTTCAGTTCCATTTCTTTCTTTTTTAAGTTGTTTTTCAATTTTATATTCACTAATCGAACATCAAAAAGGAGGCAGTGGTTTTCCTGATCTGTTACTAACAGACTTTAGTGCCATTTAAAAAAAAATAATCCATAAATCTATTTCTTTCCTCACCCATTTCTGTTTCTTTTTCTTCACATTTCAACCTTGAGTCATCCTTTTCTTCTTTATACTGTTCTTTTTCTCTGGCATCTTGACTTCTAAGTTCATCTAGGTGATTTATATATTTAACATATTTAGAATCCTGATCACTGGCAGTTTTGTCATAGTCTTGTCGAGTATCATCTACTTTCTTCTTTCTGAAGAATTCAGCAAGTTTGTGTTGTAACTGGTAGTTCTGTTGTGAAGCTGTTCTCTTTCTGTCATCACTTTTGTTCATCTTTATAATAGCTCTTGACTACCAAACTGTGGTTTCAGGTAATATTCCTCATCATCCTCTTCCTCTTCTTCCCCTTTTACTTCTCCTTCCTTTTCCTCCTCTAAAAATGGTGTCATGTGACCATCTTTGATCACTGCTGAGGGAGGTCTAGATCTTTCTGTTGTCCCCCGCTCTAAAACATCTGGTCTGACCTCAGATACTGAACTTGTCTCCCTAGATAACTTGTTACCTCTACACCTGTTCCATTCTTCTTTGGACGTTCACCCTCAGCATAAGTATCACTCTGGAGTACAGGTGACTTTGATTCTGTTTCCTCTCCCTCATCTAAAGGTTTTTCTCCTTCACCAGCAGGTGTGGCCTCTCCTTCAGGTTTTTGTTCTTTCTCACCTTCTGGCTTTCCTTCTTCAGCTTGTGCCTCACCTTCACCTTCAGGCTTTTGTTCACCTTCACATTCACCTTCAGGGGTTTTTTCCTGCTCTTCTCACTATCATTATGAAGTGTGGTAAGCCTTATAGGGACCAAATTTTTATGCATCAAGGTCCTTCTACTTACAGGTCTGCATATTCTTAAATTCAGTTGTTATCCATAACATTTTTGCATGTATTTCCCATAGGGTTTTATGTTGACCTAAACCCTCTGCTGGTGGCCATCTTGAATGAGGGATTGACACCTTATGAGGAACGTTCAGGCCATGTTTTGTTTTAAGCAATTCTGCAGTTCTGTAGATTTTTGTTATAAGCCATAGACACTTTCTGTCAAGCTTTTTTTAATCAATCAATGAGAAAAAAGAATTGCCCATGATTGCCATGCTTGCTGCCCGATCGGGACGAAATGAGGAAACTTTGTAAAGAACCTCCCATAGATGCTTCCTTCCAAGTTTCGTTTGGCCCAGCGACTTCTGAGGAGAAGATTGTTTTATATCAGCTAATCAGAAAAAAAAAGAACTGGCCATGGCGGCTATATTTGTAGTCCGATCGTGACGAAATGAGGAAACTTTATAAATAACCTTCTATACATGCTTCCTGTCAAGTTTTGTTCCATTTGGCAAAGCGATTTCAGAGAAGATTTTTTATATCAGCCAATCAGAAACAAAAACTGCCCATGGTGGCCATATTTGTAGTCTAATCGGGACGAAATGAGGAATTTTTTGTAAAGAACCTCCCATAGATGCATCCTGTCAAGTTTCGTTTTATTTGGTCAAGGAGTTCAAGAGAATTCTTTTAATCAACCAATGAAATACAAGAATTGACCATGATGGCCGTGTTTGTTGTCCGATGGGGACGAAATGGTGAAACTTTGTAAAGAACCTCCCATAGATGGTTCCTGTCAAGTTTCGTTCCATTTGGCCAAGCTAGAGGAGAAGATTTTTTATATATCAGCTAATCCGAAACAAGAACTGCCCATGGCGGCCATATTTGTGGTCCGATCCGGACGAAATGTTGAAACTTTATAAAGAACCTCCCATATATGGTTCCTGTATAGTTTCGTTCCATTTGGACAAGCGATTTTAGAGAAGATTTTTTTATATTTCAGCCAATCAGAAACAACAATTGCCCATGGTGGCCACATTTGTTGTCCGATCGGGACGAAGTGATGAAACTTTATAAAGGGGCTTATATAGATGCTTCCTGCCAAATTTAATTCCATTTGGCCCATGTGGTTTTAGAGGAGAAGATTAAAATGTGAAAAGTTAACGGATGGACGATGGACGACAAGTGGTCACAAAAAGGAGTTTTTGGAATCCGAAAGTGATGCCGTTTGAACGTGTCATCTTCTCATTATCAATTGCAGAATTGATAGCTTGAAATTTTCTATTTTTTGCAATTAAAATCAGCGTTACAGATATATGAACAAGAAGACATTAACAGCGGCTTTCCAATGATTAGTTCTCATAGCCAAAGTTATGGAAACCCAATAACAAAATGAACAGTATTATGCGTAATCCATGATTTGTACTGAAGTAATCGTTAAATTTTGAAGCATCTTCCGTTTTCAAAAATCTTACCAAATATTTATCTTTGGTTGTATGTACTGAGGTTTCTCCTACAATTTCTATAAAAGATCTGTTCATTCTCTGTTGTTCTTCCTTTCTGTTCGGTTCACTGGCATCTAAACGTTTGTTTAATGACCTTTAAACTACTGATATAGTACGTTATTACAAAGATACAATGAAAACCATGATCAACTATTTGTCGATATTTACTGAATTGTTCTTTCTTGGAACATTGTAAAAAAACTTAAATATGATTCATAATTTTGGTTTCTTCTTCCAATTCTTTCTGTGCTTTGTATTACTGGTATGTCTTAAATTGTCGAAATATGCATATATATACCAATCGTAGTATATCGTAATTGTATCATAGAATTTTCTTGAAACGTCGGACTTTATCCCCCTTTTGCAACTCTGTTCTTATCTGAGAGTGTATTTTTTTTTTTGCTTTGCTGTTTTGATCTTTCTGGCATTCACATTTTCTGTTCATTATTTTGAGTAGGTGTTTCGGCTTACAATATTATGGCCTCTAGTACTACTGAAAAGTCATATATTGAAGAGAATATGAATATGTAAAGTCAAGAAATACCAAACGGATATTCAAAGGAGGGAGAAATCTAAACAACTAACAAACTCCGGAGAACAACAAAGACAAGATCAAAACAATATAATATACAATGCATTATTAAAATTGATATCATAGAACGTCTATTGAGTGGGTGATTCTGACGATAGACACCCCCCCCCTTATGTATATCATATGCATCTGAATTTGCTCTTTGGAACTTGTCAGTAATCATCTTGTATTTCAAAACATTTTGATTTTTGGCATTAGAGCCTGTATCGCTCTTTTAGCCCATTTGAAATGTAAGGTCTGTTTTATCAACAAACTGACCTTGACATTTGACCTTTGACCAAAAACAATTTGCATCTATCCTTCAATATGAGTTCCTGCCAACATCAGTTACAATCTGCTCCTGAGCAAATGTAGAGGGTATTGCTGTCATATATCCTGCAAAGTTTCATAACATTTCATGATGTAGTTTCAGTGAAATTTTTGAAAATTGGCCAGTATAAATCAAAGAGGCCTCTGGCGGCTATGTTCTTCATGCAACCGGAATCAAAGGTGCATAGTTTGTCGAGGTCCTTCCATACATCATTCCTACAAAATTTGGTTACAGTCCACCAATTAGTTTTAGAGGAGAAGATATAAATGTGAAAAGTTCACAGACAACAGACGCAAAAAGATGACTTAAGCTCACATGGCCTCTAGGCCAGGTGAGCTAAAACAGCATATTGTCTGTCTAAGGTATGAATGGCTTTTAAAGAAAATTGACTTAAAGCAGGATATTTTTATTGAAACACCTGCCTATTAGTATGCAAGGATTCTAAATTTGTGTATAATCACAAATATCAGAGGTTATTTATTATTTTTATCCCATAATATGTCTTATATGGAATTTTTCATCAGGAAATTCCCAATAATTTTGCTGTTTTTTTTCATACAGTTTACAGGTTATAATGGAAAATATTATGGGAAGAACAATCCAGATCTCTTTTCCACAAATCTGAATAATGCAGGTAAGGAAATATAGAATAACAATAGTGAACAAATTCTCCTGAACTGGTACTGAAGGGAGTCTTAAAACTTGAAATGGGGTAATGAGATTACTTCATAATGAACCCCACAAAGGAAATTTAAGGTAAAAAAAACAGTGAAGAAGAAAAAGAGCTGTTCCTTCACTTTAACTTTTAACCTCACCAGTGGTGTGTTGTTGTTGACCTTTCCTGTTATCGGTTGATTGTGTTGTTGTTGACATTTGTTATCGCTTGATTGATTGGTGTGTTGTTGTTGACCTTTCCTGTTATTGGTTGATTGGTTGTTGTGTTGCTGTTGACAATTGTTATCAGTTGATTGATTGGTGTGTTGTTGACCTTTCCTGTTATCGGTTGACTGGTTGTTGTATTGTTGTTGACATTTCTGTTATCAGTTGATTTGTTGTTGTGTTGTTGTTGTTGACCTTTCTGTTATCGGTTGATTTATTGGTGTGTTGTTTTTGACCTTTCCTGTTATTGGTTGATTGATTTGTGTGTTGTTGTTGACCTTTGCTGGTATTGTTTGATTGATTGATGTGTTGTTGATGACCTTTCCGTTATCAGTTGATTATTTGTTGTGTTGTTGTTGACCTTTTCTGTTATTGGTTTTATTATTTATTTTGAATTATTTTTTAGAATTGTAGAAAAGGGGGAACATTTTTTTTAAAAAGGGAAATATTGATCATCTCTTTTTAGTATACTTGCATAAGGTGGAGATAAAGCTGTTATATCAGAGAACTTTTATTCATGTAAATCAATAAGTTTCATATATTCTTAGAATAAGATAACCATCAGAAAAATTATTCATGTAAATCAATAAATTTCATATATTCTTAGAATAAGATAACCATCAGAAAAATTATCCTACAAAGGGTCAGAAAAATGATGCATTTATTTAAGACATAACCTAAAGAATAAAGAAATTGACTTTGGTGTAATAAAAAATCCAATGTTTTAATAAAATCAGATCTTTCAGTCAGCGCTGTATTTATCACATTCAAGTATGCAACCTGAACATAAGAAAATATTACCAACTTTAATATTAAAGGATCAAACTATTCAAAAATAATTAGTAAATGTTTATTTAAACTTCAGAGTGGACTTGCATATCAATATGAAGCAAAATTTAGTTTTAAACACATCAAATATCATTAACCAACAATAGCAGACATTATAATATATAATATATATAAAATTTGCTAGTACACATATAATTTAACACCACCAGAACTGTATATAGAAAGCATCCCTTAAAAATCAATGTAAATTATATATCTTCTGTCTTCATATTTGTCCATTCATTTGATCATATCTATATGTACTAAAATTAACAACATTTGAATGTATCGTTTGAAATAGGCTTTCCTTTAAAATATAACAGGACAGAAGCCATACTGATATCACAATTCCCACAAGTGGGGTGATAAAACTCACAACATTACAGAAAAGTTTTTCTTTCAAGGTCTGATTTGTTTGTATAAAAGATATGAATTATTTGTTAATATGTGTGATACAATGAACCATCAATCAATATCTGATCAATAAACAAGAAACTGTTTGAGTGACAGAAGACAGAATTTCTCCCTCATCAATGTTTGAAGCCACCCGCCTACAGTCTACTAACCACCAGATATTACCATTAGAAGAATTGGTTAATAAAACTATCAAAATAACATTTAACAACGAACTATTGCAAAAACCATAAACAAGCCTTCCAAATAGATCTCAAGAGTTCAACAAAGGTACATGTATTAAGTCATATCCCACCTATAAACATTGTATAACCATGTGACATATCTATTTTTACTTCTATATGATAATGAGGAACATTGGTTGGTTATCTCCCTTAACCAAGGTAACAAAGGATGAGAACTGATATTCCTCAGGGCTAAAGGGAGACTATTTTATGTCCCGTTGGGTAACATGCAGAGATGATTTTCTTCATCAAGAAAAATATGATTTTCTTCATCAAGAAAAATAAACTACTGTGACAAGTATGGGTCGGCAATTTCCATGTTTTCTATACGGAGTGCGCTCTGACGTCCCACGGCCCCAGCATATCACAAAAAAAGTGTGAATCTTCCAAGGAAGACATGTGTCGCCTGCGAACGTCAACGTTTACAAAAGATATTAAATTTTTTTTCTAAATGAAATATATATGCACACCTTTCCATTAAGGTTAATGCACAGAGAAAGTTGGATCAAATTGCTTTGAGTGGGTTATGGAGTAGTTGAGGATAGAAGTTTTGCCCCCCCCCCCCCCCTTTTTTTCAGAAATGTCAATTTTAAAAAAAAAAAAAAAATTTAATTTCCTAAAAATGAAATATATATGCACACCTGTGCATTAAGGTTAATGCAGAGAGAAAGTTTCATCAAATTCCTTTGAGCGGTTTACGGGTAGTCGAGGATAGAAGAAAAGTGTGACGACGCAAGACGAAAGACGACAGATAGTGATCCCTATGTGTTGACCATGCGTTCAGCAGGCAACACAAAAAGGCCGTCGGAGCAATCTCGGACAAAATTTATGAGTGATCATATGCACGTGAATTTCAGTTTTTTCATTTTTAATTTTTTTATACATGTATTTGGTCTGCCATTATACAACTCAATAGCCAATACATTGAAAAATGACAAATATTTTCATGACTACAATATCTTCTTACAGTATATAAAACCTTTTTTGATTTTGGTACTTAATTTTGACTATTATCATCTGAAGCATATCAATTTTGAATGATATCAAAGACTCAAACATGTTGAATTCCCTACAATGTCTAGATTTCTATTGCCAATTATTGTAAACAACAACACTCTCTCTTAAAAACTCAACTGCTCATAATAGACAGAAACACTAGAAACATTCAAAAATATATTACAAAGGCAGTAATCTCAAAGGTCAATCAAAACATTTTTGTAAAAAATATATATTTTAGCAGAACACACCTTTCTACTGTGTGTCTCATATATTTATGCAACTCAATGAGAAACCAGAGTGAGTTATATTTTCCTAACCAATCTAGGTAAGGGAGATAATAAATTTGTCTCCCTTTTAGCCTCAGGACAAAAGGGAGAGAATTTAATTATCTCCCTTATCTACATTGGTTAGGAAAAGATAACTCACTCTGGTTCCTCATTCCTTGGTGAAAAACTCATGGCTTTACTATTATTCTGTACATTCCAAATATCAATAAAGTATGTCCTAAACATCTACATAGTTCAAAATTTGAACATATCCAAAAATGTCACCTATGTTAGTGGTGAAGTCATATTTTATGTAAATATAAATTAACCATATGCATCACACTAAAAAGAAAATATGCTCTAGAGGAAAATTTATATCATTTAAAATTAGAAAAGGAAATAACTAACTACAACTAAAGTGAACAAAAGGTACAGAAATACTTTTTTTATATATTTTAACATTTTAGATATTCCCCCAAAACTACAGGTAGTTGTAAATTATGAGACTCACAGTAATATGTTAATATGTCGAACAGTGCAAACTTTCAATCAATGAGTTAAAGGGGGAAAATCCATTGTTGAAAAAGACAAACAAACTTTTGTAAAAAATGTATTAAAAAGAAGCATGTAAATGTAAAGAACACATATTTTCCGGGAATGTTTGTTTGTTTAGTTGGGGTTTTACGTCATTTTCAGCATATTTGGCTATTTCGCGTCGGCCAGTTTTTATTGGTGGAGGAAGTTCACATACCCCACACCCCCATATAAATTGTAATGGCTTGTAGTGACCCAACTGCTGCCATACTGTTTTTCGGTTTTATTTTTCTTTCCCCACCTCTTTGTGTGGGATATCAAAATGAACCCATTCAAGAAGAGATGATTTTCCCAGTGTAGAAAAAAAAGGAAATGCTGTACCGGGAGCCATATTGCTATGTATAATACAGAAACCCATAACAGACAAATCTGGATTGCAAAAAGCGGAATTCCATTCTAAAACGGAAAAAAAATCATGTCCGTTCAAGGAAAATTTATTCAAAGTTAAAGCAGATCCATCAAATACTGAAGGAAAAAGGGATAAATATGTTTTTCAATACACTGATCCCCACCTATATGAAGTAACTCCATAAAAATTTAAAGAGGACGGGCCAAAAACTGAAAGTACCATCAAGGCAAAAACAAACGGATAACAGACAGGGCAAAACCATTATACATATACCCCAGCAACTTGTTCCCTATAAAAATGTATGTAACCAAAAGTATACATTGTAAACATGTAAATATATTCTTGTAACACAGTATATAAATAAATTCATTGCAAGAAAGAAATATTAAATAATATAATTTGGCTTTGGTAAATCTTATGACTGAATATAGCATTTAATCTATGGATATTTTGAATGAAGCATACAAAATATTATTGCAAAAATTAAATTTTTCAAACATATATGGCTGTATCAACCTTCTTGCCATCACATTGTATTACACGTAGCATTTCCACAATTAGTCTCCAATGTTTTTACCAAGTGTAATATTTTCTTGGAAATCTGTGGGATTATTACTGATTGGCAGGGAGCACTTTTGTTTTAGCCTTTTCTTTAGCATCTTTTGCCATTTCAGAAGCTTTCTGTGCAGTTTTCTTTAGTTTGTCTTTTCTCAAAGTCTGTATGGTAGTTGGAATTATGTTATCTGTGGGAAATAGTTTTTCCATTACGTGAATAAATCCTTCATATGTTTTTTTAGCATCCTTCTTACCTTTTTTATGTCCAGCACTTTCAATAGCTCGAGAAAGTCCAAATATTTTTGATGAGTTCCAACATGATTTATCTTGACGTGTCTGTGAAGTATTTTCAGGATCTACAGTATAGACACACTTTTCAACAACATTCTGAAATCCAGAAACACATTATAATTTAATTACATTCCTGTTTCTGTACTTATGTCCAATATTACATTTTTCTTTAGCTTTTATGGTTTTTGTTTATTATAATACTCTGAATAAGTGCCTATCCTTCCACAGCAAATTACTGTAAATTTTAACTTATTTTTGCAAGGCATAATATTTAAGTTGAAGATAGCTTTATTACTAGCACTGGGATAAATGTGCATAATTATTTTATAGATAATGAAAAATTTTGTGTTCTAAATATTTTAAGTATAAACATATATATTGGATGATGTTCATGTATTGAAATGAATGATATATTATAGTTTATGTTATTTCTGGGTTTATCATTTGTAATTAATAGCAAGACTTTATGACTGTCATCCCATATGCATATCTCATCTCCTGCACAGGACTGGGCAGTCATACAGGCCACAAAAATTCAATTACATCGTATAATAGTGCTGATAGATTCTCTGCAAAAACAGATAGCATCTCATGGGATGGCATATGACACATGTGTGAATTAATAGAAAACATCCTCAGATGATTGAAATCAAATACATAAATATTTTTTTTTACAAATCATACTAACCACAAACCAGTTTAGATTTATATTCCTTGTATATGTTGTAAATGTCTTTTTCACTGGATCCACAATAGATTCTTCAATTATCGCAGCGGTATACCATTTTGGTCCATTCCTACCCCATTTAGGAACATGGTACTTCTTGGTTAAAAGACGTTTTGTGAAAATTTTACCTTCAACTATTTCTCTTGATACAACATCTTCTGACAAAACATGTTTGCTGTAAAAAAATAATTAACAATTTAAATGCTAATTAGAAGCACACCATACTCTGGAAATCCGTGACGAATGCAATGTATCAAATATGTGAAACTGTCATGCAAATAATATAGTGTATGTTTTTACTTGACGTAATGTTAACAATAACTCTCAAATAAAGAAAAACAATTAATGCAACATTGTACTGAGATATAAGGTTGCCATCTTAAACAAGTTTGAAGGAACTCTGGTCAATTCAATCTCAAACAGAAATCCAGTAAACCTGCAACATGTCTATGAAGAAATAAATATCTCTGTAAAGCACATATACAATGTACTCAAGTGTAGTGAACTTTGTCAATTTGATAACTTGGGCATGAGACGAATCTTTGTTGTAAGTTACATCTTGAAGCATTAAACATATATAAATTTGGGGTATGACTTGACTACTGTTGATCCTAACTGTGAAAATGTCATTTTTTTTTATAAGTAATACCTGAAGTTAACCATGTGTGGTTCCAGAAAAATTGCATGTGAGGGCTCAAAGGCACTTTAAGATTTTATTGCTGATGATTGCTTATTATGGCTGAAACAGTATGCATAGTAGGGTAAAATAAAGAAAAATGTGCTTATAATTACACAGCCACAATCTAATTTAAATTAGATCAACTAATTGCTCCTTTCAGTCACTGCATGTAGATCTAACAACACTCCATTATACTTTCTGTTCTGATGACCTATTGAGAATCCTCTGGTTTTATCCTTAGGCTAAAGGCTGAAATCTGATTGGAAAGGTCTTCAAAACAGAAAGTAAAATTGAGTGTTGTTAGATCTACAAAACCCAACTAAACAAACAAACAATATAGTAGCAAGAATTTGCTTTGAATGAAATATTATGCCATAAATTTGCTTTCCAATAACCACTATGAAAACTGGATCCAAGATAAATAAGCATAGAAAAAAGTGCTTAATATTTGTTCACTTTGTATTGGAATTGACATGATAAACTAATGTATTATAAATGTATTGTTTACCTCTGAGGATTTGGATATCGCTGCCACAGTCCAATAGCAACTTGGTCCCAGTTGTAATTGTATGGGAAAACAATGCTAAAGAATTTCATTTCCACCTAATAATATAGCTGCTATTTTGAATGGAATACATTCTACAAAAAATGATTTTCATAATATCATTAAGAAAAACAATTAGCTGTGGTTGAAAATGATCCTCTGCTACAGATGTTGAAAGAGGTAGCTATTATAGACAATGTCTGGAGCAGAGAATCATTTTCTGAATAGACTCTATGGTCCAGAGCATCAATTTTAAGCAAAATAGTCAAATTTCCCTTAATACAGTTCATTTTTACTTTACTTCTGTTATTTCTAGAAATGTTTAAATGTTATATATCCAAATACAACTAAAGGCTGATGGAGCAATTTTTTGGAAATTGTTCAACAAATGGGTTACTAATTCATAATTTTCAGAATTCATGGAATTAGCAGCCTCGTTTTTGATTCAATATGGCACCGTCCAGTAAAAGTGAAAATTACAATGTAAACAAAGCCTTTAACATGGAAAATATTGCAGTTCAGTACCTTATCAGGTAATGTATGATAAAAACTAAAAAGAAATAAAATTTTCTACTTGTCTTACAAAATTTACATTTATACAAATTGAAATTATGGAATTCTCCAAAACCAACCTAAAATTTCAAAGTAGTTTCTGACTATAATTTTGTATTGCAAATTTACATTACTGGTTCAATTATTAATATGAGCATTAACTTTCAATTGCAGTTGTATTAATGCCGTCTCCAAGCCGTACTACTTGTACAGTAGAATTTTTGACAGAGAAATAGTATATGAAAGAACAAATACATGTGACATACTACTAGAAGTGTTGGCACACAAACTTCTGAGTCAGATTCCAGAAATTATACTTGCACAAGCAGTAATAGATACTTTTGATTGTGAAATTTGTCATGAAGGCCTGCAGTCAATGTATCTGCTCTTAAGAAGAAATGTCTTGCCAAATAAATAGTACCAGTACCAAATATATTATAGTTCCTTCCACCATTATAATTTGAAATGTCTGAATTTTCCTGAAAGTTTGTCAATTTTACTCAGATTTAATAGGTTTCTGTTTTAAAAACTAACCAAGGACAAGGACAGATGAATAAAAACTACGCGTTGACTAAGTAAAGTTGTTCGTCGTTACCGGGATTTCCCCCAATTTGGCCTAAGGGGAAATCTAGAGTACTAGACAGGTAGTTTTCATTTTTGATCGAGTCAATCCGGACGACAATCGATTATGGAAAACATTTACAACTTTAAAACCCCGGAATATGTTATGTTTGGAATACCGAAAGTTTCAGTTTGAATGAAACATGTACCATGCTATGTCAAACAACCATTCCTGCACCAAATGTCAAATGCCAGAAAATTTTAAAGGAATTTCAGCTGGTGGTATTTGAGCTCAAAAGAAAGCTTCCAAGAAATTAAAAAACCATCTTATGTTAAAACGTTCAGATGATCAACAAAACCAATCTACCCTAACCCCAATTATTTACTTCCTTTTAGATTAAACAACAACGGACTATTCTTTTACCATTTGTATCCACGGATAAGCATTTTTCGCGCACCTAAGTACGCGTATCAATTTATTTCAACAACAACAGATATTTTAAAGAAATAAATGTTATAAATACCTTCACGAGGTATAAATCTAAAAAAAAACAAAAAAACTTTCCCGACCTTTCGTTTATGCAGTAACAGAAAAATATGTTTTTCTTGATGTCCATAACTTGTGCTCCTGTCAGTGAACGTCATCGCACCATGTTTTTGGAGTTTTCTATGGAATGCCACAACAACAAAATGTCTAAAGTTGTTGAAAATGAAATTATTTATTTTTTAGCTTAATTACAAGGAATCTGTTTTGACAAGAAATGTTTTACTAAATAAATAATACACCCTCCCCTAAAAAACCCCAAAAACGAAAAAAAAAAAAAAAAACAGAAAACAAAAACAATCAAACACACACAGAACACAAATTTAAAAAGAATTAAACACAACTGTTCAATTTTAACTAAAGGTATGTATAGATATTCAATATGAGAAAATATTTCCAAAGTTTAATCTTGTTAACATTATTCCTCAGTACCCCATGGCAGGAACAATAAAATGTGTCCGTGGATCTTAGTTTCTGTACATGACATCAGTACTTGACGTGTGTCAAGTGTTGACATTTATCAAACCTGCATTTTCCCTATTGAGTAAAATACAAAGAATTTACTAGCTGAATAGGTCGAAATCTGTGACAAACACAACATTTATGAGTTTCATTTTGATTTTGCCCTTTATCTGAAGTAAAGTATGAATCAGTTATGTCGATTAATGTTCTCTTAATCCCTGATGTTCCTGGTGAAGGTTGCTGCTTATTCGCTCCAACTTTTCTGCCCTTCTTGTCAGTTTTCTTCTTTTCAAGTGATCTAATTCCAACTGCTTCATTGTGAACCTGATTTTTTCCCTGGTATTGTCCTCTGTTATTGCTTTACCAGAAACTATTTTACTTAAACACCTTCGTTTCTATGTCTCTTTCTTCCTCTTTCCGATTTCATTTAATTTTCTTTGCTTTTGTTTGTGGGTGTTTGGTCATCATTTACCTGTGTGTCAGCTTCTTCCTGATTAACAATACGTATCACGGACACCTGTAAGTGCGTTTGGTTCATTTTCAGTCTTATCCTTGGTACCAGATTTTGCTTTCGCAGGTAAGAAAGTAGATTTATCAACCACAGAAGTAAGTAAGTAAGTAAGTAAGTAAGTAAGTAAATTTTATTTAGAGTCGGCATATATATACATAATAACAGACAAAACATGAGCTCTGGTGAGCTCTTTAACAGACTATCACATACAAAAAAATCATGCAGCGTGATGCAAATACTAATAAATAAAATGAAAAAGCATGCAAATATATGAAAGCAATTTGATGTTGATTTACGAGCCCCCAGAGTCGAAGCTCATGTAGCAAGCGCCTCTATGTGCGTTGAACGGGGGAATCAACAAATCACTTGAATATCATAAAATATTACAAACTAAAAAGCATAAAGACAATAAATAAATAAATTATTAAGCACAAGCATTTAATAGCAGATATATTTAGTAAATGCATAAAAAGCAGTGCAAAAGGCCATTACAAAAAGAAAGAAAGAAATTTCAGCTTTGAGACAGCACTGGATGGAAACGGCATGAACTGCAATTGCATTTTTGACACCAGGAATATATATAATTCCTAAACTGGTCAAAAGAGGTCATGATTCTAGCCTCATTGGGAAGGGAGTTCCATACTTGTGCTGCCTCAAATCTAAAGGATCTTTTACCATAACTTGAGGTTCTAGGTCTAGGTACCTCAGCAGTGTTCACATACCTGAAATTATATGAATTGTTTTTTATTACAACTAGATCTTGAATGAATAAAGGACATTTTTTATTAATTATTTTAAAGGTCTCCGAGGCAATTGAGCGCATTCTACGAGTTTTTAGTGATGGAAGGTTTGAAATCTGCAGGAGTGTTTCGTATGGGCTCTGATGGTCTTCATAAATAAAGCGAAGCGCTCGTTCTTGTATTTTTTCTATTTTTCTGGTATTTTGTTCCCCACAGAAATGCCTAGTCAAAGGGCAGTAACTAAAGTCTGACTTTTTTTGCCAAGAGAGATAGCTTGAAATTTCTCTGGGTTGGCCTGCATTTTATTTGAAGAAAACCACTGTATTAAATAATTGCTGTCTTCCTCAAGAGCAGAAATTACATCTTGTAAGGAATTTCCAGACTTTGACAAAGTATTGTCATCAGCATAATTATATAAAGAACAATTTTTTACAAAAAAGAACAAATCATTTATAAAAATATTAAATAGGATGGGACCAAAGATGGAGCCTTGTGGTACCTCTTTAAATATGTCAAGCATACCACTTAAATTTTGGTTTACTTTCACACACTGTTTTCTTTTTGTTAAATAACTATATAACATAGCAAGTGAGGATTTGGAGAGACCATAAGCTTTTAGTTTCAGTAGCAATAAGTCATGGGGGAGACAGTCAAATGCTTTTGACAAGTCCATAAGGATAGCTGCAAGGTATTTATTTTGGTCTACGGCTAATTTCCAGTCTTCAATCGCTCTTAATAAAGTTGACTGACATCCAAAACCTGATCTAAAAGCTGCCAAAAATGGATTGAAGATTTTATCAAAGTACTGTACTATTTGTACTTCTATGGCATTTTCAAAAATTTTAGAAATAGCCGGTAATACACTTACTGGTCTATAATTTCCTTTTTCTAATACACTATTCTTTTTGTGAATAGGTACAACTTGAGCTTCCTTAAGACGGTCAGGGAAGGTTGATGATGATAATGATAAATTAACAATATCTGTAAGGGGTTTTACAATAGCAGGTTTAGCAAAATGCAGTAATTTAGGTGAGATACCGTCTATACCAGTGGCTTTTTTAACATTAATTTTACGTATACGTTTCTCAACAAAGTCTTGATTAATAGGGGAAAAGGTAAAACTATTTTGATCAATATCTGGAAGGTTATCTTTAATGGCCAAAATACTCGGGTGATCATCATCAACCTTTATATGACTGCCTCCTATATTCTTTGCAACATTTACAAAATATTCGTTAAATATCTCACACACCTCCTCCTGTTTTGTACAGTTTCCTTTTGGTGTACATTTCCTTTATTTGTAAGAAAAGGTTTCACTGTTGGCCAGAAATCTTTCGATTTCGGTCCTCCAGCACACCTCTCTACAAAATATTGGTTAATGGATTTATTTTTTAGTTTTGTAACATAGTTGCGTTGACGCCTATATGCTTCCCAGTTCTTACTACCACTGAATTTTTGAAATTTATTATACAACATTTTCTTCCTATAAATGGCACTTTTAAGCTCTGCCTTCATATATGGTACCTGATTTGGAAATATTTTTCTTTCCTTTAAAGGTGCATGTTTGTCAGCAACCTCAATGAAACTTTTACTAAAATTATCATATGCTGTATTTACATTATCAAATTCTAAATCATTTAAAAAATTTGAAGCATTAAAATTCTTAAAACTTCTGCATATCTTCTTTTTTGGTAAAATTTTTGGTAAATCACAATTTAGCTGCACAGATATAAAGTTGTGCACATCACTAATTCCAGTGCCAAAACAGAAGGATTAAAAGGCTATATTCCAAAGTTTCTGAATGAACTCTGTAGGATTTTCAGGTGATAAGGCTTTAGAATATGTTTTACAAGCAAGTTTACAAATAGAGTATCTATCTATTCCCGAGCAAGAATGCTTCACATGTATTTGTGGCACTCGGCATTGTAAATACGCTCAAATGGCCAAAAACATCCAATATCCAGAGACTGAAGCACATGGCTTGTGTGTGTTGGTAAGACAAATAACAAGATCTTGTGATTTTTAGCCCAGTCAATGAGAGTGAGGGAAATGTGTGACTTGTGCCCATCATACAGAAATCCGTGGCGTAATAATTTTTTTAGCTTATGTTTGATACGAGAAATAGGGCTATTATGGTTGTTGTTAGGAGTAAAATGTTCTTTAAAATTTTTAATACGAATATCAACTATTTTCATTACTGAATTGAAAAAGGAATCTAAGGATTTTTTGTCAACTTCTTCTCGTTTTATCCATTTTTTGCAGTAAGTATGGAGTTAGTTGTGGATGATGTTACACACCCATTCCACTTAACAATTAACGGGGGCCGAAATTTAGGTCCTTTTCTAAGGAATGATTTCAACTCTCGGTCCTGGACGATGTTAAAGTCTCCTGTTATAACATGGGAACTGGGGCCATAAATGTATTTGGAATTACTGCAATTTCATGACATAGGTGTATTATCACTGATATTAATATCTTTACACACCTCGCTATATTTAAAAACATATTTCCGGGTAGATTTTTTTGTAAACATAACAAATAAGAGGGGCCTCAGTATTATCAAAATAACAAGGAATTTGTTCTTTAACTTTTACTCTTGACATCCCAACTTCAAGGATTACTTACAATTACGATTTCGTCCAACTAATTTGTCAATTGTAACATTGCTCCAGTAAGTAGTTTTTAAATACATATAGTGTTCATAAGTATGAATGATAATGTTACTCCTTTGTGGTAAAAACTCATATCTAAGAGCGAGATCGAAATTACTGTCCGTTATACATGTATGTACTTGCCCAACGAGCCGAAAAATCTCACACCCAACAGTAAGATCAAGACTGTCCCTTTGCGTCGACTTGCACGATGAGTCAAGAGCACTCCTTATATCACCGACTGCACATCTTAAATCTCGGACTGCACTCTTTATATCTCGGACAGCGCACCTTACATCTTGTTCACTGTTATGCCATGAGCACCACTGATGTTAATTAAATTTTAAATGCACATCTGATGTAATAAATTTTATTTGGTTGTTCAGAGAATTATTGATTTTATTTTTGTTTTAAATATTCCTTTTGAAAATGTTAAAATACGTGGAAATTCAAATTTATTTCTCAGAAACAGTAATTAATTTCAATTTTACAACTATATAATAATAACGTGAAAATATAAAGCTGCAATATGTAATTATAAAATGCATAATCAATAATCAACATTGAATAATTAAACAATTTAAACCAACTTGAACGGAAAAACCAGCTGTTGACATGCAACTCTATCATATAAACATAGTGGAAATAACGAACATAGTAACGAAACGTTAACAATAGCGAGAATCAATTTCACTGTTATAATATACTGTGAAAAAAAGTGATATTTGCATTGTAAATAAAACTCCAATATTTAATTAAAATGTAATAAAACGTGCCAGGAAAATGATTCGCTTTTCCTGCATCTATGCATGGAAAAAACTTAGGACTAGAATATTTAAATAGTTTCATGCACAGCAGCAATAATTATTGTCCGTAACAGTAGATCTGCTACCAGTTCACAATGGCTGTTTATGTAATTAATCACATTCGTCGTAAAACGTATTAAAAAAACAACAACAAAAAACCTAACAAAAATGAAAAAAAAAAAATACAAAAACCCAAAAGAAAAAAGAAAAAGATCACCCTTTTACAATATTGGCCGAGAAAGCATAAAGTTGAGTAATTCTAGATACGAAATCCACACATGTATATGACGACTGAAGCAAAGGAACAACACTTTTCATCTTAAAATCACAATGCAGCCTCCGACATGATACTATCTCATTGCAAGTTTAAGGTGATCCATAGAGCCGGTTTGAACGGAATTCTGTGTCACACCAAACTTCAACAACAGGCAATTTGATCAAAGAAAAGGAATTTCAAATTTTCGAGAAAAAACATTTTTACGCATACAGGATACGTAAAATTAATGTAAACTGAAATATTTACAAGGGTTATTATAATGGAAGTTGAAAATGTCATTATAAAATAAAGGTCATAACAAATAAAATCAAGAAATAACAAAGGGATATTCGAAGCAGGGGAAAATCGAAAATAACTGACAAACTCCGGAAAACAACTAAGACAAGAGCAAAACAGTACAATCACTACACTTAAAAACTAAAAACATGAACAACATGGACCCCACCAAAAACTTGGGGTAGACTCAGGTGCTCCAGAAGAGTAAGCAGTCTCTGCTTCCTACAGGACACCCGTCCTGCTGCCAAAGTCAAATCCGGTATGAGGAAGGAACATCAATGAAACTGGTCCATTTTCATTTGGGGAACGGTTTTTTTCATACCTGTCAACCAAGTCATGATGACATCCATAAAACATATAAAGGTACCGTACGTCACGGTGCATTCGATATGGGAAAGTCTACAAACACCGACAAAAGACGCCCAACCATATCAACCAGTGGAATAACTGGAAAACAACTGTCATATTCCTGACTTGATACAGGCATTTTTCCGAAGAAAATGGTGAGTTAAAGCCCTGTTTTACGGCTATCCAAACCTCCCACTTGTATGAAAGACCTTCATAGTTCCGTATTGGCAAAAAACGAGGGTAGCAATAAAAAATAGGAGACTGACAAGTCTGGAAAATCCAGTAGTCATAAAGTAACCAGAATCTATAACTCAAGGCCATCCTGTATGATTTGTGACACCGAAACTGAATATTTGTCTATAAGGTCTTGGAATCAACCGATGAATTTCTAAGAAAAGAATAATTTGACACGTTACGGTCTTTTCTTGAGAACAATCAGAATCTTGTCCCTAAATACATAGAGACGGTCTGTAATGTAACAACAATGTGGACTCTCTCTATAATATGGAAAACCTACGTATTTTCGTTGTACAGTTTATATTAATTACACAGATTCTGTCTCAGTGCGACTTCATCTATGTTTCATTTTCATATAGATGTAGCTTGGCCAAAATTCAACTTAGTTAACGAATGTGAAGGCTGGGTATCTATAACAATGATTTGCCATAAAATAAATGAAAATAAATATATTTATTAAAATACACATTGTCAGTAACCCGAAAGAGTATTTGTAAAAGGAAAAAGCAAACCCGAGAATACCAAAGTACAAATATAACAAACATCCCATAAGGAAATAATATAAAATTCGTTATCAGGGTTAACAGTTTCTGGCCCATGTGCCAGTTATGATGTAAAACGCATTAATTCTCAATAGTAGTCTCAACACATGAATAATCAGATATGAAAAAAAATCTTGAAATACCGGAATTGTTCAAAGAATTACATGGAATTCATTTCATTCTGGAGTTTTTTCTCTCAAGATTACTAACAACATGTGCATTTCGATAACATGAAATTAATCATTAGCGCATTAAAATATACAATAAGCTTACTACTCTCTCGCAAATTAAACAATAAACATACATAAAATTTAATATTCGACACCACTTTGCACATGTTGTATTTACGAATGAGACATTTTCAAACATCTTACACGGGAAAAAAACAATTTCATTCTTGTATTTGTTTCGTAAGCCATCTACATATATATTCTGTCATATAATGTAGGCCTCTTTTTCACGTACCAGAATGTAGTTCAAACATTTATAAATGCATTAAAAATTACAAGCAACAAAACATCAAGCCATAACGTAAATATTGTGTATTTAATACACACATATTGGTACATAACAGACACGTAAAAACAAACTTGCATACAATTTCATACAAACCACACATGAAGCTCCTTTTTAAGGCACTGACATACTAAATCGTAAAGGCTATTATATACATTTAACTATCACAATTTTGCACAACCGTCAATTTGATCATGTTTTTAAGAACTACACTCAATAAAGTTTCTTAATACTCTATAGGACTTCTACATTCTAAAAGTTTAATGCCCCCGTTTCTTTGAAATATCTACGTTATTATATTAAGTCTAAACTTCAAACAATATTTTTACATGCCCAATACAATATAATGATCTCAACTACACACTTCAAATATTTTATACTAAACAGTTGCTTCCCATGTCCCTCTAAGTAACTAAAAGCATGAACGTTTAATAACTGATTTTCTGAAATGGACTGTTTGCATGCAATTATAAATGATTTTAAACTTGTGTGACTCTTTTTCCTTGGAATACTGCATCTACCATACTTCACATTTGACTGCAGGATTATAGTTGGATATAAATGGACAATCAAAGGTATGTGCAAACGTATTTATGTTGGATATTGCTCCTTTTACCCTGCAAAGAAAAAAAACAAGATTTTAATTTATATTTTATTACTGGTTCTGAAAAGTAATAAAAGTAATAGAAGTAGTTGCGTCAACTGAATGCAAAAGTACCATACCCATCATTCAAGTTCTTGATTCGTGCATAATGAACATCTATGAATTATATACAGATTTTGATTTATAATATATAAATATTAAGTAAACAATGATAAACCCTTATAAATCAAACTGTAGGTATTCAGTGATTATTTAAACAAATACAAATGTGAATTAAGTTAACACTTTATCAATAACAGATTATATTTTATTTTATAAAAGAATGAAAAATGCTTGTCTGAGGTTTCTTTGGAGACAACGGTTTCCTCCTTTTATTAGGTTTAAAGTCATTTGTATGGATACCTTTAAAAATAAATAATGTATATAGCATGAAACAATAAAACCACATGCTTATTTTCCATATTATTAGTTTCTGACTTATTATATTATTAATATCATGATGCCATAAAATGTAATCAAATATCCTACATTTATCATAGTTTATCTTCGCACAAGGTGATATTCCATAAAGACCCCCCTTCTAAATAATTAAAACCTATCATTTGCACTTTTCAAAGTATCATGATATAAATAGAATATACCCCTGTCTGGCTAACCTCCTCAGGGTTATTATCCAATACATACACGAATTCCTTTCCTTGTTTATGGTCTATCAGTTCATTCACACATATTTACAACGAATCAAACAAATTTGCTATATTAAAAAATCTATAGTTTAGTGTGACTACGCAGTATTATAATACATCAATCTTAACCTTTATCAATGCACTTGTAACCATAAGATAAAAGTGACTTTTTTAACAACACGGTAATGAAAAGGTATAGTGGATGAGTAAACAAGGTCTTTTAATGAAGTCATGTTTCTTGAAATATTTAACCAAGATGATCATTGTCCGTATTACTGATAAACATCAGTTATTTTGTAATTGTATTTATTTTTGGTAAATAAAAATGATAAAAGGAATTGTTGAGAAATATCTGCTATTATTTTAATTACATATCTAATTCAAACGACCTATAATTGAATCGTATCCGCCTATTATTACAAACTGTCCAATGCAAAAAAACCTATATCAGATTTGAATTAATACTATTTGAAACTATTTTGAAAAGCATTCTTTAATTTTAAACATATATAATTAAACGAATCCCCTCTTAAAACGAGTAGTGAGAAAATTAGTTCTGTGATACAATGGAGCACAATTTTAAATATATAATAAAACTAATTTTCATCTCAGAAATCCATCTCAATGAAAAGGTTAATTGGATGAAGTTAACAAGTTTTGAAAATCATCTAGTCTAAAAATAACAATCCAAATATACTAATATTAGATATAGTAAATTTACACTATGCTGTATACGACGCATTCAAGGAGTTACCTCTCATCAGCACCATTAAAACCGAAACATTTGGAAGACCAAAAACCAAAATTATTCTAAACAAGAAATACTCATAACCAAAAATGCCGAAATAAGAATCCAAATTTCAGCTAAGGAGATCTACCATGTGCAATACAAGGAATGAATCCTTAGTATTTCTATTATTTTTGAATTTTGCTAAATACTGGTAATTTCTGTAACTGGTTTTAAATATCTGTCATCCAAGTACTAGGTCAGGCATCAGAAAATATCCACAAGTGCTGTTGCAATCGAATCACGTTATGGCAATAAAGACTACTTTTAAAAACTGTTTTCAGAGCCTTTTTACAAAAGCTTATCCTGCCAACCAACTCAGGGTTTTCCCATTTGCTGACGATTAAAATTTTGGACTATACTCCATCCCTTTTTGTAATTTCCAGGTTCATTTAGTTTATTTTTATTATTTTTTTAATAGAACAGTTATGTCCAATATATAGCCAGTAGAAATTCTTTATTTAAGAAACGTTCATCTTTACCTTATTGGACCAGGACTATGCTTATCTTCTACGATATGTTTTCGTAAGCCATCTGGTTTCCATTTTGAGCAAAACATCTGAAATAAATGAAATGGACACTAACTATTATACAAAGTAACCTTACTCACAAACCAGTCACACAAAAGTCTTATGAAGACTTTTTTCCAGGTTTGTTTACCGACTAAGATATATACCTCTTTACAAACCCCACTGGGACAAAATATAGTTCAATGAAAGGTAGTAGTAATATCAGAGACCTAATTTATCTATAAATTTTTACTTTGTACTAGTAATGTAAACTGGACCAAAATTTCGTGTGAAAGACATGGGATTTTCCCCATGAATTCGAAAGCTTCAATTCAATTTATTTGCATTGTTTAGGCGTATGAGGGATTACCTCTGCATAGCTAATGTAAGCTGGACAGAAATGTGGTGTGAAATACATTGGATTTTCCACATGAATTCGAAAGTTTCTACTCAATTTATTTGCATTGTTTAGGCTATGAATACTACCAAATAATGGATTACCTGTGCATAGCTAATGAAGAACAATTGTCGATTACTCCAATTAACACCTGGCAATTTCTCTTCTGCCAAACCTTTCCTTTCCAACAATTGATATGCCTTTAAATATAAAAATGGTGTTATGTACCCAGCATTGTAAGCAAACGGATGTACCCAAATACTTAAAAGATTTTTTTTAAATGTTACAGAAATCATTTTGAGTGAAAAATCAATTAAGATAATATTTGACATACATTAATATTGTACATGTAGTTATAGATATGGCCAATGTAACATTACTGTACAGATTCAAATAAAATATTATGAATCGTTGGAAATAAAAAAAAAGCAGTACTCACAAAGAAAGCTGCTCTGAGACCACCACCATCAGCAATATTCTCATCCAGTGTCTTATAACCATTGATCTATCAGAAAATGTAAGATCATTTTTATCATACAAATTATGCATCTGTCTGTTCATAGTTCAAACAAAACCATTCTACCCGACAGTATGTACGAGCGCCTTGGCTTTTTTTACAGTTAAAACAAGCATTTGTGGACCCTGTTATCCAAATTATGTACCATTTCAACATTTCATCATTTCTAGTTAACGGTCAACTTGTTGGCAATTATATTGTTTTCACCCCAACGCGGTTTATCACTACCACATTTCAATGTCTGTACCAAGTAAGACTTATAGGTTCTTACACGAGTTTAAATGAAAACTGGAAAATCTTCAGTTTTAAAATTCACGTCTTTCCCGAGTGGAGAGCAGCGGAACGAGGGAAAAGACGCCGAATTTTAAAAAACGAGTGGAAGATTTACCAGTTCTTCACTTTTGAACAAGTATAAGTACATAAATTCAATGAGTAGAGTAGACAAAGCTAAATAACGTTACGCCTGATTGGTCAAAAGGTTTGACAAAAAAGTTCTGATTGGACGTCACAACAGTGGGAGCACGATGCACGTGCAATGATCTTCCATGGGTCATCTCCCCCTGAAAACATGCATTTATGGAAGAATATATTGGCTCCTGTTGATCTTTGATCTATTATGTTGTTTTCGTCTGCCGTTAACGGATTTGTACATATATGTCATTGTTGACCTCTCCCTTTAACCTTTCTATTATTTAATATTATGAATATCGTACAAAGAATACCGAAGCAATATGACAGTGGGCAATTCTACAAAATCAAAAACCAAAGATGAGGCGAATTCGTGAGAACACGAAAGAAGCAAAAGTACTATATAGACACAATCGAAGGAGTAAAAAACATATAGATAACCAAAGAGAATCAGAATAAGACAATAAAGCACATGCAATCTGAACTCCCGTGAATAAAACGGAAGTGACATCGGGTGCCCCGGAAGGATAAGCATCACTTACTTCTTTAATGCTACCCGTCTACTGAAAGTGAGAAAAATCCGATAGAGTGTAAAGTTGGATGAATAGTCATTTCTAGTAAGACTTATAACTGAAGATGTCTATTCTGATTTTCGTATCGGTCAAGGTCAATCCAGTTGTGGTGACGACCATAAAGTTCTGCGGTGATGACATTGATAGTATATGAACATGACATTGTCTTAGAAATGTGTTTGACAGTAACTTCGTTCTGTCAAGAAAATGAAGGTACACTGTTCAGTAATTAAATTCTTAAGAAAATGGAAAGTACATAAGAAGTCGTCAGTGAACTCTTTGCTCATTTTTCTCGTTTATGCACGACTTCACATATTTCAAAAAGACAAGCCATTTCCCTTAGATTCAGCAGTATGATGATTTTAATCACAATTCCATCAATTGAAATGATTTGAATTTACTCACCTGAAGTCCATCTAATTTAAAAAGATCATATTGATCTTTCATACATGTTGATGTTTTATTAAAAGAACTAACAGTCAGTGGATCCCACCAATCTTCCAATTTGCCTTGTGAATTATACTGCCGCCCTATTAAAATACCATTGAAGTAAAGAACTGATGAACGAAGATAAAAACGACATGAAAAGAGCAACTTTGGATTTTAAAAGATATTCACACAGATATCGTATAAGCAACCTCATCTAATTTATCTTACTGCAATTATTATGTCATTTAATTAGGAATGATAATTTCTCATCCAACATTTGTTAACTAAAGTAATTTCAACAAAATAAAAATAATATATATACACTATTTTCTGCGTGTTTTTGTTCCATTTTTCACCGTGGTAACTCCAATCAGACTTATAAGCATAGGCTAGCCTACGTTAATGATAACATGATCCTATAACACCTGTTTCGACAACATGTTCTGAGTGCAAATGTTACGTGGAAGTTGCTTCTTGTTTATAATACAACGCTTGTTATTAGCGCATGATGCAAAGATATTTTTTAAACCAAAAAAGCTTTACAACTAACGTTTTTTTTTCCAGCTAATTCTAACAAAAAATATGAAAATATGCAATTATCAAGCCATGGTTAGTCATTTATGTTGAACAATATTTTGCTTTTATTTAAATTGTCTTTGACCGCGGTATTTGATACATTTCATCCTGATACTTCAGCTGTCCTTTGTCCTAGTCCTATCGTGGGATCATGGCCACATCTGTACACAGGACCCCTGACTTGTGAGGATGGATACACTTTGACTACATGAGATGAAAGTTAAAAATTAAGATGCCTATACATTGTTCACAGTTCACTTAAGCATTAAATTACACTCAATGCACCAGCTTTCAACAATAAAAAAAGCTAGGCCCTGATATACGTGTTTTGTTTATGCTAGTGGTGTATTTTTAACTTACCAAGAATATCAAAGGCATGGGTTATTTCATGGCCAACAACAGAGGCTAGTGCTCCATAATTAAATGTCCTATAAAAATAAACAAATATAATTGCATAAACATAAGCGCTCTTTTTAAATATCGAAACCAGTAAAGCAGTATGACAATTACAAACATGCCACAACTACAGTTGGGCTTAGTTCCAACCTCTCGCTAAACTGTCAGAAGAAATGTTCTAGAACTGTCATCCTGACACCTTTAGAACCGTTTATGACAGAATGTGTTCTGTCCTAGAACCATTTATGACAAAGTGTGTTCTGACCTAGAACCATTTATGACAGTTATACCATAGAGCCATTCTGGATGGTTCTCCCCTAGAACCATTTATGACAATTCTACCCCAGAACCATTCTGGTCAGGTTTTCTATCTTAGAACCATTATGAATGGTTCTACCCTAGAACCATTTATGACACTGGCGATAGTTTATTATTGAACATCAAAATTAAAAGAAATAAAATATAATTAATTTGAATGTTTTCATAATTTTCAAATCAATTTTTAACATATCGAAATATTTTATAGAGTAAAATAAGAAAATATTGACGCACAATGAAGTTTTTACTAATTTAAAACATCAAAATCTGAAGAATTTAAATATTTGGTTTGTTACGATATTTATACTTCTACATTGAGCCTGAAATTTAAGGAAATATACATCATATGTGAATAAATATTTCAGGTATTTAATAGATTTAATACATTAAATTATCTTTATCAAACTTTATGAGTTTATTTACTTAAAAATTATCTTTTTTACATAACAACCGGCTTCATGCGTAGTTGTTATGAAATAAATTGTAAACCCTACAGATAATTCTGACCTATAACCATTTTGGACGGTTCTATCCTAAAACCATTTATGACAGGATTTGCTCTACCCTAGAAAAGTTCTAGAATGGCTCTAGAACTGTCTTTTCTGACAGAATAGTTGAGAGGTTAGAACCGATCCCGACTGTACTACCAAGAATACTTTCGCAGTTAAATTTAACCTTGGCTTAAATATGTTGACAACAGGGTTCTGGAAACTACATGAATGTTTTAGTTTCTTTATTAGTTTTAACAATTATGCTACGGTGTAGTTCCCATGAGTGCACCATTGTGACATAACATTTGCCTTGAAAATAATTTATATTATTTGATTATGTTAAATCAATAGAAAGAAAATGGTAAACAGAAAATATGGTTAAATATTAATCAAGTTACATAATACATAGATCTCGCCCATTTAACTCTCTAATTCATCTGGTCTTGGTTATTGTCAAATTTTTACATTAGGCCAATTAAAAATAATTGATAGATTTTCATCCCCGCCCGCCCTTCGAAAATCCTCCCGCCCCATTTTTTTTTCAAAATTACGATTTCTGGATTATTAGTGACGAGTTGACAGTTTTTGATGTATTTGACAATTTTCTCGGCGGTAAAATAGACTGAAAGCAACCGCAAGAGGAATTGCAATCGGCAGGGATCACCGCTAGAATCGGTTCGAGTAAAAGTGACTTATCTACGGAAATCGATACATGCACCAAACTCGGTGATGCAATTCCCTGCTAAGGTCACTACATTGAATTCGGGGTCAATGTTGATGAAAATAAAAATGTTGAAAGCTCAAAAATGGATGCCCTCATAATTTTGCAATCGGTTCTAGCTTGTAAAGGCATCACTTGGCATTCCATAGTCTTTATCCGAATAGACATTTGTGTAGTACTGGTAGCATCCTCTAGACTTTAGTTTGAGCAGAAAAAGATCTCACTTTTTGCTGTTTGGGCAATCTGTGCCCTCAACATACTTCAAATGACAATTTTGTCCGCATCTGATATTCTAGAACAACTAATTTAGAATATGAAAAAAATAAAAAATTAAAATTAAAATCCTGGTTATTAAATTTAGTTGGCCTTATGCAGAGTAATTTCAAAATTTAGGGAATGTGACTGGAAGAAATATTTCCCGTTTGGTGTGTGTGTGTGTGTGTGTGTGTGTGTGTATTCCCAGTTAGATATACAAACTTATATTGGCAATGAAAGAGATTGAAAATTAGTTCAGAGCGGATTTTGCAGCCATAATCGTATTAAATTAACTAGAATTAAACAATCACAGCAAGGAAGTAATATTAAAGGAATCATATTCATGGATTTTTGATAAAACATAATAATGAGCTTATTTAACATTATCAATTTTTATGCATGCGAGAGATAAGCAGGCTTTGATATGTATTTCGGAAAGCGTTGATTATGTGTTTCATAAAACTACACAATTTTGATCCTGACAAATAATTTCTGTGTTCCATATTCGTAATAAATTCCGAGACTAATGTATCAATTATATTTCGATAAGGTCCTATAAAACATTAATATAAATGACCACGATTACTTCATCTACTTACTGCGGACCATCAGCTGTGTAGAATGGGAGGTGAAGCATAGCAGCTGGAAAGTTCAATTCATTTACTTACTGTGGACCATCAGCTGTGTAGAATGGGAGGTGAAGCATAGCAGCTGGAAAGTTCAATTCATTTACTTACTGCGGACCATCAGCTGTGTAGAATGGGAGGTGAAGCATAGCAGCTGGAAAGTTCAATTCATTTACTTACTGCGGACCATCAGCTGTGTAGAATGGGAGGTGAAGCATAGCAGCTGGGATTACTTAATCTACTTACTGTGGACCATCAGCTGTGTAGAATGGGAGGTGAAGCATAGCAGCTGGAAAGTTCAATTCATTTACTTACTGTGGACCATCAGCTGTGTAGAATGGGAGGTGAAGCATAGCAGCTGGAAAGTTCAATTCATTTACTTACTGTGGACCATCAGCTGTGTAGAATGGGAGGTGAAGCATAGCAGCTGGAAAGTTCAATTCATTTACTTACTGCGGACCATCAGCTGTGTAGAATGGGAGGTGAAGCATAGCAGCTGGAAAGTTCAATTCATTTACTTACTGCGGACCATCAGCTGTGTAGAATGGGAGGTGAAGCATAGCAGCTGGAAAGTTCAATTCATTTACTTACTGTGGACCATCAGCTGTGTAGAATGGGAGGTGAAGCATAGCAGCTGGAAAGTTCAATTCATTTACTTACTGCGGACCATCAGCTGTGTAGAATGGGAGGTGAAGCATAGCAGCTGGAAAGTTCAATTCATTTACTTACTGTGGATCATCAGCTGTGTAGAATGGGAGGTGAAGCATAGCAGCTGGAAAGTTCAATTCATTTACTTACTGCGGACCATCAGCTGTGTAGAATGGGAGGTGAAGCATAGCAGCTGGAAAGTTCAATTCATCTACTTACTGTGGACCATCAGCTGTGTAGAATGGGAGGTGAAGCATAGCAGCTGGAAAGTTCAATTCATCTACTTACTGCGGACCATCAGCTGTGTAGAATGGGAGGTGAAGCATAGCAGCTGGAAAGTTCAATTCATTTACTTACTGCGGACCATCAGCTGTGTAGAATGGGAGGTGAAGCATAGCAGCTGGAAAGTTCAATTCATTTACTTACTGTGGACCATCAGCTGTGTAGAATGGGAGGTGAAGCATAGCAGCTGGGAAGTTCAATTCATCTACTTACTGTGGACCATCAGCTGTGTAGAATGGGAGGTGAAGCATAGCAGCTGGAAAGTTCAATTCATTTACTTACTGTGGACCATCAGCTGTGTAGAATGGGAGGTGAAGCATAGCAGCTGGAAAGTTCAATTCATCTACTTACTGTGGACCATCAGCTGTGTAGAATGGGAGGTGAAGCATAGCAGCTGGGATTACTTAATCTACTTACTGTGGACCATCAGCTGTGTAGAATGGGAGGTGAAGCATAGCAGCTGGAAAGTTCAATTCATTTACTTACTGTGGACCATCAGCTGTGTAGAATGGGAGGTGAAGCATAGCAGCTGGAAAGTTCAATTCATTTACTTACTGCGGACCATCAGCTGTGTAGAATGGGAGGTGAAGCATAGCAGCTGGAAAGTTCAATTCATCTACTTACTGTGGACCATCAGCTGTGTAGAATGGGAGGTGAAGCATAGCAGCTGGAAAGTTCAATTCATTTACTTACTGTGGACCATCAGCTGTGTAGAATGGGAGGTGAAGCATAGCAGCTGGGATTACTTAATCTACTTACTGTGGACCATCAGCTGTGTAGAATGGGAGGTGAAGCAATCTACTTACTGTGGACCATCAGCTGTGTAGAATGGGAGGTGAAGCATAGCAGCTGGAAAGTTCAATTCATTTCTTACAGGATCATAATCAGAATCTACAGTGAATGGTGGCTTTATCCAGCTACAAAATCATAATCAGAATCTACAGTAATGGTGGCTTTATCCAGCTACAAAATTAGATTGATGCAGTGAAAGACGAACTTCGGCATAGTAAAGCTTTATTATCATACAAAAATCGGTTTTCCCTAGTAAATATGTACATATTAGATAGGCAAAGAATGCCTTTAAGGCAAAGGAATGTATAATCCAATTGTTCCTAACTTAATGCTTTCACAGGCTTTTCCATACTTTTTCAATTAACTAATCATTATATCAATTTCACAATAGGTAGCAGATGATATATACTAACGCATATATTCTTGGAAAAAACATTGTAAAGTATTCTTTTAAAATGTTTTTGTACTTTTTTCAGAACGTGAAAAGATGAAAAAATTCAACTTTACCCACTATTGAATATTCCCTTCTGGTTAAAAGTGACACACCTTACATTCATTACCTGTTTCTATCTGTTTTTCCTCCTAGGTCTTTAAACATGTTGGATACCTCGAACTTTTTCCAGTTCAGTAAATTGGTAAACCAGTCTGCAGTAACTTCAAACTAAAATAAAAATTGGAAGTCTAATTTACTTCTGAACGTTTCTAGTCTGGGAAGAGTTTTGAGATTTGAGAAGCAAACTATTAAATTTTGGAAACATAAATTAATCCACTCAATGGGTTTCGTATTCTGTAATTTTGTTCGTCAATCATGATATTTTATCAGAAATAAATATATTGATCAGAGGTAATTTGGATACCTGTTTGTTTTAATTGTTTTGATTTTTGATGACTGTGCTTATTAATTCATCATTATATCTTTAACTGGTTTTATAATATTTTGATTTCTGACACTGCTGAGAGTTGTCAGTCAACGAAACGGCCGTACAGTGTATCAAATTTATTTCGGTATTTTGTCATACGTTTTATTAAAGCAGACTTTTAATATCAAACTGACTGTCGTTCCTATAAAACATTTATTTTAAATCTGATGTACCATTGGAGATACCCTTACTACCAACTTACATTACTGTAGAAATTGTTTAAAAATCCTTGTGCAAGTATGTAGGAAGGGTAGTTTATCTTTTGTAGCATCTGGTCAATCTGAAATAAACAAAACATATTTCTTTAACCTTCTTTTATTTCAGGTTTCATTTTTGTACGAAAGTGAAACTAAAGAAGAAGTAAAACAAGGCTTCGTAAATCCATTTCATTATCATTCTAAATAAATAAACAAAATTACAAAATTCTAGGAAAGACACCAACGTTACTGCATCAGTCAGATTCAAACTATCAGTTTTATGTTAAGAAAAAGATACCCATGCTCTGATTTCCGATTTATTTTAGGTAATATTTTGCAAAACTGATATGCATAACTCATATCCATTCCAAACAATTCATAACTATTTCTAACTTCTACATTCCTCACGATCGAAGTAGAATGTTTCGGTTTTCCTAAAATAATATACATATGAAAATGTTAGGATATGGGGTTAGTGAAACAAAATCCACAGGATTGAATAATTTTATCAATGTGTCTGATTTTTAAATAACTGCATGTTTGACTAATTACTCGCTTAACGTCCGGTGGCAAATGTCATTCTCACTTAGAATGGCTAAAAATATATCAATAAATCAGCTTGGTAGGTGCCGGAGAGTAAGTCGACATTGATTACAATATGTAAGGGGGTTCTACTACTAGACAGAAAAATTCCAGGTAACAAACTAAATACAGCTGTAATTATATACCCGTATTATTCAAGGTTGTTTATCGGTTAGGATTTCGTTTATTATCAATTTAATTTCGAGGATTTGATTTACTAGAGGTCTGGGTCGCTCTATCAGGTATGAATCACGGTTTTAACGGCTTCTGAAGCTTATCCTATGTAAGAACGTCTATTAGGGTACTTATGATTCGTCAGATTAAACAAATATCACCACGATGTAACAAAAGGTAGATGAACTTGGCATAACACAACTTTACAATAAACAACCAATTTCTGTCTGTTTCTCAACCATTGATCAAATAAGACAGTTCAATACAAAACGTTTCTTTATTTCCATACACTAAAACAATATTTCATTTAAATTCTGTTATATAATACGATAACAAAGTAAAAAAAATAAACATGAATTATTTTGCAGTCAGCAGAATGAGGTCAGACATTATGAGTCTTCTGGGAAGATGAATTGAATAATATCGTGAGCAAGGTATAAAAACGTATAAATAACCTGTAGAAATATGGGCCATCAATAAACATATGCCTTTCTTATCAGAGAAAACATTTATTCCCATGCTGTAGACAATGGATTTTTCAACGCCTGTCTTAAAGTAAACATTTCAGCGCGAGAGAAAGTGGACATTTAATCATAATAAATGCAATGTATCACATATATTAATTTGTTTAGCAAAATCATATACCCACATTCTTTGTGCACATGTCTTATGTATGCGCTGACATGTCTATATCTCCGTTCAGAGCAGAGCAATATAAGAAAAAAATGACATTCTAAAATATAATGGAGAATGTCTTGTGGGTATTCTAAAGGACTTTAATCAAACGACAGACACATTTGGGAATACAGATGAACAAAAACAACATAAAAATACTAAAAATAAAAACTATTGATAAGAAACCCAAGGAAAAGGAGTGAGCCCAGATACTGCAGAATCATAAGCAATTCCTGCTAAGTTTGTGGCACCCGTCATGTTGTCGTACAAAATCAATCAGGTAGTATTCGTATCTTTGCAGAACACTCTTCAGTTATGACCTACATCTTCTATGGTCTGTGATCAAAAAGCAGCATAAAGCCTTGCTTGATTATATCCCAGATGTCTGTATATAAAACAAAAACATTCTACAAACCTTTTTGGAGGCTGCCTGCCTGACACCGTCTCCTCTAAACCAAACTTTATTCAGAACATACTCTTTAAATGCATCTTTAACGTCCTGAACCAGCTTCTCAACCTTGTTGTATTAAATAAAAAATTGTGTGGATTATTTTTTAACACTTAACAATATCGATATACTAAACCGTTCTCGAATTCATTCCTTTCAACTATGAATTTACGTTTCAAACAAGCACCAGAATATATGTTTACTTATCAAACTGTCAAACATAATATTAAAAAAAAGAACCAAACCATAACTAAACTTCAACAATTCAATCCTGTGATGCTTTTAAAAGAAATCTAAATAAACTTTAAGATAATTGTTCTGACCAATTTTAACTAATTCCAATACATGTACATGCTTTTTACGCTCTTTTATTTTATTTTTTGTCCAGGGTTCTGTCTGTTGGGTTGCTTTGATTGATTGGTATGTCATTGTTATCCATGTTGTTTATTCAAAAGACGGACCAAAACATATATCAATAGCACATATATTCAAAATTTTGTATAAAATATAAATAATTAAATATATTAAGCATAAAAAGGACAAATATACCTAAGGAGCAATCAAAAAAACGTAATCCATTGGACAGACAAACCCGGGAAGACAAACGAACAACCACAAGCACAACAAATAAACACAGAAAACTAAAAACAATGAACAACACGAACTCCTATAAAAACCAGGAGTGAACCCAGGTGCTCCGGAAGGGTAAGCAGTTCCTGCTCCGTATACGGCACCCGTCGTGAAGTTCAACAAGGTCAATCCGGTGGAAGTCACAAATCGTAGGGGTCACATGAAAGGTTACGACAGTGGGAACAGGTCCAACATCATCTTAGATATTGGAACACTGTAATGGTCAATCAATTCATGATGACGACCGTAAAATTTCTTAAGTGATGACATCAACTTATCCCTGATAAAACCCTGGTTAAGAAGCTTTTGTGACAGCAGTAATCCTCTTTGTCGAAAGTCAGGGTAACTCACGCATGCCCTTGAAAATCGGATAAGCTGAGAAACGTAGACGCCATATGCAGGCGATGCTGGTATATTGCTACTCAAGAAGGGAAAATTAACAATAGGAAAGTTGAAGTCATCACGTTTGTCATAAAGTTTTGTCTTCAAACGTCCCTCATAGTCTATTTCAAGAAATAAATCCAAATATGAAGCGGACTTTGGTGTATCTGTAGTATCCTTAATTTCAAGCTCACTGGGGTAGATAAGATGTAGAAAGTCTTGGAATTTGTCGTTATTTAACGACAACACATCATCTATATAACGAAAAGTGAAATTAAAGGATTGGGCTAGTTTCTTTTTGTTTTCATGTAGTAACCCTTGAATGAAGTCCGCTTCATATGAGTACAGAAACAGATCGGCGAGGAGAGGAGCACAGTTGGTTCCCATTGGAATGCCGATTGTTTGTTGAAAAATTAGACCGCCAAATTCAACGAATATGTTGTCTATGAGAAAATCTAACATGTTTGTAATTTCATCTTCAGAATACTTTTTGTCAGAATCAGAGTGGTTCTTCACGAAATAAGACTTTTCTCTACCTAGAACAAGGAATTTATACCTGCGTGTCCCATTTTTCTTGAAAAAACATTGATGAACTAGTTGCTTTAAGCGATCTTTTAATTGAGAATGTGGTATGGTAGTGTAGAGTGTAGAGAAGTCGAAAGTTTTTATGCTGTTGCATGTAGCCAAAGATTTTGATTTTAGATATTGAAGTAAATTTTTGGAGTTTTTAAGAATCCACATCTGATTGACGCCACTGGTGGAATATGATGTTTCACAGTAATTCTGAAGGCCCTCTTTAACACATGTCAATATGGATGTTAAAATCTTTGAAAGAGGTTTTGTAGAGCAATTAGCTGACCCAGCAATGTACCTTTGTTTAAACGGATTCTTATGTAGTTTAGGAATCCAATAAAGAGCAGGAAGGTCCATTTGTTCATCCTTTGTAGAAATGCCAAAGGAATGAAGAACGGTCTTGTGGTTATCAAGGACTTCCTGCTTAGTGAGTGTGGTCGGTGTATAAGTTGGGTTACTAATACCGGTATTCAAGTTTCTTCCAACCAAATTAAACTAGAATTTCCAAGAAAATAATTATTCATAATGGAATGATGAACCAAGTGACCAAGTTTCATTTAAATTCTGTTATATAATTTTCTTAATAGAACACGGTAACAAAGTTTATAAAATAAACATGAATTTGCAGTCAGCAGAATGGGGTCAGATGAGTCTTCTGGGAAGATGAATTGAATAATATCGTCAGTAACCTAGGGAATAATATCTTCAGTATCCTAGGGAATAACCTTAACCTAGACGTTAAAACCATATGTATGACAGCATGAAATACAAGTGACCTTCTATATTTCTTTCCATTAACATGTTCGATAGGTTTGTCGCATTTTAATGATTATTACCTGTTGGACATTACTATGTTGAGAAGTCTGGTTTACGTACAAGGCAGCTGTAGCAAATCCAAACGCTTTATTGGTATAAAACGTGCATCGTCGCCATAATTCACCATCAAATTCTAGTTCTACAATATAACAATTTCTGTTTAAGACATTCTAAATAGTTACTTCTGATTTGATGAGAAAATACAAAAAGAAACAACAAAGTCTACTTGAAACTAAATTTCTAGGTAAGGCCTTTTGTTTTATAAACGAAATCGAAATCGAAATAGACTTAAAATACACGTACATACCTGCTTGTTCACTCAAATGTGCAAAATTTGATACTTCAAAATAAGGCATAAAACTTCTTATAGCATGGACAACCATATAGTAGTAGAGAACCCTTGAAAAAATAAATTGAAATTAGCAATTTTTCGTGTCAGTATAAATTAGAATGGCTTAACCTGGTGTTGTATGTATGTAAAGTCAAGAAATACCAAAGGGATATTCGCAGGAGGGAAAAATCGAAAGAACTGAAAACCCCGGAGAACAACGAAGACAAGACCAAAACAATGCATGCATTACAATTAAAAACTAAAAATATATGAACAACATGGACCGCACCAAAAAACCGGGAGTAGACTCAGGTGCTCCGGAAGAGTAAACAGTCTCTGCTTCCTGCAGGACACCCGCCATGCTGCCCATGTCAAATCCAGTATGAAGAAGGGATAACATCAATGGAACAGGTCCATTTTCATTTGGGAAACGTTTTTTTCATACCTGTCAACCAAGTCATGATGACGTCCATAAAACTTTAATAAGGATGACTCCAACTTAGGAGCAAAAAACCCCTGTCTGAGCAACTTTTCTGTCAGGAGCCGCGCTCTGTCCAGGAAGTCAATTTATATGTCACAAGCTCTGGAATAACGTATGAGTTGTGAAATATATACTCCATACGCCGGCTCTTCTGGAACATTGCCGCCCAAAAATGGGAAGTTGACGATTGGAAAGTCAAAGTCATCCCGTTTGTCGTAAAGTTTTGTATTTAACCTTCCTCTGGTGTCAATTTTGAGATGAAGATAAGATGCAGACTTGGCAGTGTCTGTGGTATCCTTAATGTCGAGCCCATTGGGATAGATGAGATGTAAGAAATTCCCAAAACGTGAATTGTTGAGTGATAAAACATCATCTATGTAGCGAAAGCTGAAATTAAAGGTACGGGCTAACTTCTTCTGTTTTTCCTTAAGAAACCCGTCAAGGAAGTCTGCCTCATATGAGTAAAGGAACAAGTCGGCCAGTAGTGGTGCACAATTAGTACCCATAGGAATGCCAATTGTCTGTTGGAAAACACGTCCACCAAATTAAACAAATATGTTGTCGATCAAAAATTCCATCATCGGGACAATTTCGTCCTCTGTATATTTTTTGTTAGATTTAGAGTGGTTTTTAACCAAGTATGATTTATCTATACCAATGACAAGGTATGTGCATCTGCTGTTGCCATTTTTATTTTGAAAGCATCGATGGATTAGATTTTTCAACTTCTCCTTCAGTTGTGAGGAATGGTGGTATAGAGGGTAGAGAAATCAAATGTTTTTATGCTGTTACAGACTGAAATGGACCGAGTATCCTTAGATATATTCTGTGCAAGAGTACATAAAAACATCTTAAGTGCACTGTTCTTACATGTAATTCCAAGACGTTCGATAAAACTGGAAAAGGTTATTGCTATATTTATTTTTGCAGTCTGAATGAGCAGTGTGAAAAAAGATTTAATTGATTCACATGGAAATACTTTTAGACCTAGATAGAAATTCTTAAAAGTAACTTAAATTTTACGTTTGAATACATAATATATCTATGGTTGGTTAATTCTTACATTAACTCTGAAGGCTTACGTTCTATTTTCTTTATTGTCTTCATATGATCTGACAAGACTGCACAGTTTTTGTAGTTTGTCTTCGTGTAGAACAACTAATGTGTCAGAATTTTTAATTGAGGCTGTATCATAAGTTAATCCAGTTAAATATAATTCCCAATCAAGCTGAAAATTTAAAGTAAAAATCATTTAAGGAAGAAACAATTTTCCTTGAAAGCAAGACTGTTCACACTGGTTCATTTCGTTTAAAATATTTTAAATTTATCAAGGATTGTAGAAATACTTATCAACATATATGACAACTTGAAGATGTTAAAAAACTGTATCTCAGTTTGGTACTTAATTGAATAACAACACATATGATGGAAACTTAAGAAATACATTTTTGAAACATTAAAAAATTATGTAAAAAGAAAACTTGCTAAAAAGAAGAAAAACCAATTGAGGAAACAGATATTTGAAAGTTTTTATCTTTGAGAGATACAGATCCAAAACAATATTATGCTAGTGTGGTTACTTATTATGAAAAAAAATTTGCAATGCAGCAGTTTGGTTTTAGACATAATCACAGTACAGCTGATGGCATATTTATTTTGAAAAGTTTGAAAACTAAATATTTGACTTGGATCTGAGACGAGGACAGGCGACAGTTACTCCGAAATCGGGAGGGGGGGGGGGGGGTGTTATGGTAAAACTTTGAGTCGAAGCGGGGGTTCCCTTTTGTATTTCGAGAGTTTGTTTCATACATGGAGGATTTTTTAGTAAACGACAGATGGACTTAGAAATAAAGTTTGATACAACAAGACAATTGTAACACGAAATACTGTTAAACGTTAATAAAATGGTCAAAAGTGGTACTTTTAGCTTCAGATCCATACCGGTATCAGAGGAGGGGGAAAAGGGGGAGGGTACAGACTTCAAGTGCCTGTGTTTCTTTTTATCTAAAATGTTATATTTCTTGTTTCTTTATTAGTAAAAAGTTTAACATCATAAGGTAGAATAAACACATTAACTTACCATATTACATTTTTGTTGTAATTCTGTTACTGTTGTTTTATTGTAAACTAGAGCTCTGTTGTAGGAGTAAATGTCATTGCGTTGGATCTACAATATATTGATATCATTTTATTCAAAAGTGCAGAAAAAAACAAAAACATAAAAACAAAATTAATTCACATACCAAACACTCTTTGATATAGTTTTTATGAACTGTATGTTCAGCAGTAACTAACGAAAAACAGTAATAAACAAAAATATTGCCGAAATGATTAAACAAAAAAGTCTATAGACAGAGCTATGCGTGAGGGAGATATTCCTTATTTATTTCTCATATCATTTCTTCGTTTTATATCAGTAATATAAGAAATACTTATAGTGGATGGTGTTTTACTATTCTTTAAGCTTTTTAGAAACTGAATTTATAAGAACCACGTATTAATTATACCTTAGCAATTTCTATATCTAATTTTAAGAGATCTTCAGCTATTTGCTTAGATTCCTCCTCTGATTTATCTATAAACATCTTAAGAGTTTTCACCATGTCATCTATATAACTTTTCTTAACCTGAAAGTAGAAAATAAATCAAATGAAAAATATAATATTTTTTCATGAATGAAAAGCTTTCAAATTCAGCAGAAAAACTGACATGCCCAGTTTTAGTTTCGCTTGCCTCTGCATGGTGGACCCTAGGTCCCCGAGGGTATTCGCTAACCCAGTCGTCAGACTTGTCTGACATGATTATTCATTGATTTGTTACAGAAATTACCAGTATTTAGCAAAATTCAAAAATAAAAGAAATACTAAGGGTTCATTTCTTGTATTGCAAATGGTAGATCTCCTTAGCTGAAATTTGGCTTCCTATTTCGGTATTTTTGGTTATGAGTACTTCTTGTTTAAAATAAGTTTGGTTTTTGGTCTTCCGAATGTTTCAGTTTTAATGCTGCTGATGAGAGGCAACTCCTTGAAATGCGTCGTATACAACATAGTTTAAATTTACTATATCTAATATTAGTATCTTTGGATTGTTATTTTAAAAACACCATTTAGACATCTAATAGGTCAAAAACTATTAGGATGGATAGGTCAACTGATACTCATACGAGAAGGTTATGCCTGATGTAAAATATGGAACCATTGTCCTAGTGAAATACAGGTAGCTCATGTTTGCAGAATACAAATTATTCAAAAGCTCTTTTACAACCAATTATTGAAATGAAAAAATGACTGACAACAAAATCATTTTATATACAATATCAATGCTATGGCAACTAGATTTGTCTGCCTTTGTTTCCTATATTTGCAGCTTTTTTTCTGTATAAATTTTTAACTGGCCCCTTTCTGTTAAAGCATACCTGTTTAGCATCCCATCTCAAATATTTGCCATTTTTTGTTTGTTTTTCCTCCAGCAACACATGGATGGGATATGTCATATCACTCTGTGTAATCTGTACAGAAATAAAGACATTATAAAATACGTTTTAAAATCTTTTAAACTTTTGTTTTTAATTTTGAGTACATTTATTAAAAAATACAATATTTGTTAACACAAATATATCTATATATTTTTCTTATACATCATAATCATCTTCTTGTTTTATAGTAATTTTAAGGAAAACATATATCTTTTTAAAAAGTCAACATGGGATTTTTGTTAATCCCTAACTACTAGTATTTCCTTACCTTTATAACATTTTTGTCGTCCTCTCTTTCATCTGGACCAACAGATACAGTGAACAATGGCCACGAATTCAGTTGGTGTACTTTTTCCAGAACCACGGCAAACGTGAAGTTATCCACACTACCTGTGGTCATTTTTATAAGAGTCTTAAGATGTTGTATTGTAGCTGATCTGTTGACGCTTTCTTCGTTCATACAACTATCATGAAACTTCTTAGCTTTACCAATACCACCTTCCAAGCCAAGATAGGATTCTGTTGGGAGATAACCAAACAAAACTCAAAAATAATTATTTCTTAAATATATCAGCAATTTAAATATTATACAATTTGATTTAATATTATAATACTTATAAGACACTTATTATGTTAGGTATCTTGGTAACCAGTCGAATTTTGTTGCATTTAACTATGGCTTTAATATCCGTTGATACAGTTTTAATTGATAAATTTATCTAATGAGAAAAGAGAGCAAGTGCGAGTGAAATAGTAAAGTTGTATTTATATTAATATATTATTGTAATACCTACTGTATATAAATATACCGACAAAAGCATACTGAGGACAAGTCGTTAGGAGCAAAATACAAATACAAAGGTGAATTATAATGTAAAAAAGAGTAATACCGACAAAAGCATACTGAGGGTACGTCGTTAGGAGCAAAACACAAATACAAAGGTGAAACCCCCGGATTGACTTTGTTGAACTTCATGGCGGGTGCCGTATACGGAACAGGAACTGCTTACCCTTCCGGAGCACCTGGGTTCACTCCTTGTTTTTTATAGGAGTTCGTGTTGTTCATTGTTTTTTTAGTTTTCTGTGTTTATTTGTTGTGTTTGTGGTTGTTCATTTGTCTTCCCGGGTTTGTATATCCAATGGATTACGTTTTTTTTTTAATTGCTCCTTAGGTATATATGTCCTTTTTATATTGTAAAAAAGAGTAATACCGACAAAAGCAAACTGAGGGGAAGTCGGAAGGAGGAAAATACAAATACAAAGGTGAATTATAATGTAAAAAAGAGTAATACCGACAAAAGCATACTGAGGGTACGTCGTTAGGAGCAAAACACAAATACAAAGGTGAAACCCTCGGATTGACTTTGTTGAACTTCACGACGCGTGCCGTATACGGAGCTGGAACTGCTTACCCTTCCGGAGCACCTGGGTTCACTCCTTGTTTTTTATAGGAGTTCGTGTTGTTCATTGTTTTTTTAGTTTTCTGTGTTTATTTGTTGTGTTTATGGTTGTTCATTTGTCTTCCCGGGTTTGTATATCCAATGGATTACGTTTTTTTTTAATTGCTCCTTAGGTATATTTGTCCTTTTTATATTGTAAAAAAAAGTAATACCGACAAAAGCAAACTGAGGGGAAGTCGGAAGGAGCAAAATACAAATACAAAGGTGAATTATAATGTAAAAAAGAGTAATACCGACAAAGGCATACCGAGGGCAAGTCAGTAGGAGCAAAGCACAAATACAAAGGTGAATTATATTGTAAAAAAGAGTAATACTGACAAAAGCATACTGAGGGCAAGTCGGTTAGAGAAAAATACAACGGTGACTTATATTGTAAGTCGGTAAGAGCAAAATACAAATACAAAGGTGAATTATATTGTAAAAAAAGAGTAATTCAAAAAATAATAAAAAAAAATAGATTTAGAACAAGACATTGAAAAAAATATAAAGACCTATGATATGAACAACCACAAAAAAAAAAAGCGAAAAAGAAACAAAAAGAAATGGAGTGAAATTAGATTATTATGCTTTGCCTAATATGACTGACAGTTAAGTTATCATATTTCAAATATTGTTTACCTATAAGTTGATGAAGTTGAAACATGTTTTTATATGCTAGTTCTTGACTTCTGTCCCAGTAGGAATATCCAGGCGGAATAGGCGTTTGTCTCTCCCAGCCACCACAAGCATATTTATAGAAATCTATACAAGGGCTTATTTTACTGTCCACAGATGACAACATCATGTTTGCTACCTCAACACATCCTTTTGTCTGGCAGACAGATGTACTCTCTGAAATTAATATTTCGTTACACCCAATTTTAGTATATATATTGTACTTTTCCTTGTTAAATCGATTCCTTTACTCATAATGTCACTTTCTCCCACTATTCATGCTATTTGTTTAATCTATAAATCGACCTTCCCTTTTATAGGATTTGATTCAGTTTTTGAAATAATTTCTAACCAAATAAATGAAAGATCTACTCTTGACAGTACTGGACATATCTTTGACAATGCATACAACGTTATTTACTTACTTATATTTTACAAGTGGACAGTGCTTTCTTTATTTCACTTTTCCATTTTGTAAATTGATAGCGATATACCAAAAGAAGTAATTTATCTAACCATAATCCTGTTATACTCAACTGGAACTGGATATAATATAACAATAAAAGAGACCAGACAAATTTTCAGCCAGATTTATCTCTTCTTAACTTAATTAATTTGTCAATCTATGACTTTCTGACTTATTTAGTTATTTGTGCGTGTGTATTTTGTAAAAGCAAGGATGCCTTTTCCCTTTGCATTTACCTTATCACCATTATTTCTGATCTTGCTTATTTAAATTATTATCTTATTTTCCCAAAGAATCATATTCCTTCGTTATGTACCTGTTTTGTTTGTTGTATTTGATGCTTTGACTATCAGTCCAATTATCACAAAGAAAGCAATGATAAGCAAAACGAACATCAGTTTCTCCAAACAAGTTCGTTCTTTCACACATGGACACTTTCTTGAACACAAGTCATCTTCCTCTTCCAAAAAATCCTCTGAATCAATGCTGTCGAAGTCTCTCATCTAAAAACAAGAATGGACGTGTGCTTTATTGTTACTGTATGAGAAATGGTGCTTATTAAGGACTTCTCCATTCTTTCCGGAAATAATGGTTAAATATTAGATGCATTGGAGGTTCGGAGAGTGCACATTTTTTTCTGTTAAACATCAACTCTACAGTCATAAAATCACACAGGAAATTTGAAAAATAACTTCTTTGATACCGATTTTAATGCACAAGATGTGCACACTTCGCAGATTTACGACTCATCAGTTGAAAAAACCAAAAGACAATAATCTAAAAACTTACATAGCAAATTATAAAATGATAAAATGACCAATATGTTTTTGGTAGGAATCAATGAGGATATCATAAGAATCATTTTCACATACATATGATCATGACCACAAGTATTCTTTCAAATATACAGCATGGAAAATCATAAAATGGCATTTTTATAAGGGAATTAGGAATCATGTTCTAAAATACTTCAAAATACTTCTAATTTTTATCATTCAAAACCAAACAAATTTAATTGAGAATGGAGATTTACTTTCTTGTCCCGTTACTGTTTTGCTTGCGTGTTATGATTGATTCTAAATAACTATAAAACTAAACACATTAATGTAGCTACTAAGTATGCATGACTGATCAAAATGCTGTAGAATAGATGACAAAGCAATCTGATGTGAAAAATGCAGCAAAAGCTGTGTTATTGAAAACTAATCCAAAAAACCATTCTAGTTGTAACTTTAAAATTTACAGCGATAAAATATTGAATTGCGTCTAATACTGTTTCATCAACGTATGTGGAGTATAATGTAGTGTTTAGGAAGTAATTAGGTTTAATGAACTACATTTAGTGTCAAAAAGAGAACCTACAAAATCATGTCGATGTTGGTGCTCCTAATTAGCACTTCTATAATGAAATAGTATTAAAAATCCTAATGAAATTTCTCTTTTATTGATATCGACACCTAAAACTACAATGACTATTCTGTATTATATCCAAGAAGAGGAAAATAAATCTTACAAATGCACGAGATCACATCTGCATTTCTATACTGAAATAATCTTTGTTCACATTCAATTTATCCCATATACCTAACTACACACCACCATGACTGATGTTACTCTACAACAACACTGTCTTACCTTAACGTCCCTTCCGTTCAAAAGTTCGTTCTTCTCTGCAGATTGCCTGGAATATAATAAATATATAATATTCAACACTCAGCGTGACAATTTTATTCAGTGATAAAGACACGTATAATCATTTGTCATATTCAAATAGATGGAATCCTCCATTACATGTAATGTTATAATACGGCAAAAATACTGAAAAATATATACAGACCATCAAAATGATAGAATCAAAGTCGTTAAAAAGAAACAAATGTTCAGCTTTAGCAGAACAGTAGTATTACTGTTGAAGCATCTATGAAAGTAACCAGCTGACGAAAAAACTGTATTAAGCTGAAACAACGATGAAATACGTTGATGTGAAACTCTGACGTTAATAGAATCGCTGGACCATAGTTAAAATTAACCAGTCGACAAGTAACTCTGAAGGTTCGGCTCTAATAGAAATGCTGGTTCATCTTTGAAAATGCTCCAGTTTTAAGCTTCTATCAGAAATCTTATATTTATAGCTGAAGCTTCGAAAAGGGGAAACCATCTGAAGAAAAACCTCGCATGCTGAAGTAAATTGTAGTAGAATTTGATACGTAGCAATGTGGAGAACACTTTTTTTTTTAAAACTGGTCTAAGTTAAAATTTGATAAACAACAAGACTTCAAATTAAATAGTTGATATTATTATACCTTAGATATATTTTTCTATAATAAATACATGCACAATAATTTCACTATTTTTAACATTTTCAGTGATTTAACTATTTTCCCCGGTCACCGGTCAATAGTTTCCAAACTATTTTCCCTCAAAAAACTATTTTCCCTCTTCAAGTTACGTTGTTTCGCGGATTTTTAATCCCGGGCACGGGATTGGCTGGGAGGTTTTAGCCGACCCGTTCGGAAGCTCCCGCGTTATAGGTTATCGTCAATGCTGAATCCCGAGATGTTCCGGTACATTTCATCAGACGAAAAATAATGGACTCTGTCACTCGATCATGCATCTCGGGTACGTACACATGACTTAAATTTTGCCTTAATTATCTCTTGTGTTTCTTTCGGTATAATAAAACACTTACTGACTGAGTAGTCGGGGAATAGTAAGTTTATTGTCCCTCTGAACAACTATTGCCCCTCGGCGTTGCCTCGGGGCAATAGTTGTTCCTCGGGACAATAAACTTACTATTCCCCTCTTACTCAGTCAATAAGTATAAACTATTACTTCATATACTTTGTTGTCGTTTCTAGGAGTAGCAACTGCAAAACAGAGATCACCGGATATAGTATACTCAATCCTGGAAGGTCAACCAGTGGAAACAATTGTAAAAGCATTCGTTACAATATATTGTTTTACGTATCAATGTGAAGAATGATTTTAAAAAGTTCACAAATCATAAAAATCAATTATGTTACCATGGTAAGGTTGATACATGTAAGAAAGTAAGAGATTGAGAGCATTAATGCTATAATATTACTGTAGCACTGATATATGAAATAATAGATATAGGAAAATCAGGCCCAGTTTTGCAGTAATGTTTATACATATGAGATCAGTTAGGAAACACTGATACATATGAGATCAGTCAGGGATTAGGAAACATTGATACATATGAGATCAGTTAGGAAACACTGATACATATGAGATCAGTCAGAGATTAGGAAACATTGATACATATGAGATCAGTCAGGGATTAGGAAACACTGATACATATGAGATCAGTCAGAGATTAGGAAACACTGATACATATGAGATCAGTCAGAGATTAGGAAACACTGATACATATGAGATCAGTCAGAGATTAGGAAACATTGATACATATGAGATCAGTCAGAGATTAGGAAAAACTGATACATATGAGATGAATCAGAGATTAGGAAACACTGATACATATGAGATCAGTCAGAGATTAGGAAAAACTGATACATATGAGATCAGTCAGGGATTAGGAAACAGTGATACATTTGAGATCAGTCAGGGATTAGGAAACACTGATACATATGAGATCAGTCAGAGATTAGGAAACATTGATACATATGAGATCAGTCAGAGATTAGCAAACACTGATACATATGAGATCAGTCAGAGATTAGCAAACACTGATACATATGAGATCAGTCAGAGATTAGCAAACACTGATACATATGAGATCAGTCAGAGATTAGGAAACATTGATACATATGAGATCTGTCAGAGATTAGCAAACATTGATACATATGAGATCAGTCAGAGATTAGCAAACACTGATACATATGAGATCAGTCAGACATTAGCAAACACTGATACATATGAGATCAGTCAGAGATTAGCAAACACTGATACATATGAGATCAGTCAGAGATTAGGAAACACTGATACATATGAGATCAGTCAGAGATTAGGAAACATTGATACATATGAGATCAGTCAGAGATTAGGAAACACTGATACATATGAGATCAGGCAGAGATTAGGAAACACTGATACATATGAGATCAGTCAGAGATTAGAAAACACTGATACATATGAGATCACTCAGAGATTAGGAAACACTGATACATATGAGATCAGTCAGAGATTAGCAAACACTGATACATATGAGATCAGTCAGAGATTAGGAAACACTGATACATATGAGATCAGTCAGAGATTAGGAAACATTGATACATATGAGATCAGTCAGAGATTAGGAAACATTGATACATATGAGATCAGTCAGAGATTAGCAAACACTGATACATATGAGATCAGTCAGAGATTAGCAAACACTGATACATATGAGATCAGTCAGAGATTAGCAAACACTGATACATATGAGATCAGTCAGAGATTAGGAAACATTGATACATATGAGATCTGTCAGAGATTAGCAAACATTGATACATATGAGATCAGTCAGAGATTAGCAAACACTGATACATATGAGATCAGTCAGACATTAGCAAACACTGATACATATGAGATCAGTCAGAGATTAGCAAACACTGATACATATGAGATCAGTCAGAGATTAGGAAACACTGATACATATGAGATCAGTCAGAGATTAGGAAACATTGATACATATGAAATCAGTCAGAGATTAGGAAACACTGATACATATGAGATCAGGCAGAGATTAGGAAACACTGATACATATGAGATCAGTCAGAGATTAGAAAACACTGATACATATGAGATCACTCAGAGATTAGGAAACACTGATACATATGAGATCAGTCAGAGATTAGCAAACACTGATACATATGAGATCAGTCAGAGATTAGGAAACACTGATACATATGAGATCAGTCAGAGATTAGGAAACATTGATACATATGAGATCAGTCAGAGATTAGGAAACATTGATACATATGAGATCAGTCAGAGATTAGGAAACATTGATACATGTGAGATCAGTCAGAGATTAGGAAACATTGATACATATGAGATCAGTAAGAGATTAGGAAACACTGATACAATTATCGGCAGGAAATCAAGAAAATCAGGCATTGTACAGTATAGCACCACTGCAGTATGCAATAACAGTCAGACACCAGGAAAATCAGAAATAGTAACACTGATGCATGTAAAATTAGTCAGATTGGGAATATCAGAAATTATACGGAAGTACCATTGATACATGTAAGTCTGGGAAAATCAGGAACAGTAACACTGGTGCATGTAAGGATAGTCAGATTGGGAATATCAGGAATTATACCGAGGTAGCGTAAATATATGTAAGTCGGGAATATCAAGAATAGTAACACTGATCCATTTAAGTCTGGAAAAATTCAAAACCAGTAATACTGATGCATGTAAGAACTATGAGAGGTCAGAAATAATACCAGATGGCAAACCAAATGGTCAAACGTGAAATAATCATTAGTCTCGTTGAATCGATCGCAGGAAAGTTGATGTATTAAAACACTTCAGTGATACCAGCACTAAACAAGTATGTCCATGAAGTAAAATATTTCTGTACAATGCAACGAGCTGATGCAAAACAAATTGATTGAATAATTGAATTAGCGCGCAATGTAACGCGTGATATTGATGTAATAGACTTGATAGGTAACGGTATCCGCTAATAACAAAATTTATAAGATAAAAAAAAAAATCTGTTTTCAGATCGGAAGAAAAGAGAGCAAAAATGATGCAGCTTGTGTGCATGGCAGTACGAAAGTTTAAATAAAGCTTTTAAAGCTTATAGTTTCCATTTTGGTAACATTTTCCGTCTGAGTGATACTGAAATTCCATGTCAAGGTACTCTAACTACCATACAAAATGAGATAAAGATTAAGTTAAATTCTACTTTAATAAGAAGTTGAAAATGATATTGAAATTTTCAATCAATGATCGTTAATTATTGGATTATGTGAAGCATAGTGTGAAATCTATTGGAAAATAATTGATATCATTGGTAATCCATTCCTGGATAAATCTACCATCTTGATTACGTGTTACGTGAATTCTATGCTCCGTGTAGAAGATGTGGTAATAGATATTGCATTGCATAATTAAGATTTTGATGAATTGGTTGGTTGCGGGTATGGTTTTAATCATATTTGATCTACTCTTAGAAAATGTCATGCTTTCACTGCGTTGTATGATTGCCGTAAGCATTGTAAATATATGGAATTGTTAATCAAACATTGTGAATGTTTTTAGTAGAATGTGTACCTAACGCAGATAAACTGTATATTGTACATCAAAAAAGTTTAACTTTGTTTCACATAGAGAACTTCATCTATTTCATCTTTTTTCAAATACAAATAACTTTAACAAAACACGATCAGTCAAGCTGAACTTGGAGAATACAAACTATAGTCAGATAACAAATAATGCGCATGGTGGGAATTGCTGGATCAACCTTCATCAGGTACGCTCGTGCCCAAAACTTGGGAAATCAAGAAAAAATAATAACAAAATATAATGAGCAATAGAATTAACTGAGACCAAACATAGAGGCAAAAACTTTGAAACACTACTCAACAGAAATTAAAAATTTATCAACTGAAAATTCACCACCTGTATCTAAAATATCGTGTCATTGCCGAGCCATTGAATACTGAGTGGAAGTTGGCCTCAGTGTGCTACAAGTTCATCAGAGGATCTTTCTCTGTTAACTAAAATTTGTTTCCTGAAAACATGTAATATATTACTGGTTTGTATCAAAGAAACTTCTTCAATACTTAAAACGAATTCATTGATTCAGTCTGTATGGTTTGGATGTGAACTGAATCTTAATGACAAACAGATTGTTGTTCTCCTCAACTGTGAAGAACCAATTTTGATAGTCTGGTGAATATAAAATTCTATCATTTCCAGCTGAAGTGTTGAGATGACACAGAGACCATTTCTTTTTGTTTTTCTACTTATGTAGAACAATAGCTATCCGGTATTTGTTTTCAGTTCACGTCTCGCTCTATGGTCTGTACAAAGAAAGGAATGATTTCACAAATGAGAAATGGTAGAAAGAAAAAGTCGACATCGATTTACTCTCAACTTATTATTCCGAATCAATTTTGTAAAGCCTAAACGCCAATCATCTAAATTTTTTGTCGATTTCGTAAAATATCTTTTTCTGTCCCAGTGTTAATCGAGGCGTTTATAATGCAATCATTTATATTTTTCTAATCTCGAAAGAATCGGATATCCGCAAAGTCATCTCCTGTATGCATATGAAATCATTAGACAATAAGAAAAAGCCTTGGTTCCGGTTCTTGAAAATGTATAAATTCATGTCTAAATGTAATGGATCTGTCTTTTATGCAACGAGCAATAAAATATATGCATAATTTATAGTTATTGTACTGAAAATGACACCATCGGAAAAGAAAGGAGCAAATTGGTCTTATAAATGTAATGGTTCATGTGAATCACTGACAATAAAATATACCGTATTGATAAATTGTCTGGGAAATGTTATGCTTTATCATTGTGACAGCAAAATGACACAAATGTCAACCTTGTCCATTGCATTGTATTTGCATTCCTAAAATGCACCGATGGCTTTGGAAAACAAACAATAACCCCCTCCTAGTTAAATTTATTAAAGAAGACAGACAGGGCCCAGAAGGTAGTCTTATCCGAATAGGAAAAAGCCATACAAGATTGTGAATATCTAATATCTAATATCGACGAAAGAACACCAAAGCCATAATACGGTGTGGGGAATGTCAATAAGATCAAAATCCAAGGACAAGGCAAACTCGAGAGCACCCACAAGGGTAATAACTGCATGTAAAAGAATAAAAAAAAACTTCATAACAAATATACAGAATTAAAACAAGATAGCGCAGAAGCTAAAACACTAGCTTTATGAATTCCCAGAAAAACTGAGTCGCATCAGGTGCTTCGAAATGGTAAGCATGTCCTGCTCCATTCAAAATGCTACTGTCACGTTGCAAGTCTAAAAAATGAACGATTTTGAATGTCTGAGAAAACCTGGAATGTGCACAGCAACAAATAAATATCTCCCAACACTGGTTTTCGGGCTATTTACAATCCTTGTGACAGTTAAACATCAGTGACGTCAATTAGCTGTAGTAACAGGTAAAAGACATTATAAGAACCACATACGCATCTCAAAATCTATTTTTCTTCATGGTTTCAAAATTCAAAACAATAATAGATATCAAAGCGCAGTTAATATAACAAAAAACCAAAAAGAAGACAAAACTCTGGAAAAAGTTTTAAATTCACAACAAAAAAATACAGGTATATTTATGTTATGTAAATTAGCTACATGTTCGTGACGGATCTGAAATAGTAACGAAGTCCTGTTTGTGATTTTAAAGTTTCTAACTGCCTGTAGAATTAAAGAATTGATGATGTCTTTTATATGCTTTTTCCATATAAAAAAACTTGATTATAAAATCTACAATCATTTAGCTTGAAGTCATGTGCCGACAGTCTATTAATTAGACTGCATCCGTGAAAATGGAGCTTTTATGGTGTTTTCATATAAACACAATAGATAATCTGTGATCATTGCTTAATATGAATGTAAAATTGAAACATATTCAAAGCTTAACTATTTCTTTTCCCCTTTCACCGAGCACGTTAAAAACCCATGCCGAAATACAGGATATCCCAGAAAAAATGATCGAATTCTGCTTTGCCCTTTTTAAAAAAACTAAACTGCTGTTAAAATCAACAATTTAAAAAGAAGAATTATACATGCCATTTGTATTTCCTGTTTCCGGTTTCCATATCTTCAGACAAATGATTACATTAGATTACACAATGGAGCATCTGGTCTCTATCAAGTATTCTCTACAGTAATCACTTGGCTATGTTTTAATTCTAGATACTTTATTGTCCATTTCTCTCTCAAGATAATCCAAAGTCTGATTATAATCCAACTACAGTCAATAACCATAAATGTACATCAGTTCCCAATCGTACAAACTTTTCTTTTATTATATGATCGATGGTATTTGTCAGATAATTACGATTCATATTATTTTGATACTAAACATTTTTACAGACTTTCTATCGAATTTATCTATAATTTGTTTAATTTGGATGTAAGACGTAACATTAGCATGATTATATACACATTATAGAGATCATTTGCTTGTAAAGTATGGATGATTAAAATATCGTCATTTTGTCATCAGTTCAGATGTCCATGGATTATGTTTTACAATTTTAGGACGATAACTTTTAATGGTAATCATTTCCTCTCACTTTTGCACACAAAGCAACATAAAGGTTACCATACATCAAACTTTCATTTATTTTCCATCAATCTTCTTAGTATTTCCTTTCTTGTTTAGTTAATCTAATAACAATCTCAAGCACTGAAATGTATTTTGTGTACTCGACTTGGGAATTAATGAAAACATCTTGACAGGCACGGTTTTTTTCGTTTTTTTTTCTCTTTCTATATTTCTAAGGAACCATCACAACAGTGTTATCAAAGACTGGAGAAAGAAGTGTTTATAAATAGAAAATGTATCCGTTTTCAGTTTTATATTCCTGGCCATAAAATTGTTTATTTAGAATTTATTGTAACTCTTATTGGTTAATTTTTTAAAACGATGTGTCTATGTAGATTGTTGCTCATCGTATCAGACCATTGTGTAATTAATGTATTCCCGTACTTTGATAAAACTGTTTTTATACACTGTGGAATCCCAATGTTCAAAGTGCATGGGGAAAAAGTACATACTTGGATATATAGAAAATTAAATGGCGTGTTACATCATATCAGCCTAAAACTTTCATATTAGCCCCAGGACAGCAGACAATGGACTATTACACCTGAGTCTATTCTAATCTTTTGATTTATTGATTGATTGATTTTATTTGCTATCTCAGGCACAGAGTGCAACATGAGCATACAATGAAAAACATTCATCATATAAACAGATAATAACATAAGGATAATACAAATCTACACCAATGGAAAGACAAACAAAGAAAAACAAACATGAAGAAAAAACACAGAGGATTCGGATGATATGATAATGCAAAAGTAGCCATCATTTCATAATAATTACAGCATATTATTTGAAAACATAACTTAAACGTTTTATAAATAATGACAGATTTTTCAACAGCTCTGTATGACATAATGATAGCATAGCAGCCATTTTACCAACATTACTATTTTGAAGATAATATTGTGGAATATATTTGACTCTAACAGATTGTATTTCCAAATTTGAACATATAAAAAGATAGTGAAATTCATCACCTATGACATTGTCAGCACATTTTGTACATATGCGATCTTCTTTCCTAATGTTATACCATCGACCAGTTTCAATTGGGATTCTTAAGTTACTTAACCCAAGCTTAGTAATAAATCATTGCGCCAAAACTGGTCAATTAAAATTTGCTTCAAACAGTTTTTGATCCAAGCTATATTTAAAGGAATTTGATTGCGAAAAATGAATTACATTCCAATATTATCAAAAAATTTTGCAATATTTTTTATATAAGGAAAATCATAACTACTATCCATACTTAAAGAAAAGAGTAATCTATATACTTTGGAGTAAAGTTTATCTGACGTCAGTAATCTATTCCAATAACAACATTCTTAATTTGATATTGATTTCTAATGGATAACGCCCAATTTCCCCGTATACTAAACAATTTGGAGTAGTAATTCTCACCCCTAAATTTCTCTTCAAAAATTGTTAATGTACCTTTTCTATATTATCATTCTTTCCAATTCCTATAACTTCAGCTGCATACAAAAGAATAGGAGAAATAAGCGAGTCAAAAACTTTAAGCCGAAGATCAATTGGTAAATGTAAATTTCTTGTCTTATAATACACAGCGTACAAAGCTTTTTGAGACTGTTCAACCAGTTTTTTCTTGGCTGTATTAATCCAATCATACAAGATACACTAAAGTATGCATATCTTAATATATTTACCAAACTCTTTCCGATGCATGTATAATTGTATTTTCTGACAGAAAGAGCAAACACAAAAGTTTAGCCCTGTCTATCTGATAGAATACGTATTGTTTTCAATAAAAACAAACGAAACAAATCGATGGTCGAACAGATATTCTTTTTATGAATATGTTCTCAGTTTTATTGTTTTATTTTTAGATTTTCATTTACAAGATGTTAATCGAACTACAAACAAAAAATACAGTTCAGCTTTTGAAGTTCGGGTACAAAGCAATCGTGAGTTAGCAATTTATCAACGGAGTATATTCTCAATTTTAATTAAAATACAAGTTCGAAGAGCACTTCACAATTCTGAGATTGTGTAAATTTAATATACCCGAATTGATTGCTCTAATTGCTTGGAACCAATATTGTTATAGAAAAAAAAACGGACTAGAAATCGTTCTCTCAAAATCTGATATAGACTGATGGTGTTGTATGGTATTAAACAACTGAAATTGTTTAGACAGGTAAATGGATATTTGGTTTTGAGGATTAAAACATACTTGTAATGTAGAATTTATGTAACCGTAATAAGTACGAAATTGCGTGAGATAATTATTTACTGGGATATAGATTTTTTTCTCTCAGAATTTCGTGTAATACAAGTTGTTTCGCTATCTAGTATGAAATTTTAAGTAAATTAAAAAAAGTAAAAACAAAAGTCGTTGGTGATATTGATTATATAATCCATTAGATGATAGAATGTATCGTCAACCGTGAAACTTACACCTGCAGTTTATCAGACCGAATTTATCTTTGAAAAAAAGACCGACTAAAAATCATATAATTTGTGGAGATGCAATGGTGAAATGCTTGAATTTTAACTTTAAAACTTCTAATGCGGTCACGAAATCATAGCATGAAAATGTAAGGATATGGGGTAGGCGTCAACGAGACAATATCCCACAGAAGTGAACGCAAGGAAAGATTGATATATCCAGGTGGTCTTCAACACCAAACCTGCAAGCTGTTACAAAAGCAAACTGATTTGATTATGAAAGATCTATGTGATAGAGCTACAGAGACGTATATATGTTGAAAGAAGCATGTCAAAATGGGGAGTAAAACTCATCTCTTTTTTGTATAGATATTAGTATTTAGGGTATCTTGTTAAATAGCAATACTGAAGCCCAAAAATGGACAAATTGCTTCATTTAATGAGATCGTGACTGTAAGACCTCTTGAACATAGAATTCCCATGTATTCTTTATGACGGGAAATCATTTTGAGAAATATTTTAGATATACATGTATGCAAGTTTCGAATTATATCTTGCTTATATTAATTGGTATCCAATTAAAATTAATGAATGCACTGTTACTGGAAATTAACTTGATTCAATGGATTCGGTAGGATTAAATTCAATGGAGTCACTCAAGCACATAATGTAGGTCGTGGTGGTTCATATGTTGCTAAACAGTTTTGAACTAAAAATACGACTGTACTGATAAAATATCATGCCATATTATGATGTTTTTCAGAAATAAACTAAAATGCAAACAAATTTACCAAAGTCACTCAAATATAAAATGAAGATTATGGTCCCTCAAATATTACTAAGTTGTGATGTACTTTATAAAATGATTGAAGGTGTGAAATTTCATTTTCAAAATTGAACCAAACATTTTATAGAAAGGTTTTTGGAATACCCGTGTGCATTCACAGTGCACCTTTAATAATGCTGTTTTCCCTTTATTGCTATGAATCAAATTTTTATGGTCAGAATAAACCTCTAAAACTATGCATAACCATTATTACACGATTCAATACTACAAAACACTATTGCCATTAACACTTTCCCAATTGTATTATGTTATTAAAAACCAAAACTATAGACAATTATTCTTGAAATTCACAATAAGCAATCATACATTAAAAATTGAAACAGGTATATTTATTCGACCTTAAATTCCACTAGAAGAACTTAATTGTGAAAAATGCAACGTATATAGCAGAAATAGGGGATGAATTACATTTCTTACTAGTTTTCCCTCACTATAAAGATCCACGTGATAAGATTTTCAAGATTACTGAATCTGTAGTAATTTTATCAGTTTATCCCCGATTAATGAACTAATATGGTTGTCTAATTCGGAAAATAATAATATTTGAACTTCGACTGGAAAGTCACCGGATTCTTAGATGATTTCTGCTTCCCCAATGTAACTTTCCTCTTCTTAAACTGACAATTTCCTGCGTCTTCAATAGTTGGATTGCTTTGAGCGTATTTTGTGATTAAAAGTTTTTTTTATCTCCAAGACGAAAAACCCTCATATTTTCTTATTTATAGGTGGGTGATGTTAAGTGTTTTATCTTTATTAATGAAAGCATAGATATACCCGAGATGGGTTGATGGCTTTTAAACATAAAACAATATTGTATAAATAATACTGAAAAAAGGAAAAAAATAAATAATAAACAGACAAACTGTAACTGTCATAATGATCTTACGCTGCTTCTTAGTAATCAGTGACAAGGATTTCGTGTATATTTCCCTATGCGGTTTCCGGGGGGGGGGGGGCATGAGAGATATTTCACGTAAGCTCTTCAATTTACGTTCTACCCAAATTATGAAATAAAAAGGAATAATTATAATATAGTATGACAAAACGATTATTGTCAAAATTGTTTTCAGACTTGAAGATGAAACACATAAAAAAAAATTTGAATGCTACAAGATCAAAATGGAATTGCAAAAAATCAACAACTAAATCAAAAACTGTAGAACTTGATATTCCAAGATACAAAGGAGTAGGGCCACTTTTACCTGTACATGTATTTCATTCACTCATAACTACTAAATAACAATTTCTATCGTAAACGGTGCTATATAACGTATCTCTAATGTAGAGTATTTTTCAGTGACTAAGAGATAAGGCCCTTTCCCCTTACATTTATTTAAATTCTAGGTCCAATTTCAAAAAGTCCCCAAATGCCTTTCAAAATCTGGGATATGTTCTCTTAAGATTTAATGATAATAAATAATAAATAAGTTACTAGAAATATTTAAGCATAGATGAATATCGCTTTGGGGGACAGATTTAACACACATTTGCTAAACTGACGTCTTTACGACAATTTTTCAGCGTGAAGGACACTCAAACTTAAACGGATTTTTTGGCTGTAAATAAATATATGCATCTCCTTTCTGTGCCATTAGAATGGTAGGTTCTGAGTTTCCACAAAGTAATACAAAATGGTTGACAATTGTCTAAAATCGGCTCTGTACACGCCCTTTGCTAGTAGAAAACTTGAAATTATTAATGATTCAGCGTAAAAGTTTTGTTTGTTAACATAAAAATCGTTTACGATATCAATTAAGTAAATATTTAAAATTCAAAAAATGAATGGTTAAAGGTGAAACAAATACAGGGGAAAGTTACTCCTTTGATATCTATTAGTAGCAAATACCAAACTACGTCCTGAAAGAGTCTGAAAAGAAGCAGATAAAGTTTTGAAAATTGCCTATAAAAAATCGAAAACAATTCTTCGAAAAATAGTCCTACTCCTGGAAAATTGCCTATAAAAAATTGAAAACAATTCTTAGAAAATAGTCCTACTGCTCGGATTTTGTGTCCCTCCCCCTAATCCCACTATTTACTATAAACAATTTTTTTATAACATGTATACATATTCTAAGTAATTGATTCTCAGATTTATTTTTACTGTATACTACATTTATTTTAATATTTTACCTGGAATTCAAGGAAAAGTTTGAAATAAGTTGGATGTATGTATTAAATGTGGAGAACAAACGAACCTAATTTCCCCAAAGGTAAAATACGTTGTAAATTATTGTGTAACTATGCCTTTAAGTGATTTTAAAGAAATACAAATATTGAGGACAAAAAGAATAAGAACTATTACGTCATAAGATATTATTTGCCATAAATTTGACATGTATATCAAAAGGCTTTATTAGATTCTCTTTAATTGGATTTAGGCCTAAGGGCATTTCTTAATCAGAGCAAATGTAAAATAATGGTAAATATTTATTGTCAAATATTCCAAACAATGCGGACCTTACCTGATTTTACCTGGTTTGACAAATCTGACCTCAGGTACACCTAACAGGCATGGAGATTCTGTTCCGTAATTTGTCATTCTCGACCACTAGATAACTTAACTCCATTTGATATCAAAATGTTCTTACATTTGAACAGAATTCTTATAATAAATCTCAGAATTAAATAATTCCATTTGGATGCGATAAAGCAATCTACGTTAACGTTGTTTTATTAAACTAAAACAGTTATACTTAAAGTTATATGACAATTGTAGTACTATATACTCTTATGTATATTTGTAAAGCGCGAGAAAGTTGGTAGTAACAACGGAAAAATCGAACTGTGTGGTGTTTCCCTGGAAATTCTTCTCATTAACATATATACTCCTAGATTTTATGACAAAGTGCAGTCAAGTTGAAAAATTACTGTTTGCACAACAGCTATATTAATTTTTTGGAAAACAATATGTACCTGCATGATCGATTATAGAATCTAGATTATAATTTTACAATATAACATCAGTTTAACGACCACTGGGAAAAACTTTAGATATATAGTTCATATTGTCATTTAGAAATCAAATTCCTCATCAGATGTTAAAATCTAAAAAACAATATTTTCTGTTTCGTGGATTAATTGAGTCTCATCAGTATACACAGATGAAAGATAACTGGGATCATTTTTACTGCAATATCATTTGACAAACCAGGCGTTAAGAACTCCGATTTTAATGCAGATTTGTAATTTATTTGGATCTAAATATTACATGGATATATTGATTTGAAAAAAAGCAACGAAGTTTATCGGGGGTATCCTCGAGAGTATGTTTACATTACTATATTTAGGTTATATGTATAATCACAAGGAAATACCTTAACACCTGAGTACACGTGTATATATAGTTGACAACTTCAATGTCAATTTCAGTTAAAAGTAAAACTTAAATAGTTTAAAATCTTACATTTCAATGGCATCAAAGTCATTCCGTGTGGAAGGCATGGTGTATTTCTATTTCCTATGAATTTATGACGATATATCCGTTAAATATTCTCTAAATGTGTTTGATAAGATCAGACAGGTAAACATTACCAAAATGTCATCCGGGTTCTTAATCACGTATACCTATTTAAAAGGAATTTAAAATATATAAACATGTACACATGCCCCGTTCATATGTTTGCCCTTAAGCTAAATATTAAATTAACTGCTACACCTCAAGAATGGATATCTGTTAAAATAAATCAGGATTAAATAAAAAGAAAAAGAAACAGTGTTACTTACCTGTTTAATTACTGCACACTCTATCAGTATCATCCAAAACTCAGAAAACAAATATTTTGTCGTTTGCTTTGTCCGCACCCAATAAGTAAATATAGATTTTGATTCTATACTAGGCTGCATAGTCCAACGAAGTCTAACGAAAGTATTAGAGTATAACATTGATGTTTCCGTATTAAAACAAAATCTGATACGCTCTAAGATCTTGTCTACAATGCACATTTTTTACTATAATCCTCATTATAATATATGCTGGTGACCAGAATTTTGGAAAGATAAAATATTTGTCAGATTATCACCAAGGAAAAGAAAAAATAGAGTTTTGGTTGAAATATGAAATTACATGAGTAAAAATGATTTCACATATATACCTAATAAAAAATTCATTATTTTCATGTATAAAAAGATAACGTCTGAAGATTCGTTGTGATCACTGTGATCACAAGACGAAGAACAGTAATAAAAATGCTATTTTTGTTTTGCTTGGAGAGAAGTCACGTATATGCAATGATTTTTTTGTCCACCCTATCGCAATATAAGATGAATATGTATATGTAAATCAATATTCTTTGATAGAAATTTAGCTGAATTACATATGTATATTTTATGTTTCATTAGTAAGGCTTACGTATTTTAACATGCCAACTATCACACTGTCATGACGATGACAAATTATATCATACTTGATGTAACATATAAGGTTGGATTACAGCTTCCAATTTTCTTAAATCATCCCTTTACTTCATTATATGAATAGATACTTGAACATATTTTTGTCTCAAACATTAATCATATATTTTTTTAAATTTTGAATATTTAATTTCATGTTTTAATGAACAGAAAACATTATTGATGTATTTTTTACGTTTTACGTCTTACAAATGTATGACAATTATAACAATATCAAGACTCCCTAGTCGTATTTTATACCATTTTGATTGACCAAACAATATTTTTTGATTGTCCATTTGAAGATAGTTGCCAACTTGATAAAACACTTTTCCACCTTTTTGAATTATTGTCTATTCATTTCTTTCAGACATTTTCCCATTAGTTGGAACAACATTTCTCAGTTCCAAATTACTTTAAATTACAATCGATGAAATGTACACAGCCCTTTTCAAAGGGAATATGTGAATCTAAAATTACCACGAGGATTATACTTGATTGTTTTTATCTCAAATAAATAAATATTATAATGTTCTTTTAGTCTGATTTTGTAGTCGCATTTTTCCTTTTCTTAGCCCTGTATGTTTTTTTGCAATTTGTAGATTTCTTTGGCTGACTATCAATTTATTTTCTGACAGGTTACGTGTATAATAATGAGGAATGAAGTTTCTCCTCACATCAACAATTTCAAGATGGTTGCAGACAAATAGGTAATGAAACTCATTTCACAAAGTTTTACAGAATATACAATTACTTTCATGTTTGGGCATATCTAAATTTGGCTATGTAAATTCGGTTAGCCTCATTCAATGTTAACAAATAAGATTCTAACTTAAATTAATTCTTAAAAGAACGATAAAGTACGTCCCGTGAGGAATTACCTAATTGAGAAAACAAATCCTGCATAAATTGATCAACTAACTGTTGTTTTACAATGGATTTTAACACATTCTTTTTTACATTCATTTGTCCATTCCATATATAAGTCAAACCAGTATTATCAAATACGGATTTAACATAACTTATCCATTTAAAAGAAATCTGGTTATTCTGTTGCAGCTTTAGCATAAGTTTATATAAGATGGTAGACAAATTATCTCTTCCCTCTAAAAAAAGTATTCCAAAAATTAACCAATCTCAATTTAATAAAAATTTCCATCGGAAAATCTCCGTATACCATATAATTTGGGGTGTTGTTCCTTATGATAAGGATTTTTTTTTTTGGCAAAATTGAAGATGAATCTTTTCTAAACCCTTTTTATTTTCAAAACCCCAACACGACCCTCCTTGAAAGGACTAAACAACCAAGGAAATCCCGAGACTTGAACCAAAGTTGTACAATTAAACAATGGATTATCTCTGAAATAAATTTCAGCCATCGACCAGCTTTTACGAGGATGGAAGGGAGGAAGGGGGGAAGGGGGGGGGGGAATCTACTTGAAACACCCGTCAGCTATCAAACGGCAAAAAATGACGCGTTTGTCTACGGCACCACAATATTCATGTATGTATTTGAAATCAGTAGAATAACCATGATTAAATGGAACATTTTCTAATTTCAAAACTTTGTTCTCTTCAAGAGTGTCATATTCATTCATAGATATAATAGTATTTCACTCTTGTCAACATTTTATATGGTATACACAAACTAACTTTTTCACTCTTTGATAAATGTGTACTTTTAATTAGAAATATTGTTATTTTTCAGACTTTTATTATAATATCAAACATATTTCATACTTTTCTGACAAACATTTAATTACAGTTTTAAACAACTCTAGTTTTGATGATGATAATGAATATTAATTAATGTTTTCATCATTTATATCGATTTTTGTCTGTGATGTTTACAGACACTAAATTAAAAAGGTATTAATTTGACGCAGTTTGCTTATTGATGATAGATTTTGTCTGAAGTTAAAAGCTTTTAATCACTTTGATATAGAAACGTAACAAGACTAAGTCTGCTTTTTTTAAGATTAAAACAAAAGAACAGTCTTAAGATCTTTTACTCCCCCCTCCCCCCACCATTTAAACCGATTATTTCACGCGAATATGCACAACGAGATTTCTTTTCTTTTTTACATTTTTAACAATTGCATGTAGTTTATAAATGCTTAATTATACAGCCCTATCCCCCTTAAGGATTTCAAGGTCAACTTTTTAAATCCAACATTTCATTTCATTTAAGTACTGGATAGTTTGAAAATTGTAATACCTCATATAAGAATTTCGTCAACGTTTTCATTATCAATTACACGTATACAAAAAATTCTAACAGCAAATAAAAAAAATCTCTGGATATTTATTTACATCAGATAATAAATCAATAAAATGGAGAGGTCAGCAATGACATACCAATCTATCAACCTCATCAAATAGACAGAACCCCGGACAAAAATAACATAAAAGAGCACAAAACAAAACATACACATAACAAAGAGCACGAAACAAAACATACACACAACAAAGAACCAGGATAGTCTGATTGGGGAACCCCCTTATCTATCCTGACACTTTTTGTATGAAACATACTATAAAAGCCAATACTGTATGGTTACCAGCAAGGTGACGTGCTAGAACTGCAAAAATTAGTTGGACGATACATAATTTAGATAACAGACTCAGAATGTAAAAGTAGTGACCAACAAGGTGACGTGCTAGAACTGCAAAAATTAGTTGGACGATACATAATTTAGATAACAGACCCAGAATGTAAAAGTAGTGACCAACAAGGTGACGTGCTAGAACTGCAAAAATTAGTTGGACGATACATAATTTAGATAGCAGACTCAGAATGTAAAAGTAGTTAGAGCTCTCATAGATACTGGTCGGATATTTTCGCTCTTTTAAACGAAATAGTCCGAAAAAAAAAACGGTTTTTAACTTTATCTCTTCATAAGGTTCAATAGGAAGCAGCAATATTCTTGAGAGGCCAGTATAAATTTAAAATCTTTAAGTCACTGGGATAAAGAGCAATTTTTACAGAATTACACAAAATATCATAAAATGTGTAGCCCTCATTGCGAAAATATCTTAAGCAACTTCCAAGTTTCTGTGGGTTATTGGCGAACCTTTTGCATATATTCGCGATATTACAATAGAAACTAGGATGATAAAACCCGTTCGTGATAAGTGTTCTTATGGAAGCTGAGTATTTAGCTACATTAATCTAAAAGATGTTGATAGTTATTATTAAACTTTAGAAGTATTAAGCAGCTTGTGAAAACGATAACCTTGTAATAGAAGATTTTTTTCAGTAATCATATGTTTTTTTCTTTAAAATGTTGAGAAAATTTGTGCAAAACGTACAAGCTGTTATATGTATACAACATATGATGGTTCCATAGACACGTCTAAGTCAAGAAAAGGGAAATTAATAATTGGAAATTAAATTCGCCCCTTTTATCAGGAAATTTAGTATATATCTCCCAGTTTTCGATATTTATGGTAAGATCTAAAAGTGAATAGCATTTACTAAACTAACTCGCTTTGTTTAAATGTAGCTCTTTTGGAAATGTGTCGTTTGCATATTTAAGAAACTCGGGATTATCTACACTCAGTACATCATCAAGATGCATGAAGTTGTTGTTAAAAATATCAATTAATTTAAATTCATGATCTGTATTTCACCTTTAACCTTTTTCATAATAGACTGTTCATAACAATTATAAATACGTGGATAATACGAGGAGCACAATGTGTACCCATACGAATCCCAGTGACCTGTCGATATACAGTATTGCCAAACCGAATAAAATTGTTGTCCAGCAAGTTTAGAGCCTTGGACATTTCATCGCTTGCAATCTTTTTTATGACTTTATTTTAAAAAGCTTTAAAACTGTTACAACAAATACTATATAACCAGATTGATCAAAATACCAGTTAATCGGTGCACTCTACTTTTCTATAAGATCATAAGAAAGGGTTGTATACAATGTAGAAAATCATAGCTGTCCACAGCAGTTACATGTACTTGACGATTTACTGTTCGCAATCTATCTAAAAAGTTGAAAGAATATTTAATACTGCAAACACAATTTATGTCATACATTTTGCTACAATAATTAATGACAAGTTCTTTATACAAATAAGAGACATACAATTTAATGATGGTACAGGCAGGAATAAACCGAAATTTGTGTGGATTTAGATAAATTAGGTAACCAGTACATAGTAAGAACATTGTGGTATTGGGTAGGAGCTTAGGACTGTCCAGTAGCTTTGGTGTGTTGTTCAGCTACTAGTGTGTATTTTTCTAGAAATATGGTTTCAAGGACAGTGCTATAATTACAAAATGTATCTAATTCCTCTCTTAATACATCGATGTAGTACTTTTGTCAGCTGAACACAACGTTATTAGCTGCCATATCTGCTGGTACGAACTTTTCACCTAAAGCCTCTTCCTCATACAGGATTTGACATGGGCAGAATGGCGAGGATGCTGCAGGAAGCAGAGACTTTTTTTTTGGTGGGGTCCATGTTGTTCATGTTTTTAGTTTTTAATTGTAGTGCATGTATTGTTTTGGTCTTGTCTTCGTTGGTCTCCGGAGTTTGTCAGTTGTTTAGATTTTTCCTTCCTTCGAATATCCCTTTGGTATTTCTTGACTTTACTATTCAACTGTTTTAGTTGAAAGTTTAAACTAATTTATTTATATTGGATTGTAGTGCGTGTATTGTTTTGATCCTGTCTTCGTTGTTCTCCGGAGTTTGTCAGTTCTTTCAATTTTTCCCTCCTTCGAATATCCCTTTGGTATTTCTTGACTTTACTTATTTTATTTTATATTATAGGAATAGATAACTTATTACATGTCCTCTATTCAATAAGTCGCAAAATAATATCCATTTTTCAGTGCTTACTTGTCAGCACTTTCTCTGTAATCCATTTAATACAGTAGTCTTCATTGGGTATTTTCAAGTTAGTATGCCATTTTACCAAAAAGTGATGAGGCAGGTTTTCAGAACGTTTGAGCCACACTGATATTGAAACCAAACAACTGATATAAAATAAATACTGGGAGGAACACTGAATTTCATGAAAAAATAAATTCATATTATTAAATGATGTTCCGATGGTGATAACGTGACATCCTTATTCAGACTGTTTATTTTAGTATAAATGAAAGGTTAATTTATATAGCTGTAACTGTTGATTTTCTTCCGTCTTTGGGTAATAGACTTAATGAATATTTTATGCTGACCAGAAATCCGATAATAAAATTACCTCGAAAACTCATTAAATAGTTAGCTAATTACACCTTAATGACGAGAAATATTGGTTTGTGTAAAATAGTTTAGCCAAATGATGATTATTCTATTTTTGTTAATGTTTTATGAGACGTTTCCACGTGAGTGTAGTGGAGGTTTACAGTAATTTACAAATCTTAATACTTTAAACGGAATGATTATTCTATTTTATTGACAATAAGGGGTTCTATTAAAGAACGACAACTCACCCTCATAATTTGGTTTACAAAATACTTCACTAAAATCTGCGTAGTCGATGTCAAAAAATTTGGTGAAATTGTAATTCCAAAGATGCTTATGCCTTAACAACAAATTAAGTTTCAAAGATCTGGAGATTTATTGTAAATCCACCGATCATAAAGAAAATTTAAGAACTATTCCGAGTGGTTATAGACATGTTTACAACGTTTCTGGAGATAAGAAGCCTTGACCGTCATTTTAATAGTTCAGACGGATAATCATCACCGGAAGAATAGCACTCGTGATGTCAGAAAGGAATGCAGAGGTTCACGATTAACAGAGCGACTCGAAGCTTTTGTTCAAAATAGCTGAAATTATATCTCCATATGATCATCAATCTCAACTTGCATATAAATGTTCAAAGTATTTCGTGTGGTCAGCGATCTCAACTTGCACATAAACATTTTTTTTTAAATTAAATTCTTATCACTAACCAGAATGTCTGAATGAAAGACTCTACTCCAGGTAGAACTAGATGAGACTGCGGTCGATGAAATTATACCAAAACACTCCTTCCTCCTTATTACAAAAACCGATGACTAACAGTGATAGTTTTACATTTTAATTGAAATTGTTTTGGGATTCCAAATATTTGGTCTTGAGAACTACTGATGATGCCTGATTTGTTAATATGTGCATATACAATGTGTCGAAGCTTGTTTCATGACTTTGTAGTTTTGACATCACAAAGAAATAATTTGACGTCACAATTCAAAGGACAATATTGTTCGACGATGTCGTTAGGTCAAGTGGAGCTGATGTTCTACTGTCAATACGTCTATTAACTAAACAGGATGGCGTTTGATTGGCAATGTTTCATCGTTTCTAAGAATTCCGAAGTCTATCTCACAAATGAAAATAATTTTAAAATGTGTAGACACTAACATAATGTTAATGAAAACAGTTTAGTCCTTGTTTGAAAATGGAATAGGTGATGAATTTCATTTATTATTTACCGAGTGCGGAAGGTCGCGGGTTCGATCCCCGGCCGGGTCAAACCAGACATTAAAATTGGTGTATTTGCTGCTTCTCTGCCAAGCACGCGGCATCTAGGAGAAAGAGCAAAGACTGGTCGGCTCGGAGTCAGTATAATGTGTCCGAGTGAGGTGATATGTCTTCCTGCGGACAGTTACCTCGTGAGCTTGCACATTAAAAATCCGACTTAGCGTGTCGGTCTAGTACAAAGCAGGGATCATTTTCTTTATCATATCAACATGTTCTCGTCCTGATATGCACCTGGCTGCCACTGGACGTTAAACAATAATTCATCCATCCATCATTTATTATTTACATGTGAAAATGAATTTATTGTTAATCATAGAAATATAAATTCTTACCACAGTATTATATTAAAAATCCCAATCTGGTAAAAATTAAAGGTATTTTATCAATTTGTAATGTTGAAGTTAACAAACGACTTGCAATTGTTATTAAGAAAATTACCACTTTGTTTTGAAGACCTTTGCTTATTGGTTGTCCTGTTTTATTATTACTATGTGATATCTATAATACTAAATTTACGAATTAGCCGAATAGGCGGCAAAACGCGTGGTTCAAAATAAACGATGTATGGTTCAGATTATAAAGGTTATTATCGGATTTGACAATCTGCATTTATAAATTTCAACTGCAGTTTTGTTTATGTGCAAATGGAATTTGTATGCACTTTTCCTATATGAATTCTCCCAACATATCCCTTAGAAGGTTCTCGAATGCATCATTTTAACACATTGATTTAAATAAACAAGTATGCACATATTTTAAATGTATTTCTGTTTGAAATTACGGAAGAAGAATAAAACTAATTAAAAACATTCTCCTTCGAATGGGATGTTTCCGCTTCATGTATTCAGGATTGTTTTTCTACAATAACGCAATTTCTCCTAACTGTAAAGACTATGAACTTTCAAGATTATATGAAGAAGTAAGGTAAAGTTCAGAGGAATTCCTAACTTAGTTGTTTTTTTTTTTTGGATTGCTCGGATGTTTACATTGCACAAAGTGATTAAACCAACAATTATCTATTTTTACATTATTTGTCATGTGACCTGTCTAAATATATCTCTACCATACAATTCCCTGTAAGCCCTAGATAAAACTATTTTTAACAAATGGTCATCTTTATCATTAATGACGAAATTTATCTCGGACATCTTTGATAAATATAAACGTGGACAGCACACGCATCCACACACTAAAAATGCTTTTATCGTCTGATTATTGGATATATTTGTGAAATTAAGCATCGCATGCCCTGCCCATGATGACAATGGAACAATTGGAACAATTATTTTCCAAACATATGCTCTACCTAAGGGACGAGATCAAAAGTTCAATGTCGGATAAAAAACTTAATTCACATAGTTTTTTTACTGACCCCCCCCTCCTCTTAACTTAATTTGGGAAAAATTGATTGACCAATATGGGCATATGCTTTCAGTATACTTTTTTGTATCATGGGTCCTGTTTTTCCTCAACAATGTATGTTTGTTCTGTATTTTGACTTGGACATCACTTGAATCCGTATTTTTCAATCCGAAAATCGATGTCGGATAACAAAACTTGCAGAGATTTTTACCCCCCCCCCCCAAACTATTTGAATTAAGTTTTTTATCCGACATTGAACTTTTGATCTCTTCCCTAACTCATGGCATCTTTTGAAAAATTCATCCGTCACTAAGGAAATGGTTACATCTACAATTTCATTTTCATATTTATTCTGAAGGAAAAATGTAATGCATTATGAAATGTGTATTTAATGAAAGCTTTTCATCAAGTTCCAGTTCAGAATTAATTGTAACAATAAAAATATTGACAATTTATGTGGTTGTGTTTTCGTCATAGATTTTGACTTTGATGGAACCTTAGGGTCCATTTTGGTAATTCTACGTGGCATACAGTCTACTTCATCAGTGGATACATCTTCGGTAGTAACGAACAGCCATATGACAATTGGGTCACGTTGACCTACATTTCACGCTTGATTGACTTTGGTTAAAGTTTGCATTAACATCCATTTCTGGAATACTACAGCATATATAGACATGAAACTATCAGTTGATACCACCTACTTGACAGGAAAGTTTATGGAAAGCCTGCTACAACATCCATATTGAGTCACTGTTCCACGAATGACATGGCCGCAACAACTTTTTATAGTCAACATGGCCACCACAAAAAAAAATGCTTATTTTCCCGCTCTCGCGCGGGTTCAATGTCTTGTGTTTGTTGTAAATATCTGATTTGTATACTCATGTAACATAATTATTATTTCAGAGTTGACTTTAATAAATCTTGAAATCTTGGACTAGGGACTGCGTTTAATCATTTTGTTTCATACAGTAGAACTGTAAGCTGACAAGAGAGAAGGGATGGTTGAGTAAACTTATTATCATAGTTTAAATGACAATTAATGGCATTATAAAGTTTCTGTCCCAATAACATAAAAAGACAGATTTCTGGTTGATATATATGATAAATTTAACACACACACAACACGAAACCACTTGTCAGGTTGAAACCAGACTTTGTTGGTTCCCTTTCAAACTTATTTCTAAGTGATCAGACAAAATGACCACCATTCATAAAAATTGAAAATCAGCAATTTAAAACTAATCTTTGAAACTATTTGGCTTGTCGTGACCAGAGTTTGTTGGAATGGTCTTTGACACTGACAATTACACCATCCTTACAAAGACAAGAAATCTAAGTGTGGAGAAAATGTGAGAAATCACATTTTTACTTTCTCACTCAAAATTCTCTAAGAAAGTCAACTTTTTGATAAGTATGATATCCAATACACCTTAGGGATGAGCCTTACATATTTCTTCCCCCAAATTGCTTTAATTTATTTTGAAATTAGAAATCTCGCCACTCAATTCCTCAAATTCTTTAGCTTTCTTTCTTAATGTTCAAAATCTCACCATTAACCGGGGCAAATCTCACCAATGACCATTTTGAATTGAACACATGTATGTTTTGAAGAGCTGAAAGTTTATTTCCAATTTACTCCCGAACAATAAATCTAGGGTTGAAACCAATATTTTGGCACTTTCATTATTGAATAAGTCAGAATAAGTATACCCTTTCTCTTAGATACCAAAACACACTTAAAATGGCTAAAATTTACATGGACGCCTCAGTGAAGGATCATACATATGCCAGTACATCCACAAGCACTCGACAACTGAACAAGATCTAGTTTCCTATTTTATGCGTGACTGCGAGATATGGCAGTACAATCTATTTCCGTGATGTAGGTCCAATCCCCTTACTTTAAAATATTCTTTTTTAATTCACAGTATCTTTGTTGGACCTACACCATGGACATAGAACTGAAATATTTTTTAATCATGCAGGAAAGCGAAAAAAACTAGGTCAAGTTGTCGTCTGCCTGTAAAGATGTATTCATTCATCATGTTCATTGATACTTCATCTTGTATATGAATTTTAAATGTTGAATTATGGTCATGTGCTTCCAAGGTGTGTGGAGTTCTGTAGTTGTAAACAGTTGAACAAAACATGACAAAATATGTTATGTGAATAGCATGTCTTCTAACTAATAACAATTAGCATGGTATCTGATTTTTTTTTATATATATATACTTATATATAGCCCGTATAAGACATTTTGTATAAAAAATTTAATCATAAATTTAATAATGTGCAATATTTCATACAGTTTTTATGACATGCATATATAATTTGAGAATCACCAAACTGAGAGCCATTTGTTTTTTGGAAATATCACTTGTGACCATAAAACACATATATCAAGCTGTCCATTTTTTTTTTTTTACATTTTTAATAAGCCTAGCTGTGGGCCACGTACAACACTTAAAGCACACTGTAACGCCTCTTCATCGGTAGTCGTACACGCTGCGGTAAAGTCTTTGCATATATTATGGAACATTCGCATCTGGAAAAACAGAAAATAAAGTATAATACTTTATTACCTGAATTAGAAAGTGCTACAACATATGTTATTTCCCTTTTGAAGATTTTTGTTTAAATTTTCATTTTTCCAGTAGCTCAACGTAAAGTCTACTACAGTTGATGGTTTAACGAGTTTGGCACTGTTTTAGATGAACTTTTAATATAGTAGTTCTGTGTTAGATACAGTTTTATATCATTAACTCTATTTTCAGTACTATAAGTTGGTCCCGGCTATACAATAATATATTATATATTTCAGAATAAGTAACTGTCTGTATTTACACTGGTTTTTCCTTCACACATACACATATATGAAATACACAAAGTTCGATTGACACATAGGACAATACAAAAGAAACGTATTTGTATATACTATCAAGGCTCTACTTACATAAGAACGCACATTTTCTGAATACGCTAAAGATCTTAGTTCTTCTGGACTGATGTCATAGAAATCTGCAATATATACATGGTTGCTTTAATTGATTGATATGTGATTGTTGACACTTCTATTATCCATTTTGTTGTTTGTTTATAGATACCAAATGTTTAGCTTATAACAAAACTTTTTTTGTTAAATAATTTCTATCAGATCAGTTGATGACCAAAACCTTGAACGGGTAAAATCATCAAAAGATTGTGTACAATAATATAAAACAGGTTCTAAATTTATCAACTGAAAATTCAAACACATGTATATACAATTGATATACTGTTACAGAAGAGTTAATTACTATACTGTTTGGGTGTTACAGACTACAAATGAACTTTGATAATAAAACTGATAATGGGAAAAGTCAACAATGAAACCCATTAACCCCATATAATGGACAGAAATTCAGACGAAAACAATACGGCTGGGTTTGAATAAATTACCCAAAATACAGTGAGATCAACTTTATCTAAAGAAGTTGTAATAGTATACATTTAAAATAATTTCAGAATTAATCCAAAATCTTCCTATTGCCGAAGTGAAGTACCCTCGGGGACGCCATCGCCTCAGAGATAGTTAAAAGCCCAGACTCTACATTTTTGGCTTATAATGCGATTTCTGGATCAACTTTTATAAGGTTAGCTACCAAATTTTAGATACATGTAGCTAAAAATATCCAAAATATTGAGACCAATGGATCATACCAGCCTAAACAGGATAACCAAAATTTCCCTAAATCAACTTTGCCTACCTGTCCCACAAGGTTCAGTAAAGACTTGTCAATTATCTTTGATATAGTATTTGTTGATAATATTTAATAAATATGTTAGGTAACATTAAAGCATTTATGAGTTATGTTTTTGCCAGGAAATACTTTATATTATTCACGTCTTCATGGACAAACCAAAAATTTTATTACTAGTACATGTGTAGTTGAAAACTGCCATGGTGAAATATGAAATAATTGTTAACAATATCTTACTTTTGCATCCATGAACCGATGAAAAAGGCCACATCTTGGACTGTTTCCATGTCAAATAACTGTAATTTAAAATTTTAAAAGGGAAAAAAAACAGATTACTTATTGTTTTCAATTTATCAAACATTTAGCTTGAAAAAAAAACGATGTTTTAATGTTCCATGTAAAGTAATGGCAGAAGCCCTAGGTAATTATCGACAAACCTAACCCAGTAGTTACACTAACCAACTTATTTCCATAGACGCCCCAAACACACTGTAAAGTATGGTTCAACATAGGAAAGATGTATCAATGTAATTCCAGCTTTTTTTTTTATTTATTATATGATAACCGTGGGGCTATTAATTTGGCGCCAAAGTAACATTAATACTATAGACTTGGCCAATGATACCCCTGAGGACCTAAGTCCACAAACAGAAGCATCAACTCATTTGCAGAACTAAACATTCCAGAAAACCAATTAAAATGCACTGTAAAAGCAAATCTCAACAAATGTCTCATCAGCTGCGATAAAAAAAAAGAACATCGGAAACAGCATTCAACTATACGTCCTATATTTGGCAGGTTTGGGGGAGGTAAAAAACGTCTAGAAAATATCAATACAAACTGTTACTTTTTTCTATTAGTCGAAATTAACTGTTTCCCTGACTCAAAGTATCCACCAGAGATGATTTTCCGTTTTGAGTGCGCATGTGTGCAAGATTCATTGATTTTTGCTTAAAATATTATATATGACTTCTAAACAAACAAATATCACATTACTGGATGTGTGTAAGTTGTGTTCTCCAAAGTCTACATCATGCTGAATTTTAGAATATACCTATCCATCATTTGGAATGTAATATATCTACATGTTTTTTTCACCGAGAAACCATTTGCAGTAGTATGAGGGAAACACATTAAATGCGTACAGCAATTTCATATCCAAAATGACTTAAAAAACTCAAAGCCAAATGCTATGCCTGAGGGGTCATAATATTTTATACACTGCATTAAATTTAAGATCAATTTAGAATTGAAAAACACTGTCATTAACTTGGACAACTTATTTCTTGTATTTTATAGAAATATTGCTTATATTAGTGCTGGCGGTTTAAAGGTGTAAATTTAAATCAAATCCAATTTAAAATTGTTTGAAAGATTACTGAATTTCATTTTATGAACTGTCAAACTTTGAAGTTGTAAGAAATGATTCCTTATATGTTTTTATATGTCCACACTTACTTTTGATTTTCGATACCCATGTTATCTGGTAAACAAAATACGTGACTATACTTCGTCCTCACCCTTTCAATATATTGTACCATGTCGTCTTCTACATGTAACTCTTATTTAAGAAAAAAAAATCAGTAAAAACAACATAAAAAGATTGAACTTAATAAGATCAAGACAAGTTTTACCTAAGATTAGAACTGTGCATTAGAGATGCCTCTTCCATTACAAAGTTGACCAATAGCGCACGAACATGTTTTTTTCCCCAATTCAACTTTCAGCACCACAAAGAATAATCTGACATTAAGAAAATTTTGAAAATTATTTAGATAGTTTTAATGCCACAATTTCTCAGTTTCATAACATGGAAAATCTGGGAAAAAATATCTTCAAATGACACTATACTCATTCATGCACATGTTCAATATGTACATAAACATTGTGTACAGTTTCGATGATCTGAGTTATAAGCTGTAAGAGTAGTTGATTACACAAAGAGGTTCCCCCCTCCCATGCACAATTGCTGCAAAAAGTCACTAAGTTCCACAGCACGGAAAGTCTGGATAAAATTCTTTAAATGACATCATACTCCTTCATACACATCCTCAATATATACATAAACATTTTACAAAGTTTGGGGCACTAAGTTTCATAACATGGAAAATCTGGAAAAAAAATAATAAATCTTCAAATGACGCTATAGTCTTCAATATGTCCATAAACATTGTGCACAGTTTCGACGATCTGGGCTATAACTTGTAGGAGGAGTTGATAACACAAAACAGGTACCCTATTTTACGGCAATCCGGTCAAAAATTAATTTAACCAGGCTGACTTTGAAGAACAATGGAATCATTTATTCCGAAATAATATGTTTTGTGAGCTAATAAGGATGTAGAACTGATTATTATGTGACAGATAAAATTTATTTGATCTTATTGACATGAGCAATGGTATTTCATCATCAATGTGCAAATCTTGTCATTAAAATGGTATCACAGATTTATAACTGAACATCATTAATATATAACAAATATAGTTTAGAATTATAGAGCTATATAAACTTCGCATGATTCCTAAAATAGAAATAGGTATTTTTCGTGAATTTTTGGGCCATAAAAAAATCTTAATCCTTTTGACATCATTTTATTACGTCATATAAACTGCACATTTCATTCCTGTAAAGCTTTGTATAAAGTATTTAAATTTGGAGACAAAAAGTGTATATTGAGCTTATATTTTACATACCTGTTATGATCAGCACATTTCTGGAAGGTGTGCTTATATGACCATCAGAAAATATTGTAGAAAGCGGCTTCGCTTTTACACGATATCTCTGGTTTTCTTGTAAAAAGTGTTTACCCTCAATATTAAGGATATAATCATTAAAATACAATCTCTCTTGCGAAATCCTCCGTCGGCCATTCAGAACTGTTACTTCCAGTTCAAACTCGTGGAATTCATGTTTACCATTTCTGCATGTAAACAAGTCATTGACTTTAATTGGTAATGGAATGTCAGCTTTTTCAAGGTAAACAATGAAAGACAATGGTATAACTTCTATTGGATCCAATGCTGAAAATAAAATAAAAAGTCGCATACAGATTTGTGTACCTACCTATCTAATTCTGTGTGTATCTCTCTAGAGTAGAATCCATATACCTTAAGAAAGGAGGTACCTAAATCCTGTATATTACGGATTTTAATGACATTTTTGGTACAGATAGAACAGGCAATAATTTCATATTTTTTATCTTTAAATTTCTTCAATATAGTCGATTTTTTATTCTTGAAATAAGCTGTTTTTTCTGTTGATTTCCGTTAAAGCAGCCGGAAAATTAATAATTTTATTTGAAACGTTCTTTGTCAAAAACCGATAAATATATTTTTGCTCATAAAACTGTCAATGTTTGTTTCATTGATACTACATTAATATAGGGCATCCAGCTTCGTTTTTCGCTGCGGAAATCATTCAACTATATGTCCTGTGTATAAAAACACTGAAAATATACATTCTTATTAAGGATTGTTTTTCCTTTGGAACTGTTATACAATATATCCTACTTGAAGGCAGTTTATCTTTCAAGTATGTTATATCGAATGCAAAATCAAAATCATCAAATCTGTCATCAATTAAAATTTCAATCGTCTTTACACGATGCATACATATGTGTGAATTAAAGGTTGACTGTATTTTTTTAGTCTGTGAAGAAATAACCTCAATCACGTGGTACACACTAAATAACTCGCGTAACTGGTTATTTGAAAGGGTGCACCATGTGCATTGACGTTATTTCTTCATAGACTAAAAAAATTACAGTTATGATTTAAAGATGGTCACTGATGAGAGTTTTAATATATAGATTTTCAAATACTTTTAGATTTAGATAGAGGTTGAAATCAATAACAAAATAAGAAAAAGAAAACTTTATGCTGCTGAACTCATTTCTGAGATGCAAAATTTGGCGGAAAAACGAGTCTCTCTAGATTTTTCCTTTGGTTTGAATGGAAAATGTGATGAACTTTAAAGTTGTATAAAAATTAAAATAATAAATAGAATTTCATAAAATTTTCTCATTTAGATCTGTAAGATATGTAGAATAGATAAATAAAAAGAAAATTGGGGGTTGTTGCTAAAAAAATATCCCATACTGTTAATGGATTAACCCTGAAGAGGTAATCTGACCAAAATTTAAAAATCTCACAATTATTAAGTAACCATACTTAATTAAAACTGTTGTTTTGATGTCTAAAACGTTGGGATTCCCTTTAATGACGTCATAATAGAGAAGAAAATTTAGTCTATGATATGATAAACGAAAAACAATTGACCAATCAAATGACGCGTTACATCCAATCTTAAATTAAATATAGATATCACATTACCCGTATCTAATTCTGTATTTATCCTGGTCTTGTGATCCCTTAGCGTAAAATTATCTTGTATAATCTTAGGCACCGGATTTATGTGTTCGGATATTTCACGGGTCTTCCTTTGTATCGCTGGCCACCTGCAATATGTTGACATACATTTAATTTTCACATCAGAAACTGAATTATATCTTCATCATGCAAAGCCCTGTCATTAAATGGATTTTGATTTTACCCTTTTAAAAAATTTGGAATTTGATTTCCTCTACAACGTCCAAGTTTATTGTGTTGGATTTTCACATATATTGTGAAATATACACATACAATGCACCCAAATCATAATTAGGGGATGTTTATTCTTTAAGTTCTGTTTTGAATTTATTGCTGGCATTTTTCGTTCTTTTCTTTGCCTCCTTAACAGACACGAAATAATTGCGACAGGTCATGTTTTTGGGACTTTACTTCACCAGTGGATTCACTCAGTTGGTTTTCTGTGATACAAATTTCGCTGCATTGTTTATGCATATTCGAAATAACGTCTTTTGTAGTGGGGATTTTTGGAAGCTTTATACCACAGTTCAGTGTTTAATTCAATAATATCAATTTATGGTCTGTATTTTTTCTCATTACTTCTCTTTGCGGATTTTAAGAACGAGATAGAAAGGAAAAACATACATAAGGAACAATAAAAAAAAAACGTAATCCATTGGACAGACAAACCCGGGAAGACAATCAATTCGTGATGACGACCGTAAAATTTATATGACATCAACTTTTCCTTGATAAAACCCTGGTTAAGAAGCTTTTGTGACAGCAGTAATCCTCTTTGTCGAAAGTCAGGGTAACTCACGCATGCCCTTGAAAATCGGATAAGCTGAGAAACCTAGACGCCATATGCAGGCGATGCTGGTATATTGCTACTCAAGACGGGTAAAATTAACAATAGGAAAGTTGAAGTCATCACGTTTGTCATAAAGTTTAGTCTTCACACGTCCCTAATAGTCTATTTCAAGAAACAAATCCAAATATGAAGCGGACTTTGGTGTATCTGTAGTATCCTTAATTTCAAGCTCACTGGGGTAGATAAGATGTAGAAAGTCTTGGAATTTGTCGTTATTTAACGACAACACATCATCTATATAGCGAAAAGTGAAATTAAAGGATTGGGCTAGTTTCTTTTTGTTTTCACGTAGTAACCCTTGGATGAAGTCCGGTTCATATGAGTACAGAAACAGATCGGCGAGGAGAGGAGCACAGTTGGCTCCCATTGGAATGCCGATTGTTTTTTGAAAAATTAGACCGCCAAATTCAACGAATATGTTGTCTATGAGAAAATCTAACATGTTTGTAATTTCATCTTCAGAAAACTTTTTGTCAGAATCAGAGTGGTTCTTCATGAAATAAACCTTTTCTCTACCTCGAATTTTCACGATCTCACAATATGTAAGTATACAACCGATATCCTTTGCAAGACTCTCTACAGGCTTTTGCAGAAAATATTTTCGTTTCATAATACTGGCATAATCAGAAACAAATATGGAACATTAGAGATTTTCCGTTGCATTCTATATGAAATACAGCATGTTAAAAGCGTATGTTTAAAATTATATAAATTCTATTTTGAATTCAAGAAATAATGTTAAATATTGCTACTACTTACTTCGTACGAATAATTTTATCTACTTCCTGTGAATATATAAAAAAAGCCAATCTGATTAATTCGACTGATAAATTCTATTCAAGAAGCATTCATATATCTACTTGGCCTTTTGCTTTGAACTTAACCCCACTTAACCCCCCTCATCACTGAATAAAACAAATCGAAATGTATCCTAAAAACTTATACTTAAAAAATTTACACTTTGGAATTTGAAAAAAACTACTTTCAGATATTACAGACACATTGCCGTTTTTTAATATTCACGAAATTGTACAATATGAATTTGCAGCAAACAATTTGTTATATATTATTAAGTAATTCATTTTTAATGTGATAATTAAATCTTTTTCCATCATCTTCCGGTTTTAATGATAATCATTTTCATGCACATTTTGCAAATAACACGGTACAATGTTCTGAGCATAATCTGGATTCAAACCTCTGGGTTTTTTTAAAGAAGTTCGTGTTGTCCTTTTGTTTCTTTGTTTTTATTTCCAGATTTATCTTTTCATTTTGGATATTCTCTGTGTATTCATAACTTTTCTAAAGCAAACTTATGCTATTACCTAGGTAATGATATCTTTGGATACCCAAGTCCACGTCAGTGGTAACAATAACTAACTATATTCTGCAATATTAATTTTAATGGCCTATATGCATATTTTAACAAATCAAATTAGGCCAGAAGGGTTCAGGGCTGAGCATGAGAAATGTCACAGCAGTAACGCAAAATGTTTACAGTAGGTTAAAATGTCCGAATTACCAATATGTTTACAGTAGGTTAAAATATCCGAATTACCAATATGTTTACAGCAGGTTAAAATGTCCGAATTACCAATATGTTTACAGTAGGTTAAAATGTCCGAATTACCAAAATGTTTACAGTAGGTTAAAATGTCAGAATTACCAAAATGTTTACAGTAGGTTAAAATGTCCGAATTACCAATATGTTTACAGTAGGTTAAAATGTCCGAATTACCAAAATGTTTACAGTAGGTTAAAATGTCCGAATTACCAAAATGTTCACAGTAGGTTAAAATGTCAGAATTACCAAAATGTTTACAGTAGGTTAAAATGTCCGAATTACCAATAAATCAAATGAATCTCATGATGGATATACGTTTCTAAAAAAAATAAAGTTTGTAACTGTATTTTATTGTAATTATCAGTTTCGAACTTGTCATAATATTCTAGCAGCTAAATTGGGCGGAGTACTCCAGACGTCCACTAGTAGACACCCAGGTTGTAGAATGTGTCTAGGTAAGGGCATCAAGACTGATTGGTTTCAATATTGTCTTGATTTTACTTAGTACATGTATTTAATAGCAAACCCCATAAAACATGAATGTTTTAATTTGTATTCGACGACATCTATGACTAAACTACATATTACATTTAGGTTTTCAGCATGTGGATCGTCTTTATCAATACCACACAGTGTATCACACATTAGGTTTGCCTCTTCCTCTACCAATGAAACGTACGTATTCTGTACCAATTTAGTCTCTGCTGCGCACTCATCTATGTTCTTTAATGTATAAAATAAATAATGAACAAAATAAATACAGTTTTCATCTTTTGGCATATAAAAGATATCAAGCTTCAAAAACAAGCAGAATACAATTTTATTTATTGTTATTTGCAAACAGAATATACAGTTATTTAAAATTGTATAAAGAATTTTATAATTTTGATTCCAAGTTTCTGAAATATCACAATTAATTTATTTTTATCGCTATTATTAGTTCTATTAGTAAGCTATTGGTCTTGTAAATACGAAATAAATTATTATTTTCACAGTACATCTTGACCAGGGGCCCTCGGTGGCCGAGTGGTTTAGGTTGTTCGTCATGACTACTAATAATCACTAGCCTGTCAAAACTGGGGTTGTAAGTTCGAATCTCAACTGTGGCGGTGGGTTCGACTCTGATCTAAATTGACAAGGATAGCCAATTTTCCTACCGAAGGTCGGTCTTCTCTCCGGGCACTCTGGCTTCCTCCACCAATAAAAACTGGCCGCCGCGAAATAGCCAAATGTGCTGAAAATGGCGTAAAACCCAAACTAAACAGTCAAACAAACATCTTGACCTGCTCTGTACAAAACCACGAAACTGAAAGAATAGTCAAGAAATTTTACTAGAAATCAAAATCTTAACGACTTTGAGAATATGTTAATGAATAAATTTTATTTTTTACCTTTTTTAAATTTTCCAAAATCTTCTTTTCCTTTTCTATCAGCAAGTGGTGAAATGATATAAATTCTTGTCGGATTTTTTCTTTTTGAATTAATCCTTGAAGCTGAATAATGATAGAAAAAACCTATGTATTTCATCATAACTCTATTTTAAGATATTCTATACTAAGCATAACATAAAATTTTGAAGGCGAATTGTTTTCTACGTTTTATATTTGTAGTTAATTTTATTGAAAATATGAATCATCTCGAAAAATAGATGGATAAGTTTATGATTTATTGACATATACGCCCTTACGGGTATAATTGTGTATTTATTGAATAAATAAATTATTAAAATGAATTAGACTTATATGTAGTTGTAGGTCTATCAATTTAGCAAGTTCTGTGATGTATATCTACTTTTAAGAGTGCCTACTGTAGTCATTTTTTTCACAATGGTTAAAAAACATTTTGGGCTAGACTATCGTGTTCAAATATATATGTAATAAATAATTCATAATTTGTACAAGTCAATAAAAATATTTTTTTTATAAATAAAAGTTAAGGAACCTTGCTTGTTATCTTGGCATTTCACCCATAAGTGAGGGAATTTATGAAATAAATTTATCTTCGGTTTGGTCACAAAACTAAACTTTCATCGTGTTTTTTTTAATGCAGAGATAGTTGTAATTTGATGTCAATGTCGGATTTATAAATCCTTCTTCAAACTTCTGCACGATGCTTAGCGTGAAAAATACATTATGGCTGTACATGAAATTACAACATTTTCATTTGTTTTAAACTGTTACCTACTTGTGTCATTTGGTCTCTTTGCTTTAAGACGTTGATATTTCGGTCCAACTCGCCCAAGCAAGCCGTACTGTATTTCTTTGCGTCTATTTTCTGTTTTAACTAATAAAAGGTGCATACATTTCAAATAATTCCATCAAGCTATTTTCAATAAAAACGGTAATATTTTACAGCTTTCACAATAAAATTGGCGATTTCGTTTCCGAAGGTCTTTACAATGTTAAATGGATACCCAAACAATAAGCTGAAAAGGGTGTGTGGTCAGTAGTATATGAGCACAGTTAAGTTAGTATTTGAGGTGGTGGAAGAACTGGGGGATCATGAGGAGGATGAACCGGAAGTGGCGTCAACCGGAAATGACAGGAACAGAAAGTACCCGGAATTGGTTTATACAGTATTGTCACAAACTTTATGTAGATGGGCAATAAGGTTTTAGAATTTTGATTTTCAAAAATTGGAAATTTAAACTTGTGACATAAACTCCTCATACTTTTTTCATTTTATGCTTTTAAATTCTATACAGTATTGTCACATACTGTTTGTAGATGTGCAATAAGGTTTTAGAATTGGGGCCCACAGTGGTCGAATTTCGAAAATTGGAAATTTAAGCTTGTGACCTGAACTCCTCATTCATTTTTAACTCCATGCATTTAATTTCTATATAGTATTGTCACATCCTATATGTAGATGCGCAATACGGTTTTAAAAATTTCGATTTTCAAAAATTGGGGCTCACAGGGGTCGAATTTTGAAAATTAGAAATTTAAGCTTGTGACTTAAACTCCTTATTCATTTTTAATTTTGTGCTTTTAATTTCTATATAGTTTTGTCACATACTCTTACTGTATGTAGATGCGCTATAAGGTTTTAGGATTTTGATTTTCATTAGATTTAGCAAGTTTATTTGTATATTATATTGTTCCTTATTATCTATTAGATGTATGAAAACGTTTTGAATTTTTGAAATCGATTAAGGGTTCCAATTTTGGGACCGAAAATGGTGAAATTGCTAATTTTGCCTTGTCTCTGGAAATACTCATTCATTTTTTTTCAGTGGCTTTATTTGTTCTTTACTATGTGTAGATGTGCAGTAAGGTTTTCAATTTTGAAATTTGATTCAGGGTTCAAATTTTTAGATCGAAATTGTGAAATTGCTACTTTTTCACTGTTTGTGCAGTGCGGAGTTGGACATCGTTTATGATGGCACCAATTTCTAGTATTACCTTTGGAATCGTGTTTGACGTCATTTGAATCTACAAGTGAAATTACAGTCAGAGTTGGCAGTATCAACCATGCAGATTACACCATATCATCATAAAATATGTGATAATAGGGCTAAAATATATATCGTATGCCGTATCATCTAGAGCCGGCAATATAAGATCTGAGAATGCGAATGGTCAAGGGATGATACCGCATGTAATACACATTTGGCCATGTTTTATACATTTTTAATTTATGCATCTTATTTATATACGTTATTGTCATACACCATATGAAAATAAGGTTTTAGAATTTTAATTTTCTAAAATTGGGGACCACAGGGGTCGAATTTTAAAATTTTCAATTTAAGCTTGTGACCTTAACTTCTCTTTCATTTTGCAATTTTTTCATTTTGCTTATATATAGTTTTGTCCTACACTGTATTTAGTTGTACAATAAGGATTTAGAATATTTTTAAACCGGGGGCCCACTCAGATCAAATTTCAAAAATTGTCAGTTTAAGCTTGTGAACTAAGGTTTTTTTTCATTTTTCATTAGGTTTATTGATTTAATTTCTTTATAGAATGACTGCCATTTTGGATGGGAATAATGTTTTATATTTTTGACTATAGGTAAGTGGCCCAAATACTTACAGGGGTTGCGGGGATCACTGTAGATTCCGACAGTACAGATTTCTAGTTTACATTTAAGATACACTAATCGACTTCAAGGTCAAAGTTCAGGTAAAAGATTTAGTCGATGGTTGTAACATGACTACTATAAATAAACAATTGTACTGACCTTTCTAATTCTAACGTATTCTTCCAAAACCAAAACATCATGGTTAATACACTGCTTACTGTAAACTACGTTGACGCATATCTCACATTTCGGTGAAAAACACTGACGACACCAATATTTAATACGAATAGAATGAGTTTTACAGTACACCACAACTTTGCTACTAGATGTCGACGAAATCGGTATTCTTAAAAGTTTTTTACTATCTGAATACTGTTTTGGTTTTATTGCTGACATTTGAAATCGACTCCCCATAGACCAGCTAAAGGTCATTGGAAATGCTTCTTTTGAATTGGTTCTACTTTGGAACGGTTTATCAAAAACCAACCCTGCATTGTTCTGGGACAGTTTTAATTGCCTATCTTCACTACTGTTTGGTGTTTGTATGTTTCTTAAATGCCTTGTACTAGTATTACGATTTGAATTATTTTCTGTCACTTTTGTTCCATCAGTGTCATCTGATGAGTGTGCAATATTCCTGCTTATACCATTGTCCTCTACCGACGTGTTGTTGGTATCTTTTTCGTATTCATGTAAATTAATATCAGTATTGCTGTTGATTTTAGATTCTGATGTTAGGCCAGTATTGGTACATTTGTCTGATTCGTCAGGTGTCATATTTTCTACACTATTGTGCTCTTTTGACATGTGGTTACTATCTTCAAAGCCTCCTTGCAGACTAATATTACTGTCAATCTTATGTTCTGGTGATTCTATTAGCCTTATATTGGTACATTGTTCTGATTCGTCCAATGTATTTTTATCTGTAACATTGTTCTCTATTGACGTGTAGTTACTATCTTTAACGCCTTCTTGTAAACTAATATTACTGTCAGTGTTAGGGTCTGATGACTCTGTGACCCCATCATTGGTACATTTTTCTGATTCTCCATATGATTCCCTCTCTGCATTTTTTTGATTGGTTTCTACCTTATTCCTTGTCCATGCCTTTAACAGGTCATCTAATGTCCTCTCCTTCTCAATTGTCTTGGATACTTTACTGTCTTCCTCGACTGTATTTATGTTTCTATCAATAGTTGTATTGATATTTTCATCTTCATTTTCGTTTGAATCGTCCGATTTAGACTCATCTATAATTGTCTGCCTTTCTGAATCGGGTCCTGTTGACAAATCGTTTTTATCATCCATCTTGTTAGTTTTAGACTAAATAAAGTCCATCAAACCATAGTCCATTTAATGATAGAGAGACGAACCTGTAAATTACGAATTGCAAAAGATATCTGATTAGGAGGTTGAACGTTAGAAGTTGGATAAAGGTGTAAGAAAAATCCACAGGTATAATTTGTGCAGTTACTGAACCTTATGGCACGCCTGAACCACTTTTATTACTTAATCTTAGATTATCTCAGATAAACTAGGCTTTTCTCAGATAATACCAGTTTATCTGAGCTTAATGCAAAATAGTGAGATAATCCTAATTTATCTGAGAAAGTCCTAGTTTATTTGAGATAAACTAGTATTATCTATAAAAGTGGTTCAGGCTTGCCATAGAACCTTCCATCCCCTTTTTAACTAATGTTTACTGAGGTCTGACGAATGTGTATTTAAGATTATATAACAATATTGTATCTATTTTATTGCTGATTTACATATACATTGAGCCAGAGGGAATATATGGATAAGTGTAATGAAGATGTTAGAAAAGGTCAACAATGAAATCATACGACAGTAGTAATTCATGTAATTAACAGTGGTGGATATAACCCTCAGGATTTTGCATGCAAGCTTTATTTCACCCTTAGCCAAAAAGGTTCAGTATGGTTTGAAGTCGTTAAATAAAACCGATTGAGAAAACGTGTTAGAATATAGAGAAAATCCCGATGATACAAATCAAAATAAAAGTCGCCGCGAGTAAACTTTATTGGGTATCTATAGTTTATTTTATCAATTTGAAATATGACCCTTTCTTGGGAAATCCCCCTTTACTTGAGATATAGTTTCACAAATTTGAAAGTATATATAGTTACCTGTAAAAATTCTCGAATAGAATAGAATAGAATATTTTTATTGATTTAAAATCCAAACTGCAGGATTGTCATCATTAATACATATGTACATATAGAAATTAAAAACATACATAATATACATTTACAATACTTAATTCCGAGATGTTAGAAACAGTCATCAATCTAGGCCATTCAAAATCGTTGTCTAGCGGCCTGCATATTTTATAAAATTTTGTAAAAATATCCCGGTCCCATATACATGCTATAGTAAATAAAGTACACGTAACACGATTTTGAAAAAAAAGTCAATAATCTAAATCTAGATCAGTTCAAGTGGTTATTATCGCTTACCTTACTGGTTGTCAAAATACATGTATAATTATGTAAAGTGAAAGTACATTTCCTGAAAATAGAAATATTTAAATTACTAAGTCGGAGACGGCGTTTTTGGCATCAATCGGCTAGGGCATTAAAATGGGATAATTTTTTCGTCAAGTATATAGCGAGATGAGAAAAAAAAAGAAGAAAAAGAAAATAAATATGTATTTTGCATGTTTTATTCTATTAGTAAAGAGAAAACTAAATATGTTGCGAAACAGCTCATTCGACAGTAGATAACTTTCTGAATCGGGTCCTGTTGACAAATCGTTTTTATCATCCATCTAGTTAGTTTTAGACTAAATAAAGTCCATTAAACATCTACCAGTTCAAGTATTATCACTGTTGAAATAGAAAAAATATATGCAGTTATCAAGCCTTTCCAGGCAAAACCATATAGCATGGTACAATTAATGATGAACAGGTGATCATCGTGTAATTTATGGATTGCAAAAAAAAAAAAAATCGAAAAAAGGAGGTTAAACGTTTGAAAGATATTTGTTTACTGGACCTTCCACTGAGTTTCTATTAAAGGCCGACTGAGTCATAAAGTTGCTATCATTATCTGCATTTTCGTTTGAATCATCTGATCTAGACTCGTCTTTGTTTGTTTGCCTTTCTGCGTCGGGTCCATTTGACAAATCGTTTTCATCATCCATCTAGTTATAATAAAACTAGCTAGTTTTCAACAAAAGAAATTTCAGCAAACATCTTCCATATCAGGTATTACTTTGAAATTATTTATTTTAAGTCGATTTGGATGTAACAGTACGTACAGTACTTTGATTAAACGCACATGTAATCACTCATGCGCATGGACACTTCCGCCCAAGTCTTTACTTGTAAACAATGTAGTCAATGTGCAATTAGTATTAAATAGTAGACTTTATATTTGCCTTGTCATCAAAGCCTGTGGATTTATTTCTTAAACATATCATATGCAGATATGCAAACATGGTGTCAGGTGTTTATAAACGAACTTAAATGTCAGATTCAGAAGCCAACACCAACGCTGACGACGCAGGCGAAGAACAATTACTAGAAGCTGACGAAGCTGAACTTGAAGAAGTCGTCGAACCTGTTGAAGAACCTGAAATTATGGCTGCCGTCCCTTCACTTATTCCTTTTCCGGGAAAGCTGGATCTAGACGGGAATATTTCAACTAATTGGAAAAAGTTCAAACGCACATGGGACAATTACGAAATTGCGTCAGGATTGTCAACCAAAGATGGGACATTGCGTACTGCGACTCTCCTAACGTGCATTGGGTCTGAAGCTATGGATATATTCGACGGTTTCGCATTTGACAATGAAGATGACAAGAAAGACATTGCAAAAGTGATGGACAAATTTGAATCGTTCTGCATAGGCAAAACAAATGAGACATTTGAAAGGTACACGTTCAATATTTGCAATCAATCGGAAAGTGAAACAATTGACACATACGTTTCCAAACTCAGAAAATTATCTAAAACGTGTAATTACGGTGATTTGCAAGAAAGTTTAATTAGAGACAGAATCGTTTGTGGCATCAGAGACAATACTGCTAGAAAAAGACTTCTACAAGATGATGCTTTAACTTTGCAAAAAAGCATAGACATTTGCCGTGCACTAGAATCAACCTCAGCAAAAATGAAGACAATGACAGGAGCGTCAAATAACACGGATGTATCAGAAGACATAAAGGCGGTAAGAAGTAAATTTCCTAAATCAAAATCTTCACAAAGCACACATTTTCATAGACAGAAAAATTGCATTTATTGTGGCAAACAATGTGCAAAAGGAAAATGTCCAGCGTACGGTAAAAAATGCGATAAGTGTGGGAAATTGAATCATTTCGCCTCTCAGTGCCGACAAACTAAAAATAGATACAAAACAAACAGAAATAGAAAGCCAGATGTCAGACAGTTCAGTACACACACCTCGCCATCTGATACTGATAGTGAATTTGAGATAATGACTGTAACATCGCATGACGTCAACATGATCCAAAACAAAATCTTTGCGAAAATGCTACTAATAGATGATAAGAAAGAGGTTAAATTTCAACTAGATAGCGGAGCGACTGCTAATCTGATTCCGAAATCTTATCTTAGTGAGTCAACAGAAATAGAAAACAGCGACCACACACTAACTATGTACAATCAATCTACAATGAGGTCATATGGAACATGCATGCTACGCCTGAAAAATCCAAAAACACATAAACGTTACAAGGTCAAGTTTATCGTTGTTGATGATAAATACACACCGCTACTCGGTGCAAAAGCCATTCAAGCAATGAATCTAATTAAGATACAGTTTCAAAACATTATGGTGTGCGATAAGAGCCATAATACAACAATGAAAAGTATATTATCAGAATACTCAGATGTTTTCGAGGGAGAAGGAACATTTCAGGGAAAACTTAAGCTAGAAATTGACGAATCAGTCAACCCTGTTAAGTCACCGTTAAGACGAATACCGATTGCACTAAAGCCAAAGTTAAAGAATGAGCTTCAAAGACTTGAAAAGCTAGGAGTTATAAAACCTGTCGATACGCCGACCGATTGGGTTTCCAGTTTAGTAATTGTCAAGAAACCTAGCGGGAAAATCAGACTTTGCATTGACCCGAAACCACTTAACAAAGCCTTAAAAAGGTGTCATTACCCGCTTCCTATTATCAAAGATCTCCTTCCGGAATTAAGCAAAGCAAAAGTCTTTTCAAAATGTGATGTCAAAAATGGATTTTGGCATGTGAACTTAGAGGAACAATCGAGTTTTCTAACAACATTTGAAACACCGTTTGGAAGATTTCGTTGGACTAGAATGCCATTTGGAATATCGCCGGCTCCAGAATACTTTCAGCAATTTCTGGAAAGAGAAATTGAAAACTTACCTGGAGTACGAACAGTTGCGGATGATATTATTATATACGGTGAAGGAGACACTGTCGACGATGCAACAGCTGATCACGATAGAAAGCTAAAAGCATTCCTTGATCGATGCCGTGAGCGCAATATCAAAATCAACAAAGACAAATTCGTACTCAAAGTAAATGAAATGCCGTACATTGGTCACTTATTAACGTCTGAAGGGGTCAAGCCCGATCCGGAAAAGATAGCAGCAATTATGAAAATGGAAAAGCCAACCGATGTAAAATCTGTACAAAGGCTTTTAGGTATGATTAACTACCTAACGAAATTTCTAGAAAACTTGAGTGATATTTGTGAACCGATTCGAAAGCTTACCCACAAAGAAAATGCATGGAACTGGACTTTCGAACATGACGAAGCGTTTGAAAAGCTAAAGCAAGCAGTAACAAAAACACCTGTGCTTAAATACTTTGATTCCAAATCCGAAACAACGCTACAATGTGACTCCTCAGAGAAGGGTCTTGGGGCTACACTTATGCAAAATAGCCAACCAATTGCTTACGCAAGCCGAGCCTTAACAAAAACGGAACAAAACTACGCACAGATAGAAAAAGAACTACTTGCAGTTGTTTTTGGAATGGAAAAATTCCATCAGTACACCTACGGACGAAAAGTTTACGTAGAAAGTGATCATAAGCCACTAGAAAGTCTCTACAAGAAACCTCTATATCATGCGCCAAAAAGGCTACAAAGAATGTTTTTAAGACTTCAGCGTTACGATATTGAACTACATTATAAACAAGGAAAGCATATGTATATAGCCGATACATTATCAAGAGCATATCTGAAAACAAGCGAAGATGAAACAGCGACACAACAGGAAGTATTGCTGGTAAGATCCGATATAGAAGTTGAGGTAGAACAAATCAATATGGCGGACTATTTAGTTATCTCCGATCATAGACAAAAGCTAATCGCCGAAGCAACGAAACAGGACAAAACTTTGAGACATCTTATCACACAGATAGAAAATGGATGGAACAATTCGGAAAGTAAGCACGAACTAGATCCGTACTTCAATATACGTGACGAGCTCTCATACCAAAATGGAATAATATATAAAGGAGACCGATGTGTGATACCGCTGAAAATGAGAAGCGAAATTATGCAACAAATACACACGCATATTGGAATTGAAGGCTGTTTAAAACGTGCCAGGGAATGTGTCTATTGGCCGCGGATGAACGCCGAACTAAAAGATTATATAAGCAAGTGTGACATATGCCAGTCACATGGCATGAAACAACAGAAAGAAACATTACAACATCATTTTGTACCATCAAGGCCATGGGTAAAAGTTGGAACAGATCTATTCTCTTTGTCATATAACCGTATAACTTATAACCGTAGACTATTTTAGCAGTTACTTCGAAATTGACCGACTGTATGAAACAACCTCAAAAAACGTCATCAACAAACTGAAACACCACTTCAGCCGTTGGGGCATACCAGAAACTGTAATTTCCGACAACGGTCCTCAATTTTCGTCAAGTGAATTTAAACAGTTCAGTGTTAATTATGAATTCAAACACAAAACGTCAAGTCCAGGACATCCCCAATCAAATGGTAAAGTTGAAAACGCCGTCAAGTCGGCAAAGCGATTATTGAAGAAGGCTAAATCATCCAACAGTGATCCATATATTTCTCTCTTGAACTTTCGCAATACTCCACAACAAGTTACAAATTACAGTCCGATTCAACAAATGATCAACAGAAGAACTAGAACTTTATTACCGATCAAATCAAATCTTTTAAATCCAGACATACCTACAAACGTACAAAAGAACATTATGGACAGTAAAAGTCGTCAAGCCAAGTATTACAACCGTACCGCTAGAGACCTGGATACGTTACATAAAGGTGACATTGTAAGAATAGAACCCAAAGAACGTAACGACAATTGGGAAAAAGGACTTGTTACTAACAAACATTCAAACAGATCGTACGAAATTGAAAAGGAAAACGGAAGAACAATCAGAAGAAATCGCAAATACCTCCGCAAAACGAAAGAGGAATTCGAACATAAACAAGACCTGGAAGAAACAAACATTTGCCCTGATAAAGCGAATAGTGAAAATAGAACTGACAATACGCCGATCTGTCAAAATCCGACCGAATCCGTAAATATGGATCAACCCTGCAGCAGATATGGTCGACCGTTAAAGAAACCGGTGTGGATGAAGGACTATGATTCGAAATGATTTCTTATATAGTGTAGTGACTAGTTAATAGATTTCTTTAGTTTAGTGACGCTTGAACAATTGTTTATTTTACTTAGTTAATTTCAGTTTTGATACAGAATTCAAACAAATAGACATTTAGCGTTATTTAAAAAAAAAAAAAAAAAAACTTTAAAGAGACTTTAATTATGTTTGGTAATAAGCAAAATTCGTAATCTGATTTAATATTAAGTTTTATTTTAATTTTTTTAAAGTTTAAATTTTATCTTTCATTTTTAAAAGAGAAAGGATGTAACAGTACGTACAGTACTTTGATTAAACGCACATGTAATCACTCATGCGCATGGACACTTCCGCCCAAGTCTTTACTTGTAAACAATGTAGTCAATGTGCAATTAGTATTAAATAGTAGACTTTATATTTGCCTTGTCATCAAAGCCTGTGGATTTATTTCTTAAACATATCATATGCAGATATGCAAACATTGGATACAAGTTAATCCATTTTATATTAATCCTCAGGGGATTAAATTTTCTGAACACATTCAATATCCAAGGAATTTCCACACTCGGTGAAAATTTACAAGCCCTATAGGTCAAAGTAATAGCCAAGAACTTGTAGACAATGGATGCAGTGTTTTGTTTGTTTGTTAAAACTATCAACAAAAAGAAGTTTAAGGGCAGACCTAAATTTATTACTGTATTACATTAAGCATAATTTCTTTGGGGTCTTTAATCTGCCAAGGGTTCTATACAGTCCCTTAACATGGGATATATTTTTTGTATCCATCTGACCATCGTAAATGATATCCATGATAATATCATTTGGACGAACTTTGGCATCGAATTCCGAAACCACTACAACCTTTTTTTTTATTAAATGATAAGGAATTTTGCTTTCAATGCCTATTCATAAGTATTGTAATTAACACATTGTTGATATTTGAAAGTTGTTTAATATATTATAAAAAAACAGTAAAATTCCTTATTATTTAATAAAACAGTTATTGAATTTTCATGAGATCTACTCATGACTTTACTGACCTGGTCAGACATTGTTCAACCTCGGCCGTTGGCCATGGTTGACAAATGTTTGACCAGGTCCGTATATTCATGAGTAGACCTCATGAAAAGTCATTAATTGTATAAAGTATCCAGTAATAGCACTGTTAAGAAATAATAAGCAGCGACAAAGCCTTTTCAGCCACTGAATCCTCAAAACTCAGATATTTAAATTCCTTGCGTACGATGAGCTTATAACCTTCATCATGCACGCTCGTAGGCCGGCCAAAACTTTGAAAAGCAAAAATATAAACACAAGAACTTTGAGGGCAATACAATTAACGGGTAAATAAAAAAAAAAACAAAATAGATTAGCCAAAATATGCAAGAATCTAAGAAGAAAAAATGTAGGACTTGGTAATGAATCCCTACAGTTGTTTATGAGTAGACTCTTTCATTTTTGAATTCTTACCAAGATTTTCGGTGTCATATTAATGCTTACTGTACTCATTGATAATAATAAAGTATGTGACACACATTTACAACTGATCTATATATATATTTGCAAGACCGTATTAGAATTCCAAATCTTTGTTTTCTATACTATAAGGAAGAAAAAAGCCCAAAACATTCTTCCGTAAATGGCCATTTTCACTGCGAGATGACCCGTTGAAGATCTATTCACGCGACCTCACCCCCTATTAGAATAGAAATAATTCATGGTGGCTTGAAAATATCATGATTTTACCATGGGTAGGAACTTTATGCCAATATTTTAATTGGTAAAATATTTGCCATAAAGGGCATACCCATGGTAAAATCATGATATTTTGAAGCCACTGTGAATTATTTCTCAATTTACGGAACAAATAGATACTTATATTCGTTCAAAGTGAAAAACTGAAAAATATTCAACTTGTTTTAAAACTCCATCGTCTGTTCCCTCGGGGAAGTTCCAGTCTTCACTTTGAACTCGTGTAAGAACCTATTAATCGTTTCCTTGTTCAATCTTATGTCTCACTGACGCTTTGTCCACATGTTTTAATTTTCATATGTGAATGTAACTCCTCTTTCAATCTGGACTTTTAAGATTTATTTTCGGTCATTTTCTTGAATTACTTACAATGCACTGATCTGCAATAAGGTTCCAGAATTTTTATTTAGGGTTAGAATGGTTAAAAATTGTCTACGTAGCATATGGGCTCCTGAATCGCAGTTTTTGTTTATAATCAGAAAATACAACAATGTCAATTTTGACCTTGAGTAGTAAAAGGACCAAACTGTGAAATAGTGGATCTGTAAAGTGCCGAAATTGTGATAGTATTCTATGTAACGGTTTGGAAATTTAATGTATCATGTGCAAAGATTGTCGTATTGTCTTTATTTGCCAGCTACTTATAACATTTATTACATGTATTATATAGAGAATATTCTATTATGGTGTGCTGCCTTCCTTCGGAAATAGAGATGTATTAAAATTTCCAATCTTATGCAAGACATTCTTTTGAACCTAACAAGAGGAACCGTCAGAACGGTGAAATACTACAATTTATGGACTTCTTTGCTTGAAATCAAATGAAAAGTAAGTTTTATTGTAATCAAATATATTGAGTTTACATTTCTACCGTTTTCGATTTCTGTTTCAGAAGTTCCAAAAACAAAATGGCCGTCACATGAAAGGTACTGCAGTAGCACTTCGTTTATCTAATTTCCATTTTGTATATTACGTTCATGTACGTCAATATGGACGTCTTAAATAGATTCATAACTCATTGATACGCAAAATCAGCAATAGTAGATTGATACACTGTTTCAAAATTCCAAATTCGCATAAGTCTTAATTATACGAAGCGTCATTATAAATTCTCGCTTTCAATCTAGAAAAAGAAGGTGAAAGGTGGATGTATATAGCTAACGTACACTAGAAATGGGGTCAAACTTTTTTTTCAACAACAATTAGGAACAAAATATTTTTTCCAGATCGAGCAGGAGCTAAACTACTACATAGTATTTTATTTCAACTCATTTCAAAACAACCTTTTAATTTTACCTTTGAAAGTAAGTTAAAACTTGTTTTGAAAATTTTCCCGACATTTTGCTGGCAAATAATGTAAATAGAAAATACATTTCAATATAATAAAATATATATAAAAAGAAAATGATCTAGTTTTATCATCGTTATAAGGAATACTGCTGAAGTTTGGGACTTCTAAAACTTACGAAAAAGGAAATTTTGCATCTTTAGTTTATTGATACATCACTTGGTAATTTTCTTGTCTATATAAAATGCTGTCCTTCTGCCATTTATACATATGATCTTGCACTACTATGTTTAATTTAAATTTGAAGTACCACAATTGATACTCTAAATCGTCCATTGGTAGTTATAGGACTTTGACCTGTTTGTCATATAACAACAAGCATTCTTTCTTTTATATTTTTGAACCTGTTTCATTTCAAGTTGGAATTCCGTACGGACAGGCAATTTGATTTGATTTGATTAGGTTTGTTTTATATAAAAGCAAATATAACAAAACCAAATTATACAACGCAAACTAAAATATCATGTTACTCCTACCTTCTCCATGTATATTTGTTCCCTAACTTAAATTCTTCCGGTAACTTGACTATCACCAATGCTATACCGAATTTCCCTGTTGGAAAAAATTTTCTATTATAATCATTCAACAAAATATATTATAGAGTATTCTTTCCACTGATATCATGAATATTCTCCGTGAAAACCTGCCAACCTTGCTGTTGGTTATCAAAATGAGTAAAGCGAAAGTAGATTTCCGAAAATAGAATGTTTAAAACAACTTGTAAGTCAAGGACGGAGTTGCCAAATAGCCGGATAGAGTGACGAACCTTTGCAGGCGCAGATTCAAACGGGGCGCAAGCGTTGCGCTTCCCTAAATAAAAAAGCCACGTTTCTGGCAATTCAAATAAATTTTTAGCATAAAACATTTTTCGCCTCGCTCCGCTAGGCCCTATATCAATCATTACCAACACATCTGACAGCGCCCCCATAACTTCAAATCCTGGATCCGCACCTGCTTTGTTTCTAGATCCAGCTGCCGTTTACTGAAAAAAAAATATAAAGGTAAGCAACAACCGCTCAAAATACAAAGAGGGAACCCCCGCCTCGACTCAAAATGTTACTTTAAACCGTCCGATTTCAGAATAACTGTCGCCTGTCCTCCTCTCAGAAATAATTTTCCTCCGTCCATATTTACTTTTTACTGAGCGAAAAACAATATTTATTAACGAAATCGATCTTTTTTTCTCATTCTTCCACAATCGTATCGATTCAGGAGGTCAACTGAGAATATTATGTTTCGCGTGATTCTATTGGTTGTTGAAAAGTGGTTTTCCAAGCGACGATCAATAGACTCGCGCGAAAACATTCCTGGCAATCTTATAAAAGAAAAGGTTATGAAAATTTTACCGGAAACCGTCACCTGTAATTTTTTTCAGATAAAGCGAGTTGGTGCGCTGTGAGTATGTATACACATTACAAGAGCCTTCGGCTCGATACAAACCGCTTTACGGAGAGAAATAAAATCGTGTAACTCGTACCTTCTCCATGTACATGTAACAGAAATCCTTCCGGACACTTGACTATCACCAATGCTATACTGAATTTTCCTGTTGGAACAAATTTTCTATTGTAACCATTTTTAAAATATGTTCTAGAGGATTCCTTCAAGCCGGAACTAATATCATGAATATTAATTAATTTATTAAAAAAATGCACAATTATACCCGTAAGGGTTCATGGCAGACATGTCAATAAATCATGAACAAAACAAACAAGCAATAAATGAAGAACATTAATTGATGTTCTATACACTATATATATTCTGATGCAGGGTCCACTCTCCTCAGTATTAAAGACTTTCTCATGAATGGAGCTGTAAATTGCATAATTTGACATGAAGAAAGAAGTGTTTCTGTTTTTTTTTTTTTTTTTTTTTTTGGGGGGGGGGGGGGGGGTTTATCAAAGTTTTTAAATTCTTGACATACTTTATCAATTTCTGTTTCTAAATTTTGCCGAAGAGATTTATATTTAGGACAAGTTAGGAAAAAATGATTCTCATCTTCCAATTCTAAATTACATTGTTTGCATATACGGTTTTCCCGTTTTAATCTTGCGTATCTTCCTCTTTCAATTTCTAGGAAGTGCTCACTAATTTTCATTTTGCACATTAGTCTCCTGGTCTCAAAATTACTTTCCGGAATAAATTTTTCTACAGCATAATCGGTCTTAATTTGACCGTATATAAATATTTTACTGTTTTCTGGAAGCGATTTTAATTTTTTAAAGAATAAATTTTCATAATTATTTCTATATATAAGCATTTGTTTGGTATTTTTACCAAATGATGCCTTATTTGCAGTTTAATCCACTTCCATAACATCATTTACATCTAAATTATTTGATTCGCATATATTTTTAACATATGAAAACCAAGAAAATGCACCAATTGAATTCATATTTTTAGACAGGGAAAAGGCATCATATAATAATGGATTATTATCAGTACTGGATATTCTCGCTAAATACTTCAGTGATTGAAGTTTTATTTAAATATCTATAGGGGATTGAGCTAGTTCTGCTCTAGAAGCTATATTTACAGATTGCTTGCTTAATCCTAATACATATTTATAAAATTTAAGATGTAGCTTCTCCACAAAGCTTTGGTCTATGGAAGCTAATAAACGCTCTTATTACTTTATCATAAAAGTCCATGTACCAAATCTAAGAATAATATATCAATATTGGTTTCACTAATGATTCAAATGATTTCTTACATAATTTTAATGAGATACATGTATTTCCCATTTGAGTTAGATATTTTAGCATAGAGAATACCACTTTGGATGCTTTTTTGGATAATTCTATATGAGATGCACTTAGTTTCCCGGAAGCTTCAATAATAGTTCAGAGATATTTATATTTCAAGACCTTTTCTAGTTTTGTCTCATTCAGATAAAAATAATGAAGTTGGTTGTCAAAACGAGTAAAGCGAATGTAAATTTCCGAAAATAGAATATCTAAAATTACAAGTCGAGGACGGAGTTGCCAAATATCCGGAAAAAGTGACGAACAAACCTTTGTTTCTAGATCCAGCTGCCTTTTACTGAAAAAAAGTACGCAACAACCGCTCAAAATATAGAGGAAACCCCTGCTTCGACTCAAAACCCCCCAGATTTCAGAGTAGCTGTCGCCTGTCCTCGTCTCGGAAATGTATACGACGCATTTCAAGGGGTTACCTCTCACCAGCAGCATTAAAACCGAAACATTTGGAAGACCAAAAACCAAACTTATTTTAAAACAAGAAGTACTCATAACCAAAAATACCGAAATAGGAAGCCAAATTTCAGCTAAGGAGATCTACCATGTGCAATACAAGGAATGAACCCTTAGTAATTCTATTATTTTTGAATTTTGCTAGATACTGGTAATTTCTATAACAAATCAATGAATAATCATGTCAGACAAGTCTGACGACTCGGTTGGCGAATACCCTCGGGGACCTAAGGTCCACCATTTACCCAACGAAAGCCAATATTAATTAATGAAATCGATCTTTTTCTCCTTGGGGCAGCTCATTCTTAGCCACTCGTATCGAATCAGGAGGTCAATCGGATCAACTGAGAAGATTTGTTTCGCGCGATTCTATTGGTCGTTGAAAAGTGATTCTCGATAAATAGAATCACGCGAAAACATTCCTCCCGACCTATAAAAGAAAATTTGAATGCACTGATTTACCCGTCTTTTGAATCTTCGTGATCGATCTGGTTTAAATTATATTTGTTGTAGCATGAAAAGTATCCAAATTACAGTTGTTGGACAAGCGATGACATGATCAAGGCCCTACTTGGACAACATTCTTGTTTGTTTTCGAAAATATTATGTATCGACAGGTTATTTGAAATTTCTATGGGAACGAACTCTGCTCCTCTTATTGCCGAAACAGTTTTATTTCTCAAGCTAAGATCTTCCTTGACCCTTGATAGCTCATGACAAATTATAGATCTTTCGAACAGTGTAAAGTAAATATCCTTAACCGTCATCAGTAATCCTTTTTTTTTTTTAGAAATAGCGAGTTGTTTACCTTGTTGATTGAGTGTATACTCATACACAGGTACAAACAAAATCGCGACAGTCAAGGAAGGCCTCTTGGAAAGTGAGGATTACACTCCGGATTCCAGATTGGTTGTGTAGCATTATATTTGGAGACAATATTTCAGATGGTACAAAAGCAAAATATATAAGTCTTTCTTTACAGAAAATTAATTTGAAATTAGGAACATTAAGTTTAACAAATTTCCGAGATCTTTGTGTATTGTGTGTTCTCTGTGGTCCAGCGGCAGAAACCAATCATAGAATATTTTTTCAATCCACATCTTCTTTCATTTCTGTTAAAATAGGTTTCTCATTCTTAGCTCACCTAGCCTATAGGCCATGTGAGCTTATGTCATCACTTTGCACCCGTCGTCCGTAAACTTTTCACATTCTCTGAAACTTCTTGGCGGATTGTAACATGGGTAGGAATTATGTATGGAAGAACATCTACAAACGATCCACATTTGGTATCGGTTTGATGAATAAAATGGTTACAGAGGCAATGTTTTGAACCTTTGCAGGATTGACGAAAGCAATAGCTCCTAGAAACGATCCACTTTTGGTTGAGATTTTTAGGTCAAATGTCAAGGTCAACAGAGCTTACATTTTCAAATGGGTTAATAGAAGCCAGGTGAGCGATACGGGCTCAAGTGAGCCTTTAGTTAATATTCAGTTTCAGTCGAATAATTTAAAAAAACATTAAAGTTTCATTCCATTAAAAAAATAATTTCAATTCAGAAATATAAACAAGATTATTTTTTTTAAAGTTTATTTCCTTAAAGTTCTTCCGTTTTATTTTCTCTTCCATCTACTCAAATTCAGATAGTCACGTAAATTTCTTCCTATTTCGGTATTTTTGGTTGAGTACTTTTTGTTTAATATAAGTTTGGGTTTTGGTCTTCCAAATGTTTCGGTTTTAATGCTGCTGATGAGAGGTAACTCCTTGAAATGCGTCGTATACAGCATAGTATAAATTTACTATATCTAATATTAGTATCTTTGGATTGTTATTTTGAAACTCCTGGGATGATGCCTCTGCTGGTGGACCCTAGGTCCCCGAGGGTATTCGCCAACCCAGTCGTCAGACTTGTCTTGCATGATTATTCATTGATTTGTTACAGAAATTACCAGTATTTAGCAAAATTCAAAAATAATAGAAATACTAAGGGTTCATTCCTTGTATTGCACATGGTAGATCTCCTTAGCTGAAATTTGGCTTCCTATTTCGGTATTTTTGGTTGAGTACTTCTTGTTTAATATAAGTTTGGGTTTTGGTCTTCCAAATGTTTCGGTTTTAATGCTGCTGATGAGAGGTAACTCCTTGAAATGCGTCGTATACAGCATAGTATAAATTTACTATATCTAATATTGGTATCTTTGGATTGTTATTTTTAAACTCCTGGGATGATGCCTCTGCTGGTGGACCCTAGGTCCCCGAGGGTATTCGCCAACCCAGTCGTCAGACTTGTCTGACATGATTATTCATTGATTTATTACAGAAATACCAGTATTTAGCAAAATTCAAAAATAATAGAAATACTAAGGGTTCATTCCTTGTATTGCACATGGTAGATCTCCTTAGCTGAAATTTCTTCCTATTTCGGTATTTTTGGTTGAGTACTTCTTGTTTAATATAAGTTTGGATTTTGGTCTTCCAAATGTTTCGGTTTTAATGCTGCTGATGAGAGGTAACTTCTTGAAATGCGTCGTATACAGCATAGTATAAATTTACTATATCTAATATTAGTATCTTTGGATTGTTATTTTGAAACTCCTGGGATGATGCCTCTGCTGGTGGACCCTAGGTCCCCGAGGGTATTCGCCAACCCAGTCGTCAGACTTGTCTGACATGATTATTCATTGATTTATTACAGAAATTACCAGTATTTAGCAAAATTCAAAAATAATAGAAATACTAAGGGTTCATTCCTTGTATTGCACATGGTAGATCTCCTCAGCTGAAATTTCTTCCTATTTCGGTATTTTTGGTTGAGTACTTCTTGTTTAATATAAATTTGGATTTTGGTCTTCCAAATGTTTCGGTTTTAATGCTGCTGATGAGAGGTAACTTCTTGAAATGCGTCGTATACAGCATAGTATAAATTTACTATATCTAATATTAGTATTTTTGGATTGTTATTTTGAAACTCCTGGGATGATGCCTCTGCTGGTGGACCCTAGGTCCCCGAGGGTATTCGCCAACCCAGTCGTCAGACTTGTCTGACATGATTATTCATTGATTTATTACAGAAATTACCAGTATTTAGCAAAATTCAAAAATAATAGAAATACTAAGGGTTCATTCCTTGTGTTGCACATGGTAGATCTCCTTAGCTGAAATTTGGCTTCCTATTTCGGTATTTTTGGTTGAGTACTTCTTGTTTAATATAAGTTTGGGTTTTGGTCTTCCAAATGTTTCGGTTTTAATGTTGCTGATGAGAGGTAACTCCTTGAAATGCGTCGTATACAGCATAATATAAATTTACTATATCTAATATTAGTATCTTTGGATTGTTATTTTTATAGTCTGGAAACTGAATTCATGTTGGAAAGTCCTTTTTTTTCCTCACGGTTAATTTGACCTTTGATTACTGATGTTACTAAATCCCTGCCTCAAAATTCATTTTCCATGTACTCGTCTTTTACACAGGTGTTAGGGAATCGAATGTGTATGTGTATGTATTCAACACTCCATTTATGTGGAAATCTCTAATATTTAGGGCTTTATGATAAGCTTAGGTTACTAATATATTAGAGGAAGCTCATCTCCGTCCAAAACCTAGGTATCTGTGGTCTGACATATATACATTTTTACTACTGTTTTTGTGGATGTTCAATTGAAAATAAAGTGAATTGCGTTAGTTTACACCACACTTTTTGATACTTTGACATTGTGCGACAAGCATTAAGCATACCTGATAAAATTAATCGGATTTTCAACTGATTTCAACTAACGAGTATCAGCTGGCGAAAGGGTGGCTCAAAGCAATAATGAAGGAAAATCTGTTTGGATGTCAATATATTGAATACAAAGATATTTTATCTCTAATACAATTTGGTCGGTAGGTTTTTATTCTTCTTATGACTGTATTACACATTTTTACTTAAATCAAAAACATGAGATGTACTGTTATAAGCCATCTTAAATCAACATTGTAAGATATAGCCTTTACACATGTATGAGTATTTCCATTTATCAGCTAAATTCTTAGATGGTTGCTTTTTATTGCGGTTAAACCTACAACTATAAAATGTCTATTCAAATAATACAAAAAAATGGGGTGTGTTGTTACTCGAAAAACGTTCCAGCAGAACACTGCAATATAATACAAACATAACAGTGAAAAGGAGATTTCATTGCATGGTGTTCTTCATTCTGAAATTCCTCAAATGCACTATAAGGAATTCAAGTGTGAGTCACAGTTTCCTGTTCTTTCTTTGTACTCCTCCTTTTAGGTAATGTAGTTCTCTCGAAATTTTGATTTTGTTTATTGATTGATATATCATCACTGATGAACTTCCTCTTCATCCCTTTTCAACATATTAACCAATAGTATACAGAATTTGAAAAGATCAGGAAGTATCTCAACAGATTTAATGAACTAATAATATAAAATTAAATCAGACAAATTATTTCTTGGACCACTTGCACAGTTTTAACAATTGATGTCTTTTCCTTCCACGTGGCGCCCAGTAGGGCTAATCATTGTGAATGAAAATATCAAGAGGGTAGTTTCAAATGAGTTAATTCATGCGTCGTTACTTGTCTAATAATTATACTAAGCCGTAGGAGAGTGATGTATTCAAGCTGTTTCAAATATACAGAGTCTGGCGAGGTATAAATACCCGCTAACACATTTTTACTTAATTTAAAAACACGAGTTGTACTGTTATAAGCCATCTTAAATAAATACCAACATTTTAAGATATAGCCTTCACGCATGTATGAGTATTTCCATTTATCAACTAAATTCTTAGATGGTAGCTAAAACTTTCAACTGATTTCATTGGCCTATTGGTCTTATCTACGAATACGTCTAACCCACTTTTTGCATTGTTTTTTGGAAACCGTGTCACATTCTTCATTACACATGTTACAACCAATATCTAGCAATGCTTCACTGATAACCGCATGCGAGGAAGTACAGTCTTCGCATATATGATGGTACATTTGCATCTAGAATTATAGAAAAAAATAATATTATCCCAAGATCATCAGTATAAACTTAACACATAAATTCGACATGTAGGTATCAAAAATGGAAAACTGGCAGTTACTTTATGAGTCTGGTATAGGTCATTTTTAATATCTCTGTGTACACTATATTGCTTTAGCTGTAATTTTAAAGAATTTTTTTTTTGTAAACTGTATGCCATTCAACAGGTTAAATATGTTTACACCAAGTGATTTTAATTGTAAGCTAATATTGGCACATATTGTTGTAAAAAATACTCATTGTGTGAACATAAAAGATTTTGTTAATTCATTGATTTAATTTACTCAAAGAAAAAGTTTCTTCTTTCGTAAATGACCTTTTTCAGTGTTGGATGACCTGTTGAAGAACGGTTCACAAGACCTAATCTCCCACTGCACGAGACCTCATTTTCCACTGCTTTTAGACCAATCAAATGGCGTCGTTCAAAAATGGAAATACCTTTTGACCAATCAGGTGCAACTTATTTAACTATGCTTATTGAATTTACCTATGTACCAAAACTTAAAAATCGAGTATTTACGGAACGAATGGGTACTTATACTCGTTCAGAAGTGAGGAACTGGAAAATCGTCAACTCATTTTTAAAATTCAGCGTTTTTGAAAAGACATGAATTTTAAAAACTCGTTGAAAATTTTCCAGTCTTCACTTTGAACTCGTGTAAGAGCCTATTACTCTCTCCACTGGGCCACTGAATAGCTACACGACTTTATTAACTTTCCAGTGCCACATTAAGTTTCAGTAACTGATGTTTTATTTAGCCTGTCATAAGTGGACAGTGAATTTCATATATCTTCTCAGCCTACACGAAACTGTTCTCAGAAATTCAGCTCGACTAGAGGTTTATTTGGTGAATCTTTCTCCTTGTACTTTCATAGCAAATTAAACATTATCTGTTTTTAGGTTTGAAATGGATACTAGATGGCAAGCCGTTTTACTATTTATTCTAATCTAGTTTTTATAAGATATCCCCTAAAGTATATAAGATATCTTATAAACTATATGAGATATCTTATAAAGTTCATTAGATATCTTGAAGTTAGAATAAATAGTAAAACAGCTTGCCATACTCGACTCTCATTTTTAATCATTATCTAATATGGGTAGTAAAGCATTGCACAACTGAGACGAAAATACAGAATGCCGACACAATATCCTATAAATGCTGTCAAACAGTAAAACTTAAGGTGTGCATGAGAGTGACGCTCATTATTTTTCAAAACTAAGCTGAGCTCGTGATAACTTTTAAGATTTCTTTCCATCAGAAGAGGCAATTACTTTCTATGATACCAGTATTGGTGTGTGTGTATTTTGTTAAGGTAACAAACAGTGTACAGTCTTGGATGTGGACTATAAACTTCAAATATTACATATAAGCTGTTCGCATTTCAAAAATCACACAGCAGGACATTTATCAAGGAAAAATGTTAGATTATACTGTCAAGGCTATAATGTACTTACGTAAGAATGGACATTTAATGAATATACTAAAAATCTCAATTCTTCTGGACTGATGTCATAAAATTCTGCAATGTAAATTTCGATACTAAACTATTGCCTATTAAAAGTGACTGCAAAGGAATACCAAGATATCAGGGAGAACAACAATACCTGAGAACAATACAGTGAACAAACACTATACTTTATAACAAAATCAATACACACTGAGCAAACCAAAGACAGTTCGAGCAAGACTGTAAAAAGCACGAAAAACTTACAGTGCACTCAGATGTTCTGGAAGGTAAAATCTGTCTGCTCCGTTATTAGAGTGTCTATCCAAGTAAGACAAGGAATCAAGCTGACAATATCTGATATATATATATAGAGGTTTATGTGATAGTATAATTTCGGTATGTATGTACATGACGGTAAGGAATAAACTATTTAAAGCGCTTTTATTTTTACGAATTTTTATCGGGTAGGCTGGTAATGAGTTTTTGCCTTTCCACGTTATTTATAAAAGCAAATATTTAATATTACACACATTTTGTAAACAAAATAAAAAATAATTGCCTTAAATACTTGAAAACTGACTTTGCCAGATATGTATTTAACAGATGGACATATAATTAAAACTCTAAAGAATGAAATGGTATTGTAACGGCTATGTTACCTTTAGATCCATAAACCGATGAAAATGGCCAAAGTGTGGACTGCTTCCATTTCAAGTAGCTGAAATATGTAACTTAAGAAGTTAAAAAATACCAAAAAATGGAGGCTACAACTCTTTTATTGTTGAATTAAAAAGTTTGAACAAAAGTAAGATAATAAGCCTCAAAGAATCAATTTTAGTCCATCTAAATTGGTATCCTATACTATTTTACTTGTATCATAGTCTCTAGAATTTCATTACTGGGGAGAGAGAGCCACTTAATTCTACTATTATAAATTTTTTGAACTCCCTTTTATGCTTTTAAGAAGTACTGAAAATATTCAGAATTAGTTGTTCCTGTATACTGCTGTTTTCTGCTCTTTGGTCGGATTGTTGTCTCTTTGACACATTCCCCGTTTACATTCTCTAAATCTATATTATATATATTAAAACTTACTTTTCATTTCTGGTGTCTGTGTTACCTGGTACACATGATAAGTGACCATACATTCTTCTTACATTTTCAATATACTGTACCTTGTCGTCTTTAGAGTTATCTTCAGGAATAAAAAAAAACAGTAAAACATTTATTTAATTAAAGTTTGTTTTTGTCTCCACCTTTTCGTCCTGTCATCATTCTTCGTGAGATGCATACAGTGGAATACATCAAAGGGTTATGAAGTTTCAGTCCATTTCAATGTAAACTGTAGGAGCTTTTGTGTTCACAAACTTCCCTATATATATAGTAATGGCAAAGTCCATGTTCTGGTTTAGGAAACCCCAAAAATCAATCAAATCAGGAAAATCTTTATGTCTTGCACAAACTTGCCCATATGTAATTTCAGAGTCCATATTTCGGTACGGGAAACCCCAAAAATGAATCTAATCCAAGAAAATTTTATGAAGTGCACAACTACACCAGGTATGCATAAATTCTGTCAAGTTTCGTTTCATTCCAGTCTGTAGGACACTTTAAACTTTTTGGATTGTGGATTTGGTTTTCAACATTTTAGGCCTTGAGCACAACTGATAAGTCGTACATCGACGACATGTGCACATCTTGTGCATCAAACTTGGTGTCAAAGATTGTTATTTTTACCACTGAGTCGATGCCGCTGCTGGTGAACTCCAAGTCCCCGAGGATATCCCCAGCTCAGTTGATAGTATTTCGATACTAGTCCGAAATTGGTATTTAAAATTTTCTGTTAAAAAATTGTAAAATTTGTGAAAACTAAGGAGTGTATCTCCCTCGTGCATAGCTCTGTCCTACGTGGTTTCGGTTTTACCCATTTTGGAATTTTTTGAATTTGCTCTTCAACGTTTTGGATTGTGGATTTGGTTTTGAACATTTAGACCTTGAGCACACCTGATGAGTCATAAATCGACGAAATGTGCACATCTTGTGCATCAAAATTGGTATCAAAGATTTTCATTTCAGCTTTTCATAGCTTCGACATATGGGTTCCAATGTGTAGTGACAAGGAAAACGTTAAAAATTTGTAATTATGGTCACACAAAAATTGATGTCAATATTCATATTTCGAAAATGAATTTTGGTAGACAGATGCTCTAACCCTAATTCGTACAATTAACATTAAAAGAAATGCTATATGGTGTACCTGTTATAATCAGCACATTTCTGCAAGGTGTGCTTGCATGACCATCAGAAAATATTGTAGACAGCGGCTTCGCTTGTACACGATATCTCTGGTAATCTTGTAAAAAGTGTTTACCCTCAATATTAAGGATATAATCGTTAAAATACAATCTTTCTTGCGAAATCTTCCGTCGGCCATTGAGAACTGTTACCTCCAGTTCAAACTCGTGGAATACATGTTTACTATTTCTGCATGTAAACAAATCATTGACTTTAATTGGTAATGGAATGTCAGCTTTTTCAAGGTAAACAATGAAAGACAATGGTATAACTTCTATTGGATCCAGTGCTGAAAATAAAAAAAAAAGGCAAATCAAGAAGTATAACTCCCAAGTATTAGTACTGATATCAAGATAATAGTCTAAAATCATATTCCTACTTAATTATCTTTCTATCTTAAAATTAGTCCGAGAGTCCCCTAATGTCAAACTGCTTGTTTTTTTTTTTTTTAACTATAATAATCTGGCGTTATTTATGACATACATAATTCGTAATTCAGAAATTCAAACTGAAAATAAAATTCAACTTCGTCTATAAGTTTTTTTAAGAAAGTTATTGTATTTATTTGTAGTTAAAGTGTAACGCTGCAATAATTCACATTTTGATGAGTATTTTGAAAACATTGTATTGATCACCAGTTGCGGTAACAAAATATATTTTAACTATTTCGCTGAGAACCAAAAAAAATAGTATTAGTTTATCAATTTATTTGTTATGATCACAAACTTGTCCTCTTCATTTTTTTGCAGTGAATTACTTACATACAGAAACCACATTACCTGTATCTAATGATGTCTGTATTCTGATTTTGTGATCCTTTAACGTGAAATTCTCTTGCATGATACAAGGAACTGGACGTATGTGATCCGATATTTTATGAGACTTTTTCTGTAGCTCTGGCCACCTACAATACATACATTTTAGTAATTTCGCAGCCATTAGCACTCTATGATCATAGCACTTGCGAAGAAGAGGAATAATTTTCATAAATCGGGATATGCATGTTTGAACTGAGCTCCTACGTAAGACCTGTAAATGATGTTATTTGTATATAAATATCTTTGTGACGGTAAAACAATAATAGCTGTGGAATAGTTGAATTAACGTTTAGAACGAAAGCTCGTAAAAGTACTGGGGGCCTCGGTGTCCGAGTGGTCTAGGTAGTTCGTCATTACTGCTAATGAGCACTAGCCTGTCAACGCTGAGGTTCTGAGTTCGAATCTCAACTGTGGCGGTGTGTGTTCGACTCCGATCTTAATTGACAAGATTGCCAATTTTCATACCGAAGGTCGGTGGTTCTCTCCGGGTACTCCGGCTTCCTCCACCAATGAAAACTGGCCCCCGAGAAATAGCCAAATGTGCTGAAAACGGTGTAAAACCCCAACTAAACAAAGAAACAAACAAACGTAAAACTACTAAAAGTTGTATTGTTTTTTTTCAGAAACAAAACATTTTCTATTGCATAATTCTACTCACTTTGTATCAATAAACTTATCCACGTCCTGTGAAAATATAATATCCAACCTTTAACTTTGTGACATTGTCTAATACAAAGGGATAAATAACAGTCAAGAGGCCTGCATGTGATTTGACATTAAACAAACAATGATATTATATTTTGTTCTCAAAGCTAAGATTATTTTTAAAAATTAATGAATCCAAATGTCTAATAGTAAGTTATTTGTTGGTTATTATTAGCAAATCGTAAGGGATGAGATCAAAAGTTCAATGTAGGATGAAAAACTTAATTCAAATAGTTTGGGGGTGGGGCGGTAAAAATCGCTGCAAATTTTGTTATCACAATCGATTTTTGGATATGCCCATATTGGTCAATCAATTTTTCCCAAATTAAGTTAAGAGGGGGAGGGGGGATAGGGGGGGGGCAGTGAAAAAACTATGTGAATTAAGTTTTTTATCCGACATTGAACTTTTGATCTCGTTCCTAAGAGAACAAAAATCAGCTATGCCCTCAGAGATTATGAAAGGCATTAAGTGACTTTTTGAAAAAGGCGCTAATAGTGACATAAATTCAAGGTAAAATGGCCATACTTCTTCATGTTCTTTCTATATGAACTGGAGGAAAAAATAGGCAGAGTAATTTAATTATATTAGTACTTGATAAACATTAAAGACTGAACATTTACCAACCATGCATTCACTTTTCTGTCTGCAAGTTTTTTTTTCCAATTTTAGTCATTATTTGAAATTACACCTACTATTTATAATGTAATACGTTTTACGACGGACGACATATACAGAGCAGAATTTGCTTACCTTTCCGGAGGTAGATTCTACCTGCTTTAGTTCAAAAAGAGCAGGTCAGAATAGTATTAAGCTAGTCACTTAAAATCCCACAAATATATTGTTTTCCGGAGAGATTTATCTATCAATAAATGATTTTAATGTAAGGAAGGCCATATATATATAATTTAAGAATCAGTGCACATGATATCAAAATTCTCAAAATTGAAAAAGATAGATATAAGAAAAACTCCCATTGCATAGAAAGATCTCAGACTTTATGAAAATTGCAATTTGAGTCAAATTAAATGTCCAGCATACAAGGATATTCACGATATAATTCTTTGATACCGCTTTTGATGCACAAGATGTGCACATTTCGTCGATTTACGACTCATCAGTTGTGCTCAAGGCCTAAAATGTTGAAAACCAAAACAACAATCTAAAACGTTGAAGAACAAATTCAAAATTGCTAAAATGGCCAAAACGGGTAAAGCAAAAACCATCCAAGGGCAGAGCTATGCACGGGGGAAATACTCCTTAGTTTTCCCAAATTTTACAATTTTGCAACAGTAAATGTTATGTTAGTGTTGAAATACAAGCAAATGAGCTTGGCTACCCTCGGGGACTTGGAGTCCACCTGCAATTGCATTCACTCAGTAGTAAAAAGAAGTTATTAAGATCTGCCCCAATTAATAAGGTCTTTCATCTGATGCTAAATTTATTTGGCTTTACAATAATGAAGTATAACAATTTAAAGGTCTTAATGTCATTATATAATTACAAGTCTCGATATTAGACGAAGTAATAAATAATTATAGATGTATTGTAGGTAAGTATTATAGTGTTTTACTATTGAAAACATTTTTTATAATTTATGTTTCTATTTCATTATATGTGTGAGTATAATACTACGTATCTTTTGGTTTTCTCACTATATATGTTCTCTTTGTATATCCCTCGTGGGTCCAAATTTGGTTATAATACTTTACCTTACCATTATTAACGTAATGACTATCCTGTTTAGACCCATATGATTTTATCAAGCTACGACTCACTTGGTGATAATCTGTTTGAATTTTTAAAACTATGAATTACATATTATGTATACACTACATATTACATCTAGGTTTTCTGCATACGGATCGTCTTTATCAATACGACACAGTGTGTCACACATTAGGTTTGCCTCTTCCTCTACCAATGAAACGTACTCATTCTGTACCAATTTAGTCTCTGCTGCGTACTCATCTATGTTCTTGAATGTATAAAATAGATAAGCCAAATTAAAGGAATCGTATGCTGAACAAAATCGAGTCCTTTTTAGCTTGTAAAAAATAGTGTTCGAAATCATAGCTAAAGAATTATATCAAATTGTATGAAGTTGATTAAAGTTTCCTTAAGTCACAATAGTAGTATATAGGTGGTTCTAAATTAACATTTCTTGTGGTGGTGATGGAGGTGGATCATGGGTGGATCCACCGGAAATGGCGTCAACTATAAATGACGTCAACGGAAGCAGGTCACGTGATCGAAACCCGAAGTGACCGCATGTGCCACCGGAAGTAGTGGATTTTCCCATATGTCACGTGCCCAGACCCGGAAGTTTGTTCTGTGCATGCTTGACTGGAATTCGGATTGGATTATCTCCCCTTTCCATGCACTTCATTTTCGGTTGTCTCTCGGTCTGTATAGGGTAAGAATGTCCTAGGGACTGATCTTCTCGATGTTCTTAGTCCGACAGTAAACGCTGTATACAGGACTTTTGGGTTATCGCCCCTTTTCCCTTTTCATTCCGGGTATCTCTCTGCTTACCGTTTGTTCTAGGGAAGCACAAAAGGTAGGAATGGATTATGTTCCTTTGTCTCCATTTCGGCTGATGCTGCCAACGTTTTGTCAATGCAGCCACCATAGTAACAGCTGTCCTTCTCATTTCTTTGTGCTGCTCTTCACTGCCAATAGCTGCTCAGGACCATGCTCTCGTGCTCATTTCGGTTTTTTGGGAGGAGTAAGGGGGAGGAGGGGGGATGGTCGTTTTCTTCACGTCTTGGTCTGGGTCATCTTCAGTCAAATTTCAAGATAGTCAAAAGAATGTTTTTCTTGAGTCTTTGCAAATTGGATCATTCTTCAGTGCTGAGAGTTTTACCTCGCTGCATATCGCTGCTTTGTAATGTACTCATTTTGTTCTTCTTTTGCTCCGTGTTGCTCTTCACTGCTCATCGCTGCTCTGCACTATACTCATTCTGCTCATCTCTTGCTCCGTGCTGCTCTTTGCTGCTCATCGCTGCTCAGCACCATGCTCTTGTGTTCATTTCGGTTTTTGAGGAGGAGGAGGGATTGGGGAGACAGAGGAGGAAAAGGAGCAGGAGTGAGGAAGGTGACTGACCGTTTTCTTCTTGTCTTGGTCTGTGTTATCATCAGACAAGTTTCTAGATAGTCGAGGGACTGTTTTCCTTGTATCTTTGCACGTTGAATGATTCTCTTCACTGTACATATTTTGCGCTTCTCTTACTGTGTTGCTCTTCGTTGCTCTTCTCTTGCTCTATGCTGCTCAGCTCCATGCTCTCGTGCTCATTTCAGTTTTGAAGAGGATGAGGAGATAGTGAGGAAGAGTAGAAATGGGAGTAAGCGGAGGGAGTGGGAAGGCTGAGGAGGAGTGGTCATTTTCTTCTTGTCTTGGTATGGGTTTTGACCACTCCTCTTCTTCCTCAAAAACCGAACTGAGCACGACAGCATGGTTTTGAGCAGTCATATGCAGTGGAGTAGCACCAAGCAATGAGAAGGACCGCCATTGCTAAGGTGGATGCATTGATCTAACAGTGACAGCATCAGCCGAAATGGAGAAAAGGGACATAATCCAATCCTACCTTTGGACTTCCCTGGAACAATAGAAAAACTGAGAATGAAAAGCGCAGGAAAAGGGAAGACAACCAAAAAGTCCTCTATACTATAACACCGAGAGGATCAGCCTTACCCAATACACACCGTGAAACAACCCAGAATGAAGAGGCGGGAAAAGAGGGACATAATCCCATCTGAATTCCGGTCAAACATGCGCAGAACAAACTTCCGACTCCGGAGGAGTTACATACGTCACTTCCGTAAACAATACATGGAGAAATGGCGGGGAAATTAACTATTTTCGGTTGCACATGAGTGCTAACCACTTCCGGTTCTGGTCAGGTGACTTCCACTTCCTTCGACTTCACTTCTGGTGGATCCACCCTTGACCCACAACCACCAAAAATGCTAATTCAGAACCACCTATAAACTACTCACAATATATTTATTTTGTCACCATTATTAGTTGGTATTAGTAAGGTATTGATCTTGATTTAAAAATTCTTCTAAAAATATTCTCAACAGTTTCACAAAACGCCGTTAAGGATAGTCACTTGTGAAATTTTTGAAATTTGGTGAGATTATGCGAACTCATCAGGGTTAATCTATTTAAGTATGGGATACTTTTTCACCAGCAACCCCATATTTTCTTTTCGTTTATTTATTATACATATCTTAAAGATCTAAATGAGAAAATTATATGAAATTCTATATATTAGTTTAGTTTTTATACAACTTTAAATATTCATCACATTTTCCATTCAAACCAAATGAAAATCTACAGAGACCCGTTTTCACGTCAAATGCAAACACCTTATATCTCAGAAACGAGTTCAGCGACATATATTTTCTTTTTCTCATTTTGTTTTTGATTTCAACCTCTATCTAAATATAGAAGTATTTGAAAATCTATACATTAAAATTCTCACCAATGACCATCCTTAAAAAAACAAAAAAGAAAGAATACATTTACTAAACATAAACCTCGACGATAAGTAATAAAAAAGTTTTGGTACCTTTTCCAAATTTGCTAAAATCTTCTTTTCTTCTTCCATCAATAACTGGTGAAAGGAAGTAAAGTCCTGTCGGATTTTTTCCCTTTGAATTAATCCTTGAAGCTGAATTATAGTCGAAGAACTTATGAGCTTTTTATTTTTTCATCACTATGTCAAAACCCATCGTTTTTTATATCAAAAGTTCTTGCGACGAAAGGTATAGGTTCAAGAATATTTTTTCATAAAGTACATATATTTATTTCGAAAAAAAAAATATTTTGACTCAATTTGGCAAGTTGTTTGTTGAGAATTATTGGCATACTTCGTCCCAAAGTGGACAAAATGGAACAACCCAAGAAAAAAAGAAGAAAGAAAAAAAAACTCACACATAAAATCAAATCAAATTGCTCCCATGTATTGATTATCGCGTGTGACATTAACAGACTGGAGCTTAAATTAGACAGCAATTATCAGTGGTGTAAATTTCAAAATTTGCGCCGCCAGCCTCCGTATTTAGCATTATGCTGTTGACTTGTTATTGCTTCGGTGCTCGTACATGTTTTGTGATTTGCTGCAAATAATTATAATGTGATGACAATTCCGAAAGAACAATGCTTATCTCAGATTTACCATACAGCTAGTGAAATATACATAATGCTATCCACAAAACAATAGAATTCCCAGCTATTATCAGATTGGTACCTACTTCTGTGATTTGGTCTTTTTGCTTTAATACGTTAATATTTCTGTCCAACTCTGTTAAACACTCTTTACTGTGTTCTTGTGTGTATATTTTCTGTCTGTCCTAATAAGAAGTACATACATTTTATGTAATACGATCAAGCTTCTTTCAATGAAAAGAAGACTTTTTTTCAGCTTCCATAATAAAACTGCGTATTCCATTCACAAAGTTAAACATCACAAAAAAAGAATAAAATGAGAAGTGGGAGATGGTCCAAAACACCAGAGACAAACGAGCCTCGAGAACAATGAATTTATTGTAACAGAGAACAAATGGAAAAGAATAAGCTTGCAGAAACTTAACATTGACCAATGTACCATGAAAATGAGGTCAAGGTCAGACGAAACCTGTCAGACAGACATGCACACCTTAAAATCATTCCATACACCAAATATAGTTGACCTATAACTTATATAGTATCCGAGAAGAAGACCAAACAAGAGAAACTTAACATTTACCAATGAACCTTGAAAATGAGGTCAAGATCAGATGAAACCTCTCCTCCCAGACATACATGCACACCTTACAATTATTCCATACACTACATGTAGCTGACCTATAACTTATAGTATCTGAGAAGAGGGCCAAACAATAGAAAGTTAACATTGACCAATGAACCATGAAAATGAGGTCAAGGACAAATGATACCAGCCAGATAGACATGTACATTTTACAATTATTCCATACACAAAATATATATTCACCTATTGCTTATGGTATTGAAAAACAGACCAAAACACAAAAACTTAACATTGACCAATGAACCATGAAAATGAGATCAAGGTCAGATGACACCTGCCAGACTGACATGTACCTCTTACAATCATTCCATACACCGCATATAGTTAGTTGACCTGCTGCTTATAGTATCTGAGAAAAGGACCTAATCACCTTAATTTAACCTTGATCCCTTATCCATGAAATGAGGAATTGCAAGGAACCTATATACCAAAATAACAATCCAAAGATACTAATATTAGATATAGTAAATTTATACTATGCTGTATACGACGCATTTCAAGGAGTTACCTCTCATCAGCAGCATTCAAACCGAAACATTTGGAAGACCAAAAAACCAAACTTATATTAAACAAGAAGTACTCAACCAAAAATACCGAAATAGGAAGCCAAATTTCAGCTAAGGAGATCTACCATGTGCAATACAAGGAATGAACCCTTAGTATTTCTATTATTTTTGAATTTTGCTAAATACTGGTAATTTCTGTAACAAATCAATGAATAATCATGTCAGACAAGTCTGACGACTGGGTTGGCGAATACCCTCGGGGACCTAGGGTCCACCAGCAGAGGCATCATCCCAGGAGTTTCAAAATAACAATCCAAAGATACTAATATTAGATATAGTAAATTTATACTATGCTGTATACGACGCATTTCAAGGAGTTACCTCTCATCAGCAGCATTAAAACCGAAACATTTGGAAGACCAAAAAACCAAACTTATATTAAACAAGAAGTACTCAACCAAAAATACCGAAATAGGAAGCCAAATTTCAGCTAAGGAGATCTACCATGTGCAATACAAGGAATGAACCCTTAGTATTTCTATTATTTTTGAATTTTGCTAAATACTGGTAATTTCTGTAACAAATCAATGAATAATCATGTCAGACAAGTCTGACGACTGGGTTGGCGAATACCCTCGGGGACCTAGGGTCCACCAGCAGAGGCATCATCCCAGGAGTTTCAAAATAACAATCCAAAGATACTAATATTAGATATAGTAAATTTATACTATGCTGTATACGACGCATTTCAAGGAGTTACCTCTCATCAGCAGCATTAAAACCGAAACATTTGGAAGACCAAAAAACCAAACTTATATTAAACAAGAAGTACTCAACCAAAAATACCGAAATAGGAAGCCAAATTTCAGCTAAGGAGATCTACCATGTGCAATACAAGGAATGAACCCTTAGTATTTCTATTATTTTTGAATTTTGCTAAATACTGGTAATTTCTGTAACAAATCAATGAATAATCATGTCAGACAAGTCTGACCACTGGGTTGGCGAATACCCTCGGGGACCTAGGGTCCACCAGCAGAGGCATCATCCCAGGAGTTTCAAAATAACAATCCAAAGATACTAATATTAGATATAGTAAATTTATACTATGCTGTATACGACGCATTTCAAGGAGTTACCTCTCATCAGCAGCATTAAAACCGAAACATTTGGAAGACCAAAAAACCAAACTTATATTAAACAAGAAGTACTCAACCAAAAATACCGAAATAGGAAGCCAAATTTCAGCTAAGGAGATCTACCATGTGCAATACAAGGAATGAACCCTTAGTATTTCTATTATTTTTGAATTTTGCTAAATACTGGTAATTTCTGTAACAAATCAATGAATAATCATGTCAGACAAGTCTGACGACTGGGTTGGCGAATACCCTCGGGGACCTAGGGTCCACCAGCAGAGGCATCATCCCAGGAGTTTCAAAATAACAATCCAAAGATACTAATATTAGATATAGTAAATTTATACTATGCTGTATACGACGCATTTCAAGGAGTTACCTCTCATCAGCAGCATTAAAACCGAAACATTTGGAAGACCAAAAAACCAAACTTATATTAAACAAGAAGTACTCAACCAAAAATACCGAAATAGGAAGCCAAATTTCAGCTAAGGAGATCTACCATGTGCAATACAAGGAATGAACCCTTAGTATTTCTATTATTTTTGAATTTTGCTAAATACTGGTAATTTCTGTAACAAATCAATGAATAATCATGTCAGACAAGTCTGACGACTGGGTTGGCGAATACCCTCGGGGACCAAATATAGTTATCCTATTATTTATAATAAGTGAGAAATTCACATGACAAAAAATATACATTTTTTCAAGCAGTTGCTGAACCATGGAAATGAGGTCAAGGACAATGGACATATGACAGACGGAAAGTTCATAACATTAGGTATCTACATACAAGGTATGAAACATCCAGGTCTTCTACCCTCTGAAATATAAAGCTTTATACAAATAGTTTACGCCGCCGCCGCCGCCGGATAGTAATACCGCGTCGCAGGCGAGACAAAATTGGATTAGTTCATGATTATTAGTATATTACCGCATTTTACGATAAACTGGACAAACGTGGTAAAAATGTCTAAACTAAAACTGCGTGTGTCTACGCTATGGATCATGATCCCTGCAAAAAGGCAGTATATAGTCTAAATCTTGTTACGTGGTGTGCAATAAAAGCGTTCAAACTTTTGGTTTGTGTAAGAGTAAAATTTTGTTCTCAAGTACATTAAGCAAACGTCCTAACTTTTATCAAAACAAAACAGTAAACCATCCCCCTTAAGGCTAGAAAATAAAAATTTGCATTTTCCGCTTCATATAGTGTCTCACTAGTTCGGTGTTTCTGGAAAAAAATGTCATCACTTGCAAGACAACAAGTATTACATCGCTACACCAGGAACACTTTTTTAAAAGTGGACATCAAGAAAAAACTAGAGGCTCCCAGGACCCTATATCGCTCACCTGGACTAGGTCCATCTTGACTGGCAGCATGGAACATTGCTGTCAAGTTCCAATTGGCTCACTGTTTTTTTCAGTCAACTTTCCCATTAGATCCTTTGTTAAACTAAGTTCAGCTCTGGCAGCCATCCTGGATGAAGGGCAGCTGGGTCATCGGATATAATTCTGAAAGAGGACCAACTAAGGACCATTTCTGCCAAGTTTTGTTCCAATAGGCCAAATGGTTTCAGAAAAGAAGATCTTTAAGTAAATTTTCCACAGGGTCCTATGTTAAACTAAGTTCGGATCTGGCGGCCATCTTGGGTGACGGGCAGCGTCATCCATCGGATATAATTCTGAAAGAGAACCACCTAAGGAGAATTGCTGTCAAGTTTTATTCCAATTGGCCAAGTGGTTTCTTGAAAATAACTCTAATTTATATAAAGGTCAAAGGTCAGGTTCAAAATAACAGTAAAGCTTATTATGTATACTAAAGAAAGGTACTTGTACTGACCTTTCTCATTCTAACGTATTCTACCAAAGCCAAAACATCATGGTTAATACACCTTTTACTGTAAGCTACGTTGACACATCTCTCGCATTTCGGTGATGCACACTGATGACACCAATATCTAACAGGAATACAATGATCCATACAGTACTTAATACCGTCATGGGTAAATGACGATGCTGTTTTCGGTGTCGCAATACATTTGGAATGCCCTTTTGGTTTTCGTGAAGAAAGGGGTGCTGGCATATGACATCTACTAGCCATGGATAAATCAACTGATTCTTGTGATCTCTTCTTTGAATCGGGTGGTCTGTTCAAAAAAGAGGTTGAACAGATCTGGAATGGGTTCAATGGCATATTTATGTCACTTACAGTTCTGCTTGGTGTTTGGGCATTGCTGAAGTGGTTTGAATTTCCAGTTAAATTACTTTCAGTAGGTTTGGTCCCATCAGTCTCATCTGTTGATTGTATAATATTCTTACTTATAACATTGTGTTCAACTGACTGGTAGCTACTCTCTTTTACAGCTTCTTGTAAACTAATATTTGTGTCAATCTTATGGTCTGATGACTCTGTTACCAAAGAATTGGTAATTTTTTCTGATTTTTCAAATGACTTCTTTTCTGTAACATTGTGCTCTATAATTGACGTGTATTTACTATCTTTTACGCCTTCTTGTGAACTAATATTACTGTCAATGTTAGGGTCTGATACTTGTGTTACCCCAGCATTGGCAAATGTTTCTGATTGTACGCATGTTTTCTTTTCTATAACATTGTGCTCTGTTGACGTGTTGTTACTCTCTTTTATGCCTTCTTGTAAACTAATATTACTGTCAATGTTAGGGTGTGATGATTTTGTGACCCCAGCATTGGTAAATTTTTCTGATTCTCCAAATGATTTGTTCTCTGTATTTTCTTGATTGGTTTCTACCTTATTGCATGCCCATGCCCTTAACAAATCATCTAATTTTCTCTCCTTCTCAGCTGTCTTGGATATTTTATTGTCTTCCCCGACTGTATTTAATATGTTTCTATTACTCGTTGAATGAACGGCGGTATTTATGTTCCCATTTTTCTGCCTTTCTGAATCGGTTCCTGTTGACAAATCGTTTTTATCATCCATCTTGTTAGTTTTAGACTAAATAAAGTCCATCAAACCATAGTACATTTAATGATAGAGAGATGAACCTGTAAATTACGGATTGCAAAAGATATGCGATTAGGAGGTTGAACGTTAGAAGTTGGATAACAGTGTAAGAAAAATCCACAGGTATAATTTGTGCAGTTACTGAACCTTATGGCACGCCTGAACCACTTTTATCACTTAATCTTAGATTATCTCAGATAAAGTAGGATTTTCTCAGATAATACCAGTTTATCTGAGCTTAATGCAAATAGTGAGATAATCCTAGTTTATCTGAGAAAATCCTCGTTCATTTGAGATAAACTAGTATTATCTATAAAAGTGGTTCAGGCGTGCCATAGAACCTAACTAGTGTTTACTGAGGTCTGACAAATGTGTATTTAAGATCATATAACAATACTGTATCTATTTTATGGCTGATTTGCATATACCTTGAGGAAATATATGGATAAGTGTAATGAAGATGTTTTATCAATTTGAAATATGACCCTTTCTTGTCACGGGAAATCCCCCTTTACTTGAGCTATAGTTTCACAAAGTATTTCCATTAAATGTGAAAGTATATAGTTACCGGTAAAAATTCTATGTTAGACACAGTCATCAATCTAGGGCATCCGAAATCGTTGTCTAGAGGCCTGCATATTTTATAAAATTTTATAAAAATATCACGATTTATTCATTTAAATTTTATAAAAATATCCCGGTCCCCTATACATGCTATAGTAAATAAAGTACATGTAACACATGATTTTGAAAAAAAAGTCAATAATCTAAATCTAGATCAGTTCAAGTTGTTATTATCGCTTACCTTACTGGTTATCAAAATACATGTATAATTATGTAAAGTGAAAGTACATTTCCTGAAAATAGAAATATCTAAATTACTAAGTCGGGGACGGAGTTTTTGGCATCAATCGGCTAGGGCATTAAAATGGGATCATTTTTTCGTCAAGTATATATAGCGAGATGAGAAAAAAAAAGAAGAAAAAGAAAATAAATGTGTATTTTGCATGGTTTATTCTATTAGTAAAAAGAAAACTAAGTATGTTGCGAAACAGCTCATGCGACAATAGACATGATAGATAACAAGAAAAATAAATGGAAATGGTGAGCAGTCAAAAGGGGCATAAAACGACTAAAATGTACGAAATACAGAAGTCGAATAAAACCAAATATAAAATCGTAAAAAAAAAACAACAAACTAAAAAGTTAAAAATACCCAACGCCGGGTTTCGACCAATATGGTCTTGATCACGAGCATGCTCTGGGTTTCAAAGTGTCAACACCTTTTTATTTTTATTTTTTACATGCTCGTGATCAAGACCATATTGATAATAAGTACACATGCAGTTCACGATTTCAAATAAGATACCAATTTATGTAAAAGGTAAGAAGGGCCTCTTAACTATTTAAATAGAATTAGTTAGTCTAGACGATCTGCAAACACTCAATACGACCTATCTATTTAACTTTAATGTTCATTTTCCTCCTACAACTTAACATGTCCATTCTTGCAAGTAATTCGTATCTCTTATTGTGTAAGTTATAAATAAGTTGTCTACACAGAGGTTCTATTTTACTGCTGATATCTATTTCTACTTCATCTCTTTTAGCATAGTGGAATGGGTTAATAATAGTTGCATAATGTTTAGCTGTGCATTAGTGTAATGCAAAGCAGAAAGCTCACCACATTTACATATAATATTTTTCAATATGGGTGTTCGGATTTGGTCTAAAGCTTTACAACACAGTAGAAAGTGTGTTAAAGTTTCTTCAGCCTGATTACAGAGTTTGCATGTTGAATCTACATTGTCTCAGAGTATATATCCAAGTCTGTTGAACGTTTTACGAAAGGGATGTTTACATGTGAAAAATGAGAAGTAATTTGCTGAAAAAACAAGGTGAAATCCCGGGGGTGAAATGGACCAACTTTTCCCCCTCTTAATTGAAAGGGGAGACTGGGAACTTTCTGTGAATATATAAGATTATGGGATTGAAATTTTAGAAATTAGTCATTTTAGAAGTCAAACGTTTGTTGTACATTTTTACAGATATTTCGAAGAAAATTGTGCAATTTGCTGCTATTGGTAAAACTTCATGTCAAAATTGTTTTATAATTAATCTTTGTGAAATGAAATCTGTAGAAAGTGAGGATTTCATACATATATACATTTATGGTTGAAAAATCAAGATGCCTAAAGCCAGTTTATTGTGAGCATGTATATTTTGTTTTCAAAAGTATGTTTTAAACGTCATGGCGTCATTTGTGGCCTGCTACCTGACTGGTAATTAAAATCTATATAAAATCCGGATTATTTTAGTTCAATTTTGTAAGAAATCAATATACATACATGTATATATATTTTTTAACTGTTAAAAACATTTATGATCTTGATATCTATATCTCTAATGGGAAGCTTAATACCAAAATATACGATAAGAGAGATGATTTTTCATTTCCTATTGTTAATTATCCGTTTTTAGATGGCGAAAGTAGTATATGGGGACAGGCAAATTATCATTTGAGGTGGTGCTGAGGTGGTGCTACCGGAAGTGACGTCAACCGGAAATGACGTCACAGGAAGTGAAGTGACCGGAACCGGAAGTCAGGTGACCGGAACCGGAAGTGATTTTTGCGCGCATGCGCAACCGGAAGTAGTGGATTTTCCCGCCATTTCTTAACGGAAGTGACGTAAGTCACGTGGTAGGACCCGGATGTGTGTTCTGCGCATGTTCAGGAACCGGAAGTACCCGGAAGTGGTTTGCGCATGTGTAGGCGGAACCGGAAGTACCCGGAAGTGGTTTGCGCAACCGGAAGTAGGGTGTTTTTCCCGCCATTTGTTGACGGAAGTGACGTAAGTCACGTGGTAGGACCCGGATGTGTGGTCTGCGCATGTTCGGGCGGAACCGGAAGTGGTTGGTGCAACCGGAAGTAGGGTGTTTTTTCCGCCATTTGTTGACGGAAGTGACGCAAGTCACGGACCCGGAAGTTTCATGCTTCACCAGATTGAATTATCTCCCTTTTCCCGCCTTTCTAGGTCGTCTCTGGATCTTTCATCGGTCTGATACCCTCACTGTTATGTCGAAGTCCGAGAGTATACGAAGTACACTATTGGATTATCTCCCCTTATCCCGCTCTTCTCGGTCGTCTCTGGATCTTTGATTGAATTATCTCCCCTTATCCCGCTCTTTTCATCTGTGAGTGATGTTTTCTGTGAGGACTAGGATTGGATTATGTCCCCTTACCTCAAGTTGATGCTTGTCACCGCTCAATGGAGGGGTGTCCTTAGCAACGGCGGTCTATTTCATTGCTCTATGCTTCGCTTCTCTTCGCTTGCTCTTCGCTGCTCCATGCTGCTCATCGCTAATAATGACTATATTCACCTGCTGATTTAAGATTCTTGGGGTTACTTGTCGGTGTTTTCGCTGCTGCTTCCGCTCCTGCTGCTTGTTGGTGTTCGTCATTGCTGCTCTTATCTTGTTCATCGCTGTTTTTCTCGTGCTCTTTACTGCTCATCGCTGTTTTTCTCTTGTTCTTTGTTGCTCATCACTGTTTTTCTCTTGCTCTTTACTGCTCATCACTGTTTTTCTCTTGTTCTTTACGGCTCATCACTGTTTTTCTCTTGCTCGTTACTACTTATCGCTGTTTTTCTCTTGGTTTTTGTAGCTCGTCGCTGTTTTTCTCTTGGTTTTTGTAGCTCGTCGCTGTTTTTCTCGTGCTCTTTGCTGCTCGTCGCTGTTTTTCTCTTGTTCTTTGTTGCTCATCACTGTTTTTCTCTTGCTCTTTACTGCTCATCACTGTTTTTCTCTTGTTCTTTACTGGTCGTCACTGTTTTTCTCGTGCTGTTTACTGCTCATCGCTGGTTTTTCTCTCGCTCTTTGTTGATCATCACTGTTTTTCTCGTACTCTTTGCTGCTCATCGCTGTTTTTCTCTTGCTCTTTACTGCTCATCACTGTTTTTCTCTTGTTCTTTACTGGTCGTCACTGTTTTTCTCGTGGTGTTTACTGCTCATCGCTGGTTTTTCTCTCGCTCTTTGTTGATCATCACTGTTTTTCTCGTACTCTTTACTGCACATCGCTGTTTTTCTCTTGTTCTTTGCTGCTCATCGCTGTTTTTCTCTTGTTCTTTACTGCTCATCACTGTTTTTCTCTTGTTCTTTACTGCTCATCACTGTTTTTCTCTCGTTCTTTACTGCTCATCGCTGTTTTTCTCTTGCTCTTTACTACTTATGGCTGTTTTTCTCTCGCTCTTTGTTGATCATCACTGTTTTTCTCGTACTCTTTGCTGCTCATCGCTGTTTTCCTCTTGTTCGTTACTGCTTATCGCTGTTTTTTCCCTTGGTTTTTGTAGCTCGTCGCTGTTTTTCTCGTGCTCTTTGCTGCTCGTCGCTGTTTTTCTCTTGTTCTTTGCTGCTCGTCGCTGTTTTTCTCTTGTTCTTTGCTGCTCGTCGCTGTTTTTCTCTTGTTCTTTGTTGCTCATCACTGTTTTTCTCTTGTTCTTTACTGCCCAACGCTGTTTTTCTCTCGTTCTTTACTGCTCATCGCTGTTTTTCTCTTGCTCTTTACTGCCCAACGCTGTTTTTCTCTCGTTCTTTACTGCTCATCGCTGTTTTTCTCTTGCTCTTTACTGCTTATGGCTGTTTTTCTCTCGCTCTTTGTTGATCATCACTGTTTTTCTCGTACTCTTTACTGCTCATCACTGTTTTTCTCTTGTTCTTTACTGCTCGTCGCTGTTTTTCTCTCGTTCTTTACTGCTCATCGCTGTTTTTCTCTTGCTCTTTACTGCTTATGGCTGTTTTTCTCTCGCTCTTTGTTGATCATCACTGTTTTTCTCGTACTCTTTGCTGCTCATCGCTGTTTTTCTCTTGTTCTTTGTTGCTCATCACTGTTTTTCTCTTGTTCTTTACTGCTCATCACTGTTTTTCTCTTGTTCTTTACGTCTCATCGCTGTTTTTCTCTTGCTCGTTACTGCTTATCGCTGTTTTTCTCTTGGTTTTTGTAGCTCATCGCTGTTTTTCTCGTGCTCTTTGCTGCTCGTCGCTGTTTTTCTCTTGTTCTTTGTTGCTCATCGCTGTTTTTCCCTTGGTTTTTGTAGCTCGTCGCTGTTTTTTCTCTTGTTCTTTGTTGCTCGTCACTGTTTTTCTCTTGCTCTTTACTGCTCATCGCTGTTTTTCCCTTGGTTTTTGTAGCTCATCGCTGTTTTCCACGTGCTCTTTGCTGCTCATCGCTGTTTTTCTCGTGGTCTTTGCTGCTCATCGCTGTTTTTCTCTTGGTTTTTGTAGCTCGTCGCTATTTTTCTCGTGCTGTTTACTGCTCGTCGCTGTTTTTCTCTTGGTTTTTGTAGCTCGTCGCTATTTTTCTCGTGCTGTTTACTGCTCATCACTGTTTTTTCTCTTGTTCTTTGTTGCTCATCACTGTTTTTCTCTTGGTTTTTGTAGCTCATCGCTGTTTGTCTCTTGCTCTTTACTGCTTATCGCTGTTTTTCTCTCGCTCTTTGTTGCTCATCGCTGTTTTTCTTTTGTCCTTTGTTGTTCATCGCTACTCCTTACCTTACTCGCGTGCTTATTTCGTTTTTTGGGGCTACTTGTCTCTGTTTTCGCTGCCACTACTGCTCCTGCTGCTTTTTGCTGTTCGTTATCGCTGCTCTTCTCTTGCTCATCGCTGTTTTTTCTCTTGCTCATCGCTGATCCTTTCTTGTTCTTTGCTGCTCATCCCTACTCAGGGCCTTACTCGCGTGCTCATTTCGCTCCTGCTGCTTGTTGCTGTTCGTCATCGCTGTTCGTCATCGCTGCTCTACTCTTGCTCATCACTGCTCTTCTCTTGCTCATCGCTGCTCTTCTCTTGCTCTTTGCTGTTCATCGCTACTCATGATCTTACTCGCGTGCTCATTTCAGTTTTTGGTGCTATTTGTCACTTTTAATCGCTGCTGTTGCTACTGCTGAAGGAATGTAGTTTACTGCTGATGATCGGAAGGCCACTCGGTACTCATGTTGTCGGTTTGATTGGTAGATCAAGACTGATCGATGTGATTGTATAATGGGATATTTATCGACGACAAACACAAATGAAACAGTTTCATATTTTATTTTACAAAATCTACATCAGTCAATGTTTTAAGTTCTGGTTCTTTCTCTTCAAACAAAGGTATGATCTTCTTCAGTTCTTTCCATTCGAAGGTGTCCAAGCCGATTCCTCTCTCTGTTGGACGATAGGTCCAGTCTCCCCGGGGTATAAAGTGCTTTCTTATCCAAATAGTGGGGTATGGGGATTTGACGGTGACGAATACATTGTCCCCAATGTGATATCTCCAGTCGACTAGTTCTTTATCCTGTACTCTACCGATCAAATCATCCAGAACATCAGTAGTCTCGCATAAAGCTTTCCATTGTATCAAAGATAAGCTCACTCCGGTCTTGGTGGGCACCGTTTCACTTTCCCAAAATCTGAGATCTACTCTTTTACTGCCATTCCATTCTGTCAGCGCTGCATACGTTCCTCCACCAAGTAGTACTTTCAAAGGAATATCGGAAGCTGTCATGGCGTCTTGGACGATATCGCTCTCGGTCTGGTCTTTGGTTTTCTTTTCTTTATGAGACATGTCGGCTGACTGATTCTTCTTCTTAGTGGTCTATTTATATATATATTTGTAAAGATGGACTGGATTGGTTCTTATATCATGAAACTCGAAACATGATTGGCTATCTTTCCGACATCGTGATTGGTTAAATTCTCCCGTTCCGATTGGTCGAAAATCTGGTATTTTCATTGGTCAATTCCAACCGTTTCGATAGATCAACACGATGATACATTGTCCACATATGCGGCGCCCAATCCGGAAACTGTTCACAATAGGTACGAGTAAACACCGACAATACGACCAGTCTTCCTTGGTTCACCACACCGTCTTCGAACATGGCAGAAACGATTCTCTCGTATACTCGTAGGGGGTATATCGTACGAATGACTTCTCTGACTATCTTCACTTCCTTTTATACATTTATGACATGAGACTACTCTGCATTGACAAACTTGTAACTGTATACATATATACATGTATATATAGTGTTTCCAGAAGATCCCGATACCGGGGTTTTGTATCTGAGGCACTGGCAGTCCACCCGGACAGAGGAAAATACCGACAATCGTGTTCAGGATGAACGAGATTACATCCGCCACCTTTCCTGATATGGTTCGCCACACATTCAACCTACAAAATACGACCTTCAAGATCAACGTGTCGTTTGGATTTATACTGAGAAACGCAGAGACCGGAGAACTAAGATACTTCCATTCCAGGACGGGGACGAATGTTCTCTGTCTCGATGATGTTAGATGGACATCAAAGATGGCTGCACCCATTCTCTTGCTTTTTGCTGCTCATCGCTGTTTTTCTCTTGCTCTGCTAATGATGACCTTACCTCATTTCAGTTTTGGGGCAACTTGTCGCTGTTTTCGGCGCTGTTGCTAGTGGTGGTCGATTGTCGTTAGTCAAAGATTGGATCTGTGCGAGAGCACCCTTAGATCCGGGTTATTTAAAAGTCCACTCTGCATTTATCCAGGCTTGTGACTGGCTATCATAAGATAGGCTGCATTAATCCTGCTCAATTTTTTAAGGGCACTCTGCATTTGTCCAGGCTTGTGACTGGCTATATATATGTATAAACATATATAGGCTGCATTACCCTCCTTCCCTTTTTTTGTTATATTTTTTTCTGTTTTTCTTTGTAATATGTTCCAATTCCTCCGTCACATAGAGTCATTGCTGTCTTCAGCTGGAGGTGGGTCGTAGTCGTTCAATACACGGTTAAGCAGATATTTTCGTTTTTCTACGGCCTAATCCCATGATTCTTTTGATTCGTAGTCTTCCTATTCTCTCCAGCGTTTAGCCGTTTTTCTTGATCTCTCTATGTACGGGGTCTTTATTTATGTCTTGATGCCAGGACACCAGTCCGAGGTAATGCTTTCGTATTTCGTCTCTGTATGAGTCAAACATGTCTCTATATGCTGCCAAGCATGCCTTGTCTTCTTCCATTCCGGCTTCCACTACTTCGTTTACTGTCTGTGAGTATTCCGATTGATGTACTTGAAATGTTATGTTCAAAACGACTTCCCATAGGGACTGTTCGCAAAGCTCTTCGGAGTCTTCGTTGGATCCATGGTCACTACTTTGTTCCGATTCATCGTTATCGGCTTCTGTGGTGGTGTCTGAAGCTGAATCACTATAGTCTGTTGAATCCTCTTCAATACCATGTGCATTCTTTTTGTGTCGCACTAGGTTAAAGTTTTGCTTGGATTGGTATCCACAGGTATACATTTAAGACGTCTTTATTTCCTGGTAGTCGATAGCAGAATGAGTTCCGGTCGTCCTGCAAGTGCTTATATTAGATACAGGTTCCTCGGCGGCTTGTTGATTCATACACAAGCGTTTGGCAAAGTATTCGTTTCGACATTGTTGCAGTTCAGATTTCACTTTTCTGATGAGGTCTCTTTTAAGTCTTTTCCACTCGTTGTCAATCCTTCTACATCCCTTGCAGATATTCATGTTTTTGTAGAAGTCCGCAAAGCTCTTGTTCGTTTGACACTTTTTACATTTCTTGTTTGGATCCACTTTGTTGGGTCCTCCACTTGTGTTATCCAGCTGTTTGGTTCTCTTCACTTTGGTTAGAAGTAATTTCCTTTTCCTTTGTGGTTTTGCTTTGGTGTTAGAAAGATCCACAGGTATTAAATATCTAGCAGGAACCACTAAATCAACGAGAGGCGTTTTCGATGCCATTGATACGTGTGTGTTGTTTGACGGTCTTCAAACAACTGACGAAATTAAACAAAACCTCTGATTATATTTTCGTTAAAAGCTTTTCATTGGTGTCATGGTGACGAAGATTGCTTTTTTTCTATTCATTCAGACCTCACAGTTCGCTGTTCGTTGTTGCTATTGCTGCTGAGGAGGTGAAGGTGGGATTCTCACTGTTTCGTTATAAGTCACCTCTTAGTCTCGTTGATGTTACGATGAACATCAAAGATGGCTGCCTCCATGTAACGCGGACCTGAAAGAGAGCACCCTTATGAAATAGAAGTTTTAGAGTCTTTCCGGACGGGAACGAATGTTCCCAGTCTCGTTGATGTTACGATGGACATCAAAGATGGCTGCGCCCAAGTAACGCGGACCTAAAAGAGAGCACCCTAATGAAACGAAAATTTCAGAGTATTTCCGGACGGAAACGAACGTTTACGGATTTCAGTCCTAACCCTAACTCGAGTCCTAACCCCAACTCTAATCCTAACCCTAACCCTAACCCTAACCCTAACCCTAACCCTAACCCTAACCGTAGTCCTGTCTCTAACCCTTATCGTAGGTCTGTCTCGTACTCCTGCTCTAACAACTCATACCCCACGCCGGTGGTTCACTGGTGCAAGCGTGACAAACATGAGGCAAACAGTCACGCTTGCTTAGGTGAACCATCGACGTGGGGTATGAGTTGTTAGAGCAGGAGTACGAGACAGACCTACGATAAGGGTTAGAGACAGGACTACGGTTAGGGTTAGGGTTAGGGTTAGGGTTAGGGTTAGGATTAGAGTTGGGGTTAGGACTCGAGTTAGGGTTAGGACTGAAATCCGTAAACGTTCGTTTCCGTCCGGAAATACTCTGAAATTTTCGTTTCATTAGGGTGCTCTCTTTTAGGTCCGCGTTACTTGGGCGCAGCCATCTTTGATGTCCATCGTAACATCAACGAGACTGGGAACATTCGTTCCCGTCCGGAAAGACTCTAAAACTTCTATTTCATAAGGGTGCTCTCTTTCAGGTCCGCGTTACATGGAGGCAGCCATCTTTGATGTTCATCGTAACATCAACGAGACTAAGAGGTGACTTATAACGAAACAGTGAGAATCCCACCTTCACCTCCTCAGCAGCAATAGCAACAACGAACAGCGAACTGTGAGGTCTGAATGAATAGAAAAAAAGCAATCTTCGTCACCATGACACCAATGAAAAGCTTTTAACGAAAATATAATCAGAGGTTTTGTTTAATTTCGTCAGTTGTTTGAAGACCGTCAAACAACACACACGTATCAATGGCATCGAAAACGCCTCTCGTTGATTTAGTGGTTCCTGCTAGATATTTAATACCTGTGGATCTTTCTAACACCAAAGCAAAACCACAAAGGAAAAGGAAATTACTTCTAACCAAAGTGAAGAGAACCAAACAGCTGGATAACACAAGTGGAGGACCCAACAAAGTGGATCCAAACAAGAAATGTAAAAAGTGTCAAACGAACAAGAGCTTTGCGGACTTCTACAAAAACATGAATATCTGCAAGGGATGTAGAAGGATTGACAACGAGTGGAAAAGACTTAAAAGAGACCTCATCAGAAAAGTGAAATCTGAACTGCAACAATGTCGAAACGAATACTTTGCCAAACGCTTGTGTATGAATCAACAAGCCGCCGAGGAACCTGTATCTAATATAAGCACTTGCAGGACGACCGGAACTCATTCTGCTATCGACTACCAGGAAATAAAGACGTCTTAAATGTATACCTGTGGATACCAATCCAAGCAAAACTTTAACCTAGTGCGACACAAAAAGAATGCACATGGTATTGAAGAGGATTCAACAGACTATAGTGATTCAGCTTCATGCAGACACCACCACAGAAGCCGATAACGATGAATCGGAACAAAGTAGTGACCATGGATCCAACGAAGACTCCGAAGAGCTTTGCGAACAGTCCCTATGGGAAGTCGTTTTGAACATAACATTTCAAGTACATCAATCGGAATACTCACAGACAGTAAACGAAGTAGTGGAAGCCGGAATGGAAGAAGACAAGGCATGCTTGGCAGCATATAGAGACATGTTTGACTCATACAGAGACGAAATACGAAAGCATTACCTCGGACTGGTGTCCTGGCATCAAGACATAAATAAAGACCCCGTACATAGAGAGATCAAGAAAAACGGCTAAACGCTGGAGAGAATAGGAAGACTACGAATCAAAAGAATCATGGGATTAGGCCGTAGAAAAACGAAAATATCTGCTTAACCGTGTATTGAACGACTACGACCCACCTCCAGCTGAAGACAGCAATGACTCTATGTGACGGAGGAATTGGAACATATTACAAAGAAAAACAGAAAAAAATATAACAAAAAAAGGGAAGGAGGGTAATGCAGCCTATATATGTTTATACATATATATAGCCAGTCACAAGCCTGGACAAATGCAGAGTGCCCTTAAAAAATTGAGCAGGATTAATGCAGCCTATCTTATGATAGCCAGTCACAAGCCTGGATAAATGCAGAGTGGACTTTTAAATAACCCGGATCTAAGGGTGCTCTCGCACAGATCCAATCTTTGACTAACGACAATCGACCACCACTAGCAACAGCGCCGAAAACAGCGACAAGTTGCCCCAAAACTGAAATGAGGTAAGGTCATCATTAGCAGAGCAAGAGAAAAACAGCGATGAGCAGCAAAAAGCAAGAGAATGGGTGCAGCCATCTTTGATGTCCATCTAACATCATCGAGACAGAGAACATTCGTCCCCGTCCTGGAATGGAAGTATCTTAGTTCTCCGGTCTCTGCGTTTCTCAGTATAAATCCAAACGACACGTTGATCTTGAAGGTCGTATTTTGTAGGTTGAATGTGTGGCGAACCATATCAGGAAAGGTGGCGGATGTAATCTCGTTCATCCTGAACACGATTGTCGGTATTTTCCTCTGTCCGGGTGGACTGCCAGTGCCTCAGATACAAAACCCCGGTATCGGGATCTTCTGGAAACACTATATATACATGTATATATGTATACAGTTACAAGTTTGTCAATGCAGAGTAGTCTCATGTCATAAATGTATAAAAGGAAGTGAAGATAGTCAGAGAAGTCATTCGTACGATATACCCCCTACGAGTATACGAGAGAATCGTTTCTGCCATGTTCGAAGACGGTGTGGTGAACCAAGGAAGACTGGTCGTATTGTCGGTGTTTACTCGTACCTATTGTGAACAGTTTCCGGATTGGGCGCCGCATATTTGGACAATGTATCATCGTGTTGATCTATCGAAACGGTTGGAATTGACCAATGAAAATACCAGATTTTCGACCAATCGGAACGGGAGAATTTAACCAATCACGATGTCGGAAAGATAGCCAATCATGTTTCGAGTTTCATGATATAAGAACCAATCCAGTCCATCTTTACAAATATATATATAAATAGACCACTAAGAAGAAGAATCAGTCAGCCGACATGTCTCATAAAGAAAAGAAAACCAAAGACCAGACCGAGAGCGATATCGTCCAAGACGCCATGACAGCTTCCGATATTCCTTTGAAAGTACTACTTGGTGGAGGAACGTATGCAGCGCTGACAGAATGGAATGGCAGTAAAAGAGTAGATCTCAGATTTTGGGAAAGTGAAACGGTGCCCACCAAGACCGGAGTGAGCTTATCTTTGATACAATGGAAAGCTTTATGCGAGACTACTGATGTTCTGGATGATTTGATCGGTAGAGTACAGGATAAAGAACTAGTCGACTGGAGATATCACATTGGGGACAATGTATTCGTCACCGTCAAATCCCCATACCCCACTATTTGGATAAGAAAGCACTTTATACCCCGGGGAGACTGGACCTATCGTCCAACAGAGAGAGGAATCGGCTTGGACACCTTCGAATGGAAAGAACTGAAGAAGATCATACCTTTGTTTGAAGAGAAAGAACCAGAACTTAAAACATTGACTGATGTAGATTTTGTAAAATAAAATATGAAACTGTTTCATTTGTGTTTGTCGTCGATAAATATCCCATTATACAATCACATCGATCAGTCTTGATCTACCAATCAAACCGACAACATGAGTACCGAGTGGCCTTCCGATCATCAGCAGTAAACTACATTCCTTCAGCAGTAGCAACAGCAGCGATTAAAAGTGACAAATAGCACCAAAAACTGAAATGAGCACGCGAGTAAGATCATGAGTAGCGATGAACAGCAAAGAGCAAGAGAAGAGCAGCGATGAGCAAGAGAAGAGCAGTGATGAGCAAGAGAAGAGCAGCGATGACGAACAGCGATGACGAACAGCAACAAGCAGCAGGAGCGAAATGAGCACGCGAGTAAGGCCCTGAGTAGGGATGAGCAGCAAAGAACAAGAAAGGATCAGCGATGAGCAAGAGAAAAAACAGCGATGAGCAAGAGAAGAGCAGCGATAACGAACAGCAAAAAGCAGCAGGAGCAGTAGTGGCAGCGAAAACAGAGACAAGTAGCCCCAAAAAACAAAATAAGCACGCGAGTAAGGTAAGGAGTAGCGATGAACAACAAAGGACAAGAGAAAAACAGTGATGAGCAACAAAGAGCGAGAGAAAAACAGCCATAAGCAGTAAAGAGCAAGAGAAAAACAGCGATGAGCAGTAAAGAACAAGAGAAAAACAGCGATGACCAGTAAAGAACAAGAGAAAAACATTGATGAGCAGTAAAGAGCAAGAGAAAAACACTGATGAGCAACAAAGAACAAGAGAAAAACAGCGATGAGAAGCATAGAGCAAGAGAAAAACAGCGATGAGCAGTAAAGAGCAAGAGAAAAACAGCGATGACCAGTAAAAAACAAGAGAAAAACAGTGATGAGCAGTAAAGATCAAGAGAAAAACAGCGATGAGCAGTAAAGAGCAAGAGACAAACAGCGATGAGCTACAAAAACCAAGAGAAAAACAGCGATAAGCAGTAAAGAACAAGAGACAAACAGTGATGAGCTACAAAAACCAAGAGAAAAACAGCGATAAGCAGTAAAGAACAAGAGAAAAACAGTGATGAGCAGTAAAGAGCAAGAGAAAAACAGTGATGAGCAACAAAGAACAAGAGAAAAAACAGCGACGAGCAGTAAACAGCACGAGAAAAACAGTGACGAGCAACAAAAACCAAGAGAAAAACAGCGATGAGCAACAAAGAGCGAGAGAAAAACAGCGATAAGCAGTAAAGAGCAAGAGACAAACAGCGATGAGCTACAAAAACCAAGAGAAAAACAGTGATGAGCAACAAAGAACAAGAGAAAAAACAGTGATGAGCAGTAAACAGCACGAGAAAAATAGCGACGAGCTACAAAAACCAAGAGAAAAACAGCGACGAGCAGTAAACAGCACGAGAAAAATAGCGACGAGCTACAAAAACCAAGAGAAAAACAGCGATGAGCAGCAAAGACCACGAGAAAAACAGCGATGAGCAGCAAAGAGCACGTGGAAAACAGCGATGAGCTACAAAAACCAAGGGAAAAACAGCGATGAGCAGTAAAGAGCAAGAGAAAAACAGTGACGAGCAACAAAGAACAAGAGAAAAAACAGCGACGAGCTACAAAAACCAAGGGAAAAACAGCGATGAGCAACAAAGAACAAGAGAAAAACAGCGACGAGCAGCAAAGAGCACGAGAAAAACAGCGATGAGCTACAAAAACCAAGAGAAAAACAGCGATAAGCAGTAACGAGCAAGAGAAAAACAGCGATGAGACGTAAAGAACAAGAGAAAAACAGTGATGAGCAGTAAAGAACAAGAGAAAAACAGTGATGAGCAACAAAGAACAAGAGAAAAACAGCGATGAGCAGCAAAGAGTACGAGAAAAACAGTGATGATCAACAAAGAGCGAGAGAAAAACAGCCATAAGCAGTAAAGAGCAAGAGAAAAACAGCGATGAGCAGTAAAGAACGAGAGAAAAACAGCGACGAGCAGTAAAGAACAAGAGAAAAACAGTGATGAGCAGTAAAGAGTACGAGAAAAACAGTGATGATCAACAAAGAGCGAGAGAAAAACAGCCATAAGCAGTAAAGAGCAAGAGAAAAACAGCGATGAGCAGTAAAGAACGAGAGAAAAACAGCGTTTGGGCAGTAAAGAGCAAGAGAAAAACAGCGATGAGCAGTAAAGAACGAGAGAAAAACAGCGTTGGGCAGTAAAGAACAAGAGAAAAACAGTGATGAGCAACAAAGAACAAGAGAAAAACAGCGACGAGCAGCAAAGAACAAGAGAAAAACAGCGACGAGCAGCAAAGAACAAGAGAAAAACAGCGACGAGCAGCAAAGAGCACGAGAAAAACAGCGACGAGCTACAAAAACCAAGGGAAAAAACAGCGATAAGCAGTAACGAACAAGAGGAAAACAGCGATGAGCAGCAAAGAGTACGAGAAAAACAGTGATGATCAACAAAGAGCGAGAGAAAAACAGCCATAAGTAGTAAAGAGCAAGAGAAAAACAGCGATGAGCAGTAAAGAACGAGAGAAAAACAGTGATGAGCAGTAAAGAACAAGAGAAAAACAGTGATGAGCAGTAAAGAACAAGAGAAAAACAGTGATGAGCAGTAAAGAACAAGAGAAAAACATTGATGAGCAGTAAAGAGCAAGAGAAAAACACTGATGAGCAACAAAGAACAAGAGAAAAACAGCGATGAGAAGCATAGAGCAAGAGACAAACAGTGATGAGCTACAAAAACCAAGAGAAAAACAGCGATAAGCAGTAAAGAACAAGAGAAAAACAGTGATGAGCAGTAAAGAGCAAGAGAAAAACAGTGATGAGCAACAAAGAACAAGAGAAAAAACAGCGACGAGCAGTAAACAGCACGAGAAAAACAGTGACGAGCAACAAAAACCAAGAGAAAAACAGCGATGAGCAACAAAGAGCGAGAGAAAAACAGCGATAAGCAGTAAAGAGCAAGAGACAAACAGCGATGAGCTACAAAAACCAAGAGAAAAACAGTGATGAGCAACAAAGAACAAGAGAAAAAACAGTGATGAGCAGTAAACAGCACGAGAAAAATAGCGACGAGCTACAAAAACCAAGAGAAAAACAGCGACGAGCAGTAAACAGCACGAGAAAAATAGCGACGAGCTACAAAAACCAAGAGAAAAACAGCGATGAGCAGCAAAGACCACGAGAAAAACAGCGATGAGCAGCAAAGAGCACGTGGAAAACAGCGATGAGCTACAAAAACCAAGGGAAAAACAGCGATGAGCAGTAAAGAGCAAGAGAAAAACAGTGACGAGCAACAAAGAACAAGAGAAAAAACAGCGACGAGCTACAAAAACCAAGGGAAAAACAGCGATGAGCAACAAAGAACAAGAGAAAAACAGCGACGAGCAGCAAAGAGCACGAGAAAAACAGCGATGAGCTACAAAAACCAAGAGAAAAACAGCGATAAGCAGTAACGAGCAAGAGAAAAACAGCGATGAGACGTAAAGAACAAGAGAAAAACAGTGATGAGCAGTAAAGAACAAGAGAAAAACAGTGATGAGCAACAAAGAACAAGAGAAAAACAGCGATGAGCAGCAAAGAGTACGAGAAAAACAGTGATGATCAACAAAGAGCGAGAGAAAAACAGCCATAAGCAGTAAAGAGCAAGAGAAAAACAGCGATGAGCAGTAAAGAACGAGAGAAAAACAGCGACGAGCAGTAAAGAACAAGAGAAAAACAGTGATGAGCAGTAAAGAGTACGAGAAAAACAGTGATGATCAACAAAGAGCGAGAGAAAAACAGCCATAAGCAGTAAAGAGCAAGAGAAAAACAGCGATGAGCAGTAAAGAACGAGAGAAAAACAGCGTTGGGCAGTAAAGAGCAAGGGAAAAACAGCGATGAGCAGTAAAGAACGAGAGAAAAACAGCGTTGGGCAGTAAAGAACAAGAGAAAAACAGTGATGAGCAACAAAGAACAAGAGAAAAACAGCGACGAGCAGCAAAGAACAAGAGAAAAACAGCGACGAGCAGCAAAGAACAAGAGAAAAACAGCGACGAGCAGCAAAGAGCACGAGAAAAACAGCGACGAGCTACAAAAACCAAGGGAAAAAACAGCGATAAGCAGTAACGAACAAGAGGAAAACAGCGATGAGCAGCAAAGAGTACGAGAAAAACAGTGATGATCAACAAAGAGCGAGAGAAAAACAGCCATAAGTAGTAAAGAGCAAGAGAAAAACAGCGATGAGCAGTAAAGAACGAGAGAAAAACAGTGATGAGCAGTAAAGAACAAGAGAAAAACAGTGATGAGCAGTAAAGAACAAGAGAAAAACAGTGATGAGCAGTAAAGAACAAGAGAAAAACAGCGATGAGCAGCAAAGAACAAGAGAAAAACAGCGATGTGCAGTAAAGAGTACGAGAAAAACAGTGATGATCAACAAAGAGCGAGAGAAAAACCAGCGATGAGCAGTAAACACCACGAGAAAAACAGTGACGACCAGTAAAGAACAAGAGAAAAACAGTGATGAGCAGTAAAGAGCAAGAGAAAAACAGCGATGAGCAGCAAAGAGTACGAGAAAAACAGTGATGATCAACAAAGAGCGAGAGAAAAACCAGCGATGAGCAGTAAACAGCACGAGAAAAACAGTGACGACCAGTAAAGAACAAGAGAAAAACAGTGATGAGCAGTAAAGAGCAAGAGAAAAACAGTGATGAGCAACAAAGAACAAGAGAAAAACAGCGACGAGCAGCAAAGAGCACGAGAAAAACAGCGACGAGCTACAAAAACCAAGAGAAAAACAGCGACGAGCTACAAAAACCAAGAGAAAAACAGCGATAAGTAGTAACGAGCAAGAGAAAAACAGTGATGAGCCGTAAAGAACAAAAGAAAAACAGTGATGAGCAGTAAAGAGCAAGAGAAAAACAGTGATGAGCAACAAAGAACAAGAGAAAAACAGCGATGAGCAGTAAAGAGCACGAGAAAAACAGCGATGAACAAGATAAGAGCAGCAATGACGAACACCAACAAGCAGCAGGAGCGGAAGCAGCAGCGAAAACACCGACAAGTAACCCCAAGAATCTTAAATCAGCAGGTGAATATAGTCATTATTAGCGATGAGCAGCATGGAGCAGCGAAGAGCAAGCGAAGAGAAGCGAAGCATAGAGCAATGAAATAGACCGCCGTTGCTAAGGACACCCCTCCATTGAGCGGTGACAAGCATCAACTTGAGGTAAGGGGACATAATCCAATCCTAGTCCTCACAGAAAACATCACTCACAGATGAAAAGAGCGGGATAAGGGGAGATAATTCAATCAAAGATCCAGAGACGACCGAGAAGAGCGGGATAAGGGGAGATAATCCAATAGTGTACTTCGTATACTCTCGGACTTCGACATAACAGTGAGGGTATCAGACCGATGAAAGATCCAGAGACGACCTAGAAAGGCGGGAAAAGGGAGATAATTCAATCTGGTGAAGCATGAAACTTCCGGGTCCGTGACTTGCGTCACTTCCGTCAACAAATGGCGGAAAAAACACCCTACTTCCGGTTGCACCAACCACTTCCGGTTCCGCCCGAACATGCGCAGACCACACATCCGGGTCCTACCACGTGACTTACGTCACTTCCGTCAACAAATGGCGGAAAAACACCCTACTTCCGGTTGCGCAAACCACTTCCGGGTACTTCCGGTTCCGCCTACACATGCGCAAACCACTTCCGGGTACTTCCGGTTCCTGAACATGCGCAGAACACACATCCGGGTCCTACCACGTGACTTACGTCACTTCCGTTAAGAAATGGCGGGAAAATCCACTACTTCCGGTTGAGCATGCGCGCAAAAATCACTTCCGGTTCCGGTCACCTGACTTCCGGTTCCGGTCACGTCACTTCCTGTGACGTCATTTCCGGTTGACGTCACTTCCGGTAGCACCACCTCAGCACCACCTCAAATGATAATTTGCCTGTCCCCATATACTACTGGCGAAGTTGACTTGGCACCAACGTATGGTTTTTATATATCTCATCTTGTTCGATTCGCTCGTGTATGTAACAACATATATGAATTTAACAATCTCTGTATTACTGAAAAATTATTACTCCAAGGGTTTCGATATCACAAACTTGTCTAAACGTTTACTAAAGGTTATCATCTGTACAAGGACCTCATTCGTAAATATAAATCAACGTGCAAACATCTTATATGTTCAGGTATTTCATATCCCATCTTTTATGGTAATATTCTATACAGAGCACAAAAATGTCTTCATTCACCTGAAAAGCTAATCAAACCTTTAAATAGACTTATCAACAAGGGATATAGTTACGATACTGTTGTAAAGTCATTAAAGATGGCATTTTTTGGAATTAATATTGATTCAGTCATAGGGTCTTTGCATCAGAAATAAACACATCTATTCTAAAACTAGTTGTTGGTATGATGCTGGTTATGTTCTTCTCGTATAATTTATGATGGCATGATACTAAACTCCTAACGGGAGGGATCGTGGCTGATTTTCTATATGATACAGACATAATCTTTCGATTAGTTTAATTGAGGGGGGGATCTAACATGTCAGTAACTGCTAGTAGTCCTTTGTTAATATATATTGATCATTGTCATTTTGCTTAGTTTCTTCTGTTACCTTTTTAACGTCGGACTCGGACTTCTTTTGAACTGAGTTTTACTGTGTGTATCGCTGGGTGTGTGTTTATTCCACATTGGCTAGGGGTATAGGGGGAGGGTTGAGATCTCACAAAACATGTTTAAACCCGCCGCATTTTTGCGCCTGTCCCAAGTCAGGAACCTATAGCCTTTGTTAGCCTTGTGTGGTTTTTTTTTAATTTTGGTTCATTTTTATGTTTCGGAGTTTAGTGTGCCATCCATTTTGCTGAATTTTGGTTCACTTTTATGTTTCGGAGTCTAGTGTGCGTCCATTTTGCTGAAGTAGTATTCATTATTGTTTAGGGGCGGGATTTTCTCGCTGCGTTGAAGACCCTTGGTAGCCTTGAGCTGTTTTTTTCTGATCTATGGTCGGGTTGTTGTCTCTTTGACACACCCCCCGTTTCCATTCTGTATTCTATTATAATGAGATATGCGTTTGCTATTTTTAGTCCCCTACCCGCTGCGCCGAAGGGGACTATAGATATACGCTCCACCCGTCAGTCATTAGTTTTCTGGACTTTTTTTCCAGAAACTGTCTGACCAACTGATGTTATTTTTGGTATGTGAGCTACAGATCAAGTGCGAGTTTTACGCTGATTGGATAATTTTGTGAGGGTTATCTCCCTTGTATATAAATATTATTGCCAAAATTTTAGTTTTCCAGACTTTTTTTTGCAAACCCTCGAACCAACTATTTTTCATATGTGAGCTTATAATGATGAGTTACAGATCAATTTTGAGTTTCAGGCTGATCGGATAATTATTGTGAGAGTATTTATCCTTGGAAATAGAAATTATTACCAAAATAAGCATTTGTTGTGTTTTCTCACAGTTCTTAGTCAGCAGGGGATGTTGTATTTCTCGGAAATACTCGCAGAATGCTTTTTTAAATAGTGATTTACCCATTTGCAGTTGGTATTTGAATGACTCTTTTGTATTTATTTTCATATTAACTGGTTATATAAATGTTCTAGGCATCATATTTGTGAATTTCATATGAAATGAATTGTCTCCCGAATCTAAAAGGTTGAGTTACGTATGGACTAATGAAAAAATAAATGATCAGAGGTATTCAACCTCAGCTATTATAAAAGTTTCGATGAGTATTTATAAATTGTTTTCATGCTGATTGTTATGATAATTATAGATAAGTAATGATAATTATAGCTAAATACATTGTCTTTTTCATATTGCCCTTGTTATTAGCCCGAGACCTTGATATCGGCTCCGAGGGCTTCCTGATAACACAGGCAATATGAAAAAGAACATGTATTAATTTATTTATAACATATTCTGCCACTACCAAGAAATAATTTTATTGTTGAATTAGATTTTCCTGTCTTCAAGCAAGTTTGTCAGGTTTTTAACATTTTAACATCCCAGAATATAAGGTGCACTTACACAATATAGAGTCAAACAAATGAATGCAACTTCAGTTCCTGTCCCCCCCCCCCCCCCCCCCCCCCGGGATCTACAAGTAGATTTTTAAAGCCCCTTTTTGAAACTGCTTAAAACATTTATGAACGGTTAATTCACCATTAAAATTATCAGACGATTATTTACTGCTCAGCGGAAGTGACGTCAGTTAGGCTCACGAGAGGGAGATAACACATCATACGAGGGCAGATAACATATTATCTGTCCTCGTATGATGTTATTAGTCCGAGGACCAAATAGCATGCATCAAATCATGCTTCTATTACATATGTAAAATCGGCGTTATTTCAATAAAATATTTGATAAAGTGGCGTATCCTGTCTCTGTAGATCCCCAATATATTAGAGCTTCTGTATAAATTGTTTACAATGATAGATCCAGGCAAGGTTCACACACCTTTTTCTTCGCAATATTTCATGACTTTTCCAGGACTAATTCAGAATTTTCTATGACCATGTGATATCAAATTATAAGTTTTCAGTGTTTGTACCCATGGTTTTTAGTTTTAATGTTCATTACTTATTGCCAGTAGTGATCCAAAACAGAAATTTCCATGCCTTTTCATATTTTTCATTTCCAGGACTTTTCACGGCGTTTTTTTTTTTAGGAAAAACAATATCCATGACCTGTGTGAACCCTGTCGGAGGTATGTACACCATAAACGTCAGACAAAAATTCTTTTCATGTAAACAATTCAGATTATGAAATAAATTTAGGTCTATACACCCCTAAGTAAGAAAAAATATATGTATATATGTAGAATAGAGAATGGAAACGAGGAATGTGTCAAAGAGACAAAAGTGCGGAAAACAACCCAAGGCTACCAATGGGTCTTCAATGCAGCGAGAAAATCCCACACCCGGAGGTGGGCTACAGCTGGTCCCTTAACAATAATGCATACAAGTTCAATGCAGCGAGAAAATGCCACACCCGGAGGTGGGCTACAGCTGGTCCCTAAACAATAATGCATACAAGTTCAATGCAGCGAGAAAATGCCACACCCGGAGGTGGGCTACAGCTGGTCCCTAAACAATAATGCATACAAGTTCAATGCAGCGAGAAAATCCCACACCCGGAGGCGGGCTACAGCTGGTCCCTAAACAATAATGCATACAAGTTCAATGCAGCCAGAAAATCCCACACGCGGACGCGGGCTACAGCTGGTCCCTAAACAACAATGCATACAAGTTCAATGCAGCGAGAAGATCCCACACCCGGAGATGGGCTACAGCTGGTCCCTAAACAATAATACATAAAAGTTCAAAGCAGCGAGAAAATCCCACACCCGGAGGCGGGCTACAGCTGGTCCCTAAACAATAATGCATACAAGTTCTGCGAGAAAATCCCACACGCGGACGCGGGCTACAGCTGGTCCCTAAACAATAATGCATACAAGTTCAATGCAGCGAGAAAATCCCATACCCGGAGGCGGGCTACAGCTGGTCCCTAAACAATAATGCATACTAGTTCAGCGAAATGGACGCCACACTAAACTCCACAACGTACAAATGAACCAAAATTTTTAAAAAAACACACAAGATTAACAAAGGCTATGTGTATGAATGAGCAAATAATTTATTATATTTAAAGCCATGGTCACATATATTAAATAATGTATGATTTGAACAAAAAATGAAGAAGACACCAGAAAATTAAAATTTATTGCAAAGTCTAAAGTTTCAATACTTCATGCGAATTTTAATAACCCAGGGCTTTTTGTTTTATATATTTATTTTATCATGATATTTATTTTCATCAGTACTGTGCAGTTCATAAAGATATTCAAAACACTGATATACACCTATTTACTGAGTTCTTGTGTATCATCTAGATTCAACTGCATCTAATCTTTATAAACTAATACATTGTATATGGACAGCTCCAATAAAAAATCAAATGACTGCAAACAGTATTTGGATGGATGCGGTAGTAACACCCATATTTTGTCCTTAAAATCTTATTAAAATTATTTTACCCTGAAAAATGCAACATACATGTATAAATACGAAACTTATTAGGTCTGCACCTCCTTGATCCCAAAATTGTGGATTCATGCATCATATATATGAATGCTTATATTTTCTCCTCATTATTGCTTGAATAAATTCTTTGATACCAATTTTGATGTAAAAGATGTTCACATTTCGTCGACTTATGATTCATCAGTTGTGCTCAAGGCCTAAAATTTTTAAAAATACCAAAATGAATGAAAGGGTGAAGCCAAAATCACCTTAGAACAGAGCTATGCAGAAGATATAAACTCCTTAGTTTTCACAAAATTTTACATTTTTGGAACAGTAAATTTAAATTATCAATATTGGACTAGTATCAAAATACTAGTAACTGAGTGGAAAATTTAAATCAAAAGTCAGTCAGACACTGTAATGATGCTACTCACGTAATACTTAGAATCTATGTTACAACATTATTTATAATGAGAACGGTGTGGATGCAGAAATAAACTATGCAGAAAAACAAACAAGATGACCATAATGAATAGAAATATTCATTGAGAGCAACACATTTGTATATGGACAGTCTCATGCCATAGCTGATATCAGGAAATTGGCTGATGTTTGTAATGAACAACTTTAACTTAGGCCTCTACAGTAATTTTTAATTTTCCTATTATTGTGCTATAAAGTAGAATATACACAATATGTTAAGGTAAGAAAATTGGGCAAACCAATACGAATAACAAAAGGCCACATTTTACATCATAACCATTTCAAAATCAAAACTAAATCAATTGGACTTTTATTTTATATATAAAATATGTATAAATAATATCTACTCCCAATAAGTTTATACTGTGTTATATTTTATATTCAGAGAAAGTATAATTACAAAAGTGAATGTATAAGGATGCTTTTAAACCTAAATTTGGTTTAATCAAAAAATGTAAAAACATATAACGTTTGGACTAGAATAAATATTCAGCAGAACCTATCATTTTATATTCAACTCAAACTAGTTAGAACTAAAATTGTTGCATTTTTTAAACATAGAGTACCGATAATAGGGAAAATGTAGAGGACTGGCCAGCAATTTTAAATATAACCTTTTTCAACAAAAGTGCAAAATTAGGTTTCCTTCTTGATTTTTGAATTTTGGGGAAAGCCAACAATATATATGTGTACGTACATGTACAGAAATACTAGTGATAATTTAATGTTGGTTGATTGGTCAAAAGTTTTTCATCTATATATCATTTCATAGACTTAACTTTCTTTTCTACTATGACCTCTAAGTTTAAGATGTCAAAACAATGTTGAAATTAAATAATAAGGATTGACTGTAATTTTTGTTTTCAAAATAACCTCATTGCACATCGTACACACTTTCGAATAACCCACTACATGTGCACCAGGTGATTGAGGTTATTTCAAATAGACTGAAAACAAAATTACAGTCAATCCTTAAATGTATCAACTGTACAAATATAACAATACTAATAATAAATTTTCTCTGAAATCGATTTTGATGCACCATATGTACACATTTCAGCAATTAATGTCTCGTGAGTAGTGCTCAAGGCCGAAAATGTCGAATTTCCGAAACAAAATCAAAACATTGTATAAAATATTCAAATTCCAATCTGACAAAACATGGTAGAACCAATAAACTGTTAACACAGAGATATGTCTCGCCTGGCGGCAGAAAATTCGAAAAAAGAACCTGATGGACAGCAACATTGTTCGGCGGCAGGGCCTCGAAATGGTCGTCAAACTGAGATGTACTGATAGTAATGCAACTTTTTAGAAACTATCATTGATCTATCACAAGTACTTCATATCTAACTAACTTAAGCAGAAAACTTAACTTTGAAAATTGCTAATTAAATGAAAGTCGCAGGATCATGAAGTAGGAGGCAGGGCCTCAAAATGGTCATCAAACTGAGATGTACTGATAGTAATGCAACTTTATAGAAAATATAATTGATCTATCCTCGAAATGGATGGATGGATGAATTATTGTTTAACATCCAGTGGCAACCAGGTGCATATCAGGACGAGAACATGTTGATATGATAATGAATATGATCCCTGCTTTGTACTAGACCGACACGCTAAGCCAGATTTTTAATGTGCTAGCTCACGAGGTAACTGTCCGCAGGAAGACATATCACCTCACTCGGACACATTATACTGACTCCGAGCCGACCAGTCTTTGCTCTTATTCCTAGATGCCGCCTGCTTGGCGGAGAAGCAGCAAATACCAATTTTAATGTCTTTGGTTTGACCCGGCCAGGGATCGAACCCGCGACCTTCTGCACCCGGGGCGAGCATGCTCCTCGAAATGGTCATCAAACTGAGATGTATTGATAATATTGCAACTTTATAGAAAGTATCATTGACCTATCAAAAGTACTTCCTATAAAACTGACTTAAGCAGAAAACTTAACAATTGTTGAAGTCGTCAACATCGCTAGAAAAGCAACACTGATGTCTCGCCTTCCGCAACTTTAGTCGCAAGCGAGAAAAAAAACAACTCAAAACAGGGCTCTGCATGACTGAGATACTTTTTAGTTTCCAAAAAATATCCTGATTTTAAACAGTAAAATGTGATTTAAAATTTTCAAATTGTAAATAAAGGGGTTTTGCTTAGTGCAGCAAGTGAACAATTAAAGCAAGTGTGGTCACACTATTATGCTTAACCCCATAAAGTGTTGGATATTATAATATAAGTTATTGGACCTATCACAAAAACCATATGAAAATTTTTAGAAATCCAGCACGCTGCTTTTTGGTCACTTTAATTTTACAGGAACTTTGTAGCTATTTTGGAAAATTTTAAGAACTGCCAGAAAATGTTTTTCCTTTACAGAAAAAAATTTAATATTTCTGCAACATATTGAAAATTAATGGAAAATTCAAGAACTATTTCAAAAGGTTTATTTTCAGGTAGAAGACAACAATTTTACTGAGGGAACTTTGTAACTAACTGATTTCTTATAGACAAACTTAATGGCTAGTCAATTTATTATGAATTTGTACAATTTTGCAAGAACAGAAATTTGTGACTAACTAAAATGTCCTGTAACAAAATAACAAAATTCCAGAGGAAATTTTCAAAATCAGATTTCGGCAGCAGACTGTTAATAGAATCTTATATGTTCTCCAAGAGGCATTCATCATCAGTAAAAAAACATATTAACTGTATCTGAGCACTATGCTGATAACTCATAACATCTGTCAAATGTCCAATTTTAAATTAAATATAGTTTTTTGTTATAATATTCCATCTCTAAAACAGCCCAAAGAATTTCTTCTCTGTATTGATGAATACTTCTCCACAACTCAACTTCAATATATTTCCTACTCCAGGTTTCTTTTCCAGTTCCTGCAATATTAATTTATGTTGTGTTTTTATGAGAAATCTATAAAAAGATACATGAAACAGAATTGAGGCCAAATAAAAAAAAGCGTGGTTCCATTTACCCTACATATCCTATTTTTTGGACATTTTTCAATAAGCACTGTTAAAGTCAGCATGTCTCTACCATGAAAGTCAGCATGTCTCTACCATAGACTCTATGTTAAAAATATTTGTAAAATAAAAAAAAAAATCCCTACCTATTTACCCCGTTTTTTAACTGATTTAACAGGAACCTCATTTTTTACTTGGCCTGATATGTGGTAAATGGCAAGCAGATATCACCCATCTCCAAAGTGAACTAACCAAATAATAGACATCTAGAGGTCATCACACCATCTTCCATACAATGGGAAACCACATACAACATGGGAATCCCTGAATGGCCCCAATCACCAGACACACTGATATATCTAATCATCAAATGTGGTTGAGAAACTAAGAATTAAAAGAGACAATACTTATCTGTGACCAAAACATTAATAACTTGGCAAGTTTGGGGACAATCATACATAATTAGAAGTGAGTTTATACTAGTTTTGTAGGATCTATACCATCCCCTTTTTTTTATTGTAATAGGCTAAAATACATAGTGAACCAAAGCTTGATGTCACAAATTAAGTCTCTTCCTCCAAGTGGATACCTATATGGTATGCAGGTTTGTTTTATTGAATTTAATTAAATAACCTATACAAAACGACAATACTTTGCAGGTTACAGGGCAACTTTATTTTGTCAACATGTATTGGTGTGTGGACATGCCGTAATCAGGACAAATTTACTGAAAATAATTTTGGGCTTAAGTAGGCTTGTCAGTACTATCTAACATCATAACTACATAATTCATTAGAGAAGTGCCTCAGTATTAACAGTAACACAAAGGATATATGTTAAATATGACTTCCATGTAATAATATAAATGGTCAGACAAAGTGAATTTAAATTTTGAACTGACAACCTCAATGTTGATAGGATAGTCACCATCAGTAGTTATGATAACCTAATTATGAAATACCTTTAAATTTTTCACCATATCAGCATACTTCTTCATTTTATCTTCCTCCTTTAATTCACCCTTCAGATCAAAGCTTGAAATATCCAGTGATATCTGTATCCTCTGTAAGTGTTTTGATGATTCTGGAATATCCAAAAATATAAAACTCATCTAAGCATCCAGAGGATGTTACAGGTATGGATTTATTTCTGAATAAGTCGTAAGGCTTTGAAGGTTTAATTTTCCTCCCTTAAGTAACAAATCATCAAATAGGATGTACCAATATACAAACAAGTAAGAAGCTTAATACAGTTGAACAATTATGGAATTAAATACAGTTGACTCTCGTTATCTCGAACACATTTAAGTCGAAATTTCGGGTAACTCAAATTATCTGTTTGGACCCTCAACAGCAGTAAATATACAGATTTACTCCTAATGTCTCAAATTTTTGCTGAAGTCAACTACATTTTCAAGTCCCAATGGATTCGACATAATGAGAGTTGACTGTATAATAAAAAAAGACTGTGAAATGATATTAAATTATGGCTAATTATTACTTTTATCTCACTTAAATTTCATTCTCTTCACCATTTTACATGTAAATATAGATTCTCCTTCAGGTACGAGTGAGTTATGGAATTTCTCCACCCGAGATAGTTAAATTTTCGATTTTCAACACGCGAGCTTTTGCAAGCGTGTTAAAATCTACTAGGAGGAATTGCGCTTACAAGATATATGGACAGACGGACAGACGGATGGACAAGGTGATTCCTATATACCCCCCCCAAACTTTGTTTGCGGGGGGTATAAAAATTTAACTATCGAGGGTGGAGAAATTCCATAACTCACAAGTAAATTATTGAAGGAGAATCTGTTTCTCCTATGATTTACGACAAAAACCTCAAGAAAATGTCGTTGCTAAGTAGTTTGTTTACATAGACGTCATTTCTGAACTTCTCTAGTTTATTGTTCCAATAAATGTAGAAAAAACTGCAGGAATTCCCATGCAGAAATTTAATCACCCGGAAGTGGTTAAAAATATTATATATTTTTATCCCACGATGGTACACATCAAGAATAGGAAAAAACCTTTTCTCCTATTCTTGATGTGTTATTCGGTGGGATAAAAATACATACTTTTAACCACTTCCGGGTGATTAAATTTCTGCATGGGCATTCCCACCTTTTTTTTTACGTTTACTGGAAAACTAAATGGCGTTCATGTAAACAAAATGCATAGCAACGGCATTTTCTTGAGGTTTTTGTTGAAAATCATAAGAGAAAATAGATTCAATTTACTCGTGAGTTATAGAATTTCTCCACCCTATAGTTAAATTTTAGATTTTAACACGCCCGCTAAAAGTCGCGTGTTGAAAATAACAAATTTAACTATCTTGGGTGGAGGAATTCCACAACTCACCTGACCTGAAGGACAATCTATATATAAGAACTCACTACATAAATGGAGAATAGCTTTAGCCTCTACAGGTGTAAAGTTAAAGATAACATATTGTAAGTTGTGTAGTCCGAGTCTACACACAGCCACCATGGTATCTTCTGTTATTGTTGAACTGTAGTGTAACTCTAACCCAGTCAGTCTCTGACAACTTTTTGCTGAAATATAAAGTAGAATGATTATCAATGATACATGTATGATGATATTAACTTAGCCACTCTGAAAATTCATGAATAATTTCCATTTCCATTTTATGAATGATGGATGAATTATTGTTTAACGTCTAGTGGCAACCAGGTGCATATCAGGACGAGAACATGTTGATATGATAATGAATATGATCCCTGCTTTGTACTAGACTGACACCCTAAGTCACATTTTTAATGTGCTAGCTCACGAGGTAACTGTCCGCAGGAAAACATATCACCTCACTCGGACACATTATACTGACTCTGAGCCGACCAGTCTTTGCTCTTACTCCTAGATGCCGCCTGCTTGGCAGAGAAGCAGCAAATGGCAATTTTAATGTCTTTGGTTTGACGCGGCTGAGGATTGAACCCGTGACCTTCCGCACTTGGGGCGAGCACGCTACCACGAGACCACCGTGGCGGTCTTTCCATTTTATAAACGAATTTGTTCTGACAAATGAGTGTAAAACTATTTGATTTGGAGATAAATTGCAAGAAAATGCACAAATTGGAGAGCACTTAAAATATTTTTTCACTATTACCTTTATACTCTGACTTTTTACAAGAAAAACAGACATACAGTACCTATTAATACGAGTCCATTTATGTCGACTTCTGTTCCTCCAATACACAGGGTCTGTAGATCTTGGCAAAACTGGGATATCACTTGTAAACATTTGTTGTTAAACTTTACTCCAACAGCTGAGCTATAAATTACAATATCATAAATATCTATAGCTTATATTTTAATTGTACATCAGTAAAATCTAACTATTGTGGTAAAATGTTCAGTGTGCTCAATGTTGTGGTTCCTAGTCTTGGTTTGTTGATATGTTTGAGTGTACATGTTTATTGATTTCCTATAAAATAAACAACTATAAGTAAAAGCAACAAGATCATACTCAGACTCAATCAGAATGGCCAGTAATAATATCAACATAAAGGTACTATGCTAATATTTGCATTAATAGTTACACTTTTTCACTTAAGATTAAAACGTGAATAAAAAGTTGGATGGTCAATCCCATTCATAACCAAACCTTTATCAATTGAGCCATGATAATATTATATACCTTGGTTCAGTAAGTGAAATGTTTAGGTAAGTAATATCCCGACAACCAGCACCTAATGCCCAGATCACATCAGCTCCTGGTAAATCTAAATTGCAGATGTATGTTACTTCCTTTACCATACGACTGTAACAACTAACCAGCCATAATCCTCTATAAATACACAATACAAACAATTCAATTTCATTTCAGGATACATACTTTAGATTCTGAATAATTCATTAAATTAAATTATCAATTATGTGGTTTTTAAGGGTGTATCAACAAGTACAATAAATTAATATAAAGAGTACACAAGGGATCATAAAAAATGCACTTTATGAACAGATGTCCTTTATCATTTTACAAACTTTCTTGATCCATTGTGTGCTCTTTATATTAACTGTACTTGTTGATAGCTGCATTTCACCGTGTCCTTTTTAGACTTCCTCTTATTATAGATTTTACAGTATTCAGTGAAATGTAAATTCATAATGCGTCATTTGGTTAAAATAACAAAACTACAATTTGGTATTGTCGAAACAATACATTTTTACAAAACCACAGAAACTGATTCCTACAAAAACAAATGGATCCACATTATCTCAGAGGAACAAAAATTTAAACAGAAAATACAGCTATCAAATCACAATCACAGAAGTTGACCTTATTCCAGCTTAAATATACCATATTGTTTGGATTGAATTTATTTAAAATCTTTTAAGGGAAAAAATTAGGACATCCTTCATGTAAAGTACAAAGAAAAAAGCAGAAATCAGCTATTATTATTTTTTTTTCCACTTTGAGATCAATATAGTATAAAATTTGACATCTGTAAGACCATTACAGTAGAATTACATTGACTTTTCAGTGTATAATTGTGACAGTTTTTTCATTTGGACACTAAAAAGTTAGATCAAATGATGTCTTACTTGTCAGTGATGATATTTTCACAGTGTATAATTGTGGCTGTTTTAAGTGTTGATTCTGAAACCTGAAGAAGTTTCTCCAGTCCTGGCTCAAGTATTGCTCTGTAAAGAAAAAATACACATTTGCTGTTTGATAATAAAACCAAATATTCAAAATTAAAATTTCTAGTTGGTAATTGGTACCAAGTATTATGTTTTATCAATATACATAATTCTGAGAAAATTGTACCATGTGTACTTACAGAAGCTGTTCCTATAAATGTTACATTTTCATAGTAATTAATTTGAGTGAAGAGACTCATGAATGTCCTATAAAATAATGCATAAATGTTTTTCTTTATTCCATACAAGATATATAATCACCATCCCCACCCCCTTCCCCCACTTTCAAAAATCAGCTCTCCATATATTTTTATATTTTTCCATAAAGCGAATTGTCGGTCCATTTCGAGTCAAATCTATCTAATTTCATGGTGTCTATTTCTATCAAGAGAACTGGGAAATAAATGCATCATATCTTATCATTTAATATATAGTGACCAAATTGACAATATTTCCCCTACCCTGTACCTACCGAAAGGCAAGAATTTCTGCACACACAGGGCTTGCCAATCCTTCCACTCACCCCACAATTTTTAGAAAGGGTTGATATTATCTATCAATTATCTTCATTGGCCTAAATACAATAAGACAAAAGGTTTCAAAATGGTTACCTTGTTCTAGTATTGTATTCTTCCAGGCTTTCAAATTCCTTCTTATCTCTTGTCAAAATACCTGTACATGTATTAAATACACACATATTTAGACAAAATGGACTCGCAATGTAGTATATACACTTTTCATGTAATTAGAAATCTGGGTGTATTCCATAATCTGTATATACAACTATATCTAGCCATCCATTCAGCTTTAATGATTAAAAGAACTGGCTCTTCATTTTATTTTACATTCTTTTGCCATATCCTTTTTTAATTCAATCCACTTGAATGTCATCCTTCCAAGTCAGGATTTTGTATCCGCGTTCGTTACTACAAACCCCTGGTAACATTCATTAATATTTGCAGGTCGGAAGTGAACGATTTTCATTTTTTTTTTTTTTTTTTATTTTCCTGATATGCATGTAATTTTTTTAATATATTTTATTTCTCATACATACAGTAATATGCTTTGGTTGTACAAAAACAAAATCCAATTCAAAATGAAATTTACTTTTTTAAACGATTTTTTGTGAACGATTTTCATTGGTTGCTTTTCTAGGACAAACGAGAATGTATTTGCGTCGTAGATCACACACCAGGTGGCGATATATATTCGACCTGCTAAATATGAATGAGTGTTATCAGGGGTTTGTAGGAACGAACGTGGATTCAAAACCATGACTTGGGAGGATGCTTGAATGTGAGATCTTATTTAACTAGAGGCTCTCAAGAGCCTGTATCGCTCACCTGGACTTAACTTTTCACCTTGAAAATTCGACCTGCTAAATATGAATGAGTGTTGTCAGGGGTTTGTAGGAACGAACGTGGATACAAAACCCTGACTTGGGAGGATGCTTGAATGTGAGATCTTATTTAACTAGAGGCTCTCAAGAGCCTGTATCGCTCACCTCGACTTAGCTTTTCACCTTGAACAGGACTAAAAATTTAAGTGTTGCAGTCAATTTGGCTGTTTTTTCTATAGGGTTCTATGTTAAACTAAGTTCGGCTGTGGCAGCCATCTTGTTTGACAGTCCAGGTCAATGGACACATTTCTAAAAGAGAACCATCTAAGGCCATTACTGCTAAGTCTTGTTCCAACTGGCTAAGTGGTTTCAGACAAGAGGATTTTTAAATGAAATTTCCCATAGGGTCTTTATATGAAACTAAGTTCGGCTGTGGCGGCCATCTTGGTTAACACTCCGGGTCATCGGACACACTTCTAAGGACCAAAGCTGCCAACTTTAGTTTCAATTGGCTCAGCAGTTTCAGACGAAAAGATTTTTGAGTGAATTTTCCCATAGGGTCCAATGTTAAACTAAGTTCAGCTGTGGCAGCCATCTTGGTTCACAGTCCACGAAATCGGACATATTTCTGGCAGAGGACCTCCTAAGGACCATTGCTGCCAAGTCTGGTTCCAACTGGTCAAGTGGTTTCAGACAAGATGATTTTTCAATGAATTTTCCCATAGTGCCCTATGTTAAACTAAGTTCGGCTGTGATGGCCATCTTGGTTAACAGTCCAGGTCATCGGACACACTTCTGAAAGAGGACCATCTAAGGACCATTGCTACAAAGTCTAGTTCTAATTGGCTTAGTGGTATCAGACAAGAATATTTTTGAGTGAATTTCCCATAGGTCCTATGTTAAACTAAGTTTGGGTGTGGTGGCCATCTTGGTTCACAGTCCACGAAATCAGCCATATTTCTGAAAGAGGAGCTCCTAAGGACCATTGCTGCCAAGTCTAGTTCCAATTGGTCAAGTGGTTTCAGACAAGAAGATTTTTCAATGAATTTTACCATAGGGCCCTATGTTAAAACTAAGTTCGGTTGTGTCAGCCATCTTGGTTCACAGTCCGGGTCATCGGACATAATTCTGAAAGAGGACCTCCTAAGGACCATTGCTGCCAAATCTGGTTCTAATTGGCTTAGTGGTTTCAGACAAGAATATTTTTGAGTGAATTTCCAGTAGGGTCCTATATGTTAAACTAAGATCGGCTGTGGTTGCCATCTTGGTTCACAGTCCATGAAATGGGACACAAATCTGAAAGAGGACCATCTAAGGACCACTGCTGCCAAGTCTGGTTCCAATTGGTCAAGTGGTTTCAGACAAGAAGATTTTTCAATGAATTTTCCCCTATTTTAAACTTTGGCGGCCATCTTGGTTAACAGTCAGGGTCATCGGACATAATCCTAAAAGAGAACCTCCTAAGGACCAATACTGCCAAGTTTGGTTACAATTGGCCTTGTAGTTTCACAGAAGAAGATTTTTAAAATTCATCCCACCTTTTTTTCTATATTTATTAACAGCAGCCTTGTCGGTTGGAAGTTGGGGATGCCAGATATAATTTGGGAAGGGGCAACCCAACCCCCATTCCACCAAAGTTTGGTTCCAATTGGCCCAGTGGTTTCAGAGGAGAAGATCTTTAAAGGAAAGTTTATGCTGGACGTTGCCTTTAAAGGGCAGAGGAGAAGATTTTTCTAAAAGTTAACGGAAGACGGACAACGGACAACAGACGCCAAGTGATGAGAATAGCTCACTTGACCCTTTGGAACATTTTCACAGATATTAATGAATTATTAGTCTTCTCTATACCTTAAGTTCTGAACATAACACCCTTTTACCAAAAAAAGACAACTAAAACACAAACGTATGCTTGTCGACTAGCTTGCTGCTTGTATATTTTCTGACCTGCCAAGTTTATTCAATAAATACATACAAGTATGTCAAATCAATACAAATCAAAACAGTGGCAATCATAATGACTTCCATTTTGTTCTACATTCATATCTAATTGCTTTGTGGCCGTTCAGGAAAAACTAATTTTAGAAACCTGTGTCCTTTTGTCAAAGCCAGGCAAAACACAAGTGTAGGACCACACTTGATATAAGAACGTTCAAAAAGCATTCAAGAATAACAATCCGCTTTCAGTCAATAGACTGAGGCTATATATTGTTTGTTTGTTTAGTTGGGGTTTAACGTCGTTTTCAGCACAATTTGGTCATTTCGCGGCGGCCAGTTTTTATTGGTGAAGGAAGCCGGAGTACCCGGAGAGAACCACCGACCTTTGGTAGGAAAATTGGCAATCCTTGTCAATTAAGATCGGAGTCGAACACACTCCGCCACAGGTGAGATTCGAATTCACAACCCCAGCGTTGACAGGCTAGTGATCTGTAGTAGTCATGACAAACTACCTAGACCACTCGGCCACCGAGGCCCCCTGAGGCTATATAAAATTAATTTATATACTGAAATGAGTCAAAATAAAATAATTCAATTACGTTTGTATAGCCATACAACCTAACCTTAAAAAATGTTTTAATACATTAATGCAAATTTGAACATACTTATATTTCAGAAATTATAATACATACATGTATAACGTACATATTAAAAATTTGATGTTCACTGTATTAAAGCAGGGGTAGAAATGACAATTCATTCACCTATCCTTTAACACAATAATTTTATTCCTGGAAAAAAATTTAAACTACTTCAAACTATTTCGTGAGAAGACAATTAATTCCTGTTACACTACGTGCCATGGAAATTAGGGAATCTTTTAGACAGAAGGTGATTATTAGTAATTATGATGAACAACTAAGGTAATCCTTTTTTAATGTGCAAAACATTGAAATCTGTCAACCTCAAAACAGAAAATTTTCACTAAACTTTGGAAATTGATTAAACAGATGGAACTACAGTCTACTTATTTTTTTTACATAAAAAATATGATGGAAACTGCATTAATTCTATATTATAAAAGCTAAAACATGTTAGAGAACACCTGGTTGTATTTGTATGTATGAAATCTTACAGTAATTAATTTTATAGTTTTTTTTATAATAATTTTTCGCTTCCTAACAACTTACCTTCCAAATGTAATGTCTTCATACTCGTACACCATTTTGATATATTCAGTAGGAACTGCAATGTCAGAAATAATTTTACCTTGTGTATTTTAAAATGTAAACTATATTATTGGACATTACATGTATTTTGATTCATTATCAACTACATAAATTTGTCCGTATTATTTAACCGATTTAAATGCGATGTATGGATTTTATAATCCAGAATGGTTAAACAGATGAGCCCTTCAATTCAACATATGAAATACTTAGTAAGAATTTCTGGTGGCACAAAAAGTTATTCTGTAAAGTGGCTTATATCGGTAAATTTACAAAAGACAAATTCCAATATCATTGTTCATTTCTATTTTTATTATCAAAACCATAATTTTTTTGACTGAATAAAATGTAACAATCTAGCTGAATTTACAAATACTATCAAATTTAACTGTGTGAATTACAACTGGACATTTTAACTACAGATACAGAACAAACAGCCTGTATAATTTTCTACAAATCATGTAAAGGGCCTCGGTGGTCGAGTGGTCTAGGTACTTCGTCATGACTACTAATGATCACCCGCCTATCAACACTGAGGTTGTAAGTTCAAATCTCACCTGTGGCAGGGTGTGTTCGACTCCTATCTTAATTGACAAGGATTGCCAGTTTCCCTACCGAAGGTTGGTGGTTCTCTCCTGGTACTCTGGCTTCCTCCACCAATAAAACTGGCTGCTTCAAAATAGCTAAATGTGCTGAAAATGGCATAAAACCCCAACTAAACAAACAAACAAAACAAATCATGTATTCACCTACTTATAGCTGAATAAGAATGAAAACTAACCTGAACTGAGCACTTCTGATTCCTCACGTAAACATGTTTCCATAGTGATGGATGTCTACTTATTTTCTTCCATTCCCTACACACTAATGCAGCTTGAATTAGACTGACAGTATCTAAAAAACTGAAGACATGACATAAGGCCTGGCGTCTTTTCCTGGTTATCTCCCTTTTAGAATAATGAGACAATCTTTCTGATATCAAGGAATCTGTAAAACCAACATAAACTAAAAATTGTAAAGATATGGGGTATGCATTAACTGGACAATGTACCAACAAATCTTATGTAATTAACATATTCAATTCTAAAATTACATTTCTACACTTTAAAGTGTAACACTACTAGTAATGTAACAACCATTCTTGATTGATATAAAATTTAGAACTACGTGTACTTTGACTTTGGTGTTATGTATAAAAGCAAAATAAATATTTCTTGAATACAAAATGTAATCTTTTACAAATATATCCTCAGTGTCAAGTTTCTGTTACTGAATTTATTATATACATCGTAGATAGCATCTTAAGCTCTTGGTACTTTTTTCTCACTTGAAAACCACGCCTTATTTAGAATTTTTGTAAATGAAATAGATTAATAATCTACTATTTTACAGCAAAGTTAACTTACATGTATACAGTGTAACCCCTGTAAAACGAACAGCTAAGAGAGCATAGAAATTGGTCAGTTTTGAGAGGTTCCAGACTAAAATCTGTACTGAAATCCGACCGGAAGTAATATAAAAAGGCAGGAAAATTACATACGAACTATATTTAATAAATAGAGTTTTCCCTGTACACATTTATGAGGCTTTGTATAAAATATGCCACCCAATGAAGAGAATGAGAGTTTTTGGAGAATTTTTTTACTTGAAAATATAGGTGTAAATTCTTGACCAAAAGCAAGTTTTTGGTTTGTGGAGGAATATGGTTGTCATAGGTGCTGGTTTAAGGAGGTTCCACTGTACTTATATACAATATTTTTGTTTTCATAAAAAGCTTGCACTGACCTTGAGAAGATGACCTTGACAAAGTAAAACCATCCATGCTACAAACAGAATGTGGATATTCGTCCTCGACCTCTGTTTCTGGTTGGGCAAAAAATGATTTATCTAATGATTCAGGAGTCAAAGTCTCTTCAATCATCAGTTCTAAAGGCAGTCTTCCTTCATCTGATTCTCCGAACTAAAATGATACACGATATAACACATTACACATATTACAGTGATGGAGTTGAAATATAATGATTTTACAAGAGAGGAAAAACCTCTAATTCTTTGAGTTATGTTTCACTATACAAATTGATGCTGCTCTGGTTATTTTTTATTAAAAACACAATCAGATGTATTTCAACTTGACATCTGACTTGACATCAGTAAATTAACAAAGTTAAGAAAAATTGAAAAAAACCTAATATATAGATAATTTAAAATCATAGGTATTGATTTTATACTGTAAAGGTAAAAGAACACAAAAATGAGGCTGAAAATTCAAAACAGAAAATTTGAATACTAGTAATTTTTTTGGTATTCACCAGAAGCGCTAGTTGTTACACAAAATTATAAATTTAACCGGCATTCAAATGATACAATTTTTCATCCAATTCGGCTTTTGCTTTTGACTACAAACATTTTGTATAATTAAAATGAAAGCCAAAAAATGCCAAACTGAATGTTAATCATATGAAACAGTGTGAGGACACAAAACTAACTTGTGGAAGTAAGCTATTTTCAGTACTGCATCTAACATCCACTGATAACTGTCTACTCAGACTTTTCCTTCTTTCAGCAGCCATTTGTAAGTCTTGTTGAGTATGTATATCTGTGTCATTCAAAGTTGTCTGCTGACTATCTTCCCTACCTGATACCCTATCATTACTGTCAATACTTTTATCATAAATAACAGAATCCACTTCCTCTTCTGTAGCGGTGTCTACAATTTCAAAATCTTCAGACTTCTGCACCGACAAAATGGCAGGGGAGTCATCATTTGTACTAAAGTCTGGTGCATGATCACTTTCTTTGAGATCATTTTTTATGCATGTTGAAGTTTTAAGCATCATGACATCTGGTGAAGGGGACACTGACCATTCACTATGATTATCTATAGATAATAAATTACTCGTATTATCACTGTCATCATTCTTATTGTCCAAGACTGGAGAAATAATTTCTGATTTTTCTTTCACTTGAAGTTTATCATCAACATCTGGTTTAATCCTGTTCAGTGATTTATCTGACCCAGCAAGAACTGCTTTTAGGGCAATAGGTTTAACCAGAGAGTAGCTTGCTACATTGTCACCTTGGAGATTTGCAGATCTTTCATTTGAATTCTCAGCAGGATCAGGAACTAACAGAGATGGATATTCATTCATACTTTCTTTTTTCAGTTCATCAAATAAATCTCTGGGTTTTTCATTTTTGTCATAAAATTTTACTTCTGATTTTTCATTTTCCACTTTGTTTTTGCTACTTCTTTCTTCTGTACTACCAGTTTTTTTGTTTATTTCTTTACATTTTACAGGCACATTTTTTCTGCTTTCTGAAGACTCAAAATGATCCTTTATTTGTGGTAACTGGGAATATAATGTAGAGTTATCCCCATCAGATTTATCTCCTTCTTCAAATCTTAATGGATTCCCTTCAAAATAGAATGAAGATTGACTTCCAGTTTCATGTGACGTATTACCCTTATCAGACTGTAAAAGGTTCCTGTCAATCATCCATGTCTGGGTAGAACACTCTTTAGTTAAATGTTCACATTCAAATTGTCTCCCTTTCTCCAAGTCTGTCAATTTTGAATATGAATTCAAATTTTCATTATTATAACTTGCCCCATTACTTTTGTTTTTCATGTCTCCTGAAGTTTCTTTCCTTAAATAATACCGTAATGTATCATCTGTTAATTCTGCTTGATTTCCAGATTCTCTCATGAAAGGTAATTTCATCATCCTTTTAATATTTTCTGAAAACATCTTTCTTTCCTCTGAAAACTTCTCTGATAATTTTAACCTTGGAGAACTGTACTGTTTCTGTGTATATTGTTTGTCTTTGTTTTTGACTATCATTCGTGTCTGAGGATATGCTCTCTGATTGTATGATAAATCAGCATCCCAAAGAATTCCATTTTCATCCATGATTTTTTGAAATGAGTTATTATCATTTGATGCAGGCTCTGTAAATAGTAAAAATTAAAAATATATATATATATACGTTACGATTTATTATAAAAAGGCATTCATTGAACTGGCACTATTCACCTTTATTGATACATGTAGGAGGTTTTATGTAGAGGTTAATTTTACATGACTTGTGAACAATAGGCTATATTTTCATAGCCTTTCATAGGCAGTGTTTGCTATTTAGAGGTTCTCTTTAAATTTGATATGACTGCATATAATTCTAAACACATGAGATTTCACAGATAAAAAATACAAGCAGGCATTATCTAACATGTTTTTATTTCTACAGATGATTTCCAAATTAGTGTTGTTTCCAGCTTAATTTGATGTCACAAATTAGATTTACTGTAGATTGATTTACCGTTGAAAATTTGCTTTTCTCTGTGGCTGACAATTTTTTCAATTTGAAATTTTCTTTTAATTAAATGCAATTTTAAAATGTAAAAAAAAAATCATGGTTGAACAATTTCTACAAAAACCAACATAATACATGTATAATTCATAAGGGTTCCATGGAACCCAGTGTCTTGCCTGCATTCAAAATTGATACCATCTTTTGATTACGAACAAGCTTCTGTTCAAGTCTGGTGGTTTAAGAAAGTAATTAATGTTTTAAAAATTTTAACTGCAGACTCTACGTAATGTTAACTGGGAGAAAAACTAACTCCATTTATAAGTCAAATAGGGAAAAATGGGAAAAAAATTATTACAAAATTTTCCTCCGGATATTATCTTTTGATCATGAACAAGCTTCTACCCAAGGTTGCTAAAAATCCAGGATTTGTTGAAGAAAGTAATTAATGTTTTAAAAACTTTAACCACAGAGTGAATGTAAATGATGATGATGATGACGATGGAATGTAGGACTGCTATGTCTCGCTTCCGCGACAAAAGTCGCAGGCTCGACAAACAGAAATACCTATTTTTTAAATCGCAATATCCAGTAAACAAATTATGCCAACTTACACTAGATCAAATGACACAATACATTTAACAACAGAAAAACTGAAAGCAAACAGATTTTCCTTTATCACCAATTGAAGCCACTTGCTCCCCACACAAAGTACACTGCCAAACTAATAAGATTTTTCTGCTGGAAACTCTGGTCGACAATCTATCAGTTTTACATATACAGTCAAACTTGGTGGCTCGAACCCAAATGGGTCAAACACCACCCATTTCTCAGACCACTTTTTTAGTCCTGCAAGTGAATATTTAATATTATTTGCAATCAGTAACTTGAACACTATGCATTTCTCGAACTTAATTGGGTGGTCCCTTCAAGTTGAAGCTACCCAGGTTCTACAGTAGCAGTACTAACTGCTCAAACCCAGTCATTTAATCACGAAATGTATGTGTGACACAGTGATCATATATCTAATTTAGTACATTTAAATTATTCAAAAGTAATGATCACTAGCCTGTCAACACTGAGGTTGTGAGTTCGAATCTCACCTATGGCGGGGTATGTTCGACTCCGATCTTAAATGACAAGGATTGCCAATCTTCCTACCGAAGGTCATGGTTCTCTCCAGGTAGTCCGGCTGCCTCAACCAATAAAAACTGGCTGCCGTGAAATAGCCAAATGTGCTGAAAATGGCATAATACCCCAACTAAACAAAAAAAACAAAAAAGTATTCAAAAACCTAACATTCCTATAAAACCTTTAGATGATGAAAATGGCATTAAGGTAGATCAATACTAATATTTTTGGCAGATAGATTTTCCTAATTTTTTCCAGGTAGGATGTTGGATGGATATACTTAAAAAACATAGGTCACCGTTCTTGATTTTGAGACAGCTGAGTCTTAATGTTGGTAAATTTTATATGATTATATAGGGAAAATCCAATTTTCTCGTACAATAAAAGAACTGGCAGATAGAATTTTTTATAAAATTGTGAAAAGAACACTTTTCTGACATGCTATATAAATCATATTCTTAAAAGAAAAATTGGGGTCACCATTTATTTTTTCTTGCTATTTCCAAAAAAACTAATTTCCTTCACATTTCATTAGAAAATTTTTCTGCAAATTATCTCCCCTTAAAAGGGTTCTTTTTAGAATAAAATTTTGTAATTTTGCTACTTATGCATTTTTGGGAATTTCTTTATTGAAATAAGCTAAATATACTTTTTACATTATATCAATTACTATTTGCTCTTTGAAAATATATATTTACATACAAATTTGCAAGATGCCCGAAAAAGATGCTAAGTGTATTAGGTATGATCTACCTTAACAATAATAAACAATGGTATGTTGTATATAAAAATCATGTTATAAATATACATTACCATAATCTGTTATAGACAGGACATCCGAGAGTGAGTTATCTCCCCTTTGATCAGGTAATCCTTGTCTTTCAGAAGTAGAAACAGCTAACTGATAGTTCCTAGGTCTGTTTGGAAGTGTTTGTCGTTCTGAACTGGATTGTGACTGGATTTGATATTTATTTGAATGGAAATTCCCTGTTGTCCCAGAACCAAGTGGAGTTTTCTGATAAAATCTACCTGGAAGAGACTGTCGTGAAGAACTTGAGATATGTTGAGTCTTATCATATTGATCTTCTACTGGGTATCCTGATGAACTAGATCGTAGCCTATTTGCCAGTGATTTACTAGACAAATGTCTATAGTCTGAGATTGATATACTGTTGTCTAGATACTGCATGGTAGGTGAGAGAGGCTTAGAGTGGATACCATCATTGATAAACCCATTGAATCCATGTTTACTATTACCAGGATGTCGTATTTCCTATGTATGTATTAAGATATATCAAAAACTGACTGAAAACAATGTATAGTTATTAATTTGTGTTTCCAAACTTGTACAAATGACTTTCATACAAAATGTTTTTATAGTTATATTTTTGTTGTTTTATTATCTACCAAAAAATGAGGTACAATAATTGTTTACAAATGCTGAGCAACCATTTCATTAACAGATGTTTAGGTAAACTGGTGACATGTTAATTACCCATATCTGCTGTTTCTAAAGTCTTTAAGGATCTAAAGCTTGTCTACATGAAGAATAGAATATCTATCAAATTTTGCTTATTTACTCTACTTCTCGAGGTTTTATGCCACTTTCAGAAAAACAAACCACTTTTTATTAATGCAAGAAAATAACAACTACCTCAGGCAGGAAACTGGCAATTATGACAAACACTTTTTATTAATGTTAAACATGACAGTGACAAGAAAGAACCAATTACCTAAGGCAGGAAAGTGGCAGTTATGACAACCACTTTTTATTAATGTTAAACATGACAGTGGCAAGAAAGAACCAACTACCTAAGGCAAGAAACTGGCAATTATGACAACCACTTTTTATTAATGTTAAACATGACAGTGGCAAGAAAGAACCAACTACCTAAGGCAGGAAACTGGCAATTATGACAACCACTTTTTATTAATGTTAAACACCACAGTGGCAAGAAAGAACCAGCTACCTAAGGCAGGAAACTGGCAATTATGACAAACACTTTTTATTAATGTTAAACAGGACAGTGGCAAGAAAGAAACAACTATCTAAGGCAGGAAACTGGTAATTAATGTCAGTTAAGATCATAGTCATCATGCCAAACTTTTGATAGGTTACTGATCATTAGTGGTCAAACAAACTAACCAGCCACTGTGATTCCTCAAGGCTTGGCTATAAAGATAGGTTACTGATCATTAGTGGTCAAACAAACTAACTAGCCACTGTGATTCCTCAAGGCTTTGCTATAAAGATAGGTTACTGATCATTAGTGGTCAAACAAACTAACTAGCCACAGTGATTCCTCAAGGCTTTGCTATAAAGATAGGTTATTGATCATTAGTGGTCAAACAAACTAACCAGCCACTGTGATTCCTCAAGGCTTTGCTATAAAGCAACTAATCATGCATCAAATTGCATAAAAAGGGGCTGTGTTGTGCTAAGAAAAATTTAACTAAAATATGTTGAAATGAGATTGTACTTCTTATCTTATAAGATATAATACTAAATTTTGAATACGAGGAAAATAAATGGAAAAGATGAGCTGTTAAAAGGGGCATAGATCAACATAAATGTACAAAACTCAGGGTTACTAAGATTCAACATCTTTCATTTTTTCATGCTTGTGATAAAGACCATATTGGCCAAAAGGTTGGGCCATTTTGACTTTTAACTTTTGTTGTTTTTTTATGATTTTGTATTTGATTTTGTTTGACTTTTGTCTTATACATTCAAGTCGTCCTATGCCCCCTTTTAACAGTTCACCTTTTCCATTTATTTTCCTCGTATTCTATTGTCGTATGAGATGTTTTGCAACATACATACTTTATTAATACTGAAATTTCCTTCTGAAAAAGCACATTAACCAAAAACCTTGTACATGTACCAGGTATGTAAATTAAACCACTTCCATTTGTTTGTAAGAAAATACTTGATGCATGCAATTCAAACATATCTGTGTACATTTGAAAGGCTATTCCCCAAAAGAGGGTAGATTTAAAACTAAAAAGTGACAAAACAAAAATTAAAATCTCATGCTTACCTAAAAATAAAGCAACAAAGGTAAGACCAATTAAATTGGTGTGGCATGCTGTAATACTTAGATTTAACCTCTGTATGTTTGCTTCCCTGTCTATATGGTATGTAAACAATACTATCATCTGACATTGGTCCGACTAAAGTATCCTCGTAACTATTTGACCTTACTGTCTTCACTAAATCTGATGGCAATTTATACCCCTGATCACTTGCTATGTCTTGGATAGAATTACTTCCAAATTCAGGATAATTTTTATTCTGAAGTCTCTGGTCATTATATACATCATTTGACCTTGCACTTATATCAGGCACACTCTGACTTTGTTTTAATCTGTCATAATTCAGACAATCTCCCAAGTAATTATCCTTTAGATTTTGTTCTCTCAATGGAGAGGATTCCAAGCTATGAAATTTTGTATGTAAATCTACATCTTGCAGATTATCAACTATTTGTCGACTCGGTGTAAAATTGTTTCTCAGGGATGTCATTTTGCTGTCATGGTAACCTGAATCAGCCATTGAAGGACTATACAGAATTTTATTGTCAGTAGATTGGTTTACCATGTTGCCAGTGTAAACAGCCTTCCTTTTCTGAACTGGAGCCTGTCTAAAGTAATATTAATAAGTCATTAAAATGTGATACAGTAATTTTTAGGCTGATGATAACATTTTCTTGATACCCAATATGATTTGGCCATATCAAATAAATTAACACTATATGTACATTGTAGGAAAATATAAGGTTTATTTGAATAAGGTAATGACAACGAGAGAAGAAACTTAGTGTCACATGTATTAAGAAATACAAATGTATTACTTTGAAAAATATTGAGACTTTGTAATCATGAAATCATGAATATCTTTGGCATGTTAATGGGAATAAAATGTTTTCTTCTCAAAGCAAAGGCTTGTTTAAAGGTACTGTCATATCCCTTTCCCATGTATATATCTGTTTTACCTTTAATACCATCTAAATATTCCTGAATTGTTTACCTTTTCAATGATGAAGATTTATTTAAGAGTGGTCTGTTTCTCTTTACATCTTCCCCTTCATCTGACATTTCATCATCAGAATCAGTATAATCTGTACCTGATTCCTTGTAGCTTTTTAATTTCCCAGCATTCCTTACATCTGATTTACTGTCAGTAACATATTTTTTCAAATATTCAAGTTCTTTTTCTGCTTTATCAGCTCTGTCAATAAGGTCACTGATAAATTTTTCCAACTTTTCTCTGGCAACAGCCTCTTTTTCTGCAGTACTGGTAAGAAATGTTTTCAGAGATTGTAATTCTCTATAATACAGAAAACATATATAACTGTATAGCAAGTACATATCTACATGTATGAATCAACTTATTTTTAAGTATAAGATACCCACTGACAGCATGAGACCACTTTGGTAATCAGATTAAACATGTTAAAAGATATTCTGTTCAATACAAAATGACAATCATTATATTTCATTATATAGCCCTTTTCAGAAACTCATTTCGGAAGCATGATTCTGACTCTAAAATTATAATTTTAAGCAAGTTATTCCCCTTGCTGGTTTGCTGCAGTGCAAAGCAAGCAGGAGGAACTAAATAGAAATTATTTATTACTTTGATATATTTATATTTCCAGGCTTTATAATCAAGTTTGATTACAAGTATGTTGGAAGCAAAAAGATCATAAGTAGTTCCCAAATTTATATAAACCAAATATTACGTGAAAATTAACAAGTTTTAAAAACAGTTAATCCTTTACTCTTCATTGCAGCAAACCAGTCAGAATCGTAATTCTGAAATGAGTTTCTGAAAAGGGCTATACCGATTTTCCATGTGTGTTGTGGGTAATTTAACTTTCCAAAGAAATACTTTTTTCGTATTTATTGTGTGTATTTTATTATAAATTTAAAAACCATGAAACACATTATTCTCATTTTTAAGCAAATCTGATTATACATTATGTAATGTGATGAAATTGGTAATCAGGGGTGATGAAAACAACACATAAGTTTGTGGAGGGCTGTGAGAGTAAGTTGAACACAAATGGCTGAGTTACTTGTAAATTTTAAGCCAATTTGAAATTTTAACGTTCTGACAAAATGAAAACAGAAATATAGAATCTAACATCGATGAAAGTGCAAGACACGTAAAGGTAAGAATTCAAGTGTTCTCTGGCAAGACTTGATTTTGTGTGTTTGTTTATTGCAATTTTGTTTTCAACATAGATTTTTGATGAAAAATGTAAGCTTCTAAATGTTTTTACGATAACAACAACAATGTAAGAGTGAATCAGCTTAGAAAAGCCATATTATTATTTTGTGGAAAATAGATCATATAGCTTGTCTCTCTCACCCCTGTACAAAATGCTGTACAAGATAGAAAAATCTCACCCAACAAAAATTGAGGATTGCTCTATCCAAGGGGCAAGAAATGAGAGCCCTATACAGGTACAATGTACATACTTTTCCTTCTGTTCCAGCAATGCTGTTTTCTCTAGTATAATCTGTTGTAGTTGTTCTATCTGTTCATTTACAACCTTAGGTTTGTCTGACTGGAGAATTAGTTTTAAGTCTTGCCTTACTTCTGCAAGCTCATCCTCTCTCTGTCTCAACATCTCATGTAAAATCTACAGTAAAAAAAAATAACATTATGTTGGTCAAACAAATAATTACATAGCCATCTTAAAATCTCATCAATAAAGAACAATCTTTATAAATAAACATCCTCTCTCTGTCTCTAACTCTCTTGTACAATCTGACATATCAAAAATAACATTAAATTAGATGATTTAAATCATATGCTGTTGGCATGGCCAATGATGCGAGTACAGCAATAGCCCTTTCCAGAAACTCATTTCTGGTATCACGATTCTGACTGTAAAATTATAACTTGAAGCAAGTTATTTCCCTTACTTCTGTTTCTGGCGAACGAAACTTTTTCTAGCCTTAGTATGTAGCACAATATGGCCATTTTCGCTTTAACAAATAAATTCACTACCGATTGCATAATGGCTGCTCTCATTAAACAAAAACTTTTCTAAATGACCCATATGCTCCTATAGCGCTCGCTATAATCTCATTAACGGAGAACAAACTTTATATTTGATAAAAATATATCATCTACAATGTACAAGGAGGAACTTTCACACTTTCACACTTTAACTTCTCAAAAGCCATTTGTATCTCAAAGTATTTAAATCTATTAGCTAAGAATTTTTTAAGTATATGCCTACAACCCCATCAATACTACTATAAGACTTTCCAAAACTCAAACTGAGATCACCAATCACATTCTAGAATTAAAACTTCTAGACATTCGATATGAGTTGTTTCTCTTAATGGCAAGTATTATGATTGCTGATTTGAAATCAATATTTTAACCGTGTCAACAGATAGCTTCTTATATTTGGATATTTTCAAGGTCAATACAGTATGCTACATGGATATTAAAAATTTGTTTCAAGTATAAATTTCACACCTGATTTTAAAATTTAAGCATTGCATAGATTAATTAAAATGAACAGAGCCATTGAGTGTATATGTCTCTTACTGTTAAGGGAAACAACTCTGCATGAAATTCCTGTATGAATTCTAAACAAGTGTAATAGTAATACTGTTGTAACAAACCTGACTGTGAGAGTCTGCCTGTTCTGTTAATTGTCTAGATTCCCATACAAGGCATTCATTTAACTGTTTAAGTCTGTCTAGTTCTTGTTCAGCCTCCTGTAGCTGTTTGTCTCGTAGTTTCACCAAATCCTTCAACTTAGATGTTCCCTGATCAGCTGTATTGTACAGTTCAATACTTTCTGATAACAAATCATCTTGTTCAAGTCTAAAATATAATTTAATAGCTCTAATATTTATTTAACAAGTCTATATACTAAATTCAAAGATCAAGAGTGATAAAATTTCTCAATAAGGAGTAAAATCTTGAAAACTACCAGGTAAAAAAATATCAAAAATATTTTTGAAATTTTTGGGGGGAAAATTGAAAAGGTTAATGAAGAAATACATGTAACTAAAGGTAACTCTTAAATTGTGAGACATCACGTTAATGATTCTATTATGAATTTTTACTAAAATGTTATGAATTGTTACGTACTCACAAAATCTATTATACACAACATTTTAAATATGCATTTGGTGCAATGGGTATTTATATTCATAAAATAAACTGTTCATTTCAGTCTTACCTCATTGATTCCATCTCCATTTGGAGTTTTCTAACTTGGTTTTCTTTCATTTCCAATGTTTTTCTTAACAATCCACTGTCCGTTTGAACCTTTTCCATTAAATTTTCTCGTTCATCTTCTAGTAGTTTTCTTTCATATTCTAACTGTCTCAAACTTTTCTCTGCTTCTACAAGTTTTTCATCTTTTTGTTTCAATTCCTCTGACGATCTCTTCTTTAAATAATTCAATTCATCATTTACACAATTGAGTTCTTTCTCTTTTGTTTCAAGTTCTTGCAGCAATTTTTTATTCCCATTATCAGCAGATTTTGAAAGCTCCTCAATTTCATTCATTAGTTTATTTCTGTCACTACGAAGCTCTTCTAGATCTCGATTAGCGTTCATCAGTTGTCGATCTCGCTGCTGTAAGTTTTCCACCAAATTCTGTATGATATGTTGTTGATTCTGCAAACGCTCCTCAGCAGCTGTTTCCACTCCACTGATCACCTCTTCTGCCTTATACAAAGCGTCTGATGACTGCCATTGGCTTTTACGTGAATTCACGATGTCCTTATTGAGCTTATTTATAGTGTTGTCAAGAGGGTCATAACTTTGACTTCTTGATAAATAATTTCCTCTCCTATTGTTACGTTCAAACTCTCTAGCAGCTTCAAGCCTTCTCTCCAACATTCTAGCTTCTTCTCTGTAACTCTGTAAAACTGGAGACTCCCTCTCATAGCTTTCAGAACTAGACTGTCTACTGTCATAGCTTGAGGACCACTGTCGACTGAGGTTGTCGTGATTGGCATCTTTCTTTCTAGAGTTATGGCCCTTATGGTCAAATATTGTAGTTCTAGTTCTTGGTTTTACACATCCCACCTTGAAAGCATGTTCTGCATTGAGATGAAGCTTCAAATCTCTGAGAGAAGTGAATTTCCTATTATCCCCACATTTTGGGCAGCGATAAGGAATAATATCTTTAAGAAAATCTGCATCCATTTGTAATAGTTATTTCCCTTCCATTATATCTTTTTCCTGATTTCTTCAAAGTTAAAACAGATAATTACCATGTCTGAAAACATTATTGAAACATTAATATTGAATTTTCAACAAACAGCTCAACTGACTGGAGGAACAAGTGCCCCCTACCACATAACCATAAACGAAATGTTCCCGACTACGATGGGTGTCAAAAATTCAACAAAAGTAACCAGAAATCTAAATAATATATTCTGTACAAAATCAACCATCAGTAATCATATGTAAAAATTCTAAGTATTAAACAGAAAGGTAAAAACAAAAATGTTGAATTTGTTACAATATTTAGTTATATTTTATAATATCAGCTTTTGAACATTTCAAAATTACAAAACATAAAGATATCTTACCAAGCAAAAGCTTACTTTTAAATAAATCAAATTAAATGAGAAGATATCAATAAAAAGGTTTTAAGTCAGCTTACTATTTCATTATTCAATCAATATATACTGTGTGTAACAGGTGGTCTGGATGTGTCATACCATTGATCATGAATTTTATATCAATCTTACATTTAAGGTTTCTAATTATTATGTTAATTAGATACTTCTCTAAGTATGCTTTTCTTTAATGTAATTTCTATTGAATCAACAAGAATCATAAGATATTACAACATTTGGCAAATACATTATAATTCTAATTTTATCTCTGTGTGTATTTATAAAGTTTTCATTCATTTTTACTGTGTAACCATTTACTAAAAGTATCTAGATAAGACTGTTGGGATACACTCCCTCAGTAAATGGAGTGAGAGGCAAGATTTTTCACATTCATAGTACTAGTGTACTGACTGAATTATGCACTGTGTAACTAAAAAGTATCTATATGTCTGATGGGATACAGTACTTGGAGTGAGGCAAGATTTTTCACTATTTTAAAGGCTTTACTAAGAAATCAAGATGAAGAACATCAATTAAGATTGGACTTTCAACATACATAAAATTATATGTTGATTTGTGTCCACTAATTAATTACCTTGTCCAGTCTTACCTATTTTTAAAGAAAACTTCAAGACAGCTCGACTTTAAGTACATATTTCTGTGTTTTAAAATTATACCATTTTTGGGGCATAATAACACTTTCTTGAATTTTCATACAATTTTGAAACAAAACCATGTAAGGCCAATTGCTGCCAAATTTGGTTCAAACTGGCTTAGTGGTTTCAGATAAGAAGATTTTTAAGTCAAAATTCAAGGGTCCCATGTTAAACTAAGTTCACCTGGTGTGTTCCCTGAATGCCAACATTTTTATAACATCATTACACAATGTTGTTTCAACAATTACATGGGGGGCACCCAAAGGATACTTACCTTTCGGTAATATGAAATCATAAAATAACTGTGATTTTTAAATATGACAGCAAATGAAAAGTTGTATATAATTAATACATTCTAATAAATATAGCTGATAAGATAAAATGATAAAAATAAATTATAAAATTTAATTGAAGAAAGTATGACTAAAAAATTTAAAGTGAATAAAATATATAAATATAACAAACAAAAATATGAATTGTTATTGAGAGAATTTTGCTTTTCTGTTTAAAATAATAATAAGTTGTAATACATTTTGCAATGGATCGACAGTGACAGAACAGTTTGGAACCACTTCGATACAGACGGACCCAGGACCACAAACAACTTGGAAGCTTGGCATGGCCCGTAGATTTTGTGGTAAACCGAGGAAGAAGATTCAACATCTGCATCCCAATATTTTCGCCATCATCTAGACTTTCAAAGATATCGAACCGCCAACGCCATTCACGGGATATAACTAAGTACAGAATAATTGACAACTGAATTACAGTAACGAAAGACAGACTCACCAGCAATAGCATTGACCTTATGACTTACATCGACGGCATTTCACAGCTTTTACAACTTGGTTAAATTATTTTAAAATGTGTAAATAAATAGTGTATTATTCATATATAATATCTGTGTTTTATTATGATTATATATAAATAGTGTTATTAATCTTTATTATTATTGATTTTAATCTTGGATGGCAGGCGGGGCCATCAGATACATTTCTGACAGAGGACCACCTAAGGACCATTGGTGCCATTAGTTTGGTTCTAATTGGCTTACTGATTTCAGAAAAGAAGACTTTTAAGTCAATTTTTTCAATAGGGTCCCATGTTAAACTATGTTAGGTACAAGCGGTCATCATGGATAGTGGGCGAGGTCATCAGATACAATTCTAAAAGAGTATCAACTGAGGAATACCAGTCATTTTGGCACCTTGTCATTTAGGGACTGGTCAAATCCTCCCTGGTTAAATTGACACCAGTACACAGTCAAATGAGAAATTGTCTCAGGATGAAAGTTTCTTTATCCAACTCCTTAATTAAACTATTTTTCCTTGCTTGATTATTGATTACACACAATGTCAAATCGGATATTGCTGTCAAAACATGGCTATTTTTACAATTATCAATTTATATCTGAGACTACTATAGTATGTATACCCTGAGACTACTATAGTAGTCTCAGGGTATACATAATTTTGATGTTGATCTATTTACTTTCAATACAAAACTGATTACCTGGTTGTTTCAAAATGACTGAATGTTTTAAAATAAATTTTCTACCATATAATGACCACTTTCAAAAAATTGAAGATTATAAATTGTCAAGCTTTATATATCAAGTTTTATTTTCAATAATGAACAAGAGTGGACACACAGAAATGTCTCACCTGACTTTTAGTGTTCATAATTGAATTTGGTGTGTTCTCTGAACGCCAGCCTTATATAATTAATAATATTCACACATATTAATTAATGGGGATTAAGAGGCCCTCAAAGGGGTTAATTATTCTGTCATCTCCATAGGTAAAGGTAAAGGTAAATTTAATTGTGTAATTTGCGATGATGAGACTTTTAAATTTGTGTTTCACTGAATTTGTAATGAAATATACAACACTAATATAAATATAGCACTTTATTATGGTTAAAAGCAATACATATAATAATTAAACATTACATTCACTGAATTTTCAATGAAATATACAACACTAATATAAATATAGCACTTCATCATGTTTATTGTGGTTCTAAAATGAATATAGCACTTTATTATGGTTCTAAAATAAATATAGAACTTTATTATGGTTTAAAGTAATCAATATAATAATTACAAATTATATTCACATATAGTTACATTTATACATATATACATTTGAAATGAAGTGTCTATTTCACAAATACGAAACGTTTAACCAAGGTGAAGAAGCTGTGATACATCGTCAACGTAGGTCATCAAGTCGATGGTGTTGTTGGTGAGTCTGTCTTTGAGTATAGTAAGGCGGTTGTCGATGCGTCTGTACTTCTGTGGTCGTGGTGGGAGTGCTGTACTTTCTTCTTAAGTTTTCCATGCCATGCTTCTAAGTTGTTGGTAGTCCTGGGTCCCTCTGTAGTGAAGTGGTTCCACACTGTTCTGTCACCGTCGATCCATTGGGTAATGACGTAGTCTGTAAAAGGCGTTGTGTCCACTGGTAAGTCGGCGTCCTCCAGGTCTTGCAGTGTGTTGAACCAAACGTCTTCTACCATGTCGTCAGAAAATCATAATGAGTAAGTGTCAGCTTGGGATGTTCAACACCACCTGACTTTGAGAAGCTTGTATAATTATGTTGATTGCTTATGCTTATCACATTGCTTACAAAGCAGAATGCTATCAGTGTCAGCTTGGAGTGTTCAACACCACCTGACTTTGAGAAGCTTGTATAATTATGTTGATTGCTTATGCTTATCACATTGCTCACATGATCATACTAATAACTAAATAAGAACTCCGTATATATTTTTTTCTGTTTTTTTTCTTTGGTCAGTAATACCATGAATACATGTAACTGTGTTTTGCTATTTTTTATTCCTTCTTTTATATAGATAAATCTATTTATCGTTTTTTATATCTTTAAAATAATATGAAATATATCTATCTTTTTATTTCTCTTTTCGATTTATTTATTTATTTATTTATTTTTTAATAATATTTTTATTCCTTCTTTTATGTAGATAAATCCTTATATTATCATATATCATCCATTTCTGATTTCTTTCTCTGTTTGTATTTACCTGTACAGGTAATCACCTGGTAATAAAACCTTTGGAAGGCCCCAACATAATTGCTAAAACAACAATGTACAAATTGCTTTAATTAAAAGGTTGGCATTCAGAACTACAGCCTTGAATTTATGTTGAAAGTAAAAAAACTTAGTTTATATAAGCTTTACATTAAATTAAAATTTTAATGATGAATGAACATGAAGTCAATTAATCTTTATGAAGGGACTGGAGTGAACTGTATTCTATGTTAAACATTCATGCATGAGTGACCTTATTTTAACATTTTCACACCTTCCAATGTTTTTGTTAATCACTTTTTAGTAATGATCCCTTAAAAGTTTTTATTGTTTATTATCATTATTAATGTTATTTAAAGATTTTTATGAAATAATGAGGCTATTTCAATAGAAGAAACCAGCAGTTAAATAATAAAATACATTCCATACAGCAAATGTTGTTGACCTATTACTTATAGCATCTGAGAAGACCAAACAACAGAAACTTAACATTGACCAATGAACCATGAAAATGAGCTCAAGTTCAGATGAAACCTGTCAGACATGCACACCTTACAATCATTCCATACACCACATATAGTAAACCTATAACTTATAGTATCTGAGAAGAGGACCACAAAAGAGAAACTTAACATTGACCAATGGACCATGAAAATGAGGTCAAGGTCAGATGAAACCTACCAGACAGACATGCACACCTTACAATCATTCCATACAGCACATATAGCTGACCTATAACATATAGTATCTGAGAAGAGGACCAAACAATAGAAACTTAACATTGACCAATGAACCATGAAAATGAGGTCAAGGACAAATGATACCAGCAGACAGACACATACACCTTACAATCATTCCATACACCAAATATAGTTGACCTATTGCTTATGGTATTTGAAAAACAGACCAAAACACACAAAAAACTTAACACTGACCAATGAACCATAAAAATGAGGTCAAGGTCAGATGAAACCTGCCAGACTGACATGTTCCCCTTACAATCTTTCCATAAACCACATAAAGTTGACCTACTGCTTATATTATCTGAGAAACAGACCTAATCATGTAACTTTAACCTTGATCAGTGATCCATGAAATGAGGTCAAGGTCAGGTAAACCCTATCTGACGGACATTTAAACGTTGCAAGGAATCTATATACGACATATAATTATCCTATTACTCATAATAAGCGAGAAATTCACATGAAAAAATAACTATACATTTTTTTCAAGCAGTCGCTGAACCATGAAAATGAGGTCAAGGACAATGGACATATAACAGACGGACAATTCATAATATAAGGTATCTGCATACAAGGTATGAAGCATCCAGGTCTTCTACCTTCTGAAATATAAAGCTTTATACAAATACTGAAATAGTTTACGCCGCCGCCTCCACCCGATAGTAATAACTATGCGGTGGATGCGACTTTCGTCACAGGCGAGACAAAAATTAAAGAAATGATATAATCATGATAATATGGCATTATATTGCTATAGAATTACAGTATGTGGTGCAGAATTTACTATAGATAGGACCTGAAATGTCTAGGTACCGATTTGACTTGATACCTACCTATAAGGACCATTGCTGCAAAGCTATGCGTATGCTTTGGGTCCGGGCCTTTTGGTAAGAGTAGACTTGGACATGGAGTATAGTCCAGTCAATCTAGCATAAATTTGACCCTAACCTTAAAGTAATTGCAAAAGAAGATTTTCAAGTTTTAATCTTTAGCATTATACCCCAGATATACACAGAAAAAAGTCTAACAAAATCTAACTTGAGGAAGACTAAAAAATCACGATTTTAAAATTCCTATGGAGATTTGCATTGAAAATGGGAGATAACTCTGCAAAAAAGGCAGAAATATCAATAAAAATTGATACAAAATTATAACTTTACCGCTTCTATTCAGCAGAATGTATTGATTCTTGATATTTTATCTGTCTTTAGAGTATACCAAACAACTCTAAAGGTGTTTTCATATCTTTTATCAAGCTACAACCTAGATTTCGTAATTCATTAGTTGACCATTTATTAAATTTTTCAACATGTCAAGGTAAAGAATCTCAAATTTAATAAAAATGATTAAGCACATATTCTTCTTTTTGTGGTTCAAAGTTTCTTTAAACAAGGTAGATGCTGAACAAATATAATTTACAGATATAAACAATACCAAATTTTCACATTATTTTTTCAAAATGGTCACAAAGCCACAAATTTGCAATTTCTTTAATGAAAAATGTGCAAAAAAAAATAAAAATACCCATAACACTTCGGTTTTGTACATTTCATGAGCAGAAGATTATATAATATAGTCAAATACGAACTTATAACCCCATCAAAGTATCATACTTTACATGAATTTTAAAAAAATCAACCAAAAACTGACAAAAAAAGACTAATTTTTGCGGAGTTATCTCCCCTTTCCAATGTTAATTTCCATAGGTAATTAAAAATGCTGATTTTGAGTTTTCCTCAAGTTAGATTTTAGGAGACTTTTTTCTGTGTATATTTGGGACTTAATGCTGTAGATTAGAACTAAAACATTTTCTGTTGCAATTAGTTTGAGGTTAAAACTTAGTTTGACTGGACTAGTACCACTTTCTTGGCGTAAATTTTACATATCCGTTTCCGTATACGCAAACCACTGGTTCCCTGTCAAACAAAATTTAATGATTATATTCAGTAATGCAATCTAAATTTATTTAAAGGAACAGTACAGATATGTCGAAATGTCAACAGAGGAAATGCTCCTGAAATATTGCAAAATCAATAAAATGTAGTTAACTGTTGAGTTTGAACGGGTAATGTCATAAGATATTAAATAGATTATAAACTTAAGTTTGAAATGATCATAACTACTTTGTGTTAAATTTACTTAAACTTTACTGATATTTCCTGGTGAAAAAACACGGATTTGCAAACAAGGACGTGTAATTATAAGAAGTATCCTGAAAGTCAGCATCGTTCAAATAGTTGGAAACAAAGCTTGCATGTGTTCAGCAAGTGTATATTTCTGTATGGTGATGTTAAGTTTTATGCATAAATGAAAGAATTGCACATAAAAACCGGAAAATCTGTTGTGGCATCTTAACCAGGGGCCATGCTTGGGCATCCCCAGTGTCACAAAGTGTGATTTTATATTCAATCTGGTGACAGAATTTAAATATCTGCATGGCGACAAAAATTTTCAATCTATTTTGAAAAAAAAACTGCAACATAAGTGAAAATAGTAAATTATATGGCTTACTATCAAACTTTAGAAGTTAATTTAGATTAAAGATAATTATCAAGAAAAATTTTTTCATCAAAAATACTTCTGAGGTCAGGACATTTTAAATGGTAATGAATACAGATCAATGATATATGTTTAAAAAGGGGGTAGGGTAACTTGGCAAACAAATTTTGAAACTGGTGACAAATCTTTTTGGTGACAAGTTTCTGAATGCCAGTGCCAACCCTACTTAACACTTGAAAAGGCAGTAATTTGTTACGACAAAAGGAAACAAAAGCTATAGTGAACATTTTTACAGATAATTACCAAAGAGACAACAACCCGACCAAAGAGCAGAAAACAGCTCAAGGCTACAATGGGTCTTCAATGCAGCAAGAAAATCCTGCACCCAGAGGCGGGCTTCAGCTGGCCCCTAAACAATAATGCATTCTAGTTCAGCGAAATGGGCAGCACACTAAACTCTGAAACATACAAATGAACCAAAATTAAAAAAACACACAAGACTAACAAAGGCTAGAGGTTCCAAACTTGGGACAGGCAGAAAAATGTGGTGGGGTTAGATCCCAACCGTCCGCTTATACCTGTAGCCAATGTGGAATAAAACACACAGCAATACACACAGTTAAACTCAGTTCAAAAGATGTCCAAGTCCGATGTTAAAAAAGGTAACAGAAGAAACTAAGCAAAATGACAATGATCATTATATATGAACCAAGGACTACTAGCAGTTACTTACGTGCCAGCTCCAGACCTCAAACTGATCGAAAGATTATGTCTTTATCATTTAGAAAATCAGCCACAGTCCCTCCTTTTAGGGGTTTAGTATCATGCCATCATAAATTATATGAGAAGAACATAACCCGCATCACACCAACAACTGGTTTTAGAATAAATGTGTTTATTTCCGATACAAAGACCCTATGAGTGAATCAATATCAATTCCAAAAAATGCTGTCTTTAATTATTAATTAATATATTAGATATACTTCGGAACAAGTTGAACAGCTCCAAACGTATACATTGTCAAACTTCCCCTATACACTCAGGTGCAGGGCTTTTTCTACCTTTTTAGCTCAAGGGTCCTAAAAATGTGACCTTTTGCCATCACTTGGTGTCTGTCGACTGTCCGTCGTAAACTTTTTCAAAGATATTCACCTCTGAAACCACTGAACCAATTACAGCCATACTTAGTCTGAATGATCCTTTGGGTATCTAGATTAAACTTTGTGTTTTATTTTCTTGTCTGTCGAGAAACATGACCGCCATGGCTAAAAATAGAACATAGGTGTAAAATGCAGTTTTTGGTTTATATCTCGAAAACCGAAGCATTTAGAGCAAACCTGACGGGGTAAAAATGTTCAACAGGTCAAGATCTACCAGCCATGAAATTTTCAGATGAATTGGAGAACCCTTTGTTGGATTATTGCCCCTGAATTGTTATTTTTAAGGAAATTTTGCAGTTTTAGGTTGTTATCTTGAATATTATTATAGATAAAGACAAACTGTAAACAACAAAAATGTTCAGCAAAGTAAGATTACAAATAAGTAAACATAACCAAAATTGTCAGTTGACCCCTTATAGGAGTTTTTGCTCTTTAAAGACAATTTTTTGCATTTTTTTCATTATTGTAAACTTTTAAAAATCTTCTCCTCTGAATCTTCAGAATCAGTTTCAGCCAAACTTAGGCTGATAGATCCTTAGGGTATCTTGTATAAATTTTATGTTTTATTTTCTTGTCCATCGAGAAACATGGCTACCCTGGCTAAAAATAGAACATAGGTGAAAATGCATTTTTTGGCTCATATCTCGAAAACTAAAGCAGTTAGGGCATAACTGACAAGTTGTTAAAATGTTCAACAGGTCAAGATCTACCAGCCATGAAATTTTCAGATGAATCGGACAACCCTTTGTTGGATTATTGCCCCTGAATTGTTGATTTTAAGGAAATTTTGCAGTTTTAGGTTGTTATCTTGAATATTATTATAGATAAAGACAAACTGTATACAGCAAATATGTTCAGCATAGTAAGATCTACAAATAAGTCAAAGTCACCAAAATCATCAATTGACCCCTTATATGAGTTTTTGCCCTTGAAAGATTATTTAAATGTAAACAGAAAATTATGGTCTGACATTGTCACAGATGTTTAGGGCGTTACTTGCATTAAATTAAATGGTAGCTGTACAAGTAAAATGGAGCATCAAGGGTCAAGGTCATTGTAAAAGTCCATAGCAACCATATATATGGACAAAAACAAAAAAGGTTGTTAAGGACCTTATAATTTACCTGTACAACTCAAAAAGAAAGGTCAAGGGTCAAGGTCATTGAAAAAGTCCATAGCAATCGATAAAAAAAGTCCATAGCAGCCGATGAAAAAGTCCCTAGCAACCATATCTGTTTGGGTTCAGGATTCTATATTTTAGCTGTACAGGTCAATATTAAGGAGAAAATTGCAATGGTATACATTAAATAGCAAAAATAATCATTGATGCAAGATCTACTGGTACACAAAAGATAACAGGTGAGCGATTCAGGCTCTTGGGAGCCTCTTGTTTAAATTGAGGCCCAGGCCCGTAAGATTGCACGCTTTTCGTCGCGACATACCAAAACTGTGGAATTTTAATAACTACATAAATTAATTGCAAATGTTATTGAGTATTTTGATAACTTGAATATATAATTCCAGTTTTCTAATTTTTGGAGCAATGCTACTAGATTCATTATAAATTTTTGCATCCTCAGTATCATCAGAGTCTACAATAGCATCAAAACAATCATCAGTTGTGCTAGCTTCAGGTTAATTGGAAAAGTTAACCTCCTGAACTTTAGTAAAACTTGTGTCACTACTGCCAGTACTGTACTGGCCTCCGTGCTGAATTGGATGATGCACTAGGGGATTTACTCATTTTTCTTGCATGCAAGAAGAAATTTATTCTTGAAGCCAAAGCTTTCAAGCCTCATGCACTTTGATCTGTCCGTTTTGTGGGTTTCCTCACATAATATTTGTTGTTGCGACATCAAGAGTTACCAAAACAAAATTGACAGACCGAGTGTGGATTGACTAAGGTCACTCTTATGGATGGTAGAATTTCACCTCTATTCATTTCGGAACATGGCCAAAAACGCTACAATAAACATTGTTTCTCTCTTCGTTGTTAGGAAACCCACCAAATCAAACATTGTGGTCGACGATCGATTTTGTCCAAGTCGAGGTACATTAGATGAAACCTGCTCAGAATACATTGTATCATTATCAAATTGGTGATTTTAGACTGGGATTTGGGAAAAAAGCCTACCTTTTGAATTGGGAATTAAGCCGAATTAAGTTTGTTTTGTATTTTTTTTTTTTGCAGCAAACAGATAAATGTTTGTTTTACTTTACTAACCTTAAGGTATGAGGTTTTGGCTTACAGAAGATGTTACATTAAATTTTGATATGAACAACAACAAAAACTTTTCCTGTGCTTTATGAGTTGTTTTCCAGTATGATGTGTAAGTTTCTAATTAACCCTATATGTTTCATTACTGCTAGCACATAGAATGAAATGATTGATAATGCTGACAAATCAATAAAAAAAGTCATGAAAACCAGCATTGACAAGAATATTATGTCTCTTTTTAGACGAAAGAAGTTAAAATGGCTGAAGGTAAGTCAAGTAATTCTTTTGATAAATTACAGATGTAATTAAATACGATACCTTCATTACAACAAATTAATTCAGAACCAGACATTTGGTATTTTTTCTGTTTGTGGGAGCAAAAAATGGAAGTACTGATCCATGTGATTCTACAACTAAGGTTATTATCTTACATGTACATATTTGAAACATTTTATTATGTCATAAATTTGAATTACTGATAGTTGAACATCTCTAGAAGTCATTTTGATTTTTCTTCACCTTCTGATTATCTATGATCTTAATTATCTAGCTCATTACACCTTGGACTGAATTAGTACGATCTCAATAAAAGGTACATGTTGGAGCTTGTACTCACTGGTTGATTTGACCTTTGTATTCCAATGCATCAAAATACTGCTAAGTGTGAGGATATCTGAAATATTTATGGCTAATAAATTCCCAATATAATACATGCTAAACTGTACATTACACAGGAGGTGGAGATAATGAAAATGAAGCCAGACGAAAAATGCAGGAGGCTTCTGCCAAACTGTTTCAGAAAAGACAAGAAGGTAGCCATGTATTAGATACAGACAGTGGAAGGATAGCTATGCCTTCATTATCAAATAAATGGCAGACCATTATAGATGATACTGTCAGTAAGTTATATTTGTGGTTATATTCTTTTTTTGTTAATTCACAATTGTGTACAAATGCAAACTGATAGTAATTATACTTGTGTAGTGACTTGCGCATTTTTCAAAATTCATTGAGTCTTAAGTCAGATCTTCTTTTATGTCAAAACATTGAATTTGTTTATGAATGCAGTTGTATGCATCATCAACACTGAAAATTTATTATATATAATATTATAGGGTTATTGCACGAATACTGAGAAATATTGTCCTGAGTAGAATGTAATATTGCACGAGCTTGTGGATGTGATATGATATTCTACGAGAGACAATATTCCCAGCTTCGTGCAATAACTCTTTTATTGTATGGCAACACCACCCAGATCCCGGAAATAACCCGAAAAAACGATCAGAGACATTGTCCTTACAGTGCAATATTGCTCTCTATGAAATATCGGCAAATATTGCACGCGAACTTTTGGTTACGTTTTAAACAGAATGATACCTTGCTATACAATAAATTGTAGTATTTTCCAGTTTGTATGCCAATATACATGATAAGTAATTATTTTGTAACATACTTGAATACAAATAAACATTTTTTATTTTAAAAAAAATGCTGAATGCTATTTTAAATTTTCAAATGACATGTTCCCAAGTCAGGAACCTCTAGCCTTTGTTAGTCTTGTGTGTTTTTATGCCCTGCCACGAATGTGGCTGTGGCATATAGATTTACCCTTGTCCATCCGTATGTCCCTATCCGGTTAAGTTTTGCATTTAGCTCCATTTCTCAGAAAGCTATTTATCAATATTTCACCACTACAGTCCTCTTGTATAGTACAACACAATTCAGCAACACTTGGGTCACTTTGACCTACATTTCATGCTTCAGTGACTTTGGTTAAATTTTGCGTTTAGGTTCATTTCTCAGAAACCTATAGTAATGTATCAATGATATTTCACCATCACAGTCCTCTTGTATAGTACAATGCAGTTCAGCAACACTTGGGTCGCAATGACCTACATTTCATGCTTGAACGACTCTGGTTAAGTTTTGTGTTTATGTTCATTTCTTTAGAACTAAGCATAGTGTATCAATGAAACTTCATCAGTGGATGTGCCTTAGGTAGTAGTGAGCAGTCATACAATAATAGGGTCATTATAACATACATTTTATGCTTGAGTGACTCTGGTTAAGTTTTGCATTTAGGTTCATATCTTTGGAACTAAACATAGTGTATCAATGAAACTTCATCAGTGGATGTGCCTTGGATAGCAATCATACACTGTACATGATGACCTACATTTTAGGTGGGTCATCCGTGTCTTACAGACACAATTTCTAGTTTGAAATTTGGTTCATTTGTATTTTTCAGAGTTAAGTGTGTTGTCCATTTCACTGAACTAATATGCATTATTGTTTATGGGCCAGCTAAGGCCCGTCTCCGGGGGCGGGATTTTCTCACTGCATTTAAGACCCATTGGTAGCATTGAGCTGTTTTTTGCTCTTTGGTCGGGTGTTGTCTCTTTGATATATTCCCCGTTTCTATTCCCTTTTCTATGTATACTGGCTGGATGCTATCTCTTTCTGGGTACTCAATCTCACCCTCCAATATTCTACAAGGGACAATATTTCCCAGTTTCATGCAATAACCCTTTTATTGTATGGACACATCACCCAGATCCCGAAAATAATCCGAAAAATTATCAAAGATATCGTCTTTACAATGCAATATTGCTCTCCGTCCTATATTGGCGAATATTGCACGCTATTTTTTGGTTACTTTCTACAGAGAATATTACGTTGCTATACAATAATACATGTAACATAATCTAATAATGTCTGTTCAGCATAAGTAACATCAGTTTGATAACTCACATCATTTCATTGACCAAATCAAACCTGTTAACCTACTGTTTATATTCATTCCTAAATAACTTTGTAGTTAACTAATTTCTATACTTTAAAATTTTAGTACCTCAAATACAGAGTCAACATTCAGATAGTAAGTATAGGTGATAGCTGTACCAGGAAAAGTTGTATGGGGATATCATAAGTAGTTATAATACTAAAATAATATGAGAGAAAGATTCATGTATAATTACAAACACCATCAAAAGAAAATGCATCATCTTCAATTCTCTATATATCGTTTTATTTATTTTCATCCAGGTGTTTGGACGATAATCATTACATTAGTGGTAAAGGGAAAAAAATCAGTATACTAGATGTTGAAATGTCAAATATGTTAATAAATGATTTAATTCAAACATACTTTTCATATAATTTTCCTGGTACAGTACAGCGACAAATGTATATTGATTGCTTCAAAAAAGATTTAAATTTTTGCATGTTTTTATCAATTCAAGCACTACACATATATATACATGTAGAATTGTGTACCTTTAGTAAAAATTATGTGAGATGAAGAAAAGATGCTTGTATTTCTTATCCTAGTCTTTGTATTATAGATGTAATACATTTCAGTTCTTCTCTTACTGTTTAACCAATCTGTATAATACTAACATGTTCATGGTGAATATCAATTTGCATGTTCCATATTGCATATTTTAATTTATCTTTAAACATAATCATGGCTCTCGGGATTATATCTTGACCTAGGGCTGATAATTGGTGTGATATGAAAAATGCCATGTTATAATCTATATGTATCAAGGTCCATCCAATGAATTAAAGACACAACAAATTAGTAATCACCCTAGAAGTCTACTCTATACTGTGCAGTAGAAGACCATTGAAAGATGTGGTACATGCACAAGTAGTTTTCTTTTTTCATTCAATTTCAGTAGAGATGTTTTCTTTTAATTCATCTTGGTGAGAACTTTCAGTAGTCTGTTAACAGATCTTTGTCTTTGACAGTTTTCTAGATATAAGGGGCCAAAAAAGCAATGTGGCTGGATATGTAATTTTTTGTTTTGTTTTTCTTCTGGTTTTTATGGTAAGTCCAATATTACTGTTTATCGTATATTTAATACTAAATACAGGAATTTTGTATATTTAATAAAGGTTCTTTTCTCCAGTCTGTATCATCTACCCTGTATCGCATACCCCATATCGCATACCCTGTATCGCACCCCTTTCGGAACTCATATGTTACTAACCGGCAGTACTCGGATATAGTCGCAGATGACAATTACTGCCAAGCTTCAGAAGTAATAATGGTATTAAGTATATATATATATTTCCTCAGGAAAAAAAAAACACATGTTCTTCATTGTTTTGACCTCAAGCACTACTGAAGAGATTTTAGTAATCAAAATATGCTCATATCTAGTGCACCAAAATTGGTACCCAGGTCAAATATGTCACGTGGAGTTTATATGTATATAGGAATCCTTCTGTTTGTTTGTCCATCTGTGGAATTTGAGTTTGGTCCAAGGATCCGGAACTCCTTCTATTTTCCGGACATGACCGGAGAAATGTTTGTCTTTTGTCCGGTCATAAAAATGGACTTAATCGACCTTCGGCCCTCGGGACTGATATTGGTTCCTCGTGGTGATACAGCATGCGATACGGATTTTGCCATGTATTAATCTATATGAAATATATATCAAACACTTTAGTTTGTTCCATTTCTTCAACTGTTCACCTGTCGATATGTTGCTGTTGTATCATGCTGTTCTTTATTTAGTATTTGTTAAAAAATATCACTATAACTGGTAATAAAGATCATGAAATATATGTATTGTTAAAAAAATTTAACATTGAATTCTGATGTATGTTTTAGCTACAGTGAAAAAGAGATCCAGTTCCATATCACCAGATGATAGAAAAGGCAGACCTCTGTCTATGCCTAGTGCATTATCACCATTACCCTTAGAATTATACAGTACGTGAAATTAAATTCTAATCATTGCATTTATCATATACTTGTAGAAAATAAAGGTAAAATTTTACCCTATGATAAAATTGGAAATTGTACATATTTTTGCCCAAATCTTATAAGAATTGTCTTAGTGGGCTGATATGACTTTGTTATCAACTGTTTCAGGTTTATATCAACTGCTTCCGTTTTATATCACACCCCTAATCCGTAAATCAGTCGTTTCCATAATCTATTCTAAACTTACTAGCACATAGAAACATGGCAGACGATAGGGGGACGAAACTGTGGATTATATTAATTCACTCAAAAATGTTCATAAAAACAGAAAAACATTAAGTGATTTTGACCATGGGCTGATAATGGGTCTGATATGAATAATGACATGTTATGATATTTTTATCATGTACTTCAACATTAGTGTTTTATTGCTGTATTACCGAATATCCTTGAGGCGCTGCAAATCGTCATTGTCCCTCATCAATTTAGTCAAAATTTTTTGTCATTTAATGTTTTTCTGTTTGTATTAACATTTTTGAGGGAATTAATATAATCCACAGTTTCGTCCCGACCATCAGCCTGATCATGTGACACACCCATCCTGATATGGCCAGGGTACATTCGTAATGAACTTGAATGATGGCCATGGGTTATTAGCCTTGGGTGTGCAGATATTGGTTGTTCACTTCTAGTCGTTACACATATGCAAAAGCCATCATATTTAGTAATAGGATAATGTAATTTATCATATTTTTAGCATTGATAAAGGTAGTTTTGCCCTTATGAACCAGATGGAAGTGAACTTGCCTTCATATCCCAGTTGGATGATATCTGTATGATCCCACTGGAAATACAATATTGTACCCCTAAAGAATCAAAATTAAGAAAATATGTCAGGGGTTTTTTCGTACCCTCGATCCATATCACCCCATTGAGCAAGCTCTCGGGGTGATATTGGTGTCTTGGGGTTGACATGGGATATAATATTAAAAATAACTTATGACATTTTATATATATCAATAGTTGGTTTAATATTAGTCATACTACCTACATGATAAGCCTGCAAGTTATCATTACACTGTACATTTATAAGATAAACTGGTCAGGACCAAAATATAGCATTAGAGATATGATTTTAGATGATGATGTAGAGAATCAAGAACAAGCAAGGGGTCCATTAGATGTAAATGTTGTAGATGAGAGTTCAAGGAAAGCAAGACCCCCAGCCAGACTAACACCATTGGGCAATGATTTACCACCTCCACCATCTTATGCTGAGGTAACAGGTGAGCAAGAGAGATCTGTCACACCCTCTTTTCCACATTATGGTCGTCTGTGGCAGATTGGGAGACAGTCGATCAAAAAGGCAAATGACAGACCAGTGCTACCCATTGAAGCTAATGAACCAAGAGGTTTCTCTGAATCCAGGGCTTTTACAGGAGCTAAACCATTACCACCTATCGGCTATGGAGACAGGGCAGAAAGAAATATGGTAAGAAGATTTTTTTGTCAGGATAAGGAATGGTTTTCATCACAGATTCTATGATCTGTACTTTAGTTAATTAATTCTAATCTATTATCTGATCTAGTTTTTTATGATCTGAAGCTATAAGATGCAAGAAACAAATCATATATCTTCAGTAAGAAATCTTATCCTATGTATGTAAACTGAATTATTATATTTTTTATGATTTTCCTGATGTAGAGAATTTTTGTTGTAAGTAAACTGTTTGGAATATATTTTTGTAACTTGACTCTTAACATTGAAAGTGTGAATTTATTTCATTCTAATACTGTTTCCTGACATTAACATTGATTTTTCTAAATAAATAAATCATAATTCTTTAAATGATTTAAAGTTTTAGTTACTGATTTTCATTTTGCATTTTATATCACCTGTATTGTACATGTACATGTTCTTTGATTTACATTTTAATTATGGAAAAATGTGATTGTTCAATAATTCTCCACTGAATTGTTGTTTTATTTGAATTCTGACTTACCTTCTTTTTCACAAGTACGTCTAATTAAAAACCCCTTTTAACAGAATTCTGACTTAACTTCTTTTTCACAAGTACATCTAATTAAAAACCCCTATTTACAGACATGATTTTCTTCCACTTTTGGAAGTCAGAATTTGTCAATTATGGTTTCAATTATTATATGTAGTAACATGGCTGCCAAAGTATTATTTTCGCTCAGTTTACCAGTACACGGTTGTCAAAATCAGGTCTGTATATATGATCCTTAAGTGTGTCACCTTACAAGAATTGGTGAGTGCTAAGGCTAATTAAATAATTATATCATACAGTTTTGTACAACAGACACCAAAGGAAAATATTATAATCATACATTTCTAAATAGTCAGATGACTTTTGTATCAAGCAGAACTTCATTACAGATTTTAAGTTTGCAAATTATTTTTCTGGCTTGCCTGTAAGGCAGACCGGGGATATAGTTTTTATACGACCACAAAATTTTTGCGGTCATATATTGGTATGACATTGGTGTCGTCGTCGTTGTCCGGCGTCGTCGTCATCCGAAGACATTTGGTTTTCGCACTATAACTTTAGTATAAGTTAATAGAAATCTATGAAATTTAAACACAAGGTTTATGACCACAAAAGGAAGGTTGGGATAGTTTTTGAGAGTTTTGGTCCCGACAATTTAGGAATTAGGGGCTAAAAAAGGGCCCAAATAAGCATTTTTCTTGGTTTTTGCACAACAACTTTAGTATAAGTAAATAGAAATCTATGAAATTTAAACACAAGGTTTATGACCACAAAAGGAAGGTTGGGATTGATTTTGGGAGTTTTGGTCCCAACAGTTTAGGAATTAGGGGCCAAAAGGGTCCAAAATTAAACTTTGTTTGATTTCATCGAAAATTGAACTATTGGGGTTCTTTGATATGCCGAATCTTACCGTGTATTTAGATTCTTAATTTTTGGTCCCATTTTCAAATTGGTCTACATTAAGGTCCAAAGGGTCCAAAATTAAACTTAGTTAGATTTTAACAAAAATTGAATTCTTGGGGTTCTTTGATATGCTGAATCTAAACATGTACTTACTTTTTTTATTATGGGCCCAGTTTTCAAGTTAGTCCAAATCGGGGTCCAAACTTGGGGTCCAAACTTGGGGTTCTTTGATATGCTGAATCTAATTATGTATTTAGATTTTTGATTATGGGCCCAGTATTAAGTTGGTACAAATCAGGGTCCAAAATCACTCTTTGTTTGATTTTAACAAAAATTGAATATATGGGGTTCTTTGATATCCTGAATCTAACTGTGTATTTAGATTTTTGGATTTTGGGCCTTGTGTTTAAATTTATCCACTTTGAGGTCCTTAACGTCCAAAATGAAACTTTGTTTGATTTCATTAAAAATTGAATTATGGGGGTTCTTTGATACAACTGTTCAGGGTTCGACCTCTGCGGTCGTATCAAGCTGTGCCCAGCAGAGCATTTTATTACAGTCTGTGCTTCCGTCTGTCCGTCTGTATGAGGTTAAGGTTCAGGTTTAAGGTAGTTTTTCATGAAGGAGTTATGGTATCATCCTGAAACTTTTTACATGGATAGCTTGTGATATGAACAGCTGCATTTTGATGCAAAAAGGATGCTGTGACCTTGAGGTCATGGGTCATGGACTTTGAATTTCTTTATGGAATTTCAATAGATGTATTAGAATCCAGGTTAAGGTTCAGGTTTAAGGTAGTTTTTCATGAAGGAGTTATGATATCATCATGAAACTGTACATGGATAGCTTCTGATATGAACAGCAACATTTTAATGTGAAATGGATGCTGTGACCTTGAAGTCATGGGTCATCGACTTTGAATTTCTGTATGGAGTTTCAATATTGGAATCCAGGTTAAGGTTCAGTTTGAAGGTAGTTTTTCAAGAAGTAGTATTTCATCTAACCTACCGTTAGGAACTTGAGAGTCAACAATATACACATGTACATGTAATTCTATTTACTAAATACTTACATTATTCGCGGGGCATGTAGTGTCCATTGCACACATATATATTTGTTTAAGGTAAGAAGTATTTTATAGTGGATTAATGTCAAATATTTTTGTTCTCACACAGTTTTAGTATGTTATAGTTGATATTAGCCAAAGTAGTGACTCATGTTGTTTTCATTGAAGTTATGTTTGAAAGCAGCAGGCAAGAACAAAGCCCTGTACAAATTATTTCATCTATCCCTGGTCCTTCATAATTTCCATTTAAAGATCTTCTCTGAAATCACTGGGCCTTTGGGGTTAAACTTTTGTGGAATTTTGCTTTGGTTGCCAACTTTCAAAATCGTGACTTCCAACCGACATGGCTGCTATGACTAAATATAGAAAAAAATAGGGATAAAATTTTAAAATCTTCTATGTAACTACCTGGTGATATGGAAGCAAAGTTGGCAATGATGAACCTTAAGCAACTATCTATAGACCCATCTGTGTTTGGTCTATAGATAGTTGTTAGTGGGTACATGCAAGTCTGACACCTGTCTATGGACCTTGACCTCAATTGCATGCTTGAGTGAATTTGTCACATTTTCAAGATTAGGTCCATTTCTCAGCAACTTTAATACCTAGACCCACCATATTTGGTTAATGAAAAGTTCTTAGTGGATACATGTCGGTATGATACCTGCCTTTTGACCTTGACCTCAATTTCTTTCCTTTGACTTGCAAAATGTCGGGTATCAGATAATCATTATTCTGTCTCCATGTGCATACTCAGGTGAGACATGTAGTGTGTCCACTCTTGTTATACTGAATGTTTTCTGTTGTAGATATATATTGTCAATTGATATCAATAATTCTTATCTCTTGCTTTTCTTCTTCAAATGCATTTATTTTAGTTATATTGAAGACAAATTTCAGTGTAATATTTTTCAGAGAGAGACAGAATTTTCAGTTAATGAAGAACCAGAAAAAAGACGTTCATCTTTTAATTTAGCTGTAGATAGTGAGTATTTTAATATATATGACTTCACATAAACTTTTTAGTCCATTTTCCTTTACTTCTATTTTATTATTACCTATTACAAACAAATTAGCTATGGAAATGTAAGTAAGAGAAAGTATGACAAACATCAGACAGAAAATATTGATAACACCTTCATGTAACACTATAGGGGAATACATCTGATTAGTGTCTGGACACCTCAGTTCATAAAATGGATTTTTCGTATTCTGAAAGTCTAAACGTAAGAATTATTAGACAATCTTTTGTTGGTTAATTAAGCTTATTGAGTCGTCCAAGAAAACATAAAAAATGTAAAGTTGTTTATATAAGGTTACGTTTATATATCTCACAAATGATTCTAGATGGGTATTTCCAATAGAGAAATTAATGAACTTGAAAATTTCAGATAATTAATAATTTGAATTTATCAACTCAGACATATTCTAAAATTTGTAAAACTATTATCTTAAATATTTTTAATGCACTTGGTGCATATTTCAGGCATCATGGGGTTGTAACACTTAATTTTATAAAATCTCTTAGGAAGAGTTATTTCCATTTTACATTGAAAATTCCATAGGCAGAATTTTTGTGTTTCTATGGAAAACATGATTGAACAAAATCAGGTAAGTTCAATTGTTTCAGTTACGACTTAGCTCATTGCATCTTTTACCCAAGTGACTAGACAATTCACATTGATAAAGGTATTCAAACTCTGAAAAATCCATTTTACAAACTGAGGTGTCCGGACAATAGGTCTTTTAATATGATATACTATGACAGAGGATTAAGTTAAGAAATTTATTTTAAATTATTGCCAACTTTTACAGTCAACAATAATTTGAAATTGGGTAAAGTGTCTTCAGCTAATTGTGTAAAACTTTTACAATGCAATCAAGAAGGTTCTTTGATTTTAAATAGTTGTAACACTTTTGGGTAGATTTCTGACTGAGGTTGATCTTTCATTGCTGAGATTTCTCAAGACAGGTTATAATGGGAAAATTAGAATCCAAATATAAAATGAAGCAATGTTCATTCTAACTAATTTTTTGTCATAGAACAACATTAGTTTCTATATCTACAGTATTTACATTTACATACTCCATTAACAAAACATGAATAAAAAACTTTCAATTTTTACAGCTGGACAAAGAGATACATTTGATATAGAGGAAGGGAGGACTACAACAGAGTAAGTTATTATGTAAATTATGATTATCAGTTTTTGGAAAGATTGCAAATTGTTCCTATGCCATCTGCCTCCAAAACCGAAAGTAAGACCTTTTTGATACCATCGGACATTAGTAGATAAAATGTAGTTCCAGTGATGACAGCATTTTTTAAATTGCGAGTACTTTATTCTTGTTGATCATATTGATAATATCTGAACTAATATTTTTAACTTACATAAAACTTTATCGTTTACCGAAATTATACCAAGGAATTAAAATGAAGTCAATATTTGGTCAATAGATAGTTCTTAGTGGGTAAAAGTCGGTATGGCAACTGCTTTTTGACCTTGACTGCAATTTCATGCTTGACTGACTTGTTTCGTGTTTTGGGATAATGCCCATTTCTCAGCAATTGCAATACATAGACCAACTGTATTTGGTCTATAGATAGTCCTCGGTGGGTACATGGCTGTGTGAGACCTTCACCTGAATTTCATACTTCAGTCACATTCGAACACCTCCACTTAGATTTCGAATAATGACACTAAAACTTGACTGATGCTAAAAACTAAGCCTTAATACACATTGAACTCTTACTGAAAATGAAGTCCTGGTTTCCATACCACGGAATGTACATCGATTTTGAAAAAACCCTCAATATTTTAGGGAAAAAAGGAATACATTCACTGTAATTGATCTCACATAACAAAGAACAAATCTGTGATAAAATTTAATTTGAAATTATACATAACTACAGTTGCAATCTTTCCACATCTGCTTTCCAGCATTTTGATTGTGATGAGGAACAGTTGGTTCTAGGGTTCTTGAATTTCATTTTCAATAATCAGTGGTGAATTTGTACCTTGATTAGAAATATCATTGTCCATTTTATCCAGAAAGACACTGAAAATATGTTTCTTAGAAAGAATGATTATTTCAAGGTATGTCACTACACTCCATTTCAAATCCAGTTTGAGTAATCAGGTAATTATAGTATTCAAGTTCTAGAGAAAAAAACTTGTGGGGAAGTGATTTTAAAAAGTTCAATATGCACTGGATGTTAGAGTTGGTCAAGTTCAATAAGAATTCATTAAGGCTGTTCGAGTTATTCAGGTTCAGTAAGTATTTACCAAGACTGTTCCAGTTATTCAAGTTCAAAAAGTGTTTAACCTGACTGTTCAAGATATACCAGTTCCATATGCATTTACCCTGACTATTCAAGTTATTCAAGTTCAGGAAGTATTTAACCTGACTATTCATGTTCAATAAGTATTTACCCTAACTATTGTAGTTATTCAATTTCAATAAGAATTCATTGATGGCTGTTCTAGGTATTCAAGCACAATAAGTAAAGTATATTTACCCATAAAGATTAATGATTCTTTTTTTTCAAGATTCAAATTCTTTATTGTAAACTCTCAGACACAATAAGTGTTACAAGAGGAATTAAATACATATATAAACAAATGGAAATGGCAGACAATGTACATATAATATAGTAATAAGAAAAATCAGATAACCAGTACAAATTACGCAATGAATGACCTACAGTATTTTTTCCAGTAATCTCAGAAATATCGCAATTTTATTTAATACACTTACATTACACAATGAAAATAGACTATACATTTTAAATACAGATGGATATCGTGTATAATATTCGGGAACATACTTTACTCTCAGAGTTTTAACTGTTTCATTGCTACATATGAAAAAATAATGGTATTCATTCCCAATTTCTTTTGAGTCGCAGAGTTGACATATTCTGTGTTCTCTTGACAGACCAACCCATCTACCGGTTTCAATTGGGAATTTTATGTTGGAGCATCTCAATTTACAGATAGTGAATCGATTTGTTTTGTTAAGATTTAGTAAATATTTTTCTAGGCCAAATGTTTGCTTCAAGCATAAATAAAATTCTCCTTTGGTAGATTTACCCATATCACTGTACCAGTTTTGATAAAAAGCATCCAACAATTTCTGTTTTATTATACCTTTGATGTCACAACCAGACAATGCATGTTGACCATTCCAGATATAAGATAGGCCAATATCATCAAAAATAGACTTCATATATTCTATCCATTTAAAATAAAAATTATTAGTACCATGCAAATTGAACAATAATCTATATAATATACCTGACAGTTTATTTGGGTTTTCAAGCAATTTTTTCCAAAAATTAATCATTTTAAGTTTTACTTGAATGTGCAACGGATATCTACCACTTTCCCCATAAACCATGTAGTTCGGTGTGCTCGTACGGACACAAAGAATCTTTTTTATAAATTGTAAATGTACTTTTTCCATATCTGATATGTTTTCAAAACCCCAGACTTCAGAAGAATAAAGCAAAATAGGAGCAACTAAACTGTCAAACAATTTTAGTTGTAAATCCACTGGAATACACACATTTTTAATTTGCCTAAGAAGAGCAAAAAGTGATTTTTGAGCTTGCTGTGTTAATTTTTTTTTCGCAGCAAAAAAATTACCTGTGTACTTTAATGTCAAACCCAAGTAAGAGCATTCATCAACAACACTTAAGATGTTATCGAAAAGTTTATATTCAAAGTGCGACCTGCTTTTACGTTTTGAAAAAGTTACAATTTTTGTTTTATTAGGATTTACCTTTAATTTCCATCGTGTACAGTACTCCTCAAATTTCATTAACATATTTTGCATTTTTTCTGGACTTTCGGCTAATAAAATAGTGTCGTCTGCATATAACAAAAGAAATAAATATATGTACAATTGAATTTGTTCTACACATAAGTTTTTAATACTCTCTAAGCCTATTACTTGGTGTTCTACGAAAAAATTTTCCAAGTCATTGAGATAAATAGCGAACAAAAAGGGTGACAAGTTTTCGCCTTGCCGGACACCAATTTCGCAGTTGAAAAAATTAGAGAACTCATTGTCTTGTTTAACACAAGACTTAACATCTTGATACATATTAACAATCACTCGTAATATTTTCCCATTAATCCCACTCGCTAATAATTTTTGCCAAAGACCTACCTGCCAAACTGTATCGAAAGCTTTTCTAAAATCAACAAAGGTACAATATAATTTTTTACCCATACACAAGTATATTTGTATAAGGGAATGTAAGCAAAATATGTTGTCCGTAGTCGAGTAACCTTTTCTGAAGCCAGCTTGTGATTTTGTTATAAGTTCGATGTAATCTGAAAACTTTGCTAATCGTGTGTTTAGAACAGATGTGAAAAGTTTTCCGAGATTAGATATTAAGGTTATGGCTCGATATGAATCTGGGTCACTAGGATCGCCCTTGTTTTTATATATTGCTTGGATCACCCCAGTGGTCCATGATTCTGGTATCAATCCATATTCCAAGATTATATTAAAGAGTTTAACATATATATGGACCATTTGGTCGGCCGTGGACTTAATATATTCATTTACAATGTTGTCGAGTCCAGGCGCTTTCGAATTTTTCAAATTTTTAATAGCAAGAATAACTTCTGCTTCTATAATAGGTTCATTCAAAATGTCATGTATGTGCTGGTTTTGTGCATCATCAAAATCAAAGTTCAATTCAAAGTCTTCAGTATCGTTCACATTGTCGTCCTGATTAAGTTTGCTAAAATAATCAAAGAATTCATGCAAATTTACTTTAGATTTTGAATTTTTATCTTTACCGCTAAACTTATTCAAAATTTTCCAAAATGTTTTCGGATCAAATATAGAGGTGTTTCTAATTTCTTTCTCCATACGGGATGAGTAATTAGAAAAACCATTGTTTAACTCACTTTTATACGATTTGCTAGCCTTTTTCATATCATCTTTGTTTTGAGCATTCTTTACCCAACTATATTTACGTTTTGCTCTATGAAATTCTTTCCTTTTTTCGTGACACTTCGGGGTAATCCAGGGGGCAAATTTTCTATGATTGACGTCACAAAATGATTGTTTTTTGCCGAATTTTGTATGTGCAGTTTTAACAAACAGATCTGACAACTCATTGACAAAATTGTTAATATCATCTTGAGTTGGATTTACCACCTGGTCAATGATATTAATCATTGTGTCAATATTATCACTCTGTTGTAAAATCGCGTCTACAAAAACATCCCTTTTACTGTTAATCCATTTATGATAACTATTAACAGATTTCTTAAACTGGTTTTCACTGACCACTCTAGCGTTACATTCAATAGTAAATTGCAAACGTGAGTGTGTATCAGAGAGCAAGGGATCAAAATCAATCACACTAAAGTCACATATATAGGGGAAGAATTCAGAACATACAATAAGATAGACAATCAAGCTACACCCACCCGATGTCACTTGACCAACATATCGGTCGTCATGAATTCTCCCATTCGCTATATATATGTTTAAGTTTTTACATAGTTGTATTAACTTGTAGCCATAAGAATTTGGCTTTGATTTGTCTTGGTTAAATCTCTTCAATGGTACATTATAAAAAGGCAATTTTTCATAATCAAACACGTATTCATTTACATCATTTTCTACCTCATCTAATATATTCATAAGATTTTCATCTGCAGAAAAAAAATCAGGTAAAACAGCCGTCCTTGAGTTAAAATCACCAATTAGCGCATGGAGCGTGCTATCATTTTGTAACGAAAGAAACTCATTTTCAATTTCATCAAACGCATCGGGAGAAGAATATTTACTATTGGAAGAGGGGATATAAATACAACCAAGTAAAAGTGAAGCATTTTGTTCAGGGGTGTTGTCTATTTTCACCCATTGTACAAAATCGCTCTTAGTTTTAATAAATCTCAGAATTTTGTGAAGACATTCTCTGTATATAACAATGCTTCCACCAGATTTATTTTTAAGGCAAGCACGATTTTTAGAAGAGTAAGCATAGCCTTTCGGTAATTACTTTCTGATCGATGTGGGTTAGATTTAAATCCCAAACAGAGGTCAAGAATTTGAAGAATAGAATAATCATAAAACATTTCACAAGTTTCATGATGCTAAATTTGTAAATTACATTTGTAAATTTGTTTCAGATATGAATTTAAATGGGAAAAATTCTTATAAAACAAAAAATACCTAAAAGGGAGACATATACAAAACAATTATGTACCAGGAAAATGTAAAACATATTTAGTATAAAATGGTAACAAATTCCTGATATCCTATATGTGAACTAAAGCAATATCAAGGATAAAACTTAATGATCCTTACTGAAAAAATTCTACATAATTAAAATGTAATTTTTTTAGGGAACCTGAAGATGACAGTTGGTTTGCTGAAAGATTTCCTCGAGTAGCAAGATATTTGAAATCATTGACTTTCCAAAAGATCTTGATTCTAGTAACAGTAGTTACAGTTATAATTGGTTTGATAATTTTCCTTGGTGTATTTCCAGCCAGTTTTGTATATGTGGAGTATTATGAGGTTGGTTTAATTTGCATGAAACATAAGGGTATCCTTAATTGAAAATATCACCTAACTTCATTAGCCGATCTTGTATATATTTTAAAGGAAATCAGTAATTTCTGTTACTTTTTCTGTGAGGTTCATTTAAAAATATTTCATAAAAAGTATATAGAGACCTGTATGTTAAAATATTATTATAATGACTCATTTGAAAGTTGAAGTTAAAGACAGAGATAACATTGTCATTGACTCTAAATTTCTCATATCAGATGAATATATATAGAATAATAGGTAGTTTCGTTTTTGATACTGAATATATCATGTGGAATATGTGGACGATCCCGAAGGGCGAGTTTAGATATTCCACATGATAAAGTCAGTATCAAAAATGATTATACCTATTATTCTATTTATTGGTTTATTTTTTCTGAAAAATATCACTTTTTCAACTAAATTTTAATGTGCACTATTTTCCATAGTGGATGAAGTTTATATTGCAGTTGACCAATCATTGGCGTGTGACATCATTTTGAAACACATTCTTGACAGTGAATGGGAAAGGAAAATATTGACTATTTGCGTGAATTGACAACTTGTCATCGATAATTTCTGTAATTCATTTTCATTGGACGATCAGATAAGTAGATCCTTCCGCATTACGTCACACAATGTATTGCCTAAATATTTTCAGTGATACAGTCTGTATGTGATACTTGGAAAATATTGGGCTAAAAGATCAAAAGAAATATGTACGAATTGTCGATAAACTGTAGTAATAAATGTATTTACATCTAGGTAATAAAAAAGGCATACAATAAAAATGAGAGGATAGTTAGAATCTATTCTGGATATCTGTGTATTTTCACATCAACGAATATTTATATTTAGTAAAAGAGGATGATTGTGCAGTGATTAATGTTTTATTAGATGTATATACCTGTATCTATACTATGTCAGAGAAGTTAATTGTGAAGCAATGAAGGTTTGGCTGAATTGTTAACAGCAATAAAATTATTCTTATTGTGTTAAAAAAAAAAAGGAGATTGAGACCGAAAAAACCCTGTAAAGATTAAAAATATAGAAAAAAAACAGGTTGTGGTACAGATCCAATCTAGGCAGTGTCCCAGCAAGTCCAAGATCACATTATTCATTACCCATAGATACATGTACATGTATATACAAATGTAGTTCCCTTTTTAAATTAAATGTATTTCTTCCAGATTTATTTTTTGCCCATTTTAAAAGGATTTTTAGATTTTTTATGTTTTAAAGTTTGAGTAGTTTGTTCTAAGTTAATGTTTTAAAAAATTTGTATGAAGTGCCATTTAAAATAAAAATGTATCGGTAGGTTTGGTCAGATGCAAAAGTGTCAATATTAAGATAATGGGCGGCTGTCTTCATGAAATCTTCTGCCCGTAGGGAGATATTATTGTCCAAATTTTGAAGTTACCATTGATGAATTTCTTGTAAATTTTGATGGTATGACAGGAAATAGGTAATACTTTGCTCATGCAAAATAATTTTCAAGTTGGAGAAGGTATGATTTTTTAAATTCAATTACATTTTAACATAAAATGTACTGTGAATTGATTGTATATTTACTTGGCTTCTCTTTCTATTTAAAGATGGCATTACTGAAGAATAAAGTAACTGGTACAGTTTATAGAGATGAAGTTTATCATACTGGATGTTATGTACTGGGACCAGATAAGGAATTTGTAAGATATCCTGTTAATGCCAATACCATATCTGAGACAACAGATGTTTTTACAAGAGATAGACTGGAAATTTCAATGTCTTATCACTTACAGTATTATATAAGGTGAATATACTAAGATTTCCTGGTTGTGTGAAAATTCTTTTCAGGATACCTAATTTTGTCGTTATGTGATTTCCTTACAGTAAAAGAATTAGAAGTACATATAGATATACAGACCATAATACATCATCATCGTAAATTATATTTCTTTCTGACAAAAAATGACTTTAATCAAAATTTTAAAGCAGGGAATATATAGAAATATCCCTCTGAAATTCAAACACACATTATTGTTTGGATCCGGCGTTTAGGTATATTGCGTTCGTGAAGTTTGACAGTACTTGGCAAGGTTGTTGCTATTACATTATATGGAATATCTCTGTTGGAAGAATCATGATCAGTTATGGTCCATATACCTTTATTGAATAATTAAATTTGTGATTTATCTGTATCCACACAAATTACAAAAATTGATATCCAATGAAATGTTGTTAAAGCTACAGTATTAGGCTGACCATTCTTATAAAAAAAAATTGAAAAATGATAGTCTTCAAATTTATTTTCAGCTTCTGTAAATTTGGAAATTATTGCGAAAAATGAGACAGGGTTGTAATCGCAATAGTTTAAACCTGCATTTTGGAATTTTTTATATGAATGAAGCGGAATTTTCTCAATATTGCAAAAATTAAAATAGAATTTTGGTCTAAAATGACAAAATTGCAATAATCAATGCACACAATAATTTCTGTATTTACAGTATGTATTTAATATTGGTAAACATTTTACACAGAGGTTTACAGAGGACACTGTTTTAAAAATATATTCTCATCTGATATTACTTGGTTAGTTAAAAACCAAACTTTGATCAATGGTTATTTGGTTGAACCCTTTCAAAATCCTTAACTACCTATACTGTCAACCAAGATGAAATCCTCTGTAAAACTTAAAACTTAAAAATCCTTTTATGTAAAGTCACTTCAGGAGTTAGAAAGATTTTTTGTTTGTCAAAACCTTTTTGAGGATTCACCTACTGCATCAAACTTGGTTTAATATTGGACCATATTGGAAAACAAATCAAAGTATCTTCCTACATAAAACTGCCAAAAAATAAGGCTTAAATATGATCATCTGAAACTGGTTTGTCTCACTCATGATAAAAATTTATTTACATTTTTGACAATGATTCATTCTGATTTTTGTTTTTGTAGGAGTATGGAACTTGGAGATTTACACAGAGAATATGAGAAAGAATATGATTCTGTGTTACGTAAAGTTATTGCTAGTGAGATAAAAAATAACATTGGCCATTTTAACCTAGACTACTTCAGATTATCTAGACCAAATCTGGAAAAACATATCTTCAAAATAATTAAGGATAGACTTGATGGTAAGACACAGAAATATTTAACAATACATTAGGCAAACTTTAGTGGTAAGATAAAAAAATTTGACACTACTTTGCAAATGTATTTGTGAAAATGATACAAATCCAGCTTGTATTTGATATACTTTTATTTAAAATTTTGTTTTTTTTATGTCCTGCCAACAAAAGTTTGGGGACATTAAGTTTTTCCTTCTGTGTTTTCTGTCTTTCTGTTAGTCCGTTAATCCGTCCCACCTCAGGCTAAGGTTTATGTTTAAACTTTTTTTTCTATAAAGATAAGGTCATATCATCATAGAAATATATGCGCGTTTTAAGGTCTTGACCTAAATTTCACAGTTCAGTGAACATGGAAAAGTGATTGTGAATCCCCAGGTAAAGGTTTGCTTTGAAGCTTTTTTTAGCTCACCTGACCCAAAGGGTCAAGTGAGCTATTCTCATCACTTAGCGTCCGTCGTCTTCCGTTAACTTTTACAAAAATCTTCTCCTCTGAAACTACTGAGCCAAATGGAACCAAACTTGGCCATAAGCATCATTAGGGTATCTAGTTTAAAAAATATTTCCGATGACTCCGTCTGCTAACCAACATGGCCGATATGGCTAAAAATGGAACATAGGGGTAAACTACAGTTTTTGTCTTATATCTCAAAAACTAAAGCATTTAGAGCAAAACTGACAGGGTAAAAATGTTCATCAGGTCAAGATCTACCTTCAATGAAATTTTAAGATGAATCGGTCAACCCTTTGTTGGGTTATTGCCCCTGAATTGTTAGTTTTAAGGAAATTTTGCAGTTTTAGGTTATTATCTTGAATATTATTATAGATAGACAAACTGTAAACATAAAAAATGTTCAACAAAGTCAGATCTACAAATAAGTCAACATTACCAAAATCATAGATTGACCCCTTATAGGAGTTTTTGCTCTTTAAAGATGGCACCCAGCATAAAATGTCCTTTAAAGATCTTCTCCTTTGAAACCACTGGGCCAATTGGGACCAAACTTTGGTGGAATGGTTCTTGGTTGGCCCCATTTCAAAAATATGTCCAGCATCCCTGACTTCCAACCAACATGGCTGCTGTTACTAAAAATAGAAAAAAGGGGGGGGATGAATTTCAAAAATCTTCTTATGAAACTACAAGGCAAATTGGAACCAGACTTGGTCCTTAGATGGTCCTCTTTCAGAATTTTGTCCGATGACCCAGACTGTCAACCAAGATGGCCGCCACAGCCAAGCTTATTTTAACATAGAGCCCTATGGGAAAATTCATTGAAAATTCTTCTTGTCTGAAACCACTTGACATATTGGAGCCAGACTTGGCAGCAATGGTCCTTAGGAGGTCCTTTTTCAGATTTTTGTCCAATTTCGTGGACTGTGAACCAAGATGGCCACCACAGCCGAACTTAGTTGAACATAGGACCCTATGGGAAATTCACTCAAAAATCTTCTCGTCTGAAACTACCTAGCCAATTTGAACTAAATTGGCAGCATTGGTCCTTAGATGGTCCTCTTTCAGAAATATGTCCGATCACCCGGATTGTCAACCAAGATGGCCGCCATGGCCAAACTTAGTTAAATATAGGACCCTACAGGAAAATTTATTTAAAAATCTTCTTGTCTGAAACCAATTAGCCAATTGGAACAAGAATTAGCAGAAATGGTCCTTAGATGGTTCTCTTATAGAAATATGTCCATTGACCTGGACTGTCAACCAAGATGATTGCCACAGCTGAACTTAGTTTAACATAAAACCCTATAGAAAAACCAACCAAATTGACTGCAACACTTAAATTTTTAGTCCTGCTCAAGGTGAAAAGTTAAATCCAGGTGAGCGATACAGGCTCTTGAGAGCCTCTAGTTCTTTTAAGATTTGGTCACATCATGATGAAAATTTGTACACGTGTTCATCATGATATGAACTGTCTAAAACTCATGCCTTTTATGGTTTTGACCTAGGTTTCATGGTTTCATGGAACATAGGAAATGTAATACTTCTCACTCATGTTAAGGCTTGCATTAAAGCTTATTTTTGATGAAGATGTGATCACATCATGATGAAAATTGGTACACATGATATGAACTAGCTGATAGTCTACACATATTAAACAAAAAATAAATGTGATTTTTCCCCATTATGTTTTATGCAAGACACTTTTTAGGAAAGATAATTCTTATGTATAAGAGATAATTCTAATTTCTGCAAAAAGGGGATAGGAAGTTGAATTTGTCTGTGTGTTATTCAATTAAATGACTAAACGATTTTGGTCAACTATTTTAAAGGCGAGACATTAGTGTTGTCCTGACACATGTTCTTGTTTTCATATTTGTTTAACCATATCAAATGTCCTTCCACACATTAAACAATACAAAGTGTAACTTAAGGTAGCCTTTAAAAAATTATTTTAATTCGTTCAGGAACCATCAGACACAGATTCAGTTCAAATTGGAAATATTTGAAAGTTGATATTTCAGAGCTGTGCCCATTGATAATTTAGAAAATTGAGGTTTACATTTTGACAAAAAATTATGCATAAACCGTATTGGAGAACTTTATATCATCACTTATACAGATAAATGGTACATTTGACTAATTTCATATTGTTTAATTTGAATTTGGTTTCGGACTAATTATAGGTTTCACAATGATTAGAATTAAATATCACATGATATCAACTCAAGTTATTTAATTTGGATATAATAATAAACAAACTTTGTCAAGTTTATTATAAAATCAATTGATATCAAATCTTAATAAGTTGTTAAACCTATTTCTCTTATGATTATTCTGGAATATTTGTTTGTTTGTGATTCAATGTCTGGGCCATGCAAAATTTTAACGTTCATTTATCAGATATGGTGCCATTGTGTAGCAAAGTGGTTGACCAATCAAAATATATGAATTTTCCTTCACAATCTAGCTTTGACCAAACAAATGGGCAGATTTTTCATATCACTAGTTGATATCAATCTGTATATGATGTGATAATAAATTTTCCTATTACTGTCTGAGAGTTAGATAATACTGGTGAATCATAAGAGAAATTAAATTATCTCCTTTTCTCATCCAGTCAAAACAAAAGAGGGTGGAATAAAGTATGATATAGTAGAATGGTGTGCAATTTGACAACCCTGCTTATATTAAAGTCTCTGAAAATAAGTTTAAAATTTAATATTGTTATCTTTTCATCAATGTCTATAAAAATACCTTTCCTAATGAATTTGATTAGTTGCTGAAACCTTATAGATATATTCAGTTTATACAAGAATCGAAAGCACCAGAAGTTGGTATTGATTTTAATTTCTGCAATTTGAAGTGAATTTTATATCTTTACAGTAACATTATAACTTGAGTGAAATTTTATGAAGTAAAGACATTAGATATGCTCAGATCATGTTAAATTATTATGTGTATTCATTTACAGGAAATTGTTGTCAGAGTTGTTGCCCTGGTAACTGTGTAAACAATACAGCTTGTGTGACTTGTCTCCCTCCATCCACTTGTAACCCTGGATACCATGTGGATATCAAATATTTCCAGTTGGCAGGAATAGTTATTCCCAATCAAGTTTCCGATTTATTTATTCAGAAACTTGTCCTTCAGGTATGTTTACATAAAATTAAATACAGTTAAATTGTGAATGTATTAAACTCCATGGCCCAAATTGCCATGTGAGTAATTGCCATGATTTTGCGTCCGTTATCGTCGTAATCTTCCCTTGGAAGATCTTCTCCTCTGAAGCCACTGAGCCAGTATAGACTAAATTTTGGTCGATTGGTCCTTAGGAGGCCCTCTTCTTAACTTTTGTCTGTCGTCTCCCACTTCCATGGCTGCTGTTACTAAAAATAGAAAAAAGGGGGATGAATTTTAAAAATCTTCTATAAACTTTTAGGAATTGTGTCCAATGACTCGGACTGTCAACCAACATATCTGCCACAGCCCAACTTAGTTTAACAAAGGACCATATGAGAAAATTCATTTTAAAATCTTCATGTCTTGAACCAGACTTGGAAGCAATGGTCCTTAGAGGGTCTCTTTCAGAGTTGTTTTCAATGACCCGAACTGTCGACCACGATAGCCACCACAGCTGAACTTAGTTCGACATAGGGCCCAATGGGAAAATTCATTTAAAAATCCTCTGGCCAATGTGTAGCAGTGGATAGGATGGAAAAATTCACTTCTTTTAAAATCTTCTTCTGTGAAATTTGATCCAGTTTCAACAAATCTTGGCAGCAACGGTATTTATATGTAGATTATCTTATATCATAAAAGATGTTCATTGATTTTGTGGCCGTTGATTGGCAAATTGAAACCAGGTGAGCTATAAAGACTTCTGGGAGCCTCTAGTATTTAAGTACAGTTCAATATAAAAATCAAACAATTACATAAAACTGGGTGGCACATCATATTTATTTAATTGCAATTTAATTGCTTGTTATAATGTCCATATATTAGGATAACAAAAAGTATCAAACATTGGTTCCAAATATAATCAGGAAGATTTTTACAAGTTAATTTGTAGTGCTTTCTATATAAATTTCCATAAATTACTTCCCTTGGCAACAATGTTCTATAGTGCTTTCTTTGTAAAAGTTATCTTAAGAAGGGGACAATTGTTTAGCTTGAACTGAATTGCATTTAATATAACAACTCAGACTGAGTAAAAATTTATAATAAAATAGCTGTGAATTTCAAAAGCCTTCTAGCAGCAATGAAAATAGTTATACACAAATTATTGGTCTAACACTAGTTATCTCCCCTGTTCATAGTGCATTTTATATAAAAAAATATCTCAGAAAGACAGGTCACAACTACGAAAAATTCACCAGATCTGTTCATAAACATACATTTGTACAAAGAAATGCAAAAACACACATAAAAATAAAATCCATTTCTATTGTGCCACTGGATTTTGAATTTTATATGGAATGGTACTTACACATGTAATATGCTAATAGTCTTTTGTAGACATATATTAAAAGTTAGACCACACCAAATTGATTTTTAGTTCTTTGGATTTTATTTTTTTTTGGCAAATTTTAGGAGTGGGTGAACACTTTTAAATATTTTCAATTTCTTATGAAATGAATAAATTTTGCAAAATGAAGCGGCAAAAAAATTTTCTTAAAATTTACAAAAGTTCCTAAATAGGAACGGTAAAATCCAATCATAAATATAAATCAATTTGGTGTGGCCTTATATCAACCAATACGAAGACTGTGATTGTTTTCTCATGAACTTGGTAGCTTTTAAATGTAGTCGTCTTTTTGAATATTTTTGCATTAAAATACTTCTTACATATTTTCAAGAGAAACAATTTGTATATTGTGAGATAGATCTTATTGCAGTTAGCGAAAACAATAACAAACAATTAGATGATTAACTGTACACTACAGTCAATAGTTTCCAAAGTTTTTTTTACCAGTATACATAACAATTTCCACATACATAGTCGTCTCCCTTGTGAGAGCAATCTGTTATAAAATTTGATAAACTGATGTGAACAAAATTGTCATTGTCTGTCTTTGTATTATTATTTGTAAACTCAGCCCATAAGGGTGCCTTTCTTTTGCCAATAAAAGAATATTGAATATTGTATTATTGTACTTTTAGGTTGAAGCTGAAAAGGAGTATTTACTACAGGAACACACAATTGTTAACAAAGAAACAGAGCAGTTGACTCAGTCATTGAGAAATGAAGGTATTGTTTCTTAATCTGTCTGATATTTTTAGTATACACTTTGTAGTACCTTAATTTCTAGAGCATTGAAAAATGAACTTATGTTGTCTCTAAACACAACCAGGTATTTTAATATACAAAACCTAGTATCTTCTTAACTGATGAAAACCAATTTTTGATAGTTTAATAAAACAGAATATTTATTGTGTGAGGTTAAAAGGTTAAAAGATTGAAGTCAGTGAATTAATACATTAACCATCTTGAACTTGCACCGGTGAAAGATTTTTCTCTTGTTTTGAAATTTTTACTGTGATGTATAGGAATAAAATCGATGTTCCTCTGTTTAAACTTTCGTCACTTATATGTAATGATTTTATGTCAGTAATTAATCCACTGTATTCTTACTTCGTATTTTGTCTTGTACTCTCTCATTGGATGTTCATACATTAGGAAATTAGAAACCTAAATTCATTCATATCTAATTTCAGCCAATGAAATATTAGAAGACGCTAAAGCTGTTGCAGATAAGACAGTTTCTGTAGCTGAAGCAGATAAAGAGGCAAATTTAACATCAGCTTATGTTTACAGTTTGAATTATCTCTACCTGACACTCGGGGTCAATAATCACGACCACAAACTATCATTGATGATGATGAGGGTGTTAGAAGATGTGAATGTGAAGGGCAATCTGTATAGAGGTTATGGATACAATACATCGACCATAATGGGTTCTCTGTAAAATTTGATGTACTACAATATATATCATCCAGTAGCATGTCTTTTATATTTATCCTGCTATCAAGCGATTTCTAGTCTTATAACAGGGGTAGTTTATTGTAGTATTGGGAATCGGCTGAAAAACAATACTGTCCATACATTAGGATAACAAAAAGTATCAAACATTGGTTTGATTAATAGAAATAATCGGGAAGCATAACCCATTCGATTATCGATTATAATCGGAATTGTAAGATGCAACTAAAGTTATTGCCAGATTGATATAAAATCATGTTTTAATTGTCTCTTTGACCATAATCTGTACTGTATAAGTAGGCACCATTGTCAATACATTGGATGAAATAATGTGTTTTTATTTAATTTGTTTTTATTCTTGACATGATTTGACTGTCTAATAATTGAACCAAATACCATTATTTCTGCATTTTCAAAAAAAAGTCTGTTGTGACTCGATCAATTTTCGATTATAATCGATAATTGGAACATCCCTAGAATAAAATTTAGTTGTATTAGGTCAATGACCCAATAAATTCTAATGGTTCTTGTTAACATGAAGAGCGTGAAGAGGGTAGTATTTGTACCAGATGACGTCGTGGCGTTTCCCATGTTTTTACTGCAGCTGGATTTCAACTTCAAACGTAATTTTAAGGCATTTTACATATCTTAAGGGGATTGCAGGATAAAGACAATACAAAGTCATTGTCGAAATACAGTTGAATCTCGCTATCTCGAAGTGCAAGGGACCATGGGATTGGGTTCGAGATAGCTGAAGTTCGACTATAAAGGAGCTGGAAATTATCGAGTTTTGAAAAAGGAACTCCTATATTCCTTTCCATGTGTTCACTGATCGTCTTTACTTGTTAGCGTAATCAAATGATTATGATTAATGATGATTGTCTCATAAATTTGTATTGTTGCTTAATTACAATTTGTTTGAAATCACAAATTGATAATGCTTTTCTTGTTGACCAATATTGGTTTTATAAAAAAAATTCTGGCAATTTACGCCTTATTAACATACTCCGAATTTTATAACGACCATAGGTGAATAAATAGGACGATCACATACTGTAAGAAAAGTTTGACTTAGTGATGTAAAATTTATTTCTATCCGGTATATTGTTTAATTGTAAAAACATAATGCACCATTTAACTCTTAACAAGATTATCAATCTTTAATTTACATGATATGGCATTTCCGTTATAGATTTTCTACATACTGATTTGACTGGTGTAAAAATTTGGTTCACCTGTACAGATGATTAATAAATTCGACATTGCACTAATTATATTTCCTTTGTACATAATATCACTTCGACACAACCGAAATTTTGACACATCGAATTTCTAGATAAAAGGAATTAGAATACATAAATTATACTGTTGGCTGGTCAGGGCCAGAATAAAAGTTTGACATAACCGAAATTTCGACTCAAGCGATTTCGAGATGATTCAACTATATATTAAAAAAAAATTGGGCAAATTGTGTAATATAACCAGTGCATAATAGGATTCAAGTTAATTCATCCAATTGATCAATACAAAATGGTCATGGCTAAGATTTTGAATATTAAAGAATTTGAAGGAAATTTTATGTATAAATCATTAGATATATTATGGTTTAGATTTATTTTTTAAAGAGTTACAAATATTACCTTGAAATACTTATGTATAGTTTTAAAGGCTTTGATAAATGTGTATGGATCTAATTATTGTATATTATTTAAGACTTGTAATGATGTTACAATACTATTTATTACATTTGACAGTTGGAAAGATACAATTAAAACACAGTGGAGAGTTTTGTTTTTCAAGTCAACATTGTATACCACTGTTGGCAATGGCAGTTTTATGTCATTTCCTAGGGTAAATTACAAATTCTTTTTCTCTCAGAAATAATGTTATTACACTACTGTAAATGTAATGATATAGATTTAATTTTTGTAGACTTTATAGACACATATTTTGTTTCTGACAACTCATTTCTCTTTAATATCCTAACATTTTGTTAATTTTTATATATTTTTTCATAAGTCAATATTATTTCTGTTATTCCTTTTTGTATTTTGTAATAAATCTGTTTTCTAGATATTTGTTGCCTTGTTCTTGTTCTTGTAAAGGTAATATATGAAAAAAAACAACAAATATTAGGGACATGATTTTGAACAGAGAATTATTTCACACGAGGACATAGGTTGAAAAGGGCCTCAGAACATAGTTAGCAAAACTTTTTAACAAAAGTTTGAACATTTTTTTCTAATAATTGACAACTAAATCAACATAACACAAATCAAATACGTAAAGGATGGATTCAGTGATATATAGAGGCTATGTGAGTTTTTGTCATCACAGATTTTTCTCATTTCACCTTAAATGTCAATTTTTATAAGACAGAACATGAATGAAAATAACCAGTAGATATTCAACTATCGTGAAACAAGCATTGAAGACAATTAAGATATTCACAAACAGAAGCAAATACATTTATTATCATTGATTCCAGTAATATCAGAACAGAGGACTTAATCACAAAGATGATATCAATGTTTAGAACACTGTTAGTCTCCAAATTTAAGGGTATACTTGCTTCATAGTATTTTCTCCATTCACAAATTTACTCTTTAATTGGTGTTCCAAACTTAACTCTACTGCTCCGTATTTCTTTGCTCTGTATCCATTATTACCTGAAGCACATTCAAAATTTAGGCAAACTGAGTCTGGTGAGAAGTTCAGGTTGTGTTGGTTGGTGATGTAAAGCAGCAGGTTCTTGGGTCTATCTTTGTCAGTAAGTTTTGAATATGAACCAGTGGGAACATAGAAGAAACAACAAAAGCATGGATGGTAAAAGTAACGGGACTTTGTAACATCACATTGCACTCTCCCTGCAGTACATAGATGTAGTAAGTAAGAAGTGAACATGAGTGTTTTTGTCAGCTTGTATTAACTGCTCTCTTCTGGAAGTCTGTTGGAAATGAATTTTTGACCTAATGTTTTAACTTGGAGAGTAAATGCAGATTTTTTAAAGTCATTTTTATGCCCCGCCCACAAATGTGTATGTGGCATATAGAGTTACCCTTATCTGTCTGTACGTCCAAACTATGTGGTTAAGTTTTGCATTTAGGTTCTAAGAATAGTGTATCAATGAAACTTCATCAGTGGATGTGCCTTGGATAGGAATGAGCAGTCATACAATAATTTGGGCATTATGACCAACATTTTATGCTTGAGCGACTCTGGTTAAGTTTTGCAATGAGGTTTATTTCTTTGGAACTAAGAATACAACGGTGAACCTTCATCACTTGATGTGTCTTGGATAGTACTGAGCATTCATACATGACGACCTACATTTTAGGTGGGGCATCCGTGTCTTACAGACACAATTTCTAGTTTTTTCTATTGATAATTACTTGCATCAAATCATGTTTGGTATGAGTTGTAATTAAAACTTATTTGTACATATAGGACACACTTAATGTTTGCATTCAGTCTCTGGACACACAAGTTCATGTAAATGATTTTTAATCGGGAATAATCAAATCATTCAGAAATTGTAAATTTCTATATGAAAACATCTAAAGTGGTTTTTGTATTGTTTTCCCGTTTTTTTTTCTTCAGATACACATGTTAATGTTAGCAGATAAATTTTATAAAAGGAACAGTTTCAATGTCTAAGACAAGAGTCCAATTTTAGTGAACTTTTGCTTCCTTGTAAGGCCAATTTGTTCCAATTCTCAAATATTTATTAATTGGTCAAATGAAAAGTGAAAAAAAAAACTGTAACTAATTTGCCTAATGGCTACCAGTAATGACCAAAACTGAATATGTGGTATTTATTTTGGGCATCTAAGCCGTCTTTGTTAAGAATCCATGTATAACATGACAATCCTAGTCAGTTCTTGTTTCTGATTGGTTCTGATTGGTTTTTTTATACCTCAGGTATCTGAAATGAAATTCATATGTTGTATGTCTATGTTGGTTCTATTATATATTATCGGGGGGCCAAGGGCCCACTGTGACAATACAATCACACTGTTTGCATGAGAGAGAGTTTGTGCAATCATACTTGCAGTTATCGAGACTTCCAGATTAACATAGCAAGCCCTTGGTCACCAAATAATATATTTTTCTGGAATTTGACTCCATTTTATTAACATGTAATACTTTTAGCTAAATTGATCTGCATTCAAATTGTCCCAATCTGTGGGTTGGTTTCTGTGTTGTTTTGGTCTGAATGAACTTGCATGGTCACAGATATTGCTTTCTGTGTACCTGGTAGTTTTGGTATGAGTAAACTTGCATGATTCCAGATATTGGTCTCTAATTAGTAGATTTAAAAACTGCTTTTCCTAAAGAATGGGAGCTTCATTTGAAGTATCTGTGGAAAGGGCACTCATTTGAAGCATCTGTGGAAAGCAACTTAATTTGAAGCATCTGTGAAGGGGTTTCATATGAAGCATATTTGTCATCTAAAAAACTACTAGATCAACCCATCTCATTTGACATTTCACATCAGAAGACTAATATACATTATTCTACAGAAATTTTAATGAGAAGAACCTTCCAAGTATCAGGGGATTTATTCCTCATGACTGGATATTAAACATGTATGACACCAGATGTTTTATGAAGTATATTCTTGAGATTATACATCTAGCTGTAGCCATTTACTATAACTTGACATTGCTGATCAACACCCAGTGAAAAGCAAGCAATTTTCTGTGAACCATTACATACATGTGTGCCTAATATTAACTTTCAAGCCAAACAGTTTCAGAAGAAATTGGCCCACAAGTCTGATATATGCAAACTTTATACAAACCCTCCATAGATGTTTCATAACAAATTTCATCTAATTTGACAAGCTGGTTTTTTCAGGAAAGATGTTTGAAATTCAAGCAATCTAAATATGGAATTGTTAGTTGTCCTACCAGAACAAAATATGCTAATGTTTTAAGGTTCTTTCACAGATGCTTCATACCAAGGTTCCGTTCTCTGGCTAATTATCGTACTTGCTCTATTTTTCAACACTAAAATATACCTTTTCGGGGAAAATTGGAAAATCATCGAAAAGTTAGTTTTTGTCTTTCTGTCATTGTCATTTTTGACTCCATAAGATCAACCTGGTCAATGTACTTTAACAATAGGCAATCGAAATAATAGGCCATACTTGCCCTATTGTTATTTCATTTTGCTTTCATGAATTTATCTTCTTTGTACCTTCAAATAGTTGTTTTAATGTTGAAGACGAAAACAGTAGCAAAACTTCAAATGACATGCCATGCTGTTGATAAATATGCATCACATGATCTGGATTTGGAGCATATCACAAATGATTTTTACAACACATGTTCAATGTCTGGTTGTCTTTTTAGATTCTGTTATAAATAAAGCTTTTAAAAGTCTAATAAACAGTGGCAAGAGAAATTTTCTACAAACATTATTCATTTCATTTAAATATTTCAAATTTATTCCTCTGAGAAACAGGACTTCGAAATTAGTTTTTTAAATCCATAGCAAAACGGGAGTATTGTCAAGCATATAATGGCAACAGAAAACTGTAGACATATGAATCAAAGGTACAATTGCTTGATTGCTACAATCAATGATGTTGAAGCAGGTAAAACCTGGAAGATAAATGGTCCTTGGCTTATAGAATTGAAACAGTATAGATAATCTGAACTGTTTATTTTCATTTGATATTTTTGTACTGCATTCAAAAAGTTAAAATATTTCATCTAAATATTCTTTCAATATTCACAAACAATTAAATTTTGTACATTAATAAATATAAGTAGTCCTAGTATGCTTGAAGGAATCTGCAATAAATATCAGACTTATTTCCACTGAATCAAAAAATTCACTTCAATCCTTAAGATGTATGTCTGAATCTAATTAAATTTTATTCACATTTTTTTTAGTTTAAATAAATAAATATATATATATGTATATGGTAAGCAAACACTTCTGAAAAATTGTACAAGAAATTAAAATTTTTTAATGAATATTGCTTTCTGGAAGTCTGACAACAAATACAGACAGACTAATCATATTTTTATATATGCTGCCATTAAATGTAGCTTCAAAGACCCACTGCAATGGAGTGTAGACATTGTTTACCCATAAAACATTCCAATGTATAATTGTCTTGTCTTACTTCACGTGACATAAAACTTCATATTTTCATGGCACACAATAGTTATAACTATGCCTAAAAGTGTGTGAGGTGGAGACTACTTGATATGGAAGTAGGGATAATGTGGATTAATCCGTAAATATATGAGTCAAAACTTAAAGCAAATGAAGAGATATTTTATTGTCGTTCTGCATCTTTAAGTCACATCTTTAAGCTTTGGCATGAACTATTTTGAGATTTGTAAACTTGAATTTAATAACAGTCACTTGATAATATATGTATATATAAGAAAATAAATGTGTACTGAAATGCTGGATGAAAACAATTCAACTGGCAAAAAAAACAATTTAAAAAATACTTGCTTGTGTAAATTCAATTTGCTTACATTTAACAATTTAATAATACACTAATGATTAAAACAAGTGTACTCATCAACAGTGATCGATAAATAACAAAAGAAGTCAGATCAATATATAAGTGCTACACTAAACCATGACACATGGATATGTGTTACAATATGGTGATAGTTGCGTCAAAAATACAAAAGCACAATTCACATGGCACATCTTCATAAAAAATTTCTATTATTATAAAAAACAGCATGACAAATAATTCATCAAAAATTGATCTAAATTCAATGACATAACTCCTTTATAACGCAGGAGACTTTACCGTTTTTTTTTTTTAAATCCGATTTTGAAAATTATTTTGTTAAAATCACTCATTCTCGTTAGCCATTAATGGAATAATATTTGATTTTCTGATATACATGTTGTACAATTAATTTCAACAAAATCTTACTCGTAAATGTCTGCAGTTATACTAAGGGGGTTCCAGGAATAATTTGATAAAAAAATTCAAACTTCATGGAAAAATAAAACTCCTACCTAAATCTTGACAACCAAGCTCATACATGTTTATCAACAAAATGACCTTCTTCAAAAGGTCATTAATAAAGAGTAAATATCTCATGGAAAATAAACATATATAATATGAAACCATGAAAAGGATTATTTCAGAACCATATTTGCCATGATCTCTGCAATTAACAAATAATTGGAAACAAGCTAAATATACATCTATACTGTAAAACAGCACTTACTAATTCTAACAAACTACAGATATTTACATAATGATTAATATAAAATTTATAATCTCTTTTTACAAAAATTATTGATCAGATTGCACTTTGAAATGTGAATGAAGTATTTTTTTGTTCCTGATAATGACTAATGAATAAACAAACACAGACAATCAACATCTCTCAGCACATTACAACATAACAGTATAATATCTATCAGTTTTTTTTGTCATAACATCTTGGTTTAGATGATTTTGTTTGTCCTCCAATCCCCAAAGACTCATAATAAACTTGCATTCAATCTAAAGCACTCTCCAAACTTTGTAAAGTAATTCGAATAGCACTTCCAACAGCCATGACACAACATATTTTGGACTGACCTGTCATATCCCATTCAAATGCCATTTATACTATTAATTTCATCAATGAAATATCTACAATCATGCTTCATCAGGTAAAATAGTCACAATCAACCGTCTTTCTGGCCAGGAATATGTTTTTGGAAATACAACCTGTAAAACAAAATGATTTAAGTTATTACTGTATAATTTCATATTGTATGTAACGTGTCATTTGATTTGCCAATTTTTTTTCGTCTATCATATCATAGACTAAATTTTCTTTTCTACTATGACGTCATTAAAGGGAATCCCAACGTTTTAGACGTCAAATCGACAGTTGGAATTAAATTATAAGGATTGACAGTAATTTTGTTTCCAGTCTATTCGAAATAACCTCAATGTACATGGTGCACACTTTCAAATAACGTAACTTCAATCTGTACATTTGATATTCTGAATACATGTACTAACATTGCAAAATTACATATTTATCATCAAAACCTTTCAAAACAATAAATGAAGAATATAAACAATACACTCTATTGAATTGGTAAGTAATCGCATTTCCCACCTTTACATCTTTTACACAAATACAAATGCCATTTTACAGCTTTACACTATTAATTTTATTGATTTATTAGAAATGTTTACCTCATCCGGATTTAACAATTCTTCAATATCCATAATCATTTCTTCTATAAAATCATCTGTTAATAAAACCTAAAGAAACAAATATTTTACATTATATGACTATTTTTCATCTTTCTTTAATTTTGTGTCTGTGTGTAGTGTCTGCTCTTCAAAGAATTATACATCTTAACTGGTCATACAATTGATGTCTCAGATCATTGCCGGGTGAGACGTGATCATCCTTCTTTTACCAAACACTGGCTTATTTTCATAAAACTTTTAAATCGTTCTCAAGGTTTCTTTATTCTCTAATTATCACCATAAAATCTAATCTTTTACCATTTCTGAATCATCACATATTTGCAGATTAATACCAAGATTATTTTCCTTTTTTATATGAATCTTTAATCTTTTTAATTTTTTGCTTTCCACCAACTTCTACATTTGTACTACTATGAAAATTAAAATACATTTAACAAAAAACAGATCTTCACTTTGTCTGACTGAAGTTTATCTGCAATCTGATGTCCTCCAATGTACACACAAATATTCAAATGATCTCACCTGTAACCATGGACCATGTGCTGCAAATGGATGGTTTTCGTCAGCTATTGAGCCATTTACACTTAAAGATACCAAAGTTATAGCAGTGTCATTTAAAGCACTCATAAATGTAAAATGTCTGCCATGTTTTAATCTGCCTCGTAATGCCAACGGAAGTAACTGGCCTGCTTCGAGATTAAATTTTAGATGTACTGCATCTAATGAGCGAGTTCTTAGTAGTTCTGTAGGTCCATCTGAACATGTGCTGTCAAATGACTGTTTTCTAGACTGTCGGCTGTAAACAGATAAATGATATATATATATATATATATATATATATATATATATATATATATATATATATATATATATATATATATATATATATATATTTGTGTTTACCTCTTTACTCTTTGAATATATATATATATATATATATATTTGTGAAGTTAAAATTCTCAGTTTTTTAATCCGATGGCAATAATAGGTGAACATCACTTCTTAAAGGAAAAATTTATCTGTTACTTACTTTTTCATTCAGCAATCAGAAAACCCAAGAGTTTATTTCACCAAATTGTTTAACAAATAAATTCAAAGTGAAAAATCTAATACTTCATGTATAGAAAAAATGTCTTATTTCACTCTATGAAATGACGTAACTAGCAGTTGCCAACGTCAATGAATAACAAACATCAACGCAAAGTAAGATATAAAACTAAACCCCAATATTTTTACATCAAGTCTTTCCAATTGGTCAATGTAATAAACTAATTTGAAATTTTGATACCAAAATCCTACAATGAATTTGGGAATATGTAGTTCAGTCAATCATTGTAGATTTCATGTATTCAAATTTTAAGATTTGTTAAACTAAATATTTTCAATCATTATACATGTATTCAAGTGTTTCAAATAACTTTTTGACCTTTTGATAGATTATTGATCTACAATATTTATAGCGGTATTTTTTCTGTGAAATATTAACAAGAGTAACTTACTCATAATCAAATTCTCTTGAATCTCTTCTGCCAATGTTGTTGGGTCTTGTTAAACCTTTCTTTAAAGTTGCCTTTATTTGTTCTGAGTCTGAAAAGTTATAAAATATAAAACTGAGTAAAATAACTCTTAATAATCAACAATAACAAATAGTAATGTTTAAAATTATTTCCAATGCTGTACTAAATTCAAACAAACTTCATTTACCATTTTTTATGGTCAATTTAGCCATGTCTTCAATATATAGGTATAAAATTATTTACTTTTTAAACTTACCAAAGTCTGATATCCTTGGTCGATCTATTTCATTACTATTGCGTCTTTCCTCATGCATATGGTTGTCTTCCTCATTAAAGAAATCATCTGACCCCTCACCAGGTTCTTCCCACGAACATCGACTATTTACTCCTGATAAATTGGACCCTTCACTTTCTATACCCTGGTCAACTCGATCCTGAAGATGTGGATCAATTTCAAATATTGTTTCTCCTCTTCTCATATCAGTTATCAACCATGGTCCACCGGCACTATGATGTAATCAAGAATCTTATTAATACGGGGCAGCAAAGCTTTGTTTGATAATATGATAATATTAAAATGAAACTCTTTACAGTAAATATATTTTCCTGTTTTAATTCACATGTACAATTTCTTGTAGACCATTGTTACTTGTGAAAATTTAATCTCAGTATATATCCAGACCAACATGTCAGCCATTTATCTAAATTTATTTCATTTCAAAGAATTATGATTTATACAACATATATCTACTATGAAATTCTTGAAGCAAGATGAAAAATAAACTGAAGACTGATTTTAAAAAAGCCTCGTTTCTATTGAAATTCAAATCTTACCATGGTATTGATCTAACAAGTTCTATAACACCAGGACCATTCCAGTGCTGTGCAGCCCTCAATTCTTCTTCACAAACTCCAACAATCTATAACAAACATTACAAGACTGAATTTACAAATACTGATTTCAAACAGTTATGTGGATTTATTCCATATCTGTGAGAAACAAAATTCTTTTTGACTTCCCTTCTTCATTAATAATCACTTATTTCAAAATTCCTAATGTACCTATGCAATACATTGAAATGTACTCAGTTTTAATACATGTATCTTAAATCTATTGTCTCAAATTATTTTTTTTTTCCATTTCGAAATAAGACTTCCATCAATTCTGAATCATTATATTACTTCCTCATCGAAAAAATAATATATTAAGAATTCTGTTTCAAATCATTTATGTATTCAAACAGTTAAATTATCATTTATGAAATATGTCCCTCAGATAAAGGATTAATTAACTTAGCCAAGTTTAACTAACCTGTACAAAATTTACACTTCCAAATGGTGTACTAATGGGCAATAGTTGTGCATCTTCAGCCATAAGCATGTGTTGTATCCTTGATTCACTTCCATCCAATGGCATATTCCATGGCACATGATCACCACTATACAATACATTTTCTGAAATTATAATCAAAGATTTTTATACATTTAACAGTATTTGAGCATAAAACATACTGAATATTGAGCAAATGCTAATGATTTTCCTGTTTCAAAGGATTAATATTCGGGAACTTTGTACATTAAAGTTTTTTTGATCGAATACATGCACATATAATGAGATCATTCTTCAAATATATTTTTTAAACAAATATCATTCAGCTTATATGTATATATTATCAAAAGAAGAAACCGTCTCAAACCAATCAATGCCATCAGAAAAAGATTTATTCAAAACTTTATTTTCACCTGTTTGAAAGACATATCTGGACAATGCCTGCATGAGGGTTGCTGGCCAGGTTGGAGGGTTTGTTTCTCCTTGTTCACGTTTCAGTCGGAAAGTAAGTTCAAAACCAAAACCGCTAGGTCCTTCATTACCATTCATTCTGAACTGATGACTACAAAGTATAAAAAATATTTAATTTAACAATATGGATATAGCAGTTGTACATGTTTAAGAACTTAAACTTTCTATCCACTAACCACCCAAAAAATCGCTTTATTCTTTTTGAAATGTACCCATTCTGTCACATATTTACAAATCTAACATTCATTATTTGCAAATTAACTGTTTTAAACTGTTTTAATGGTTTTCAGTAAAACTTACTCATGAACTCTGCCATCACCATGAAGATCTGACAGTCCATAACTAATGTAATGCCAGTGTGGAGGTATTCCTCTATTTTCATCTCCAGGATTTGAGTACATGCTAATGTAATCCAAAGGATCTGGACCACCAAGCCTGAAATCATATAAATAAACTCTTTGTAATTTAGGTCCAGTAATATTAACTCTTTGATTCCTAACTTGTCTGTTCCTATTAAGTCATTATTTTTTATGGTGAATGTTTACTTCAATTATTTATAAAACAAGAAGTCTGGTTTATTTTAATTTTCAATAATACATCTGGTTTAATTAAATTAAATATAAACAAAAAGAAAAACTGATTTATATAAGTTTCTTATAAACAAAATTTAATTTATTTCAATAAACAATATACATGTATACATTTTTTTTTAATCTATTTTTTTTATAAACATAAATCCGCTTTATTTCGATGATTATAAATGAAATTCATTTATCAATTATCATTTAATTTGATTCAATAAAGTTGAAATTTTTTTATTCCAAATTGTTTCTGATGATTTTTAATAAAATTGAATTTATTTTTGACATACTCGTTACACTGCTTTTTAAGAGTATTACATAATCAAATTAATTCTCAAAAGATGTGTTAACAAAATATGCAATTTTCATTTGATTCTCCTAATCGTTTTTGTCATAGAAACAAATTACATGTACTTTATTATATATTTCAATTTAATTACAATGTCGTATTTTTTTCACAAAATCACAGGTTAAACCCAAATGAAAAATCATTGCATAAAGGTGCCCTTTTCATGTTTGAACTCCAATGGAAAGATATTTTGGTGAAATACCCGAGTCATTAATATTTTTGAAAAAATTTAAATTTAAACAATAAGGAATTTTAATAGTTTTTATACTTAGGTATTTTTGAATAAAACTACAATTAACTTTTACTGCATACTTCTGACTTTCAGTTAAAATATTAAGTCACAAAAATTCTTATAGTTTGATTGTAAAAAATAAAGTTTCTAATTTCTTCTATTATAATACAACTTTAATTTTTCCCTTAGAACTTGTATCACTACAAATATAAGTGAATTTTCTGTTAATTTCAAAGCGTTCTCGGATGCTATGAATTCAATAATTTTGATGTGAATATTTTATCACAAATCTTTCTTTGTAAAATATACATGTAGATACTATTAAAAGATATTAATGAGAAAGAATGACTTTCCTAATAGAATACATCTATCAAAATGCTAGTTTTAAAAATTGGGATCTTCATCTGGTAGCATTTGGTGCAACAATAAAAACGTTGCATCGATTTCAAAATTTACATTATGAAATTTAATAAAACTTTCATGACTTCTTTAAATATTTTAAAATATCATTTTTTTAACATTCTGACATGTATACTACAACTTATATCTTGTCAATTACTATGTACAGGCAAATTTTTTTTTTTTTCACAAATATATATGGAACAATTTTCAATCTACAAAGGAAATTTTACATAAGGGTGCATTGCCTGTTCTTGCCTTTCTTGTTTCTAAACATTTCAAGCGTCATCTATATTTTTAAAAATTATTACATAAAAACATAAATCTATCAACTTGTACTATCCAATTTTCTCATATTCATATACAATCTAATGAGTAATGTCCCAAAAATATGATTATTAGATTTATGGATACTTCTATTAAATCAAGAAAACAATCTTTAGTACTACACATAGAAAAAAATACAAAAAACATTATCAGGCTAATGAAAATTATTTATCCACAACATTAAAGACACAAAAAATTTTCTTTAACTGACCATATCATTCTTGGTTATATTGCTTTTTCTTTTATCTGATAATGTTAAGTAAGGTCTAGTAAATCTTTTACTATTATGACCCTAAAACATATGCAAAATTCTGATATTTTTTATTACTTTATTATATTTTATTTCTATAACATCTAAATTACCAAACACGATAATAAATCTAACTTACTGGCATTGACAAACTTCTCTCATTTTGTCGAATAACAAAATATGTCACAATGGAAAAAACAAGACTTAAGTTGAAACACTCAACTAAAACAGTTAATCCAAACAGTGCTAAAAACTATAACTGTTTTTCGTATAGTAATAAATTGAATGATAAAACAATATATCCTCACACTATAGCCTTCCTGATAGAATTTGTTTTATCCAATCTTACACCAGTCTAAAACAACATTATATTGTGATAAATATCACTCGTCAGGTGTTTAAATTCCTGCTACCTGCTTTTTTTGTTTTGTCTCATCTTTTAATTTGGAATGTTAATGTTTAAATGTAGTATTTAATATTGTATAATTTCCCCCCACACAAAGCCACCACTGTTCACCTCCGCTAGAAATTATTATTGATTTAACAACCCATGCTGTAATATTTATTTATCCACCTTAAAAGGACTTAGATAGTTGTCATAGTAACTTCATACCACCCAAGGTTTTCAGTTGATGAGGATCGCCCCCTAGTGTTTATTGTTGTCAATAGAATACTCTCCTACAGGCAACGCCTCGGACCCCCTACTATCAGATAAACAAAAGTTGTATATGATAGTCTATAATACGCTCAATACCATGAGTGTTTTTAATGCAATCAAGCAAGACACCTTAGAAAAACAAACAAAGTGAGATTTAAATCTTGGATCTACCTGGTCAGTTAAATACCATTCAAATGTATCTTTAATTGCACAAAATTAGAATTTAAATACAGAATGCAAAACATATATTCAAACCGTAGGTAAAGCAAAACAATACCAACCAGAAAACTTCGAATAAAACTTCTCATCCCAGAGAGTGTTTAACAATCAATTATATTTAGATGCTATTTAATTTCTTACCACATACAGGCAAAATTATCTACTAGGGTACTCTCCTGTGGACAAATACCGGGTAATGTCAATATTTATAAAATTATAACTTTCTGTTCTAACTATGATATTCCTTTTTTTTTTATCATAAACAGGCCAGATATAATTAAATTCAAACCTTCTCATTTCCATACAAATACAGTATTTACTACTGCCCCATTTTTTCTCTTTTTCTATTTGGGCAACAGTCAAAGTGTTTGAATCTTTTAAAGTGTACTCTTCCATGTAAATCTTTCACATGTACTTCATAAAATAAAAACTCATATTAAAAAAAAGATAAAGTTATGAAAAATATCAATACTGTGTAAATCAAATCTGTTAAGTGTGAAGTTTCTCAGGAATAAAGATCATCAATACTCAGTCTTAACTTTAGTGTCTTCTCGTAAAAAATGTCAGAGACATTAAAGCTTAACTGACTTGTGTAGGTCTCCCACAGAGGTTGACAATATCAATTTATTTATATCCAAACTATCATTTCATATAAATGGTTTAATTAAATATCTTCTTTTGTACTTCAGTGACTGAGGAGGCAAGACCGATATCTTCGCAGGGGACATCATATCGATAATCTCTGACTAGGAGGTGTAATAAATATTTAATTCTCAGTTTATTTAATATTTAACTTTGGCCTAGTATTCTGATACTTCAAATAATCGTTGAATGATTTAATACAGATGTAAAACAGAGGAGATTTAACATATACTGTACAATAGATATATGTAAAAATATAAGATAACTGTATTTGGATTTTATAAGCAAATTTATACCATTCACCTGCATCTACTATATATTTATTTACATTTTTTTTTTTTTTTGGGGGGGGGGGGGGGGGAGAAGGTGAGTGATCTTAGATCATCGAACTTTAATGATCTTATAAACATGAATATTATCTGCACAATGAGTAAGCCTCCCATTTGATCCTGTCATGTATATCTCTGCTTATTCTGTCATTCAGGGAGCTCGAGGTCCAACAGGAATTCTTTCAATTAACTGAAATTTGATGCATAAATTTTTCCTTAATTTCACTGTGAGTTCAGGCAGAAGAAATGTACCTGCTCTAGTCCATGCTAGGATTTTATGTCAAGAATTATTAACATTCCAATTTCTGTATAATTCTATATTATAAATGATTGTTTTTAGATGTATTTAAATCTGTAGAAATAACAATACTTTCAACAATATATCATTCAATCTTAATAAAATACAAGCATTTGGAAATTATGAAGACATGCATGTATTCTAAACTAGCAAAATTTTCTTGCCAAATTAAAAACAAATCAATGATAAACATAGATCAAAACTTGCACTATAACATTTGTATAATAATATACATGTAGATAGGGCTGAATAAAACTTAAAAGAAATAATGAGTTTAACTAAATGTATCGAAGTGGAAAATAGGAAGCCACTAAACAATGATTTAATGTCATTCTAGTAGTATTGTTACCTTTGAAAGAATGCCAAGCTTTTTCTTTCAAACAAGGTTTATGCCATTAATTGACGTAAATGATTATATAGCAATAAACTTGACTCATCAAAATGACTTTTCTAATTCTAATTTAAGTACCAATTTTCAACATTCTGCAGAGCTGATCAATAGAAATTATATAAAAGTTCAATATATAATCTTACTTGACATTTGCGTCTAATTTTATCCTTTTTCATCAATTGTCACTCCATGATAAATGTTGGATTTAGCATAAAATTTGCATCTATCATTTTTGTTAGTTTTTTTGGTCTTGGTCTCTTCCTTACAATGTACATTTGAAGTAGAACAATTTTTAGACAATATTTAATTTTCTGTAAGATTTATTTCAAAATAAATAATACAAAAAAAATAATGTACAAACAAAAAAATCTGGAATTCTTAAATTTGATTAAAATGCAAATTTTTGTAAAAATAAAGATCTTTTCTACATTTTATAAAAAATTTTAATTTCAAGGTGTAAATCAACAATTTAAAAGTCTTTGTTATTTCACAAATACAAATGTATAAAAATAATGATATGTTATTTACAAATGTATAAATATTCCCAGCTATGTATTTAATTTCACTAGAACTTTTTCCTATCATTTGATCCATGGAATTTGAAATAAAGAAGGAAAAGCAAGGTACCTGCTACTGACAGTGAAAATCCATTTGGCTCTTTCATGTGCACTGTTGGGTTTTCAAATCAAATTTTGCTTTATCATTAAAATATATACTGGTCTTCTTCATTGAAACACCTTTTTCAAGACAGCAATTTCTACAGTTACCAAAAACTTCAATGAAAAAAAACTGACTGACTTTGCAAACCAACTCAGTTTATCAAGGGTGGTGCTGGCATTCAAAAACTTGTAGACGAAAAAATCTCCAGAGTAAAAGTTTCGTCACCAGTCTGTTTCAGGCTACTGAAAATCATTTATCCACAACTTTAAAGTTAAGTTACAATGTACCCCCCTTACACTCTATCAGTTGCCAAAGATCAGGATAAACATGTGAATTTCTTTGCATATGCAGAAAAAATCAGGGGCTGCAAGTCAGATACATTTTGTAATAAAAAATAATTTTGTTTTGTATTTTCCAAAGAGTTGTCAAAACCCAGAAAAAGATTAAATGAATTTTGCTATTTTCATTATCTTTTATTATCTATATATACAATGTATTACTCTAATTAGAAATTAACAATAACAATGATTTTGTCAAAAATTTGGAAAGTGTAAGTTATAGTAGTTTACAAATGATTGATTGATTAAATATTGTTTAACGCCGAGTTGGCGATATTACAGCCAATATCACGGCGATAGTTTACAAATGTAAACAGCATGAAATTTTATAATCCAATATATATTTTTTTCAGCATTTGAGAGAAAAAAACTTTAAGGTGGGGCAAAAATAAGTTTTGGGTCCATCAGGTAGAAATACAAGTATCTTTATCTCTGTACTTCCATGTACTGTTACTCAGACAGATTCCATTCATGTCCAGTTCATGAAAATTTTATGGGACTCATCAATTTCATCAGGTCTGGTAAAACTTGCAAACGCGAGTATATATGTACAGTGAATTGATAGACGCTTTTGCAATCATCACCTGTAATGCAGACGTATAATTGGTCATACCTGTAAATTTGTGTACTTATTCTTTATAATTTTAGAAGATTTCTACCAAGCGAATAAAAAATCTACTGTGCAATTATGGAGAAATTCAAGGTCAAAGTTGAGCAATCTTTTGGATGCTTTTGTCATAAATGACTTGGACAAATTTCATCTATTTTTAGGAGTTATTCTTTCATAAAAGGACATTACTTCTGTTCAAAAAAGTTTAAAAATTTTTAAAAATCGAATTGATTTTCATGACTTTTTAACTTTTGTCTTCAGAAAATTCAATACAAGAAAAAATCCCAAGAGGAACCCTGTCTGGCATATCCTGAAAGTCACAACATAATTCAAAATTTTGGAAAAAGAAGGGACTTGCACACATTTTGTACATGTTGATGTCCTATTTCACAAAAAACAATGAACTGAACACTGACAACAGAACATCTGTTCTAGTTTTAATAGAAATTACATGTATAACTTCTTACTGAACAAAATAATTTGGGACTCATGATAATTTGTGGAACTCACCAACAAAAAATTGAGGAATGCTGCTAATGAAACCATTTTTTTTTCATTGTCACATTTTTCAACAGGTAATCAAGATGGATTAATTTTCAAATTGTCAATACTGAAGCAACAAAATGACAGAACAAAACTCTGAACTGTGTCATTTTGTTTGTTTATAATCTGATGTAAAATGAACAAGAGTTAAATTTCTTCACAACTTCCATTTGCTCAAAAAATGCTAAGCAAGGGACTTTAGCACATTTTAACAGGGACAAAACTATCATTTTTTCTCAAGGGGTCAGCTGGCCCTAAAAAAAATTTTCAGGGGATGAACTTAAACATTTTGGGGTCCAACAATAAGTAACAATGTTGATATTTTATTCTTTTCAAATTTGTAATATTCAAACTCTTGTTATTCTTTTCAAATTTATAATACTCAAACTCTTGTTCTACTGTAATCCCTTTTGGGATTCTGTACCAATTAAGAAAAAAAGCTCCGGTCACAGAAATTATCCCAAAAGGGATCAACTCTACTGTGATATTTATTACAAATTTGTACAGAAGGAATATGGGGACTTTCCATGACATGGATATACATTTATCCGAGACAACTGGACAATCTCACAAAACACTGGAAAATAACAATTTACCAAGGGAACTACTTTTATTTCTTTCTTTACACTCTTATTGCTGATTTTTTTTTATTGTCACTATAATATATATTATGTCTTATGTGTTATTTCTGTTTTATTTTCCCACACTTAATGTTAATAGTTTAATATGATGAAGTATTCCAAAGCCTTTATTTGCTAAATAAAACATTCCTGTTGAGGCTAAATACCTTCTGAATACAAAAACACATTGTCAAAATAACGAAATTGCAAGTCATTGATAACACGGAAAACACTGGAATCGTAAACAGAATGATTCCATGATTTAGTTTGATATTGACCAGAATTATAAATAATAACAGAACAGGGTAAGTATATATCTGATATAACAATAAAACAAAATTTTAACACCTATTTAGATCAATCCTCCATACGATAATTTTTTCTTTGACATCAACAGACGTATTGAAATTCATCCGGATTCCACATCAAAACTAGAAGGTGACCGAACTGGGTTTTTGTTAGTAAATAAACTTACTGGTTTCCAAAATTAACTCTCATATTTTTCTGTGTTGATTCAAAACTCAAGTTTTCATTTGGGAACAGTTTTTATTGATATTGCGGGAAGATATAGCACCAGGGATTGAATTCACAGCAAAATATTTAAGTCACCTGCTGTGCAAACAGGAAAATAAAATCAGCCGAAAATCTAGTCGAACTGGGCGACCCTTAAGTTTTATTCCTGTTTAAAAAATTTTTGGCAACTTAATAAACAACAAAATGGATAACAGGAATGGTCCACAATGACAAACCAACTGACACAACTCCAGACAAAAAAATAACATTAAAAATCTACATTCAGCCATCAATGTCGGATAAAAAACTTAATTCAAATAGTTTGGGGGTGGGGGTAAAAATTGCTGCAAGTTTTGTTATCCAACATCAATTTATAGATTGAAAAATTTGGATTTAAGTTCGGTCCTAACATATGTTTGGACTTTTAAAGCAAATAAAAGCCTTCAAATCGTACCGGAAGGCAAATCATTGGCCGAGAGTATTAGACGATCAATTATAGTATCTACGTCGTTCAAACACTTTATCGATCGTGAATTTTGAATGATATGTATAAAATTATAATTTAACAGTGCCTTTTTTGATGCATACTAAAAATACATATCACTTTTTTCCAATATTTTTTAAAAGTGATGTTCAAGTCAATATACAGAACAAACATACATTGTTGAGGAAAAACATGGCCCATGATACAAAAAGTATACTCTCAAAGCATATGCCCATATTGGTCAATCAATTTTTCCCAAATTAAGTTAAGAGGGGGGATGGGGGGGGGGGGGGCAGTGAAAAAACTATGTGAATTAAGTTTTTTATTCTACATTGAACTTTTGATGTCGTCCCTAACATCATAGTGAGAAATTCCACAAAGAAATCAGCTAAGCAAATATGACTTTTTCAAGACTGATTGTTCTTTGCAACAGAGGTAAAAAATGACATATCACATGACATATGTTGCAATGGAGGTAAAGAATGATGTATCACATTACATATGTTAGGCTTAGATTTAATAACAATACAGCAGCCACGGTAAATTTTGCGACAAATTCTGTCCCAGAGGGGTATATCATGCCATAAATACAGAAAGCTAAAACTCATCCGACTTGCATTATCCTTCAAATTTCCCCTCACTCTCGTAAGGCCAAATAAAAAAATACATGTGTTTAGGGTAACACACTGAAAAAAGTTAGGTAGGGTAGGTAGGGAAATTTTTTTTTTTACATTAATTTTTTTAGTTAGATTGTATACTGGAGTCACCTTGACTTTAACAGTGCTTGTTGAAGAAAGGTTATAAAAAATTTAGGGTAGGCACTAAAAATTAGGTAGGGTCGGGTTACCCTAAACACAACTATATTTTTTTTAGGCCTAACCTGAAAAGTGCCATTCTCATAGTTAACAAAACACTAAAGTCATGTGATCATAATAATAATTTCTGCCCCAGATGCGGTAAGTCTGGACTAAGTCGGAAATCAAGTATTGAGAAATTTCAAATTTTATGTATATTTTTACTTTTAGGCATGATGTGTACAAACAGCACTTTGCTCTATATTTAAGGTTGGATCTCCTGTACTTGGTGATCACAATACTGGAACCAAATTTTATTCCAGTATTGTTGATTTTTTTTCCAAAAAGTAACAATACTGGAATATTGATGTTCCAGTATTGTTCCATGAGTAATACATATATATATATATATATATGTATATTAGATCGAATGTATAAAGGGGTAGTATATTCTGTTTTGATACCACTAAGAGAAAACATAGAGAAGGTGAATCAGAATACCAATACAGAAAAAGAATCCACACTCAAGCTGAACCAGAACCAGAAATTTCTGATGACCCAAATATTGCTGTGGCACTATCTGTCAAGTCATCACTCAAATACATCATGTCACTCAAGAAAAATGAATTGCAACAGAAAATCAGTGAAAATCAAGACACAGCTGAACTACTAAAGAAAGAAGGTCACTTACCGATGAAGACAACTGAAGATCTAAGACTTTCTTTGATGACAATTGCTGTATACGAACATTTGAATTCTTAATTTGTCAACTTTGTGAAAATTATATATCATTTTACAAAAATGTATATTGTGCTTACAATTTTATAGTGCTGTTATTAAATTATGGTTTACATTGATATATATTTAATACTATTACAAAAATGTATATTATGTTTTCAATTTAATAGTGCTGTCAGATAGTAAATGTAGTCTAGTTTTCATAATATATGTCATGTGTAATACTGATAGCAAGCAAAAGTGCAATATTTGTAATAAAGTTATGAAAATTAAGTTTTATTATTTTTTACAAGAACTTGGTCCTCTGATTTTATGCATATAATGATACAATTAACTATAATTAAATATACAACCCCTTAAAAACGGCAAAGACAAATGACACATTTTAAGAAGAAGCCAAATATCAAAACCATAAAATACAGAATATGTGTCAATTAAAACAATACTGGTACAAGACTGAAACACGATACTGCAATAAAATTTTAAAAATAAACAATACTGGTACAATACTGGAATACAATACTGGAATAAAATTTTGTTCCAGTATTGTTAACAATACTGGTATACCAGTATTGTGATTGCCAAGTACAGGAGATCCTTAAGGTTTTCATAAGTCCCTATAGCAATAAGCTAGCTTTACTAGATCCCATTATAATTTTTTGGGATATCACTGACTGAAGTCTTAATGAAATTAATTGTCAGAAAATGACATAATTTGTCATTAGTTAATGCATTCCTTTCATCTTACCAGTATTTCACTAACGCTGTGACCTGTAGAGGATTCGGTTGGTCGGGGTATTGTCTCCTACAGGCATTATAAATGGCTTCTAGTCCAGGTGGTGTAATGGGAATTGAAGACTGTGAGTAATTTGATGAATATATGCTTTCTCTGTCTTCCATGTTTTGAACTATTCGGCTGTTCCCTTTACCTCCCTTTCACTTTAAACTGTTCAAAAATGTTTTTTTACGTAAATAACTTAAGCTACGAAGGGAGTAATACGTAGACCATCAAATACTTTGGTGTATTCTTAAAGGTACATGGACATTACTGGTTCCATTAGTCCATAATACATCAAATATTTGTAACAAATTCATTCTCGTTGTGTCTCTTACAACAACATATCTCTTTCCGTTTTCAGACCACCCAAATAATCTCGTCAAATCTCGTCACCCGGTGAATATATTTTAAAAATTTAAATAAAAATTTGGTAAATATAAATAGCTCTTAAACAACAACAACTATTGTAAACATAAAGAAATTTGAATTTGAAACGTTTTCGAGTTTATTAACAATATAGCTAAACACCATATGAATATTAAAATTAGTATATAAACAACCAAGTACGTTAAATTAGCTCTGAATTTCTTATTTTATTTACATAAAAAACTAAAACACCTGTACAACTGTCTTTCGTGTAAAATACATTATTGCTTACATCACATTCTTTTATTTTTAAGGGTTAGGATGTGGTTTAAGGAATGAACTAGAGATTGAATGAATAAAGTATCCATACTATAGAAATAAAGAATAGAGAATACTGGTGTTTTACGCTAAAAGAATGAGTTAAAAAGAAAATAATGGTTACTGAAAATACCAGAGTAAAGAAAATTTTCTAAAAGCATTTATAATTCATACACATTTCACTAAAATACCTTTAATTATAAAGTGTTATGTATATATGTCACTTGAAGAACGTCAAATTTGGGAAAACTAAGCTTAAGGAGTATTTCCATCGTGCATAACTCTGACCCTAGATGCTTTTGGATTAACTCTTTTATTTTGATTACTCATTTGGTGTTCAAAATTTTAGACCTTGAGAATAATTACTGATCATCAGTTATAAATCGACGAAACGAAATGCATGAGCACATCAAAACTGGTATCAATTAAAGAATGTATCATTTAAATACAAATTATTGTGTACATATACCACAATAGTAATTACGAACGCATAATTCAAAAGTTTTTAAATCCACAACAGATTTACTTTCAAAATATTGTAATAGTCTAAGTTCTGTGAATCATATCTTCAATGTCACTACCCAATGCAGTATTTGTGCAACGTTCGTAATCCTTGTATGAAAAAAAACGTTTTCCAAATGAAAATGGACCTGTTCCATTGATTTTGTCCCTTCTTCATACCGGATTTGACATGGGCAGCATGACGGGTGTCCTGCAGAAAGCACAGACTGCTTACTCTTCCGGAGAACCTGAGTCTACCCCGGTTTTTTTGGTGGGATGAATGTTTTTTTTATATTAGTTTTTAATTGTAGTGCATGTATTGTTTCGGTCTTCGTTGATCTCCGGAGTTTGTCAGTTGTTTTGATTTTCCCCTCCTTCAAATATCCCTTTGGTATTTCTTGACTTTACATGTTAAACACAGCTTTTGTTAAGCGATCGTCTTCAAATGTTACCAGTCTGTTCCAGTGACGAATTACATATACATCATGTTAAACCAGTGTCGAAATTGACTCAGTATCCATCCTATACCACCATAAATGGCCAGAATAGGCGCGAATCTATGCACACCAAGGTAATACCAGATCGCCCTATTTTGAACATTGTCAACTGCTTGATACTTTTTTACGTCCCCAGATACAAGATGCGTAGTCAAGAATCGGTGTAACACACGAGTAAAATAGTTTCTCGTAAGACTGAAATCCCAAGTCATTCAGACCGTGAATAATTTTACCGAGAGCTCTCCCTGCACCTTTAGCGAGAGTCTCTGTATGTATATTAAAGTTACATTTACATTACAGTTAAAATTCACCCCTAAGTATTTGTAGTTTTCCGCTGTTTCCAGAAGATTATTACCAATCGAAAACTCAAAATCATTTTGTGCCCTACGACCTTTACGAAAATGTGCGCACGTAGACTTGCTGGTGTTCATCAGAACCAATGTGCGCACTTAGACTTGCTGGTGTTCATCAGAACCAATGTGCGCATTTAGACTGGCTGGTGTTCATCTTTTACACCATTTGTGAAGTGCGTTCAGTATTTGCTGAAGCTCTTCCTCGCCTTTTGTGAACATAACAATATCACCCTCGTAAAGTAGAACAGATAAATGTATCCTGGTTTTATAAAAAAATATTGCGAGTGGATTCAAATATTCAGCAATGGTGCATGTGGTAGAAAAGTGAAGATCCAGAACATATACCTCAAAGAGAGTTGTTTCGGTGAATATCTCTAGACTATAATAGGAGAATTTAATTATACAAAAGAAAACGTCGAGCGAAACGAGACAAGCACAAACTAGAATACGTCCCAATATTCTGATTTCTTGACATAAAAAAATCCTGCCAGAAATTTAGGGGGGTGGGGGGGGGGAGACGCCGGGTCCACCCTTGGATCTGCCTCTGAGAAGTTCTTAACCGAACAAAGATGTGGAATAAAATATATCGTTAGTAGTATAGATATAAAAGTTCTGCCTTGTATGTATTTTGATGGGACCAATGGTACTTGGCGGGGAGGGAATCGGGAAAATGAACACCCTCGTTGAGGGGTTGGGGAAGGTGGGGGTCCGTGAGAACTATAAAGAAATGGAATATATGTTTAAACAACCAATATAGCATATGTGTAGATAGACTTACGGAAGTAAAATTAAAGCATGAGATGGAGAGAAGAAAGAATTACCGCGACAATGGAATTAAATGGAAAGAACTACCGATTGACCGGAGATATGAGATCGAGGATATGAAAGCTTGGGGAAAACAGACTCATGTACTTTGGCCGGGGAGGGGAGAAGGTCAAATTTGGGCATGCAGCCGACTGAGCAAAGAGATTGGGCACCTCTCCAACCCACACAGAAAGTTCAAAATCGCCAGTTATGGAATGCAGTACTCGCAGAAAGGGAGATATGAGTTTTACGACTACGAGTTGACGTGGACCTCGACCTACCAAAATCATGACATTGGAGACCTGTGACGGCAAAGCAGCGAAAGTGTGGATCGAGTTTAGAAAGAGGGTCCTTGGTCATGTTGGTGGAGGGAGAGGGCAAGAAGACCTGCGTGGTCACTGAGTAGACAAGACAAGTAAGGGGATTGCTCAATTTCCAATGTGGATAGAACTTAAGGTAAGGTCTGGACCGCATCGTGATTTTGATTTTTTTAGGAGTGGGTATAATAAATGGATGGGTTCAATAACCAAAATGAACGCGGTTTTTGAAACTGCCACAAATTCGGGAGGGTATATTAAAGAGATGAGATCAACTAAAATGAACACGTTTGTTGAAACTGTCGAAGCCCTGAGCATGGTCTCAAAGGGTATTCGCAGATGAAGAAAGATCAGCTGGTGGAATTGATCAAAGCGAAAACAGCCGAAAATTTGCACTCATCCCCAAACCCCAACCCAGGAAGGAGATCGTGGCCCAAGTGAACCAACACAGCAAGCCCCGGCTACACAAGCATCTACTGTTTGAGATGGTGAAGGAGAAGATCAGGAAGACGCCGGAAACATGATTGAGATACACTCGCCGGAGAAAGCTCGAAGGAGGTGTTCACTACCTGGAAGATAACACCTGTTGCTAAAACGGATGTCCATTCCTTCATCCAGATCTCATGGTCGCTGAGGAAGGAGATAATAGAAAATTGTGGATTGAAGGGGACCAAGCTTAAAGTTGTGTTGCACTGCAACTTTGTAAAGATCAACCCCACGTGCAGAGGGAGCGATGAGGATGATTGGCACTTCCATTCGGGAAATCAGATCAACACTGAGGACACAGACCTAATTGAAACTTTCGACGAGATGGACCAGAAGATGGTCCAGTGGACCTCGATCTGAGAAGAGCGGCTGGACGTTGAAGGTGATCGTTAAGCTGCAGCTCAGTATCAACAAGCGGAGGCCGCTGGCCGGCTCGCAGTACACAGTTCTGCCGGCGTGGATCAAAGTTAAAAAAAACGTGATCAACGTGAAGAACGCCGACGCCGAGTGTTTTAAGTGAACCATACTTTCAGCCGTGCACCACGAGGAGGTAGATCAAAAGAACGCGGATAGAGTAAGCCAGTACTACAGTGAAAAGGAAAGCTGAGCCTGGAAGGATGGCATTCCCGGTGATCGAGCCTGAAAGATTTCGGTAAGTTTGAAAAAACTAACCCGAGCCTTTCGTCAACGTATTCGGGAAAGACAAGGGGGAGATATACCCGCTGCGCATTTCAGATGTCACCAGAGAGCGGGAGAGAGACACCAACTTGCTGATGATCGCTAGAGGTGGGCGCCGGCACTACTGCTGAATCAAGAACATGTCCTGCCTCGTTTTGAGCCAGATATCACATCACGGTGGTCAGATGTGTCTGTGCTACAGGTGCTTGAACCACTTCCACAGCAAGGAAGGCCTCGAGACCCAGAAAGAATATTGCGCCAAGCACAAAGCAGTCAGGATAGAGATGTCTGGCGAAGGAACTTACCATGCAGGGTTTCGAGAACAATGTCCCCTATCGGAAGCACACACCGTCGGTATTTTGCTATTATATCAAGTGCTTCGACGACAATGTCTTCACCACACCAAGGAATCGGTGCTTTATACCAATCTTCGTTGAAATTCCCGAGAAAGACATCAAGGCTTCAACAAGCCGATGGTAATTATGGCAGAGGATAAGAGTAACACTAGGTTGCCACACAGTACTGGATATGTAACGGTGAGCTCGGAGAAGATAAGGTGGGGGACCATTACCACTTCACCGGGAAATATCGTGGCTTGGCACACAACGAGTGCAACTTGAAGTTCAAAGCACCGAAGTTCATACATGTGTTAATTCTTTCATAACCTGGCCGGATATGACAGCCAATGTTTCGTTATCAAGAACCCGGGATCGACGGAAGGACCTTCCACGTGTATCCTCAACACAGAGAAGAAGTACATCTCATTCACCAAAAGGATTCAAGTGAATGAGTACAAGACCAAGGACGGGGAGATGAAACCTCTCTACCAGCGTTTGTGGACAACCTCAAGTTCATGTCCCACCCCGACAACTTTAACCTGGCCTGATAGGACAGCCAATATTTCGTTATCAAGAACCCGGGATCGACGGAAGGACCTTCCACGTGTATCCTCATGCCAGGATAGTGCACGATAAGGTACTACCAGAGGAACGGGTTCGGCCGGTACTGGACTGTGGATAAACTCGGCATCTAGAACATGAGTCGGAAGATCAGACACACCTCGTGTTAGGACACCATGTATGACATCGACATGAAGAACGCGTACCCTACGTACCTTGCTGTCCTGGTATTGCCATGAAAATGGGATCGAATGCAGAAGGTTTAACGACTACAAGATCGTACAGAGAGACGAGTACCAGGCGCCGTGGCACTGACAGATACGAGGTCAAGACACTCCTCCTGGCCATTCTGAACGGGAAAAAGTGAAAAGTCACTCGCGATCGAGAATCCGGAATGGCCCAAGGAGTACTATAACGGGATGCGGCACATCATGACAGCCGTTATCGAGTTGAGACCGGACTTACATGAGCTGGCAAAGAAATCAAAGGAGAAGAGAGGCATCGACTACAACATCGAGGGAACCCAGATGAACTACGTGGTTTGCAGTCTTTGAAACAAGGCTTTCATGACAGCGTTAAACTACCTGACTGAGCAAGACATTGAAGTGGGATCTCTTGTGTTCGACGGGTTGATGATTTACAAAGACATCGTGCCGCAGTCGAGAGATACTCTAAAAGTGCCCGTAAAGGGTGAAAAAGGACATGGACTTCAAATTCACCTTCACCAACAAAGACATGGATGAAGGCTATGATATACCCCTGGACGCCACGGCTCAGACAGCAGACGTCAGCTTGCTCCTACGTAATGGTGTGTACCTCTACAACTACCGGTATATGGACGGGTTCGATAAAACTCCAGGACGCTGAGTTGCCGCCTCGTATAAAATATCCGAATATAAATGCCCAGTCCATATGTAAATGACCAACTCTATAACCCCCATGAATTATTTATTAAATCACGCTACGGTCCAGACCTGCGCGGTAAGTTCATCTTCACCCCCACCATCCTCCATGATGAAATTTCTAATCCAGGTTCTACCCTTGTCTTGTTTACACCCTGTCAGTGTGTTCTTGCTCTCTCCCTCTTCCAATGCAACTCAACACTTTCGCGGCTTTGCCGTCTCCGGTCTCCAATGTCATGATTTTGATAGGTCCAAGTCCACGTCAACTCGTAATCGTAAAACTCATCTCTCCCTTTCTGCGAGTACTGCATTCCATAAATGGCGATTTTGAACTTTCTCTGTGGGTTGGAGAGGCGTCCGATCTCTTTGCTCAGCCGGTTGAATGCCCTTCTCCCCTCCCCGGTCCGAGTACAATAGTCTGTTCCCCCCCCCCCCATGCAAACTTCCCCTGGTACACTTCCATGTCCTCCATCTCATATCTCTCGTCGATTTTAGTCCTTCGTCTCCATTTAATTGCATCGTCGCCACCACGATGGCGGCCCTTTTTTTCTCTCCATCTCACACTGTTCTTCCATATTAAAGTGTATCTATATTGGTTATTTTTATATATATATCCCCTGACCCCAACCCCTCTCTCATCCCTCAACGAGCGTGTTCTTTTCTCAGATTCCCTCCCTGCCAAGTACCACAAATACCGCTCAGAACTGTCATATCATTACCATTTATTACAATGAAGTCCCTGTTTAGTTCCACCTTTATGAAAAATGTATAACAAAATACATTAAAAAGGGATTATATATATTGGTGAGAATTTAACAAGAATATATATGTTGTTAATTCTGTTTTGATCCCACCCCGATGGAAAAACAAACACATAGAAGGTGGGACTTGAACGGGATTAATATACTAGTATAAGAGTCTATTTTTATTAAAAGTGTCTTATATTCAATCTTGAAGTTGTTTAGTCCCACCCTGAAGGAAAAATATAACAAAACGCATGGAAGATGCGACCACCTGGGACTAAAGTAGGGTTATGCCGCTAAGTTGATACAAAGGCTACTACAGAAAAAAGAAAAGAAACTAACCAAGTCCTTAAAGTTTAGTTACCCCTAATAGATGGTGTACTCGCGCTTAATAATCCAAACTTTAAGGATTACCTATATCTTATCAATAGTGTCCCAGTGAACTTGAAATTAAAGAAACCACAGACATTGTTCATTTCGATGGAAGTTTATTCGTTGATGCAATGCATGCGAGAGCAGAAAACTAATCACATGTCCCTAATTACAAATCGAAAGTAGATTTAATAGTTACTTTCTGATTTCCAATAGTAATTAGTCTCATGTGACGTCAAAGTGCCCGCTCAGGTTTATTTTGCCTGGCCAGAAATGTCCATCTTAATTAATAACTTATCAACTTCTGAGAAACTGAAAAGAATACGTTCTCATAATGATCTTATTCAGTTTGCAGCTCCATTTATAAAAAAAGTCTCTCGAACTTAGGAAAGTGGACTCTACAACTGCATAGATTTTGTACAAGTTTGTGTATGCTATATTGATGAGACTTTATTCTACTTTGTTTATTATGTTCATTTTGTTTGCTGTCAACCCCTAGGGGTATAAACATGCATTTCAAATAAAGATTATAATCAAAAAGATAACGGAGGCATCATATGTAAGGTTTTCGAAACAGAAAGTTCATTTAAAATTCGAAAAATATTGGCGTTCCTAGGTAATTATATATGCAGTGCGCTCTAACGTCACACGAGCCCAGAAAATTCTTTAAAATTCCGTTTGTCGTGAGATAAATTTTAGACTACCCATTATTTGACTGATTTGTATAGCAGAACAATGCACAATATGTACATACATTATCGAAACGCGAATAGTGCAATGTCAATTGATAAAAAAAAGAACAATACAAGGCGGAAATAAACCATATCCGTCTGTTAAATTCGTGTCTGGTTTTGTATTTTAATCACACTGATCCATTTCCGAAAATTTATGAATGCAGGGCCACTAAATAAATGGACCCTTATTCCGACGTTATTGCAAACCAGCCCGTTGTAATAGACAATGTAAGCTTGTTATCAGAGCGTTCAGTAAATAACGGAACACATTAATGTTGCATTTTAACTACTGGTACTATATGTGTGAGCATAAAATATGCCATCGATTCTTCAAGTAATCATGACATGAGTCATAGATTTTTATTTCCCCTGATTTAAAAAAGTATTTATTCATTAAAAACATACTAACACATCTCTCATTTTAGAAAGTGAACAATTATTTGCTTTCTAGTAAAGGATCAAACATTTGATTATAAAAAAAATTGCGGAGAGGAGGGACTGGTACTAGACTAAAGGGAGGATTTGAAAAAAAAATACAGGCTCAAAATTTGGGGAAAAGAAAAGGAATGCTAACTTTTTTTGAAATAAGGCAAAGCTGAATATTACCTGTAATAATAGCAGGCTCATGGACCCACTGGAAAATCCTAGATCACTTCCTCGGCACCTGTAAAAATAAAAAGACATAAATTTTAAAGGCATTTTTTGTTTTAAAACTGAATTTAAAATTAGTCTTAATATTCCTTTAGTAGATGAGTGATTCTCTATTCTACTAGCAGATAACAATTTGTTACCCTGGTTTTATGCATTTATTTCCCTGTTCTAGAAGAGAAAATGGAGGGTTTGATTTGATACCTAAAAAAGACAAACATTCGTGGATCTTCTATAAAAAGATGCAACAAAAAGAACGAAATTTGAGATTGTTATAAAAAAAATTAAAGTTCAGAAAATGCATCTAAGAAAATTATTGGCAAGATTAAATGCAAGGAATCTGGAAAGTAGGTATTTCGAACAAAAATGTGGAATCTGTTCCAAATAATTGGAATACATGTCAATATCTTAATTTCATATAGAGTTTTGTTATTCTTAGGCCCCAGAAAATTAATTCCTAGATTTTCATCCCTGAGGGACCCAATTTTTTTTTTAATACTCTTATAACAGAGTATTTGTCATGGTTTGAAATAAGATTTTTCCTGCACATGCCTCAAGGGCAAGTCAAGACTGAAATTCACTTTTTCTACAATAAATACATCAAATCAAGTGGTTTGTATAGACTATATCAATTATAGTCACATGAAAAGTTTAAATGTTAATAAAAGGTAGGTATTGTAACTTTGTGACATTGGTAATAAACCTATCAGTCAAAACCTTGTCATTTGCATGAATATTGAACTAATATATGAGAAATGAACTGCAATGGAGACCTGAGCAAATTCGAGAATTGTTATCAAGAGGCAATTACATAGTCCTCAACAAAGAAAATACTTTATACTCTTTAAACATATATCAGTTGCATGATTTGTTGTCTGGTATGCATGCATGATTACTAATTTAATGCAATTGATATATGAAGAAGATCTCCACATTCTCACATTTGTCAATTGAATAGTTCTAACATGTCTAAGGCTGTATAAATTAATTTTGTAAATCCAAATTTCTTTTATATAAGAAGACAACAATAACAAGTTTGATAATCAATATATTTTCCAACACAAATTGAAATAAACAAATGTGGCTGGGGCATATAGATTTACCCTTGTCTGTCCGTACATATGTCCCGATTCGATTAAGTTTTGGGTTTCGGTCCATTTCTCAGAAACCTATTATAATATTTCAATGATATTTCACCACTACAGTCCTCTTGTATAGTATAACACAGCTCAGCAAACTTGGGTCACTATGACCTACATTTCTTGCTTCAGTGACTTTGGTTAAGTTTTGCGTTTAGCTTCATTTCTCATAAACCTATAGTAATATATCAATGATATTTCACCACTACAGTCCTCTTGTATAGTACAATGCAGTTCAGCAACACTTGGGTTGCTATGACCTACATTTCATGCTTCATTGACTTTGGTTAGGTTTTGTGTTTAGCTCCATTTCTCAGAAACCTATAGTAATATATCAATGATATTTCACCACTACAGTCCTCTTGTATAATGCAACGCAGTTCAACAATTGCATCACTATGTTCTACATTTCATGTTTCAGTGACTTTAGTTAAGTTTTGCTGTTAGGTTCATTTTTCAGAAACATATAGTAATATATCAATGATATTTCACCACTACAGTCCTCTTGTATAGTACAATGCTGTTCAGCAACACCTATATTGTTTTTAGGCGGGGCATCCGTGTCTTATAGACACATTTTCTACTTTAACTAATTTTAAATTTATTATAATTGCATTTCACAAGTTCCAATCAGATGTACAAATTCAGGGAATTGGGTAATCGTCCTTTGTTAAAATCCCATATCCCATCAGATCAGCAACAAACTCAATTCTGGTTCACGTTAGGAAAACAATCTATGATTTGTCTGTGTACCTAAATCTTTATTCTCCAAGATAGGAGGGCAACTGGCTTTGAAAATTCACTTGCCCCTTGGATATCCAGCACGGTACAGGGAATCGGGCACCCACTTATTTTTAACCCAGTTTGTATCTGGAATTTTCATGTCTGTACCACTAAATTAGGAATGATTTTTGCTCTTTATTGGCTGTAGTTAGTTTTGATTTCAAATGCTTGACCAGTATGTTTTGGAATCAAATATGCTAGGTTTATTACCTATGGGGAAACTATTGGTGAAAGGTTTAAAATCAGTTCTCTATTGCACTGATGATCTTTTAGTCTGAGAACAAAGAGGAAGAGTTTACCCTATGGAATTATCAATGTTTCCAATTACCTACCCAATCAAGCTTCATTATACTGACTCTAAAAGATTATGTTAATAAAGGAAACAAAGTTTTATGAATTCTAACATCTGCAGTAAAATGGATGGAAATTGCTTCCTTTTTAAATTGCAAATTCATAAATTTTACAATGAGCATGTTATTAGTTAATCAAAATTGGATTTAGGAAAATGTCAACCTTTTCCTTTATGCTGAAGAACCAAAACTTTTTTATTTGGTGTAAGTATATGGCTTTGCATTTGAACAACCTTTTGTATTTAGTTTCATGTAGTCCGTGTAAATTTTCTTCTCTTTGAAAAATAGTCACAGGTGCATTATGGTAATACTCAATTTAACTCAAAGTTAGATTATGCCAGGTGATAGTCTGCCATATAAAACATTTATATTGTAAATGGAGAGGAATTATTGATGGGGCATTGGAATTGATGTGCTCTTCTATTTTGAATTTTTCATCCTGATATGCACCTGGTTGCCACTGGACGTTAAACAATAATTCATCCATCCATTTTGAATTTCATATGCAGATGAAATTAGAATAGTCCTTTTTGTCAAATGAAACAATAAATGGGACTGCTGACAGTAATAATAGAAATCTTGTATATCTTTTTTAACACTGTGTTTAAAAATAGACAACTTTCAAATATAGGTATCTAATAGATTTTAAAATAAAAAATGCTTTCGTTGGATCGTTTACTACAACTAAATAGCATGCTTTTTCAGTTTGATAATTTTTAGAAAAAGGTGATCTTATTATTGTTGATACTATTTTACAGGGGTCTGGACTGATAAAAGCTGGATTTGCAGGAGATCAAATTCCTAAACATCATTTTCCAAATTTGTGAGTATTGTTCAGAAATGTTGGTTAGGATGATCAGAAGATATTTGTTGAAAAAGACAATAAATGAATAAATTAAATATTGCAAAAATTTAAAAATACATTTTTTGGGTATTCCCAAACCCCTCCCATTCCATTACTAATTTTATCAATCCTAGCTGGTATGCTCCAAAGGAAATTAAGCTATGAAAATGCAAGTAAATTTCATACATGATTTTAGGGATTTTATTTTCTGACACTGGGCATGCTGGGTGGAAGGTTGAAATAAAGTAACAGATTCTGATATCTTTATAATTCATTGTTTAGAGTTAAGTGTATCCAACATCAAAACATTATGATTGGTCAAAATTGTTGGATTACCCACAATTCACTAGAATTGTTGTTCAATGCTTTTCCTTTATACTAAAGGTTTAAAAAGTACATTGTATTCAATAAGTTACACTATTGTAAATGAAACAGTATGAAGTACATGGTATAGAAGTAACATATTTTATCAAGATCAATATTTGATAGTTATCTATTTATTGTTTATTAAATCAATACAGGTTATTTTAACAGCCAGGTGACAACATATGGTACATAGAAATTTATTAGATCATACATTTTATGCATTGTTATAGTGTGTATCATGAAAATATAATTATATTACAGTTAATATTGAATAAAAGTTTTCTTACATGCTTTTCTTGTTAGCCCTACACAAAACTTTAAGAAATAACTTGATCAAACTGTTATGTTATCCCAAAAAATAAAAGGATGATTAAATCCATTCTTGGGATAGTTCCCATCAAAATATATTTAAAATGTGGTTTTCTTTTTAGCTCACCTGGCATAAAAGACCATATGAGCTTTTGCCTTCACTTGGCGTCCGTCGTCGTCTATCGTTAACTTTTTCAAAAATCTTCTCCTCTGAAATGGCTGGGCAGATTGGATCGAGGCTTCATAGGAATGATATATGACATGCCCTCCACAACAATCCTTATTTTATATTGATCCGATGAAAAACATGGCCACTGTTGCTAAAAATAGAACATAGGGGTAAATTGCTGTTTTTTGCTAATAACTCAAAAACCGTTACAGATATCGAAAATCTGACACACGGTAAAATTGATCAGCATGACAAGATCTACCTACCCTGAAATTCTGAAGGAAATTCCAAAACCCATTTAGGAGTTATTGCCCATTTAGGAGTTATTGCCCTTTTTTTGTCAAATTTTCAAAATTTTCACATTTTTCGTCATTTATCTCCAAAACTATTTGAGATAGAAGTAAATGTAAATTTGAAAAATGTTTGCCATGTTGAGATCTTTTTTTTTTTTTTTAACCATTCATAACTTTATTGCACATTATTGCTGTTTTAACAAATTACTTGGTTACAGCATTGGCCAAGTATCTCTGTGAATTAGTTACTAAATATCCAGAGAAAATATTTAGTAAATTTACTTATACTAATATTAGTTGTACATGATATATTAGACAATTTAGATATTACATCAAATTCACATGTTTACGGAGTTTGTTTCTTTCTTTTCCGATATGGTTCTGTGATTATTAAAAGAAAAAAAAAAAGTGTATAAATTATACACGTATGTTTTGATTTAAATGTGTATTTGGATTAACCCTATATCGAAGTATAATTGCTTATTTCTAGACAATTTTAGGGATATTTGAAATTAGGTAGGTATCTCTACAGTACAACTACAATTACTCAAAACAAATACACGTGACCTTGACAAACTTTGTAGACATGCTTGTTTGTTGTGAACACATACCTATTGACCTATTTTTAAAGTAGTATTCATATAATTGAACGTATATATTAACCTATGTAGTATTCATATAATTAAACGTTTTTGCCAATAAATTACCTGGCTTTTCATTTCTAAAATTGAAAATTTCAACAATGTTTTCTACTTCTTTCTTGAATAAACAAAATACATCAATACTTTTTTCCTTTTGGTTACTTACATAATATGCTTTATATACTGAGAAATAAATAACAGTGAGAAGAAAATTGAGTTCATAGTAGGCGATATCATCTATTTTATATCCTAAGATTAATGTTCTCAAACTAATAACATGTTCTCCAATTTTTAAATATTTTAACAGGTCTTTGATTTTAGACCAAAATATATTATTGTAAGAGCAAGACAGAAAAAAATGTTCATAATCTTCCTTAATTTTGCAAATAGGACAAAGATTATCACTAACTAATTGCCATTGCATTAATAAAACTTTGCAGGGCAATATAAAATGCACTAATTTCCATCTGAACATTTTGAACTTATTATCTTTTAGATATGAAAAGATAAATTTAAATAATTTTTGAAAAGATGGAATAGATTTCTCATTAAATAATTTATCCCATTTGATAACCCCAATAGGTACGTCTAACGGATTTTGATTTAGGACGGTCTGATATATACATTCTTTTTCTATTTTCAGTAGATCCTGTTTTACAAACAGTATTTTTTTGTCATCAATTTTGATTTTAGTTTTAGCTGAAGATTCTGACCTAATGGTATCAAGCCAAATTTTTGGAATCGCTTTTTTTATTTGTGATAATTCTGATATCCAATTACATTTATTCTCAAATTTTGATAATATGTTGAGATCTACCTACCCTGAAATTTTAAAGGAAATCCCAAAACCCATTTAGGAGTTGCCCCTTTTTTGTCAAATTTTCAATATTTTTTCATTCAAAAATCTTCTCCTCTGAAACTGCTGGGCCGATTGGTTTGAAACTTAATAGGAATGATCTATGACATGTACTCTACAAACGGTCCTCAATTTATTTTGATCTGACATAAAACATGGCTGTCGTAGCTAAAAATAGAATATAGGGGTGCATATGTTGTTTTTGGCTTATAACTTTAAAACTGTTACAGATATCAAAAATCAGACATGGGGTAAAATTGATCAGCATGACAAGATCTACCTATCCTGAAATTTTGAAGGAAATTCCAAAACCCATTTAGGAGTTATTGCCCTTTTTTCATCCAATTTTCAAAATTTAACATTTCTCGTCATTTATCTCCAAAACTATTTGAGATAGGAGTGAAATGTAAATTTGAAAAATGTTTGCCATGTTGAGATCTACATACCCTGAAATTTTAAAAGAAATCTCAAAACTCATTTAGGAGTTATTGCCCTTTTTTTGTCAAATTTTCAAAATTTTAACATATTTGGACTTTTATCTGTTGCCTGACAAAAGGACCAAAAATAATACCAACATATAAACATCCACATGGAATTCATAAAAAACTCAGAAACCACTGAACCAAAGTTGCAATAGTCTTTAGGTGATCCCTTGAAGAATTTTGTCCAGCATGTCAGCAGTCCAACCAGGACTACCACCATCAGGGAACATATTTTAACATTAAACCTTATGAAAAATAAATCTTCAACTAATTTTCCCTGAACAATTGCAACAAACTTGGTCAAATAGTTGATTAATTGTCCAATGAAAACCAGACTGCAGGTGAGCGATACAGGCTCTGGTGAGCCTCTTGTTTTTTTTTTTTTTGAGAAGGAATGATTGTCTGTTTTAAGAATAGAAATAGAGTATTTGTATTTAAACTGAATAGATGAACCCACAAAAAAGATATCGAATTTGTATACTACAATTAAAATCATTTCATGAGATAAAATCAAGAAAATATAAAAGATGCAGGTAGAAATGTATTGTAAATTTCTGACAGTTAGAGCTACTACAGATGTGGATACAAAGACTACATAAATATTGTTAAAGATATTAGAAGTGAAATGTTTTATATAATACATATATAAATATCAAATATATCAAAAAGTCTTCATTAGTAATTGAATATCAATATAAGTAAAATTTCTAAAATAGAAACAACAGTAATTCACATTAAAAATTATCATTCCTCATGTCAACTTTACCAACCAATCATTTAATGATTGATACAGTCATTCAGATTGATTTGTTTAATTTTTGTTCTTGCCAGTTTGGATATGCACTGATCATAATTTACAATATAAATTGGCCATTTATTGTACAATCTTTTTATAATTTGGAAAAGAAATTTAATGCAAGATATTGAGGCAAAAAAATACTTAGTGATCTCCTAAAAAACCTAAAGACAAGCAGACTGCATTATAACAAATTCGAAATATCCTAATGATAACATAAAGACCAAAGATACCGTGTTATAACAGAGGAAAAAGAAATGACAGCCATCAGCATCTTGATACATATAATACACACATAAAATAGTGTGAAAATTCATTGAAAAAAAATTCTGACCATTTTTTTATATTTTAGTATTGGTAGGCCTAAACATGTACGAGTTATGGCAGGAGCTTTGGAAGGAGATGTCTTCCTGGGACCAGATGCAGAGGTAATAGATTAAGTATACAGTGTTTATGTAGTATGAAAACATCATTGATAAATTTTTACAGATTTTAAATTGTCATATTTAAACCTGTTGTCATATTGTAAATAACTGCATAATATTAATTTGATTACCCAATTAGATTTTATTGAAAGATTTTCATATCTGCCCTGCTTCAAATCATCCTGTCTGAAATTTTTTCAGCTCCACCCTGGAAACAAAATAAAAACTCTTTTTTCTTATTTTTGGTAAACTTCCTGTTTCAAATGCTTGCCTAGGCATCTGTGATGGATCATGGGGGCTCAACCCACAGAGCTGCCTAGCGAGTCCCCAGGTGGCAGATAGGGGAGACCCTCTCGTTGGAGGGGTTGTCAGGTCATAAGACCATAGTGCACGATAAAGACCCCTTTTGTAGCTTTCGAAAAAGAGTAGGCTGATGGCCGCTACAGAAGGCTAAATTATCTGACCCTACCCAACCATCCTCCTTTTACAGTGGCAGTCAAAATTGGTTTCCCTTTGGGTCCCATCCCACCCCTAGTTGAATTGTTTGATAAATTGAACTGGCTCTCGTCCTGAAGAACCATGAAATATTTGCCACTGGACGTTAAGCAACAATCAATCAATCAATCAAATGCTTGCTTTTGTCAGTGATAATTAGACTTAAATCTGACATAAAAAATTAGAAATGGGATTCTCTCTCTTGGTCACATATTAAGTTTAACTGTCTTTATGTCATGATACTGCCTTTGGTTTTGGTGTCAGCCTAATTTATGTTCTATTTGTCACGTGCTATTTTATCACTTCATCTCCTCCGTGAATTTGTTTACTTTAGCCCTATCTATAATTTTCAAGAGATCAAAAGGCTTTAATATAGTAAATTATCATAAAGATTTTACAGCACAAAATAATGTTTGATATCAGTATAGAAACAATTATCAAAATTTTATATTTATTGATATATTTTTGAACAGGAGCACAGAGGTTTGTTAACGATCAAGTATCCAATGGAACATGGTATAGTAAATGACTGGAATGATATGGAGAGAATATGGCAGTATATTTATTCTAAAGACCAATTACAGACATTCTCAGAAGAGGTTCATATTATACAATAAATTCTTGTCACAGTTTTATAGAAAGGAATAGCTGTTTTATTACTGTTATTTTTCTTAAACACTACAAGTTCAATTTCTCTCCCCTAGCACCATTTGAGGTGGAATTCATTGCTATAGATTTATTATCTCACACCTCCACAATTAAAGCTTTGCATAAATCTGGTTGATGTATTTTTGTTTTACACTCTGATATGTAAATTTGCAGCATTTCTAATTTGAATATGATGGAATTTGTGACTTATAGATATAACATTGTATAATAATTTTAAGAAAAAGTTAAAAAAATTATGGTAAGAATTAGAGGCTGCTTTTTTTTAATTTCCACACTGCTTAATACTTATTTTTTGTGTTATTCCAGAAAATAATTTTTTTCATTTAATAATATGAAAGAAATCTAGTCTGTAGTTTATTTTTCATCAGCAATTTTACACATCTGTTTCTTTGACTGAGAATTGAAAGACCAAACTATTTCTATTCCAGCATCCAGTCTTATTAACTGAGGCACCTTTAAACCCAAGAAGAAACAGAGAAAAGGCTGCAGAAATATTCTTTGAAACATTTAATGTGCCAGCCTTATTTATATCAATGCAGGCTGTTCTAAGTCTGTAAGTTCCAGCAATATTTATGTGTTATTATAGGTTTAAACATATAATTCAAATGAGATGAAGTTTAGGATTGAAATATCTTAAAGAAAATTTGTAAATGTGTTGAACTTTTGTGTTCTGAAATAATGAATTTTATCTGCATTGTACCAGAATAATCTGTATGTTACTGTACACCCTGATAAATGATATTTCTTTCAGCATTTTCAGATGATAAGGTGCTGCTTGATGGTATTTTTCATATATTTAAATATTGTTTTTGACCGTAAAATATAGGTCAAATTTAGTTTTGTGAGCTTACTCTATATTTACATATTCTTCACCTATTTAACAGCTTGGTTGTCTTGCGGTAGCGTACTCGCCTAAGACATTAAAATTGGTATTTGCTGCTTCTCGCCAAGCATGCGGCATCTAGGTGTAAGATCAAAGATATTCTGGTTGGATCAGAGTCAGTATAATATGTCCTAGTGGGGTTATATGTCTTCCTGCGGACAGTTACCTTGTGAGCTAGCACATTAAAATCCGACCCAGCGTGTCGGTATAGTACAAAGCAGGGATCATATTCATTATCATATCAACATATTCTCGTCCTGATATACACATGGCTGCTATTGGATGTTAAACAACAATTCATCCATCTTTACCTGTTTATCAAGGTATTGCTGATATTTTACAGGTATGCCACAGGAAGAACAACAGGGGCTGTGTTAGATTCTGGTGATGGGGTCACACATGCTGTACCTATTTATGAAGGTTTTGCTATGCCACATAGTATTATTAGATCAGACATTGCTGGTAGAGACGTAACAAGATATCTTAGATTATTATTGAGGAAAGAAGGCCATTATTTCCATACATCTGCAGAATTAGAAATAGTTAGAACTATTAAACAGGTAAGGACATTCAATATACAGTTGACTCAATAACTCAAAGTTATTTGGACCATCAAAAGTTATTTTAAATGAGAAGAATTATTAGATATCACAGAAGATATAATGTAAGGAACTGTCGTGGAATCATGTAAAAACCGATATAATTATACAGACTAGGTATAATCGGAAAAAGTGTTGAGACCCATTCCTATTCATGTTAAGGTTAATTTAAGTCTTGATAATTTTTAAACCCAATGACAACTTCTATTTTGAACAGATGTTAAAAAAACAAACATATAAAGTGATTTAAGAATTGTGGAAATCTTTTGCAATACCATAAGTTTTTCTCATGATAAGATTTATGTTTTATTTGTACAGAAAGCCTGCTATTTGTCTTTAAATCCATTAAAAGAAGAAACTGTTGAAGGAGACAAATCCCAGTATACATTACCTGATGGAAGTTCTATAGAGGTAACATCAATTATTATTACATTGTGTGTAGTGAAATACATGTTTCTGAGTGAAAGAAAATCCGATATTTCACCAAGTGAACAGAAAAGTCATATTTCATTCTAGGAAGTGAAGTAACACTAGCCCTCGCCAACGACATATCTATACAAAGGTCGAAACATAGTTGCATAAAATCATAACTACACACAGAGATAACTACATAAAAAAATTAAGTTTTAATATGTCATAAATCACATTTTCTCATTTTGAGTCATAATTTTGTTGATTGGCTGCTAGATTAAATAATACTTAAACTAGTTGGTTTCTAATTAACTTTTACAGTTAGGTCCATCTAGATTTAGAGCACCAGAATTACTATTTAGACCAGATTTAATAGGAGAAGAATTTGAAGGAATCCATGAAGTTTTAACATACGCAATACAAAGATCTGATATGGACCTGCGACGGATATTGTACTCAAATATAGTATTATCTGGTGGTTCAACACTTTTTAAAGGTAAATGAATTAAATCTTGCTTCAAATGCAGATTGAATTGAAGTCTTAATTCCCACAACTTAACTAAAGACAGGATTCTTACTTCCCACAAATTAAAGACAGATATAACTGTTATATACCCATGTGACAGCCATGCAATAAATGGTGTGCCAGACATGGGATCTGTCCTAATATTGGATAGAACTTACATTTGACTTTATTGTGTTTTTATATAATCAGCATTCAAAATGTAATTTTTTTTATACCAGTTCATTTTTAGCTCACCTGACCCAAAGGGTCAAGTGAGCTTTTCTCATCACTTGGCGTCCGTCGTCCGTCGTCGTCCGTCGTCGTCGTCTGTTAACTTTTACAAAAATCTTCTCCTCTGAAACTACTGGGCCAAATTGAACCAAACTTGGCCACAAGCATCATTAGGGTATCTAGTTTAAAAAATGTGTCCGATGACCCCGCCTGTCAACCAACATGGCCGACATGGCTAAAAATAGAACATAGGGGTAAACTGCAGTTTTTGTCTTATATCTCAAAAACTAAAGCAATTAGAGCAAAACTGACATGGGGTAAAAATGTTCATCAGGTCAAGATCTACCTGTCATGAAATTTTCAGACGAATCGGTCAACCCTTTATTGGGTTATTGCCCCTGAATTTTTAATTTTAAGGAAATTTTGCAGTTTTAGGTTATTATCTTGAATATTATTATAGATAAAGACAAATTGTAAACAGCAAAAATGTTCAACAAAGTAAGATCTACAAATAAGTCAACATGACCAAAATCGTTGATTGACCCCTTATAGGAGTTTTTGCCCTTTAAAGACGGCATTCAGCGTAAACTTTGCTTTTAAGATCTTTTCCTCTCAAACCACTGAGCCAATTGAGACCAGACTTTGGTGGAATGGTCCTTGGCTGGCCCCCTTCCAAACTTATGTCTGGCATCCCCGACTTCCATGGCTGCTGTTACAAAAAATAGAAAAAAAAAGGGGGGGGTGAATTTCAAAAACCTTCTTATATGAAACTACAAGGCCAGTTGGAACCAAAGTTGGCAGTAATGGTTTTTAGGAAGTTCTCTTTCAGAAATATGTCCAATGACCCGGACTGTTAACCAAGATGGCCGCCACAGCCGAACTTAGTTTAACATAGGGCCCTATGGGAAAATTCATTGAAAAATATTCTTGCCTTAAACCACTTGACCAATTGGAACCAGACTTGTCAGCAATGGTCCTTAGATGGTCCTCTTAGAGAGGTGTGTCTGATGACCCGGACTGTGAACCAAGATGGCCGCCACAGCTGAACTTAGTTTAACATAGGCCCTATAGGAAAATTCATTGAAAAATTGTGTTGTCTAAAACCACTTGACATATTGGAGCAGGACTTGGCGGCATTGGTCCTTAGGAGGTCCTTTTTCAGAAATGTGTCAAATTTCGTGGACTGTAAACCAAGATGGCCGCCACAACTTAGTTTAACATAGGACCCTATGGGAAATTCACTCAAAAATCTTCTCGTCTGAAACCACTAAGTCAATTAGAATTAGACTTGGTAGCAATGGGTCCTTAGATGGTCCTCTTTCAGAATTTTTGTGCGACGACCCAGACTGTCAACCAAGATGGCCGCCACAGCAGAACTTAGTTTAACATAGGGCCCTATGGAAAAATTAATTGAAAAATCTTCTTGTCTGAAACCACTTGACATATTGGAGCCAGACTTGGCAGCATTGGTCCTTAGGAGATCCTCTTTCAGAAATATGTCCGATCACGTGGATTGTCAAAAAAGATGGCTGCCACACTGAACTTTGTTAAATATTGGACCCTATAGAAAAATTCAGTTAAAAATCTTCTTGTCTGAAAGCGCTTAGCCAGTTGGAACAAGACTTAGCAGAAATGGTCCTTAAATGGTTCTCTTTTAGAAATGTATCCGTTGACCTGGACTAAACCAAGATGGCTGCCACGGCTGAAATTAGTTTAACACAGAATCCTATAGAAAAACCAGCCAAATTGACTGCAACACTTAAATTTTTAGGTCTGCTCAAGGTGAAAAGTTAAATCCAGGTGAGCGATACAGGCTCTTGAGAGCCTCTAGTTTAAAGTTTTAATATATTCTTTTAGCAGTTCAAATATAATGTCGAAATATTTAATGAGAATAAACATGTAACAATGGTATAAGTAATTTTTAGCTCACCTGACCCAAAGGCGTCAGTCGTCTGTTAACTTTTACAAAAATCTTCTCCTCTGAAACTACTGGGCCAAATGGAACCAAATTTGGTCACAAGCATTATTAGTGTATCTAGTTTAAAAAGTATGTCCGATGACCCCGCCTACCAACCAACATGGCTGATATGGCTAAAAATAGAACATAGTGGTAACTGCAGTTTTTGTCTTACATCTCAAAAATTAAAGCATTTAGAGCAAAACTGACTGGAGTAAAAAAATTTCATCAGGTTAAGATCTACCTGCCATAATTGTTGGGTTATTGCCCCTGAATTGATAATTCAAAGGAAATTTTGCAGTTGTAGGTTATTATCTTGAATATTATTATAGATTGATTGATTGATTAAATATTGTTTTACGCCGAGCTGGCGATATTTCAGCCAATATTACGGCGAGAACTTATCTAAACGGAGCTGGTTAAAATTGAACACAATTAAAACCAATTGACTATTTATAAATAAAATATTAACAACAGTATAAACAATAAAACAAATATGAGACAATATCACAGACTTGAGAATATTATTATAGATAAAGACAAACTGTAAACAGCAAAAATGTTCAACAAAGTAAGATCTACAAGCAAGTCAACATGACCAAAATCATTGATTGACCCCTTATAGGAGTTTTTGTCCTTTAAAGACGGCATCCAGCGTAAACTTTCCTTCAAAGATCTGCTCCTATGAAACCAATGTGCCAATTGAGACCAAACTTTGGTGGAATGGTCCTTGTCCAACAGACATGGCTGCTGTTACTAAAAATATAAAAAATGGGGGATGGATTTAAAAAAACTACAAGGCCAATTGGAACCAAAGTTGGCAGTAATGGTCCTTAGGAGGTTCTCTTTGAGAAATATGTTCGATGACCTAGACTGTTAACCAAGATGGCCGCCATAGCCGCACTTAGTTTAACATAGGGCCCTATGGGAAAATTCATTGAAAAATCGTCTTGTCTGAAACCACTGGACCAATTGGAACCAGACTTGGCAGCAATGGTCCTTAGGAGGTCCACTTTCAGAAATATGTCCGATTTCGTGGACTGTGAACCAAGATGGCGGCCACAGCCAAACTTAGTTTAGCATAGGACCCTACAGGAAATTCACTCAAAAATCTTCTCGTCTGAAACTATAGAGCCTCTTGGAACTAATCTTGGCAGCATTGGTCCTTAGATTGTCCTCTTCAGAATTGTGTCCGATCACCTGGATTGTCAACCAAGATGGCCGCCACGGCCGAACTTATTTAAATATAGGACCCTATAGGAAAATTCATTTAAAAATCTTCTTGTCTGAAAGCACTTAGCCAGTTTGAACAAGACTTAGCAGAAATGGTCCTTAGATGGTTCTCTTTTAGAAATGTGTCCATTGACCTGGACTGTCAACCAAGATGACTGCCACAGCTGAACTTTGTTTAACATAGAACCCTATAGAAAAACCAGCCAAATTGACTGCAACACTTAAATTTTTAGTCCTGCTCAAGTTGAAGTTAATTTCAGGTGAGCGATACAGGCTCTTGAGAGCTTCTGGTTTTACTATTAGGTTTGGTTGCTTGATTTAAAGTTCATATTTTTATGCCTTTATTTTTTTGTTGTAGGTTTTGGAGATCGTCTACTAAGTGAAGTGAAAAAGATTACACCTAAGGATATAAAGATTAGGGTAAATATTTATATCTTTCAGCCATATGTTTGACAGTATGTCGATCTCTAAAATTTTAGACTAATTGATGACAGAGACAAAAATTGTAGCACTACATTTATAATATTGCTTTGAGTATAACTCAGTAGGTTCTGGGTAATCCATTATTTTAAAAAATGAAGTTTTTAATAGATGAAACCAAATATTTGCCAGTGTCACAGTCTTTCTGTTTTTAATATAAGGTAGGGAATGTCACATGATTATAACAATTTTTAACATGTTAATACACTGAAGATTTTGATTTCAGATATCTGCTCCACAAGAAAGGCTATACTCAACATGGATAGGGTAAGGGTTTATATTGGCAAAATAATTTTCTTATACAAAATAACAGCTACATGTACGTATTGTGTGTTTCCTCTTTCAGGAAAACAAGTATTAAACAACCACTATAGATACAGTATAGTATAAATTTTCTATCAGGAATGGTTATAAAGTAAAGACCGATAATTTATTTTTGTGCAAAGTGACCTGTCATTAAACAAATAGATTTGAATTAAAGTTCCTTGAACTGAAATAAATCATACACTATGGGTTTTTATGTTTCCAAGGTTCTACTGAAATGACACATCTTTTTTTTATGTAATGTAACATTTGTTTATTTTGATAAGTTTTGTAGGGCATATCATGACACAAGCATTTGTAGGGCATATCATGACACAAGCTTTTGTAGGGCATATCATGACACAAGCTAAGTTTTGTCACATTTTACTAAGTCCTCATTGCCTTGTTATATTTTCCAGGGGATCTATTTTAGCATCACTTGACACATTTAAGAAGATGTGGGTATCAAAGAGAGAATATAATGAAGATGGGGCAAAGGCTATCCACAGAAAGACATTTTAGTTGACTTTGTTACTTAGAGTTTTTAATTTAAATCAGTCATGTATATATTTTATTTAGGTCTCATTGAAAAGCAAAATATCAGTGCCTGGTTATACATGTATAGTCAAACGTCTTGGTAAAATTGGTTTTTTTTGTTCAAAAGAAATTTGGTGGTAGTAATTTAAAAACCCTTTTGAAATATATAACATATGTTTTGTTTTTCAAAACCAGATTCAGTTTTGATAAATTGGTGAAGATAAGGTAAATTCAATTATTTATATGGAAATTTAAAAAGGATTACTTAGATCAAACACTCTGTTTGTTTAGCCTTTTTTATATAATGTAAAATTTTACAATGTAATCATGTTATGACAATGAAGTAGAAAATATGAAATGATGAAGAAACAAAAATGTGTTATACTTTTTTTACATGTCTTTTTCTATTATATAAAAATTTAGACTGTATCTAAATTTTTATTCTTAATATGTGTATTTTAGTTCTTTTGAATGAAAACAAAATTTAGGGGATGAAATTGAATGTAGCCATTGAAAGATTAATTGATTGCTATTTTACCATTAAGTTTTAACATTGCTAAAATTAAACCTTAAAAAATGAACAAGGATAAAAAAAAATTGATGTTTTATTTAAATATGATAATACATCAATATTAGAAAGGTTTAAATAGTAATGGTATATAATTGATAAAAAAATTCTCAGTATTTTGCTTGCATTATTAATAATATTTCAAAAAATTGTTTTACACTGTTAATTCAATTGCCAGGATGAAAATATTTAATTTAATATTATACTGCAAAGTATTATTTTTTCTTGTTCAAATTGTCATGAAATAGAAATTAGTCAGATAACCAAAGAATCCATGTGCTATCTTACATGTGAGGGTTGAGACTCAACCACCTGTCCCCAAATGCTTAAGGAGTATAAAATTCCTCAATTTTTTTAACAGTGTTTGCTCATTTTCAAATTCAGTTAAAGGTAATTTTAATGACCTAAACCCTTAATTAGGGTTTTTATTGTGTGATGGAAAGTATTGGTCATTCATAGAAAAATTCCTGTGAACATAGTGAAAAATCAATTCAGTATGGAAATAAAGTATGCGAACAATTTAAGCTTCTTGGAGTCTGATTTTCATTGAGACCTTTTATTTATGTCCATCATGGATGAATGATACATTTATCATGTTATATATGTTGCTATGTATGGCTATGTATCGTGTAACTTAATGGTTTATTTACTATATTATGATATTTAGTTAATTATTTTTGTAGTTACTGCTTATAAACAAATCAACTGCCATGTTTTACTAGTTATCTAGTCGACTCTGCAATTAGTACTCTGTGCATTTAGATTGCATAATTAGTCTTAACACTTCAGTCCATCAGTTTTTATATCAAGGACATTTACCAAAAATTACATGTACCTGTCCTGTTGAAGGACTATTTAAATTTGTAATTAAAGTCCTTTTACAGATTTTAATGTTTAAACAATTTAGAAATTATTAGGTATTTATACTCATAAAACTGAATCCTAAAATGTAGATGAATGTTATAATATTGTATTTGAATGTTTTAAATGAGTGTTTCATTGAATTAATCAATTCATTAATGTTTAGGTGAAATTTCCAAAGAATAAAATTAGAACATGAGTAATTATTCCTTATAATATTGTTTTTTTTTTCAAAAGGGTTTTCAAAGATAAAATATTACTCTTTAATACTTAGCTGTCCTTGAATATTCTTGGAAAAATGAAATAAATAGTGACCATTAGTGACAGTTTATATATTCAAAGAAGCAGTCCTACCTTCAAAGATAACACATTTTACTGAGTGAGGGATAATAATTTTTAAATCTTTTATAAAAACAAATTGCTTTCTTTCGAAGAAAATTTAACACAAAATCAAATGGAACAGGCCGTTCATTTTTGTGTATTTATATCCAGAATACTTCTGGTTTAAAATTTCAATTGATACAAATTTTGTGTTTTTTTTTGTAAAAACACAAATTTAAGTATTTAATAAAATGTAAATTTCACAATGTGTTATTACAGGAAAATAACAAAGCTTTTAAAGCAGGTATCTTTGAAACATTTAATTTTTCACCAAACAATGAAAATAAATGAATCCACAGCATCCTAACTGACTGAGATATATTTTATCTACAATTGTAAAATTGATTAAAAAAAATTGTTGTAAGTGTACAGAATGAGCCAATTTTAGGACTTGATTTGAAAGTTCTATATGACTATTTTTACTGTGTTGAAAAAATTTCATCTTCTGAGCTTTTAAAAGGTGCTAGTCAATAATTCTAGGAACACATGCCGTTCACACTTACATTTCCAGATATATCAATAATAAATGAAGCATTGAAAGCTGTAAAATAATCAAGTTATTACTCATCCCTCTTCCAGCTATGTTGACACATGTATTGTATGAGTATATGGTCTACATAAAATGAAGGTACCATAGATACATTTGTTTTGTTAAATTACATTGACAGTACTTTACTGGTTTTATATTAAAGCTTTATTCTGTAGATTAAATGTACACCAGTTATAAAATTTTGCTTATGCATAATAATAGGTCAGATAAGCTTTGATGTCTTATGGTTTTGAAATGATACAAAGGTTGTACATTGAATTTAATAGTTGTATGGAATCAAAATTATAAAAGCTTTTATCAGTGTATTGAGTATCATAATGTAATATTTCTTTCCAGTCACAAACAAATATTTGTAAACCTTAATCAGGAAAAGTTTGAGTTTTCATCTTATAATTAAAATTAACATGAATTATATGTTTTATTAAAGTGCTAAAAATTGCATTTTTAAAATTCTTTTCATTTTCTAAAAAACATTTAGTGTAAAATCTACCAGTACTTACAAATTTCATTTTTTTCAGACAAACTCTTAATAATAGCAAACTCAAAATATTTATTAGCAGTTTTCTTATCACCTATAATTTCCATATTCATAAAATGAATGTATAAATTCATGAGTATTGCTTTGAAAGAAAAGTTCTTTGTGTTACACTTGCCAGTGAACAAAAATTTATGTATATGGTGTTGAATCTCCATATTGACTTCAATATTTATGTGCAATATTGCATCCATGGGTGAATTGTCATGTGACCTTCATTATATTAAATAATAGTAAAATGTATTATTTTTGTTGTTTTCTTTATGTTGGGAACAAGATTGTAAGATGGTTTTATTCTTGTTAAAACCATTCACTCTTATGATTGTTTTGAACAAAGATTTCTTCCAAACTATGTAGGTTTCCATGAAATACAGATTCCGTGTCTAACCAGCAAGACAGGAAAGTCAACACAATTTTTTTATTTTTTCAGACTTGCTACAAGAATTAATGTATTGAAATAGCCCCAAGAGGTTATTAAAAAAGGCATCCTTAATATCCATTAAAAAATTGCCGATTCATCAAACATCCAAACATTCAGCATCGTGTAAACTCTACTCCGTGGATGTTTAAAGAAGATATGTAGACATGAAAGATGCTTGGTGCAGAATAATTCCTCTTAGTTTCTTTTTGTTACAAGTGGCTTTTACTTATTCCTTACTGCTTGAAGATGGCATCCTCCCAAGTCAGGGTATTGTATCCACGTTCATTCCTACAAACCATTGACATCACACATTCATATTTCGCCGCCTTAGAAAATTCTACCTACAACGCAAATGGATTCTCTTTTGACCTTGAGAAGAACCAATGAAAATCGTTCACTTTCATCCCACAAAATATGAATGTGTGATATCAGGGGTTTGTAGAAACAAATGTGGATACAAAACCCTGACTTGGGAGATTGGAAGGTGGTAACATTCATGATTTCAACCACAGCATTTTGGGAAAATTAATGTAATCCAACAAAAACGCAAAATCAATAAATTTCTGAGAACAGAAAGGTTTAAATGCTCCTTGGGTTATACCTTTTTGGAATATTATGAAGGTAATTAGGTGAAAAATTAAAGTTATCTAAAATTAGAGATTGTGTGTCCGTAAGATATAGATGCCCTTTTCTCCTGCAGATAGAATTCCCATCTATTATTTATGATGGGAAATCCTTATTTTAAATATATATCCTGCTTACATTAACTTTTACTCCATTAAAAATACTGAATCCACAGTACTAAACTTGGATACAAGTACCCAAACACTCAAATTTAATTGAGTCACTCAAACATGAAAAGAGGTCATATGGACTTAAATGTTGATCTCTGTTGAACTAAAGATGATTGAAGTTGAAAAATATCATTGATATTTTAACACAGGTTTTTGTCGAGCCTGCGACTTTAGTCGCAGAAAGCTCGACATAGGGATAGTGATCCGGCGGCAGCGGCGGCGTTAACTAACTTCTTAAAAGCTTTATATTTTAGAAGCTGGAAGACCTGGATGCTTTATACTTTGTACATAGATGCCTTATGTTACGAAGTTTCCGTCTGTCATATGTACATTGTCCTTGACCTCATTTTCATGGTTCAGTGACTTTTTGAAAAACAAGAGGTTCACCAGAGCCTGTATCGCTCACCTGGAGTCTGGTTTTAATTGGACAATTAATCAACTATTTGACCAAGTTTGTTGCAATCTGTTCAACTGTTCAGTGAAAATTTATTTGACAAAAAATGGCAATAACTCCTAAATGGGTTTTGGGATTTCCTTTAAAATTTCAGGGTATGTAGATCTCAACATGGCAAACATTTTTCAAATTTACATTTCACTTCTATCTCAAATAGTTTTGGAGATAAATGACGAAAAATGTTAAATTTTGAAAATTTGGCAAAAAAGGGCAATAACTCCTAAACGGGTTTTTGAATTTCCTTCAAAATTTCAGGTTAGGTAGATCTTGTCATGCTGATCAATTTTACCCCATGTCAGATTTTTGATATCTGTAACGGTTTTAAAGTTATAAGCCAAAAACAACACATGTACCCCTATAGTCTATTTTTAGCTACGACAGCCATGTTTTACGTCAGATCAAAATAAATTGAGGATCGTTTGTAGAGGACATGTCATAGATCATTCCTATTAAGTTTCAAACCAATCGGCCCAGCGGTTTCAGAGGAGAAGATTTTTTAATGAAAAAAATTTTGAAAATTTGACAAAAAAAGGGCAACAACTCCTAAATGGGTTTTAGGATTTCCTTTAAAATTACAGGGTAGGTAGATCTCAACATGGCAAACATTTTTCATATTTACATTTCACTTCTATCTCAAATAGTTTTGGAGATAAATGACAAAAAATGTTAAAATTTTGAAAATTTGACGAAAAAGGGGCAATAACTCCTAAATGGGTTTTGGAATTCCTTCAAAATTTCAGGGTAGGTAGATCTTGTCATGCTGATCAATTTTACCCTATGTCAGATTTTCGATATCTGTAACGGTTTTTGAGTTATTAGCAAAAAACAGCAATTTACCCCCTAGTTCTATTTTTAGCAACAGTGGCCATGTTTTTCATCGGATCAATATAAAATGAGGATCGTTTGTGGAGGACATGTCATGTATCATTCCTATGAAGCCTCAATCCAATCTGCCCAGCCGTTTCAGAGAAGAAGATTTTTGAAAATCAGCCAATCAGAAACAAGAATTGCCTCTTGGCCATGTTTCTTGACCAATCAGAACTAAATGAGGAAACTTTGTTGAGGACCTTCCATACACCACTCATGCAAAGTTTGGTTGGAATTGGCCAAATGGTTTCTGAGGAGAAGATGTTTGAATGAAAAGCTAACGACGGACGGACGACGGACGTCGGACGAACGACGGACGCCAAGTGATGGCAAAAGCTCACCCTGGCAATAGCCAGGTGAGCTAAAAAGTTAAGATTTTTTGTAATGTTAATTTCTCTCTTATTATGAGTAATAGGATAACTATATTTGGTATGTGTGTACCTTACAAGGTCCTCATCCTCGTCAGACAGTTTTCAATTGACCTTGGCCCCATTTCAAGGATCAGTGAACAAGGTTAAGTTTTGGTGGTCAAGTCCATATCTCAGATACTATAAGATTGTAAGGTGTACATGTCCAACTGGCAGGTGTCATCTGACCTTGACCTCATTTTCATGGTTCAGTGGTTATAGTTAAGTTTTTGTGTTTTGGCCTGTTTTTCGAATACTGTATGCAATATGTCTACTATATTTGGTGTATGGAAGGATTGTAAGGTGTACATGTCCAGCTGGCAGGTGTCATCTGACCATGACCTCATTTTCATGGTTCAGTGGTTATAGTTAAGTTTTTGTGTTTTGGCATGTTTTTCGAATACTGTATGCAATATGTTTGATAGCATTTACTTTCATTAGAAATACATGATAGGCGAGACATTTTTGTGTGTCCACTCTTGTTTGTTAAGAAATAGACTAAAATGCAAAAATTTAATTATAGTCTAGTCAATCTAGCATAAATTTGACCCTAACCTTAAAGTAATTGCAAAAGAAGATTTTTAAGTTTTAATCTTTACACAGAGAAAAGTCCAACCAAATCTAACTTGAGGAAGACTGAAAAATCACGATTTTAAAATTCCTATGGAGATTTGCATTGAAAATGGGAGATAACTCTGCAAAAAAGGCAGAAATATCAATAAAAATTGATACAAAATTATAACTTTACCGCTTCTATTCAGCAGAATGTATTGATTCTTGATATTTTAGCTGTCTTTAGAGTATAACAAACAACTTTAAAGGTGTTTTCATATCTTTTATCAAGCTACAACCTAGATTTCGTAAGTCATTAGTTGACCAATTATTAAATTTTTCAACATGTCAAGGTAAAAAATGATTAAGCATATATTCTTCTTTTTGTGGTTTAAAGTTTCTTTAAACAAGGTAGATGCTGAACAAATATAATTTACAGATATAAACAATACCAAATTTTCACATTTTGTTTTTCAAAATGGTCACAAAGCCACAAATTTGCAATTTCTTTAATGAAAAATGTGCAAAAAAAAATAAAAATACCCATAACACTTCGGTTTTGTACATTTCATGAGCAGAAGATTATATAATATAGTCAAATACGAACTTATAACCCCATCAAAGTATCATACTTTACATGAATTTTAAGAAAATCAACCAAAAACTGACAAAAAAAGACCAATTTTTGTGGAGTTATCTCCCCTTTCCAATGAAAATGCTGATTTTGAGTTTACCTCAAGTTAGATTTTATGGGACTTTTTTCTGTGTATATTTGGGGCTTAATGCCATAGATTAGAACTAAAACATTTTCTGTTGCAATTAGTTTGAGGTTAAAACTTAGTTTGACTGGACTATTAAAGTCACTCTATCATAAAATCTAGGTCATAATGAGTCAAATGTAACTAACCTGTGTTGTACTATATAAGATGCCTGTAAATTGTGAAATATAAATAAATTACCATAGCTTCTTTAATAATACACCTAGATGCAAAAGTTTAATCAAAGTCACTCAAGCATAAAATGTAGGCTGTAGTGACTCAAGTGTTGCTGAGCTGATTTGTATTATATAAGATGGTTGTACTTGTGAAATATCATTAATATACTACTATAGGTTCTTTAAAAATAAACCTAAATGCAAACATTTTTACACTTACTCAAGCATAAAATATATGTCATGGTGACTCAAATGTTTCTGACTTTTGTTGTACTATATAAGATGAATAAATTGGTGATATATCTCAATAGGTTTCTGAGAATGGACCTTAACACAAAATTTTCACTCATGCATGAAATATGGGTCATAATGACCCAACTGTTAGATAAATGCATTACATTGTGTAAGAGGATTGTAGCGGTGATGTAGCATTGATATAACACGATGGATTCCTAAATATGAAAATAAAGGCAAAACTTTCTTAGAGTCACTCATGCATTTAATTTAGGTCATAAGACTTAGAGGATGGTTTTTATGCACGAGGACCCCTTGACCTCGGTAGGAGTGAAATTAATGTAATTGTAAATAAACTGTGTGAAATTTTTTTTATTTCGGCCAAATCAATATTTGGGGCTACAAAATCGAATCAATCTAGAAAAAAGAAAAAGTTAGGCAAGATAGAAAAAGAGTGGTTTAATATCGATTGTAAATTTACTCGCCAAAATTATCGGAAATTAAAAAGGAAATTCAAGACACATAGAACGGATAGAACCTACCAGGATATGAAAGCGTCTGAAAAACTATATAAAAAGACTATGGATAAAGCAATTAATTCTCACAGAAAGAAAATTTCAAATCAAATTAATACTTTAAGGTCAAATAATGCAAAAGAGTATTGGAAATTATTGAACAGTAGAAAACATAGGGCACAGCCAGAAATATCCATAGACAAATTACATGATTTTTTCAAAAAATTGAATGCCGCTCCAGAAGGAGATGAAAACATAAATCTTCCTACCCTTAACCCGAATGAGGTAAACAGGCTCAACGAAGATTTAAACGAGAATATTTCGCAACAAGAGATTTTAAATTGCATAAAAAAGTTAAAGAATAACAAAGCTTTTGGTGATGATAACGTGATTAATGAATACATTAAGTCAACAGCAGATAAGTTCTTAGCGTTGTACGAAAAGTTATTTAATGTTATATTCAAAAGTGGTATTATACCCGACAGTTGGTTGATTGGTTATATCAAGCCTGTTTATAAGAACAAAGGTTGCAAGATGGATCCGAAAAATTATAGACCAATTACAATCTTAAGTTGCCTTGGAAAATTATTTACTGCAGTATTAAGTGAGAGATTAAATAAATATTCAGACGAATTCTTAATCCTGAGTGAAGTTCAATGCGGTTTCCGGAAAGGTTATTCAACAAACGATAATTTGTTTATTATTCACTCTTTATTTGATATTTTAAAATTTAAAAAGAAAAAATTGTTTTGTGCATTTGTCGACTTCGAAAAGGCTTTTGATACAGTTTGGAGAGATGGTCTATGGTACAAATTACTTCTGAATAATATGAATGGAAATATGTATAATGTAATTGTAAATATGTATAAAGGAACTAAGTCATGTATTGTTTACAATAACTCAACTTCTGATTTCTTTCCTTGTAGTAACGGGGTAAGACAAGGAGAAAATTTATCTCCTTTCCTGTTTTCATTGTTTTTAAATGATCTTGAATCGTTCCTTCAAACATGTAATCTTCAAGGTCTACAAACAATTACTTCAGAACTTGAAGAGAAGCTTGATATATTTTTTAAACTTTTTGCAATTTTGTATGCAGACGACACAGTTTTGATGGCTGAAACTGCAGTTGACCTCCAGAATCTTTTAGATTTTTTTTCAGATTATTCAGATATCTGGAAACTTAAGGTTAATGTTAACAAAACTAAGATCATGATTTTCTCCAGTCGCAGAATGGCGGGTAACTTGCAGTTTTTCTTTGATAATAAAAAATTAGACATTGTCGACGATTTTAATTATTTAGGAGTAGTCTTATCTAGAACTGGAAACTTTAAAAAAGCAAAGCAAAATAATATAGATAAAGGTACAAAAGCACTTTTTGAGGTTTTAAAATTGGGACGATTACATAACCTGTCAATAGAATGCCAATTAGATCTTTTTGATAAAATGGTGAAACCTGTTTTATTGTATGGTTGTGAAATTTGGGGAACGGGTAATAATGATATAATTGAAAGAGTACAATTGAAATTCTGTAAATTATTATTGGGACTGAAAACGTCGACACCGTCTTATATGGTATATGGGGAGCTTGGACGATATCCTATAGAAATTGATATCAAATCTAGATTGATTTCATTTTGGTCAAAACTGTTGTCTGGTAAAGAATCAAAGCTGTCTTATATGGTGTATAAATTGTGTTTGCAAATTATTAATAGTGATAATGCTAATTTTATATGGTTAAACAAAATCAGGAACATTCTTAATGAATGTGGGATGTCTAATGTATGGGACACACAAACTTTTATTAATAGTAATTGGTTATATTCATCTGTTAAATTAAAGCTAAAAGACCAGTATGTACAAACCTGGAATTCGTTGATAGAAAACTCACCAAAGGCGATAAATTATAGAATTTTTAAAAAAAACGTTTGAATTTGAAAATTACTTCCAGATACTTGATTTTAAGAAAGCAACTATAAATCTTTGTAGATTTAGAACTACAAATCATAAGCTGCCAATTGAACAAGGTAGATGGAGCAACATTGAGAGGAACAATCGTATTTGTACACTGTGCGCTGCAAATGATATTGGAGACGAATTTCACTATATTTTACAATGTAAATTTTTAGAACGTGAACGCAAAACACACGTCTCCTCCAAATATTTTCGAAATGCAAATATTTTGAAATTCAGAAATTTAATGACATCTAAGAATAGATCCGAACTACTTAAGCTTTGTAAATTCATTCAAATAATCAATAAAGGTGTGTGTGCCCCAGGCTGAGTAAAAAGTGTAACATGTTTTTCATATACTGTTGCCTTTATCTTCACTTTATTATTTATTTTTGCTACCTTCAAATATTTTGTATATATTGTACATATTGCACTGTATTTCTCTGTACCATTGTACTATATGGTTTATTGAGAATAAAGATTATTATTATTATTATTAAAAGAATATCAGTTAGAAAAGGTATTGTTTATTTTAATTAAATTACAAAAAAGAATACTACTTTAAAATGCATTCATTTGAAATGAAAAGGTTGTAAAACTTTAAACTCATCACAATACCGGTTATCTTCGAATTCCGATTTAAAGTTTATATGTTACAGAAAGTATATTTGTAGGTTTTTCTGGTATTAGAATACACCGAGGGGTGTCAGGAATTGGCCGATAAATAACCTCAGTAGTATATGGGGACAGTTCAAGTCGCATTTGAGGAGGAGCGAGGAGGAGCCGGAAGTGACGTCACCGGAACCGGAAATGACGTCACAGGAAGTGACGTCACCGGAACCGGAAATGACGTCACAGGAAGTGACGTGACCGGAACCGGAAGTCACGTGACCGGAACCGGAAGTACCGGAAGTGGATTGCGCGCATGCGCAACCGGAAGTAGTTGATTTTCCCGCCATTTCTTTACGGAAGTGACGTAAGTCACGTGCTAGGACCCGGATGTGTCGTCTGCACATGCGTAGGCGGAACCGGAAGTACCGGAAGTGGTTTGCGCAACCGGAAGTAGGGTGTTTTTTCCGCCATTTGTTGACGGAAGTGACGCAAGTCAAGCACCCGGAAGTGGCATGCCTGACCAGATTGAATTATCTCCCTTTTCCCGCACTTCTCGGTCGTCTCTGGATCTTTCATCGGTCTGATACCCTCACTGTTATGTCGAAGTCCGAGAGTATACGTTTGGATTATCTCCCCTTATCCCGCTCTTTTCAGTATTTTCTGTTAGGACCAAAGGTAGGATTGGATTATGTCCCCTTACCTCCAAGTGATGCTGTCACCAATAGATCAATGGAGGGGTGTCCTTAGCAACTGCCTTAGCAACGGCGGTCCATTTCTATCATGCACTTCGTTTCTCTTCTCTTGCTCCACCCCGCTCTTCGCTGCTCTTTGCTGCTCATCGCTACTCAGGCTTGTTGCTGTTCGTCATCGCTGCTCTTCTCTTGCTCTTTGCTGCTCAACGCTGCTCTGTACTCAGACCTGAAAGTACCCTAAAGATAATCGTTTACCCTAACACTAGTTCTGCTTAGCAGCCTGCTTCAAAGTCATGTTTCAAATGCTGGATTGGGCTCAATCCCTTATGACTTTGAAGTGGTACTAGTGTTAGGGATAAGATTATTTTAGGGTTAGGTAAGTATTTTATTATTTTCTTAATTTTTTTTTCTATTTATATTATCATATTTTTTTTTATTTAATATATTTACATAATTTTTTAATTTTTTATTATTTTTTTTTATTTTTTTATATTTAATATTTTTTTTCTAATTTTTCTTAATTTTTATTATTATTATTTTTATTTTTTTAATTTTTTTATTTTTAATTTTTTTAATTTTTTATTATTTTTTATTTTTATTTTTTATATTTTTTGGCGTTCATGTTGGATCCCGTTAATGTGACGTCATGGAAATTTCCATTAGAAAACGTGTTGAAACATGTCGTGGACGCGGACCTGATCGTAGACACCCATGGTGCTCTCTATTCCGTCCGCGTTCAGGAAAAAATCGAAAATTTTGGTCGACGCGGACCTGAGCGAAGACACCCATGGTGTTCTCTTTTACGTCCGCGTTCTGGCTATATATACAGTGCAGAACCTCTCATTTCGTCTTGAACCTTTGAAAAGGTAACGACCATGTTCTCTTGCGAGAAGTGCAGTAAGACGTTTACGGAGAAGAGAAACCTGCTTCGCCACCAGAAGACCCATGCTGTTGCAGACCAGACGTATTCCTGCCAGGTATGTGGAAAGGAGTTTGCCAGGGCCGACAACCGGAATCGCCACCAGGAGTCCCACCAGTACACCCTGGAGTGTCCAGACTGTGGGCAGTACTTTAACAGATCGGACAACCTTGCTCGCCACAGACTGTTGCATACCAAGCCAGATGCCAAGCCCAGGATGATGAAACCAGTCAAGAGACCAGCCTCGCCACTACCTGGCCCCAGTGCGGAAAGACGCAGGACGGTGTCGCCACCTGAAAGTCCAGCCAGTCCATCTCAACTAGACGTTTTGCCAGAAGACCCCGATACCAGGGTTTTGTACCTGAGACACTGGCAGTCCATCCGGACAGAAGAAAATACCGGCAACCGTGTCCAGGACCGGTTCAACTTTACGTTGAACGAGATTACAACCGCCACCTTTCCTGACATGGTTCGCCACATTTTCGAACTCCAGACCACGGCCTTCAAGATCAACGTGTCTTTTGGATTTGTACTGAGGAACGTAGAGACCGGAGAACTGAGATACTTCCATTCCAGCCAGAACAACGCCAGATTTTTCGATGTACCACACCTGATAAGAAACGAAGAAGACCTAGAGAAGTTTTTGGAAGAATTGAGCCGTCACGACATTTTGGAGTTTATCCGGCAGCAGAGACCCGATACCAAGTGGGTGGTGCATTTACTGACAAATGCCACGTTTTATGTCAACAAGTTGGTGGAACACCCGATAGGAGCCAGAGTCGTGTTACCAGACTTCATTTTGAAAAACCGTGGTGTCGTCGCACTGGTTGCTGGATCCCATGGGCCATATGATGACAACCTGTGTTTTTTCCGGTGTTTGGCCGTCCACCGTGGAGCTCCCGTGAAAGACGTAGAAGTACCTGCCAAGACTTACTATCGTCAATATTTGGAGAAGACAGAAATGTCCAGTGATGATTTCAAAGGTATTTGTTTAGACGATTTGGCGTACATCGAACCACTGTTCCAAGTCAACATCTGTGTGTACGATCTTCAAGAGACAGAAGACGGCGACGTAGCGGCGAGATTAGTACGACGTTCTCCTTACAGTTTCCAGGACACCATGAACCTGAATTTGTACGACAACCATTTCAGTTATGTCAGCAACATGGAGAAATACAGCCACAGTTACCTGTGTTCAAAATGTGACCAGATGTGGAAGCATGTAGGGCACTTACACAGACACGAGAGAACCTGCACCGGCGAAGTACTCTACAAATATCCCGGCGGAGTGTACCATACACCACAGACAGTGTTCGAACGTTTGGAGGACGAAGGAATCCAAGTTCCGGTAGAGGACAGATATTACCCTTACAGAGCCACTTACGATATAGAGGCGATGCTTCAACCTACAGAAAAACCAAGATCTGATAAATTGGAATGGACCAGCCAGCACGTTTTGCTCAGCGTCTCCGTGTGTTCCAACGTACCGGAGTTTACAGAGCCAATTTGTTTCGTGTCGGAAGGCGATAGCAGTGAAACCGTGGATTCCTGTTTGATCCATTTGACAGAAATTAGCGACAAAGCCTTTCGCTTACTGATGCCCAGGTATGCTGGTGTCTTTGAAGAGATCCAAGAGAGACTGGACCGGGACCTGGAAGAATACCAAGACGACGAAGAGCGAGAACGCCAGGAAAAGAAACATCACCTGTACAAGTTGAAGCAGCAACTGGAACGACATCTCCAAGAATTACCCGTGATTGGCTTCAACACCGGGAAATACGACGTAAACGCCATGAAGATAGATTTCTTCACTCGTCTGGTGGAAAGTCACAAGATAAAGTATACCGTGAAACGCAACAACAATTTCATGTGCATCAAGACGGAGAAGTTGAAATTTTTGGACATCACCAACTACCTGGCTCCCGGATTTAGTTACTCCCAGTTTTTGAAAGCCTACGGCTGTACGGAAGAGAAAGGGTTTTTTCCATACGAATGGATGACCGGTTTAGACAAGTTGGCAGTGACGGAGTTACCACCACACCAGGCATTTTTCAGTACGCTGAAAAACGAGAACATTGCACCCGAAGAGTACCAGCTGTGTCGGGACGTCTGGCAGGAAAAGAACATGAAGAACGTGAAAGAGTTCCTGATCTGGTACAACAACAAAGACGTGGAGCCCATGCTGGAAGCCATCGAGAAGATGTTTGTATATTACAAGGGATTGAAGGTGGACATGTTTAAACACGGAATCAGTGTACCGGGACTCACACTGAAAACCATGTTCGATGGTCTGTCCGATTATTTCACCGTTCCGGACGAGAAGAATAAAGATCTGTACCAGTTGTACAAAGAAAACATAGTGGGTGGACCCAGCATCGTCTTCCACAGATACCACGAGAAAGACCAGACCTTCATCCGTCCTGCCGAATACCAAGACCCAAAACCGTGCAAGAAGATCTACGGTGTAGACGCCAACGCCTTGTATTTGTGGAGTATTATGCAGGATATGCCAACGGGTCACTTCGTCCGTCGCAAGAGCGAGGACGATTTTAAAAGACAGACCCCTAGAAGGTACGAAAGAATGGCTATCGAGTGGTTGGAATGGGAAGCCCAGGAGACAGGACACCACATACGTCACCAAGGGAACGATACGGAAAAACTGATAGGACGTCGGCGCCTTCCCGTAGATGGTTACTGTAAGGATACTAATACAGTTTACGAGTTCCAAGGCTGCCTGTGGCACGGACATTGTTGTCGCCTGACTCGGGGAAAGACAGAAAACCCGTTGAACGGAAAGAGCCTGGATGAATTATACAAGACTACACAGGAAAAAATACAGTACATAACAGAAAACGACTACCAAGTGAAACAGATGTGGGAGTGCGAATGGGACCGGTTAAAGAAAGAAGACCAAGGAATCAAGACCTTCGTGTCTCAGAGGCAGAGACCCTGCGATCGTTTCGCCACGATGACCGAAGACGACATCATGAGATCCGTGATGGAGGATAAGTTGTTTGGTGCCTTGGAAGTGGATCTGCACGTACCTGAGGACCTAAAGGCAAAATTTGCAGAAATGCCTCCAGTGTTTAAGAACGTAGACGTGTCCAGAGACGACATTGGGGACCACATGAAGAGTTATGCAGAAGAAAAAGGAATCATGCCGCAGCCTAGAAAGTCGTTAATCGGCAGCATGTTTGGAGAGAAGATCATGGTAATATCCCCGTTGCTGAAATGGTACGTCAACCACGGACTGAAAGTCACCAAGATTTACCAGGTGGTGGAGTACACGCCGTCGGCGTGTTTCAGACCCTTCGGAGATCAAGTCAGTAATGCCAGGAGAGCCGGAGATGCCGACCCAAATAAAAAGATAATTGCAGAAAACGAGAAACTGAGGGGAAATTCCAGCTACGGCAAGACGGTGACCAACAAGGAAAGGCACACGGATGTGATTTACTGCCAGGAACACCAGATCAGTCGCTACCTCGTAGATCCCTCTTTCCGGCGATGCAACCAGCTGAGTGACAAAACGTTCGAGGTGGAAATGAGTAAGAAGACCATACACCTGGACCTGCCGATGCACATTGGCTGTTTCGTTTACCAGTACGCCAAGCTTCGGATGTTGGAATTTTATTACGATTTTATGGACGTCTTTGTCGATCGCCGTGATTTTCAGTATTGTGCAATGGACACCGACAGTGCCTACATGGCTCTCTCTGGCGACAGTTTGGAAGAAGTAATCAAACCGCAGTTGCGTCGGCGCTTTGAAGCAGAGAAGAAGAATTGGTTTCCCCGTACTGACACACCACAACTGGCTGCTTGGGACAAGAGGACTCCAGGACTGTTCAAGACAGAATTCAGTGGTGACGGGATGATTGCCTTGTGTAGCAAGACGTACTTTTGCTTTGGAGAGGAAACCAAGTACAGCTGTAAAGGGGTCAACAAGAGAACCAACGACATCAACAAAGAAAAATACATGGACGTTCTCCTGTCAAAGAACTCTGGCTCCGGAACCAACAGAGGGTTTCGTTCTGTAGATAATCAAGTCTACACATACTTGCAAGAGCGAGCTGGCTTTTCTTACTTTTATCCAAAACGTAAAGTTTTGGCGGACGGGGTGTCCACGACACCCTTAGATATTTGATCGGATGAACGGCTTACCGACTCGACTGATTACAGTGGGAAAGCTTTTCATTTGATGTATGAATAGACCACTCTTTTTAGAGTCGTCTGTTAACCGATAACAAAAAAAAAAAAAAAAAAAAAAAAAAAAATTAAAAAAAGAAAAAAAAAAGAAAAAAAAAAAAAAAAAAAAAAAAAAAAAAAAAGAAAAAAAAAAAAAAGAAAAAAAAAAAAAAAAAAAAAGAACTAGGTACCTGTGATGTAACACAGGGGCTCAACCCACAGAGCTGCCTAGCGCGTCCCCCAGGTGGCGGATAGGGGATACCCTCTCGTTGAGGGTTGTCAGGTCGTTAAAAGCCCTGACCGCGGACCATAGTGGGTAAAGTGTTTGGAAAAAAATAAACTATGTTTTAACAAAAGTAGTTAAAATAATTATAAAATTTGTCAACTGAATTTACACTCATATTACACTTTCTGATATTCAGCTTACAGAGGAAAGTGATGTTGCTGTTCTTCTCTTACTCCATGCTGTTCTTTGCTGTTCATCACTGTTCTGCACTGTACGCATATTGGTATTCTATTGATCCATGCTGCTCTTCGCTGCTCATCGCAGCTCTGCACTGATCTCAGTTTGTTCTTCTCTTGGTCCACGCTGCTCTTGTCTTGTTCTATGCTGTTCTTTCCTGCCAGTTATGTCGAGGTCCGACAGTATATGCAGTACAATGGGACTATTTGGTTATCTCCCCTTTTCCCGCACTTTCCGGTCGTCTCTGGATCTTTCATCGGTCTCTAGGGTCTGATACTCTCACTGTTATGTCGAAGTCCGAGAGTATACGAAGTCAACTATTGGATTATCTCCCCTTATCCCGCTCTATTCATCTGCGGGTGATGTTTTCTGTGAGGACCAAAGGTTGGATTGGATTATGTCCCCTTACCTCCAAGTGATGCTGTCACCAATAGATCAACGGAGGGGTGTCCTGAGCAACTGCCTTAACAACGACGGTCCATTTAATTGCTCTATGCTGTTCTTTGCTGTTCATCGCTACTCATGACTGTACTCACGTGCTCATTTCGGTTTTTAGGGGGCTACTTGTCACTTTTCGCTGCTGCTGCTGCTCCTGGTGGTGGTCGCTGTTAGTTGTTGCTGCTGCTGCTGCTGTGGAGGAGGAGGAGGTGGGATTCTTACTGTTTCGTTATAAGTCACCTCTGGGTCTCGTTGATGTAACGATGGACATCAAAGATGGCTGCGCCCACGTAACGCGGACCTGAATGAAAGCACCCTTATGACAAACGTTTACGGATTTCAGCTCTAACCATAACCCTAACTCGAGTCCTAACCCCAACCATAACTCTAACCCTAACCCTAACCCTAACCCCAACCCTAGTCCTAAACCTAACCCTAACTCTAACACTAACCATAGCTCTAACCCCTAACCCTAACACTAACCCTAACACTAACTTAACACTAAACCTAACCTAACTCTAGCCCTAACTCTAACCCTAATGCTAACCCTACCATAATCCCTTACTCTAACCCTAAACCTAACTTAACCCTAACCATGACCCTAAACCTAACTCTAACCCTAACTCTAACCCTAACTCTTACCTAACCCTAACATAATCTTAACCTTAATCCTAGGTCTTGTTCTATTTTTGTTTAGTTTATTCATTTTTTTTATACTTTTATATTCCGATTCATTGTATCTTTAGATTTCGAATTTCAATGAAGTGAGTGGAAAATGAAGACTAGAAGTTTAACTCTAACCCTAATCCTAACCCTAACCCCAACCCTAGTCCTAAACCTAACCCTAACTCTAACACTAACCATAGCTCTAACCCCTAACCCTAACACTAACCCTAACACTAACTTAACACTAAACCTAACCCTAACTCTAGCCCTTACTCTAACCCTAATGCTAACCCTACCCTAATCCCTTACTCTAACCCTAAACCTAACTTAACCCTAACCATGACCCTAAACCTAACTCTAACCCTAACACTAACCCTAACTCTTACCTAACCCTAACATAATCTTAACCTTAATCCTAAATCTAACCTTATCCTAACTTAACCCTAATCCTAACACTAGTACCACTTCAAATTCATCCGGGATTTAGCCCAAGATTGGGTTAGACTTTGAAACATGAATTTGAAGCAGGCTGGTAAGCAGAACTAGTGTTAGGGTAAACGTTTGTCATAAGGGTGCTTTCATTCAGGTCCGCGTTACGTGGGCGCAGCCATCTTTGATGTCCATCTTTACATCAACGAGACCCAGAGGTGACTTATAACGAAACAGTAAGAATCCCACCTCCTCCTCCTCCACAGCAGCAGCAGCAGCAACAACTAACAGCGACCACCACCAGGAGCAGCAGCAGCAGCGAAAAGTGACAAGTAGCCCCCTAAAAACCGAAATGAGCACGTGAGTACAGTCATGAGTAGCGATGAACAGCAAAGAACAGCATAGAGCAATTAAATGGACCGTCGTTGTTAAGGCAGTTGCTCAGGACACCCCTCCGTTGATCTATTGGTGACAGCATCACTTGGAGGTAAGGGGACATAATCCAATCCAACCTTTGGTCCTCACAGAAAACATCACCCGCAGATGAATAGAGCGGGATAAGGGGAGATAATCCAATAGTTGACTTCGTATACTCTCGGACTTCGACATAACAGTGAGAGTATCAGACCCTAGAGACCGATGAAAGATCCAGAGACGACCGGAAAGTGCGGGAAAAGGGGAGATAACCAAATAGTCCCATTGTACTGCATATACTGTCGGACCTCGACATAACTGGCAGGAAAGAACAGCATAGAACAAGACAAGAGCAGCGTGGACCAAGAGAAGAACAAACTGAGATCAGTGCAGAGCTGCGATGAGCAGCGAAGAGCAGCATGGATCAATAGAATACCAATATGCGTACAGTGCAGAACAGTGATGAACAGCAAAGAACAGCATGGAGTAAGAGAAGAACAGCAACATCACTTTCCTCTGTAAGCTGAATATCAGAAAGTGTAATATGAGTGTAAATTCAGTTGACAAATTTTATAATTATTTTAACTACTTTTGTTAAAACATAGTTTATTTTTTTCCAAACACTTTACCCACTATGGTCCGCGGTCAGGGCTTTTAACGACCTGACAACCCTCAACGAGAGGGTATCCCCTATCCGCCACCTGGGGGACGCGCTAGGCAGCTCTGTGGGTTGAGCCCCTGTGTTACATCACAGGTACCTAGTTCTTTTTTTTTTTTTTTTTTTTCTTTTTTTTTTTTTTTTTTTTTTTTTTTTTTTTTCTTTTTTTTTTCTTTTTTTAATTTTTTTTTTTTTTTTTTTTTTTTTTTTTTGTTATCGGTTAACAGACGACTCTAAAAAGAGTGGTCTATTCATACATCAAATGAAAAGCTTTCCCACTGTAATCAGTCGAGTCGGTAAGCCGTTCATCCGATCAAATATCTAAGGGTGTCGTGGACACCCCGTCCGCCAAAACTTTACGTTTTGGATAAAAGTAAGAAAAGCCAGCTCGCTCTTGCAAGTATGTGTAGACTTGATTATCTACAGAACGAAACCCTCTGTTGGTTCCGGAGCCAGAGTTCTTTGACAGGAGAACGTCCATGTATTTTTCTTTGTTGATGTCGTTGGTTCTCTTGTTGACCCCTTTACAGCTGTACTTGGTTTCCTCTCCAAAGCAAAAGTACGTCTTGCTACACAAGGCAATCATCCCGTCACCACTGAATTCTGTCTTGAACAGTCCTGGAGTCCTCTTGTCCCAAGCAGCCAGTTGTGGTGTGTCAGTACGGGGAAACCAATTCTTCTTCTCTGCTTCAAAGCGCCGACGCAACTGCGGTTTGATTACTTCTTCCAAACTGTCGCCAGAGAGAGCCATGTAGGCACTGTCGGTGTCCATTGCACAATACTGAAAATCACGGCGATCGACAAAGACGTCCATAAAATCGTAATAAAATTCCAACATCCGAAGCTTGGCGTACTGGTAAACGAAACAGCCAATGTGCATCGGCAGGTCCAGGTGTATGGTCTTCTTACTCATTTCCACCTCGAACGTTTTGTCACTCAGCTGGTTGCATCGCCGGAAAGAGGGATCTACGAGGTAGCGACTGATCTGGTGTTCCTGGCAGTAAATCACATCCGTGTGCCTTTCCTTGTTGGTCACCGTCTTGCCGTAGCTGGAATTTCCCCTCAGTTTCTCGTTTTCTGCAATTATCTTTTTATTTGGGTCGGCATCTCCGGCTCTCCTGGCATTACTGACTTGATCTCCGAAGGGTCTGAAACACGCCGACGGCGTGTACTCCACCACCTGGTAAATCTTGGTGACTTTCAGTCCGTGGTTGACGTACCATTTCAGCAACGGGGATATTACCATGATCTTCTCTCCAAACATGCTGCCGATTAACGACTTTCTAGGCTGCGGCATGATTCCTTTTTCTTCTGCATAACTCTTCATGTGGTCCCCAATGTCGTCTCTGGACACGTCTACGTTCTTAAACACTGGAGGCATTTCTGCAAATTTTGCCTTTAGGTCCTCAGGTACGTGCAGATCCACTTCCAAGGCACCAAACAACTTATCCTCCATCACGGATCTCATGATGTCGTCTTCGGTCATCGTGGCGAAACGATCGCAGGGTCTCTGCCTCTGAGACACGAAGGTCTTGATTCCTTGGTCTTCTTTCTTTAACCGGTCCCATTCGCACTCCCACATCTGTTTCACTTGGTAGTCGTTTTCTGTTATGTACTGTATTTTTTCCTGTGTAGTCTTGTATAATTCATCCAGGCTCTTTCCGTTCAACGGGTTTTCTGTCTTTCCCCGAGTCAGGCGACAACAATGTCCGTGCCACAGGCAGCCTTGGAACTCGTAAACTGTATTAGTATCCTTACAGTAACCATCTACGGGAAGGCGCCGACGTCCTATCAGTTTTTCCGTATCGTTCCCTTGGTGACGTATGTGGTGTCCTGTCTCCTGGGCTTCCCATTCCAACCACTCGATAGCCATTCTTTCGTACCTTCTAGGGGTCTGTCTTTTAAAATCGTCCTCGCTCTTGCGACGGACGAAGTGACCCGTTGGCATATCCTGCATAATACTCCACAAATACAAGGCGTTGGCGTCTACACCGTAGATCTTCTTGCACGGTTTTGGGTCTTGGTATTCGGCAGGACGGATGAAGGTCTGGTCTTTCTCGTGGTATCTGTGGAAGACGATGCTGGGTCCACCCACTATGTTTTCTTTGTACAACTGGTACAGATCTTTATTCTTCTCGTCCGGAACGGTGAAATAATCGGACAGACCATCGAACATGGTTTTCAGTGTGAGTCCCGGTACACTGATTCCGTGTTTAAACATGTCCACCTTCAATCCCTTGTAATATACAAACATCTTCTCGATGGCTTCCAGCATGGGCTCCACGTCTTTGTTGTTGTACCAGATCAGGAACTCTTTCACGTTCTTCATGTTCTTTTCCTGCCAGACGTCCCGACACAGCTGGTACTCTTCGGGTGCAATGTTCTCGTTTTTCAGCGTACTGAAAAATGCCTGGTGTGGTGGTAACTCCGTCACTGCCAACTTGTCTAAACCGGTCATCCATTCGTATGGAAAAAACCCTTTCTCTTCCGTACAGCCGTAGGCTTTCAAAAACTGGGAGTAACTAAATCCGGGAGCCAGGTAGTTGGTGATGTCCAAAAATTTCAACTTCTCCGTCTTGATGCACATGAAATTGTTGTTGCGTTTCACGGTATACTTTATCTTGTGACTTTCCACCAGACGAGTGAAGAAATCTATCTTCATGGCGTTTACGTCGTATTTCCCGGTGTTGAAGCCAATCACGGGTAATTCTTGGAGATGTCGTTCCAGTTGCTGCTTCAACTTGTACAGGTGATGTTTCTTTTCCTGGCGTTCTCGCTCTTCGTCGTCTTGGTATTCTTCCAGGTCCCGGTCCAGTCTCTCTTGGATCTCTTCAAAGACACCAGCATACCTGGGCATCAGTAAGCGAAAGGCTTTGTCGCTAATTTCTGTCAAATGGATCAAACAGGAATCCACGGTTTCACTGCTATCGCCTTCCGACACGAAACAAATTGGCTCTGTAAACTCCGGTACGTTGGAACACACGGAGACGCTGAGCAAAACGTGCTGGCTGGTCCATTCCAATTTATCAGATCTTGGTTTTTCTGTAGGTTGAAGCATCGCCTCTATATCGTAAGTGGCTCTGTAAGGGTAATATCTGTCCTCTACCGGAACTTGGATTCCTTCGTCCTCCAAACGTTCGAACACTGTCTGTGGTGTATGGTACACTCCGCCGGGATATTTGTAGAGTACTTCGCCGGTGCAGGTTCTCTCGTGTCTGTGTAAGTGCCCTACATGCTTCCACATCTGGTCACATTTTGAACACAGGTAACTGTGGCTGTATTTCTCCATGTTGCTGACATAACTGAAATGGTTGTCGTACAAATTCAGGTTCATGGTGTCCTGGAAACTGTAAGGAGAACGTCGTACTAATCTCGCCGCTACGTCGCCGTCTTCTGTCTCTTGAAGATCGTACACACAGATGTTGACTTGGAACAGTGGTTCGATGTACGCCAAATCGTCTAAACAAATACCTTTGAAATCATCACTGGACATTTCTGTCTTCTCCAAATATTGACGATAGTAAGTCTTGGCAGGTACTTCTACGTCTTTCACGGGAGCTCCACGGTGGACGGCCAAACACCGGAAAAAACACAGGTTGTCATCATATGGCCCATGGGATCCAGCAACCAGTGCGACGACACCACGGTTTTTCAAAATGAAGTCTGGTAACACGACTCTGGCTCCTATCGGGTGTTCCACCAACTTGTTGACATAAAACGTGGCATTTGTCAGTAAATGCACCACCCACTTGGTATCGGGTCTCTGCTGCCGGATAAACTCCAAAATGTCGTGACGGCTCAATTCTTCCAAAAACTTCTCTAGGTCTTCTTCGTTTCTTATCAGGTGTGGTACATCGAAAAATCTGGCGTTGTTCTGGCTGGAATGGAAGTATCTCAGTTCTCCGGTCTCTACGTTCCTCAGTACAAATCCAAAAGACACGTTGATCTTGAAGGCCGTGGTCTGGAGTTCGAAAATGTGGCGAACCATGTCAGGAAAGGTGGCGGTTGTAATCTCGTTCAACGTAAAGTTGAACCGGTCCTGGACACGGTTGCCGGTATTTTCTTCTGTCCGGATGGACTGCCAGTGTCTCAGGTACAAAACCCTGGTATCGGGGTCTTCTGGCAAAACGTCTAGTTGAGATGGACTGGCTGGACTTTCAGGTGGCGACACCGTCCTGCGTCTTTCCGCACTGGGGCCAGGTAGTGGCGAGGCTGGTCTCTTGACTGGTTTCATCATCCTGGGCTTGGCATCTGGCTTGGTATGCAACAGTCTGTGGCGAGCAAGGTTGTCCGATCTGTTAAAGTACTGCCCACAGTCTGGACACTCCAGGGTGTACTGGTGGGACTCCTGGTGGCGATTCCGGTTGTCGGCCCTGGCAAACTCCTTTCCACATACCTGGCAGGAATACGTCTGGTCTGCAACAGCATGGGTCTTCTGGTGGCGAAGCAGGTTTCTCTTCTCCGTAAACGTCTTACTGCACTTCTCGCAAGAGAACATGGTCGTTACCTTTTCAAAGGTTCAAGACGAAATGAGAGGTTCTGCACTGTATATATAGCCAGAACGCGGACGTAAAAGAGAACACCATGGGTGTCTTCGCTCAGGTCCGCGTCGACCAAAATTTTCGATTTTTTCCTGAACGCGGACGGAATAGAGAGCACCATGGGTGTCTACGATCAGGTCCGCGTCCACGACATGTTTCAACACGTTTTCTAATGGAAATTTCCATGACGTCACATTAACGGGATCCAACATGAACGCCAAAAAATATAAAAAATAAAAATAAAAAATAATAAAAAATTAAAAAAATTAAAAATAAAAAAATTAAAAAAATAAAAATAATAATAATAAAAATTAAGAAAAATTAGAAAAAAAATATTAAATATAAAAAAATAAAAAAAAATAATAAAAAATTAAAAAATTATGTAAATATATTAAATAAAAAAAAATATGATAATATAAATAGAAAAAAAAATTAAGAAAATAATAAAATACTTACCTAACCCTAAAATAATCTTATCCCTAACACTAGTACCACTTCAAAGTCATAAGGGATTGAGCCCAATCCAGCATTTGAAACATGACTTTGAAGCAGGCTGCTAAGCAGAACTAGTGTTAGGGTAAACGATTATCTTTAGGGTACTTTCAGGTCTGAGTACAGAGCAGCGTTGAGCAGCAAAGAGCAAGAGAAGAGCAGCGATGACGAACAGCAACAAGCCTGAGTAGCGATGAGCAGCAAAGAGCAGCGAAGAGCGGGGTGGAGCAAGAGAAGAGAAACGAAGTGCATGATAGAAATGGACCGCCGTTGCTAAGGCAGTTGCTAAGGACACCCCTCCATTGATCTATTGGTGACAGCATCACTTGGAGGTAAGGGGACATAATCCAATCCTACCTTTGGTCCTAACAGAAAATACTGAAAAGAGCGGGATAAGGGGAGATAATCCAAACGTATACTCTCGGACTTCGACATAACAGTGAGGGTATCAGACCGATGAAAGATCCAGAGACGACCGAGAAGTGCGGGAAAAGGGAGATAATTCAATCTGGTCAGGCATGCCACTTCCGGGTGCTTGACTTGCGTCACTTCCGTCAACAAATGGCGGAAAAAACACCCTACTTCCGGTTGCGCAAACCACTTCCGGTACTTCCGGTTCCGCCTACGCATGTGCAGACGACACATCCGGGTCCTAGCACGTGACTTACGTCACTTCCGTAAAGAAATGGCGGGAAAATCAACTACTTCCGGTTGCGCATGCGCGCAATCCACTTCCGGTACTTCCGGTTCCGGTCACGTGACTTCCGGTTCCGGTCACGTCACTTCCTGTGACGTCATTTCCGGTTCCGGTGACGTCACTTCCGGCTCCTCCTCGCTCCTCCTCAAATGCGACTTGAACTGTCCCCATATACTACTAACCTCGCTACGCTCGATTTTTCAACAACCAATTCCTGACACCCCTCGGTGTATTCTAATACCAGAAAAACCTACAAATATACTTTCTCTATAACATAAAATAAAACGGGGAGGAAATGGTCAAGCAGGCGAATAAAATTACCAAATTTCAATTTAACAAAATAATAATGTTTCTCTTAAAAAGCTATACTTGTTTTTTTCCTTTGTGCCAAACAATTCATTTCGTAGGTCTCTTAATACATGCAATATTTTACAGAGTAGGCGAAATTTTACAGAAAAATGAGATAAAGAGGACACATTTACCTAAGGAGCAAATAAAATTGAATATACAAAATTTGAAACCCCAAGGCAGAGCCCCCATCCCCATGTAACAATGGGGGACGAAACATTTGAAATTCCTTAGTCAATCTGATTATAGCCACATCTACGACATGCTTTAGTTTGTAATAATTTGTATAATTTTCATAATTATAATTAAAGTTATATAAGTTATAATAAGTCATAAATTTTATTAGCATATCGTACACCCCGAAGGGTCAATAGCTACAAAAAAACTAAACAAACAGAACATTAAATTAGAGAAACAATTATGAAATAGGTTTGTCCCCTGTAATCAGTAAAAGAGACTGTTTGAAAAAGACTTGTTCCTTTTATTCTGGAATTAAAATGTAGTTTAATTTTTCTTCCTGTGTCATAGCTTCTTCAATATTAAAAGACATAATAAAACCTGTTCGTAAAAATTAATTTAATTGACAATCTAATATGAAATGAGACTCATCCTCAATTTCATTGCAAGTGCTGTATAATCTTAAGTTTCTTGGTATTTTTGTATTAGTATTTTTGTATATCTGCCTCTCTCAATTGATAAAGGGCGATCGTTAATTCTAATCTGGCATATAAGTTTTCTATATTCAGGATTAAGACTGTATAAATAATTTTCACAATGATGCCCATTTTTGACGGATTTAAATGTTTGATGTTTACTATTTTGGTCTAAATTATCTATTTTCTCTTGGAATTTCTCAGTCTTGGTATATAACGCTAAAACTGTCTACGGTACCAAAGTTATGACCTGAGATCATAGGAATAGTTTAGTTAAAGCCTATTTTTTTTCTTGTGAGGTTATATTTACTAGTATATGGCAAGCCGAAGTGGACAAAAATGAGGCATTTTCTTGTATTAGAAAATGAATTTGTAATATTAGAAATTCATTTTCTAATATTACTTAATGATTTCTAATATTACTAATTTATTTATGAATATTAGAAATTCTTGATTTTCTAATATTAGAAATTCATTTTGTAATATTCTTAATTGATTTTCTAATATTAGAAATTGAATAAGTAATATTAGAAATTATGCACCATTTTCTAATATTACAAATAGATTTATTAATATAACTAATTCAATTTCTAATATAACTAATTCAATTTCTAATATAACTAATTCAATTTCTAATATAACTAATTCAATTTCTAATATTAATAATTCATTTTCTAATATTAGAAATTAAGTTTCTTTTTGTCCACTTTGGCTTGCCATACTAGTATTCCTATTAAAGAATTACCCGTATTGTCATGATCAATTTCTTGGTGAGGTTAAATGTGAAAAGCTGCTCGTGTAATAATGAATACCAATTTTGATGCACCATCTAAACCTCTCTTTAAAGAGTTGGGGTGGCTATATTACGAAAACAGAATTTACAAATCTTAGGGACGAGATCAAAAGTTCAATGTCGGATAAAAAACTTAATTCAAATAGTTTGGGGGTGGGTAAAAATCACTGGAAGTTTTGTTATCCGACATCGATTTTTGTATACGTTTATATTGGTCAATAAATTTTTCCCAAATTAAGTTAGGAGGGGGGTGGGGGGGTCAGAGAAAAAACTATGTGAATTAAGTTTTTTATCCGATATTGAACTTTTGATCTCGTCCCTTATGAAGAAAACATTTCACTATACAGCGGGCACAATAATATGGAATAATATTCCTTTGCCAATAAAAAATGCACATAATGTTGAAATATTAAAGCGAAGGTTCTCTGAACATCTTTTCTTAAAGCAAAATAGTTAACAATGTAAATGTTCTTATCTTAACCAAGAAGAAATTTACTTGTTCATAATGTATATAATTGTATAGACTAACTATAATTTGTTGTGTATATAATATATTTCATATTTATGTTGTAAATATTTAATACAGATTTAATTTGTTGTATCGAGGGCCACAGAGGATTTTAGTATTGTATACTAAATGTTGTTACCCTCTTTAAATAAATCATTTATTATTATTATTACTTTCACGGAAAAAATTACGGAATTTCGTTGCCTTTCGTATGTTGAGTACAGGATTCGTATGATTTGATCAACAAAACGCTTGACCTAAAGTGATCGTCAAAAGACGCTTCTGACGTCGATTTTCTGTTTACACCGGCATGATAGATCGGAGGACAAAGCTCCCACGTCATCCAGTCTAAACGTATATTGTCTGGAAGTATGTCAAGGGACAATGAAATCAGAAAAAGAAGCAATGCGAGTAAAAATGAAGATTACAAAAGCAAGACCCATGACAAAAAGCACGAAAGAAACAAACAGAAGCCGTTTGCTCACCCATCAAACATTGCAACTATTGGTGTTATGACACTTATTATTTTAGCTATAGGTTACTGGCGTTATCAAACAATGCTTAAGGAACTAGTTAAACTTCCTTTAGATGTTGTTAAAATAAATCCAGATAATGCCACAAGTGCAGCTGTGAGTCCTGATCGTTTCTGGGGGTCGTACAGATCACACCTGTATTTTGGTATGAAAACGAGAACTCCTCAGTCGCCAGTATTCGGTTTGATGTGGCTAACACAGTTCACACGTCAAATGCCAGCTCCTGTAAGACACTGGTGTGACCAAGGAGATGGATTACAGAAATATGGATGGTTGAAACATGATGGCATTAATTTTGGGATTCAGGAAATAGAAGAAAGAGCATACAAGATAAAAACAGAATTTGTTAAGAGAGTAGGTGGTCATCATGGTGGAGATTGGACAGCGAAAATATCCGTCTTGCCAAAGGTAAAAAATTTAAAGTTAAAATTCTTTATTTTCCAGATCACAGAAACATTACAAGGTACATGTATATTTTCTAAACTATGAACAGTCTTACTCAATCTAATTAAAAACCGATCTCTCATCGCTCCCGTTTTCTGATATGTCGCGTGGGAGATCTAACGAAACCCGCTTTGAGGTCACATGTGAGTGACCTCGTAGGTGTGTCCTGTTCAACCAATGAAATTGCGTCCTCGGCGAGCTTGTAAGTTGATCGTGTGGTAAAGGGATGTAACTCATTAACGAAGAAATCGTCAGTCCCCAGAATTCATTCGGATCTTCTTTAACGATTAGATCTAAAGGAAAACTTTTTTGATTGGCTTATTGATAGGAAGTCAACTCATTTGCATATCATTATAAATTCATAAGTTCCAGTTCACTCACATGTGACCTCAAAGCGGGTTTCGTTAGATCTCCCACGCGACATATCAGAAAACGGGAGCGATGAGAGATCGGTTTTTAATTAGATTGAGTCTTACTCACATTTATAAGATAAATACACTTCATTTAGAGCTTATTTTACCAACTTTAAATAAATTTTACTTGACTTGACCTCACATACTGATTAATATGAATAAACACAAAGATTAATATACCTGCATTTTGTACTTTCACAGTTCGGTACAGCTACTATAAAAACTATTGATAAAACTGGTAAGCAGTGAAAGATAGCATAATGCCATTACACATAAAATATTTTTAACAATCTGATTAAAATCAGAATTTTTTCCCCAGATGATTTTAGTTTGTCCCAGATGAAGCATTGAATTCATCTCATTAAGCATGTTAAGTTTCATATTGAGGCATAAACAAAAGAAGAATGTCGGAGGACATGAATGCCCCTGTTCAAGCTGGCTAACGGTAAATGACTCTCTGCCCAAATTCAAAATTTATCTGCATGTTGTGGTTCTTAGCATTGCATATGAGTTTTATAAAATTTGGATGAGGCGAACTTAAGTTCGATCGGGAAACGAAAAAATTTGAAATTTTCCAACTTATAAAGGGCATAACTATAGAACAATAAATGACTCATATTCCAAATTTGAATTCTGTCTACATGTTGTGGTTCTTAGCATTAATATATATGAGTTTAATAAAAATTGGATGAAGCAAACTTAAGTTACATGTAGAATGGGGAAACCAAAATCAGACAGAAGGTCAAGGGTAACACTTAATGCAACCTTTGCATAAAAATGGGATTCCATTTTAAATTATGACAAGATATCCTCTTTGCATAACCCAGTTATAGGCGAGCAATCAGTACTCTGAAAGGCTTGAAACATAACTCATATAAAGTTAATAATAGATCTGATTTCAATCAGGACGAGCAGGAAATGTCTTAATTGTCATTCTCCTCAGATATAAGCTTATCAGACCTTTTGAAAGTGTTTCAGTAAACACAAATTCATGTTCTCAATTCAACTTGTTCTCTTGAATTTAAATCTCCTTAATTTATTAATTTCCAAGATGTTTGGACATAATGTCACTTAAAGAGCAAGCATTTGATTTTGGCATATACAAGTCTGTTTTTTTTTTTTTTTTGCAGGAGGGGCATTTAAGCAGCTAATTTTTCAATCGTGCATAGGTTGGCTTCATTTGTACATGTTTTAATATATAAACTGATGGTTAATACTAGGAGGTTCTGAATCCTCACATTATCTCCCATTATCCATCATATTCACGGAAATCGTATCACCATCTCTCAGAGTTTCTCACCATCTCTCAGAGTTTCTCACATGCAGTAAATCAGTAAGAATGGTCAATAACAGTAGTTGGCATTTTATGATTCATAAAAGGGTTATTTAAAAAATGTTTATGCCTCTACGGCCAAATTGTTACTGGATATCTGCAAAAGAAAACTGAAGCGACAAAACAGTGGGAACAGTCCATAAAATCGGGTAACTCGAATCACCGAAAACCTCCCGCAAACACCGAAAACCTCCCGGAAACACCGAAAACCTGATATAATATTACCTAAACCTCATCAAATGTTGCGAAAACCACATCCATTCGATCGGTATGCCAGTTTTACATCTAGAAAACATAATTTTATTGATATTTTTTAAGAAATGTGACTTTTATGCATGATTTTCTTAGACATAGTGCATTCTATATTAAATCAAAATGGCGGATCGAAACACCGAAAACCTGATATAATATTACCTAAACCTCATCAAATGTTGCGAAAACCACATCCATTCGACATGTATGACAATTTTACATCTAGAAAACATAATTTTATTGATATTTTTTAAGAAATGTGACTTTTATGAATGATTTTCTCAGACATAGTGCATTTCATATTACCTGTAATTCAATATGGCGGACGGTGTGTGACCATCCCAATTAACAGGAAACGTGTCAGAAATCAAGGAACTGTATAATACACAATATAATCGATAATAAATGTCAGAAAGATTAAATAAAATTACTGCTGTTTTGTTTATATAAAAACTAAAATAATAGTTTATTTGTTATGTGTTTTACATGTATCTTGCTTTAGTATGCCACAAAATATTGCATTTAATCAAGAAGCCTTCATTCAAATTTTTTTTAAAACTTATTTAGATCGTTTTCATATAAGAAAAACCGAATATTTATACAATTAAAATTTAGTAAATTTAAATTAAAGAAAACATAAATCTCATATCCATTTTATAAAAACACTATTTTTGAGAATTTTTTTTTCAAATTATAATAGGTAACCATCTTTCATCTTTGTTTAAACAATTATGCTAATTGGGCTATAACCACAGTTATACAATTTAATGTTTAATTGGCAGTTAATGTTGATTAAAACCATAGAATACAAATATTGGTTTATAATATACACAATAATTAATTTTAATTTACCTTCAGGCATTAATCGATACGTAGATCAGCCATTTTGATTTAATATAGAATGCACTATGTCTGAGAAAATCATTCATAAAAGTTTTATTTCTTAAACAATATTAATAAAATTATGTTTTCTAGATGTAAAATTGTCATACCGATCGAATGGATGTGGTTTTCGCAACATTTGATGAGGTTTAGGTAATATTATACCAGGTTTTCGGTGTTTCGATCAGCCATTTTGATTTAATATAGAATGCACTATGTCTAAGAAAATCATTCATAAAAGTCTTATTTCTTAAACAATATTAATAAAATTATGTTTTCTGGATGTAAAATTGTCATACCGATCGAATGGATGTGGTTTTCGCAACATTTGATGAGGTTTAGGTAATATTATATCAGGTTTTCGGTGTTTGCGGGAGGTTTTCGGTGTTTCCGGGAGGTTTTCGGTGATTCGATGTACCGCATAAAATCGACATCCTAAGGCAAGACAAGCTCATGAGAATGGATCACAACAAAGAAATGTGACGAGGATACATGTATAAATCAAAGAATAAAAAACATATAATAAATTAACACAGACAGCGCAGAAACTAAAGCACTAGCAACTAGTCTGTCAGCACTGCAGTTGCGGCTCCGATGTTGATTGACATTTTAAGGCCGAGGATAATTCTACGGTAATAAGGTAATTCGCTCTGAATTCTTTGGCTTTCAACAATAAATAATAGTGGAAATAGTGAGATACAGAAAGCCGCGTTTACAAGACTAATAAACACACATTGCGGTAGTATTAGACTTAAACATTAAACATGTAAAGTTGAGGCATTTTCATAATGGATTGGAAAAATATCCGGTTGGTTTTTACTTTGTGTCTGCTTGTTTTGTCCTTGGCCATAAATATGTCGTTGGTTCCATCATATATTATCGCTCCTGTCCCAATTCAGGAATTTTTTGTAAGCTTGTTTGCCGAATGATGGGATGTAATATTAAACGGTTTCAATTGATTTATCATCGTCGGAAACCTGCGACCGGCCGTGGGTTTCCGACGATGCTGATTTATACGCTTGGGTATTTTGTCGGGGCCACATGGTCTGGGGTTTCTCGCTAGATGTCTGTTTTTGGTCTGATCAATGCAGCGATGGGATGCGCGACGTTGTCTTGTCTACATTTTATTCCATATCTATTCTTTCTCACATATGAATAATGGAATTTTGTAAAAAGAAAATATCCTACCTGTTGCTCATATTAATCTTTTGTTCTTGTTTGCTATGTAAAGACAACAAAAAACTAAAAGAGATAACAAGAAAATAAATGGAAATGGTGAGCTGTCAAAAGGGGCGTAAAACGACTAAAATGTATGAAATACACAAGTCGAACAAAACCAAATATAAAATCGTAAAAAAAAACAACAACAAACTAAAAAGTTAAAAATACTCAACGTTTCGACCAATATGGTCTTGATCACGAGTATGTAAAAAATAAAAATAAAAAGGTGTTGAGTCTTTGAAACCCAGAGCAAGACTGAGTCCGTACATAAAATGTAAACAAAAACCAAAAAAAGAGATACGGTTCTCTAGCTATTACAATTACAGTCAATGAATTTAAGACTTCATCACTTGATCTTTAAGATTAAATGGTCAAACAATTTAGACCCTAGAAGGTAACTGACATATGATCAGACAAGTTGATGACACTTCCCGCATGTATACAAGATAAAAGTATGATCGAAGGAGATAAAAGACAACCTACATTTGTCGACTTCCGTTGCGGTATTGACCATTGCGGAAGATATTACCTATTGGCTCCTCATTGAATAAATACTAGCAATAGAAACACTACTTAATTTACCTCTATAATCATGATGATTACACGAAGTAGTTCTCATGTACTTTAATTAATTACCACAATTTTTTTTTTATTTAACCATCATGTTTCAACATTTGCATGAGACTTAGATCCCTTAGATGTGATTGAATAGTCAAATCCACACCAGAAAACAGCATATTATTATATTTATTTGCAAATTACACCCATACGGGTCAAAGCAAAACACACAATTTAACAAACACAATGCAATACATGTACAGATCCCATTTACACATATGTATGACGAGAATCTTCTATAAATATTCCTGATTTGCTAATGTGCACATGAACATACGATGCAGTTTAAATGAAAATGATCGAGCACATTGTACACTCTAAACGCTATACTCCAGAGATTGAAAGAATATGTATAAATGTACAATAAACTGTTCTTTTAATTGTTTCCTTTTTAAATAATCATTAGAACTGAGAACAGGGGACTAGACTTTTAATACTGAGCTTTAAATACATGATTGTGTTCATATACCGAATTTGTGTATTTTTTCTGTTTGTTTACTTGTCACAAACAATTTTGTTTTTATAGTTTATATGGCAATAAAAGATTGAATTGAATTGAAAAAATTTGCATTGTATCAAATAACTTTATTGCAATATATTCCCTTAAGGGTCAAGCAATACAACATGTATTTTTATGTTATATATTAAATATAACACTTGTACATATATTTTTATGTCATATAATTATATTTTGATGAATATGCATAAAACCATCAATTGTTTTTATTTTAGGGAACTGCAACCGACAGTGTTGTATCACTGTTGTTTTATGTGGCCTTAGATGGACAAGGAAAGCTCCAACAAGAACTAAACAAGAATCGTCTCTCCGCTGTTGCGGGCTCTTCGGAACAGTTAGGGGATTTCCGAATAACATTTTCCAAACAAAAAGGACCAAATTCTGCGAAGTATAACCATTTAATATCGTATGTATCAAGGTTGGATAAAATAACTGATCTTGTCAAAAATTCATTCCAAGTAAAAGCATGGGACAAAGAACACACGCTTCCGTTTTTCGCACTCGGTGGTCGATTAGTTCCAAGGGAAAGTCCTGGTGGTCCAAATATGATGGTTTATCAAGTAACGGTCCAAGTTCCAACTGAAATCGAAGTAGTTTTCGAGTCGGGTAGCTTTCTTGATAGGCCTAATTCATTATCTGGTGATGTTTTTCAACAAGAACTCTTGAAACATACAGGTGCATTTGACAAGAAGTTCTCAAACATATTTCACCTAGAGGAAAAAGGTTATAATGCTGCCGACGTGGATTTTGCGAAGGCAGCATTGAGCAACATGATTGGAGGGATAGGGTACTTTTATGGATCATCTGTAGTACAGTCAGATTATAACGACTTGCCCATTGAATATTGGCCAGCCGCTCTCTATACAGGTGTTCCTTCACGATCTTTCTTTCCACGCGGATTTTTATGGGATGAAGGATTTCACAATTTATTGATAAGTCGTTGGGATAGTTCAATATCTAAAGACATACTGTCCCATTGGTTCGATTTGATCAATATAGAAGGTTGGATTCCACGTGAACAAATATTGGGCGACGAATCACGTGCCAAAGTGCCTGTACAATTTGTTGTTCAGCACAACGAGAATGCAAACCCTCCGACAGTGTTTCTACCATTACAAAGGTTAATTCGTGAAAATATAGGTAGTTCTGATCCTAAAGATAAGACATTTTTGGAAGCTATTTTTCCCCGCCTAAAAGCTTGGTTCGAGTGGTACAACACAACTCAGCGTGGTTTGCAGCCACTAACATATCGTTGGCGGGGTAGAGACTTTAATCCCGTTCATGAACTGAACCCCAAAACGCTGACATCTGGACTTGACGATTACCCTAGAGCATCTCATCCTACAACAGACGAGCGACATGTTGACCTGAGATGTTGGATTGCTTTAGCCTCTGGGATTCTCGCAGACATTGCAAAGGCACTTGGAAAAGACAGCACTGAGTATGAGGCGACATATTCTCTTCTTACGGATAATAAACTATTAGAAAAACTTCACTGGTGGCCACAAAAGCAGAGGTATGCTGATTATGGATTGCACACTGACAAAATATCGCTAGTTAAACCAAAACCACCACCAAATGTCCACCCTAGAGATTTACCACCAATGCAGAAAGAACGATCCGTGAAAGCCGAACCAAGCTACCAGTTTATCAATGCATTTGGATATGTCAGTTTATTTCCGTTCTTACTCAAGTTTGTGGACCCAAACTCTTTACAATTGTTTAAAGTTCTCGGCGATCTAAAGAATCCTGATTTACTATGGACAAATTATGGATTACGATCGTTGGCTAGGACAGCACCATTGTATAACCGGTATAACACAGAACATGATCCACCATACTGGAGAGGTGCTATATGGATTAACATGAACTACATGGCTTTGAGTGCTCTAAATCATTATGCAAATACTGAAGGGCAGTATCAAAAGTTGGCACAGGGCATTTACACGGAGCTTCGAAATAATTTGGTAAATAACATGATAAAAGAGTACCGTAGAACTGGTTATATATGGGAACAGTATGATGATAAAACCGGAAACGGAAAAGGCAGTCATCCGTTTACCGGTTGGTCTGCCCTAGTGGTACTCATTATGGCCGAAGAGTACTAACAGTCAAATCTAGTCATTTTTTTAAAGTTTCATTGACCAATGTGAAGTAAGATGGAAAATTGAGCGGTTTCTAGATGTCTTACGGATGGTTTTAATGCGTAGGCATTTTTAACTGTATTTGGATTCCACAACTGCAGTAGGCCTACTTCTATTGACGTAATTGGTGCGGTCTTGCGTATTTCTGTTGTCATTACATATATAAATCATCTGTGACAGAAACTCAGGGACCAAAGTCAGCGATACCCATTAAACATTTTTTACCAAAAAAATGTTTTACTTAAACATAAACACATATACATCACGTACGATGGTAGCTAAGGGTTACGGCACATTTTTATTCCTTGTCCTTTTCAAGAAAGAGGATTTAAGCTCATGCACCGACTTTCATAATTTAGAGAACTCCCTCTCATCACCTAAACTTTTATAGTATGTTTTATACACAAGTGTCAGAATAGATAGGGGGAGGTTTTGGTACCCATAAAACCGGTTTAACCACACCACTTTTAAGTGTCTGTACCAAAGAGGACAAATATACCTAAGGAGCAATTAAAAAAACGTAATATATTGGACAGACAAATGAAAAACCACAAGCACAACAAATAAACACTGAACACAAAAAAACTGAACAACACGAACTCCTATAAAAACCAGGAGTGAACTCAGGTGTCCGGAAGGGTAAGCAGTTCCTGTTCCGTATTCGGCACCCGTGATGTTCAACAGTCAATCCGGTCGAAGTCACAAATCGGTGGAGGTACATGAAATGTTACGACAGGGGTAACCGGTCCAACATCATCTTAGATACTTATAGAACGCTGTAACGGTCAATCAAGTCAGAATATCCTGATTCTCTGTCGTGTTTGTGTTTTGTGTGCTTTTATGTTATTTTTTTTATGGCCTTCTGTCTGTTGGTGTTGTTGATTGATTGGTATGTCATTGTTGACCTTGCCTGTTATCGATTTTGTTGTTTCTTGACCAAAATTTCCGGTAACCTGAAACTCGACATGAGCTAATAGGAATACCTAAAATCGAGTTCTATCCGGCAAACTGCTTTAGTACCTGAGTTTTAAAATTTATAACATCTATTGTTGGTGACGTGTCATTTTATGGAACGCTCTGTATCAATCTTTGCCGGGTACATTTGTTAACGCGTGTTGAAAACCTTGGAAAGCGGGAAATTCAAACTCGCCCCCTAAAATCCAGCTAAAGTAAGATTAGAGACTTGGATAACCAAAAAAGGAATTATGTTAAGAAGAATTCATTTTCTTTAAGGTAATTTTGCAAGTGGTCGCTGGTCTTAAGTCAATGTCGGACCATGAGCAGAAGATGTATTAGCACAAATTCTTGTATACTTGCCATTATTAATTGAGAAATAATTCACGATGGCTTCAAAATATTGAGGACCACTGGTAGGCCATTTATGCCGATATTTTACCACTCGCTATCCCTCGTGGCAAAATATTTGGCATAAATGGCCTACCCATGGTAAAATCAGGATATTTTTAAGCCACCTTGAATTATTTCCATTCTAATAGGACAGTTTCTACGACATTTTCAAACGCCGCAACATAGGTATTCATACACGAAGACGCCATTACACAATGCAAGTTATACTATGACGTCGTTAAAACTTGTGGGAAACTTTACTATGACGTTGCCAAACAAGCGGTCTGGCGTCTGTGACGTTAGAACCAATATATCCATGTAGACCGAAAAGGTTTGAAGCAGGTCATATTAGAATTGTGTTTTTTACCTATCATAGACCAGACAACACTGTCTTAGCATAGGTTGGACTCAGACCAAATCAGATGTGAAATTGTTCATTTTAAGTGGCCTCACTTGTTTCCTTGATCATGGGGCAGTTTCAAATTCATATTCCAAAATTGCAAAATACAGGAAGCGCTTCATACACACACACAATAAATAAATAAATGGAAATTGCCCATAGAAACCGAGTTTGTTCAGTTTATGTATTCGTACTTTATTATTCCAAAACCTTTTCTTTTTTTCACTTGATATTCTGATCTGGGGGTAAATATATTCAATATACATGATTACCATACTGTCAAACTTTATAAAATTTAAAAAATCAATATATATTGGAGGAGGGGGGGGGTGCATATATCCGAAACTAAACGATTGAGTCGTAATCATATTCATATATTTGATACGCAGGGAAAAAACGAAAATCGTACAGCTAGCCGTTTCAAACTGAATGTATTGAAAAAAAAATGGGACTGAAATCTATAGTTATAGAAGGCGCGAGAAAAAATATCCAGTATAAGACTTTCCTTTACCCCTATAAAAATCGGGGTCTCAACATTACGGGAATTTGGGAGTGAATTTTAAGGTTCTTTTGATAATATAATGCAGCATATGGTGGATAAAATAGAATTGTAGAGACATAATCCACACATTACGCATGTCAAACGTTCATGCGAAGGAACGGCGCTTTTATTGATTTCTTCATCTTTGGATTGCAGAGGAGACCCCGTAGTCCCAATTTCAAAAGAATTCATCGGTGAATGTCGATCAAATAGCAGTTATTGAAATTTTACACTGATCACACATGCATTCTACATGTAGTGTTAGTTGCACTATCACCATATTAAAAGTTTACATAAAATGATACGGTTGTTCTCTCCACCAATAAAAACTGGCCGCGGCGAAATGGCCAAAATGTGCTGAAAACGGCGTTAAACCCCTACTAAACAAACAAACAAACATAAAATGATATATGTACAATGCTGAAAAAAATTCAACTAAATTTTGTATTCGACACGAAACGGTAATGAATGATCGGCAAACCTAGAATTGCTATTTGTTTTCTAAGGTTTTCTAAGGTTTGTAAATGAAGAGTCGATATCTTATTCCTGTAATGTATATTTTGTAAGTATACAGGCTAGCCCATTCGAATCGAATGTCTCGCTATCTGCATTTTTCTTGCTGGATCCTCAAAATAATTTTCACGGAAAATACATTACGAACATCAAAATTAACTTCATAGATGCTGGCAAAAGAATAAATACAATTAAGATATCAAGAGTAAAGGGAATACACAATGAAAATAATAAAAAAAGTTATAAGTGTTCCGGAATGATAATAATAATAATAATAATACTTTATTTCAAGAGGGTAACAAAGTTAGTACAAACTAATATTCCCTGAGGCCCTCAAAGCCTGTCTTGCTACGTCGTCTAATGTACATATATGCAGATCTTTGAAAATGATTATGTTTTCTAGTATATCAGTACTAGTTTTGGGAACAGACAATTTAGATTTACAATTGATATAATAGAATTCATTTTCGGCGTTCTCGTTCCGTGATAACGGAGTTGTGAATGCATTCGTTCGAGGAGACATAATTCAGTATAGAGGTGATGATATGGTTATAATAACAGGTTTTACTTTGTGGAGGTCATGAAATATTGGAGGACCTCCTAAAATGGAATTGTAGAGGTCCAGAAATATTTGAGGAGCTGCTGAAATCGAATTGTGGAGGTCCAGAAATATTTGAGGAGCTGCTGAAATCGAATTGTGGAGGTCCAGAATATTTGAGGAGCTCCTAAAAATCGAATTGTGGAGGTCCATAAATAATTGACGACCTCCTTAAATAATAATAATTTTGACTAATTCTGCACGCCTCATAATTAATATGTCATTTGGTGTAAATTTTTTGTACCCAGTCGCTATTTAAGTGTTTGTGTTCATGGCAGTTTCTGGGTCACGTCGGTACACAACAGGCGCGGATTCAGACGGGGATGCACCCAACGCACGCCCCCTAAAAAAGCCACGTTTCTGACAATTCATACGAATTTTTAGCATAAAATCGTCCAAAACATTTTTCGCCTCGCTCCGCTCGGCGCTATATCAATAATTACCAACACTTCAGCGCCCCCTCACGTCAATATCCTGGATCCGCGTCTCCACAAAGAAAGATCAATTGTTTTCTGCCACAGTCAGAATATTTTAATCGGTATATTCAGTTCAGTCTGTGCCATTTCTCATATGGCCTTGACCTTGTTTTTATTTTCCCGGTTAACTCTAAATTAGATAAGTTAGTTTAATTATTTTCAGTTATTGTACATGGTAGGTCAACCAGGCTATTTTGATATGCCTTCTCGTATATATTATCCTGCCATATTTCACAAGGTTATAATCAAGAATTCTTGTGCCGCCTTGTTCTAGTTTTTCTCTCAGTTATACAGGCATTCTTGTGGCATTTGTTTGTTGTGTTCCATTCTCCTGCGTCATGGGTACTAATGATCACTAGCCTGTCAAGTTCGAATCTCACCTGTGGCGGAGTGTGTTCGACTCCGATCTTAATTGACAAGGATTGCCAATTTTCCTACCGAAGGACGGTGGTTTTCTCCGGGTACTCCGGCTTCCTCCACCAATAAAAACTGGCCGCCGCGAAATAGCCAGATGTGCTGAAAACGGCGTAAAACCTCAACTTTTTCAGTAACTACATCAGATGTACACGATCGAGGGTTTGCGTATTGTTGCTAATTAAGGAGTTTAGAGAGGCGAGACATTTTTTAGTGTCCACTCTTATTACATATTCATGGTCATTTAAGGATTATACTGTTATTTTATTCCATTCGATTTTAGGGTCTGTTGCCTTCCTAGTATTTAACTTTATATGAATTTTTCCCGGAAAATATTCAGACCGCCACTGATTTTAAAACAGGCATTTTGTGTACTTTCACTTTCACTTTGTCAAAGTTTAAAAGACGTGGGAAAAGACAAGTATGTGTTATATTTGAGAATAGAAAGCATTCCAATATCTCAAGACATGTGTTTAAATATCCATCGAAAAAAAAAAATTGTTCCATATAATATTTTTCATATTGAGTAACTTCCCTGCATGCTTACTGATAAGATTGCCTTTGGCTTTGTCTTAAGTATTCGATAACAGTTTTTGTCTAGATAAATTACATATTGCCAGTTCAATAAAAGAAACAGAATTGTTTAAAATTCAAAAACCTTAGTCAGATTGTGAAACTGTATGGATGTAAGATTTAATAACTGCATGAAATTCAACAAATGATTGCATAGATATTATGCCAAGAAATACCGAATGGATATTCGATGGAGAGAAAAATCGTAACAACTGACAAACTCCAGAGAACAACAAAGACAAGACCAAAACAATACATTCATTACAATTAAAAACTAAAAACATATGAACAACTATCTGCATTAGCTGGTAGAAACTACCAGTCAAGGTGGATAGTAAGTTCTGTTCAGAGATGGGGAACAAGTCATGTATTAAATGTTACAAAATGTTACTTGTTTGTACAGAAGAAGATGTTTAATTTCCATCAAAAGGAGCATAATACAATATATATATTATTAATTTCGATATATAATACACCAATACACTAAACATAGTTACAAATAGTACACATTAAAAAACGCCACAGTTTTCAAATATATATAATATACTTGTAAGGGAAAAGATGAACAAAAAAATGTTTATAATTGGAAGTATGATACCTCTGTCTGTACAAGGTTAGTTTTGATTAATTTTTTTTTAACTTTGATTCTGTTAAGATAAGACATGTCAGGTGAAAAAAAGATTAAAACAGTCCTTGTTACAGGTGAGTCACAGCAAATTCTTATTATTCTTTAAAGTGATATATATTATCAAATTTAATAGAATAAGTTTGAAAATGAAATTCCTAGTACCGGTATTTAATATATTTTCAAAGTTGCTGGAATATCTATAGACAGAAAGAACAAATTTTAAAAATATGAATTTCATTTTTCAAAAGTATGTATGTATTTATATGTAAGACTCAGACTAAAATCTGTGTTCTTTGATGATATGAGTGTACAATAATGTTTTATGGCTGTTGACCTGCTACATTTCAAATGTAGCGACTGTTAACAAGTCATATTCAAATTTTTGATGACTGAGATAGGTAGTTTGTGAAACTAGTAACAAATTGTAAATATTTAGTTGTTGATAGGCTAATTTTAAACGGGTTATAGTATTGATCCATCTTTCGTAAATGGTAAAGAAAGTCAATTTCTAAATACATGTATTGACACTTATCAATTTCTTAAACATGAAGTTTTTTGCCCATGAACCCCTACTTTTTTTATAATTCAATCATATAGACAGTAAATTGGTAATTGACAAAATCTTATGAAATCCTTTTTATATTTTCATACATTTTTGAGAGACTGAAGTTGCCAATGCAAAGACAAGGAAAAATCCAGAGAAAACCCATTTCCTGCAAAATTTCAAGGCCTTATAGCTCTAAAATGAGCACATGAACCTATATTTTTTTCTTGCTTATTTGTTTACTAATCATATGTTCTCTCAAACTAAAACACCTATTTCAAATCCTATTTATTTCCTATTAGAGCAGCGATCATCCTTAAAGATGCTTTATACTGAAATTTAAAATTATTTTTTCTGTGAATTTCTTTACATTCAACAAGTATGCCTTTGGTCTTCTTTTGACTTTTGGTTGACTTGCACTGAAAATTTCCCTTCCATTTTAAAGATCACACCTCTAAAATTCCTCAGGTTTAATTTTCAAAATCTCACCCCTTTTTGTGTAAAATCTCATCATTGATCTACTGTAAACTCTATGTAAACCTATCTGACCTTAACTCTAGAATCAGGTTGAACAGTAGCTATTGATTTGTAAACTGATCACCTGTCCTAAAATATAATAATATATATACAATATATGTACATTGTTCATTTGTTGGAAAATATTAATTTTGTTTGTACAAGCCTTTGAAACAGGTAGAAATGCAAGGTTTTCTGAGGATTTCACACTTGTATCACGGTGAAATAGAAATATCAGTACTCTTTACATTATGTGTAATGTGAGCATTTTGGTTCCTGTCACATATTTTACAGGATTTGGGCCATTTGCAGAACACAAAATAAATGCTAGCTGGGTGGCAGTACAGGAATTGGCCAAGAAAAACATACCAGGTGTTAATCTTATTACACAGGAGATACCTGTTATATATGAAACTGTCAAAAAACAAGTTCCACAACTATGGGATGATATCAAACCAGATGTAAGTTGTATAGAGTTGTCTCCCCTATCAAAAAAAATAATGTTTTTGAAAATAATACAGAATGAAGAACAAAGTGGAGATCTTTTATGAAATAAGATTTTTCAAACTGGAAAATTTGCCAGTATTCTGACATTGAATGAAAGCTGTCTTTGTAATACAGTGCTAGGTGAATATTCTTTAATAGATGAGGGGATTGTCTTTAGATCTTTCAAAAAACTGACAGTGTTGGCAAAATTTTATGTAAAAAATTTTTAAGAATTATTCTACAATGATATTATTTTTTTAAAAAGTATTACTGTCTGGACACCTCAGTTCGTAAAATGGATTTTTCAGAATTTGAATACCTTAATCAATGTGAATTGTCTAGTTACTCTGCTGAAAGATTTAATGAGCTAAGTCGTAACTGAAACAATTGAACTTACCTGATTTTGTTCAATCATGTCTTCAAAGAAACAAAAAACTTCCGCCTATGGAATTTACAATGTAAAAGGGAAATAACTCTTCCTATGAGATTTTATAAAATTAAGTATTACAACCCCGTGATTCATGAAATATGCACAAAGTGCATTACAAATATTTAGAATTAGAGTTTTACAAATTTTAGGATAGGTCTGAGTTGATAAGTTCATATTATTAATTTTTTTTTAAAATTTTCAAGTGCTTTAATTTTTCTATTGTAAATCCCCCATTCAGAACCATTTGTGAGGTATACAAACATAACCTTTATAAACAACTTTACAATTTTTATATTTTCGTGGATGGCTCAATAAGGTTAATTAACCAACAAAAGATTGTCTAATAATTCTAACATTTAGACTTTCAAAATGCTAAAAATCCATGTTATGAACTGAGCTGCCCAGACAGTATGTCATGCAATACAACTTTTAAGAAATCATTAAACTGACCAAGAATTATTAAAGGAGAATTTTTTTTTATATAAAATTACTACATGGGATTATCTCCCTGTGCAAGTTACAATATACATGTATAGAACTAGAGGATCTTGGAGCCTGTATTGCTCACTTGGATATCATTTGCAGACTTCAAACAGAATAACTTGTCGACTATATCCATTTTGGTTGGAAGTCTGAAATATATTGCCGTCAAGTTGGGTTCCAATTGGCTCACTGGTTTTGCCAAATTAAGTTCAAATTGACATACTGGTTTTGCCAAATTATGTTCTTATTGACTGAGTGGTTGAGACAAAAAGGTTTTTGAGGTGAATATTCCAATAGGAATCTAAGTTTAAGATAGGACCCTAATGAAAATTTTAAAATCTCCTCGTCTGAAACCACTTCACCAATTGGAAATGGACTTTGTAGCAATGATCCTCTTTTAGAATTGTTTTCAATAATTCGGATTGTCAACCAAGATGGCTGTTACAACCGAACTTAGTTTAACTGAGAAAAATTCTTTGAAGATATTGTCTTCAGAGACCACTGCTCTAATATAGGCTAAACTGTGGTTTGAGTTCTGCTGAAGGTAGGCAAATTGAATCAAGGTGAGCGATATAGGCTCCTTGGAGCCTCTAGTTTCTTTTTGCCATCATTGTGTTTAGGTAAGATACAGAAAGGCAGGTTTTTCTTTTATGGTGACCATTTTTGTGCTTAGATAATACTCAGAAAGAGGACATATGAATTCGACAGTGACAGAAGTCTTTTCTTTCAAATTGGCTAACTAATTTGGGGAAGATTTTTAAGTTATTTGTTTTACTATCAGGCAGTGTTTAGCAGTTAATTTAAATTCATATGAATTAAGAGGACCATCCAAAGATGATTTTTCATAACTGTGTTTATACTATCCAAAGGGATATTGGACGGAAAATTATCATCCCATATGAATTATAGTATAACTAATCTTGAAATTTTCATACCTTAAGATCTACGAGTTACTGAACAACACATTAATTCACGAATGCGCATAGCGTATGAGTGAATTATTAGTATTTTTCGGTCACGAATTGTAGATTTTTGGTATTCGCATTTCAAGATTAGTTATTCTGTTTATTACATTGAAATATTCCATTTATTCAGAAGATTTAACGAGAAAATACAAGGGATTGTTTTTATATGACTACGCGTCAACCTTTGTATAGCAACGTCGTTGGTGACGACCGTTGATAAGTCACTTCCTAGAGTGAAATTTGACTTTCGATTTCACTTGGTGAATTATCAGATTTAATTTAACTTGGAAATCACTGTATTTCACCACACTCAATGTAATAAAGATTTTTTATTTGTTTTTTAGCTTGTAATTCATGTAGGTGTGGCAAATGAAGCAACAGCTATAACTTTAGAACAGCAAGCACATAATGAGGGTTACAAAAGACTGGATGTTGTTAAAACCTGTCCTTCAAAAAACTGTTGTATAGAAGGTTCCAGTAATTGTCTGGTATCTGATATAGATATGGAGAAAGTGTGTGCAGATGTTAATGAATCTGAAGTGAAAGCCCAATCCATTGTTTCACAAGATGCTGGAAGGTTAGTGTAAATCAAATAAATGTCAAAATTAGGTCAATGATATTTGTCAATTCTTATTACTCATAAATCACAATTAGATTTTAACTGAATAAAATATGTAACAGAATGTTAATTATCAATTTGGAAAAAAAAATTTTTCTGTGTAGATACTTATGAGTTAAATCAAATGGAAGTACATGTATTGTTTATGACCGCTTTGTTAGGGAGACACTATGTAGCCAACAGCTATGAGAACCATACCTGGTTTTACATTCAAAACAACCATGTTGTAAGCCAGGATGGAGACTGTATTGTCAAGTGCTTTCAGACAAGAACATTTTTAAATAAATTTTCAGATAGGGTCCTATGATAAACTTAGTTTGGCATGATAAAGTCCATTTCTTTGTTGCTGTAATACCTATATCCACCAGATATGGTCTTTAGATACTTCTTGGATATAAGTCGGACACCTGACTTTCATGCTTGAGTGATTACAAGCAAGTCCATTTCTCAACAAATGTTATGCATGTATGTAGACCAAACATTTTTGCACTATAGATACTTTTTATGGGTACATACCAATCTGAGACCTGTAAGCTAACCTTGACCACAATTTTAGGCTTGAGTGATATGCATAAGATTTTTCAGACAAATGTCACCTGACCATAAATATTTCTTTTAATGCATTAGGGTCCAGATAAGCTAAAAACCCACACAAAGATACCAAATATAATAATAATATATTTACATCCGTCCAAAACTCAAAATCTTGAATTCATTCAACTGTCACCATATCTGTGTTGTAATTTTACAACTTTGTTGGGGGGGGGGGCCTCGGTGGGCGAGTGGTCTAGGTAGTTGGTCATGACTACTAATGATCACTAGCCTGTCAACACTGAGTTCAAACCTCACCTGTTGCAGGGTGTGTTTAACTCCAATCTTACTTTGCAAGGATTGCCAATTTACCTACCGAAGGTCAGTGGTTCTCTCCGGCTTCCTCCACCAATATAAAGTGGCTGCCACAAAATAGGCAAATGTACTGAAAACGGTGTAAAACCCCAACTAAACAAAGAAACAAACAACCTTGTTCGGTTAAAAATAATACTTTTGTAATTTACTGATGTATTCCTAACATAGATGTATGCTAACTTGTATTTGATATATCAACATGTAATATTTCAGATATCTGTGTGACTTCTCATACTATGTGTCCTTGAGTATTGACAAATCAAAGTCTGCCTTTGTGCATGTTCCTCCATTAGATAAACCATACTCAGGGACGGAGTTGGCCGACGGACTTGAACAAGTTATACTGAGCATGCTGAAACAGTTGAAGTAGATAATGTTTGTTACTAAAATGAAAATAAATAATCAGACATCGCTCATTTTACTGTGATATGTATCTCACTGAACTAATATTTTAAATTAATTTGACTTTGTAATTGTGTTATGTCACTATTAAATATATATATCAAGAAATCAGGTGGATTGGTGGATTTTCACACCCATGTAGTCAGACACACCCATGCGGTCAGACATTTTATCTTACACCCATGTAGTCAGACATTTTATCTTACACCCATCTAATTAGTCATTTTATCTTACACCCATGTAGTCAGACATTTTATCTTACACCCATGTAGTCAGACATTTTATCTTACACCCATGTAGTCAGACATTTTATCTTACACCCATGTAATCAGATATTTTAATTCAACAAAATAAAGCTTCGTCATTACCATAATTAATTTCTGTGATGTTTTTTCAAATAATAAGAAACTTTTTTCAGTAATTATTTTATGCTTCTTTTCATTGTTTGTGTGGATTTGAGAATTTTGTGGTGTCAGTTGAATTTCTTTAGGGAGCTATTCATGCAGCGTATTGATTGATTGGAGTATACCACTGAAGTTGGCATCATTTCAGACACCCATGGGTATCTTGCAATTCAGGCACATGTGCTGTGTAAAAGGCTGTACACGTTTTTGTATTTTAAGGACTCTATTTCAGATTTTTGGTGCTCGCCCCGAGTGCAGAAGGTGGCAGGTTCGATCCGGGTCAAACCAAAGACATTAAAATTGATATTTGCTGGTTCTCCGCCAGGCACACATCATCTGGGAGTAAGAGCAAAGATCTCCTGGTCAGTTCGGAGTCAGTATAAAGTTTCTAAGTGGGGTGATGTCTTCCTGCAGACAGTTACCTCGTGAGCTAGCACATTAAAAATCCGGCTCAGCGTGTCGGTCTAGTACAAAGCAAGGATCATATTCATTATCATATCAACATGTTCTCGTCCTGATATGCACCTGGCTGCCACTGGACGTTAAACAACAATTCATCCAGATTTTTGTATTACATATCTAATATTCCAATTTATACACCAATTAGATTTATTACAAAAATATCAATTTGCAGCGAACTATGGTTGATCAGCTTTAAGTTTGATAAAATCCCATGGTTATCTTCAACAGATTATATTTTAAACCAAAATTGACTGTATGCATGTGGCCATAGATTGAGTAACCACCATCCTTTTGTAAATCAGGATCAAACGGTATGGTTTGAACTTGATACCTCAGTGTTGACAAGCTCATGATCATTATTTCCAACACCCAACTACTGATGCACAATTGTCATTAGCGACTCCCTATAAAGGCAACCAAATATTTATGCAATGAATTGTTTTTCTACTTGATTTTCTTTAATGTGCTCACCTGTACTTAGTATAATCTGATCAAACTTTAACTGAAATCAGATTAATACAAAGTTCAACAAATATTTTGCAAATTTCCAACCAAAAAAAATCTTTTAGTAATCCATATGTATGTTTAAGCAAAATAATCACCAGGAAACCTGAATTTTTTATGGACAGATGTCCGACTTTATCCCCCATCAGATTATTTTAGGAAGCCTAAAGGCTTTCTTCATTACTACTTTTATATGGTGTATTTATATTGGCACTGATCTGTCATATAGTGTACTGTCAAACTTATGTCATATATGGAATGAAGAAGTCTTTCCAATTGATAAATCATACTAGGTAAAACACAAAATCAATCAAACTGAAAAGAATTTGTATGTATTACAAAAATACTTCAGGAATATGAATGGTTGATAATACAAGATTATTTATATGTATATATCATTTTAATTAAAAAAGGAAGCAACAGAAATAAAGATAGCATACATAACCATTATGTAAAAAGAATTAAACATAAATAACAATTAAAATTTAATTTACAATTAGAATATTACAGTCTAGTCCATTTGCACTGCTGCCTGACTAGCTCAAATTAACTATAAAAACATTTCTATAATAAGAACTTAATATTAAAAATTTGAAATGAACTTTCATGTTAACTCTACCACTGGAGTTGCAATATTAATTATATGTAAAAATATATTATAACTTCCTGATATCTGTATTTCTATATAATAACAATGTTTTTTTTTTCCGAATTTGACGAGGTTAAAAATAAAGGTAACTGGTTTGGGCGCCATAAAGAACTATTTTTGCTGAGCAAAGAAAATTTTACTCAAATTCCCATTCTCAACCAATCACATTTGAGTATCCCAGTATTTAAGAAAATTCTCAGACTTAAGAATATTCTCAACTTTTATGGTGCCAGGCCCAGGAATTGCCACACATTGATACTGGTTGCCAAAGGACAACCCAAAGGACAACCCATCAAAAATTTTACAAGCAAATTCAAAATCTGTCACGATTTCTGCTGTCTTTGTTAATCACTAATGTGCACATGTACAGGTAAGAAAGCTACCAAAATCGACAATACTACTGGTATCCAAAAAAAGTTTTCACTCCAATCATGCAATGTTTTTGATGTCTATTCATGTTCCTTTGTTGAGTCTGCCATAGTTCATTTAAATACAGGAATATTTATTACAATAATAGTTGGCTGAATCATAAAATGTACACAGACATTTGTTTTAGTAGAATTTAATATTGAATTGAAACAATGGCTAAAAAATCAAGATTAATCTTTAATACTTTAATTATTGGATGTAATGTGTCATTTGATTGGCTAATTTATTTCCTGTATATCATATCATAGGCTTACTGGAAATTTTGTTTTCTACTATGATGTCATAAAGGGAAGTCCCTTAAAACAGCCATTAAAATTAAATTATAAGGATTTACTCCAACTTTGTTTTAAGTGTATATGAAATAACCCCAATGCCCGTGGTGCACGCTATAAAATAATGCCTTGAGCCAATTATTCAGTGTGCACCACATGGCTGAGGTTATTTCTTCATGGAATAAAACAAATTTCCTTGTCATCATGATGTATTGTACAATGGGGACGAAAGTTCATTTTTGTCTCTTTTCACCTGGTTTTAAATTTGAATTTAATTATATGACGACTTTCCCTACATGAACTCCATCCTTTAGTATATACAATATATAACCCACTAACAACAAATTCTGTTTAAAATAATTATCACTATCATTCAATAATATCACAATGTGGCAACAACATTCAAATATCCAGATATGGCCTAATTTAAGATCCATTTGAATATAGTGTATGTTAACACTGCACAGAGAGAAAAATATTCATTGGATACTACTAATGTCACCCTACTGACTTTGTACATGGGTTTCAAAAAAATTTTAACTCTTCAATGAAACAAAATTAGTATTCATTTTTCAGTAATATCTAGAATATTGCACACAGAAAGTAAAAAAAGGTCTAAAAATAAACAAACATCATGTATGTTAAGCTTTGCTTTTTTATATTAATTCTGGTCCTGGCTGTTATATCAGTTGGTACAGATATTCAAGTTTTTTTAGTGGAAGATACAAATAATATCCTGTCATGAATTCTGACATGTTTTATTTTAGGAGTAAAAATACCTATGAACATCATCAGAATTGATGACAACTTATATACAACTGCAAATTTACAGAAATTAAAGTTTTTGTATAACAGAGAAAAAATAAACAGAAAATGCTCTTTGGCAATTGAAACAATACGATTAAAATAAATATGATATGCCATGACAACACAAAACCAACATTACAATAACCTGAGAACAACATAAAAAAACATGTTTCAGATCTGTTACATAGCTCTCTACATATGTACATCTAAACAAAAATAAACATCTCTGCTTGTTGACCTGAACTAGTATTTTCAGACACACAAGAAAAAACAAAAGTGGGCCAGCAGCTGTGTTTTGTTAATTTCTGAACACACAGCCTAAATATAAACCTGTAGTTAATACTTTAATATCACCGGTAATAGTGAAACTTGAAGTACATGTTAAAACAGTATATATATCTACAATATGGAAGACTATTATACATGCTATTACTGTTACAGAAAGAATAATTTCAATAATTCACTCTGTCTCAACTCTCTAGTCTCCAAGACTATAATATTAGTATGAAGTATCTAGTAAAGATATATTGATACATTTCTTGTTTTAAAAATTCGGTTTAAATTATTTTCCTTCAAAAAGGAATACAATTGAAGCCATTATAAAAGTATATGATGGTCCATACCTTAGATATTGACTCTGATGGTCCCTTATTGTCAAACATTTTAATGTTGCTGAAAGTTTATAGGTCCTAAGCTCATGTATTGCTATTATAATATATCTGAAGTGTAAGTTTTTTCTACCCAAGCCCATTGTATTTATTTCAAAAATCTTTTGAATGTGTGTTAAAATCCTGTAAATTTTTTAGAAGAATAGCTTAAATAATAAGGTAGAAAAACAATGAAATATTTAAAAATTTACTTTGTAGTTTTAATAATAATTCCAGTTCATTTAATAATCATTATTTGAAATCCAAAACTGACAATTTAATACATGGACATGAGAACCTCTATATCCCTGCCATATTTGATACAGTGGTATGGTGAACCAGAGGTATAAATATATATGAAATCAGTGCATAATAAATCGTTACCTATCTCATAAGGTATCAATTTCATGGCCCACTTATCTCATAAGGTATCAATTTCATGGCCCACTTATTTCATAAAGTATCAATTTCATGGCCCACTTATCTCATAAAGTATCAATTTCATGGCCCACCTATCTCATAAAGTATCAATTTCATGGCCCACCTATCTCATAAAGTATCAATTTCATGGCCCACTTATCTCATAAAGTATCAATTTCATGGCCCACCTATCTCATAAAGTATCAATTTCATGGCCCACTTATCTCATAAAGTATCAATTTCATGGCCCACTTATCTCATAAAGTATCAATTTCATGGCCCACCTATCTCATAAAATATAAATTTCATGGCCCACTAAATATAAATCTAACATTAAACATAAAATCTATTTAAATAAATTAAAAATGTGTTAATCAAATAAAATCATACATATATATACAAATATGTCATTATATACACATATATAATATAAATGTGTTGATCTGACCTTATATAAAACTAGAGATCAACAACTACAATAACAATGCCTGTATAACAACATGTATAAAATATACATCTATTAATATCACAATTAGCTTTCTCCCCTGACAGGAATGGGACTTACAACACAACCTAGCTTCTTCATGCATAACTCTTGTGTTTTTTCATAGGTTATCCAAAATTCTTAACTGACATTTTCACAACTGTTACTTTAACAACTATACAATGCACTATATGGTGTATACATATAAATATATATATGGATAACAAATATGTAATAAAAATAATGTTACAATGAATATGATTTTGATCAATAAATAATTAGGTGATTATCCTTTTCTCAAAAATACATTGTCTATATTGCAATCATAATTTTTCACAAAATAAAACATGTTTATCATGATCATGATTTTCATGATTTTTATGACTATGAAGAATTGAGCTCGTGTCTTTTTTGGGACTACTACTACTACTGTTTCTATTTTTAATTTCATCGTTCTGATTAATTTTTTTAACATTTGTTAATGTTACTGGAGAGCCACTTTCCTTTTCCTGAGCTCTCTGTCGCATGTTAATACCACTTGTTATCAACTCGCCAAAACCTTGTGAATGAGAAAATGCATAACCAGAGCGTAATGAACGTGTGCTCCGTCTCATTGTCGAAGCCCTTCGTAAGTGGAAATCTTTTGACCTTGACTTTGAAGCCGTCATTCTTTGTTTTAATCTAATTCTATCTGATAATGTAGGTTTTGTGTCCACCAGATAAAATCTGTAGGCCACAACTGGCAGTAACAATATAACATTTGTCAATAATAAACAGAACCAGAAATTAGGTGAGCCAAAAACTTGGTATGCTACTCCCTGATATACATAGTTGAACACAGGAGCATAAAATGCCAGGATGAAACAGAAGTAAAATATAATACTTCCAAACACGACAACATGGCTGAATCCACTCCAATATGCAGTATCCATTCCACACTGAAAAAATTAAAAAATATACAACTGAGACATTTTACCAAATGATTGTCTAACAATAATAATAAATTTCTATTACCGGTATATTTCCTCCAGCTTATTTATCTGGTACCTGTTTATCTATTTACATATGCCCTGAACGTTCAGGACAACTTTTAATCCAATGGAACAAACAGATTCAAAGAAGAAAATTTTTGAAAATTACTAAATCATAAAGCCCCAAATTAAGAAAAAGTATTCAGGTCCTCATAAGTTTCAATTCCACTGAGTTTAGTATCAAGCTGCACCATAGTAACATCCCTTTGGTAGTATCTTGCAACGATCATTCATGACAAATTTCAAAACATTGGGTCCAGTAAATATTTGAAATTTACCATTCAGATAAGCCCTTTAGGGGCCCTACAGCTATTTTTGTTCATTGAATGGTAAACAAAGTAACAAGAATTATTCGTGTCCTTGTACGGTAGGTATCAAATCCACCAAGTTTGGTATTAATCTGTCAAATTGTTCTCAGACGAAAAATTTTAAATATTTTTTCCTATAGGGTACAATTTTAACTAGAGCAAATTCCCATGGCCATCTTGTGGCACCAAAGTAACAACACTTGTTAAGGACCTTTATAGAAATATATTAGTAAAATTTGCATTTAATTGGGTAAGTTGTTTTTGAAAAAAAATATTAAAGGTTTAGATAATCAGAAATTAGAAAAGCTCTGGTCACTGTGTTTGACAACTCGGCACCAAAGTAACAAAACTTGGGAAGGATCTTATAAGAAGCATAACTGCCAAGTTCGGTTAAATTCTGTTTAGCGGTTCTGAAGAAGAAGATTAAAATGTCAAAAGTTAACAGATGACAGCCAGGCAACAGGCACCAAGTGATGACGATAGCTCACAGTTGCCTTTGACCAGGAGTGCAGAAAACAAACAAAAACGATAGATTACACGCAGGATGCTGTAAATATTAAAGCAGACCATCCAAGTATATTGATTAAAATTTTTAAAATGTTAATTTTATCTACAACCATGAGCTAGCGGTTTTTTTAATCTGTATAAACCTTTGTATATACCTTGTATACTGTTTTTTTAGTGCACATGTATTCTCGTACGTGACTAAATTATTGAATACATTCAACAAATCTTAGTATATTTGACAATATATAATAGAAGCAGAGTTTACCAGTGACTTGTAGTGGAGCCAAAAAAGGAATATTTTGTGACAGTAAAATCTAACATTGACCTTCAGTAAGTACATGTACTCAAAATACAAGGAAATTCTTCAATTAGGTCATACATATTTTTTAAAGTGTTTATACGTCTTAACATGCATGGCAATTTCCATTAGGTATATTATGTATTTCACCCACTGAAAATTTAAGTTATGGCCAATCAACATTTCATTACAAATTAATCACATTGGAATAAAATATTTACTTACCCTCAAATTAACAGCAACCACCAATGTACTAGCCACTACAACTCCAAAAGAATGGGAGTCGGCTAGATCTGTACCTGATGGGCTGACACCATCATGGAAGGCACCGTACGATATAAAGAACAAAACTATTGATGTTATAAAACCTTCTGCTATACTCCACGCAAATACCTTCTTGTTGAATAATGAATCCATCAAACCGGGAGTATACAGTTTGGGATATCTTAATGAGTAGTAATCATTTACATCCTGAAATCAAATAGTAATTCTTACATTAAAACTTTGTCTGACACAAAGATACCAACTTTAAATAACTGATCCACTTTCCAATTTAATATCTAATATCTCATATGATTTCCAACAATTATTATAATAGGACAATTTTACCCATACATGTGTGTAAAATCTATTGACATTTTTACCCATACAAAAGTGTGTAAAATCTATTTCATAAGTACATGTAATATAATGTCACAAAATCCCATACATATAGAATAATAGGTAGTTCCGTTTTTGATACTGACTACATGTATATCATGTTGAATATCTTAGATATTCCACATGATATAGTCAGTATCAAAAACATAACTACCTATCATTCTGTTTATCAGTATTTCATTTTTTTAAATATCACTTTTTCAACTAATTTTAATTTGTACTATTTTTCATAGCCAAGAAGTTTTCAATGCGGTTGACCAATCATTGGCACATGACATCATTTTAAAACACATTCTTGACAGTGAATGGGGAAGGAAAATATTGACTATTTGCATGAATTGATGACTTGTCATCGATAATTTCCATACCGGTTATTCATTTTCATCAGATAAGTAGATCCTTCCACATTACGTCACACAATGTATTGCCTAATATTTTCAGTGATACAGTCTGTATGTGATACTCAATAAAATGCTCCGCTGGGCGCAGCTAGATACGACCGCAGATGTCGAACCCTGAATAGTTGGGGCAATTATGAACACAACATTCAAGCTTGATACAATACTGAATTTGGATTGTGAATAAATATTTGACACAGCATAGGTTTCTGACACAGAATGAATGTTGTCTAAGAACTTAAAAATTTTTAATTTACCTATTCAAACCATATCAGTATTTTTTGTTTTTATATATAAATCAGAAATAACCAATTTAAAATTGGGCACACATATCAATTTCTTGCTATTGCGCAATACTGTGCAATTGAAAATTTCTTCAAATATTTGACACATAATAGGTTTCTGACACAGAATAACTGAAACCAAAGAACTTAGAATTGGTCATATGATTTCAATTTATATTCAATTTTTTGCTTCTTGTGCAATACAATATGCTGTGGAGAATTGCCCCCCCCCCCCCCAAAAAAAAAAAAAAAAAAAATTTTACCCCTTTTTTAGCTTTTGTGCAATACACTATGAAGTTGCACATTGACTCCCCCTCCCAAAAAAAAAAACAACAAAAAACAATAAAATTTATTGTAACCCCCCCTTTTTTGCTAAAAAAAATTTGAAATTTCCTTTTTAATTTATGAATTATGAAATGAGAAAAAAATTGCCCCCTCCCCAATTTCTCATTCCCCCCCCCTAAATTTTGTTTTCACCCCCCCCCCCCCATTTCTCTTGATACTTTGCAACCATAACAGCCCATTTAAATACACCATAACGTATTAAAATAGAAAATGACATCATAGTCATGGATGGCAAATTTTAAATATGCATAATTTAAAAGCAGTTTAGATGAGATAAACAAAAAAGCTTCATCAGCACATATTCAAAATTTGAGATAAAAAAAAGAGTTATCCCTCTTTGTACATATTTTTATAATCATGTTGTCATATTTGCTCTAAGTCATATTTAATTGTTAGCAGTAGTATGTATGTTAGTATCATATAATTTTAAAATTTCTGATTTGTAAGTTTATTCAATATATATGTTTGGATTGAAGTCATTGTTGGGTGTTACTGAAGTTATCCTTTAATTGTAATGTAAATAATGTAAATTGGTTTAAATTATACTGATTCTTGCTATTGCACAATACTGTGTAATTGAAAATTTCTTGAAATATTTGACACATAATAGGTTTCTAAAACAGAATAACTGAAATAAAGAACTTAGAATTGGTCATATGATTTGAATTTATATTCAATTTTTGAATTCTTGTGCGATACAATATGCTGTGGAGAATTGCCCCCACCCCCCAAAAAAAATAATTTACCCCTTTTTTAGCTTTAATTTTGGACCCCGATTTGGACCAACTTGAAAACTGGGCCCATAATAAAAAAACTAAGTACATGTTTAGATTCAGCATATCAAAGAACCCCAAGAATTCAATTTTTGTTAAAATCAAACTAAGTTTAATTTTGGACCCTTTGGACCTTAATGTAGACCAATTTGAAAACGGGACCAAAAATTAAGAATCTAAATGCACGGTTAGATTCGGCATATCAAAGAACCCCAATAGTTCAATTTTCGATGAAATCAAACAAAGTTTAATTTTGGACCCCAATTTGGACCAACTTGAAAACTGGGCCCATAATAAAAAAAACTAAGTACATGTTTAGATTCAGCATATCAAAGAACCCCAAGAATTCAATTTTTGTTAAAATCAAACTAAGTTTAATTTTGGACCTTTGGACCTTAATGTAGACCAATTTGAAAACGGGACCAAAAATTAAGAATCTAAATGCACGGTTAGATTCGGCATATCAAAGAACCCCAATAGTTCAATTTTCGATGAAATCAAACAAAGTTTAATTTTGGACCCTTTTGGCCCCTAATTCCTAAACTGTTGGGACCAAAACTCCAAAAATCAATCCCAACCTTCCTTTTGTGGTCATAAACCTTGTGTTTAAATTTCATAGATTTCTATTTACTTATACTAAAGTTATTGTGCAAAAACCAAGACAAATGCTTATTTGGGCCTTTTTTAGCCCCTAATTCCTAAACTGTTGGGACCAAAACTCCCAAAAACAATCCCAACCTTCCTTTTGTGGTCATAAACCTTGTGTTAAAATTTCATAGATTTCTATTTACTTATACTAGAGTTATTGTGCGAAAACCAAGAAAAATGCTTATTGGGCCCTTTTTTGGCCCCTGATTCTTAAACTGTTGGGACCAAAACTCCCAAAATCAATCCCAACCTTCCTTTTGTGGTCATAAACCTTGTGTTTAAATTTCATAGATTTCTATTAACTTATACTAAAGTTATAGTGCGAAAACCAAATGTCTACAGACTCCGACGGACGACGGACGACGACGACGACGACGACGACGCCAACGTCATACCAATATACGACCGCAAAAATTTTGCGGTCGTATAAAAATATTAGGCAAAAAGATCAAAGGAAATATGTACGAATTGCCGATGAAAATAATTATCTTATGAATCAAAGAATTAATTTGTTTATTGAAGACAACATGACTGGGTTTAATGTAAAAATCATGACTGCCTAAATGAAAAAGGTATAAAGAAACCTGTTTTGATTTTCTGATATCAGTATGGTAATTATAAAACCATGATATTGAAGGCTCTTGTTATCATCTTAAACTACTTGAACAATAATCAAATAGAAAATTCTTTCACAAAAGTAAATTCACTGAGGTAGATTGACAATAAATTTTCAGTTATTACTATATGATTGGGTACTATTAGTAACAAACAAGAAACATAAATATCATAGCAGCTGCCTTTGGAATTAAGTTTTATTGTTTTTGGTTACAAAAGAAAAGGTAACTAATAAATCCAACTGAAAAATGACAGAAAAGAATAAAGTTTTCTGTAACAAGAAAAATATTAACAAGATTACCTGATCAAACACTCCCATCATCAATACAGGTAACGAGGTATACATTACATTATAAAATGTAATAAAATATGGGTCAAACAATGTCTGTAAAATAAGAAAAAAAAATTAATAAATGAGTTTAAAAAACATGAAAGGCTATCTACTGTATGTCTTTTTTTAATGGTAAATAATTTTTCAGGAATGCTTCAAATGTTTCTTTTCCAACAGTCATTATCAATGGTTGTCTTTTCCACTGCTTAAATACCTCAAATATAAAGAAGAATGAATTTTCCATTTTTTGGGTTCCTTTCATTGATTATTGGTAGTGCTCGGGTAATGATCCAATAATGTTTCTCATATTAAAATCTTCAACAAACGTATGGATGCCATGAATTATTTCTTAATTTTTGGTGCATTTCACTGATTATTGCATAAAATATAATTTTTTCATCAAGAAATCAGTTGCAAGAGTATATGGGACACACCTCTGTTTATTTCCTAACAATTGTTAATATTCTTTCTTAAATGCTTTCTGTCATGGTTTTTTGTTTGTTGTTTTTAATGAATCAACTATCATCACATCTCTAAAAGAAACTTTGCATTTAAACAATTGTTTCAGATTAAAACATTGTGAGTACTGTTGTAAAATACTTAGTTTTAAAAGACAATATCTTAACTAATCTGTAAACTGAATTTTACTGACTCAAGCTTCATAAGAAGCACAATTCAATTCTATTTAAAGTTTGAAATTTTCTAACAAATCCAATTCAAGCTGTATCAAATTATTATTGACATATTGGCCTTCATTATTTAGGGGGACCACCCATCTAGGGTTAGGGGTAGGTTAGAATTTAGTATTAGGGTTTGTTTAGAATACATCTACATGGGGTTGGACCTGTAAAGTAAATGAAGGGTGATAGTCTCTTTGAGATAACCAGATTTAACTTTTACTGTAAACTGTTGGCTAAAGAAATAATTTAATACATAATCAATTTAACCATCTTACCTGAGCAGAAAATCCACAAAAGAATGCATACCAGAAATGACACATTGTAAATGCAAAGTTTTTGTAGAAAAAGTATTTTAGAAATTTACACATCCTAAGGTAGCTCCATCGACCATGTACTAGCAGTAAACGTTCTAGAAATCTAAACTGACAGAATGAATAGTCACTGGCTAATACTGCTTGCATACCTTCCTGACCACTGATTCCTACCCCTATATGGGCAGCTAAAAATAAGATATAAAAATAATTCATATAATTGTCACATGACTGACATACATGATAAGTATATAAACATACATTTACATATTTTCATGGATTATTATTTTTTTTACAAATTTTCATGGTTTATTTTTTTTTTTTAAAGTTTCTTAATAGAAAATATACATTTTATTGAAGTCTTAATTATTATTTTTTTGGTTCTCCCGAGCTGACAAAAACACAGAAATTGGTATAAATGAAGTAAATCCAAATTTTCTATTTGAAACTTTTTCATCGTTATGATGTCAACAATTAAATTCTATGTACATGTCTGAATGTAAAGGTAATTTATATTATTTTAGATACTTACTTTTAATCATACTGACATCATTTGCCCCGTCACCAATAGCTAAAGTAATTGATTTTTTGTTCCGTTTAACCAAATCTACAACTAAAGCTTTCTGTAAAGGTGTTACTCTACAGCATATAACAGCCTTACAACTACATCCCAACTCTAACAGTAACATTTCCATCTCACGTTGTAAAGCATGGATCTGAAAATCAAAATGTTTTCCCTAAGTAATCAACATGTTATTTATTAATGTTCAAAATCAATAACTTTTCTCTATTTTTTCATTCTTCATATTAATTTTAAAAAAGAAGCTTTTATACATGTTTATGGATATTTTGATAAACTTGAGGCTCCCAGGAACAGGTATCACTCACCCGGAAATCATTTATTGACTTAAAACAGAATAAATTGTTTGACTATGTCCATCTTGGTAAGTCCAGTTCATCCAATATATTTCTGAAAGAAGGCCATCTAAAGGACCACCTTGCTGGTTTCAGATAAGACGATTTTAAGTGAATTTTCCCATCAGGTTCTATTTTAACTATGATCGGCACTGGGGGCCAACTTGGATGGTGGATGGGGTCATCCAATATATTTCAGAAAGAGGACCATCTAAAGACCATTCCTGTCAAATTTTGTTTCTATTGGCACAGGAGTTTCAGATAAGAATATGTTAAATAGCCTTGAAACTTGAAATTGGGGAAAAACAGAAATTAAAATACATGATATCAATAATTTTGATTGTCACATAAGGGGGAAAGCTTTTGGAACATCAAGCGAGTATTGCTGGGCAATAAAATGTCCCCTTCTGGCTTGAGCTGTCAGAATACACACCAAATGCTCTTTGACTATGTGAATCGGATGCAGACATATGGACAACTTGATTCCTAAAAATCCAGAAATATGTTTGCAAGGGGTACACTGATCAGCCTGAAACTCAAAATTGATCTTGCTCGTCATTATAAGTTCACACACCAAAAATAAGATCACTTGATAAAATGGTTTGCAAAAAATTTCCAGAAAACTATTATTTTGACAACAATTCCTATCTCCAAGGGCAATAACTCTCACAACAATTATCTGACCAGCCTGAAAGTCAAACTTGATCTGCAGCTCATCATTATAAGCTCACATACCAAAAAAAAGATTAATTGGTATAAGAGTTTGCTAAAAAGTCTGGAAAAATATTATTTTGGCAATAATTCCTATTTCCAAGGGCAATAACTCTCACAATAATTATCTGATCAATGTGAAACTCAATCTTGATCTGTAACTCATCATTATAAACTTGCACACCAAAAAAAAAAGATCAGATTGTTAAATGGTTTCTGAAAAAAGTCTGGAAAACTGTAGCGTGACTGATGGACTGACGGAGTGCAAACCTATGCGTTGCCGATAGAGAACTAATGAACACAGCATTCTGATAAAACACTGATATATCCATACCAAACTATGTCCATTTATAATCAGAGCAAATTCATCAGAATGGACACCATCTGGACTAATATTAGGAGTCTGTCCATTAAAGAATGCTGTAGCTCCACCATTTACATATCCTACTTCGGCCTCCTTTTCTTCCTTTTTATTCTGAACACGTATTGTTTTTATACTATCTAATGCGTCTTTCATTTGTTGTTCGACGGTTTCATATGTTTCTCCATCAATAATAAAAGTTTCCTCCATTTCGTCTGTCAACAGCTGACAAGAGTACCCAATATTTATTGCAGTTTCTGAAAAAAACAAAACATTATTAAGAGTAACTGACAAAGCTGCATAAAAATAGTATATGACAATTTCAAACTTAAGAGATTCTTAACGTATTAATGCCATCTCCATTAAGTAATTGTTTTTCATTCCTTAATCTAAAGGAAGATCACTGACATACAATGTATATAACACTTCAAAGAAAAGGTCATTGATTTCATCCTTGATGTGTTGTATAAGATGATTTTTGGGCTAGACTGAACAATATATGATAAAGTTACTTACTGTCCAGCCATTTTTAAATATCTTGCAGTTAGGTGTAAATGTTTATCTTGAGGGTACTACTGTAAATTTATAAATGGTGCTTTTTATGTTCCATATATATTTACACAAAATCACTTGACTATCAATGCTATAAGTATTGGCATGATTTAATTAACAGTACCTTGTTTATCACCGGTGAGAACCCAGATTTTAATTCCTGCCAATGCCAGATTAGCAATAGTATCTGGTACTCCGTCCTGAAGTTTATCCTCTATAGCTGTAGCTCCAATCAGAACCATGTTTTCCTCTATTTCCTCATAAACAGCATCTAACCTCTCATCACGATTGTCCATTGCAGTACTGAAATATAATAATGTTCAATTTATTCAAATGATCTTTCAACTTTTTTTACAACAAATACTATAGAACAATTTTGTGTTTTGCATATACATGTAGATTAACATATACAGTTCACTCTCTTTATCTCCAACACACTTAAGTCGAATTTCCGGATGAGTCAAATTTCGTCTGTAGTCCCAAATGTTATACAATGCAATTGAGCAGCTCCTGTTAAGTTGAATTTCGTCTATCTCGATCAAATTTTTGCGACTTGAGATAAAGAGAGTCGACAGTATATCTACTTATACATTTTTTGTAAATGTAACTCATCATTTAGACATCAAATTCTAGTTACCTTTATAAGATAAGTTATAGATATAAGATAGGACAATTAAGTTTATGTCATCTTTACCTGGCTTCATGATGTTTCTTAGACCATGCTTCATAAACATCTTTGGGAATATCTTTTACTGCTAAACATAGTGTTCTCAATCCTTCTGATGCATATTCCTGCAAAAGTAAGGGGGACAACAAAACTTTACTTAAGGAACTGGTATTAATATGTCTTGATTATGAAATTTTAAAATGCACTTTCTTCCAAAACAGGAAATCTAACAAAGAAAACAATATATTTTACTATAACGGACTCTATGCAGAATATAAACTCCATTAAATACAGATGCTCTTTATTCTTGATACCCTGAAAAAAAAAATTTCTACACAAGAAAAAAATGTCAGAGTAGTAAGAAAAATAAAATTTCTCTAAAATATTGGATCTTATAGTATAAACAAGTGTAAATATAATAACATACGTTTAGATGGTGTGTTGTGAGTTCCTTTAAATCTCCACATTTAGGATCCAATCTTTCATAGATAAGAGAATCAGCTCCTTTACAAAATAACTGTATTTTACCTTCTCTCCTGACTATCACCTGTATAACAAAAATAATGTAACATGTTAATAAGATGGTTATTTCTGATTTTTTCAAATATCTGAGCAAAAAAACTTAACAAATAACATATGAAGACATTTATTGTCCTGTTGTAATTGAAAGATATATTATCTGATTCATCCAACAAAAACAATTCTACTACAAGTAGCTAACACAGATAAAGTGACCACCAACATGCTGTATATCGGCTAGCCAATAACTTGTGATTTTTTTCTGTTAGAAAATCCAGTTAAAAACTGACAATATGAAAAGATGAGGTGAAGACTTACAGACATTCTTTTTCTGACATTGTTGAAATCCAATATACATAGCAACTCATATACTCTTTCTTCACCTTGGATTTCTACTGTAATGGTGTGTGGAGTTCTGGACTGTAATAAGATTAGACAAGTTATGTATGATTACAACAGTCTATAATGACTGTAATGGTATGTGGAGTTCTGGACTGTAATAAGTTTAGACAAGTTAAGTATGATTACAACAGTCTATAATGACTGTAATGGTATGTGGAGTTCTGGACTGTAATAAGTTTAGACAAGTTATGTATGATTACAACAGTCTATAATGACTTAGCTTTCAACTTTCAAAATACAACTTTATACAAAAAATACTTACTTCTATTGGTAGATAAAATTGCTGTCATATAGAAAAAATTATTAATAAACTAACAGAAGGATGAAACTATATCTATTTTAATATAGTAATATATTTTTTTTTGCAAATGTTTGTAATTCTATTTTCTACTATACCTTGAAAACATATCCAAAATTTCTAGCTGCTGAAACAAGTGCACCTTCATCTGGAGACTGGGCCTGATATTCCAGCTTGTCTGAAAGAGAAATATAGAATAATCTGTTTATCTTTATATCAATATTAAAAAAAAATAGAATACTGTGATGTGATCATCACAAAGGGCCCCGCTGCATATATATTGTTGTAGAGAACAGAAAAATATTTCAAGTGACTGATAGGCCATTGTTATTACACAACTTCCACATAAATTTTGTTAAAATGGATAAAAAAAACATGTGGAATCTAGAGCACTAACAAGAAGTTGATAGGGAAAAACTACATCAAGGGTAATTATTTCCATAAAAATTATCCAAGAGCCCTCTCAAACTTGATCAAGCTATCATCAATATACATATTCCATATTAAGTTGTTTAGTCTGTTGAGAATTGTAGAATTGAGCACTAACAAAAAGTTGATAGGGAAAAACTAAGTCAAGAGCAGTATCTCCCACAAAAATGATCCGATAGCACTCCTTTTCGTAATTCATCAAGGTATTGCCCATATTCACCGTTCAATATAAATTTATTTGAAATGCGTTGAGAAATGTGGAATTGAGAGCGCTAACAAGTTGACAGGGAAAAACTAATTCAAGGCCAGTAACTCCCACAAAAATTATTTGATAGCACTTGTTTTCAAATTTGATCAAGGTATTGCCCATATACACCTTCCATATAAATTTGGTTGAAATACGTTGAGAAATGTAGAATTGAGAGCACTAACAACAATTGCTGATGGACAGACGGACAGAGTGAAATCTACAGGGTCCCGCATCATCCGATGAGGGCCTCTAATTAAGAAATTCAGTTGATATATTGTATAAAATGTTTGTATAGATATTAACAATGTCAACAATTAAGGACTTATCCAGAAATTCCACAAAACAATAAATGCAACCTCATATTGTACCATAATCGATGAATCTAACTAACAGTTTTCAGCATGATCGTTATCAAACTTACTATAGTTAGCCTCTGGAATGACAGTATCATGAGTATGTCAAGTGTGTTGCCTTAGCAATTAAGTATAAATCATATGTCTACAACTGAATGACACAAGGCTAACAATGTGTTGCCTTACCATTTAAGTATAAGTCATCATATGTTCACAAATTGTCAAACTTACCCTCTTTAGCCTCCGGGATAACAGTATAACACAAGGCTAACAATGTGTTGCCATACCGTTTAAGTATAAGACATCATATGTTTACAAATTGTCAAACTTACCCTCTTTAGCCTCTGGCATAACAGTACCACACAAGGCTAACAATGTGTTGCCTTACCGTTTAAGTATAAGTCATCATATGTTGACAATTTGTCAAACTTACCCTCTTTAGCCTCTGGCATAACAGTATGACACAAGGCTAACAATGTGTTGCCTTACCGTTTAAGTATAAGTCATCATATGTTTACAAATTGTCAAACTTACCCTCTTTAGCCTCCGGCATAACAGTATGACACAAGGCTAACAATGTGTTGCCTTACCGTTTAAGTATAAGTCATCATATGTTTACAAATTGTCAAACTTACCCTCTTTAGCCTCCGGCATAACAGTATGACACAAAGCTAACAATGTGAAGAATAGTTCCACTTTATAATCTTTGTCTTTCATTTTCTCTATCAACTGTCTGTCATAGAACTCAAAATTAGGTTCTGCGTATGGATTACTAGAGAAATCTATTTTAGGTGTGTTCTGTAAAAAAAACAATAATTGATTCATTTTAACATCCAGATAAAATTACTTGATAAAATATTTTATTTACCATCAACAAATACTACTGAGAATACAAACTGCTTTATAATTTCTTCATAATTATCCTTTCTTAATTCTTATTGATTATGTTTGCAAATTAATTATCATTTCAGAGATCTACACCTTTATTTATCTTTTAATAGGAAATTTTACCACAATATTAAAATGAACAAAAATTCATTGGACAACACCAATTCCAAACACAATATGTCTTTGTACACAAAACATATTGCAACTTCAGTCATTTATCATTGTAAGAAACTGCCACGTTGGTCTTGTGGTAGTGTGTTCGCCTCAAGTGTTGACGATAGTGGGTTTGATTCCCGGCTGGGTCAAACCAAATACATTAAAATTGGTATTTGGTGCTTCTACACCAAGCATGTATCATCTAGGAGTAAGAGCAAAGGACTGGTTGGCTCGGAGTAAGTTTAATGTGTTTTGGTGGGGTGATATGTTCGGACTGTAATCTTGTGAGCAAGCACTTTAAAAATCAAGACCAGCATGTCAGTCTAGTACAAAGCAGGGTTCATATTCATATCACATCAACATGTTCTCATCCTGATATGTATAAAATTATTGCCACTGGACAAACAATATTTCATCTATCATCATCACTGTAACAGTTAATTTGTGTTTTTAACACAGATTCATTTTATCAATGTTTACTACACTCTTTTTATTTAAATTGTTGTTGTATATTACTTTCCTCATCTTTTCTTATAATGATTTTAGATATAATATACATGCTGTCATATAATAACTATATATATATATATACATATAACTTTCATTTCAAAGAGAACAAGATCATCCAAAATAATTTTACATTTGAAATAACCAAATTTAAATGTAAAGGAAACTGTGTATACAACAGATTTACTCTCATCATGACATGTATTTTATATGTGATGTATTTTTCCATGCCTGTTTCACTACAATGTATGTTAGAAAAGTATAAATATAACTGAGCAAGTAATATAACAGAAATGGCCAAAAAATTGTAACATTAACAAAACTGGAATACTGGAAACTTTCAATCACATGAATAACTGAAATTTTCAATAAAGTCAAATATTGCAAATGATAGCTTGTTAAGACTTGAAAATCTCCTATTCATAAGTACTCAGCTTAACAACACATAGGATTACCAATTACCCAATGCCTTAATCCATTAGTTTTGCCTCGAATCAAAAAGCAAATGCAGTTTTCAGAATCTCTGAATTTTCACTTTAAAAGTGATTGAATGTTGACAGATCATAAGAACTGCCTTTGCCCCCCCAAAGCACTCAAAAGTTAAAGATATAGATGACCATTTTAGCTGCTACAAAAGGCTAAAATCTCCATTACCCAAATTCCACCTTTTCCACTAGTAAATAAATATGTTTTTATTCATTTATTTTGTGCCCACCCTCCCAAATTTCTAGATAACATTGAATTTATTGTAAAGTTTTATCTTGTCCTATTTATAATTGGACATTCAGCAACTAACAATCAATGGTTCAGAAGTACAGATATATATTTCTCACATTTCTATGTATTTGGGACAGTTATATTCAGTGCAAGACACCAGTGTGAGACTCATGCATCTCACATCACATGACCTACCTTGATGTAACAATGCAAAAAAACGTCACATCACAATGAACTTCAGAAAACATACAACTTCGCACAAATGGTACGACAATGTCGAAATTAACATCGCTTAAATTTGAAAACCCCTAAAGCACAACCTTAAAGGTATTTTTTTAAGGTACAAAACCAAAATACATACAATCTTTTCGAATATAGAATTTATTTTGCACTAGGTCTTCTAGTTTCATGGCGGCCATATTTATTACCTTTAATTTTCAGCAGAGAAATGTGAGAAAATAATCAGTCATGGTAAAAAATGTGAGATTGGACAATTCAAACCCTCGGGTTCAAATTTTCTATCATCAGACACTTGGTAAGCCTCGTTTCTGACTTGAAAATGTGAACCCTTGGTTGGAATTGTCCAATCTCACATCTTAGACCATGACTGATTATTATAATCTCTGATATTCTTCATACAAACCACATACTATAAATATATATATTTAAATAAACCAAGAAACAATGCTGAGAGAAATGTCTCAAACAGGATTATGTAAATGCATTATTTAATTTAAACTCAACACTCACAATACTTACACTTGCTATGTCCAATATGAACTCAATATCTTTCTATAATAGTTTTATGATTAATTATATATTGTTTTTCCATTGTCATAGCTGAGAGAACCATTTTACTACAGATTTTCTAATGGTCTTCAAGACTTATATTATACCTCTAAATGTCTTATTAAAAGATTTACAAGTTAAATCTAACAAACACAACACAAATAAAATATGTATCAGGACTAAAATTTAAAAAGACAGGTTATTAACAGACCATGACTATGCCTATTTTAAAAAAAAATAAAAGTTACAAAAAATAAAGGGTTTGAAAAATAATTCATAATAATGTCACCGTCAACCACTCATGTTATCTCTACTTTGTTAGTTATTAGAAGTGTTCTTAATTTCACAAATGAAACAATTTCAAAAATTTTTATACAGAAATTGTTTCATAAACAACATGAACAGAAACTTATGAAAAATATTACAATTAAATAAAAGGTTGTAAAAATGTTCAAGTTACAGGTTAATTATACAAAGGAATTTGAAACAAAATACACACATTTATCACTATAACATAAAATGCTTTGTTATTTATTATTAATATAAGCTTAAACATGTATTTGGTTTTTATTGAAATTACAACATTTCTTAACAAGCTTACCAAATCAGCTAACTACAAAATTTATAAGATTTTATAAAAATTTACCTGTCAAAATCCCCATCTAATACTATGTAAGTTTATATAAGAACCTTATAAGTTTGTCATTACACATCATCAACTAAATGTATATCAGTCTAAGAAAAACCTTCAGGATTTGTTACCTTATCGTGAGTTGCTGTAAGGACTGATATATTAGATCAATACAAAGACTTTTATTAGATGAAAGTTTTATAGACTTTTAGAAACTTTAGATGAAATTCCAAAATTAACATGTGTGGCTAAATAAACATGTGTACATAAAACACAAGGAATATAATTAATACATGTTTATTGATGTATTTTGTGTATTACTTAAAGAAAACAATGTCTTACCTCTGTTATCACGATGGAGTTTCCAAATTCATCAAATGCGTCACCAAATGATTTACCATCAATAGAACATTTCTTAAACTCCATTATATTCTGAAAAATATAGCAGAAAATAATTAATTTATTTCATTAGCAGGTCTTTGTAAAAGATTATAAAAAATTTAGTGCAAAAACCCATATCAGACAAGATGCTGGAAAAAGTGGTGGGAATCAAAATGATCTTAGTAATCAACAGACAGAAAATAATAAAAAAAAACTGATAAATTAATATAAAGTAAGATTATTTGGGTCATTGTTTGAACAACTGTATTGTTTTGATGCTTATGAAATGTTTTTCTATGATTATAATTTTTTAATGACAATTATTTAGAACTTTTTCAAACTCGGGTGACTTCAAAGTACTGGTATTTGCTCTTGAAAGCAAAATATAATTTACATTTATATTTCATATTAGTCATATATTCATACTGTCACAGAAATGTTCTTCCCTTAGATAGTTATGTGTTTGTTTGATTAATTTGTTGAAGAGATATATAATGGCTGATTTAATTCCATATTTGATAGTGTTCTATTGTAGCATAGTAATTTGATTTCCCTGTTTTATCACATAAGATATAGTCTATCTGACCTAGTTTTTCATTTACCTGTGTTAACACACCTGTTTTATCACATAAGATGTAGTATACCTTACCCAGTTTTTCATTTACCTGTGTTAACACACCTGTTTCATCACATAAGATATACTTATCTGACCAATTTTTTCATTTACCTGTGTTAACACACCTGCTTTATCAGAGAAGATATACTTATCTGACCAACTTTTTCATTTGCCTGTGTTAACGTATCTGTTTCATCAGAGAAGATATACTCTATCTGACCTAGTTCTTATTTACCTGTGTTAATGTCCCTGTTTTATCAGAGAAGATATACTCTATCTGACCTAGTTCTTATTTACCTATGTTAATGTCCCTGTTTTATCAGAGAAGATATACTCTTTCTGACCTAGTTCTTATTTACCTGTGTTAACGTCCCTGTCTTATAAGAGCTGATATTCTGTATCTGACATAGTCATTTTTTACTCCGTTTTATCAGGGAAGATACATGTTTACTATATTTTACCTAGATCTTATTTACCTGTGTAAATGTTACTGTTTTATCAGAGAAGATATACTCTATCTGACCCAGTTATTATTTACCTGTGTTAATGTCCCCGTTTTATCAGAGAAGATATACTCTGTCTCACCCAGTTATTATTCACCTGTGTTAATGTTCCCGTTTTATCAGAGAAGATATACTCTATCTGACCCAGTTATTATTTACCTGTGTTAAAGTCCCCGTTTTATCAGAGAAGATATACTCTATCTGACCTAGTTATTATATACCTGTGTTAATGTCCGTGTTTTATCAGAGAAGATATACTCTATCTGATCCAGTTATTATTTACCTGTGTTAATGTCCCCGTTTTATCAGAGAAGATATACTCTATCTGACCTAGTTATTATATACCTGTGTTAATGTCCGTGTTTTATCAGAGAAGATATACTCTATCTGATCCAGTTATTATTTACCTGTGTTAATGTCCCTGTTTTATCAGAGAAGATATACTCTATCTGACCCAGTTATTATTTACCTGTGCTAATGTCTCTGTTTTATCAGAGAAGATATACTCTATCTGACCCAGTTATTATTTACCTGTGTTAATGTCCCCGTTTTATCAGAGAAGATATACTCTATCTGACCTAGTTCTTATTTACCTGCGCTAATGTCTCTGTTTTATCAGAGAAGATATACTCTATCTGACCCAGTTATTATTTACCTGTGTTAATGTCCGTGTTTTATCAGAGAAGATATACACTATCTGACCCAGTCATTATTTACCTGTGTTAATGTCCGTGTTTTATCAGAAGATATACTCTATCTGACCCAGTTATTATTTACCTGTGTTAATGTCCGTGTTTTATCAGAGAAGATATACTCTATCTGACCCAGTTATTATTTACCTGTGTTAATGTCCCTGTTTTATCAGAGAAGATATACTCTATCTGACCCAGTTATTATTTACCTGTGCTAATGTCTCTGTTTTATCAAAGAAGATATACTCTATCTGACCCAGTTATTATTTACCTGTGTTAATGTCCCCGTTTTATCAGAGAAGATATACACTATCTGACCTAATTCTTATTTACCTGTGTTAATGTCCCTGTTTTATCAGAGAAGATATACACTATCTGACCTAATTCTTATTTACCTGTGTTAATGTCTCTGTTTTATCAGAGAAGATATACACTATCTGACCCAGTCATTATTTACCTGTGTTAATGTCCGTGTTTTACCAGAGAAGATATACTCTATCTGACCCAGTTATTATTTACCTGTGTTAATGTCCGTGTTTTATCAGAGAAGATATACTCTATCTGACCCAGTTATTATTTACCTGTGTTAATGTCCCCGTTTTATCAGAGAAGATATACTCTATCTGACCTAGTTCTTCGTTCAGTGTAGTTGTTCTTGCCTTTGCTGCTACTTTAACTTTATCATAATACATCTTTACATCCCAGTTAATCCACATACTGTTCACTAATCTTATAATTTCTACACTGAAATGTACATAGGCACATACTTAATTTCATGTCATAGTTGTTTGCAATGAAACCTGCTCCAAGCCATGCTAAGAGCTTTCTTGAAATCTTGAACTCAGACTATTTTCATCAAGGAACATGAAAAACCAAAATTCATAAAAATCAAACAAATATTAAAAAAGTTACACTATTTATCAAATAAACCTTAATGACCCACCCCCAGAAAAAAACTGGAGGGGTCAATATTTTCTAAAATCAATCCCAACCTGTATTTCTTGATGCAAAAAAGGTAGGGTAACCGCAACCACACATATATTGTTATTTGGCCTAATGAAATCTCAAAGATATAAAAGTTAATTAGTACCAATTTACATATATTTAAGTACTTTCGATAATAAATCTATTCTCCTTATTACCTGACATATAATGATATAGGAACTACTGTATTTAGTATAATAATGTACGAAAAGAATGCTAGCATAGCAATTGCAGTGGCTCCCTCTTGTACTGTGCCTTCTTTGTCCGGAGATCCAGGTATATAAGATTCCCATGGATGATAAACTTGGAAGTCATTCCCTTGTAAGGTTTCCCATATACCACTGGCTGCTGTCATGATTACACAACAAACCAACAGGTACAGAAAAATCTATGAAATCAAATACAGCCTTAATTACATATACTATCTGTAACTCCTGAAAATTTGTAAGGTCAAAGTAAACAGGACCTTGTTAGTTCTGAATAGCTTTGACATTTAATTTATTAAATTTAATATACATATGTATAAACCTTTAATGTTCACCATATAGTATTTTCATTGGTCAAAATTGAATTTTATCTCTCATAGAAATGCTCTAGGTCAATGAAGAAATGCATTAAATAGGTGTGAAAGTCATTAAATTTTCGTAGCAAAATAAATTTCCTTTTTTTTTAAATAAAATTTAAAGATTTTATTAAGTTCCAGAGTGTTACTTTTTCAGTTCTGTCCAAATTTAAGAGACTAATATTCACATTTTTGACTTTTTCTGGATAAGAATAAGTAATTTTTTTAATACTTTTTCATTTTAAAAAAAAAATACATACTGCTTAATTTTATGTGACATACCCCTATAATTAAAACATTCATCAGTCTATCAATATTGGTCCTCTTAAACATAGCTTTTCCACTATTCATCATTAGCTTGGTATCTTTGCCAGCAAAAATGACCAAACCATAGCACCACTTAGTATTACGTAATACACAACCTCGTAACAGTATTTTCTCATTGTCTATTGCATAAGTCTTCCCATTGAAGGTCATTTTCCCTTCAAATTTACTCAGATTATTGTTAGGTGCTTCACATACAATATCAGCTGAAAATAAAGTGAAGATATCTCTGGTGAGTTTACAAGTAATTTAGAAGTTTTGCATATAATATCAGCTGAAAAGAAGATGAGATATCTCCTGTCAGTTTAATATGCTGTTGGCATGGCCCATGATCTACGTATGAGCACAGCAATAGCCCTTTCCAGAAACTCATATCCAGTATCACGATTCTGACTAAAATTATAATTTGAGGCAAGTTATTTCCCTTACTTATGTTTCCGGCGAACGAAACTTTTTCTAGCCTTAGTATGTAGCACAATATGGCTGCCCCCATTAAACAAAGACTTTTCTAAATGACCCATACGTAGAAAATGCATATGCTCCTATAGCACTCAATGGGCTTGCTATAAATAAGTATTAAAATGATGTACATAAATAAGGGCTATTCCGGAAAAAAATGTATGGGGGGGTTGGAAGGCACTTTATATTAAATTGTATGGGTGGTCAGGGGTCTTGAAAAAAAATTCTAAAGGAAGCATAAGGAAATTTTATTTTAAATTGTATGGGTAGTGGGTGCTGAAAAAAAATGCCTTCCAACCCCCCATACCATTTTTTCTGGAATAGCCCTAATGCCTTGTATATGTTTTATACAGATTTTAACACATTTAGGAAAACGTCGAATATTTTAAATGTTTAATTCAGTGGTAAATAAATTCCAATAGAAGAAAAAACATGAGACTAAGGAAGAAAACTGCTCAAACTGGTGTTAGGTAACGTGTTGGACTTTCTGTTGGATGTAAGATTTTACTCAATGTTATAAAGTCTGTCCTTTCACTGAAGAACAGGATTTTACTCAATGTTATAAAGTCTGTCCTTTTACTGAAGAAAGGGATTTTACTCAATGTTATAAAGTCCGTCCTTTCACTGAAGAACAGTATTTTACTCAATGTTATAAAGTCCGTCCTTTCACTGAAGAACAGGATTTTACTCAATGTTATAAAGTCCGTCCTTTCACTGAAGAACAGTATTTTACTCAATGTTATAAAGTCCGTCCTTTCACTGAAGAACAGGATTTTACTCAATGTTATAAAGTCCCTCCTTTCACTGCAGAACAGGAGTTTACTCAATGTTACAAAGTCCCTCCTTTCACTGAAGAACAGTATTTTACTCAATGTTATAAAGACCGTCCTTTCACTGAAGAACAGTATTTTACTCAATGTTATAAAGTCCCTCCTTTCACTGAAGAACAGGTTATTACTCAATGTTATAAAGTCCCTCCTTTCACTGAAGAACAGGACTTTACTCATTGTTATAAAGTCCCTCCTTTCACTGAAGAACAGGATTTTACTCAATGTTATAAAGTCCCTCCTTACACTGAAGAACAGGATATTACTCAATGTTATAAAGTCCATCCTTTCACTGAAGAACAGGATTTTACTCAATGTTATAAAGTCCGTCCTTTCACTGAAGAACAGGATTTTACTCAATGTTAAAAAGTCCCTCCTTACACTGAAGAACAGGATATTACTCAATGTTATAAAGTCCATCCTTTCACTGAAGAACAGTATTTTACTCAATGTTATAAAGTCCCTCCTTTCACTGAAGAACAGGATATTACTCAATGTTATAAAGTCCATCCTTTCACTGAAGAACAGTATTTTACCCAATTTTATAAAGTCCGTCCTTTCACTGAAGAACAGGAATAAATGTACTGTAGTACTTTTCACAAGAAATCTTAAGAGTATCATATATGAATTTATTTCCACAATCCTTATACCAATTCTTTCATATACATTTCAACGAATATCAATATTTCAAACTGAATTTTGAGTTCTGTCAAAGCTCATCCTTTCCCCCCTTTTCAAATATTTTTATAATAGAATTTTTTTTTTAAAATACATCAATTTACATGAACAATGAAATATACACATCCTCGATTCTTATAATGAAACCCCATTTACTTAGTAAAATCATTTTAAAAGTAAAACAAGAGGTTATCTTTATTAAATGTGATATTTTTCTCAAGGCTAAATAATTTTAACTCACTCACCCACCAGTTGTTTTCACGAGTCAATGTGTTGTTTAAAAAATTACTTTTAGACAAAAAAAAATTACTGATTAATTGTTCAATATTTACTTAAACCCAATTAATTTTATTACCATCAAAAAAAGACAGTTTGGAAATATCATCTCCTAACTCTGAAGTCTCTGGAATAGCTTGCCTTACTTTTAAATTTGTTTCACTGAAAAATAAAGAAGCATTTCACATCACATCAGGATTTTTTTGGGTCTGTTACAGAATAATAATTGAAAAATTGTGAGTTCAATTTTTATGAATTTTTCTCAAAAACGCTCCTAGAATTAACATGTGAAGCTGATGAAAAACATATAATTAAATTGTTTTGGCCTTAGATTAGTATTAGAATTATACAAGTCTCAGTTTTTGCAAATTCTCTAATCACTATAAACATGAGATTACTCATCTAGTACATAAACAATGATAAATATAAAGAGAATATGCTTTGTTTTGGCAAACAGATTTTCTATTTTAGTTTAGATGTTTTTGTTTGTTTGTTTAGTTGGGGTTTAACGCCGTTTTCAGCACACTTTGGCCATTTCGCGGCGGCCAGTTTTTATTGGTGGAGGAAGCCGGGGTACCCAGAGAGAACCACGACCTTCGGTAGGAAAATTGGCAATCCTTGGAGTCGAACACACCCCGTCACACGTGAGATTCGAACTCACAACCCCAGCGTTGACAGGCTTGTGATCAGTAGTAGTCATGACGAACTACCTAGACCACTCAGCCACCGAGGCCCCTTAGTTTAGATGTTTAATGTGTAGTGTAAATAGAGAATAATACATGGCAAAATCTGTATCACCCCAAGATTTCAATATCAGCCCGAGGGATGAAATTGATCGAGGGGTGATATGGCATGTGTTACGGATTTTGACATGTTTTATACCCTTCATCGTGTATTTCAACAGTTGTGGAGAATTTTTTTCTGGTCACATGAGAAAGATCATTTTAATGCGTATGGTAACGGGTTGATGATATTGATATCATCACAGAAAAAAATACAGCTGACAATGTTCTTTCAATATCGTATATGCAATTTTCCTTTATTTAGTACTAAGTATCTGATAAATATCAATAATCCATGATTGTAACAAACATACCCATCAAGTTCAGCAGTTTCTATATAACATAAACTGTGAGGTTCACTGGTAGACAAAAGCAGCAGATCTGCCTGTAATAGAATTGTACATGTCTGTTTCATAATATGTCTCACATTAAACTACTCAATAAATCTGTTTAAATTTAATCAAAATCCATGATATGACATTAAACAATAAACCAACCATTCTCAAGATGATTTTTTATTTGCAGAAACTTCTTATAACAATAAATAAAACTGTTTCCATGGTGATTATGAGGAAAATATGACAGACAAATTTTTAACCCATTTCTGGTATATTGTACACACCCCAAATGATATTGTTCATGTTATGAATATACTTACAGCAACAAATTGATTATTTTCCATTTTAATGATATCACCCACAACAACTTTGTGCCATTTTTCTTCCACGAGTTGTCCATCTCTAAGGACCAAGGACAGTCTGTTATTAACTTGATTGTCACTAGTGTGTCTTCTCTATGAATGAGTTACATTATCAAAATTAAATAACATAATGTGTACATTTATTTAATCTTTCTTTAAAATATATCAAACATGTTTCATTTCTATTTTTCATATTTTACGAGTGCTAAAATAATAGAATTAAACACTGGTCCTAAAATGTTACTTGATAATACAATAGAGAAACCACCAAATACGACAGCATCTAAATTATCTTAATATAAATGTAATTCAAGTTCTAATAAAGACCTTGAAGAAATATCATTTATTATATTTTCTTGTGCAGAAAACCCATTTAAATTAAATTTACTTCAAATTCTTACTTAAGAGTGAACGCATGTATTTTTATTTCACTGGTATATGAAAGCAGTTTGTATCACACATAGTAAGTAGATTGTCTTTAATCCCTTTGAACCTAAATTCTATTGTAAAATCTCTTATAATTTAAGAAACTGAATGTTTTATTTTGCACTGACTTGTAAAATGTCTTCAAGAATTCAATGCAAACCTAAAATATCCTGTAGCAGACAAAGTTGTTTTAAAGAGATAAAAAGATAAAAGAAAGTCACATGACCACCTCCTAAATCAAAATATCTAAATAAAAAACATTATAATTAACAAAAGAACAACACTAGAATTTAAAATTTGATACATGTTTAGATCTAATTGAAACAGAAGAAAATACCAAAGAAAGGTAAATAACTACAAATATAAAGTTTGCTGTACAAACAACTGGATTGATTGATTTATAGGAGTTTAACACCACTTTTAGTGCATTTGGCAATATCGTAGCAAACATTTTTGATTGGCTAACAAAGCCAGAAAATCCAGTGATAACGACCGATTTAAAACCTGGCGGTCCTTGGCAATTAAAATCTGAATCGAACACACTTCAATTCCTTGTTAATGTACCTGGATATTAGTTAATCTGAAATAAGTAATATTTTGCATCTTGGGAGTTTTCCTTGTAATTTTTCTTCAATTTAGTTTGATATCTGCTTTGCCTACATGAACAATTTTGTAAACTGAATGACAAAACTTAAATTGTTAAGATATTAATTTTCTAGAAAAAAAAAATGTCCCCTAAATATGTTAAATGCTAATGAAAGCTTTATTTGCCATTTAATACTGCAAAAGACATATAATTTAGAAAATTATTATTTTAAATTATCTGAAAAAAAATGACTATATTATTACGGGCATATATCTCTACCTGTGTGAAGAAAATGTGAAACAGGTGTGAAATAATCTTTTTATTAGACATGGAATTGCCTGATATAACATATAATCTATCAATCTTCTTATATATAAGGATATATTTTATAACAAATTAAATAAAGACATGCTGTTTAAATTTCAACCTTCAAAAAATGCATAGCTATAAATAGGTCAAACACAAACTACTAACTCATCCATGCACATATTTAGTCCATACATACAAAAAACAATGATTAATTCTATATAATCTGTTTTCACAAGTCCATTTTATTTCATGCAAAAAACAACCCACAAAAATATTTCAAATGCACATCAGACGTTACTAGGCTCAAATTATACAAATTTCAACACTGTTACTGAATCATGCTTCACTCCAACTCACAAAATCATCCACTATATCTTTGACTGCAGACACACATAATACTGCCATCAGAGGTACGAGTGTAGTCAGCGGAGTCAGCGAGGATATCTGTGGGATTAGCTGTTTAATAAAGACCAGAATGTTATAATAACAGTAGGATGCGGTCAGGACAACCACAGGGTGAAGATCCTGTGTACACCAAATGTTAGCACTGAAAGCAAAATTTATAATTAAAGCTTACAACCACAATAACTTACTTAAAAGATTATCTCTTTTTTCAAACAGTAATTAGTACAATATTGTACATGTTAAAATATGGAAAAAGAGAGATAACTCTTTTAATAAAGCACATAATACAATGTTAGTATATTATGAAATCTGAATAACGTTTTAAACAATTTTTACACTTGAAATCATGTTTTGCTTTTATTTGCTTACCTGATATATGAAATATAAATACATATTCCATGTAATAATTTGATTTTATTCAGAAATCATACAAGAATTTTCAGACAATCCCAAATGAAATTAAAAAAATAAAATAAAAAAAGATTAGTAGAATGTGAAATAAAAAAAGTTCATGAAATTTCAAAATTAAAACACTGGAATTTGTTTTTTTTTTTTGCTTTGTCATAATTTTTAAAATTTTTATTTACATATCTTTTCTTTGAAGGAAATATTTTTCACCCCTATCCAATATTCATTAAAACTTCGTTCAAATATTGAAAAAAAATCAAAAAGGGGACACAAAAATTGAATTTATATTAGAAATTTATGCTTTAGTATTTCGAAGCCCCACACGTTAAGGTAATATTGATAATTTTTACGGCTTTTCTGATGCCCGTTAAAGAGTCAATCACCAGATGAAACTATAAAGGGAGAAAACTACAAGGAAAAAGTTAAAGTAAGATGCAGAAAATACAGAGAAAATATGTAAATATATTATTTCACTAAACTAAAAAGCAAAAAGCAGATAGTGAATTAAAGTGAACAGTGAACATTTACAATTATTTCTAATTATATTTCAACACATTATTTTGAAATAATATATAACAAGAATTTCCAACATCATCAAACTTAATATGGGATTACAATACTTTTTGACAACTGAAATGTTCACTTTAAATGCAATGCATAGCAAACCAGTGTCACCAAACAACCGTCATGGTTACGGTGAACTTACAAAGTCATCAACGGCATCTTTTATTGCCGTTGTTCCTAATACAGCAGCCAATGGAACAAATGTAGAATACCATGGTAAAGAACTTATAGCTGGTATAACCTAAAATCATCAATTAATTTTATATTTCATATGAAAGCAAAATTGACAGGACCTAATCTAGAGGGTCAAATGGTCAATACTTTTCCCAGATGGGCTTCACGTAATCTGGGTTCCAGTGAGAGATTTTCATAATAGACATACACAAAAAATCCAAAAAGGTCAATTTCCCAATAATTCCCCAAAACTTCTAGATTAGGTCATGATTGTGAAGAGATACTATTACCTCTACCACTTACACTTCAAACTACTGCCTCTACCACTTACACTTCCAACTACTGTGGACTTGTATGTATGTCATACTTTCATTAATAATCTGGTATTAAAATTATCAATTGGCAGTCGTATTTTCGCAAAAAGAATTTTACTGAACTTCTGTAAATTTACTTTATTTCATTATCATAATTTTAGACATATTTTTTTAAAAGTTCACATAGTCAAAGTATTTTTGTAATTCAAATTTAAATTCATAAACATTTATCAATGAGCAGTTAATTTTTATGTACATGTAGAAGTACTTAATTTAATTTATTGCAAATTAGCTCCTATTCATAAATTCATCAAAATTTTTATACATGTAGCGATAATAAAAGTACTTTCTCCTTTTCTTGACGTGTTTAATCGGTGGGATAAAAATACATAATAACTTTAACCACTTCCCGGTGATTAAATTTCTATGTGGGAAATTACCGCCCTTTTTTCTACAGTTATTGGAACGATAAACTAGAGAAGTCCCGAAATGACGTCTATGTAAACAAACGACATTTTCTTGAGGTTTTTGTCAAAAATCATAGGAGAAACAGATTCTCCTTCAATTTACTCGTGCGTTATGGAATTTCTCCACCCTCAATAGTTAAATTTTAGATTTTAACATTGAAAATCGAAAATTTAACTATCTCGGGTGGAGAAATTCCATAACGCACTCGTACCTGAAGGAGAATCTATATTTAATTAACTGGTGGATCAATTATATAATTAATTGGTGGATCAATTATATAATTCTAACACTACAAACAAGTTATCAAATGTCAAATTCTAAAACTGCAGTAGATAATTATAATACAATACCTATTTTTACAGCTTTAAGTAAATTATTTATTGAAAATCAAAATTTGTCAACAGTGTGTTTCTTCTGTCAGTATAATATTATAACACATTTTATTAATTTTAATTTCAATTTTTACCAAAACTTTGAATGCAACTTATTGATAGACGGAATGAGTTTTGATATTAAAGCATACACTGTAAAGTCGGCTAATGTAACACTCATCTATGTAAACAAAATGTTTTATTTTTTATTGTATTATACAGTGTAGACCATATATGTTCTATTTTTTATTAAATTACCTTGAGCTGACAAATGTTTTTTTTATTGTTTTATACTGCATTGACCATATATTTGTTATATATTTAAATACCTTGTGTTCACCAAATGTTTATTTCTTTTTACAGAATTGAGTTGTACATTTATTATAAATAAACACTAATGTTCATCTAATTTTATTGAATTGTATATATTGTGTTGACCAAATGTTTATTAATATTTATTGGATTGTATTGTATGGAAAAAATGTTCTTCTATTTTTATTGAATTATATCACGTTAACCATATGATTATTTATTATTGAATTATATCATGTTAACCATATGGTTATTCATTATTATTGAATAATATCGTGTTAACCATATGGTTATTCATTATTATTTAATTATATATGTTATTATCCCACATGAGAACTACAATGCATTAAACTATTATTTTATATTTCTGTTCATAAATGAAAAAGTCTTTTGGTAGATGTAATTTTGACGTAAAACATCAGTCCTTTGACATCATAATTCGTAGAAGATATAAAAACTGAAAACTGGTATATAATCACAACTGAATAAAATATTGTGCTGTTCACGGTTTCTCAGTTAAATACAATGAAATACAATCAACTCTCGTTATCTCAAACATGCTTGAGTCAAATTTTTTATGTGGTCCTAAAAGTTTTGCAGTGTATGCATTTTGACTCCTTTTTAGTCGAATTTCCATGAGTTGAATTTTCTTTTATCTTCAACTAAATTTTGAGTCCAAAATTAGAAAAACTATGAAAATTTTATTTGTTATGTCGAATAATCATCATCAGTCAAAACATCAGTTGCGGATCCTCACAGGTAAGTTTTATTTCTGGTAATTGATAATTGGTCTCTATTGATTTTTTGTGCTATTGATAATTCCCAATGATTTGTAACAACAATTCACCTTGATTAGATTATTTAGTGTCAATTTATCTACAAAGGTTTTTAATCAACCAGTTAATCATCTTAATGATTTACTCATCGTCTTGCTCTTGGTGTGTTCACAACATGGACCGTCAAATCTTTTTGATCTATTGTAATCGATTTTTCTACTCTTTATTCTTTTTATAAATATAAAAGTTATACATGAATTATATAAGTAACTGAACATGGATAAATAAACTGAGGTCTCGATAGTACGTGTAAACTATTTTTACTCTGGCACCTTCAGAGATTTTAGAAAACTAAGAAAATTTGTCAGCTCCCTCTTAGTTGAATTTTTTTATGCTGTCCAAAGGACTTCAAGATAAAGAGAGTTGTCTGTATAATTTTCTGCCATCTTGTAACCAGAATCTGAAGGTAAACTTCTTAAACACTTAGGACATGGAACACTTGTGTCATCTGCTTCTATTAAACACTAGTAGATGAGAATGAAGACGCCCTTGGTAAATGACCACAGAAATCTGATTGAATTAAGTCTCAACTTAAATCACAGTACATGACCAATCAGGCTAAATGAAAAAAAAAATAGAAATTGTGTCTGTAAGACACGGATGCCACGCCTAAAATGTAGGTCATCATGTATGAATGCTCAGTACTATCCAAGGCACATCCACTGATGAAGTTTCGTTGATACACTATGCTTAGTTCTAAAGAAATGAACCTAAATGCAAAACTTAATCAGAGTCACTCAAACATAAAATGAAGGTCATAATGACCCAATTATTGTATGACTGCTCATTACTACCCAAGGCACATCCACCGATGAAGTTTCATTGATACACCATTCTTAGTTCCAAAGAAATGAACCTAAATGCTAAACTTAACAAAAGGCAATGAAGCATGAAATGTAGGTCATATTGACCAAACTGTTGCTGAACTGCATTGTACTATACAAGAGGACTGTAGTGGTGAAATATCATTGATATATTACTATAGGTTTCTGAGAAATGAACCTGAACGCAAAACTTAACCAGAGTCACTGAAGCATGAAATGTAAGTCATAGCAACCCAAGTGTTGCTGAAATGCATTGTACTATAAAAGAGGACTGTAGTGGTGAAATATCATTGATATATTACAATAGGTTTCTGAGAAATGAACCTAAATGCAAAACTTAATCAGTCACTGAAGCATGAAATGTAGTTCATAGCAACCCAAGTGTTGCTGAATTGTGTTGTACTATACAAGAGGACTGTAGTGGTGAAATATCATTGATATATTATTATAGGTTTCTGATAAATGGAGCTAAATGCAAAACTTAACCAAATTGGGGTGTACGTACGTCTGGACAAAGGTTAATCTATATGGCCCAGCCACTTTGTGGCCGGGCATAAAAAAACAGATGTAAATTCTGATGAACAGTATCATATTACTGTAATTTACAGCAAGCGATGTAAATATTTTACCTAGAACTGAATAGAGAAAGTTTATAATACAAAGGAGAGTGATCCCTGTATGTCAACACCTCTATGCAGGTAACACCATTATATAATCATCTTACCTGTAACACAAGTAGACTAAGAAAGTATGTATTGGCCAATCTACGGAACTGTTCCAATAAATTCTTTGGCAGGAAGGTAAGAATTGTATACTTTGATGTACAAATGTAATTATTCTGAAAAAAAGAGTTATTGTCATTACATAACAAATATCTCAACTTTGCATACCCTTAATAAGTCCCTCCTAATTCAAATGGCACCAAATTAATAAACTGGTAATTTACATATATTTTGCATTATTACTCAATTCTGACCAATTGTTAGTTCTAAATATCAAAATCTGAATTGGTCCATTTCCAATTAAGTATGAATTACCTCCCCTGTTGTTTAACTATGGCTAATACATTACAATATACCATAATCATGTTGCTTAATCCTGCAATAAACAGCTTTACCTGTTCACATGCATGGGTTAACTGCCTAGTACAAAAATGTATGTGTATATCATAACACTTAAATATGTACCATACAATTATACAGATATCCTGTATAAATATTTTACATGGTACCAATGTACATTAACAGACATAGAAGTAGTTAGAAATTAGGGGAGGTAGTAAATGTTGAACTTTTAAGTTATCAATTGGGCTTTATAAAATACTTGTTATTCTTATCTCTGTAAAAAATTCAATACCGTGTGTCAGGACAACACAAATTTCTCAACTTTCAAATATTTGACCGAAATTGATACGTCTTTTAACTGAATAATACATTTTACTTAACTATGCAAAGGAAAAAACCAAATACTCAAAAAAGCTTCAAAGCAAACCTTAACCTGTGGCGGAACTATTACATATCCTATGTGCCTAGAACACTAAAACAAAAGTCATCACTATGAAAATGCATAAATTTTAGAAAGTTCATATGATGTACATATGTACCAATTGTCATCATGATGTACATGTGTACCAATTGTCATCATGATATACATGTGTACCAATTGTCATCATGATGTACATCTGTACCAATTGTTATCATGATGTACATATGTACCAATTGTTATCATGATGTACATGTGTACCAATTGTCATCATGATGTACATGTGTACCAATTGTTATCATGATGTACATGTGTACCAATTGTCATCATGATGTACATGTGTACCAATTGTTATCATGATGTACATGTGTACCAATTGTTATCATGATGTACATATGTACCAATTGTTATCATAATGTACATATGTACCAATTGTCATCATGATGTACATGTGTACCAATTGTTATCATGATTTACATTTGTACCAATTGTCATCATGATGTACATGTGTACCAATTGTTATCATGATGTACATGTGTACCAATTGTTATCATGATGTACATGTGTACCAATTGTCATCATGATGTACATTGTTATCAATTTTGATCGACTCAAAACAGTATTCTTTAACACCCAGTTGTTATTCGATAGAGTTATCTTTCTATAAATGATATTCTTCATTGAATAACAATCATATGCATTGTACCTTGATCTAAATTTTATCAAGTTCATAAGAACTATTTGCAGATTTGGAGTACTTTGTCCCAGGAAACCATCGTGGCAACAATAATCCAGCACAGCTAGGCTTGATAAGCTTCGCATATCATCCTCCCAGTGCTGGACTAAAAATGTAATATTAAAATACTCAATCTAAGTACTTACTGCATATTGATAAAAGGCATTTTCTGTGGGACTGTTGGCTTTAATTATTCTTTGTAACTCTAAAAAATTAGAAATTATTACAAATATAATCTTCTAACAAGTACTAGTCCATTGTAATGTTAAGGGGGTCTGTTTCATAAAACTTCTGTATGTGTTTATAAGTTGGCAATGATTCAAAGTCAAACACCCCTCAAACTGCTCAATGAACATTGTATTAAAATTCATACTAAATACAGTCATTTTACATATATGGTAAAGCACCAGATGTTCCATCCATATTACATACATTCTCGGTCAACCTTTATCACATACCATTTATGGCATGACTAAACCTGTATCACACCCCCTTTATCACTTGGCTCAACCTGTATCACACCCCAATTTGGACATCTGGGATTTTTTACCATACCGAATGTAATGGGCAGGTACTTTAATTTATTTCAGCAGACGAAATGTCGTCCATGTCTTTAGGATAGCACAATATAGTGATGATTCATTTTCATTTAACCACAATAGGTTTTTTTTTCGACATCATGGATAGCACTGTTGTCTTTGTTGTTGGCATGGTTTCTATGCTATAACTTCATATCTAGTTATATGCTGTTATTATTACACAACCAACACACATTTATTTATTCATAGTTAAACACACATTAATTGCAACAAAGCACAAAAAATTTAAATAAATGATAAAGCCTATAAAACATGTCAAAATCCGTATCACATGCCGTATCACCCTTGACCAATATCATCTTTTGGGTTGATATTGGAATATCGGGGTGATACGGCATGCGATATGGATTTTGACATGTATTATTCTCTATGTACATAAATATATTAACTAATTCTGACAAGTGTAAATTTAATATATAATATTATTCCCGTGGCTACCGACTTGTAGTATTACTTTCTTTATGAAACAATCAAGTGTAATACATGGTTCATACAGACTCTTAAACTTTAAATTCCATGACTTTTCCATCACATTTCAAGACCTTTTCATCACTTTTCCTTACCTCATTGAAGATTGTTTTAATGCTTATCTTTAACAGAGACAGTTTAAAGCACACTGACGACTAATGCACTAAATAAAAAATAAAATAAATAGAGATTCAAAATTCCGGAATAACATAAGCTAAATGTCGGCACTATCTTTTACACTGAAGAATAATTCACTTTGAAAATAAAAAATGTACAAATTCAGATTTTAATTTCAAAGTTCACATAAAATAGTAAGAAAACAATTAAATTCAAGCACTTTTCAATGATAAAGCCTTACATTTAATGACTTTCAAGCACTCTACCTGCTTCTCAATGACTTTCAAAGACCAAAGTGAAATTCAAAGACTTTCCATGACCTGTATGAACCATGTAATATAATCATGGACTGACATTTATACAGAGTGACCGCTTCTGTTATATTATCAAATATCAAGCAAAAATAGCTACAACATGGCAACCCAAAGCCTGCCAAGTTAAATTTGGAGATCTGTGTTTCCCATAAAAGGTTGTATGAGCATATGCTGTTTACTATTTTTCATTCTGCTGTACAATGTAATGCCTTCTTGTAGTAACCAAATCTTGATGAAAGCATGGTAAACAGTACATGCTACGTTTAACAAGCCTTTTACGGTAATGTTAACTGTGTGCCAAATACATCACTCAGGTCACTTTTTGCAGGTATTATTTTTACGCCCAAACATACATTGAGATGCAAATAGTGGTTTTGAAAGAAAGATACATTTATTGTATAGACAAATGCTCTTGTTTAGGAAATAGGGTAGCAAGACTACATAACAGAATACTGTTTACTAGCTTCTCTCTGATAAAAGCTACGTCATATTATTACAATATTTTCACTACTTGTATGCAATTTCAAATTTCAAAAATGATCAAATGAAAATTAAAAAAAATAAATAAAATAAACAATATAAATAGAAAACTTTACCATGTATTTTTCCTGAACGACAAGGACAAGTTGACATAATTTCTAATCCATGTAACTTAACACTCAATCAATAAAATAAAATCACTTTTCCATTTTCTTCCTTAATAGATTCAGTATCTAATATCAACAATCCTTTTTGTTTATTTTTTTTTTGCTTCATCTAATTCACATATAAATCTTGGTTGTTTTCATTCTTAAATGAAGACTCAATACAATAAGACAAGCTCTCTAACAACTGTAGAATTGCAATGCTAAATTATACAAAAAAGCATTCTATATAAATTGTGGAGACAATTCCCATGATGATGATTGAATTGTATTGTGTATGATAGAGTTTCATATATAATTTATAATATAACTTGATAATTGTCATGATTTATATATATGTACTGTAGAAAGCTTAATGGTACTGTAAAAATCTGTTATCTGCTTCTGTTCAAATTTCAGACCGTAAATAAGATTTATACTAAGCAGATGAAGTATTAATTTGTATAGTTTTACAAGGTTTTAGTAGCTTTCATGTCCACGGTCCAAATTATTGTATTTGCAAATGAGAACATACACCAATAAATGTCAAACCTGAAAGATTGTATACAATGGTGATACAGACTTTGCAGCAAAAATAAAGAGAAAAGGAGGGGGTGTTTACAGTTGGATAGTTTTATTGGGTTTTGATAAGCTGTATTGAATTTTGTAAAAATACCAGTAAATGGACAAAACACTTAATTAATATCATCATCCTGCAGTTATAAGAACAATGTATATTAAAAAAACTTTATATTACTTTTCAAGAAGTACATTTCCCTGTAAAACTTTTATGTCACAATGTTTAGTGAAGTGATTTTCCCTGATCAACCTGAAGTCAAATAAAGAATTCTTCTTAAAATGAAATTGAATTCGTCTGTTCAAAAAAAAGTTTACGATATTTTACATGTATAATGCCAGGTCTTATTTATGTAACAGGAAAACTTTTGGAATCTTCACAACCCACAAAAAGACTCTACTTAAGATTCAGTGATTCCTTGTTCCCAGAAAACCAGATTTCTTTGTCTTTTAATGTTGTACTATAACGCATTATAAAATATGCATCCCATTGTAAATAAGAACATTTTTAAAACTTATTAACTGTGCATGACCTACTTATGTATATGATATTCTCATAAAATGAGAAGTCCTTGTTAAGAAAACATAAAAGTGAATGAGTATTATAAACCAATAATAGGTCGATGTTAATGGATACGGGCTGATTTTATTTATTTTCTATCATAAAATCAATATCAACAAACACAACATCAGTTATTGTTTGTAAGTTTTAACTTGGCTACGTTAAACAATCAATTTATTCAGGAGACCAGCTGCCAGATAACTAAATGTCTTTATAAATGAGTTATATTGATATCGAAAGTTTTACCAAGGAAACTTCCAAGACATAGCAACATTTCCGTCTGAACTGTTTGAAAGATACTTGTTTTTTTTTCCCGTAGATGTATGCTGAATTAGAATGCTTGTTAAAAAAAATATATACCAATTTCCAGTGTATCCTATGGCAGGTACCCATAGCAGGCATAAACTGAATATCCTCCCCCCCACCCCCTTTCCCCATTTTTTTAACAAACATTTCATGTGAATCATAGATCCTATTTCCAAGGGATGTAACTTCTACCAAAATTTTCTATTAAAACAAATTTTCAAAAATTAACCAAGATATTATTGATATAAACCTTTCATACAAAGAATTGTTAGATTGATAGATCTTAAGGGCAGTTTTTTGCATATTTATTTTTCTAAGGAATGCAACTACACAAATTTTCTGTTTACTGATATATCGTAAATTTTTTATATGAATTTTATCAAAATCCATCAAGAATTGTTTGACCGAGATTTATTACATCGCAAATATTTGCAAAATTCATAGCTCATATTTCCATGGGCTACGATGATAAAACTTTTCAAATAAATTTGGTGAAAATCCATTAAGACTTTTAAATGTTAAGCCTTACATAAAAAAAAATATTTGAAAATTTTTGTTATACTGTAGAACATCTTTTACGCATACACCTCAACACACTGTATCATTCAAATTTCTTCCCAACTGGATTAAATTCTAAAATGTTTGACTAACGGTATGTACAAAAATCAATTTCAGTTTGTAACAGAACTTTCTGTAAAACTTTTCAGCTGCTACCATTTTGGGCCTCATACAGTTTTAGTCTTGACAAATACTGTTATACCTTTCCTTTTGACTGAAAGTTAATAAAGATTTATTTACCAGTATTTAGATTATTCAGCAAATTATTACAAATTTCGATAGTTTTAAAGGTTTGTTTCTAAAATTAAAGGAAAAATCAATATTTCTAAGTAAAAAACTTGACTTTTTGAACAATAAACAGTGTATCTATCACATATCAATTTTTTTCACTTATACTGAGCCTTTTTCATCAGTATAGAATAATAAACAAAGAATACATTAAATATAACATGTCTTTTACAGTTACATATTGAAAATCGATAGTACGTACAACAGTAAAACAATGAAGTAACTGAAAATAACAGAAATCATCTGGTACTTTTTGAAAGGTTATAATTATACAATAGGCAAAATTAAAAAAGTTCTATCACAAGGATTTAATTACCAGGCTTTCCTGGGTCATATTATTTGAATAATGCCTTTGGATTAACAATATAAATACTATGTAATACAAAATTCTTATAGAGATTTATAATAAGTTACCTCAAACAAAACTTGTTTTGACCACAAGTTTTGAACACTGAAATAGGCTGTAATTTATACTCATTATTTTTAGAAATGTTTGAACTTAAATTATTTTATAAAAGGTATGTTTTTGAATTTGAATAAATTTTGAGAAAAAAGTTAGAATTTTGTGTGATGGTTCATTTAATTCAATAATAAAAAATTCAGGAAATGTTATACTACAAAAGATTTCTTGAATATATATATTGTCCTCCTTTGTGGAATATGAAATTCTAATCACATAGTTTGTAGAATATATGTTAACTCAGAATCTTTTTTGTAAATGGGAAGGAGTTTTTACAAGTATTGGGTCAAATATTTCTTTCAGTCAACTGTATGTACCTCTGTGTATCTATTCACCAATATGATTGGCCAACCAGTAAGGTAAATCACAATAAATCATCACCGCAAATTATATTTCTTTTTTATGAAAAATAATTTTAAAGCAGACATTATATAGCTATATCTTTGTCAAATTGAAACTCATTTCATTTTTTGTACGCAGCATCCATGAAATACGTTATATTTACTGCATTTCCAAAATTTGCCAATAAGTACCGACATCATTGTCATTATGTTTACAGAACATCGAGGACATTAGGAAGAATCATGTGGTCATTCACGGTCCAGATAACGTAAAATGTTGTGTACTTTTATTGCAATAAAGGCAAAAGAATACCGAAGCGACAAAACTATGAAAGGTCAGTAAATTCAAAATTCAAGGAAAAGACGGTCATGAGGAATGGAACACAACAAACAAACTCCACAATGATACATGTATAACTAAAGGGATATATGAAACTATGTTCATACAGTACACATGTATTGTATAGCAGAGGCAAACAGATGTCCAAGATGGGGTAATATTTAATAAACCAATTATAATTTTCTGAAAAAAGATAACGTTTTAAAGGCATCAGTTTATTTCATAAGTGGTCAGATTAAAGTGGAAATTTACAAGAAGTTTCACTAAGAAGTTTGCCTCAGTTATTAAGAAACTGTGAAATCATAATTTTACAAAAAATAACATTATAAGAAGTATCGGAAACATTTTTTCTTTAAAGTGCATCATAAGAAGTATAGGAAAAGGATTTTCTGTCAATTTCTTCATAAATACCTTACTGTAGGTATTCTCATGTTCACAAGTTTACTATTAAATTACGATTTTTTATCAGTTTAATAGAGTTTTAAATTTCTGCATGCACAGAATCTAGCTTTTGTACTGCACCCGTGATCTATGTCATAACATTTTTTCAGTATTTAATAAAACTGGTCACTTTGCATGTGGAACTTCAAATTCACTAATCTTACAATCATTCTCACATGCTTTGACCTGAAAATTTAACTTGATTGCCCAGTATATGCATACTTAACACTTTAAACTTAGGCCTGGCAGACTGGAAGTCACATTAACTTAAACCTAGGCCTGGCAGACTGGACGTCACATTAACTTAAACCTGGGCCTGGCAGACTGGAAGTCACATTAACTTAAACCTAGGCCTGGCAGACTGGAAGTCACATTAACTTAAACCTAGGCCTGGCAGACTGGAAGTCATATTAACTTAAACCTAGGCCTGGCAGACTGGAAGTCACATTAACTTTACATTTTTTCAGATAGCAATGTTTTATAGGGAATCTGACATGTTTTCTCTGAGCAAATCTTTATAGCTACTACACAAGTCTAATTTACATATTCCTACCTGGAGGTTTTTCTTTACCGCACGGCCACATGGTTAGAGGTCTACTCTTTTACATGTATTCAATCTGAAAAATAAAAGAGTGTCAGATACACCAACATACTGCTATCATCAGAATGTAGGAACATGCCCCATGTTAAAACTCACATCTCCTGCCATTACTGTAATAAATCATATTAACATAATGAATAGAGATGAAACGAGATAAATCAAGGCTCATAAGAGCCTGTATCGCTCACCTGAATTTAACTTGTCCACCTTAAGCATGACTAATTCATCTAATAAATTACTAATAAATCTAAGTGTAACAGTCAATTTAGCTGGTTTTTCCATAGGGTCCTATGATAAACTTAGTTCAGCTGTGTCAGTTATCTTTGTTGACAGTCCATGTCATCAGACACAATTCTGAAAGAGGACCATTTAAGAACCATTGCTGCTGTGTCTGGTTCCAACTGCCCCGATGGTTTCAGACAAGAAGATTTTTAAATGAATTTTCAAATTGAGTCCTATGTTAAAATGTTAAACTATGTTCAGCTGTGGCAACCATCTTGGTTGACAGTCAAGGTAATCAGACACATTTCTGAAAGAGGACCGTCTAACGACCATTTATGCAAAGTCTTGTTCCAATTGGCTCAGTGGTTTCAGACAAAAACATTTTTTAATAAAATTTTCGTAGGGTCCTATGATAAATTAATTTCGACTGTGGATAGTCTGGGTCATTTGAAAGAGTACCATGTAAGGATTATTGCTGCAACGTTTGATTACAATTGTCTTAGTGGTTTCAGACAAGAAGACTTTTAAATGAATTTTTCCATTGGGTCCTATGTTAAACAAATTTCAGCTGAGGCAGCCATCCGGTTGACAGTCCGAGTCATCAGACAGACTTATGAGGACCATTGCTGCCAAGTGTATTTCAAATTTCTCAAGAATTTCAGACAAGAAGGTTTTAATTGAATTTTTCCATTGAGTCCTAAGTTAAATTAAGTTCGGCTGTGGTGGCCATCTCGGTTGAAATTCCTGGTCATCTGACATTAGTCTGAAAAAGGACCATGTAAGGACCATTTCTGCCAAGATTATGGTCCGTTTGGCGTAGTGGTTTCAGACAAGAAGATTTTTAAATGAATTTTACCATAGGGTTCTATGTTAAACTAAGTTTGGCTGTGGCGGCCACATTGGTTGACAGTCAGGGTCATCGGACACATTTCTGAAAGAAGACCTCCTCAGGACCATTGCTGCCACATCTGGTTCCAATTGGCCATGTGGTTTCATAGAAGATTTTTAAAATTCATCCCCCCTTTTTTCTATTTTTAGTCACAGCTGCCATATCCATTGGAAGTTGGGGATGCCAGACATCTTTATGGAAGGGGGCCACCCAAGAGTTTGGACCCAATTGACCCAGTGGTTTCAGAGAAGAAGATCTTTAAAGGAAAGTTTACACTGGATGCCATCTTTAAAGGGTAAAAACTCCTATAAGGGGTCAATTAATGATTTTGTCCATGCTGACTTATTTGTAGATCTTTAACTTTGTTGAACATTTTTGCTGTTTACAGTTTGTCTTTTTCTATAATAATATTCAAGATAATAACCTATAACAGCAAAATCTCCTTAAAATTAACAATTCAGGGGCAATAATCAAACAAAGGGTTGACTGATTTGTCTGAAAATTTCATGGCAGGTAGATCTTGACCTGATGAACATTTTTACCATGTCAGTTTTGCTCTAAATGCTTCAGTTTTTGATATGTAAGACAAAAACTGCAGTTTACCCTTATGTTCTATTTTTAGCCATGTCGGCCATGTTGTTGGCAGGCAGGGTCATCGGACAATTTTTTTAAAATAGATACCCTAATGATGCTTGTGGCCAAATTTGGTTTTATTTGGCCCAGTAGTTTCAGAGTTTTTGTAAAAAGTTAACCGACAGTGGACGACAGACGATGATGGACGCCAAGTGATGAGAGAGAATAGCTCACTTGACCCTTTGGGTCAGGTGAGCTAAAAACATGCTATAAAGTATACCTGTGTCTAGCTAACACTGAAAATAATCTTGGATTGTGATTACTTTTATTGACTTTTTCACACAATTGTTTTCCAATTCCGTTGTGGTCTGTGCTGTTGTTAAATTTTGAAGATATTCCCAGATGTAATAAATTTCTTCTCATAATCTATCCTATGTGATGTTGTCTCAGTGACACTCACCCATTATAACTATATCTTCAAATTACATGTACATGTAACATATCATGTTGCAATCCTTAAATTTTCAATACTGTGTATTCAGTTATTTTCATCGACATCAATTTTTGTGGATTGGAGCAAAAGATAAATTTGTGGGTTGTTAATTTCGTGGATTTAAATTTTCAGAAGAAAATCAAATGAGGCCAGTTATAATTGGTGAAAAATATTTAAAATCCAATGTTAAATATGTTTCTTCTATCCAACAGGTTCAATCAACAACATCATTGTTCTAAGATTTAATTAATCTTAAGTAATATCCACTAGAGGCTTATTCAAAACAAAATATTGTTAGAACGATGTTTGCTGCCCAAGCTAAAAACACAACCAAAGAAATTACTTACCATAAAATGTCTAATTTTTCGTGGGCCTAACTATACTAATTAATTATCAAAACCGTATAAATATTGTCTTAAATGAACAATGTACTACGAATCGTTGACATAATTTATCTAAGCCCAAATTTATTCCATCATTCTTCCTTGTCAAACATTGTTACTCATACTCACTTATCCGTTTGAGATATATTTACTAAAGATCAAATGATTATATTGTATTCTTGAAAAGGACTGCAAGCTTTTGTTATTTTCTCTTGATTAAACAATTGACAATATATTTTTCATTCACTTTTTAAATTCGTGGATTGCGTTGTCAATGAAATCCACAAAATTGGTGTACCCCTAATAATACGTGTTTAACAGTATATGAAAATTGCAGGTATTCCAACAATTATATAAAATCTGATCAAAACATACTTATGTAAACAAAGATGAAAAACATATAGGACATGGAGGAAGGAAGATGGTGGATTAATTCTTTATACAAAGTCTCTAATAAATATACATGGCAAAAATCCAAATAAAGGAACAGTGCTTTTATTGCTGTGGCAACGGTGGATTAATTCTTTATACAAAGTCTCTAATACATATACATGGCAAAAGTCCAAATAAAGGAACAGTGCTTTTATTGCTGTGGCAACGGTGGATTAATTCTTTATACAAAGTCTCTAATACATATACATGGCAAAAGTCCAAATGAAGGAACAGTGCTTTTATTGCTATGGCAATGGTGGATTAATTCTTTATACAAAGTCTCTAATACATATACATGGCAAAAGTCCAAATAAAGGAACAGTGCTTTTATTGATGTGGCAACGGTGGATTAATTCTTTATACAAAGTCTCTAATACATATACATGGCAAAAGTCCAAATAAAGGAACAGTGCTTTTTTGCTGTGGCAATGATGGATTAATTCTTTATACAAAGTCTCTAATACATATACATGGCAAAAGTCCAAATAAAGGAACAGTGCTTTTATTGCTGTGGCAACGGTGGATTAATTCTTTATACAAAGTCTCTAATACATATACATGGCAAAAGTCCAAATAAAGGAACAGTGCTTTTATTGCTGTGGCAACGGTGGTTTAATTCTTTATACAAAGTCTCTAATACATATACATGGCAAAAGTCCAAATAAAGGAACAGTGCTTTTATTGCTGTGGCAATGGTGGATTAATTCTTTATACAAAGTCTCTAATACATATACATGGCAAAAGTCCAAATAAAGGAACAGTGCTTTTATTGCTGTGGCAACGGTGGATTAATTCTTTATACAAAGTCTCTAATACATATACATGGCAAAAGTCCAAATAAAGGAACAGTGCTTTTATTGCTGTGGCAACGGTGGTTTAATTCTTTATACAAAGTCTCTAATACATATACATGGCAAAAGTCCAAATAAAGGAACAGTGCTTTTTTGCTGTGGCAATGATGGATTAATTCTTTATACAAAGTCTCTAATACATATACATGGCAAAAGTCCAAATAAAGGAACAGTGCTTTTATTGCTGTGGCAACGGTGGATTAATTCTTTATACAAAGTCTCTAATACATATACATGGCAAAAATCCAAATAAAGGAACAGTGCTTTTATTGCTATGGCAATGGTGGATTAATTCTTTATACAAAGTCTCTAATAAATATACATGGCAAAAGTCCAAATGAAGGAACAGTGCTTTTATTGCTGTGGCAATGGTGGATTAATTCTTTATACAAAGTCTCTAATACATATACATGGCAAAAGTCCAAATAAAGGAACAGTGCTTTTATTGCTGTGGCAACGGTGGATTAATTCTTTATACAAAGTCTCTAATACATATACATGGCAAAAGTCCAAATAAAGGAACAGTGCTTTTATTGCTGTGGCAATGGTGGATTAATTCTTTATACAAAGTCTCTAATACATATACATGGCAAAAGTCCAAATAAAGGAACAGTGCTTTTATTGCTGTGGCAACGGTGGATTAATTCTTTATACAAAGTCTCTAATACATATACATGGCAAAAGTCCAAATAAAGGAACAGTGCTTTTATTGCTGTGGCAACGGTGGATTAATTCTTTATACAAAGTCTCTAATACATATACATGGCAAAAGTCCAAATAAAGGAACAGTGCTTTTATTGCTGTGGCAACGGTGGATTAATTCTTTATACAAAGTCTCTAATACATATACATGGCAAAAGTCCAAATGAAGGAACAGTGCTTTTATTGCTGTGGCAATGGTGGATTAATTTCTTTATACAAAGTCTCTAATACATATACATGGCAAAAGTCCAAATAAAGGAACAGTGCTTTTATTGCTGTGGCAACGGTGGATTAATTCTTTATACAAAGTCTCTAATACATATACATGGCAAAAGTCCAAATAAAGGAACAGTGCTTTTATTGCTGTGGCAACGGTGGATTAATTCTTTATACAAAGTCTCTAATACATATACATGGCAAAAGTCCAAATAAAGGAACAGTGCTTTTATTGCTGTGGCAACGGTGGATTAATTCTTTATACAAAGTCTCTAATACATATACATGGCAAAAGTCCAAATGAAGGAACAGTGCTTTTATTGCTGTGGCAATGGTGGATTAATTTCTTTATACAAAGTCTCTAATACATATACATGGCAAAAATCCAAATAAAGGAACAGTGCTTTTATTGCTATGGCAATGGTGGATTAATTCTTTATACAAAGTCTCTAATACATATACATGGCAAAAGTCCAAATAAAGGAACAGTGCTTTTATTGCTATGGCAATGGTGGATAAATTCTTTATACAAAGTCTCTAATAAATATACATGGCAAAAGTCCAAATAAAGGAACAGTGCTTTTTTGCTGTGGCAATGGTGGATTAATTCTTTATACAAAGTCTCTAATACATATACATGGCAAAAGTCCAAATAAAGGAACAGTGCTTTTTTGCTGTGGCAATAACAAATTCCATACAATATTACAGGCAAAGAAACCAAACAAATACTGTCATAACTTCCCCTACAACCTAACAATATGTATCCAAAACATTATAAAAATACATTCACAAGGCACATCAAGATATGTGTTAGATAGTAACAGGGCAAATAATATGGAATTGGGTTTATGTGACTATAATGAGCCAAGCCCACATCAAAGGACAAGCACTACAATGGGAAGATAGACTAGCATCTAAAATTCTAAAAAAGAACACTAACTAGAGGCTCCCAGGAGCATGTATCGCTCACCTGGATATCATTTTCAGTGAAATAAATCATTCAATTACATCCTTTTTGGTTGGCATTCTCGAAGATTGCTGTCAAGTTTTACAGCACAGTTTGGTAACAATTAGCTTTCAGGCAAGAAGATATTGAAGTGAATTCCTTTATAGTCCTATGTTCAGGTCTGGCAGCTATCTTGAATGGCAGGCAGGGTCATTGGATACAATTCTGAAAGATGACCACCTAAGGATCACTACTGCCAAATTCAGTTCCAATTGGCCGAGTGGTTTCAGAGAAAGATTTTGAAGTGAATTTGCCATAAGGTCCTATGCTAAACTAAGTTTGCCTATGACAGCCATCTTGGATGGCTATCCAGGTCATTAGTGGGCAGGATCTGATTGGATACATTTCTGAAAGGACCATTGCTGCCAAGTTGTTTTAACTAGCACAGTGGTTTTAGAGGAGAAGATTTTTAAGTGAATTTCCCATAGTCCTATGTTAAACTAAGTTCGCCTGTAGCGTCTATCTTGGATGGTGGTCCAGGTCATTGGATACAATTCTGATAAAGGACCATATGAGGACCATTGCTACCAAGTTTGATTCAAAATGGCTAACTGATTTCAGACAAAAAGATTAATAAGTCAATTTTACCATAGGGTCCTATGTTAAACTATGTTCAGCTCTGGTGGCCATCTTGGATGGCAGGTGGGGTAATAATTAATTGCTGCCAATTTTGTTCAAATTGATACAGTGGTTTCAGAGAAGAAGATCTTTAAAAGAAAGTTTATGACAATGGAAGACGGGTGCCAAGTGATGACAATAGCTCACAATGCCTTTTGGGACAGATGAGCTTAAAAGGATAGGCACATTTAAAATGTGGTGTAATGCCATTTCATTTTATTTTTGAAAAGAAAGATTCATTTTCACTTATAACAATCCATGGGTATTGTCCCCAATGCAAAAAATAATTAAAACAATTCTGAAATCTGCTTAAAATGTTCTTTCACAATCTGCTATTTTTAATGAATGCAGACAATTCCAAAAAAATACCAGTACAAATATTAAGATCTAAATTTAGAGTTTATCCATCTTTTCTATCAGATCTATATGAACAATATATCAGTAGTCTGGTTATTTTGTTTTTATAGAGGAAAAAAGCAATTTTATGATGTTTTGTATTTCCTATTAAATATGGATAAATAGGAGTTTATGATGTCAATCTATCTACATGGTTTAATGAAATGAATCTCTATAGACAATGCTATTATAGACAAACATGTGATTAATTTGTTCTAGAAACAATCAATTCAACCATCAAATATTAAACCATACCATCAAGCTGTTTCCATCTTCTTGACCTGGAAAAAACAAAACATTTTTACCAAATATTCAAATATGAAAAAAATCTCTGTCTACAAAATTATATAGTCTGAATACCATCGTATTTGTTCCCGTTATTGAATCACAAGAGTTGACACACAAAAATGTCTCGCCTGTCGTGTATTTCTAATGAAAGTAAATGCTATCACACATATTGCATACATTATTCGAAAAACAGGCCAAAACACAAAAACTTAACTATAACCACTGAACCATGAAAATGAGGTCAAGGTCAGATGACACCTGCCAGTTGGACATGTACACCTTACAATCCTTCCATACACCAAATAAAGTAGACCTATTGCATACAGTATTCGAAAAACAGGCCAAAACACACCACTGAACCATGAAAATGAGGTCAAGGTCAGATGACACCTGCCAGTTGGACATGTACACCTAACAATCCTTCCATACACCAAATATAATAGACCTATTGCATATAGTATTCGAAAAACAGGCCAAAAAAAAAAAACTTACAATAACCACTGAACCATGAAAATGAGGTCAAGGTCAGATGACACCTGCCAGTTGGACATGTACACCTTACAATCCTTCCATACACCAAATATAGTAGACCTATTGCATACAGTATTCGAAAAACAGGCCAAAACACAAAAACTTAACTATAGCCACTGAACCATGAAAATGAGGTCAAGGTCAGATGACACCTGCCAGTTGGACATGTACACCTTACAATCCTTCCATACACCAAATATAGTAGACCTATTGCATACAGTATTCAAAAAACAGGCCAAAACACAAAAACTTAACAATAACCACTGAACCATGAAAATGAGGTCAAGGTCAGATGACACCTGCCAGTTGGACATGTACAACTTACAATCCTTCCATACACCAAATATACTAGACCTATTGCTTATAGTATCTGAGATATGGACTTGACCACCAAAACTTAACCTTGTTCACTGATCCTTGAAATGGGGTCGAGGTCAATTGAAAACTGTCTGACAGGGATGAGGACCTTGTTAGGTATGCACATACCAAATATACTTATCCTATTACACATAATAAGAGAGAAATTAACATTACAAAAAATCTTAACTTTTTTTTCAAGTAGTCACTGAACCATGAAAATGAGGTCAAGGACAATGTACATATGACAGACGGAAAGTTCAAACATAAGGCATCTATATACAAAGTATAAAGCATCCAGGTCTTCCACCTTCTAAAATATAAAGCTTTTAAGAAGTGAGTTAACGCCGCCGCCGCCGGATCACCATACCTAAGTCGAGCTTTCTGCGACTAAAGTCGCAGGCTCGACAAAAAACACACATATATCATAATTAAGCTGAACTTTAAACAGAAGACAACTGATTTTAATGCAATTCACATAAGTACTAGAAAACCTTATTTTCTGTATAGTTTTATATCTAAATTTCTGGTATCATTGCACCAAACATTTTGGACTGTGCCACAAATATATACAATGTACAAGTATAACTGCATGTCCTGTATCAACACTATATATACATATACATAAATAACTAGATGGAACTTTATACACAAAGTTATACTTCTCCCCCCCCCCCTTCCTGTTTGTCTATCCCCTAATTAAAACATTAGTGATCAATCTGAAAATATGAGGTGGGCAAGTTCTTATATATATGGCGAGTCTAGATATTGCAGTTGCTGAAAAATGGACTGTAAAAGAAAAAAATTGACAAAGTCACTGAACCATGAAATTGAGGTCAAGGGCACATGAAAGGTGTCAGACTGGCATGTACCCATACAGATCTTGCTATAAGCCATGTATGATGAGTCTATTCATTGTAGTTGCTGTAAAATAGACTTTAAAGAAAAAAATTGACAAAGTCACTGAACCATGAAATTGAGGTCAAGGACACATGACAGGTGTCAGACTGGCATGTACCCATATAGATCTAGCTATAGACCATATCTGATGAATCTAGTCATTGCACTTGCTGAAATATAAACTTTTGAGGAAAAAATTGACAAAGTCACTGAACCATGAAATTGAGGTCAAGGGCACATGAAAGGTGTCAGACTGGCATGTACCCATACAGATCTTGCTATAAGCCATGTATGATGAGTCTATTCATTGTAGTTGCAGAAAAATGGACTTTAGAAGAAAAAATTGACAAAGTCACTGAGCTGTGAAATTGAGGTCAAGGACACATGACAGGTGTCAGACTCCCATGTACCCATATAGATCTTACTATATACCAAATATGATGACTCTAAACATTACAGTTACTAAGAAAGGGACTTGAATGTAAAACTATGTCGCAGATTTTCGAAGTTCACTGAACCGTGCAATTGAGGTCAAGGACAAATGACAGGTGTCAGACTGGCATGTACCCATATAGATCTCACTGTAGACCAAATATAATAACTCTAGGTATTATAGTTTCTGAGAAAAGGATTTGAATGTAAAACTATGTCGCAATGTTTATGTGGGTATTGAACCATGAAAAAAAGGTCAAGGTCATCTAAAAATGTGCTGCTGAAAAGGTCATCACTTCATGCACCTGTGGACCAAAGATGAACATTGTAAGTATTATACTTTAAAAGTTATTAAGGTTTTACAAAAAGTTAACGCCGTCGCCGTCGCCTTCGCCGTCGCCGCCGGATTGCTATACCTATGTCTCGCTTCCAGCGACTTTCGTCGCAGGCGAGACAAAAATGGCAATAAAAAAGAATTTTTTTTTTTTAGATCGAAGACTAAATTTCAGTAAAGTTTTACAAAATCTTTTCCACCTACAGATTACATTGATCTGATTCATCATAGATTTACCCACTATCTAATCAAATATTTATGAAATTTATTTTTATGATATAATCTGGTCTACTTGTTACTGTAAGGGACTGATCAAGAATATCTACCATAGGTGCTATTAACATCTCCACAAGTAACTTTCACACTTAGAAGTATAACAAACTCCAATATACATCTCCCCTTTTAGTTCATCTGAATATACATTTTGTATTAAGTTACAAGAATATTTCACTGCCTAATGATTTAAAATTTTTTTAAGCTTTGGTTGGTAGCTACACCTTTACTGGTGTCATATGGTATTTTGACCCCATTGGAAATTGACCCCAGGGTCAGTTTCAGCCATGGTATTTTGACCCCTCTCATGAAATAATGACTTCCCCTGTATGGTATTTTGACCTCATTTTTTTGGTAATGTTTTAAATCAAATATGATATTCTGACCCCCTATTATGGGAAACTGAACCCCCCCCCATTTCTTAGGAAAAATATTGATTTATACAGGGGGGTCACTTTTCCATGATGGGGTTCAAAATTGTATGAAGAGAATTTAATCCTGGGGTCAGAATACCATATGGTATTTTGACCCACGGTCAATATTCCATATGGTATTTTGACCCTGGGGTCAATATCCCATGGAGTCAAAATACCATATGACACCAGCATTATAATTTAAAAGTTCTGAACTAGACATAAATTTTATTTTAATTTTTAGGTAGTGTAAAAAAATACAATTTTATAAGTAGCCTGTGGTTTGTTGGCAATTTTATGATGTTTTATAGCAGAAATAAATGTAAATTAATTTGGGGCTGATTTTTGGTATTTTAAGCAACCACAGAAAAAGAACATGTGACCTTGACCTTACTGGCAGTATTTTCATCAAACATTAAAACAAATATTGCTGTAGGGAAACAATTCAGTGTACTAAATAACATTAGATTTCTTCGGAAGGATATAGATAAATGAAACAACATCATATTTTGTATATAGTATTTGAAAACTCCAAACTGTGAACTTTTAAATCTTTAAAGAAATTTATGCCATTCTTTTTTTTTTTTAAATTTAAAATTTTTTTTTATATGTTTTTCTATAGTCAGGTTTTGACACTAAACCCATACAATTACCACCTGACTAAGGTGTTAATGGGTTTTATACAAGTTATCATATTTTTACATGACTATTTCATTTTTAATTTCCTAAATTGCAAATTTAAAATATTATTCTCTTATGATGGTGTGTTGTTATCTATTTCTCGCGTTAAGAATTATTTGTCATAACTTATTCCTTATCATATGATATCATGAACAAGTGTTAGGAGAAATTCTTTTATTTGATTGGCCTTGATCCAAACGTCACTGTTTTCTGATTGGTTGAAATCTGTGTTGTCATCGTTGAAAGCCACCGTGCATAGCAACATTTGACAAACAAACAAATATTTCCGAAGAATCATAAGAGAAATAGGTTGAACAACTCATAAAAATTAGATACCTCTTGATATCAACTCTTGTTATTTAATTTTGGACGTACTAATAAACTTGCCAAAGGCTCGTTTATTATTACATGTATATCAAAATTATACAACTCGATTTCATATCAAACGATATCTAATTCTCACTCATTGTGAAACATTTATTATACAATATTTTGAGTTGACATTACATACACACAAAAAAAACCACACACACAACCATACATGTACATATATTTTAAAAAAACCTAGTTTTACACTGCACCTTATCTCTACATTCAAAACATTTGTGCTTTGATTAAAAAGAACAGTAAAATGACTTACTTAATATGGTATCTCAAAACTTTATAAAAGATCAAAATCTGCAAATACATAGTGTATAGGGGGCCAGTATTTTTCAACTATCTCTACTCTGTTGTTTTTCTTAGCTACATACAATTCTAACATGTAATAATTTTTAATTTTAATCTTAAGTTCTAATAAGTTTGGATGCCTATCATTAAGTTTACACTTATATATGTAATTTTTGGCAATAACAATTATCAGATTAAAAAATAAACTTTGATCCAAATAACCAAGTAAAACATGTTGTTTTGTTAATTCTATATCAGTATGATATTGTTTGAGGCAGATAAAGAAAACTATTAATAAACTATGTGTGATAGGACAATCAAAAAATAAATGTTCCAATGTTTCGTCTTCAGCATTACAAAATGAACATGCTTTTGTCTTTTTAATATGGATCTTAAATAAGACGGTATTTGTTGGAATTACTCTATGAAGAAATTTGTATTGAAAGTTAAACAGATAAGAATTTTTACAACATCTCAGAGTATAAAAATATTAAGACCAGTCTGGAATATCACACTGTAATAAATATTCCCATATTAAAACTTTTACCACCGGGAAGTATACATATTGTTTGCCATTCTAACTTGATACATGAAATATCCTCTTATGTAAGCAACAATGATACTGGTAAAAATGTTTAAAAGACGTAATTAAAGAGAGTTTATCATATTTTACATTTTCCTGTTTTTTCCTGTTTCAGAGGTGTCTGACTTTGCTCTATATGTACAACTTCCTACAAATCTATCCTACAATATTTACATGTAAACAAAAATATATTTTATAAAATAGTACATACAAGCTCAAAGCATAAATTCCTAGTAATATAGATAATTATTCTCTTTTCCTCAAGTCTAAAACTGATTCAAGAGTGCTACAGAAGAACATGTTTCATGAACCTTTGGGCAAAGTGGAAATCTCCCAACTCTCAAAGACCACTGAGAAGACTTGACCAGTACTTCCTTTATACTGGATTATGACATACAATAAAGCTTTACTGAAGGCTGCATCATCTGATCATAAATTAACCTTTGTATTTCAGACAATAATACCATAATGATATGAAACAGTAATGAGTGACATTTAACCACTCCATTTAATATATTGTTAAAAAAGCAAAATAATATCATTAAGTATATATAACAAGCTATAATATCATTAAGTAGATATGACAAATTATTACTAGCATTTACAAGTTGTTGTTAAAACGACAAATGATCTCTACAATTCAGATATCACAGGCTATATTACCTAGGTGGTGAGAAAAACTATATACCGTATAAGTGGTTTGTTTTAGCAGGTGGCAAAATTCGTGGTATTCCAAAAAAAAAGGGTGATTTAATTTTAGCGAGATGTATTTTTAGCGATCAACGATGGGAGTAAAATAATTTTTTGATATTCTTTTAAACTATGACATGCCTTTAAAAGTAAAACTACAACCATATACTATAATGTGGAGCCTAATATAAAATTAATAACAGAAGCCGTTTGTACTACAAATTGACATGTTTTTTTACATTAAACATTTTGACAATTGACAATGTGTTTTTATTACACATAAAATCTGTAATTAGTTAATGATTAGACTGTGTCAAACAAGCAAAATATCTTAATAATGAGCGGATAAATTGTAAATATTGACACATAATTTGTTATGGGTGAGCAAAATTTATTTTGTGATAACTTGTGAAATCAAAATATAAAATGTGACTTCTGAAATCAAATTCACCATATTAGGTGTGAAATAAAACACGTAATTTTCACATTTCAAGTTTAGTCGCGAAGTGAAAAATAAATACCTGGTGAAGAAAACCCACTTATACAGTACTTGGTCTCAAAGTTTTCAGTTAGACCCTTATTTAATTTACTGGATTCACATTTGTTACCTTAAATTCAGAAATTATTGCTTGCATTTATTATTGAGATTTTGTCATTTTAGACCAAAACACGATTTTAATTTTTGCGATATTGAGAAAAATCCTGCTTCGTTCATATTAAAAATTCCAAAATGAAAGGTTAAATTATTGACATTAAAACCCTGTTGCATTTTTCTCAATAATTTCCGAATTTACAGTACTACAAAATTTGAGTCCTCTAAATCTTTGGATATTTTTATGAATTTTGAAACATGATATTGTTATGATATTGTATTATTATATTTATTTTGATATGGTATTGTAATTATTATATTATTTATCTTGGCCTGATTTGTTTTGCGTAGCCTTATAACATGTATAATATGTTTACATAATATTTATAGTTGTTTACCAAATAATGTTATAACTGCGCAGTTTAGAAATCACTGGAACAATAATGGATACTGATGGAATAACTAGAACTTTCTATTTGACTTACGTAATAATTATGGTGTGATTCGAACTTCTACCGTATTCCAGAAGTTTCCGTTCTACAGTATATATATGGACACGAAAGTTAAACTTGCAGAACATCATTTGTTGGACCTGATATTTTTGTGTTCTCAGCTGTTGGATTTATTTACGTTTCACACATCATCATTGACATACTTTTATTTGCGTTGCATCATACTAGATTGTGACTGATTGGATATAATATTCCGTTTGGATTCAGGCAACAGTGACCAGAATTCCGGATCAAGAAAAAACAGGATTTTGAACAGTTAAGTTGACATTTTATTTTGTGTAATATTATTTTGTAAACTTGTATATAATAAATCTTGTTAAATTTTATTATTGATTTGTGTCTTTTGTTGGCTACAATTTAAAGGTGATTTCGGCCGTAACAGAAATTGGGGGCTCGTCTCGGGAGAACGTTAATATCTTATTAAATTTTTTTCAGTATTTTTATTAGAATTAGCCAACAAAATTCTACAAAATGGAATTTGATGCTGGTAAATTTTTGAAAACGCCAGACCTGGAAGGGTTTGATAAATTAAAGAAAGAAGAATTAGTGTTGCTTGCTAAACATTTAAAAATAGATTTTAGAACATCTATGAGAAAACAAATTATAAAAAATTTGGTAATAGACAATTTAGTTGATTTGGAAATTTTTGGTGAAGAGGCTCTTGACCTAAAGGTCGAAAAAGTTGATGCTTTCAAATTAAAACAGCTTGAATTAGAACATGAACTTAAATTAAAACAATTGGAAAAACAATTGGAAAACGAAGTTAAATTAAAACAATTAGAAAAGGAAGATGAATTTAAATTAAAACAATTGGAAAACGAAGTTAAATTAAAACAATTGGAAAAAGAAGAAAAACAATTACAGGCAGAACTTGAAATGAAGGAAAGGTTAGAGATGGAGAAAATAAAAATAGAAATGGCTAAAGTAGAAAGCAACACTAAGTCAAAATCAGAACATTTTGAGGCAGCAAAAAATATCCGTTTGGTTCCGAAATTTTGTGAAAAAACTGTTGATAAATTTTTTCCACAATTTGAGAAAATTGCTCAAAATTTGAAATGGCCAAAGCCTTATTGGACTACAATGTTACAAAGTGTTTTTGTGGGCAAGGCCGCTGAAATTTACTCAGCACTTTCTTCAGAAAAAAGTTCTGATTATGACACTGTTAAACAGGAAGTTTTGAAAGCTTATGAGCTAGTGCCAGAAGCATATAGACAGAAATTTAGGTCTTATAAAAAGTTTGAAACACAAACCTATGTTGAATTTGCTAGGGAAAAAGAAGATTTATTTGATAAATGGCTTACGTCAAAGAAAATAGATAAAAATTTTGATAAATTAAGACAATTAATGTTATTAGAAGAGTTCAAGCAGTGTGTTAATTTAGACTTAAAAACACATTTAGATGACAAAACTGTTGAGACATTGCAAGATGCAGCTGTTGTTTCCGATAATTATACCATTTCACATAAAAGAAGTTTCAAAGGTCAAAATTTTAATACTTCTAGCGGAAATTACAAAAATCAAAGCACTGAGCGTACTGATATTAAGCCTGTTGCACAGAATAAGAGTCCGTCTAGTTATAACATGTCTGGTCCAAAATTTGATACTTTTGAGAAGAAGTCACTAACTTGTGCTTATTGTAAGAAAAATGGTCACCTGATGGCTGATTGTTTTAGACTCCAGAAGAAGAATGAAAGAGATCATAAGCCCAAGTCCAGTGCTTGTACGACACCCGTTGTTACCAATAAGTTGGAATGTCCTGCGAGTCAGGCTTTTAAGTCCAGTTTTTGTGATTACATGGAGGATTATAAGCCCTTTATGTCTGATGGGTTTGTTTCTATTGTTAATAATACTACTCCTCAGCCTATTAAGATTTTACGGGACACTGGAGCTTCTCAGTCTTTGTTGTTAGAAGGTGTGTTGCCTTTGTCCGAGGAGACGTCCGTTGGTGCCTCCGTTTTGTTACGAGGTGTGGAGTTAGGTTGTATAGATGTTCCCCTCCATCGTATTTATTTGAAGTCAGATTTAATTACTGGACCAGTTGTTGTGGGTGTTCGTCCTACTCTCCCTGTTGAGGGTGTTTCATTATTGCTAGGAAATGATCTAGCTAGGAACAAAGTGGTTGCTGAACCAATTGTTACAAGTGAACCGGTGGTGGATGTTAAATCACCTGAAGATGATGCTGAACTGTATCCAGCTTGTGTTGTTACTAGGGCAATGGCAAGAAAACAACAAGATGAGGATCTACAAGAAGGCCAGTATGATTATATGGACCTTTCTGACTCTTTCTTTGCCGACATTGAAGGTCCCGGTACTTCAGAAAAGGCCATAATAAGATCACCTGGTACTAACAAGCATGTAATTATGCCATGGCCAGACGTGAATAACCATTCATTAGACAAAAGAACATTTAGGGAAGAACAGAATAAAGACCCTGAGATTCTTCAGCTCGGCAAGAGGGCTCTACCCCAAGAAGAAGCAGACAAAGTGGCCGAATGTTACTACCATCAAGACGGCATTTTGATGAGGAAGTGGAGGCCCCCTGATGCTATCCCAGAGGAGGAATGGAGAGTGGTGTACCAAGTGGTGGTGCCTAAAGTCTATAGGCAAGAAATTATTGGTCTTGCCCATGACACCCCCTTGGCTGGACATTTAGGTATAAGGAAGACTTGCCTTAAGATATTACAACATTTCTACTGGCCCAGACTTAGAAATGATGTCACAGAATACTGCAAATCATGCCATATATGCCAGGTTGTTGGCAAGCCTAACCAGAAAATACCACCAGCACCACTTCTGCCAATTCCAGCCTTTGAAGAACCTTTCAGCCGACTACTTATTGATTGCGTTGGACCTTTACCAAAGACCAAGACTGGAAATGCTTATTTATTAACGATCATGTGTACATCCACTCGCTTTCCTGAGGCTATTCCCTTAAGGAATATCAAGACACCAACTATTGTCAAAGCTCTTATCAAATTTTTCACATTAGTAGGACTTCCTAAGTCTATACAGTCCGACCAGGGTTCAAATTTTATGTCAGGTTTATTTCAGCAGGTCGTTTATCAGTTAGGGATTGCTCAGTATAGATCAAGTGCTTATCATCCAGAATCTCAAGGTGCTTTAGAACGTTTTCATCAAACATTGAAGAACATGATTAGGACTTTTTGTCTTCAATTTGATAGGGACTGGGATGATGGTGTTCACTTTCTACTTTTTGCGGTCAGAGAGGCTGTTCAAGAATCCCTTGGTTTTAGCCCCTTTGAGTTAGTGTTTGGTCATACTGTAAGGGGACCTTTGAAATTGGTTAAGGAAAAATGGCTTACTGAACACACTGACTTGAATCTTCTAGACTATGTATCTAGATTTAAAGAAAAATTGTATACTGCTTGTCAAATTGCTCAGAAAAACTTAAAAACTGTACAGAATAAGATGAAAATATGGTATGATAAAGATGCCAGGGACAGAGTTTTTGAACCTGGTGATAAGGTACTTGTATTTTTGCCAGTCCCTGGGCATCCTTTACAGGCTAAATACTGTGGTCCTTATACAATTGACAGTAAAATCAATGATTTGAATTATATTGTAAAAACTCCAGGTCGGCGTAAACAAAATAGAGTGTGTCACATTAATATGTTAAAACCATATTTTGAGCGTACTAATGAAGGTGAGAGTAAACCAGTTGCCACTTTAGCCATTGTTAAAACAGAGAACGATCATGACAAACCAGACATAATTGAACCATCTTTTGATTCCAAGACTATAGAACAAACTGTTAGATTGAAAAATTCTGAAATTTTATCAGATTTAGACTCAAAACTTGCACATCTGACTTTCGATCGCAGAGAAAAATTGAAAACTTTGGTATTTTCTTTTAAAAATCTTTTTCCAGATGTGCCAAACAAAACCACTGCTGTTTGTCATGATGTTGATGTAGGCGATGCTTCTCCAATTAAGCAACATCCTTACCGGCTCAATCCACTTAAACTTGATGTTATGAGACAAGAAATTAGATATATGCTTGACAATGATATTATTGAGCCGAGTAACAGTGAATGGAGCTCTCCTTGTCTTCTTGTACCCAAACCAGATAAAACCTTTCGTTTCGTTACTGACTTCAGAAAAGTAAACTCAGTCTCAAAATCTGACTCCTATCCGATTCCAAGGATAGAGGATTGCATTGATAACATTGGACAATCAAAATTCGTAAGCAAATTTGATTTATTAAAAGGTTACTGGCAGGTCCCCCTGACACCGAGAGCTCGTGAAATATCAGCTTTTGTCACACCAGACGGCTTATTTCAATATACTGTCATGCCGTTTGGTATGAAAAATGCTCCAGCTACATTTCAAAGAATGATCAATAATGTTATAAAAGATTTAGACTGTTGTTATGCTTATATTGATGATCTTATTGTATGTAGTGATAGCTGGGAAGAGCATTTAACACATTTATATGATACTTTTGATAGACTGTCACAATCAAATTTGACTGTTAATCTTGCTAAAAGTGAATTTTGTAAGGCCACTGTTGATTATTTAGGGCACACAGTTGGCCAAGGTCAAGTGAAACCTATTATGGCTAAAGTGGATGCAATTACCAATTTTCCTCCTCCTACAAATAAAAAACAACTTATGAGATATTTAGGCATGATTGGATTTTACAGAAAATTTTGTTCAAATTTTGCTACTGTTGTTCAACCATTGACTCATCTTTTACGGAAAGATTCTAAATTCATCTGGAGTGATAATTGTCAAAACGCTTTTGAAAAAAGCAAATCACTTTTAATTAACAGTCCCGTTCTTATCACTCCAGACTTTAAAAAGCAATTCAAACTTGCCGTTGATGCAAGTGATGTAGGAGTTGGAGCCGTTTTATATCAAGAAACAGATGATAATGTTGAGAAACCTATATCATATTTTTCCAAGAAATTAGATAAACATCAGAAAAATTATTCCACTATTGAAAAAGAATGTTTTGCACTGTTGTCTGCACTTCAACATTTTGATGTATATTTAAATCCCACTATGCATCCTATTCTGGTTTATACTGATCATAATCCTCTCACCTTCATACATAAAATAAGAAACAAGAACCAGAGGTTGACTAGGTGGAGTTTATTGTTACAGGAATATGATATTATTGTAAAACATATTAAAGGTAAAGATAATGTAATAGCAGATGCTTTATCTAGATCTTATTAAAACACTGTATACATACTATATATTTTTGTATATATTGTTCGTGAAGTTCTCGTTACACTCAAACTTCTTTTAAGGGGGGAGGTGTTATGATATTGTATTATTATATTTATTTTGATATGGTATTGTAATTATTATATTATTTATCTTGGCCTGATTTGTTTTGCGTAGCCTTATAACATGTATAATATGTTTACATAATATTTATAGTTGTTTACCAAATAATGTTATAACTGCGCAGTTTAGAAATCACTGGAACAATAATGGATACTGATGGAATAACTAGAACTTTCTATTTGACTTACGTAATAATTATGGTGTGATTCGAACTTCTACCGTATTCCAGAAGTTTCCGTTCTACAGTATATATATGGACACGAAAGTTAAACTTGCAGAACATCATTTGTTGGACCTGATATTTTTGTGTTCTCAGCTGTTGGATTTATTTACGTTTCACACATCATCATTGACATACTTTTATTTGCGTTGCATCATACTAGATTGTGACTGATTGGATATAATATTCCGTTTGGATTCAGGCAACAGTGACCAGAATTCCGGATCAAGAAAAAACAGGATTTTGAACAGTTAAGTTGACATTTTATTTTGTGTAATATTATTTTGTAAACTTGTATATAATAAATCTTGTTAAATTTTATTATTGATTTGTGTCTTTTGTTGGCTACAATTTAAAGGTGATTTCGGCCGTAACAATATAAATCCTTGATTTACTGCAGTATTTCCAAGACTCACAGTAAATTATCAACTGAAATGGTAAGATTTTTCATCTACAAATAAATGTGCCTTTTTTCACACATGCAGGAGTACATCAATAAATAATAATATGGTACTATTTGTTAAGTACAAAAATGTCATCTGTTTGCCTCATAAAGTCAATGTTGCAAAACCATGAACATAATGATTTACATGAATAATCTTCAACCAAGTAAAATTTGTCATAAACACATAATAATACTATGAGACATAACTCACATCTGTCATTCAATATACAAATATGACTTGTTTAGCAAAGAATTCCACTCAAACTTGTGCTAGGGGCTAGGATCCTGTAATTTTGAAATAGAAAGATCCTACATAAATGATGCATTACTCCTTTTTCAGCAAAACTCACTATATTGTGATAGCAAATTTTTATTGTTGTAGGAAGCCAGAGTACCCAATTATAATCAAGACCTTCACAGGCAATCTCTGTCCATTAAAATTGGAGTCAAACACATCTTCCAATAAGCTGGATATTCTTTCATTATCATGATGGGAATAAACACTGTTGGCTCAGGGAATGTCATCTTGCTTTCCACAAGATATCAAGCCAGTAACTAACGTACAATATTACATCAAGTCAGTATATGGGGACTGTCTAGGGCTAAGGAATATCCCCATTGGGTCCAAGACATAGACCTGGTGGGAAAAGACATGAAGTAGTGGTACAGCCAAATTGAATTCTGCTTATCACAAGAGAATGTCAGAGGATCCCAAGTTCATTACAGGGACTTTTGAATTTGAAAGTGCGATCTCAAGCTTTAGAAAATTATGTTTGCAACAATTTGGTTCATTTGGGTTCCAGTTTGGTTTGTTTTTATTTTGATTTGGTCCTGTTACATGTAGGTCTGTTTTGGTAATAGTAAATTGCTCACTAAAATTTCAAGACAACAAGTGAACCATTGAAGCATTTAACTAAAAATACAAAAATGACATTCTGAACATCTATTGATAAAAAATTTCAAATGCACTCTGCAACAAAACAAGTGGAGATGGCTGTACAACTTACATTACAGATGTATATATATAATATAAGAATTTACAAACCTTGTAATAAGGAAATTATACGATCTAATGTACGCTAACATTAAATTATGTATTACCTAATATCTAATACTGACTAAATATATGCTAAATAATTACCATGGCAGCAGATATCTATGTGTCACAGAAATAGGTAAAATATATCTTCATAAATTATATAATGATGAAAAAAGAAATCTCTGATCAGTGCCTGAAACTACGAAGTATAATCAAACTAAACATCACCATGAATTTGGTTGATGGGCACAATATTAATTGGACCATTCATGTGTGAAATCACATGGGTTAATGTTTTTGTTCATGTTAATTCTAATTTCCTGTCAACAGTTTCATTTGAGGACACACAGATTATCCTAATGTTACATAATACCATGAAAAATAAAATATTTTATTTGAAAATTTCTTCAGAATAAACAATTTAAAAAAAAGTTTTAATGTGGTGAAAATCAAATTGTAAAGTAAAGTAAAATTATACAAAGTCATGTACATCCACAAAATACTTATTTTAAAAATAAATAAAACAAGACCCATTAGATGTCTGCGACTGCACCGCATGCAAATAAGAGAAATTTTAGCATCCACTGTTCTCAGTTTCTGTAAGACTTCATGTTATCTACCAGTGTGAAAGGTGCTGGAGTTCCAGATTACATAAACTAAATGTAGGTACCATAAAAACCGATGTGCCTACATTGTAAAAATGACTTAGTTTAACAAATGAAAAATTTGACACTTGTTTTTAAAATCACCCCAAGGTGCATATACATGTATCTTCACTGTGTTCAGAATAAGTGTGCAATATTTCAGAAGTGCCAATCTTATAGTGTTGGAGTTTCAGATTACACAAACAGGAAACCCTTTATACCGAAGTGAATATTTACTGTAAATATAGTATTAAGATTAAACATGAAATTCAGTATTTACTGGAAGCATGCAGCATGCCTTTTTTATAAATTGCATAATATAATTATTTAAGAAAGAGGGTGGGACTAGAAACTATGGATCTTATCTCTATATGGCCATCATGATATGCATAGACCAATCAGGTTTGGTATAAGTATTTGAATCTGCATCAGGCCTAATATTACATAATATAGAGGAAGTCTTGACCGCAGCTTGTCTGGTCTGCACTCCTTATTTGGTCATCAGATAGGGTCAGCCAATTAAATCAGTCATTAATTAAGATCTTGCGCAAGTTGCGGTTCACGTGATCATCCTGATGCTTGGACATCTCTTTGTCTCCATGGTCAGTTTATCTTTAGATATCGCCACGCTAAGACTGAGCAATTTTGCTAAAATACGAATTTTTCGATATGTTCAATATTTACTATGGAGACTTTTAACCGCCTACGACAGGCATTGAACATTCCAGTGTGGTTTCTTTTAACAAAGGAAGAAACAGACATTCTAAAGTCGTATTTATCAGACGCCGATGGTGACATTTCACAAGCATACTGGGCTATTCGTTTAGATTGTTCAACCTGTTGTAATGGATGTGTGTTTTGCGAGGCTGACTTTGGATTTAACAATGGAATATGTAATAATTGTAACACGAATTGTAACAAAGTGAACCGCGGAGATTAAACTGTGTCAGACATTTAATGCGTTAAGTTCGTTTCGTATATACATTCACAAGCAAAAATGGATGACAAAGAGCGCGTCAAAACGTGGGCGGCAGCCAAGAAACTAAGCGAAACCACGGTGGAAGAGATTTTATCTCACGGTTTCGATTCCATGGAGGCGGTGTCCCTAATTGCAGAGGACGACGTTACAGAATTCAAAATTCCACGCGGACAGAAAAAACTGTTACTCAGAGCGGTCACGAAGACATTTCTCCAAGAAAAACCAGCGGAGAGTTCTCCAACAATGGCGGAAGACGCGAACTTAGGCGGGAACGAGGACCAACAGGAAGTGCAAGGGGCGACCGGAAGTGATCAGCCGGGACGTCAAAAAGACGACTCTTTTATCCGAGAAGTGCTCGACCAGCTGAGGAAACACCAAGTCGATTCGGGAAAAAATGCCGTGGCTAGTGACAATAATTCTCTAGGACTTTCGGCAGGTATTAATGGTATTAATGACATTTTATCATGGCAGGACCCTCAACTCTGTTTAAAAACTGTCAACAATTCTGAATCTAAACATTTAGACATTACCGATTTTGTAGCGATCAACATGGCAGGGGCAAGTTTGAACCAAGAGAACATTATTTCGAACACTTTAGGGGGACAATTAATTTTCAAGTCAGGTCCAGCTAAGCCAAAGCTTGAAGCTATATCATTATGTGAATGGTCAATGGCAAATTTGTCCATAATGTATAAATTGTTAGAATCGGGAGAATTAACATCATCTTCCATCCTTGATTATATGTCATACACAAAGAGGGTCTATCAATTAATTATGAGTTATGATTTTATATCAGTTTTGTATTATGATAGGGAGTATAGATGTCTCCAGAATTCCCATAAATTTCGTTGGTGTACAGATGTTCCCCACCTTCAAACTGTATTTTTACGGGCTAAGTCCAATCGCCCAGCTCATCAGGGACAACAACATGGCCCTAATCCGTCCTCTAAACACCACCCCAAACCCATACAGTACGCATCTCACTCCAAGGGAGGAAGGGAAATTTGCAAGAGATTTAACAGCAGACAGGGCTGCCTCATGTCAAATTGTAAGTTTGAACATGTTTGTGGGGTCCCTGGTTGTGGGTTAAATCATACTGCACAGCAACATGTTCCGGCTGGAACACCAAAAAACATGTAAAGCCTTTGCGTGACCTTCAGCATCAAGTCTGGCGACAAGAATTGGGTTCTGATTTTGATAAAGATTTTCTTTTAAATGGTATTGAAAATGGCTTTGACATAGTATCAGAATATGATATAATTCCAGACAACATTTGTGCAAAAAACCATCCTTCAGCTGATGTGAACAGCCCCCTGTATCAAAAAGCTCATGCCCAACTTTTGACTGAAATTGAAAATGGAAACTATGTTTTTGCAGATTTTACCCCGAAAATAATAAGCCCTTTAGGTATTATTCCTAAACCGGATGGGGGGGTCCGAATTATTCATGACTGTAGTCGCCCACTAGGTTCTTCAGTCAATGATTTTGCGGGGGACCTTCCCAAACAAAAATTTCAAACTGTCGATTGTGCAGCAAAACTAGTTACCCCAAATTGTTTTATGGCCAAAGTGGACCTTAAATCTGCTTATAGATCTGTTCGAATTAGCAAAAGTAGTCAAGCATTAACTGGATTTAAATGGACCTTCCCAGATGGACAGGAACATATCCTTATAGATAAGAAATTGCCTTTTGGGGCAAAACTGGCCCCTAACATTTTTCATAGGCTAACACAATCTATCAGACGTATGATGTCACGTAAAGGTTTTACAATTGTAGCGTATTTGGATGATTTTTATTTGTGCGAAGCGACACATAGTAGATGTGTTGAGGCACGCAACACTCTACTTGACTTATTATGTAGATTAGGTTTTTTAATTAGTTGGTCCAAGGTAATAGGCCCTTGCCAGAAACTCACCTTTTTAGGCGTTGAAATTGACTCCACTAGCATGGAGTTAAGACTCCCAGATGCGAAACTGGGTGATCTCAAGCAAGACCTAGCAGCGTTTATGCGACAAAAGCGAGCTTCTAAGAAGCAACTGCAATCCTTAGCGGGCAAATTGAATTGGGCGTCAGCGGTGGTCCGTGGCGGAAGAGTTTTTCTTCGCAGGATTATCAATAGCATAGCATATTTAAAACAGGATTGGCATAAGATGCGTTTAAGCGGCGAAATATTAGGCGATATCACATGGTGGCAACAATTTATGGAAAATTTTAATGGCAAATCTCTTATTTTAGACAATAAGCCTATCACGTCGGTGGCAACCGATGCTTGTACAGTGGGGGGTGGGGGTTTTTACGAGTCAGATTGGTTTTACGTCAATTGGAAGACAGATTATCCTGCAGCTTCCAAATTTCACATAAATGAACTTGAGGCATTTACTGTCATACTAGCAGTTAGACGATGGGCTCCAATTTGGAGGAATAGGCGGGTTGTTTTTCTATGTGATAATGCAACAACAGTGGCTTGCATAAATAAATGTACATCCCGTAATCATACACTGATGAAATTCCTAAGGGAACTGTTCTGGCTTTCAGCACAGAATAATTTTGAGATCAAGGCTATTCATATCCCGGGAACCAAAAATTTTTTAGCTGATCATATATCTCGTCTACATAACTCTAAGGCATTTGAATTTTTTTTGAAATTTTGCTTACCTCAACCATTGTTTGTAAGTCATTTGGTTCCCCATATGTCAAGTAACTCCCTTAATTTTCTTTTGTCTAGGCACACAGGGGCAGAGGGACCTACAGGCATTGGATGATATGGTTCACCTTTTCCGGGGAAACACGTTTGCAGAATCAACGAAAAAGACTTACTTGACATACTTCAAATCTTATCTTCAGTTCTGTAATCATTATCAGTTAGTTCTAGTCCCTGCATCCCCAGTTAATATTGCCAGATATATAGCCTATCTGGCACAGCGCCTCAAATATTCGTCCATTCCCAATTATTTGTCTGCTATCAGACTACTTCACTTCGAAGCAGGCTTAGCAGACCCATTATCATCACATTATCTTAGTACGGTGTTGAAAGGGGCAAAACGCACATTGGGTGACACAAATAATAGGAAATTGCCCATCACACCTGCTATATTAAGGGGTATTTTTAGAACTATAAATGTGGAATCTACCTTTGATTTATGCTTTTGGTCAGCTTGCTTAGTAGCATTCTTTTCTTTCCTACGTAAGTCAAACCTGTTTATGCCTAGTGCCACCAAATTTGACCCTAAGAGGCATCTTACCAGACAGGATATTGTTTTCACCACTGAAGGGGCTACTATTTCCTTAAAATCAACGAAAACTATTCAATTTTCGGAACGCATACTAAACATACCATTGCCAAGAATTAAAGATTCCCCATTTTGTCCAGCGGGGTCCCTTTTACTCCTCTTTAAGATGGTTCCATCTGAAAAATTATCCTCTGTGTTTTTATTTAAAAAGAATAACAATACTTTTCCCCTCACTTACCCATTGTTTATACAAAGATTAAGGCACTCATTATCAATAATGGGATATGATATAAATAAGTACTCTGGACACAGCTTTCGCAGAGGGGGAGCATCCTTTGCACTTGAGTGTGGGGTACCGGGGGAACTCATCCAGTCTCAGGGTGACTGGAAAAGCGATGCATATAAACGATACATTGACCCATCCTTCACCCATAGGCAACAAGTCATGAATGCTTTCGCAAGGTCCCTCTCCTTTAGTTGAGGATTATCTACACATTCCCTACTTCTCACAGGTTTGGGCAGATTTTGGGAGCACCACAGTGTTACATAATTAATCAATATTTGTCATTTGCTTGTCCATTGTTAATTGCTATGTATTGTATATGCATTTCTTGTATCTTCATTTACAATGACAAATAAGTAAAACTGTGGTTAATTTTGCCCAAACCTGTCTTATAGTTTTTATACTTGGCCAAAATATATGACCAATTGGTAACCCAACTAGTCTCCTCAATGGGCTCCGAGGCTGCGACTCATAATCATTCAGCCTCTGAGCCCATTTGGGATTCTACCCAACAAGCACATACACTACACAACATCAGGCCAGCTTATGGGTCCCAAGGGGATAGGGAGGAGGGGAATAATTGATTGTGTCAAGATTAATGTGAATATTTACTGTAAATATAGTATTAAGATTAAACATGAAATTCAGTATTTACTGGAAGCATGCAGCATGCCTTTTTTATAAATTGCATAATATAATTATTTAAGAAAGAGGGTGGGACTAGAAACTATGGATCTTATCTCTATATGGCCATCATGATATGCATAGACCAATCAGGTTTGGTATAAGTATTTGAATCTGCATCAGGCCTAATATTACATAATATAGAGGAAGTCTTGACCGCAGCTTGTCTGGTCTGCACTCCTTATTTGGTCATCAGATAGGGTCAGCCAATTAAATCAGTCATTAATTAAGATCTTGCGCAAGTTGCGGTTCACGTGATCATCCTGATGCTTGGACATCTCTTTGTCTCCATGGTCAGTTTATCTTTAGATATCGCCACGCTAAGACTGAGCAATTTTGCTAAAATACGAATTTCCCACCCTCCACACCCTGTATTTTATATGTTTTATTATTGTGTTATTGTGTTTTATTCATGTGTAGTTTGTAGTATACCTCCCTTATGGGAGCACCACAGTGTTACATAATTAATCAATATTTGTCATTTGCTTGTCCATTGTTAATTGCTATGTATTGTATATGCATTTCTTGTATCTTCATTTACAATGACAAATAAGTAAAACTGTGGTTAATTTTGCCCAAACCTGTCTTATAGTTTTTATACTTGGCCAAAATATATGACCAATTGGTAACCCAACTAGTCTCCTCAATGGGCTCCGAGGCTGCGACTCATAATCATTCAGCCTCTGAGCCCATTTGGGATTCTACCCAACAAGCACATACACTACACAACATCAGGCCAGCTTATGGGTCCCAAGGGGATAGGGAGGAGGGGAATAATTGATTGTGTCAAGATTAATTCAGCCTAAAAATTACTTGGTTCAACAAATGATAAATTAGACAATTATTTCTCAAATTACTACAAAAGGAGAGGTGCACAACTTCAAACTTAAAAGAGCACATATGATTTACAAATTTACATTTTTACCTCATAATAAATATATCGTTAAATCATGGACAATACATTGTAACAGTACCTATATATCAACATATTATAATCAGTATATACTCACTAATAAAATACACATTACAATGTAAAATCAGGTACACATCCTGATCATAAAACAGGGCCACTGACAAGTCTATTGCCTTAAAATACGATTAACTCCATAAAAACAGATATTAAAGTACAATTTTCTAACAAAAAATCACACTCCTTATAAAATATCAATGACAAGTGAAATATCAGGATGTTATTTTAAAATCTCTAAATAAACGTAATAGTTTTTGACCTGTACCGGTTGTCATAATAGGATAAAATAACTACTGATTCTGTAGGAAATGCATAGAGCTTTTAATTTCAAACTATTTCTTGTATTTTAAATATAGATTTTTGCCCACTATTGCAATAGAAGATTTAAGGTTAACAATATTATCTATTACCCTTGAGGATCATCGTATTATTAAATATTCACAATAAGCTTATAATTTGATGAACAATATGAATGAAATAAACTTATTCTTAAGGTGAATTGAACCAAATTTTGAATTCTCTTTCTGGCAAAATGGTAATTTTATTAAAAGAGGAATAATGTTTCATTAAATCGAGAAAGTTTTTATAAGATGCTCTATATTTATTCCCTGTATTTTATTCCCTAAAAAACTTTAAAATATATACATTTCAATTGTTAAATACAGAAAATACATGTTTGTTTTACATATTACTTGAGGATAAAGAAATATTTACAGAGTGCAGCAATTTTACAAGTACTATATTACATCAATGCTCCCATTGTCAAGAGTCTGTAACCAGAAATCTACGATTACAAAGTTTTCTCACTAATTTTGGTGTGTGGCTGTGTAGCTTCCTAAGATGCATCCTTACAGCAAGTAATGATTGTAGGTCGCTGGGTATCGGGGAGATCTGAACTCAGATGTAAAACTTAACTAAGTCAATGAAGCGCAGTAAGTAGGTCAGAGTGACCTAATTTTGTTCAGAGGCTGTGTTACTCTGCAAAATGCACCCTGACACCAAGTAATATGATTGTAGGTAAATTCAGGTATGAGAAAACTAACTCAGACATAAAACTTACCCTAAGTAAATGAAGCACGATAAGTAGGTCAGAGTATTCTAAGTTTGGTAGGAGGATACGTTACTCCCTGAGATGCACCCTAAAAGCAAGTAATATGATTGTACATGTGTAGGTCACTTTGTACCGGTATATTAAAACTGATTTTTGATAAACTTAAAACCAGTCAACGGTGTAACATGGGTCATGTGACCATCATCTTACGTCACATGGTCAGTCTCATCATCATGCATCCGCAAACAAAAATATATGACCCTATGTCAACTAGTAACTGAGAACTGGCTGTGGACACGCATGCGAATGCGCACGTGGACGCCAGGGTGACTCCAATAGTGACTCCAATTCACTGAGGCGAACTAAAAAGGCAAACTCAGATATGCAGTGCAAAATTTAGGATGTTACAATACACATGTCATTCTTTATATCCGCAAGTTAAGACGAGGTGAGACATGAAGGAAAAGAACTGACATGTTGCTGTTTTCATATATCTAAAATATACATAAATTTTCCACATAAGATTGGAATTTGCCATTTCTATATGGAAAATCTAAGTGCTTACACTGTTAAAATGAGGGGGGGGGACTCTGCCCAATAAAGGCAGGTTTTAACAGAAGCTGTTACATGTACAACCAAAATTCAATATGTCTTTTCTAAATACATCTCACTGCCATGTGAAATATAACACCACAGATCTATGTCACTTCAATAAATCAAAAATTTTATCTATACATGTATTACCAATATCAATTTCAAGAAATATTTGTTTATCGAATTTACTGACTCGATTCTTTTATAATATACAAAATACGATTAAGGCATGAAAAAGCTAATTTATAGATTCTCAGAAGCACAAGTAAAATATTCTGATAAAATATGTACATATAGAAAAAAATGAAATCCTTGACCCTATGATTCTATGACCTTAATTAAACTTCACAAACAACAGAGTTCCTTCACTATGCAGAGATTAGAACGTATCCTAAATAAAATTACTACCCACTATTCTGATATAAGTTTCAGCAATCACAATACATTATATCTATGAAGAATAGAAAACACGTCTTCTTATCTGAACTTACATAGACATCCCATACCACAAATGCTTGGTTAACTTGAATTTTAAATTTAATATTTGAAGTTTCATGAATTTTTTTCAGTCAAGTAAGTATATTTAAAAAAAGAATGACCACAATACTCACAAATTTTTGACACACTTAAAATCTGTTTATGTAAAAATATAAGCAATAATTCTGACGTGAAACATTGTAAGATTTCATAGTAGGTGTTTGACACAAGCTGTTACCACTGTTCTTATTAATCACCATCAGTTACCGTATGTTTTGCTGTAAAAATAACCTGAAAATCTATCACTTATATACAACTTAAAGTTACAAAGTTATAAGGATAGATTTATAGTCATTATAATCAATATATAGTCAATACATGCACATTTCACTTGTAAACATCAAATTGATCTTGACAATACTTTCAACTATCTGTATAAAACTCAAATATGGATGTCCAAAGTAGTCCAAAATATTATGAAATAGAACCTGTGTATCCCTACATGTATGTCCTATAAACTGAGTATAACATTAAGAAACACTGTTTAATTCTAAAGGACATGGAAATGCATGAAAATATTTACAATTTTTAAATACTTTGAGAAATTTTATTTTTAATTTACATGCACGTCATAGTTTGTTTACTTTTTTAATTTGGACAAATTAATCTTAATGGATTTAGGCTGAAAAAATATTTATCAACAACCAAACCATGGTCAATTTATTAACAGAAAAATGGTACACCTTGTGTATTGTGAAAAGATATATCATCATTGGAATGGATATTTGAGAAATTTGCTATGCAAGTGATATTAAGTCTCAAAATGCAGAGGTTGACTTAACAAAATTTAAAAGTATGACCAATACGGCCAGTTAGAATGTAAATTTACTGGCCCCTACTCAATTAAATTTTGCCCTAATTATACTATAAAAGTGAAAATATAGTCAAATGTACTGGCAAATGGTGACAGTAGTCTTTATGTTCAACTGGCTCTATCGAAATTCTACTGGCCTCGGGCCAGCGGGCCAGTGCTTAAGTCGACCCCTGCAATGAGTATTTTTTGCAAATATGCTGACTGGGTTTGATTTATCTGTTTTGTAAGCTATTTTTGGCTTACCTTTTGCTGTTAGCTCTTTGTTTTAAAAAAAAACGTGTATTTAAAAATGTTGTTATTGGCTTTGAGGTCAACTTTGTTTTGCTTGTTGTTAAGAGTTTTGTGATATGTTTTGCTGTAATGTAATACCAAGAATACAGGTAGGATTAACAGATGTACATTATCTATACTACAGTATAATGATAGGGAAGTTGTATTCCATAAATATATGGCCTACTTTTACAGTCATTCAGTTCTTTCATTAGTATACACCAAGGCCATAAAAATTTTATCTCTATATTCTCATCCTGCCTGCCTTCAGGTTTATCTTATTTTCAGATTGTATTTTTGTTTTAACAGAAAAATTTATTCTTCAGAACGTCTGTTAATCTGCTAAATAAAATGTGAAATATTAACCATTTAAGATTTATAAGGGTATAATTTAAGTGACAAAAAACACCTCATTGAACTTTTCAAAAATTTACCTGATATCAACCTAACCCCCATGCATAAAAATACCAATGCAAGCATTTTTAATGAAATTATTTCAAAAACAAAAGTCTGCCTGCCAGCCTTAGTAAACAAAAAGCTGGATTAGAATCTAAGAACTAATCTATAATTAGCCTTAAACATATCAAGTGTTTTTTGGAGTGGAGTATATGTACCTGCAAATTAAAGGCCAAGGAACCTAGGTACCTGGGAATCTTGTACTTTTTCATTCCCTGCTCAAGTTTCCATTCTAATCTATACCTTAATCTGTTTTTGATAGTCCTTTTGGTGTCTGAGTGATAGAAGTTCTTCTGTATTCCATAAGAATATCTATCTCTTATCCAAACAAATAATGGCTCTTTAATAAACCAAGTCCAATAAAAAAATTACAAGAGCAATTTTTTTCTTAACTTCACATTACAGTAGCTAAATAGATCAAACTTAATTAACATAGTTATATCAAACTTGCAATAATCTTCCTTGTAAAGTTAATACAAAGACTTATAGAAATTAATCTTCCTTTTGTCACTTGACAGGAAATTATTTGACAGTAACAAAAACATACAAATCTATTAATTATTTCCTCTACTGTCAATATATGAACAAATTTCTTTCACTAACAAATAAATAATAAAAATTTGGAGAAAATGAGAACTTTGTGTCATCATAAAAGACAGACTAAGGCATACATTTATATGAAATTTTACTTTTTGAAATAATTGCTTGTTATTAAAAATAAATATTTTTTAGTGTGTAATTTAACTCCTCTGATCTTGGTAATTATTGTATTATGGGACTCTTAACACAAATTACCTTGTATCATAAAATATTACCATAAATTTTTACTTCAGGTATACCAATTGCTGGTACAAATGTAGCTTCTACATTTTCTTAGGTCACTTTAGTTCAATTCACAAAAGAAACACTGGCAGAGATATCTGTGTATCCTTTTATTGATGAGATCTTCAAATTAATTTTTCTATGTTTTATGTACTACATTGACTTTTGAAACTTTCTTGGTTGGTCAATAGACCACTGTCGGCAAACCTCAGATTATGAAGTGAATACATAATTTAAGAACAAGTCATAAGAAGAGTTGTCTCCCTTAACATTCCACAATTCAACAGGCCCAAACATTTTTGCTCCTCCTGAAGACATAAATGAACTACATGTATATCAGGTCAGTTTTACGGTTAAATTAGTTATGACTGAGATAATTTTATCTGTCTGCCAAGTAATAAGACAATTAAAATTGATCAAGGTGCCATGAACTGAACTAGAGACCAACTGTGGTAAGTTTCCTTCAAGCCCTCCAGGTGTCTGATGTCAATTTAGAGAAGTAAAATGTACAGATAACAATAAATGATGACTTACAACTCAAAGATAGAAATACATGAACATTTGTAGATCACAGACACTAGGACGTTTAATAACAATAGATTATCATGTCTACATAAATACAATGTACATTCAAGTTTCGTTTCATTGAATACATGGAGAAATATGACTGACAGAAAAGACACATTAGTTACAAAAACAGGACGAAACTTATGATGTTCCAACTTGACATAGGATTTAAATGATAAATCCCTATAAAATCTGAATACTGAAAAGTTTAACGTAAAATTATTGTCAGATGTAATTATAAGAACTTAATAAGTGAATGCTTCTTTTACTTAATTTGATAGGGTTGCAAAAAACAATGAAGGGCTTCCGTACTTCATAACAAATGTGCCTCAGTCATCTTTTACAAATGTATATATGCCAATGAAACTACAAAAATAAGCATTAAATTCTTGATAAGTAGAAAGAGATTTATAGGTCAACATCTTTTAAAAAATGAGACATTATTTCAGCAATAATGACAGTTTGCACAATGAAATTAAGCTGTGTTCACACTGACAGCTTAAACAATTTTAAACACAGATTTTAATTCATTTTTCTTACATTGATTACAAAGGCCAAATCCATTTATTTTAAAAATAAACAGAATAATTAATGTTTTTCAATACATATATGAATCCACCATAAACTATTGACCTGTACCAGTATTTATTAAAAGGATGTTAAAACAAACTTGGGTACATAAAATATTCTTAACATAAGCAGCCTTAGTCAATTACATGTACCGTTTTCAAAAATAAACTGACCTGAAATATCTGAACGTCAAAATCAAATATGGAAAAATCCCACTTTTCCCACAGCTTTCTATAAAATTCACAAGAAACTTTCCCTCTGTATTCTAAGTCTCACAAAAGCAGCCTACTAACAATTACTTTAACCATTTCGGTTGGATAATTTATCTGAAGTGTCCTGTACTAGTGACAATCAAACTAAAAATTATTTTGATAGCTTTTACTATAAAGTACTGATGAATAACTTATCTGATCTTTTTAATACATGTAGTTGTACACATAAACAATATTGAATTAATTGAATATGAATTTAATAGTGCAGAGAAACAAATATAACTCCTACAAGGCATTAGATAAGTGAATACTTGATATTTCTTATTAGTAGACTTGATCTTGTTTACCATTTTCACATCTGGAAATGCATTAAAGTGACCCTTATCCTCAATAAAAGTCACTCTGCCCTTAAATCCTAGCCAGAACTCTGTATAGCCAACTTACTAATACATGTATATTGCCATTGTTCTCTCTGCCCTTAAATCCTAGCCAGAACACTGTATAGCCAACTTACTTATACATGTATATTGCCATTGTTCTCTCTGCCCTTAAATCCTAGCCAGAACTCTGTATAGCCAACTTACTAATACATGTATATTGCCATTGTTCTCTCTGCCCTTAAATCCTAGCCAGAACACTGTATAACCAACTTACTAATACATGTATATTGCCATTTTATATATATATCCAGATCATTTAGAAATCCAAATATTTTTATGAACTTTAATTATTATATCTGTTTATTGACATCCTATTTATTTCTTTAATTTTTTCTCTCTTCTTTTTCAAAAATAAACTTATCTGAGCCAACTTCTGAATTCAAATTTAAGGTAAGATTAACAAAAAAGAAAGATGGACTCTACATGTAACTGAGGTAGTATATTTAGTAAAACAATGTAATGTATAAAGAAATTAAAGGCTTAAATCTATATTACAGAGTTTTTCAGAAAAATATAAACCGAAACTAAGACTAACAGCTTGTAGACCTGAAATCCTGTCTTTACATATTCATTAGGATTAAGTTAAATGTATTACTCACCAAACAATGTGTTGCCTTTATTAGTTTACATCATAAGTAGAATTTCTCATTAAAATCTATGTAGTGACTAGCTTTCCTTCTTTCAGGTTTAGTCTACTGATTTTTCAATGGATAAAAATACCATTGTACAGTGTACATGGTGTATTTCAACTGAATATTTAAGAAAAACAAACCCTGAACTTAAATCATGGTGAGAGAATTTTCTCTGTGTTGAATATAGTGACTGTAAGATGAAGAAAAGAAATAAAAAGAGTGATGTTCCTTTGCAAAAATTTAGGTTCATATCCTATCTTTCATACATGTACATCACGAGTGTTATTGGATATATTATTGTTCCTACATGTATACTGTCGAATTTCGGAAGCCATTTTCTTCTTATACGAGAGGCTCCCAGGAGCCTGTATCGCTCACCCGATAGTGCATTGACTATTACATATAGCGACCCGTTCCCACAGGGTTAAAGGTTTGGCTGTGGTGGCAATCTTGGTTGATAGTTTGGGTCAACGGACACAATTCTGAAAGAGGACAATCTAAGGACCATTGCTGCCAATTCTTGTTCTTATTGATTATTGACTCAGTTGTTTCAAACAAGAAGATTATTAATGAATTTTCCTATAGGGTCCTATGTTAAACTTAGTTCAGCTATGGTGGCCATCTTTGTTGACATTCCTGTCAACGGACACAATTCTGAAAGAGGACCCCCTATGAATCATTTCTGTCAAGTTTGGTTCCAATTGGCCAAGTAGTTTCAGACAAGAAGATTTTTTAATTAATTTTCCCATAGGGTCCCATGTAAAACTAAGTTCGGCTGTGGTGGCCATCTTGGTTGACTTTCTAGGTCATTGGACATATTTCTGACAGAGGACCATCTATGGACAATAGATGTCAAATCCGGTTCCAATTGCCATTAGCTCTGTAGTTTCAGACAAAAAGATTTTTAAATGAATTTCCCATAGGGTCATATGTTAAATTAAGTTCGGCTGTGGTGGCCATCTTGGTTGATCATCCAGTTCTTCGGACACATTCTGAAAGAGGACCATCTAAGGACCATTGCTGCTAAGTTTGGTTGCAATTGGTTCAGTAGTTTCAGACAAGACAATTTTTAAATGAATTTTCCATAGGGTCCTATGTTAAACTAAGTTCGGCTTTGGCGGCCATCTTGGTCGATCATCCGGTTCATCGGACACAATTCTGAATGAGGACCATCTAAGGACAATTGCTGCTAGGTGTGGATGCAATTGACTCAGTAGTTTCAGACAAGAAGATTTTTAAAAGAATTTCCCATAGCCATAGGGTCCTATGTTGAGGTTCATCTGTGGTGGCAATCTTGGTTGATCGTCCAGTTCATTGGACACAATTCTGAAAAGAGGACCATCTAAGGACCATTGCTGCTAAGCTGACAAGCCTCGCAGTTTGAAAATGAAAATCTAATTATCTCAAGTTGATAAGAGGTTATAATATAGCATTTTCCATATCACACCCCATATCAGCCCAGGACTCCCATATCAGCCCAGGGTATAAGGGGGATTCAACACACTAAATCCATTCCCAAATGTGTCTACCCTGTGTGTCAGTCTATGAAAATTGGACACTTGATTATGCTATAATATTGTAATATTGCGTATATTCACATCTGATATACTATATTTTTTTTAATCCTTTGAAATTCAAGCAAATGTGGTTTACAGGGATGATTTTGATGAGCAGAGCTCAGAGGAAATAACTGAAAATAACAAAATTGCTAAATATAATTGAAATGGGGGGGGGGGGTAAGTGTGCAAAAGTATCATTTTCTGGCAGCTTCTGCCAAATTTGACAACTTCTTGAATAAATTTTGCAATACCAAATATGACTAAAAATTAAAATCATCCCTGGGTCCTGGCCCTTGGGTTATTTCTGTCATAACATTATGAAAAATTAAAACAAAAAATGATATAGGAGTTCGTGGCTGTTGCAGATAAAAAGGGAGGGGACAGAGGGAAAAGGGGGATACAGCGCACTTACTGACTAAATGCCGGTGTTTCTGTTGACTAAAAATGTACACACTACCAGTGTAGTCAGTACTCCTTCGCAACAAGAGATCTTTTTTCTCGTTACATCCTGCGACTGGCAGTCGAGACAGTTACAAGACTCCTATATAAACCTTACAAACTCACCTTTCCAATATTTTCATAAATTCACAGATAAATAATATGCTATGTGATTTTCTAATCGATCATTCATAGTAACACACATTCAGGGAGGCCATTTTGAAATGTAAATGAGGTCATACAGGTCAAAAGTGAGGTCATCCGATGAACTCATTTATAATTACGAGTTGTCGCTCTTTTACCAAATAAATCCGAATAAAACCTTTTGGAATAAAAAGGCCAATCCAAAAGTTGAATTCATTTCAAAAATCCAAAAATGACCAAAGAGGTAAAGCAAAAAACCATTTAAGGACAGAGCTACGCACGAGGGAGATACTCCTTAGTTTTCATCAATTTTACAATTTTGTAACAATAAATATTAAGTATAAATTTCGAAGCAAGTATTAACAAAATTTACCAATTCTTTTAAATAAAGAGGATCTTCGTTATGTGATCAACTAAACTGATCTTCACCGTGGCTGTTAAGATTAACAGTGTTTTTTGTTAAAACCTTTCACTGGTCACCATGAACCAATATCTTCCAGTTTCAATATGTATATTTGAACGTGGAAGGCTTCGCATCAAAATATTTTATTACAGTTTTATACCTTTAACACTTTTTTATGAATTAAAGGATTGTTTCAAAAGAGAGTTTAGATAATCTCAATTTTAAGCAGCGTAGTCTTATCACAATTAGTTAGAGAAGAAAGAATTTGTATGCATTGTGAATATGTCTAAAATAGAAGATGAATTTCATTTTCTTAGAGAGTGTCCATCACTTTTGATAGGTTAAACTTTGTTCGTGACATTGCTCATTGTTACTAAAGTATGTAATAATTTTTCATTATTAAGTGATACATGATAAAGACAATTTTGTTGGATTTTAAACAATGAAGATAAGAATATCCTGTTTTTTTTGTGCAACTATATTAGTAGATGCTTTCTGGTGAGAAATACTCATTCACCAAACAGTGAAAATTGATATGCATAGTCTGATATACTGGTCAGTGACTGCAGTGTCAATGTGATAATATGTTAATATTTAAACTATTGTTACTGCGTTACATTATATTGTGTGTAATTGTTGTTTGTGTTTAACGATATGGACCCCTTCTTTTTGGGCTAATAAAAGAGAAGCTTCCTAAGAACAACTAGCATTTCTTATACCTGTCATATTTCCATCCGAAAACCTTTCCTGAAAACAAGTTGTGACAGATAAGATAAGATAAGATAAGATAAGATAAGATAATGTTTATTAACCAATTAAGGGTCCTCTAACGGACAATAAGTAACAGAGTAACAAAAAACATTGAAGAGTGAAGAAGTTACTTGATTGACAGAAAACTATATAGACAACTGCAGTTACATTCAACAGACTAAATAAACTATGATTATAGATAGATACTTTTATTTCCAAATTAGGGCCCCAGGAGGGCATATTACAAAACACATATAATTTTATACATTCACAATCATTGACAAATGGGAGACAACTCCCTCCTACTACAAATTACTCTTGTATAATTTTCAACACAATTAAATATGTACCAGTGTGTATTTACATCACTTATAACATGTATAAGGTGAGGAGTATTACCAGTAAACACATACATTTTGCAGTATACATATATTGCCAATGGCATAACAGTGACAAAACTGCTTGAAGCACCAAGAGTCAATGCTATAATGACCAGGTCATACTTGTACTTCATGCAGGAATGGCCTATGTCATATCAATGGACAAAATTTCTTATATACTACGATTTGAGGATGTAATAAAGGATTCAAATCCCACCTGCACACATATCGAAACATTCCAAAATTGCAAAAAACACCAAGAGACTATGCTTAAAGGATAAAATCCTACCGGTATTTTATGCAAAATTGGAAAGCCACCTCAGACATGTATACAGATACAATCCAAACCAAATATGACTACCACCCAGTATCATGTATAATTGTACAAATATATTTAAGTATATGAGGGATCCTCAGTATTCATCATCCTAATAAACTTACCTTTATTATTCATTGTGTGAAAATTTTTACAGGACTTTGTAATAAGTGTTTACTACATTTCAACATATAATGAATTTCATCCTCAACCTCACCTAATGTGCACAGAGAACAAATTCTATCTTGTCTGAGCGTACCCTGGTACATTGTACCTACCACATTCAATTCACAGTTTATGTGCAGATATACGTAGCTGGGTAAGTTTTCTCCTCTGATCAAAATTGTGTATTATTGTAAGATAATTCTTAAACCCAAAATTTCCTTTACAAAAAGAATAAGTAAGCAGTTTTCCCTCTTTTAAATTTTTGACCTGTTCAACCCACATAGTAATAAAATAATCTTTAACAGATTTGTTACAATTCAGCTTAAAACTATATACTGAGTTATTTATATTTTTTTTCATATCAGATATCCTTTCTAATAGTGCATTTAAACATCCATACCATGATGGCTTGTTTGATTCCCATAGTGATTTTGAACAGTTAAAGGCAGCTTTCAGTAATGGAAAGGCTGTGTCAAAATTTTCAAGCCGATGCCAAAATTTAAACATGGATTTTATTATTTCATAGTAGAGAGGGAAACGACCCAATTCTGACAGCACTGCAAAGTTGGTACTTTTTTTTGTGAACACCCAAAACAAATTTACAAAATTTGGAGTGTAATGTTTCACATAATAATTTAGAAAAGATTATATAAAATATAAAGACCCATGGCATATTAAATGTAAAAATTTGGCAACAGAGTTTAATATATTAGGATCTTCACAATTGAGAATATAATATAACTTTTGTCTATCTAATGAATTTGTGAATTGGGAGAAACTTTTGATGATATAAATTTAAATAGTTCTTTCCTCACATTAGTATACTTTTCACATCTGGTTAGAAAATGTTCTTCGTCTTCAACCTCCCCAATGGAACAGTTTTTTCACTTTCTTTCATTTCTGACTATTTTTTTTGTAACGACCTGTTTCTATCAAAAGTCTATGTGAAGATACACGAAACTTACAGAATGCTTTTCTATATTCAAATTTCTTCAGCAAAATAAAATATTGTTCTAATGTAAAATTACTTTTTAAGAAAATATAAGTTGTAATTTTACCATCTTTAAAATTATCGCTATATTTTTTCCCAATTATTGAGATATTTCTTATCTATATGTTTTTTTTGACGACTTATTAAATCTGTATTCTCTTCGATTCATAAAATTAGTATCAATTTTTAATACTTGAAGTAATTTTTCAACTGATGAATACCACGTTGGTTTGTTAGACAGAGGAGGTTCTTTAGAGCATCGAAAAGCATCCTGTAGAAGAGAAAACTCTGTTGACATGTTTTCCAATCTGTAATAGTACATAATCATACTTTTAACAATATCATAATGTAGAGGGTGTCTTCCAAGTTCTAAAAGAGAAGCATGGTTAGCACTTTTCTTATGTATGCCCAATATGAATTTACAAAATTTGAGATGCAGTGTTTCACACATTTTAAATTTTTATAACAATCATCTAAATTAATGACTGAAATAAAATCATCCATTTTAGATACATATATTAAAGCTGTTTTCAAATACGCATTTTGTTTACGATCCTTCCCAACGTTTATTATATTTTCCGGATATACAAAGTAGACAAGGATTATTTATAGGAAACCACATATCCTAAAAAATTAATCAAATTGTTCAAAACAAATGAAAAACAAAGTTGAAAGCAGACATGATGTTGAATGTCACCATCCTCTCGCCACGTGAGCATTTTTACTATCAATTATATTTTTTTCTATATAACTGAATTTTTTTTTATTCATTACTAGAAAATCGGTGAGTGTCAAATATTTTCGTTTTAAATATAAAAATCGTGCGACACTGAATATAAATAATGTTGTTTCAGATAATGCGTGGTTACTGAATTTTGCAAAGTTTTAAATTATGCCGTAACCATGGCATTCAAAACGTTGTAAAATCTGTAATAATATTATAATTTAAGTTCCATCAGTTTTAATTTGAAATTACGTTATTTATTTTCTCCATGCACGCTAAAGACCTCTTCTGTAGTATTCGAAAAAGAGTAGGCTAATGCCGCTACAGAAGTCTAAATTATCTGACCTTACCCAACCATACTCCTTTTACAGTGGCAGTCAAAATTTGTTTCCCTTGGTGACCCATCCCACCCTTGTTTGAATTGTTTGATAAATTGAACTGGTTCTCGTCCTGAATAAGCATGCAATATTTGCCACTGGACGTTAAGCAACACTAAATCAATCAATATTTGTTCATTAGGGAGTTAGTGGCCGAGTGGTCTAGGTAGTTCGTCATGACTACTAATGATCACTAGCCTGTCAACGCTGGGGTTGTGAGTTCGAATCCCACCCGTGGCGGGGTGTGTTCGACTCCGATCTTCGAATTGACAAGGATTGCCAATTTTCCTACCGAAGGTCGGTGGTTCTCTCCGGGTACTCCGGCTTCCTCCACCAATAAAAACTGGCCGCCGCGAAATAGCCAAATGTGCTGAAAACGGCGTTAAACCCCAACTAAACAAACAATAAACAAATCAAATAGTACGTGTACTAAAGAAAAGACGAAAATTTAAACATTTCTTTACATTACATTTGAAAAATAGCTGTTAAAATGTTATTCCAACTGCTATATGCGATAGATATGAATAGGTGTAACTGGACATTTATTTACAGTCAACGAAATTGGTTATTTAGATTATCTGACATCCCTAATGAAATTTACTGTCCTGTATTTATTCAACCGATGAAACCCCCGCCCGTTCAGGTGAAAAAATGAGTAAGACAAATAACGAAAAATTTAATATAAAAACTTCGTATATGAAAAACGAAATATTTTTCAAATATTTATTGTAGACAAAAACCCATTAGGGTTGTTGAACTAAATAACAAAATAATAACGTCATAACTAAATATTGAATACAAATAACTTCTGTATAAGTACATTTTAAAATACGAATAACTTCATATTGAATAAAATAAGGAAATCATGAATACAAATAACTTCCATATTGAATAGAAATAACGAAAAATGAAAAAGAAACAACTTCATATCAAACATATATAGCAAAATATATTGAATACAAAAACTTGGTTTTGAATATATATTATGAAACACTGAATATGAATAACGTGCTATCAAGTATAGATAACATGGCTTAAAACATAGATAACTTGATTATTGAAATTTGAATGTCATAAAAATACATAGGAAAAATGATCATTTTATGGAGACTATTTTAGTTCACTGACACGAATTGATGTGACTGAGCCAGTAGCCTACCTACACTACTTACAGACATTAATACCTGGAGCAAGATGCCAAAACGACTATATGGTCTTGTTAACGAGCTCGGAATCACAGGTAAATGCGAAATCGTGGTAGTAAACCAACAATTGTTATTAAAGTTTAAGCCTTACAATGAGAAATCAAATTATATAGTTTTTTTATAATTTGATAATTTTGTAACAGTAAAATATATGCATTGTTTTAATGCCCGTATAGAAATACTGACGACTGAACTGGTGATATTCATTGGGATTTTAAGTCCACTTTTACATTGAAAAGAAATAACGAAATGTCGAAAACAAACAACTTCATATTGAACAGAGGTATCCATCGAGTGATAATTTTTTTTATGATACCAAATTTAAGGCGTAAGATATGCATATTTCATCGAGTTAAACCCTCAGTTAATGCAATAACATAAAAATATAGAATAATACATACATGTACAGGGAGGATAGTTTTAAGAGGGAGGACTTATATTATAAATTTTCCAAAAAGAACAAGAAGAAAAGACAAGATCATTAACACAGTGGTTAACTGACTTGTAAAAATCCTTGTAAAACCCCCTATAGCTGTTACATATCAAGGAACCAAAGTTTCGTAACGCAAAGCTATAATATAACAATTAGCAACACAATTAATAACTGTAGGAAAGGTCAACTATGACATGCCAGTCAACAGACAGAACCCCGGACAAAAACAGCATAAAAGACCACAAAAAACAAACATACATACAAGAAGTCTTACATCTTGAAAATTTAAACGAACAAGACAATGACGAGTCTTACAATGAATTGCTTGTATACTCTTTTCCACAGTACCACTGAAGGAGTCTGAGATATATACGACAGTAAAAGGCTTTATAGCTAATGTGGAGTGTCGACTGATCTATAGAAATGATACGGCGTATCCTGTGCAGACAAGTTTCATTTTCCCACTGGATGACATGTCTGCAATGTACAAGTTTGAAGCTGTTATAAGTGGAAGACATATTGTAGCAAAGTGTCAAGAAAAAGAAGAGGTATTTATGTTGTTTAGTACTCTGTAAGATTGATAAGCCGGCTAACATTTGTTCGTGGCAGAAATTTATAAATTCATAGTCATTTTTTGATATGTCAAAACACTTCCTCATCAATACGCTTGCAATGCACAAGAAACGTTGAGATAATATTCCTTTAGAAGTAAAACGAGAATTATAAAATGATAAAATCACTATCACAGACTACATATACATTGTAAAGTTTATAGATATATATGTTATAGGAAAAACAGAAATATAAAAGAATAAAAAATAGTTATTATAATAAAAGGATTTCTTAAAATTCTTATCCTTATAATTTCTATGTCATAACAGGCAAGGCATGCATATGACCAAGCTATTGCTAGAGGTCAAACAGCTATGTTACTAGCCGAGGACGATACTGCTAGCGATATATTTGAATGCAAACTGGGTAATTTGCCAGCTTGGGAGACAGCTCTTTTAAATATGAGTTATGTTGTTGAACTCTCTGTTGAGCCTGGCGGAGCTCTTCGGTTTATTCTACCGACTGTTTTGAACCCAAGGTATTTCCCAGGTAAGGTTCTTAAACATTCGTGTCTGTAATCATACTGTATTGGCTTTTATAGTATTCTTTATACACCATAGGGTAAACATAGATAATTGGGAGGTTTGGGTACCCATAGAAACTGAATTAACCCACAACACTGCTAAGTGTCTGTATACCAAGTTAGACTATCCTGACTCTGTCGATTCAATACTTTATGTTATTTTCTTCTCAAGGACTGTAATTTGGTTGATTGGTATGCCACTGTTGACATTTGATATATTGAATATAATTGGATAACAAATAATTAAGAATAATTAAATTATTTTTTTTTTGTTTCATTGAATTCCGTAATTTTTATTAGAAGATCCTAATCACGTGGTTCTAAAAAAGTAATGTTTTATAAGTAAAGTCAAAAAAATACCAAAGGAATATTCGAAGGAGGGGAAAATCGAAACAACTGACAAACTCCGGAGAACAACGAAGACAAGACCAAAACAATACATGTCAAATCCGGTATGAGGAAGGGAAAACATCAATGGAACAGGTCCATTTTCATTTGGCAAACGTTTTTTTTTATACCTGTTAACCAAGTCATGATGACGTACATAAAACTTTAATAAGGATGACTCCAACTTAGGAGCAACATACCCCAGTCAACTTTTTTTTATCATTATCAACAGAACTATATATTTGTACAATCGTTATTCATATTGAGTATTCTGAATATAAATTTAATAACACATCAACATTTTCCAGTTTGAGTAATTCCCCGTATAGTATCCCTGCTACAAAGACATAATTAGAAAAAAAACTTTTCCATTCAGACATGTCTTCTCATTTATTTATGTATATATGTGTGTGTGTGTATGCTTGTGTTCTTTAATGCATAGCCATGGTGATCTCGTGGTGGATGCTTGCCACGAGTACGCGAGGTCGTGGTTCGATAACCGGCCAAGCGAAACCAAACTTTGGAACTGGTATTCGCGGCATTTAGAAGTAAGAGGAAAGACTGGTCGACCCGGAGTCAAAGTAACATTTTATGGCGGGACGACGTCGTCCTGTAGACTGTTTCCTCGGGAGACTAGCACTTTAAAAACTACGACCCAGCGGTTCGGTCTAGTACAATACAGGTTCACGTTCATATCACGCCTGATAGGCATGTAATAATTTCCACTAGAAGTTTAAATAAATTAACAATTAATCATTTTTATATTGTACAGATGTTTAACCCAATTGTTATTGTAGAATCTGGATGTAGTGGAAACAAACCTTCACCTGAGGAAATACAGATCCAGCATCCATGGGGTCTTATATTTAATGCATCTATCTATGGTCGCCATTATAGAATTAAATCCGTAACAAGTAGTAAAGACAGACTTAACGTTAATTATAATGATTACAGAACAACTGCATCAGTGAGTTCAAATTCAAATATGTTATTATAGTCTCACATCTTACATAACATACATATATACAATACAGAGACAAGCATAATTCTATAAAATTAAAACATTGCACACTTAAAAGTATTCACCATTATTTTTATGTAAGAACCACTCTTGATAGAGTTATGAGAGATTTTTCTTTAAAAGAACATAATATATACATAAAACATTTAAGACCTTAGAAGAGAATAGTCTTAAAAGCAATACATTTCCCTTTATTTACTTAATAAAAAGGTTAAAATGATAGAATATCATTTATATATAAAACTTCTACGCCGACTTTTAATATCATAGCAGGTTTTGGCCATTCTAACAACTAAGTTTTCATTTTGAAATAAAAACAAAAATTGTTAAAATTGTTAAAACCTCAAAAGATAAAAAACTTATACACGCTTAGATTATGGATAAACAAGAACAGGAAAGGTCAACAATGACATAGCAAATCAATTAACGCCATTCAACAGACAGAATACCGGACAAAAAACAATTAACACAAAAGAGCACAAGACATAAACAATCTATACCTGCTGGTTAGGCATTATATCGTATACCTGCTGGTTAGGCTTTATATGGTATACCTGCTGGTTAGGCTTTATATGGTATACCTGCTGGTTAGGCTTTATATGGTATACCTGCTGGTTAGGCTTTATATGGATTATGTTTGTTGCTATAATTATATGAACCACTCTCAAAAAATATCATCAAATTAGTATAGTATTTGTTTAAACCTGATTCAAGGCAAAATAGAACTTTAAAAAAATTGTTCAAAATATATATGTTATATATCAGGATTTAAATGCAGGGACGTATGACTCTTTCCTACCGGACGAAAATATACTTTATTTGGACAAAGTTTAAGTTTCAAAATCATTAATGTTTTGATTCAAATTGTTTTAAAGACACGGTTGAATTACTTCAGTTTAAATATTACGAAAGGAGTTAAAATGTTTTACTCTTATTTATATTTAAATTTTACTTCAGATAAGCTTAGCCGGAAACTTTCAGTTCGACCATGATTTTAGTTTTGACATTATGTATGATGATATAAAGAAACCAGAAGTCATCGTTGAAATGGGGGATCCTAGTTTAGGTAATTAACAAAATCGAAGATATTAAATGTGCACGTCTTGTGTATCCAAATTGGTATCAAAGAACTTCATTTTTACTACCGAGACGATGTCGCTGCTGGTGGACTCCAAGTCCCCGAGGGAATCCACAGCTCAGTTACTAGTATTTGGAAACTAGACCGAAATTGATACTTAAAATTTACTGTTACGAAATTGTAAAATTTGTGAAAACTAAGGAGTATATCCATTGTGCATAGTTCTGTCCTTAGATGGTTTTGGCTTTACCCCTTTTGGTCATTTTGGCATTTTCTAATTTACTCTACAACTTTTGGATTGTTGTTTTGGTTTTCAACAATTTAGCCCTGAAGCACAACTGATGAGTCGTAAATCGACGAAATGTGCACATCTTGTGCATCAAAATCGGTTTCAAAGAATTTTATCTTTGTATACTTTACATTATATCTTGATTTTTGAACTTCAGATCATGACATAGATCAAAGATACTGCTAAAGGAATTTTTTTCATAATGAAGATAGTCAAAGAAGACTATCAAATATTAAGAAGAGGTAGTCGTCTACCAGTTACATTCAGCAAATTATTGAGAAATATTCTTTTGCCAGTGGTTTCAATAAGTTGTGAATTCTAATATCTAAAACCCTGAACAAGCCGAAAAGCTTTCGATTTTCTACACTGTATTCAAATATTTCTCGATCTAAATTTTAAAAAAAAATCCTGACATCCTCTTATCAAATAGTGCGGTTAAATGTAGATATTCTGATGTCCGTCTGATTGATGTCCGTCATGTTTGAGCATGCATTGCGATGCATCGGAAGAAATTGTTCTCACATAATTGGATCTGTTTCCACCCCGGTGGTAACTTCTGACATTTCTACCTCACTTACGATTTATAATTTCAGGATTTAGGTATTTCCTATTTCACTATTTGAAAAATATACATTAAGGTATTTGTCTTAACTAAAGATATAAGACCACATGTTTAAAGATTTAAGATTTAACGTCAATAATTTTAAACACAGTCAACATAACTGGCTATTTTAAGCAACAAAAATAGCAAATTAAATAATAAAACAATAAAAGCACAACAATAATTTAACAGGCAAAATTCAAAATTGAACGTTTGTCTAGAGTTGTTGAATTTTTCAATTTATATAAGCAACATCAAGTAGTATTGGGCTAGTACCGACATATAAACATTCAATTTAGGTAAATTGTAGAATTCCGAACTGTATTTTATTTCTGTGCATTGTATAAAAATGTATGCGATGATGTGTTTTTAAATTGCAGATGGATTGCTAAAGGAAGATGTACTGATGGTTAATTTTATACCCCAGTTTAGGACCAAGCAAAATGTGTCTGAGAATAAAAGGGAGTTTATTTTTGTGCTGGACCGATCAGGTAGGTACAGGTTTTGTTATATAATCAGTAATTTCAGAAATTTCTTAGTTTACAATGAAGATTCTAAGTACGGCACATTTTCATTCTGTCTGTCCCCTTTGTTCTAGTATTGTTCATTTAATTAAGTCAATGGGACTGCCTTTTTATGGTAATTCTGTTTTTTTTTAACCAACAACCCGGGATTTAGGTGTAGAGTACTCATAAACATGCTTAGCTACGCCACAACTCAAAAAGCTCCACATTACAGATTCAGACCACACAAGAGTCACTAAACACCTACTTCAGCATGTCTTAGAACCTTTTGTACGAACAATTTGCATAAATATATAATTTTAATAACTGTTATGTTGTACAACTAAAATAAGCGATAATATTATACTACTACTCATTTGCTTTTGTTATACAACTGAAACACTCTAATATTGTTGTACAGGCCATTTATAACGTATATTTTGTATTTTACTCAAACAAACAGATATATATTTTATAGTTCAATTGTATATAAAACTTCCATCTATTATATATTTTCATATGAGATGCACGTTAAAAATACAACATATTCATTATAAATTTTAAAGAAAAGACGTTTCTTTTGCAGATGAACGGTAAACACTCACTAGTACTAAACTGAATTTTTCATTTTTTTAAAAAAATTTAACAGGGAGTATGTATGGTGAGAGGATAAAGAAATCCAGAGAAACGTTGTTATTTTTATTGAAAAGTTTACCAATTGACTGTCTGTTCAACATTGTATCCTTTGGAAGCCAGCATAAATTTCTTTTCAAAAGGTAATAAACAAAGAAATACATTTACAATGAGTCGCTAAGATCCAATTTTGGTTTCAAAACTTTGGGAATTTTTTTCGAATTATCTTATAAGTTCAACTTATAACATTTTCAGATCCAAATATATGTTTGCCTGTTTGTGGTAATGGGAGTCTAACCAGACTGAAATATCCAGAGTTTTGCCGATTGTAGTTACAGTGTGATAATAAAAATAATATTTTGAAGGGAGATTCATTAAAAGTGCAAAATATTTAGCAAAACGTTTTGTTTATCTACAACTGCGATTTTTCAAAATTTTATAAAGTTTATAGAGAAGTCAAATTTTTGGCTCTAAAATTGGCAATTTTGACATTTGTTGACGTTTTTGTAGTATTCTGGTTTTATATATAACACAATTAGTCTAGTCTATATTTATATAGACTAGTTTCATACATACAATTACCATTCAGTTAGATTTCTAAATTTGCACATGGCTTATTGTGAAAAGGGTTCTTCTCTGAAATGATGGAACCAATTTTTAGTTTATCGAATCTTTCCAAATATAGTAAGCTATTTGGAAAACCCGATATTTACTGCTTTTACAGGAGTGTCGAGTACAATGAGGAAACACTGAAGGAGGCATTACAACTTCAGAAATATATGAATGCAGATATGGGAGGAACTGAAATTCTAAAACCACTAAAGGAGATATACAAGGAAAAGGCAAAACGTGCTTACCAAAGACAGGTGATGTGTTTAAAACATTTAAATGCCCGAAATGACATGTGCTTATTGCTCTGTTAAGTTGCCATTTCATCCTTATGAGCAAAATTTTGTGGAACTGAGAAGTAGAAAAATATTAGATAATACATTGAAAAATACAATAACACAAATGCAAGTGAATATCTCTATTTTTTCTGTCCTTTCTCTTGAACGAGTCGCTTTAACGCATTCAATGTTGAACCAAATGTTTATAACTTACAATAATTCCAGCAAACTTGATCCACTGCTCATGTTTATGACAAAAAATTTTAATTATAAATTAATCGAAACATTTGGTAGTAAAAATTGTAACTTTTCTTTAATTCAGCTCGTTTTATTCGAGTATACAAATAAAAATACATAGTTTTTCAAATATCAATCACCAGAGTTATCCATCTTTCCAACAAACACTTTTCTTGTATCTACAGATCTTTTTATTGACTGACGGTGAAGTTGGTAATACAAATGAAGTAATTTCATTGGTACAGCAGAATGCGAAAAGCACCAGGTGAGGACTAGTAATCAGAATCAAGTATAAACAGATAGTATATAAAAGTCAGATCTTTTGTCCATAAATGAATCCAGATCAGACTTAAAAGCGTTCAAGCACAAATATAGAAAATTGCATGAACTCCAAACTAATTGAGACAAGACGTGGGTTGCATAAAACATCACAAATTTGAGTATTCCCACAACTTGTCCTAAACTCAAATACTGACAGATTCGATCGGTTAAAATTCAAAATAGGCTAAATAAACCTACACATTAAGGGATTTTCGACTCAAAGGAATCATCAATTTACGTACTTGCGTTTCAGATCACCTTATTTCACCTTTTTAGTTTTTATGGAACTTGTTTGTGTCCTTGTTAGGTCTTCAAGCCAAAAAAGCATATATTTACAGCTAAATCAGGAAAGCACCTGCCGTCTGCTTAAGAACGGACAAACACAACACATGAGATATATTTTGTTACCTAACAGTTTTGAGTTCACCAATTTGTTTATTACAGGTGTCATGATTGATAATATAAACATGGTCTGTTAAGCCTGCAACAAGTTAATCATATCAGTCATACACGTACATTTAGATTATCTCCCCCCCCCCTCCCCCCGATACCGCTAGATGATTATCTTTTTGGAAAATCGGTAAACTATAATTGGAAGGAAAAACTTTTGATACAAAACCTGCACATTAGTTCCCACTGTAAATAGGTAAGGAATCAAAACAGAAGTAATATTTGTAGTTGACTAGTAATTTAAAATGTATTTTAATTTTAGGGTCTTTACTTTTGGTATTGGAGAGGGCGTTTCCACAAGTCTTATAAAAGGTGTAGCAAAATCAAGCAATGGAAAAGCAACATTTATCAAAGATAAAGATAATATGCAAGCTAAGGTTATCTGTATATAATTTTTTTTATAAAAGACATAAAATGTACTTTTAATATAAAAGTACGAAACTTGCGTTTTATGAATAGTTTCAATGTAGTTCTTTTTTTTCCTTTGTCATTGTTGTGTCAGAAGCCAGTATCTTTATTTGTACACGTGCTGTGTCTAGTAACGTTTTATAATATCCAAAATAAAATACTTTGGTAAGAGCATCAAAGATGTCCACAAGAGATACCAATGCTTTAAATAAAGGAAAAGTCCATAAAAACAAAATCCAAAGAATAGGCAGATTTATGAGAAAACGCATACTGCCAAAATTTAAACAAAAGAATTAAAATATAGCACACTTAAGAGAAAAAGAACAAAACAAAACAAAAACTGAAGGTATTATAGTGTACCACAAGCTGGGCATAGCAACATAGCTGCTCCGGATGTGAAGAAACGGGCATTGATTTTACATAAGTATTTTTTGTTAGTTTGATCTAGCTTTCAATGACTCCGAGACAAATTCAGTCTTCCATTCAATTTAGGTAATGTCCATATTGAAATGGTCAATGGAAGATTGTCTGTGTGATACTAAAATAGAATGGCATCTTCCACCAGATATAAGGATTACAAACATTCCCACACAGCCACCCAATGTCTTCCGTGGAGAAAAGCTTGTTCTGTTTGGATTATTGAATATTCATGACAAAGAGGTAAGATATTTGTACCTTTAAAAGGAAAAACCAAACGTATTTTTTGAACTCACCTTTTATACAAAAATGCCAACAAAAAAAAAAAAAAAAGAGAACGAGACGAAAAAAAAAGAAGATATAATCGTACCATAAAACATGTTCATCAGTTAGAAAGACAACAGTGTTGTTCTCGAATATTTTTTATACAAAAATTGGAAAAGTGAAAAAAGGGAATAAGATGAACTAGAGGCTCCCAGGAGCCTGTATTGCTCACCTGGATTCAATTTGCCAATCAACAGCTAGTAAAAAGAAACTAAGAAACAAGTCTTTATAATTGGTCATCGAACATAATTCTGAAAGAGGACCATATAAGAAGACCGTCTGGTTCCAATTGGCCGTGTAGTTACATAGAAGAAGTTTTTTTTTATAAAGTCACCCTTTTTTCTATTTTAAGTAACAGCACCAATGTCGGAAGTCGGGGATGCAGGACACAATTTTGAAAGAGGGGGTCATCCAAGGACCATTCCACCAAAGTTTGGTCAATTTTTTCAATCAACCAATGAAAAACAAGAATTGCATATGGCCATGTTTGTTGCCGATCGGAATGAAATGTGGAAAAGTTTCATTCCATTTGGCGAAGCGATTTCAGAGGAGAAAATGGTTTTTTTTTTATATCAGCCAATCAAGAAAAAAGAACTGCCCATGGCTGCCACATTTGTACTCCGATCGGACGAAATGAGGAAAGTTTGTAAAGAACCTCCCATACATGCTTCCTGTCAAGTTTCGTTCCATTTGTCCAAGCAGTTCCAGAGGAGACAATTAAAATAAACAATTGCCCATGGCAGCCAGGTTGGATTTGAGGAACATTTGTATAGGACCTCACAAACATTATTCCTGCACAGTTTAGTTCCAATTGGACCTGTAGTTTCAGAGGAGAAGATCTTTAAAGGAAAAATTTACGACGGACGACACACGCCAAGTGATAGAAATAGCTCACATGGCCTTTTAGGTCAGGTGAGCAAAAACTGGAACACAGAATTTCACTGTAAAAAATGTTTATCTGTTAAATACAAAATCTTACGTCTGTATATAGATGTTATTTTGGGAAGTCTGCAATATCTTTGTTCAACAACAACTTACAATAAATCTGTTTCAGAGAGCTGTTTTAGGTTCAGTGACATTAAAAGGTACTCTGGCAGGCAAACCTGTTTCATATACAGTTGAAATTGATGGATACATGACATCTCACCAAGACTTACCACTTCATCGTATGGCAGCTAAATATCAGATAAAAGAGCTTGAATTAAGTGAGGGTGGTATGTATTTCACCAGTTTAAAGAAATGGGAACTTGAATATACTTAAAAATACCATATCAAAAGATGGAATATATACAGTATATATATATATATATTGTCAGAATTCAATGTTAATGTTTTAGACAGGTGAACTACACGTATGACGTAACAGTTGAACTACACGTATGACGTAACAGTTGAACTACACGTATGACGTAATGGTAATACATGTAGTATGTATTTGTAACGGAACTTCACTTAAGACGATAGACGTTATAGAACCGTAACAAGTTGATAACCACTCTCCATTATCTGCATTATTAGAGTGTTCCTCAGTTGGTAGACCGGTAGAATCTCAGGGTAGACTACTGTACCAAGGTTCTGGGTTTGATACCTATTTAGTACGGAAGGGAGATAAATCATCCTCTACTATTACATGTGTACATGTATTTTAAATAATGGTGTATGGAGGTTAAATTATTTTAAATCTTTTTTTTACTTTATTGTAGGGAGTTTAAATAATTGTACAGAAAGCGAAGGCCTTTCGTTCTTATCTAAACGGTTAATATCATCTTTTTATATATTTTAGCTGATTCAAACAAGTATTTAATAGTCTTGGTTAGCAAGGCTACAAACGTTGTTTCGAGGTATACAGCATTTATTGGTATTGACACAGAAAATAGACTTCCTTATATGATGGTGAATATTTCAATTCATTCCATATCAGTAAAATACGCTATAAATTCATTGGTTTAAGTACGATCACATGATATTTAGAAATATCTTATATGAATACTGCCGGTTCAAAAATCAGGAATTGCCCGGCAATACCACATTTTTGGACAGCTAGTTCTATTAGAGTTATTTCCCTCGAAATAAAAACAACGATGTCATAAGGTTGAGAAACGAGGGAATTCAGACGAGAGAGAAGGTGAATATTTGGCTATCCTCTCTGAGGAAAAACTGTATGTGAAATATTGTCAATGAGACTGCAACCACTCAGTCCAGATTTAAAAAATAAAAACAATTCTGTGCCCTTTTAATGTCATTTTTCTTCAATGCAATAAATAAAAATATTTGTTCAGGGTAATATCATGATAAACCAACTGTCTTGGGGCAATATTACGATATATGGACTGCCCTTTTATATTACTTTAGATAACAGTAAGAAGCAGAAAGACTTTCATTCATTACTTTATAGGATGTTTTTCATTGATTTATACAGTAACTCTTTCATTATTCTCAGACTTTATTTTGACCAAAGTACATCAAATCCTTTCAATATTTTTTTTTATTTTATTTTTTGATAAAAACGTCAGATCCTTTCATTTCTACAATTTTTTCTTTTGATAAAATTATTAAGTTATATCATTAAACAGCCCCAAACAAAAACAAATAAAAACAAGTAATTTGTTCTTTGTTAGAATTACAGTGATTCTTCGGATCAACGACTACGTATACGACGACATCAACCTATGCCACCACCACCGGCATCACAAGGAGGACAACGGCCACTAATGCAGTATCTTCCACCAACTCCTCCACCACCAGGAAAACGACCTTCAGCAACCGCTCCTCCACCACCATATGTTACTCTTTCACATGGGCCACATCCACCTCCACCACCTCCACCACTGGCAAATTATCCTCCTGGACATGCCCCACAACAACAATATATTTCTTCTCAACAAGGACCACCACCACCTCCACCACAAAATTTGGGACAACTGTCCTTTGGACCACCACCACCGCCACCCCCATCAATTAATTTTGGACTACGTGTGCAATCGGGCTTTAGACCACCACCACCTCCTTCAGTAAAATTTGGACAACGTTCCTTTGGAACTCCAACATCTGAATGCCATTCAGTTTCTTCGCAAGATCCACTAGAACAATCATTAATGGGTCGAATACAGGGCGCACTTCAATGCCGAAAAACATCGACTGACTCATCATCAAGGTATAGATATATATAAATATATTTTCAATATTTTCAACATAGGAATTGCACTAACCCGACATTTTCTTTCGGAATAAACAATTCTATCCCTTTTGTTGATATATACTATTTAAAACCAATGATTATTGTCTTCCGCATAATGTCTTATATTCTCAAAATAACAGGCACAGTGATGATGCATTATTGTTTGCATATTTTCTCCAGTATCAAGCTCCCATGAAGCTATCAAAATGTAAATATTGTAATGTTGTGAATAAATGGAAAAGTCTCGCTAATAATCCACAGAAACTTAGTTACTTAAGATCTTTTCACAGTGAGGACTACAAATATGAAATTATGTGTAAAATTGATCTTTGTCCCAATGACTTGAAGACCTTAAATTCATACTGGCCTCTCACGAATACTGCCGATTTCTATTGAACCCTATGACGAGATAGCATTAAACTCATTATGGGAGTATTATTTCTGAATTTTTTGTTTATTAGAGCGACATTATCCGACCTGCAGCTACAAGAGCCTCAACTTGTTTTACACATAAAACGAGCATATTCTGACTCTGATCCAAATTATAAACCGTCCAATTTGCAGTTCTTGCAAGCGGTCACCTTGGTAATCATAATGTTTGCGTTTTATACATCAGTGTTAGGATAGATAAGGGGAGGTTTAGGTACCCACAAAACCGGTTTAAACCCACCATCGTTCAGTGTCTGTACCAAGTCAGACTATCCCGATTCTGTGTTGTTTTTATGTTTGTGTTTTGTGCTCTTTTGTGTTGTTTTTTTCCTTTGTCCAGAGTTCTGTCTGTTTCTTTGCCTTGATTGTTTTGTATGTCATTGTTGACCTTGAAACCTGTTATCCATTTTGTTGTTTATTTCTTGATATTTTGAAACTGACCCCAAGTCAGCAAATCTTGTCCACTTGTCGCGTTTTGGGTATGATGTGTCTGCACAGTAGTTTATCATTTAGATTAGTGTTCGCTATCTATTGTTTAATTCATGCAAATAGTCCAAGTTTTTTAGTCATGCTACCCGTGAAAATGAAATATTTAACTAATATTTAGATAATAATTTTCAGAAAAGAATGCCATCTTGGAAATTACTTATTGCTTTAAAGAGGCCTTCTATGAATTAGTCTTCATCGGATACTCTCATACTTTAATAACAGCCAATTTCAATCAAAAATATCTAAATACACTGTAAACTGATTAGCACACATTAATCTGTAGTTTCTGCAAATTTCTACTTTAAATACTATGAAATAATGGCGTAGGCTAACGATAAGACAAACAAAAAATTAACTGAAATGTAAATAAATGAAGGATGGCGTAGACTAACGATAATACAAACAAAAAATTAATAACAAAACAAACAAGCAAACAATAAAAGGAGGTATGGAGTAAATGTGAATAATACAAAAACCCTAAAACTGAACTGAAAAGTACAGAGAGAAGTTGTACTTCATGCTTCAATATTTGGCATGTTCCCACACTGTATACGAAGCCTTGGGCATGGTCCCACACTGTATAACAAGCATGGAGCATGTGCCCACACTGTATAACAAGCATGGAGGATGTGACCACACTGTATAACAAAGATATGGAGAATGTGTCAATAATGTATAACAAGCATAGAGCATGTACCCTCACTATATAACAAGGATGAAGCATGTGTCAACACTGTATAACAAGCATGGAGCATGTGTCAACACTCTGTAACATGAATGGAGCATGTGTCAACACTGTGTAACAAGCATGGAGCATGTGTCCACACTATAACAAGCATGGAACATGTGCCTACATTGTTTAATCATGGAGCATTTGCCCACTCTGTATAACAAACATGGAGCATGTGTCCACACTGTATGACAAGCATGGGGCAGGTATCCTCACAGTATAAGTTCTTGAACAGAGAGCATTTGCCCTTACTGTATAACAAGCAGGGACATATGTGCATACTGTATAACAAGCATGGAACATGTGTCCACACTGTATAACAAGCATGGAAAATGTGACAACACTGTATAACAAGCAAAAAACATGCGACCACACTGTATAACAAGCATAGGGCATGTGTCCACACTATATAACATGCACGGAACATATGTCTACACTGTTTAAGCATGGTTCCATAAAAATAGGCCGAGAAGACATGCAGCAGAAACTATAAAATATCTAAAATAAAAACCACACTCCAAATATACATAAACATCACTAATAAACGTACAACCAGTGACAAAGACTTCTGGCTTGGCATCTTTGTGAGCGGTGTCCTTGTTTTTTTTATGTGCTTTCTATCAAAACATTTCCATTGACACTGAGCAATAGGAAATATTCATAGGTTTACAATATATGGTCATGAAGGGCCATAATTTTAATTTTGCTGATAAAGACTCATGTATAAAATCATCTACGTTATACTTTTATATGCAACTTAGTAACGATAGATAATCGAAGGAATATTTCTTATTAGAAATTTAGCATTACAAAGAAATATAGGAAATCATATATAAAATATCCCGTATAGTACTGGTTGAATTTTTAAATTCGCTTTTCAGTTCCGACGAGGATGAGTTGATGGAGATAGTAAGTTTACAGAATTTTGATGGCTCATGGTTTCCCTCGAATGAACTCGAAGAAATTCTTTGGATTGAAGGAAAACAACTAGAAAATGATGAATTCTCGGTAATTTTATTTACACATTTAATATATCTGTATGAATATAGACTTATGTTTATTATATTTGTTACACAGAAACATGACAATTGAAGGATATGAATTGTTCGTTGGTTCATTCCTTAATTCGGTACGCCCTATGTTCCGTTAACTTATCAGTAAAGCCCCAGATCTTTAAAAAAAAACCAAGTCTTTAGACTATATATTTTCAGTGAAACAGCTGATATTGTATAAAATAAGTCATCTTGATCTACATTTAACTAATTACTTTATGCATAGAGGGATAATATTTAATCAGTTAAAACATCTTGGCTAGTTACCAAGGTCCAGGCATATATTTTAAAACTTACCTACATTTTACGCCCAAGTGATTTGGGTTAAGATTTTCGATAGGGTCCAGATCTAAATACATGTAACTATGAGAATGATATTTTCTCAATGTAAACGTCTTGGCGGATAGTAACAAAAATTCATGCATAAATACAGAAAGTCACATTGACATACAATTTGAAAATGAATGTCTTTGGTTAAGTTTTGCCTCATTGGAGCAGATTTAGACAGCTATACAAGACAGAGCAATGTTATTTAGTTAAGATGGCGTTTGCTACTGCTAAAGTTTTATATTTCTTTCGAAGCAGAAATCTTTACTGGCCATAAACTAGTCAAGAACACCAGCTAATACATTGTGTATTCTTATCTTACAGAAAGCGGTATGGTGTACTGCATTTGTCATTCTCTACTTAAGGAAAAATTTTGCAAGTCGTCGGGAAGAATGGGAAATGATTGAAGCTAAAGCGATGCAGTGGTTAACTTCACAGCTTGAAAAACAAGGAAAAAGCATAGAGAAACTCTTTGAAAAGATCAAACTTTGATTTTTTCTATATGACAAATATCTCATCTCAGAAAATTTTTTAATAATAATGTAGAATTATTTGATACCCCTTTGTTATACATTTTGATAACCCCAAAGAAATTGTATAATACTATTTCATATTGTGTAATGATTTGTATTTACTTAGTTGTAGTAATAAACTCGATTTTAGACAGACACAACTGATAATCTGTTAAAAAAAATCTTTTTGGGTGCCTTAGATTTTGTGTTGTTTTGTTCTATTTTTTTTTACTTTGATATAGTTTTATTTTCATTCTATTTGATTCGGTATTCTTTGGTCGATATAACGTTAGCTTATTATCTTAGTCATTCTTCCAGACTTCCAAAACACAATTTCATACAACAAAACATTCATGAAATCACTATGTCGTAAAGCAAACCATTTCTTCAGGATCAGTAGAAATATATAATCCATAATATGTGATACTTCAGGCAAATTTAATAAACAGAAGTACAAAAACAAATAACATAATTCCTGCGTTTATATTCAGGGTATATTTAACCCAAGTTTGCATGTACAATTTACTTCTTGAGATCTCGAGGCAGTCATTTCCATCAAAAGCAGAAACGTGTTCTGTATCTGTTACTGAAATTTAAAAGTGAAATTCAGTGATTTTTTATTATTTATTTTTTCGACTAGAAATTAGAAGTAATCAATCTCTTAGATTCCCTTTATCATTAATTTTAAACAAGATCCAACAGATACATCCATTCTGATTCTTATTTTACTAATTTATGGGAGCATGATCTTACTGGATAAAATTTCAAAAACTTCGATATCATTCTACAATTCTTTCGACTGTTACTCTGGTTAACGGTCGACTTGTTTGTCTATGTCATTTGATAATCGATTTTGGTAACTAATTCATCTGCAGTAAGCGGGACTCTCTATACGCCTTGTTCTAATGTTGTACGAAGTTTTTTCTGTGTCTTCTAGTGATGACCTTCCTTTTTATCTGCTTTTTATTTGTATCAAGTGACGTTTCGCTTATCTGAATGATTTAAAATACCAAATTAAACAAACGACTTGGCTTTGAAAGCAATGTAATTTGTACAGTTCGAAAAACAAACCTTTTTCAGATATCGTCATTTTTGTGAGGTTCGTGTTGTTCGTTTCTGTGTGTACATTTTGTATTGTTTGTTACTTTGTCCTTTGTCGTTTTTTTTTTTGTGTTCCCGGTTTACTTTTTGTCCACGGACTTCCCTTCTTTTGACACATATTCATACTTTTTTCTTGCACCATATTAATTTCTGTCTTCGGTTCACATTTTCGAATATTTCGTTTTGATTGTAGTCGCAAATAGTAAAATCAAAATCCTTGTCTTTTTTTAAACATCTGTCTGTTGCTTTGTTTAATCCTCTTCTTTATATCTCTTGTAATGTTACATGTATTTTAAAATCACACATACCTTCTTGAGGATCTTTTTTCAAATTTGATAATTCAGCCAAATCATGGCATTTTCCCTTGTCCGGTGACGCATTTGATTCTTTTAAAATACAGCACCTACAAGCCATAGATGTCTTCGTATTTGGCGTTGTTTTAATTGCCGGAGCAGTCCAAACTGTAAGTCCTTTTATCTAATATAAATTGACAAAAATGATTGTTTCCGTTGGGTTAATTCTTGACTCAAAGTTCCTTCTTAATAAGGGGCAACCATTGGGACCACGCTTTTAGTGATGCATTCAGCACGGAGAAAACTAATTCTGGCGATCATTTCTAACAAATTCCTTAATGCCAGTTTTGGTATACAATATGTGCACATTTCGTCGATTAACGACTCTTCAGTTATGCACAAGGCCTAAAATGTTGAAAACCAAAACAATAACACAAAAAGGAAGAGCAAATTAAAAAACTCCAAAACGACCAAAAGGACTAAAACCAAAAACAGAGCTATGTACGAGGGTTATACTCCTTATATAGTTTTCATAAATTTTAAAATTTTGTAACCGTAAATTTGAAGTATCAAGTTCGGACTATATCGAACAAAGTTCGGGACAACAAGAAAATTTGGAAATATCGACTTAAACGACTACTTATAATAATTGAATACGTTAGGTATTGGAACAAATCAAACAGAAAAGAAATTAAATAGAATCAACAGAAGAATGACAACATCCCGGGACACCATATGATACTTAAAGTTCTCAATGTTAACTAACGGCTGGCACAAAATCCATGTTGCAACTTACCTCTTCAGATGGCTGTCTTTTTGTGAATGCGCTTATGGAACATGTCGTTATTGCTGTAAAAATCAAATGTCCGGTAGCAAAGTAGAACACGTGTACTCTTGAAATAATTTCTGGTCTGTTATCAGTTTCCCCACATTTAGGTGCTGGGAATGAAAAATCTAAAACCAATCTTGTTATCCCAACTACATGTCCTATTAACATTCCATAAAAGGCGCCCTATAACGTATAAAAATATATCTGTAATAAGAATGCGAGCATCCGATTGGCAATGAAGACGAGACAAGTAAAGCCAGAATTACATGTACATTGTGTATTTCACCATTGCTTGTTTTTTATCATTGAATTTAACCGCGTTTTTTATTTTTAAGTTCAAAAGATCCAATGCCTATGAAAAATTAGAGAAAATATCAGGTCTAAAAATTTAAATACATTACTGTAAAAGTAAAACTACCTAAGTTGTTAAATTTTAAGAGAAGGCTTATGGACACAAACATTAACTGTTTACGGATAATCTGAATTTTTGCAATTATGCGAAGAAATATTTTCCTTATAATAATATTTTACGGCCATTTTGATCAAAAATAAAAATATATCACCTTTTCATTTACTCTAGGGACAAAGATTGCCAACAACAGCACAGCACAAAACGGTGGAGCGAAATAACCATTTACAGCTGTAACATAGATAAACAATTGTCCTTCTTGATACCCTGTGACTAATGGAATCCATGCAACACCTATTAAGACTAGGACTACTATAAATATTCTGTAATAAAAGTCGTGAAATTACAAGGGATGACTCAAAAATAATGTGTGTAGAAGATGTATTTAAATAGTAAACTGTTATAATAACACTATTAGTTGCAGATAAAATTAAGGTACAGAAAAACAGATGTGTCTACAGAAGGAATCGAAAATTCACCGATATTGAAATTTAACTGTTGGGTCAATCTCCAAACGTGGTAACTTTTAACTTTATATAGCATAGATATATGCTGTGGGTATGAATGTTATAAAATACCTGTGTCTAATTTTTAGAATATAATGCATATACTTTTGCAAAATTTTATACAGAGTAATGCAGCTAAATCGGTTTAATCGAGAGTTCACTATTTGCAAATCAGTATTACATTCACCACTTACTTTCCAACAATAACGCTCTCTCTTTCTGTTGAAGCTTTCCTTATTCTTGGCCACAAATCCATTGTAAATACAGTAGCAGCACTATTGAATATGGAAGTCAGAGAACTCATCATAGATGACATCATCACTGACATCATTAGCCCTTTCAATCCTTAAATAATATCATGTAACCGATAAACAAACTATCCTGAAAATATCTGTAATACTCTTAGTGGCTGAAGTTACTAAATTTTAACCTCTGTCGACCTAATGGTTTTCTTCCCTGGGGTTATAATTTTCGACCTACGCGATTTCCAGAAAGTCAACCGACACAATGACCGAGGACAAATGATAATGCTTGATAAAATACAGCTAAAAAAGAAAAGATTAGTCTTGATACCAGTATTTGTAACAATCAAGGATGATCAAGCCCTTAATACTTTTGACCAAACCAATGTAGGCCATTTACATATATTTCAGAGTTTTTTTGGTTAATTTTATTTCAGTTATTTTTTTTTCATGATCTGTCTATACACAACAGCCCCTTGTCATACCCATTCCACCATTCCACTTATTTTAAAATGATTCCAATTGTGATAATAAAACATTAAAATCAACTGAAAAATAATATTTTATAAATTATGCAATAATACCTATTGGTGCCAATCCTAGTACTAGTCTTGGATAAGCGATGTTAGAACAGCCAACAGGGTTTTCGCACACCTCCATGCAATCTTCTCTATTCACACATGCTATTTCATCTAAATTAAAACACATCATTCATTTACTGTATAATATTACTGAAATTTAAGAGAGCAGTGCAATAGAACCAACAGAAAGTTGATCTATTGAAGAGACAAAAAAATATGAAATCGATACATCGGCCTAATTTTTATGATCTTCGAAACAAAAATAGAATAGAGGAGATTGACATACACATATGATTCAAAGTTTGACTACAATCATTTATTACCACATCCTCCCAAGTCAGGGTGTTGTATTCATGTTCGTTCCTACAAACTCCTGACATCACATTCATATTTTGCGGCTCGAGCATATCGCCGCCTGGTGTGTGACCTAGAAAATTCTACCTACGACGCAAATGGATCTTCTTGTGACCTTGAGAAGAACCAATGAAAATCGTTCACTTCCGGCCCGCAAAATATGAATGTGTGATGTCAGGGGTTTGTAGGAAAGAACTTGGATACAAAACCCTGACTTGGGAGGATGCTATTTCCACTGAGTCTATAGCTCTGCTTTTGGACTCCGGTCCCAGAGAGTATAACCATCTCAGTTATTAGTTATTCGGTAATAGCTGTAGTAAAAACTAAGGAGTATCTACCTGATGCATAGTTCTGTCCTTAGATGGTTTTGGCTTTACCCTTTTTGTTTATTTTGGCATTTGGCATTTAGCATTTTAAACCTTGTGTACGGATGAGTCGTAAATCGACGAAATGTGCACAAGATCCAAACATTTATTATTGAATATTTACACTGCATACATGTTCATCACAAAAATAATTTACTTTGAAATGTAACAGACAATTTGATTGGTTGTAAATGGTTTCTAGAGCAAGTTATATTATATTGTATCATCTACTTTGGGTACTGTGATGTCACCAATGTATTACTTCGCAGTCCGTAATTTAAATAGTCCTGCAATTTTGGAACCGACAATTTTTGAAAATTAAATTATAAAAATTGTCGTAACTGCCTCAAAGAAGGTGCATGCCTCCTGGTGCGGGATTTTTTCGCTGTGTTGAAGACCCATTGGTAGCCTTGGGCTGTTTCTGCTCTTCGGTCGGGTTATTGTCTCTTTGATGCATTCCCCGTTTCCATTCTCTATTCTATATGTTCCAGAATTTTAGCAACTTCTATGGGTTATCGGCAAACTGCCACACTGATACCGAAGTTAAATATAGACACGTTCCAGAAAGGAGTATTGATAATGATATTTTGCAAACAGTATTTGATTTAAATATTCAGTTATTAAACTTACTAGGATACAAAACTCGGCTTATCATACCCGGCATGGTGATGACAAACATTGGTAAAAATTTAAGATAGCTGGCAAAGATTGTAGCCCCTCTTGCATGGCCTATGTCTTTTGCAGATATAGCTCGTTGGATAATAACCTTGTAAAAACAGAAATTTCTTTACTTAGTCTTATGTACAGAACCAACAGAAAGTTGATCTATTGAAGAGACGGGAAAATCTTTCCTTTTATCTATAAATAATATCAGCAACTGTTACATGTAATAGTAATCTAAATCGTGTTTCTGAAAAGGGAATTTGTAATCAGTTTTACTTTAAATCTAAAATTATTCATAACGTATTAACTCATCTCATGATAAATAAAATACTTGAAAAAAAAAGAATTCATACTTGGTCTCCACACCAAAACCAAATGGCTATAACAAAGGCTCGTATCATTAGACCAGGCCATGGTAGATCTGAATTTACAGGATCACGGAAAATATGCCAAGCGTCGTCTGGTGGAAATCCACAACTATTACTAACATTACGGTTCAGATCAAATGTACTGTTGGATAAGTTTTGACTTTTTGGACCATAACGGATACTGTCTGGAATGGCAACCATGTACTTTTCTTTCAATGACTCTATTCCGCCAATTTCATCGAAAGCTAGAAAATATAAAACATCAGGAATTATTTGAGAATGGTCCGTAAAATTTCAATGTGTACATTATTTACGACATCATTCGTTGTCTTTGTCTCTACACAGGATACCCAATACTTCAAATTGATATACTTTATCTCGATGCCAGTACTTCTTTAACCCAAGTATTAAGAATGGTAACATATATATAACCAATATCTTAAACTATGGTTACATACCCAATCCCGCTAAAACGATAGATCCAATCACCATAATTACAGTCTGTAAAGTATCAGTGAATATAACGGCCGCAAGTCCACCTTAAACAAAGCCAAAATTTAAATTCATTGTACGTAAAAAATGATATAGGTTACATATTTTTTACACAAAATCCACAGATTGTTTTGGGACAAAATCCCAAGGAAATGAACAGCACCTTATGACTATGGTTACATACCCAATCGCGTTTTTTTACTGTTATTTACAACCGCAAAATTAGATTTCCTAAGAAAAAATATCGGCAAAGGAAACCCGAAGCGACAAAACCATGGGAAAACTCCAATAATTCGAAACCCAAAGGAAACGAAAAGTCGTGAGAATGGAACATAGCAAACAAATGTCACAAGGATACATCTATTACTAATAATAAACTAAACAAAAATAAAACAAGATAGCACGGAAACTAAAGCACTAGCAATGTGAATTTACACTAAAAAAGCGGGAGAGACATCAGGTGCTCCGGAAGAGTAAGCATGCCCTGCTCCGTTAACGGCAGCTGTCACATTGCCAGTGAGTAAATTCAAGTGAAGATTCAAGTTCGTTAAGGTATCAGTTCCAGGAGGACGTGAAATCTAACAGAAGATGTCTATAGTCTCATACTCGTAATAGAAACTTCGTATCGGCCTATCAATTCGTGATGACGCCCATAAAATATTTGGAGTGATGAAATTAATGTTATAACCCGATCTTAGAAGTTTATGTGACAGCAATCTCGCCCTCTCGAGAAAGTCATCTTATATATCACATGCATGACAGTGACGAATCAACTGTGAAATTTATACCCCATAGGCTAGATACCTTGGTATATTTCTTCTAAAAAAGGGAAAGCCCTCAATCAGAAAATTTAAATCATCACGTTTGTCATGCAGTCTTGATTTCAATCGCCCATATATATGTATGAAATTTTAGTTAACTGTAACTTGCACGAGACGTAAATCTTTGGTTGAAAAACATTATGATAATACATATACCTATGATCGTGTAAAATGCTGTGACTGCCAACAGAACTACAATTGACACATACAAATTCCACCCTAGGGCTTGTTGTATAAATACAGATCCTGCATAGATGTCAACCTGAAAAAGATTTTCAAATATATTTCTAATAGTTACGCTGCGTTTGGACTTAAATTTGCTGGAAAACAAGACTCCCGTAGTTAAATCTTAAAAAAGGCTTAAAATAAAAACCTTATTTTATAGAAAATTTAAGTATTTTAAATGCTTGATAAAAGGAATTTGTATATCACCTTTTCCAAAAGATATAAAATCATGTAAGGTTATGTTTATATCAGTCCTCGTCCCTGCTTTGACCGCCTCGGTGGTCTTGTGGTAGCGTGCTTGCCCGAGTGCGGAAGGTGGCGGGTTCGATCCCCGGCCGGGTCAAACCAAAGACATTAAAACTGGTATTTGCTGCTTCTCCGCCAAGCACGCGGCATCTTGGAGTAAGAGCAAAGACTGGTCGGCTCGGAGTCAGTATAATGTGTCCGAGTGAGGTGATATGTCTTCCTGCGGACATTTACCTCGTGAGCGTGTCGGTCTAGTACAAAGCAGGGATCATATTCATTATCATAACAACATGTTCTCGTCCTGATATGCACCTGGTTGCCACTGGACGTTAAGGTGGTACCCAACACCTTGAATAAAATAAAATTTGCTCGTTTAATTTTCATAAAATTTTTCGGAAATATTTATTTTGACCTGTTGACATAAATGTTGATTTTTTTTTAGTAAATAGAATTTCAAACTTTGCGGGAATAATTTCATTGAATATATAGCAGTTTGGCAAACATCAAATTTGATCATAGAGAAGCTTAATGTCTCTTTACTTATTAAATTTGATTAAAACGCTCTGGTGATTTTTAAGAGTTATCTCCCTGTAGTGTTGGGTACCACCTTAAACAATAATTCATCCATCCATCGTCCCTGCTTTTACATATTTTTTGTTAGGTGGTTATGGAGAAAAGGTTAGAAACGAAGGTTTAACTGCATTTTTCCTAAAACATAATAATTAAGTTTAGGTCATTTACCACAAATTAGTTGAAAGAAAAAAACCTACCGATATTCTTGAACACACACATGAAAATAAAAACAGAATACTAAGATATATTCTGAGACGATTTCCGCCAAATCTTTTAGAGAGATACTCAGGTACTGTATACAGCTGAAAAAAGATACAACAGTGCGGTAAATAGAATGAAACAAAACTAAAGAATCATATACGTCCGGGTTTTCTACTGAAGTGAATAAAAACATGTTGAATTTATAACAAACGAAAAATGACTGGGAACCAAAAAGAGTGCGTATTAGTAATAATCATATTTACATGTGTTTACACCGATACCATCAATGGCTTCCTAATTCAAAACAGTTCTATTAAATAAATTACGGCAATGTAGACATCAAATTAAAAATACTTACACCAGATGACAGGTAAATGGGAAGAAAAACCCATCCCATCAACGGAAGTATAAAAGCAGCCTACAATGAAAATGGGTATTTTTATTAAAATGATATTTCACACAGTAAATTACTCTACATGATATTTCACACAGTAAATTACTCTACATGATATTTCACACCGTAAATTACTCTACATGATATTTCACACAGTAAATTACTCTACATGATATTTCATAAAATCAATCACTCTACATGATATCTCACACAGTAAATTACTCTACATGATATCTCACACAGTAAATTACTCTACATGATATTTCAAACAAAGGGGCCTCGGTGGCCGAGTGGTCTAGGTAGTTCGTCATGACTACTACTGATCACTAGCCTGTCAACGCTGGGGTTGTGAGTTCGAATCTCACCTATGGCGGGGTGTGTTCGACTACGATCTTAATTGACAAGGATTGCCAATTTTCCTACCGATGGTCGGTGGTTCTCTCCGGGTACTCCGGCTTCCTCCACCAATTAAAACTGGCCGCCGCGAAATGGCCAAAATGTGCTGAAAACGGCGTTAAACCCCAACTAAACAAATAAATATTTCAAACAATAAATTACTCTACATGTAAGATAACAGAAATGATCAATTGTGAACCTGCATTCTTCATCGATTGAACAAAACGCAAAAACTAGATGGAATAAGGGAAGTAGATGTTGAAATCATGAGGCACAAAACACAAAAACAACTTTACGGTTGGACCAATTTTATGAGCAATGCAAACCTCCCCTCATCTATCAAAACTCTCTGATTTATATAAGAAAACAATGATAACCAACTAGGCGAAAGCTTGTAATGTATTTCATTTCCATTAGCCTTTCCTAAATATTTTTGAAATTGTATTTTTAGATCGTGGAAGAAAAGAATACAAGAAGTTATATCATAAGAAAATAACCATAAGAATTCCTCCCAGCTAAGATGTGATTCCGCCACGATATGACCTCTTTGCGTCGACGTGGCGTTAAACGATAATCAATCAATCAATCCTCCCAGCTAAGATGTCACACCAAATAAATAGTGAGTTTAAATTCAAAATTAGAACGGTCTAAAAAAAAAAGGAACCAATATTTTAGATATTTAGTTCCAAAAGTAATGGGAAATAACAATACTAAACAACTCTGGTTAAAGTTTCAATCACTAATCTTAATCTTCGTTTGTCAGTTTATTAGAACGGTCGAGAATGACAATAATGACTGATGACCAATCAAAAAGGAACAATTGAAAGGACAAATACCTTAAAAAATGAAGAATACAAAGAACAGAAATTTTAAAAACTAAAAACTATTGTTATTACAAACTAAAATCACGATTGAAACCAGGTTATCCGGAAACCATGTTAACAGTTTCTGCTACTGAAAGCAGAATACGGCAGTTACCATGTGGTTAAACAATATAAATCCTATGAAGTTAGACTCTTATTCCATTTCAAATTTCTAAACAGTACCACTTTAGTCCAATACACTGTTACTTTCATTATACTCGAATGGTTACCCCTAACGAGTCAAAATAAATTATTACTTACACTCAATTCAAATGCTATCGTACCTATACCAGGGGCGGCACAACTACCTGCTAGTCCAATACGAATCAAAATAAATTATTACTTACACTCCATTCAAATGCTATCGTACCTATACCAGAAGCGGCAACACTACACGCCAGTCCAATACGAATCAAAATAAATTATTACTTACACTCCATTCAAATGGTATCGTACCTATACCAGAAGCGGCATCACTACATGCCAGTCCAATACGAATCAAAATAAATTATTACTTACACTCAATTCAAATGCTATCGTACCTATGCCAGGAGCGGCACCACTACATGCCAGTTCAATACGAATTAAAATAAATTATTACTTACACTCCATTCAAATGGTATCGTACCTATACCATAAGCGGCACAACTACCTGCTAGTCCAATACGAATCAAAATAAATTATTACTTACACTCAATTCATATGCTATCGTACCTATACCATAAGCGGCACAACTACCTGCTAGTCCAATACGAATCAAAATAAATTATTACTTACATTCCATTCAAATGCTATCGTACCTATACCAGAAGCGGCACGCTACCTGCCAGTCCAAAATAAATTATTACTTACACTCCATTCAAAAGCTATTGTACCGATACCAGAAGCGGCACCACTACCTGCCAGTCCAATAAAGTGTTCACTACCAATGTTGCTGGAGAATATTGAGGCTCCGACCTGAATAAACAGAGAAAACAAGTCCTATGTCAGTGCTGTATTGATATTTAGGTACAGTTTTCGTGAACAATAACCACACACCTGTGTCTACCTTATCACAGAGAAATGACAGAAAATAATCAAGCGCTTGTGTGATATGCATATCAATCTGCTTTCAGTCCATACAAACGTCCTACGACAGGTGACGTTTCTTCTTGAATGAGGATAAACAAAATATTCCTTTTGAAGTCCAAGATTCGTCACGTCAAAGGCCTTTTGTCGCAGTGACCTTGGCCTTGAGACCCCATTGCACGAAGATCTTTTATCAATGTTTTTAGAAACCCAGTATGTTTCGCTTCTGTAACAGTTTGAATAATAATCTCGAAATTTCCGTTAATAATCTCGAGATTTCTACATTATATAATACGAAAAGTTAAACAGTAAGCACACATCCATCTGCAACCTTGGGATATTAGAAAACTGTATATGAACAATCTCCCAATGAAACTTGTCCTTTTTGTTTTTTTTTTTTATAGAAAGATCCAAAACCTTTTCTTTCTATAAAAATTGTTTGCAAGCATGATAGAATATAATGAATGCTTCAAATATTTTCAGAAAGTTATTATTCTGTTTATTTAAGTGATATCTCAGAAGAACTTTATAATGTATTTTGGAGAAAAAAATAGTTTAATTCCAACCTGCAAATTAATTTCAAGTACATTTTGACACTAAACTTGCTGGATGGGACTCTGCAAGAACAATGTGACTATCTGGCCAGAAAAGTTTCAACTGGCTTTCTAGTTTCACTTGTGATGATATTTCAGTATCTCAAAACTTTCTTCTTAATAATAATGTGGATAAGTCTGTTTGAAGATACTAACAGCTAGTACAACAAATCACACTTTATAAAAAGAAAATTCTTTGTACAATATCACCAAACGGTTAGTCCCAAAGTTTTTCAGTAATATTAGTTGGTTGCTGTCAAGGACTATAATTTAAGACACCAAAAAGGACCAATAGAGTCAGAAGACTTTTTTAAAAAAAATAAATTTCGACCATAATTTTACAAGGTTATGCAATTAACATTTTATTCGTATATTAGAATTTATTGAATGGGGATAATTTAAGGGCCATTTTCCAATGTCCAGTCATGTTTCAGATGAGAATTTTTTTCCCTTATTTTGACTTTTCGATTTTGGGAAATTGTGATTAAGTTGGTCAGAAATTGAAAATTTTAAAATAGAAGATGAGTTTGACACTCTGTTCTTTTTCATTTTGAGTAATTTGTCTATAGCTAAGTTAGTCCGAGGTTTGAATTTTTGTATACAAATTACTTCGTAACATTTAATGAATTATTTATATTTACGAAGGGTAATTTTTGCGCTTTCAATTGCTTAAACGATTTCAATTAAATCAAATTTCAAATATTCAAAGACAATCCGATGTTCTAGTTGACGACAAAAGATTATCTCGAACCGTTTAGATGCGGAATTAATATATATACTGCCCTTGTAATATCTACTTACAGGAAACCAAAGCATGGAACGTCCAGCCAAAAAATATCCTTTAACTGTTTCTCTACCTTTTCGCCTTGATGCCTGGCAGAAAAATCAGAAATTTCACTTAAAAATTGTTATTCCAATGTAGGTTGGTGACCATAAAGGTATATCAAAAGGTTTAAAATATATATTAAACAATTATCATGACAAATATATTTGGCAAAGCATTTTTGTCGTTACAATTAAAAATGAAAATATTTATTTTTATTCTTGCTAGCAACATTTATTATAAAAGAAAATTAAATGCGACATTTTATTGATATTCAACGAATGACAAAGAACAGTACTTAACTTCCACCATCTGGATCTATGGCAAGTTCTGAATTCACTTCAATGTCTAAAGTAAACTTGTGTTTATAATGACTTTTAATACACACGGTTAAGATAACAATAGGAAAATGTGTTTTTATAACGAATAATTTTCTTATATTCCATAATTTCTAAATTTTCTAGTAATTTGGTACAGTACGACAAAGCGATATATTTTGTTATAAGGTCAAGAGTAACACGTCTTTAAAGCAATGGATTGTTTCAACTCATGAGTCTCATTGCATTTATAATCCCGATGAAAAATTACCTTTTACTTTGATAAATAAATAAATAAATATAACAAAATTAAATAAATATTAATGCTTAATTACTTGCAATATGCATTACTAGATACACCTTGTAACCAAAACATTTCAAAAGCATCATCGCATGTAAAAAACGGATCTAAAGATATTTTTAGAACATATTACTTACCCAAAATCCAATAATAAGAACAAGAACAAAATATATCACGAGTATGAATATATCAGCCCAATGTATTAAACCAGCCTTCATTCTATCTGACGTCCTAAATAAAAGATTTTTTTTTTTTCATTTCTTAAGTGCACCTGTCTTAAGACTTAAATAAGTTAATGCCTATTGAAAGTTCATGAATTAAATATTTGGCAGATGTAACTATGCGGTCAATGTGACATTCACGTTCGTATATTAATAATTAAAGTTAATGAACATATAAATAGAAAAACAAAAGAGAAAGACATCGTGGTTATTTCAAGCTTTGCTCGTAATTTTTTATGTCCGCCAAATTATGGCCCTGACATGTTGTGCTACATCTGATGTATAACACTAGTTTTGAAAAGGAGTAGGCTAATGCCGACACAGAAGGGTAAAGAGGACAAATATACCTAAGGAGCAATCCAAAATACACAATCCATTAGACAGACAAAACCCGGGAAGACAAATGAATAACCAAAAGCACAACAAATTAATACTTAAAACTAAAAAAACAATGAACAACACGAACTCCTATAAAAACCAGGAGTGAACCCATGTGCTCCGGAAGGGCAAGCAGTTCCTGCTCCGTATACCGCACCGGTCGTGGAGTTCAGGTAGTACTATACAATTGTCATTTTGAGTTGAATTTTAGCCACAAAATATGAAATTGTACTTGTATGTCATGCACAATCTTCACTATATTTTGTTTTTTAGACCCAAATATGTACATATGAAAAGAATCGCAAAGTTGTGACCGGGCAAACTTAACAATTTCTTCCAAAATATCTATTTTTCCTTGGATATCCATAGCAACGGAAATGATTTTTTTTTCAAAATATTGTGCAAAATTATTGTAGTGACCCAATTCTAGGACAAGTTATCACCTTAATGTAGAATTTCAATTGATATGACATATGGCAAAAATTAAACATAGCATAGGGCCATTTAAAAAAATAAATATAAAATAAATTGTCAAACATCCTCTCTTTCAGCATAAATCAGTTTCATGGTCAGAAATCATAATTATCAGCAAATTTTACCCATCAGTTTTAAATATTTGAAAAATTTACCGTCGTATTTATGAAACGAGAAATAAAATGCTAATTGTATAGTGGAAAGTCAATCCGGTGGTAGTAACAAATCGGTGGAGGTACATGAAAGGTTACGACAGTGGGAACAGGTCCAACATCATCTTAGATATTGGAACACTGTAACGGTCAATCAATTCGTGATGACGACCGTAAAATTTCCTAAGTGATGACATCAACTTATCCCTGATAAAACCCTGGGTAAGAAGCTTTTGTGAAAGCAGTAATCCTCTTTGTCGAAAGTCATGGTAACTCACGCATGCCCTTGAATATCGGATAAGCTGAGAAACATAGACGCCATATGCAGGCGATGCCGTTATATTGCTACTCAAGAAGGGAAAGTTAACAATAGGAAAGTCGAAGCCATCACGTTTGTCATAAAGTTTTGTCTTCAGATGTCCCTCATTGTCTATTTCGAGAAACAAATCCAAATATGAAGGGGACTTTGATGTATCTGTAGTATCCTTAATTTCATGCTTACTGAGGTAGATGAGATGTAGAAAGTCTTGGAATTTATCGTTATTTAACGACAACACGCCATCTATATAACTAAAAATTAAATTAAGGGATTGGGCTAGTTTCTTTTTGTTTTCACGTAGAACCCCTTAAACGAAGTCCGCTACATATGAATACAGAAACAGATCGACCAGGAGATGAGCACAGTTGGTTCAAATTGGAATGCCGATTGTTTGTTGAAAAATTCGACCGCCAAATTCAACAAAAGATGTTGTCTATGAAAAAATCTAACATGTTTGTAATTTCATCTTCAGAATACTTTATGTCAGAATCAAAGTGGTTCTTAACGAAATAAGCCTTTTCTCCACCTAAAACTAGAAATTCATGCCTGCGTGTGCCATTTTTCTTGAAAAAACATTGACTAACTAGTTGTTTCAATCGATATTTTAATTGAGAATGTAGTATGGTAATATAGAGTGTACAGAAGTCGAATGTTTTATACTGTTGCATGTAGCCAAAGATTTTGATTTTAGATCCAGTCATCCTTTTACAGTGCAGTCAAATTGGTTCTCCTCTGAGTCCCGCCCCATCCCTATTTGAATTGTTTGATAAATTGTTGAACTGTTTCTCGTCCTGAAGAAGCATGATATATTTGCCACTGGACGTTAAGCAAACAATAAATCAATCATACCACTTATACTACTATTCTTAGTATTTCGTTAATACACGTGGTTATCTTTATTATTCGTTGACACAAGTGTATCTGTTTACTTTCGATACCATTTCATTGGTCCTTTAAGCTCCTGGTGTCACTTTTAATGGGAGTTCACATTGCTAGTGCTTTATTTTCTGTGATGTCTTGTTCTAGTTTTGTTTAGTTTATTATGCGTTTTGTATTCTTTTAGCTATACATGTATCCTTGTGGCGTTTCTTTGTTGTGTTCCGTTCTCCTGACTTTGTTTTTTCCTTGGGGTTCGAATTTGTGGACTTTTCTTACTGTTTTGTCGCTTCGGTATTCTTTTGCCGATATTTAAGACCTATGCGTATTTGGTTCAGAATAAATTATTGTTGCACGGATTTTTAAAGCGAGAAAAAATTCTTCGTTAAGAAAATAATTCTTTATACTGTTCGACGCTTAGCCCTCAGAGCCGTTAGCCCCTCCCCGACCCTTGAATGCAATTGTATGTCAGATGTAATGTGTGATATTATATAATTATATTTTGAATATTGGTGGATGTTATTTTGTCGTTGTAGACACAAATACAGTGTCGTAACGGTCAGTGCAGTGCCATTTCAATTGATAACCTTCAATTGTTTATAATTTGTTAATTGAATATATAATAAAAAGATGCACTTCTGGCGAGCTGTTCGCATAATAATATGGTGTTGTTCGTTTGTTTAAGTTATTAATGTGTTATGTTCGTTTTAAGTCAGCCAGTTCGTTAAATGTGTTGATACAAATATACGTAATATTGACATTACACTGGATTTCGTTATGTATCTTTATAATACTTACTTAAGGAATACTGTTGATCTGAATTCACAGAATAACAAGCATTCTGAAAGTATTGCTGGGCAATACAAAGTCCCTTACCAGCTTGAGCTATCAGAAAACACGCAAAATCTCCTTAAGTCCGCGAACCATAACTCTGCAAAAAAATCATTCGAACGAAATGAAATTCGAAATTGATCTTTAACTTTTCATGGTAAAACTATAAACCAAATATCAAATCAATATCTTCAGACATGACGAAAAAAGTTCGGAAAACTGATTATTTGCGTGAATTTTTTAAGTCTAAGGACCATAACTCTGCAAAAACTCACCAGACCGGAACAGAATTCAAAGTGATTTTTAACGTGTCATGGTAAACTATAAACCAAATATCAAATCAATATCTTCAAGCATGACAAAAAAAAGAGTGCGGAAAACTGATTTGCCGGACTGACGGATGGACAGACCGACGGACGGAGTGCAAACCTATAGTCCCCTTCGGCTTCGCCGATAGGGGACTAATAAAACTCCTAAGTACACTTTATATTATGGTACAGTAGGTTTAGGAGAATATAAATTAATTCATTTATATATTCATATTTCAATTCGGTTTTTACCAGACATTTAACTTAATATTCAATATACTGTTTACATGGCCAATGAAGCGAGCGTAACAATTGATATTCTGTCTCTGTGTTGGTGGGGAAAATATATGAACGTAAATATTACGTTTTTTTTAAATCAAAAGGAATCAGTTTTGTATGAAATGGTGTCATTGTACAAATTGTAGACTTACTTTTGGTAGAACCCAGGATAGAACAATACAGAAGTTCAAAGATCTTCAAATTTTGAACTTTTCATTTCGAGAACTAGAGACATCTGGACATATTGGATTGTCGTTAAACTTTATTTATTTGTAACTACTTCCACATGTCACAAAGCAGTACAAACCACACAACAACATATAAGTAGTTTACAAAATACATCAATTACACGAACACAAGGACTGATGATTGATAAACTTTAACCGATTTGGACCCAATTAATGCCAATTACAGCTTTATAAAGTCTCAAAATTTATACAAAAGTAGGTATTAAATACTCAGGTAAATAAGGGTAATTAGATATTCTTATGATGTCAAGCGGCCTGTTTTAGAATTGGCTGGAGCTGTACTATTTCAGAACGCAATCCATATACCAAACATTTTGCATGTTAGTTGTATGAAATAGTGTATTCATGGTAACCAGAAAAGTATTTCTTGTGCCGATTAGTGTTTCCTACAGTGAGGTTTGATTCCCCTTATTAAAGGTCACACAATAAGTATTCCCACTGTTCCCTATTTGATCGGGATACCTGACGCTTAGCCTTATATTTCGATATAATAAAGTTTTGAAGAAAAAAAAAAAGAAAGAAAGAAAAACAATAACATCAAGTTAATTACCTGATGCCGGATGTTTCCTCATTAGCTTTCTGTTAGGAAATTGTGTGAAGTCTAGAGAACAAGACAATCCTAATGTACAACTCCTGGGGGTTCGTAATATGTAGAAATTCAACAACCTTCCACCGAGCTACAACGGGATGCACAGTGTACACGGGTTCTCACTACGTAACCTCTGGTAACGTCTTCGCTAGAGATCAAACATTTGTTTTATAATGAAATTCGTAGCCTTCGGTTGGGTAAACATGGCGACAGATGCTATAGATATAAAACAAACTGCATTATCTTCTGTTTGAACACGTTTATGTTTCTTTGTTACGATTATATATCTTTTCAGGTAATTAAATCGAGCTCTTTGAGCAATTCACCGCAACAATTCACCTCGCAGAAATTTAAATTGAAAACAATTATAGGATATTTTTCTGAGAGCAAAAATTATTGAATACACTATGAATTATTCACGCATGTTATCTTTTAGTAGATAAAAAATAATTAATATATATATATTATATATAATTTAAAATTGCTGACAAAGTAATCGCAGCATCTACTCAAACAAATGCACTTATATTTTCAGAAATATGTAACAGAATGGGATATTTGTTATCGTAACTTATGTTCAGTCCTATCCCTATGACGTAGTGAGATTTTTCTTCGTCACTACGCTGGGGAACTAGCGAATAAAACTGAAGTCAAACGAAAGTTTAAATTGTTCTATATTAAAATGATAAAAATTCAAAACAATAAAGTAAGTTTTAACAATACAGTATCGTCACTAATGGTTAACTGTCCATTAAATTCACAATTTGGTAATCCAAAATTTCGGTCGTCAAACGGTGTCCGTTTACTTCACTAATCGGTATCCGATTCTCACTACTTAAAACACAGTCTCTCTTTTATACAACTTGGGGGGAATTAAACTTAATGTCCATGGCAATTTGAATAAACCTATCTTAATTTTCACAAATAGAGAATTATACATGTGATAACATATTCCTATTATCTAAATTTTAAAAACATCCGGATTAGGATTAGCACTGATATATCTAATTACATTTAATCTCGAACATACAATAAGCACAAATTATCAAAATAACAAATAGAACACAAGAAAAGATTACCGAAACGAAAGACTTTAAACTTTAGCTGCCAGGCGTGGGAAAAATTTGTCCTTTGAAAATATACGAAAATGTCCACTACGACAACTCCTCCCCACTCCAGCAAGACTCTGTCCCAGAGTCTAATGAAAAAATGGTCTTCCTGTTCTTCGTGCCCATCCGATCCCCCTTTTCGAATTTCTATTTCCGTTGTTTACACGTCCTGGATTGTCACTTTGGTGTTCACATTTATCGTTCCAAAATTTGGTTTCCGTTGTTGAATTTTTTAAAAGACTTCGTAAATGTCTTACTTCCTCAGCTTGTTCTTCACAAAAATTCCTCCATTCTCTGATTTCTTTGTTAAGGCTTATTTTATAGTCTAATTTCTCAACGGCATCGCGATATTCTGCCTTCTGTTCTTCAAGTTCTTCAGTTGATGTTGTAATGTGATTTTCCAATTGTTCAATTTTACTTGTTTGCTTTTTAATTGTTTCTTCCAATTCAAAATATTTTATATCCAAAGCCAATTTTTCATCGACAAGTTCGTTCCATTCTTCCAAGCTTTTTTCCCTATACTCTGTTAGTTCTTTCACCTGAATGTTTAATTTGTCAATCGATTTTTTTATCGTCCGAATTTTGTTTCTTCAGTTTGGAATTTTCCTCTTGCAATTTTTTTATTGTACGCCTGTTTTCAGTATCTTTGTCACCAAGTTCGGTTGCTATATTGTCCAAATATTCAACACATTCCCTGAGGTTTTGATTTTCAAGTCTTAATCCAATGTGCAATTTTGAATTCATTTTTCGAAAGTCCGAATCGTCGATATTGGAAAAGGGGAGAATTGAGCAAACTTTCCTATTGATGAAATTCTGAAGCCTAATTCGGTCTCGCTGAATACTTTTTCTTGATTTTGGCTTCTTTTCTTCACGGCAGTCCTTTGCATAGTGTCCAGGTTTTCCACAACGGTAGCATCTCACGTTTCGAACTGTCATGTTTAGCTTGTTTAGTTGTGAATTTTGTTGGTATTGATTGAATTCTCCATAAATGGATTGTACATACGGCATTCTTTGTCCAGCATACCATACATTCCCTATCGGAAATCCGAAATATCTTTTGCAATTGTATGTCTCCATTGTACTTGTAGAGCTTTTACGGTACCGCGATTTTGCACACAAATTGCTATAGCGGGTAGCAAAATGTTCCGGTTCTAGCACCACTTGACGTAGTAAGTTTTTTTTCGTCACTACGCTGGGGAACTAGCGAATAAAACTGAAGTCAAACGAAAGTTTAAATTGTTCTATATTAAAATGATAAAAATTCAAAACAATAAAGTAAGTTTTCACAATACAGTATCGTCACTAATGGTTAACTGTCCATTAAATTCACAATTTGGTAATCCAAAATTTCGGTCGTCAAACGGTGTCCGTTTACTTCACTAATCGGTATCCGATTCTCACTACTTAAAACACAGTCTCTCTTTTATACAACTTGGGGGGAATTAAACTTAATGTCCATGGCAATTTGAATAAACCTATCTTAATTTTCACAAATAGAGAATTATACATGTGATAACATATTCCTATTATCTAAATTTTAAAAACATCCGGATTAGGATTAGCACTGATATATCTAATTACATTTAATCTCGAACATACAATAAGCACAAATTATCAAAATAACAAATAGAACACAAGAAAAGATTACCGAAACGAAAGACTTTAAACTTTAGCTGCCAAGCGTGGGAAAAATTTGTCCTTTGAAAATATACGAAAATGTCCACTACGACACCTATATACAACTATAACACCTATGTTATGTCCAATTATTTCAAGATATGTCCCTGCAGAAAACCAACACATTAAAACTAAATGAACTAAAAACCATGTAAAACTCGATGCGATACAAAGTCGTCTTTCGTAAAGAGCAGCAAACCCAACTAGACTGAGGCAGTCGGAAACGACAGCTATCCCCCGCACTACCCAAATTTTGTATCCCTGTGCACCTTTTTCACAATTATATCCACAAAATGAAAAATGAAAGAGGAGTTTAGGTCACAAGCTTAAATTCCCAATTTTCAAAATTCAACACCTGTAGGCCGCGAGTTCTGAAAATCAAAATTCTGGGACCTTATTGAACATCTACATATAGTATGTGATAATACTGTATAGAAATTAAATGCATGAAGTGAAAAATGAATGAGGAGTTTAGGTAACAAACTTCAATTCCTAATTTTCGAAATTTGACACCTGTGGGCCCCAATTTTTGAAAATTAAAATTCCAAAACCTTATTGCGCATCTTCATACCATATGTGACAATACTGTATAGAAATTAAATGCCTGAAGTGAAAAATGAAGGAGGAGTTTAGGTCACAAGAAAGTGTGACTGACGGACGGACGGACGGACGGACGGACGGACGGACGGGGGCGATAACAATATCCCCGAACTTCTTCCAAGTGCGGGGAGAAAAATCTCAATCCATTAGACAAACAAACCCGGGAAGACAAATGAACAACCACAAGCAATGAAAAAATAAAATAACAATGAACAACACGAACTCCTACAATCAAAATGCTGGAAAGCAGTGGTGGAAAGATTGCAGCTGTAGTTATGTATAATTTCAAATTGAATTTTATCACACATTTGTTCTTTGTTATGTGAGATCAATTACAGTGAATGTATTCTTTTTTTCCCTAAAATATTGAGGTTTTTTTTTCAAAATCGATGTAAATTCGAGGACATCATTTTCAGTAAGAGTTCAATGTTTATTAAGGCTTAGCTTTTAGGAACAGTCAAGTTTTAGTGTCAATATTCGAAATCTAAGTGGAGGTGTTCGAATGTGACTGAAGTGTGAAATTCAGGTGAAGGTCTCTGACAGCCATGTACCCACCGAGGACTATCTATAGACCAAATACAGTTGGTCTATGTATTGCAATTGCTAAGAAATTGGCATTATCCCAAAATACGAAACAAGTCACTCAAGCATGAAATTGCGGTCAAGGTCAAAAGGCAGATGCCATATTGAATTGTACCCACTAAGAAGTAAAGCCAAGAAATACCAAAGGGACACTCGAAGGAGAGAAAAATCGTAACAACCGACAAACCCCGGAGAACAACCAAGACAAGACCAAAACAATGCATGCACTACAATTAAAAACTAAAAACACATGAACAACACGGACCCCACCGGGGGCAGAACTATCTATTGACCAAATATGGTGGGTCTAGGTATTACATTGCTGAGAAATGGACTTACCATGAAAATGTGACACAGGTCACTCAACCATGAAATTGAGGTCAAGGTTAAAAGGTAAACCACAACAAAATAAAATCTACCATTAAAAGTTAATGCCGTTGAGTTTAATGTCGAATCTTGGTAAAATGATGATTGGACTTTGAAGATCATTCATTTTGGAGGAGATTCAGGACAGATATGAAATAAATTATCACATGTAAGTATTTTTAATTGATTTTAATCGTGGAAGGGGTAGGAAATCCAAAATGGCGGCCTGTATCCCTTTAGGATTTTTTAGTATAAGGACGTGGATAGTGTATAGCACATTGATAATAAACGCAGAATATTCGTTGTTATAGTAAATGTTTATTAAAAGTACTTATGAAATAAGACAACAACAACAACAAAAAATAAAATAAAATAGAAAAGAAATAAATATCCTGAAGTCGGGCCCCTGTGGGTTATGACAACCATTCGAACTTTCTTGTCACCAACACTTTCTGTTATTAAATCATAATTTTACTTCGCATGACATAAAGGTAATTTACATTAAAGGTGAGGAAAAACAGGACCCATGATACATAAAGTATACTCTCAAAGCATATGCCCATATTGGTCAATCAATTTTTCCCAAATTAAGTTAAGAGGGGGTGGGGGGGGCAGTGAAAAAACTATGTGAATTAAGTTTTTTATCCTACATTGAACTTTTGATCTCGTCCCTAAAACTTGAAGATTTCCACATTGTTGCGATTGTTTGCACGTGTAGTTTAGTAAATAATCAATTGAGCATGCGCGAATCTTTGTAGTTAAATATGAAAAAGGAATAAAAATTTCATCTTTCGGGAAGACTTTCATAGATTGATTTAAAAGTATTTAAATTTGAATTTATTTTATTCATTTATTTAATTCATTCTACGTCGTTGTATGGTCCATTTTTCTATTGATCATGTTGATTTATTTATACGTACCAAAGGAAGACACCTATAACATCGAAATTATCATGCTATTCTATTCAATACACAAACAACGCCGCACAGAATGTTAAAGAGTTGATACACATGACATGAATTTCAGGTACGTATTACCCAAAACATTAATAAATCGTGCATAACAACATTTGTATAAAATAAGATCGTGTGTTGAAATTGCTAAAAAGAGTTAAAACTGACGATTCATGTCTATCAACAGAGGCTGTTAAAAATTTCCGATCCCTGCATAAAACATTTAGATTCCGAAAGCGAATGCCCGAGTTATATTAATAGATAATCTTAAAGTATTTTTTTCAAATAATGGGTAATAATCGTCAAATTTGTAAATGCGCAATTAGTTTTGACAATGAATTAATTTAAAAAGTAAATACGGGAAGGTGTTTCTCGTAGATTCATTATGATAGATAAATTCATCCGTCGTCTGCGTTGACTTCATTTTAATTCCTTGGTAATTCCGGTAAACGATAAAGTTTTATGTAATTTAAAAATATTAGTTCAGATATTATCAACATGATCAACAAAAATAAAGTTACGTACTCGTAATTCAAAAAATGCTGTCATCACTGGAACTACATTTTATGTACTAATGTCCGATGGTTTTGGAGGCCGATGGCATATGAACGATTTGCAATCTTTCCAAAAAACCAGGAGTGAACTCGGGTGCTCAATGACTATACTAAGGTTGTGAGTTCAAGGTAAGCGGGCTTTGTGTTTTTGCATTTGATCTACCAGTGAAATCGAAACTAAATAATAACAAGACCTAAAAGTATCGACAAACCACTGTTAAATGACATTCAACTAATTTCCTCATGCATCGTTCATAACAAAAGTATCAATAAATGTATGTGTCAAGTTTAGTCTTTCCTTGTGGTGGTACTGCAAAAGAGAATTCCACTGAAGCTCCATTACAATTACACTGTCTTTATTACTAAAAGTTGATAAATATTGACTATTTCCGATTGCGCATTCGTTCTTCGCTTAATTCTATCAAAGTGCTTGAATCAGAGACCACCATAAAGAAGCTCAAATCCTCCGTCGAAACATTTCACTTGAAAAAAAACACGTATCGTTATTCAAAAAGGGTTTATACAATAGAATGTTGTGACTACTAACGTTTATAATTGCGTCAAAGACTTTTTTTATTAAGACTGAGGCTGTAAGACTAGTAAGAAATGGGAAATTTACAACTGGAAAATTAAAATTGTCATACATGTTTTCTTTAAATAATAATTTTTAGAAATTCATCCTCTTGAAATTTAATTTCAGTCGTCTCAAGCGTGAAACTTCCCTACTTCTCAGACTGAATGGACCAGGGAAATGTCAAATTTTGCGCCAAAAACGTCATTCCATTGTGCTGTCATGAAAGTAGTTCTTATTTTGTTTACCGTGGCGTTAGGAGAGACATACGCCACAATTTAATTGTTACACCATGAATAAAAAGCACTGAAGGCAAGGGTTATTTGTTATTGTTAAACTATAGCTGTTGTGCGAGGATGGGATCTTTTGTCTCTTTAATTACATGTTAACAGGAGAAGATGATCTGCAGAACTGTGGAGTAACTATCGATGTGACAACTGAAATCTCCAAAGTCCCAAAAGAATCACACAAAACTGTGTGTGTGTTTTTAAATATATGAATGTCAATGTTTTTTTATGAAAAAAGTCGAGTGGTTTGCATTAGCTATTACTGTAGAAGTACATAAGAAAAAGTACAGGAACCTAAAATTGACTTTTTTAAATCAAAGCGAACATTGCCTTATTTTACGTAATTGAGCTTGGTAGAAAACACTGTTATATTTACAAATGAGTTAATGTTAAAAAAATCTTCACATTTCAGTGGCATACATGACGATATTGCAATTAACCTTTATTCATTTGCAATAATAACACCCATGTGGATCAAAGGCAATATGTACAAACAAACTTTACAGATACACAAACACAAGGATTGGTCCGGGGGATTGGTATATATTATCTGCATTTTGACAGCTAGATATCGTAAAATATCATCCCGTGAGCCAGAATATGAAGCTTGGGACAAGTGAGCCCCTACCAAATCACCATTTATCACAGTAGATCCCTATATTAAATGCAAAAAAAATGATACTAAGTGTTGTTCAATATATTATACTATACCAAATCAGGCAAATGAAATAAACTCATAGGTTGAAGTGACCTTAGAAAATAATCCAGACAGAGCTCGGTTCTTTGTATTCAGAGCTCTTAAAGTTCAATTTAGCATTTGTAACAAATAAAAATGTTGAATGAGAAAATATAATAAAATCCAGTATAAGATGATACTTCTATTTCAACATTCTTTGTTTTGAGAAAACCACGGGAGAAAAAATGATAAAATTTTAAATGTTTTTTTTCTTATTTGCTTAACAGTTGACGGTTACTTGTGTTGGTGGTTTAAGGTGGAGGCCTATAGATATAACTTTTTTTTTACCCAATGAATTTTTCTAAAATTTTGCATAAACATACTTTGCATTGACCTCTTTCAAAATTTGATAAATAAATAGCATGTCACCAGGTTCGTTTCCATGGTAACTGTATCCAAAGTTGGAATTTCCATTGTATTAATAAATACATACCCGAAGTAATAATTATGGATTTTTTTAGAGCCTTTGAAAGTAAAATGAAAGTTTGTTTTGCCAAATAATGGCATTGGTAAGCATATCTATTAATTTCTGACCTAATGCATAGCGACACACAAAAGAACGAAGATTTCTGTAAAAATTTCTGTATTCCTTGAATTTCCAAAAAATTGGTTCAATTATTTTTATTTTATTTTTGACATATGATAGTCCAAACAATGTGCTTTCAAATAATAAACAGAAATATATGGGTCACCAGACTATTTTGGGAACTATACACATGTTTGTTACCCCACGGAAACAGAAATAAATGGCATTTTCTGTCTATATTTATAATTATGTAAGTATTCGGGCCATTAACTATATTATAGTCAAAACTATAAAACATTATTCCCATCCTAAAATAGTATGCAATCATTCTATAATAAAGAAATTAAATCAATAAACCTGAAGAAAAATGAAAAAAACCATAGTTCACAAGCTTAAACTGACAATTTTTAAAATTTGACCTGAGTGAGCCTCCTGTTTAAAAATCGATAGTCTTAATCCATATTGTGCAACTACATATAGTGTAGGACAATACCATATATAAGCAAAATAAAAGAAAACTTAGTCACAAGCTTAAGTTGAAAATTGAAAATTTCAACACCTGTTGACCCCAACTTTTGAAAATTAAAGTTCTATAACCTTATTGCACATTTGCATATGGTGTTTGACAATAGTGCATAGAAATAAATGCATAAATTGAAAAACAAAAGACGACTTTACATCACAGTGAAGCTTAAATTGATAGTTTTTTAAAATTCGACACCTGTGGGCCCACATTTTAGAAAATAAAAATTCTAAAACCTTAGTGCGCATCTGTATATGGTGTATGACAATGCTGTATAGAAATAAAACGATAATTGAACCAGAGGATCCAAGGAGCTTTATTGATCACCTGATAGTGCATTGACTATTATATATAGCGACCAGTTACCACAGGGTTAAAAGTATGGCTGTGGTGGCCATCTTGGTTGATAGTTGAACGTATTTATAATTTTTTATGAACAATTATTTATTTGTATAAACATATATATTTTTTTATGAACAATTAAGGAATTTTATGAATCAATATTTTGATTTTATGAATCAATATTTTGATTTTATGAATCAATATTTTGATTTTATGAATCAATATTTTAATTTTATGAATCAATATTTTGCTTTTATGAATCAATATTTTGATTTTATGAATACATATTTTGTTTTCATGAATACATATTTTATTTTCGTGAATACATCTTTTGTTTTGAATACATATTTAATTGTTATGAAAAATTATTTTTTTTATTTGCAATTATTTGATTTTATGAACATATGTGAATTTTTTTATGAACAAATATTCATTTATGAACATATATTGATGTTTAATGCATATATATTTTATTTTATGAACACATATTTTGATTTACTGAATAAATATTTTGTTTTTATGAACATATATCCGTTTTTACAAACAATTTTTTAATTTTATGAACATATATTTTGTTTTTTTTTTTGTGAATATTGCAACGTTTCATACGCCATAGGCAGTGTTACTGTAGATTATGTTTTACTCTCTCCTAGTGTTTTGTCTGTAATTACTGATTTTGAAATTGACGATTTCAATCCTATGTATAATAGAATTCACTTTACCTGATCTGCTCTCGAATGCAAACATCAGCAATAAAATATTATTCATAAGTCAAATGTAAATCTCCCGTTAACTGGAGCATAGAAAAGGTTGATGAATTTATACAGGAAATTAATGATGATCCATATAATACACTTACACATATAAACACTGCTTTACATGATATTCACGACAATACACAAGTTAAATAGTCTCGTCAGTACCTTTATGTCTAATAATACCGTTTTTAGTCCAGCACTGGTAGTTTTGATAAAAACTATCCGTTTTGGAGTATTGTTGACACGACTATCTGTTGAGATAAAGTACCCCCAATCTGCAAATAGTTCCTATGATATTAAAAGGTTATGGTTATATATACACTAACTAGACGAATGTCAACAAACGTTGAACACCTGTAGTAAAAATGATTTGTGAGATGCTCCAAAACAGGAGAAAGATCCGGATCACGTGTTGCGAATTTGTCAACAGGATGGGGGGTCGATTAGAGTTTGCTCTGTCGTTTTCGACTTTGACATTAAAGCAGCTATTTGAAGGAACACGAAAGATAATTTTTTGAAAGCAAAATAAAATAACGATGCCGAAAGTATGACGTAGTATTATGTTTTTTTATTATTAAGTCTCCCAATTTAAAAGACGATCAGCTGTCATATTTAGAAAAGGGGGGGGGGGGGGGGCTTTATCCACCCTCTTAAACTCCTTTACATTCAAATAACTATACAATGGTTGAGATCTCAACTCTGAACGTATTTTGTTTCTCCTTATAACAACACGCACATTCATTGATGTATGAGGGGTACCTAGGATTGGTCTTTATATACTGAACCGCAAAAGAAACGTCGCTTTTTCAAAATGTTAGCAAAATTCAAAATAAATATTAATTAATGATTTTTATATAATCAGTATTACGATTACATCACCAGGTAAGATTAAATTACCTGTGAATTAAATTTTCGGTTGAATAATTTTCAGTTGATATCGTAGAGCGACCGTACCTAAAACCGCTCGTGGGACACATTTGGCGGTAATTTTTCTTAAATCTTAAATGTTCGTGAAATTCATGCTCCTTTATGGGTATAAAAGGCCGGAGAAAATTAATGAGTGTTAGTATCAGTGTTGACACAGAAGCTATGCCACGTCTGACTCCACAACAGAGAGAACAGGCCATTGGTCGATTGGATGCTGGGCAATCTGCCAGAGTTATTGCCAACGACTTCAACTGTGCTGTTCGAACAATTGAACGTCTACGGACGCGGTACAATGCAACAAACAGCACAAATGACCGTCCACGGAGTGGTAGACCCCAAGTCACTACCCCTAGACAGAAGAGAGGCATTGTTCGTCACCATTTGATGAATCGGTTCACCCCAGCTGCCGAAACTGCCAGAAACACTGTTGGAACACATGGACGACCCATAAGTGATGATACGGTTCGTCGGCGATTAGCTGCTAGAAACATGAGATGTCCCCGTCCAGCAAGAGGACCTATTCTTACTCCTCGACACCGTCAAGCTCGTCTTCAGTGGGCCACTCAGCGACAGAATTGGCGAAATCGACAATGGCGTAACATCATCTTCTCTGACGAAAGCCGTTACTGCATTTCAACAGCCGATGGCAGAACCAGAGTGTGGAGAAGACGCGGGGAACGTTACGAAGACAGCTGCATTCTGGAAACAGACGCGTGGGGAGGACCTAGCATCATGGTATGGGGTGGAATCGGCCTTCACGTTAAACTTGGTCCAGTCATCTTTCAGAACCTTGGCCCAGGCAGAGGAAATGGCGTAACAGCTGCCCGTTACATCGACCAAGTCTTGACACCCCATGTTCAGCCCCATTTCGCACGTCATCAAAACAAGACTTTCCAACAGGACAATGCACGTGCGCATACCGCAAGAGCCACAAGAGACTTCCTACAGCAGAATAACGTTAATGTTATGGATTGGCTGGCTTTGAGTCCAGATTTAAACCCTATTGAACATTTATGGGACGAAGTTCAAAGACGGTTGAATAATGAGCAGCCAAGTCCGACAACTGCAGCTGAACTTTCACAAGCGTTTCAGAGAGTATGGGCACGTATTCTGATGGCGTTTATTAATCGACTCATCAACTCCATGTACCGAAGATGTGCCGCAGTAATTGGTGCCGGTGGAGGACATACACGTTATTAACGGACGTGGGAGCACAGCATTGAAAACATGTGACGTTGCGACAATTGTGACGTTTTTGTGAACATTGTAACCAAAAGACTGTAAATTATTCATTAAATTTTGTAAAATTTAATTTAAAATATATAAATGTCACTTTGAAATAAATGTATGTGAACATGTCATTTTGTGCGACGTTTCTTTTGCGGTTCAGTGTATATTTGAAAACATCGTGATTCCCACTCTATGATTATACTATGTTGTCGGGTAATTCGGCGCAGCCTTTAATTTGGCGCATTCAAATCATGTTAATGCGCCGAATAGGATAATGCACAGAATTACCCGAAATAACTGTATCTGAATTTTGAGTATCCTTTAATTTGTGAATTTTAGTTTCAGTACTTTTAGTATCTTCTTAAAGTTATGCAAAATGGTAGAGATTTTTTTTTATAAAGGACCCAGTGAACAGTTATACATCTGTTTGTAGTAATTCAAAATCAATTGCTAATAAGTATGTCTGACATAATCCATTTACATCCATTTTTTTTAATTCGCGAAAAAAAAATTGATTCCTCTTTTTAAAAATCCTCTTTACAAATCAACTAAATGTTAATGCGTGTTACAGTGGGATGTTAGCATCAGTGCTGGACAAAAGCACTTCGTGCTATGTTTGGTACAAAAAAACATGGTAGACCACCTTTCAAAACAGACAAATATTGGTTTAACAGGGAATGTAAAGAGAAAAGAGATGCATTTCATCGAGCAAAATACAAATATAACTTCGACAATTCCGTCTAAGGTAAAGAAGATCTCAAAAATACAGCCTAGGAATTTAAAACGGTTTTAAATCAAAACTTTCAAAAGCATCAACAAAAAATGTGCTGCTGAATTACGAAGACATTCAAAATCTGACGCAAAAGCCTGCTTAAGAACACTTAAAAAATATTCAAACACTATTGAAATGTTTTATGATTACTTAAAGAAAACTGAATCATTATGAAGCTGCTGATGCTGGTGATAATATTGAAATAGAGTTTAATGCCATCTGTGATAATCACGTGTATGATTCAATCCTGAATGGAGAAATAACGCAGGGAGAAATCACAGATGCAATTAAAAATCTAAAAAATCACCATTACTGGATAATGTTTTAAATGTCTACTCCAGAACTGATACATAAAAATTGCAAAAACTTTAACATTGTCTTGGACACTGGAATTATTCCTGATAATTGGACTATTGGTGTAATAAAACCAGTTTACAAGAACAGGGGAAATACTATGGACCCTGATTACCTTAATTACATTAATTAGCTGTTTGGGGAAACGTTTCACATCTATTATAGATTAACTTTTTTTGCAAATGAAATTTCGCTTATTTCGTTTAATCAATCATGCTTCCGAAAGTACTGATAATATATTTGTTTTACATGGCTTAATATCTATTTACCAATGTTTTGATAGAAAATTATTCTGTACCTTTGTTGACTTCCGCAAGGCATTCAACAGTGTGTGGAAAACATTACAAAATAGCGGAATAAAAGGTATAATATCAAATCATGTGTTCAATATAACAATCGCCAATCTGATTTGTTTCCTTGTCTTACTAGTGTAAGAAAGGGAGAGAAATTGCCCCTTTTCTTTTTTTCAACTTTTTTAAATGATTTAGAGCAATTTTTTACTGCAAGACCTTTAGAATTAGTCATGGAAGGAAAAACGTCAGACAGAGTTAAATATGTACATGTAAATTAAATTATTTGGGATATTGTGTGCTGATGATACTATTATTTTAGCTGACTGTACAAGGTATGCAAAATGCATTGGATATGTTTCAGTCTTATTGTGAAGCATGGAAACTAGAATATTAATAATCATGATTTTTAGTAAGCGTACAGTACAACAAACTTTTTGAATTTAGACTGCAAGGACAAATTTTAGAAGTGGTTAATTCATATTTTTATGTTGGCTTGATATTTCAATGTGATGGTAATTTTTCTGAAGGAAAGAAAAAACAAGTCAATCAAGCACAAAAATCTTTATATAGCATTTATAAAAATATAAGAAACCAATCTATTCCAATTGATTTACAGCTCAAACTTTTTGGTTTTATGGTTGAACCAATAATGTTGTATGGAAGTGAAATTTGAGGATTTGAAAATATGAAAATTATAGAACAATTCATTCGAGTTTTCGTATAAGAATTCTTAAAGTCATGTCTACAACTCCTAATTATGTGGTATATTGTGAATTAGGTAGATTTCCATTAGAAATAAATGTGAAAATAAGAATGTTATCTTTTTTTAAAAAATTTATATAGTGAAAAAGTAAGTAGTAAAGTCAAGAAATACCAAAGGGATATTCGAAGGATGGAAAAATCGAAATAACTGACAAACTCAGGAGAACAACGAAGACAAGACAAAAACAATACATGCGTTACAATTAAAAACTAAAAACATAGGAGCAACATGGACCCCACCAAAACCCCGGGGGTATACTGAGGTGCTCCGGAAGAGTAAACAGTCTCTGCTTACTGCAAGTTATATGTACATTTTGATATTTAGTTTAAAACAAAGTGGTCATTGTACTTTCAAATGGCTTGATTTATAGAATCTATTTTTAATGATACTGGAATGGGATATGTGTTTGCCTACCAAGATAATAATTATTAAACAAATTTTACAAGATCAGTTTATTCAAAAATGGTATAATGAATCTCAGTTATCTTCACGTGGTCAATTTTATTCCAGTTTTACAGAAAATTTCTGTCTTAAAAAATATTTTTTTTATAAAAATTACCAGAAAATGGTAGAATTTGGTTAACAAAATTACGTATGTCTAAATTAAAACTTCCAATAGAAACTGGACGTTGGTACAACATTCCTGCTGATGAACGTAATGGATGTATAGGAGACGAATTCCATTATATGTTTGTTTGTAAGTCTCCAGATTTAATATCTTACAGAGAGAAATTGATACCTAGATATTATTTAACTCTTCCATGTAAACAAAAATTAATAGGTCTTTTAACTTACTGTAATGTCACTTTAAAAAAAAGTTGCTTCATTTATTAGAAAACTTGCTAATATATTGTAATGAATACCTGTTCATTTCATCATGTTGATTATTTGATTTTTTATATGTATCTCATGTTACACATACTGTGTCTGAGCGTTTTTTTAATAAAATCTTGAACCAAGTCAGACTATCCTGACTCTCTGCTGTGTTTATGTTTGTGTTTTGTGCTCTTTTATGTTATTATTTTTTCCGGAGTTCTGTCAGTTGGGTTGCTTTGGCTGTTTGGTATGCCATTGTTGATCTTTCTTGTTATCATTATACCCCCGCTTTTGAATAAAGTATTCGTTGTGTCCGTCCATCCGTCCGTTCATCCGACCTTTGTATCTGCAACTCCTCCTAAACTACTGTATGAAATTTGATGAAACTTTCAAAGGATCTTTATTACATGATGCCATAGTGCACCTCCTATTTTAGATTTTGATCTGATGAATATACACATACCAAAACATGGACTTTGACATTGATTGTGATAGGGGTACCATGATGCCATCCGCAACTCCTCCTAAAACACTGAATTGAATTTGATGAAACTTTCATAGGATTTTTATTACATGATGCTGTAGTGCACCTCCTATTTTATATTTTGATCTGACCAACATTTGGGGTTTCCCATACCAACACATGAACTTTGCCATTCATTGTTATAGGGGAACCATGATGCCATCCGCAACTCCTCCTAAACCACTGAATGGAATTTGATGAAACTCATCTCACTGCTGTTGGAGTTTTCCTATCCAAAATATTGACATTTCCTTTCATGTATCTTATTTAAGACGGGGGTATCAAGTATACAGTGAGCTTTGCTCACAGTATTTCTAGTTTTGTTGTTTATCCATACAAAAATCCTGTAAGGAATGGAGACATATTGTTTCATTCCGTATTCTTATTATATCATAAATATTTTCTGTTTTTTCTTTATTATGTAATTTAAATAGACACTCTTATTTTTTTCTATTTTTGATAGAAGATATAAAATAATAAATATTGCAACATAATATTCTTGCAGCTGCTATTCACACACAATTTTCTCACAATTAAATAAGAAAACCCTTCATATGCTCCTTGTTCGGAGTACATAGACGTTTGCGATTCCATCATGGGTCTAATGTATGATGAGAAGTAACTCAACAATCAATGTGAAAACATAGCCATAGTCATAGACAAATAGCTCTGTTACACGTTTTATTCTGTTATGTGTTTTGTACAACAGAAAAGATTGTACCTTTGATATTAAGCCATGTAGTCTTCAGAGCTAGTTCGTATTTATGATACAAAATTGGCTATAAAATACAACAAATACATTTGTAGATCATTACATGTCATTCTCTACATCGGGCCTGGTTTCATCCCTTGATCCAGTTGGTACCATGGGCTAAAGCTACAGAAGTCTCAGGATGATGCCAGAATCGATTTGGAAAATTTCACATTTTTATTATAAATATATACATTAATTATAGCCTGATATCTCGTATTTTGTATGGTTGTTTGCTTTCAAATATTGTAAATTCAGAAAATATTGCGTGCATTTTTTATTGCGATTTTGTCATTTTAGACCAACATGTGATTTTCATTTTTGCGATATTTTGGAAAAATCCCGCTTCATTCATATAAAAAATTCCGAAATGCGAGTTTAAATTATTGCGATTACAACTCTGTCGCATTTTTCGCAATAATTTCCGAATTTACAGTATAGACAATAATAAAAGTTCTCGATAATTTTTTACAGCTGAGTATTAGGGAACCTTTCAGTGTTTGCCTTGTGTCATCTAATCGTTGATGGTCATATACCGACATGTTAATATTATATACATGTACTAGTATATTAACACACATTTTCATTTCCTCATTTGAATTTCGAAAAAACTTTCAGAACATTCTGTTTTCTATAATTTCTTACTTAAAAGCAAGCTGGTCTTTTATCTCATTAATAATTTTCAGATGTTCCAAAAATAACACAGTAAAGGCAGGAAATGAATGGTACTGTACCATACATCGACAGGTTTCATTCAAAACAGCGGAAATATTAAAGGTCAATTTGTCATTTGATCAAGAACAATAGGAAAATCATGTGCTTCGCTTTCCTTCCCGACATCTGCGGGTGATATAAATATATCTAAATGGACATAAGTACGCACTATTATAAGCTCTTTGACGAGTTACCACTAAAATAAACCCAGGTAAGAATTATTTTTATTATTTATTTATTTTATTCTTATTCTGATTTGCCATCAATTCCATGGTTAATTAATAAGATAAAAACAAATTGCAAATGACATTTAATTGCATTTTAAGTGGATTAACTGGAGAGGCGACGGGAAAATGGAAATAATTTAAGTGGATTAACTGGAGAGGCGACGGGAAAATGGAAATAATTTAAGTGGATTAACTGGAGAGGCGACGGGAAAATGGAAATAATTTAAGTGGATTAACTGGAGAGGCGACAGGAAAATGGAAATAATTTAAGTGGATTAACTGGAGAGGCGATGGGGAAATGGAAATAATTTAAGTATACATGCAATATTTGTTTAAAACTAAGACTGTGATTGGAAGTGACATGGCTAATTATTGTTGTACATTTTTAATGATATTTTTTTTTGTCCTCTAACTGCAAAAATTCTACTCCACAAGAAATAATCAATATTTTGTTATCATTATAGGAAGATTCTACATTTGTGCAATATGTATTTTAACAACAAACAAGCATCAATAGACCATCCCGTGGATTTAAACTGGTGCAGTAAATGTATACAGCAACCTGTCCATATATCAAACCAGCTGTGCGTAAATCATTTAGCAGCGAACTTCGATGGTCTGTCTTTACGTGGAAACCATGGCAGCGAGTCGCCTAAATTAAGTTTTGATTTGTTGTCTAAGTTTGAAATTGACCAAGACCTTTGTTTTGACACGCCACCTGAACAAAAAGACGACGTTAAATCAACTACTGCAGGAATTACAGATATGACGTACACCGACGATAACCATTTTATCATATGCTGCTCTGGGACACGATCAATACAGCCTCGACGATCTAGGTCATATGAAATGTTTTACTCCAAAATGCTACTGAAATATTCAGAAAAAGGAAAATATGTTTCGCAATGTCAGCTTGAAGGCACACCAAGAAAGATATGTATCCTTCCTTCCAAGCAGGAAGCAGTAGTCACACTTCAGGGTAAGATTCAGTTCGTTAATTTAGCGGAATTATCTGCAGGGAGGTCTATGTTGGTCGGTTCTGACTGCAACGGTATTGCGGTCGTTAACCGAATGATTTTCGTAGGCGACACGGGGAAAATACACGTACTGGATCAAATCGGACGTCTCTTTAAGACCATAGAAGTGGCATGTACTCCGTCGACTATACATCCAAACGTCGACGGACGTTTGTATTGTACAACTGGATCTTCTCTCTTCTGCCTGGCCCAAGATGGATCCTTTGTGTATTCTTACAACTCGTCATCTCTTGGTGCAGTCAATGCCGTTACATCCGACAGCCACGGAAATATTTATGTAGGGGGATCTGAATTGCAAATGTTCTACCCATACAAAACGAAACTTGATACAATTTTTCACAAGGAAGACGAAGTTGGTTTAATCAGAGCAATATGTTTCAATTTCGATTTCACAAAGATGTTCGTTGCATGCAAGAATGGAATTCAAATAGCCATTTATACATGTAAATAAAACGATTAAAAATATGGACACATTCTTTGTATAGTTTTTCTGCCGTTTTGGTTATATGAAAGTTACAATTTTATTGAAGGACAAAACGTTTATGTAAATGTTTAAATAAAACTTTCCCATTTGTGATTTTAGTTTGTGTTAATAAGCAAAAGCGAATATTGAGATGAACAAACAAAATAATAATTGTCATATTGCAGTAATACAATTCAAAAACGAACGCCAGTGTGAGGCCTACTGATTAATACTACAAACATCTCATCGTCTCCGTATTTGTTGCGCACAGAAATGTGTCTATATAAAATAATTCTAAGGGTAAAATATTCTTGAAAAGGTGTAATACGTGCCTAAAAATTAAAAAAAAAACATTTAATTCAAGACGGGGCACAATCTAGAGCATTTCCGGAATACTCTCAAAAACAAGAGAGTCGTATAAAATTTCCATTAAAAGACTGGCGGAATGCCTAAATAATTCTCACATTTTGAAAATGAAAGTTGAAGGGTTTATTATGCTCTCACCAACCAGAACTCCATAACTGAATGTTTATTTCCTTCTTCAAAAATATATTTCTATGAATCGTAAGTACTAAACATGATATACTATCTGATTTCCTAGGTTCTCGGCAAAACAAAAAAGGGTAACAGGTCATCATATTCGCATTATATTTCCTGTAATAAGAAAATATGATGAGACAAGCTGATTAAGGTCAGCTATATATATTTCACAATTGCGATTGGCTACATTTAGGTCAGCCTCGAGCTTGGTATCACTGACTTTGGTATTACACTGCAATACACTTAAATGTTCGACACAATAATATGACAAAACTGTTTGCGATGAATAAGAAATGGAACGGTCAGTTTCCTATTTAGCCTCGAGGTCGGTATCACTGACTTCGGTATCACGCTGAAATAAACTTAAATTCGCTCCAGCTTGGCGAAAGGATGTTCGACACAATAATATGACAAAACTAATTGCAATGAATAAGAAATGGAACGGTCATTTTCATTCGTCGATTCAACCGGTCGGCCTCAAATAATGGCCTAATAAAGCCGCTCTATCTTTTTTCCGATTTTGAAAATTGGTCCCAATTTAAAACTGTATTGCACTACATAGAGTAGTGATAATTCAGCATTCCCCGCATATTCAGGACGAGATATTTTCATGTGACCCCAATTATGAACTTATATTGACATGCTCATTTTGTGGAATTTACATGTACATACAAAATCAGGCTGCATATATACATGCAAAAGTTATTTATAGCTGTTTTACGGTCCTTCTGTTCTTAAAGGTTTCATATTTTTTCTTAGGACATTTGAATTATAAGCAAAACCTAGGAAATTCAGTACAGAAACGATAATCGTACGCACCAAATTTGATATCTTTTTGTAAAAATCAATATCTTCTTTTAGTAAAAACTTTCAAGTCCACTTGTATAACAAGTCACAATCTATTTCGTGAAATCAACAAGATACAATTCTATTGAGCCAATACATTTTCAGCTAGCAAGACGGATTAGATATAATCATTTTCTGTATTTAATTCTCTGTTTGCTAGATTTTAACAAAATTCTGTATTAATTTCTTTGATACATTTTGGACTATGTAGAGGATATTCAGGGAATAAAAACGAGTATGCGCTTTACAGTAAATAAATGTCTTTATTCAATACAATTCAACATGGGCGTAATGGTAGCGATTCTCTGAAAAAATACAAATATTCACAAATTATAAAACCAATATAACAAATTCTTATAAACAGATTGACAATACATACAGATTTAGATTTCAAACAGAAATAGTTTACCATAAACCTTTGTACAATCAAATAAAAATATAAAGTCTAGTTTTTTCATGTTAAACTACGAAATTAAATAAATTAAATATACAGTCTGGTAAAATATAATCTTATATAACAACAATAAATGAATAAACATACCGATTTTTTGGCCTTTCCCTATAAATAATTCCTCTCTATAATAAAAGCGTCTGTTCAAGTTTGTTCTCAAAGCGTCCATACAAGACGTTGCTAAAGTGGACGTAATAATATGACAATGAAAAACGGGAAAACGTTACAAACGTTTCCCGCGGATTTGACGTTATGAAAAAAGTTAAGAATTACAAAGTTACAAAGTTAAAAATAAAAAACTAGAGGCTCTCAAGAGCCTGTATCGCTCACCTGGATTTAACTTTTCACCTTGAGCAGACCTAAAAATTTAAGTGTTGCAGTCAATTTGGCTGGTTTTTCTATAGGATTCTGTGTTAAACTAATTTCAGCTGTGGCAGCCATCTTGGTTTAGTCCAGGTCAACAGATACATTTCTAAAAGAGAACCATTTAAGGACCATTTCTGCTAAGTCTTGTTCCAACTGGCTAAGCGGTTTCAGACAAGAAGATTTTTAACTGAATTTTTCTATAGGATCCAATATTTAACAAAGTTCGGTGTGGCAGCCATCTTGGTTGACAATCCACGTGATCGGACATATTTCTGAAAGAGGATCTCCTAAGGACCAATGCTGCCAAGTCTGGCTCCAATATGTCAAGTGGTTTCAGACAAGAAGATTTTTCAATTAATTTTTCCATAGGGCCCTATGTTAAACTAAGTTCTGCTGTGGCGGCCATCTTGGTTGACAGTCTGGGTCGTCGCACAAAAATTCTGAAAGAGGACCATCTAAGGACCCATTGCTACCAAGTCTAATTCTAATTGACTTAGTGGTTTCAGACGAGAAGATTTTTGAGTGAATTTCCCATAGGGTCCTATGTTAAACTAAGTTCTGCTGTGGCGGCCATCTTGGTTTACAGTCCACGAAATTTGACACATTTCTGAAAAAGGACCTCCTAAGGACCAATGCCGCCAAGTCCTGCTCCAATATGTCAAGTGGTTTCAGACAACACAATTTTTCAATGAATTTTCCTATAGGGCCTATGTTAAACTAAGTTCAGCTGTGGCGGCCATCTTGGTTCACAGTCCGGGTCATCAGACACACCTCTCTAAGAGGACCATCTAAGGACCATTGCTGACAAGTCTGGTTCCAATTGGTCAAGTGGTTTAAGGCAAGAATATTTTTCAATGAATTTTCCCATAGGGCCCTATGTTAAACTAAGTTCGGCTGTGGCGGCCATCTTGGTTAACAGTCCGGGTCATTGGACATATTTCTGAAAGAGAACTTCCTAAAAACCATTACTGCCAACTTTGGTTCCAACTGGCCTTGTAGTTTCATATAAGAAGGTTTTTGAAATTCACCCCCCCCCTTTTTTCTATTTTTAGTAACAGCAGCCATGGAAGTCGGGGATGCCAGACATAAGTTTGGAAGGGGGCCAGCCAAGGACCATTCCACCAAAGTCTGGTCTCAATTGGCTCAGTGGTTTGAGAGGAAAAGATCTTAAAAGCAAAGTTTACGCTGAATGCCGTCTTTAAAGGGCAAAAACTCCTATAAGGGGTCAATCAACGATTTTGGTCATGTTGACTTATTTGTAGATCTTACTTTGTTGAACATTTTTGCTGTTTACAATTTGTCTTTATCTATAATAATATTCAAGATAATAACCTAAAACTGCAAAATTTCCTTAAAATTAAAAATTCAGGGGCAATAACCCAATAAAGGGTTGACCGATTCGTCTGAAAATTTCATGACAGGTAGATCTTGACCTGATGAACATTTTTACCCCATGTCAGTTTTGCTCTAATTGCTTTAGTTTTTGAGATATAAGACAAAAACTGCAGTTTACCCCTATGTTCTATTTTTAGCCATGTCGGCCATGTTGGTTTGACAGGCGGGGTCATCGGACACATTTTTTAAACTAGATACCCTAATGATGCTTGTGGCCAAGTTTGGTTCAATTTGGCCCAGTAGTTTCAGAGGAGAAGATTTTTGTAAAAGTTAACAGACGACGACGACGGACGACGGACGACGGACGCCAAGTGATGAGAAAAGCTCACTTGACCCTTTGGGTCAGGTGAGCTAAAAAAGAGCTGTACATATATGGCTCTTACACTTCTATTGCGCTGTAAGACAACCTGTCCAATATAGCTGATTGAATCTTGTATCAGCATTACATCCGGTTCCATTTTGAAATATTTGCACCCCTTGTACGAAGTCAATATTTTTCGGCAATACAACAAGAGAAACAAAGATATATTTTTTGTTAATAAACAGAGTTACCTTTCTTTGTATTTGTATCTAACACGTCTTTGAAAATAAGTATCTCGGTGAATCCTTCTTTCTTCGTTTCAGTCGTCAGTGTGCTTTATGTTCTTGGGGGGTCCACCCGCGTAGTAGCCAATGCTTCTCTATTAAGATAATCATACAATACATTAATTTTGATGATAATTTCAGTTGTGTTATATTTCAATTCTATGAAGATTTCAATCCCCCAAAAATTGGTTGACCTTGCCTAGATTCTATTTAGGTCTGCTTAGATTTTATTAGTAACATTTTAATATTTTTTTGTCATAAACGTACTATATACCCGATGAAGGTTAATCAAGAAAAGCGCTCTGCGACAAATAGATTTGGCATCTTAGTTCACTTCACAACTCTGTGGTTTTACATTAACTAAATTTACAATGCTACTGGTACATTATATATATTCACATTGACAGAAAGAACCAACACATTCTGTAATAGCAGTTTTATAGCACTCAGTCGCACATTTCACCATGTGGAAACCAAAACCAACGTTGAACAAATTGAAATACAAAAATAAATGATAACAAAAAAAAAAAAAAAAACAAAAAAAAAGAATGAAACGACCGATTAAACTATCTAAGAACATATATTATTCTTAGTTTTAAAAAAATGAAACAATTATATTATGATAAAATTATTTGGAAACATCAATCCCATGCCAATATTGATACATTAGCAAACGAGCTGATGATACCTGTTGGTGCTAAGAGTCAACCAGGAGAAGCACTTCGATACCAAATTTGATGCAATAAATGTATACATTTCTTCAAATTATACCTCATCAGCAGAGCCCAAAGTTCAATGTCGACTGCTATTTTTTTTTCCTATGATTTATTGATGATTAGTGTTGTAAGCGGTTTGATAAAAAAAAAACATTTTCTATCGAAATCCACATTTAACAGATGAAAGGTGACATGAGAAACCAGGCCTATATAGTAATTTACAAGATTGTCTGAAAGTCCAAATGTATATGCAGAAATGTATGAAAAATGCCTAGGAGAAATAATCGGACCAGAAGCTATGAGAGCCTCAGCTAGTTTTACAGTTCAAACAAGAACATTGTGACATATCCATCTAAATTATTTACCGTCCAACTAATATTTGAAGTTCTAGCAAGCGGTTACCTCGTTGGTAATCATACTGTTTTGGTTTTATAGTGTGTTTTATTCCTCATACCGGATTTGACATGGGCAGCATGGCGGGTGTCCTGCAGGAAGCAGAGACTGCTTACTCTTCCGGAGCACCTGAGTCTACCCCCGGTTTTTTGGTGGGGTCCAAGTTGTTCATATGTTTTTAGTTTTTAATTGTAGTGCATGTATTGTTTTGGTCTTGTCTTCGTAGTTCTCCGGAGTTTGTCAGTTGTTAAGATTTTTCTCTCCTTCGAATATCCCTTTGGTATTTCTTGACTTTATTTATACACCAGAGTGTAGATACGGGGATGGCTTAGGTTTAACATCACTTTTGAGTGTCTTTACTAAGTCAGATTATCCTGGATCTATTTTGCGTTCATGTTTTGTACTCTTTTATGTTATTTTTTGTCCGGGATTCTGTTTGTTGAGATGCGTCGATTGATTGGTATGTAATTGTCGAATTTTCCTGTTATCCATTTTGTTGTTTATCCACCAAAGATTTTAACATACAATAAGAACAGAATGGTAAGCAAAATCGAAGAAAACTACAAAGTTTTTAGCTTTACTTTTTTATTCCTTTTGGGCTGTTTAAACTTTCTCTTTTAGATTATTTTTAGATTTTCAATATTTTAGGCCTTGAGCACAACTGATGAGTCGTAATGAGCCATCTTGTGTATAAAAATTGGTATCACAGAATTTACTACTATTCTTCCTGTTTCAGTATCTATAAAGATTTCAGCGTCGGGTTAGATACAGTTCTCGCTTTAGAGAAAGATTAACTTAGAATACAAATATTGATGTTATAAATATCCCATATTATATTTATTCTAATTAAGACTAATTTGTTTGGGATATTGTATCGACCCTTTAAACATTAACCTAAAGTCATGTTTCGGCTTTTAGAAACTTTAGTTCAAACTCATATATCGTATGGCGTGTCATCGTTGCAATATTGCAATATTCACAAAAACTAAATATATATGTTCATAAAATTAAATAATTGTTCTTAAAAACGAATATATGTTCATAAAAACAAAATATATATTCAATAAATCAAAATATGTGTTCATAAAATAAAATATATATGCATAAAACATAATTATTTGTTCATAAAAAAATTCAAAATTCATATTTGTTCATAAAAACAAATAATTGTTCATAGTAATTAAATATGTATTCACGAAAACAAAATATGTATTCATAAAATCAAAATATTGATTCATACAAATAAATAATTGTTCATAGAAGTTAAATATATGTTCTTAAAATATACGTTCAATAATTTGCATCATGGGATACCTCGTTGCTTTTGTAACAGTGTATTTGGTTGGACAATCAAAAACGAAACTAGGATGACTGGCTTGAATGAACAGTTTAATCAGTGTATCTCTGGAACCACAACCTCATGAAATGATCTGTTAGTGTGCACCTATCAGTAACCATTTTGTTCAATGAAACTTACAGTCAATTTTCCCCGCCGCCATGCGACAAGCCAGTCTTCCTTGTTTCGTTTTTGAATGTCCAATCAAATACACTGTTACAAAAGAAATGAGGTACTATATATATATTATTGTTTTGTTTTTTGTGAATATTGCAACGTTTCACAGACCATAGTATCGGGCTTTCAAAATATTATCCCAAACTCATGTTTCAGTTTTTCGAACCATTAACCCAAACTCATGTCGGCTTTTCTAAACATTAACTCAAACTCTTTTCGAAACCCAAACATATGAGGCTTAAATCTACGAAAAATGTTTTAAGCATCAGCAATTAAATACAGAATCTAGGCAATGTGGAAAATCTAAAAGACCAATTAAGCTAGAGACTAGCCGAAGTACTAAGAGTAGTACCATAGATTACAAATACCCAAATAAAAAATTAAAGTCATTCCAGAGAGAAGTTTGGCTATATAACAAAACAGACATAGAAAAGCTGTCTGACCAATTAGAATCAGTAGATTGGAATGCACTTCTTTGCGATTCAGAAAATTTAAACAAAATGTGTGAAAATTTTACTCAAACATTCCTCGATATCGCAAGGGAGTGCATTCCAACAAAAGTAACCGTAAGGAGTAATGACCGTCCATGGTTCAATAATGAACTTCGGAAATAAATTCGGAAACGTGACCGATTTAGAAAAATTGCCTTAAAAACCAAAAATGAAACACATATAAAAAAAAAATACAAACAACAGAGAAATAAGGCCAATAATTTTTAAAAAGTTGCAAAAGAAAACTTTGAAAAAAACTTGGACAATATTATTTAATGTATCATGTCCAAAAACTTATTGGAAAATTATGAAAATGCTTATTAAATAAAATAAAAGCTCCTACAATATTCCACCACTAAAAAATATAATTCATGAAGAATTAGATGATTTTGTTTATAGTGACGACGAGAAGTGTGAAGTACTCAATTCATATTTTAGTTTAATATCATCATTAGAGGACGGACATGTACCACTCCCGTATTTCGAGAAAAAAATAGAATATTTGATGGAAGATATTAATATAGACACTGAGGAAATCACAGATATACTTAAAATACTAGATCCAAACAAGGCGTCAGGGTCCAGATGTAATTAGTCATAAAATGCTGAAGGTTTGTCCTGAAAAAGTAGCAATACCTCTAAAAATTATATTTAATAGATCCTTGAGAGAATGTAAATATCCCTCGCAATGGAAAATTGCAAATGTTATTCCTATTTTCAAAAAAGGTGACGAATCATTACCTTCGAATTATAGACCAATATCGCTTATCAGTTGTGTTGGCAAAGTGATGGAGCGAGTTGTATATAAATATATTTACAACCATCTTCAGGACTAGAATTTAATTTATGAGTATCAATCTGGATTCCGCCCAAAAAATTCAACTGTACATCAATTGTTAGAAATATATAATAGCATTTTGGATTCGCTTGAAAAAAAAAAAGAAATCTGTTGTCTTGTATTTTGTGATTTTTCTAAAGCATTCGACAAAGTTTGGCATAATGGACTATTACATAAAACGAAATCTTATGGAATTGATGGAAACCTATTGAAATGGTTCGTAAAGACTCGTCTTCATCACTTTGTAACGTTTTAGCCGGAGTACCTCAAGGATCTGTTCTTGGTCCCCTACTTTTTCTTATTTACATCAATGATATATATGAAACTCTTATATCTCTTTGTAGGCTATATGCTGATGACACTTCTTTCAGCTATTCAAGTACTGATGGACTTCAAATAAAAAATGTAATTGATCACGACTTGAAAGAGCTGGACGAATGGTCAAGGAAATGGCTTATGTCCTTTAATCCCGACAAAACTGAAATAATGGTCTTTTCAAATATCGAAACCCCACTTCTGACTTTTTCCCTGAATGAAATTTCCATTCCAATATCTAGTTCACACAAACATTTAGGAATAACTCTCAGTAGTGATGCAAAATAGAATCAACACATATATAATATTATATAAAGTATTTCAAAACATCTGAATGTTCTGCGTAAACTAAAATACAAACTAAGCAGACAAAACTTGAAAAAATTATATTTGATATATATAAGACCTATATTTGAATATGCCTGTGAAGTCTGGGATAAGTGTGGGGTGGGTAATAGTAATAAGCTTGAACAACTACAACTTGAAGCTGCGCGAATAGTCAAAGGTTTACCAATATTTACAAACAGTAATCGAGTCTACAAAGAAATTGGATGGGAAACTTTAATGGACCGTAGGAAAAGACGAAAACTTCAAATGTTTTACACATACATTATAATCATGCTCCAAATTATCTGAGTAATTTGATACCTCCTTGCCTACAAAGTATTACAACTTATCCCCTACGGAATGGTAATGATATTATTGTTCCCTTTTTTCGATTATCCTCTACTAGAGAATCTTTTATACCCTCAACTATTAAAGAATGGAACAATCTTGATTTATCTTTGCGTAAAGCCGAATCAATATCAAGATTCAAAAGCGCACTAAAAAGACAGAGTTTTAGAGATATTGAACCCGTTCCTCGACACTTTTCATACGGACCCCGTAAACTAAATATAATACTAACACAAGTTAGATGCTCCGCTTCATTTCTTAATTATGATCTTTACAAAGTCAACATCATTGCTGAACCATCTTGTCGCTGTGGAAGTAAATATGAAGATGCATATCATTTCTTTTTTAAATGTCCTTTAAATAGAAATATTTATAATGATTTAGTTAGCCGCTTACACTGGTTACCTGACTGCTGTAGCTTGGATTTAAATCTTTTAACTACGGGTAGTTATCTACTTACTAATGAACAAAATGGAATGGTTTTCACATGTGTTTTTGATTTCATAAAAAAATCAAAGCGATTTCTGATTATCTAGATTATACCCTTATGAAATCCACACATATCACCACACATCATATCTCTTTTCTTTTCATTGTCCCTTTTGTTATATACCTAATTACAGTCTTTGTGTATACAGTAGTTACAGAAATTAATACATTTAGCATGCATTAAAATACTATTGTATATTATTGTATTATAGGAGAAGACTTCATAAGTTTGTGTAACTTGTGTCTCATCCTTTTTGCATCTTATTTTGCAAATAAAATATGTTTAAACTAAAAACAAATACCAGAAAAATGTTAACTATTAGGCAGAACAATAGCATATACCAAACAAATGAGTAAAATATATCGGAAAAAAATTACCGAAGCGACTAAACAGTGGGAAAAGTCCACAAATTCGAAGTCCAAGGAAAACACAAAGTCATAAGAATGGAACACAACAAACAAACGAAACAAGGATACATGTATAACTAAAAGAATGAAAAACATTTAATAAACTAAACAAAACTAGAACAAGACAACACAGAAACTAAATCACTGGCAATGTGAACTCCCATTAATAACCGGGGGTGACATTAGGTGCTCGGGAAGGCTAAGCATGTCCTGCTCCATTAACGGCACACATCACATTGCCAGTGAGTAAAAGCTAAGTGTCGAGTCTGGTGAGGTGTCAATTCCAGAAGGACGTGAAATCTAACTGAAGATATCTAAAACTTTTAGATTGATGAAATTAATAGAGACTGAACACAACCCTGTCTTAGAATTTTATGTGACAGTAATCTCGTCCTGCCGAGAACGTCGCTGTATAAATCAGGTTCAATGCAGTAACGAATCAACTGTGAAATGTACACCCCATAGACTGGAGACCTTGATATGTTACTGCTAAAAGAAAGGGGGAAGTTCACAATCCAAAAACTAAAATCTTGACGTTAGTCATACAATTTTGATTTCAATCACACATTAACATCTATGTACAAGAACAAATCTAGATATGAAACAAAAGTTGGTGTGTCCGTGGTCTCTTTAATTTCAAGTCCACTGGGGTAGATGAGATGTAGGTTATCCTTAAAGTAAGGATTATTAAGTGACAAAACCTCATCTATATCTAAAGGACTGGACTAGTTTCATTTCTTTTCGATTCAGTGGCCCCTGTAAAATGTAGCGTCATATAATAAAAACAACTTTAGATAGAAAAAAAAAACAAGTTACTTTTACACCCCCCCCCCCCCTCAATAAGCACATATAAAAAACAAAAACAAAAACGAATTCGAAAGAGAGTGACATCTAAACAGCATAAATAATCAATTGATCAATTTGATAAGATATCAGTACAGCCTGTTAGAAAGAAAATACAAAAACGTTATAAACAGACAAAATAAGTTAAGAGTTGTATAATCCAGATACATGATGACAAATGATGGTTCATAAGTATATAATGAACAATACATTCAATTGATGTTGACAAGACCTAATTTACTGTAATCACCGCAATATTGGAGATTATTTCAGAGACTCGGGTGATGCTTCTGCTGGTGGACTTATGTCGCCGAGTGCTTCAGTTGATCAATTTACAGTATGAAATAAAACATGTGAAATTTATTGGAAACTGGGGAGTATCTCGTACCTCACAACTCTTTCTGACGATATTGTATTAAATCTTTCCTTCTGTTGAATATGTTGTGACGTTATTTTGGATTTGTCTACTTATTTATATATATAAAATGTTTAAGGTGGTACCTAACACTACAGGGAGATAACTCTGTCAAATCAGCTAAACGTTTAAATAACGTTGTGTTGTTAATGGAATATTAAGCTTTTCAATGATCAATATTAGTGTTTGTCAAACTGCTATACAATCAGTGTAATTTTTCTGATGAATTGGTTGGTTCAAATGTTTTGAAATTTTAAAATTTTTGTCAATGGGTCAAAGTAAATACTTTGTCAAAATTAAACGAGCCAAATTAATTTTAGTGAAAGTGTTGGGTACCACCTTAATAAAGAATATTTATCACTATCTAAAGTAAGGGTAGTATGGTCGATGACATTAAGACGTGGGCCTTTTTCAACTGCATTTATTTCACTTGTAGTGCAATTTCAAATAATCTACTACTGACTTTCAAAATCTCTAGGGGCATAGCCTGTTAAGGTTCTTTCTAAGATTTGATAATAATAACATATAAGTTTTGAACACTTTTCTCCATACCTAAATATCGCTTTGGGAGACAGTTTTAGCACAAAATTTCCAAATCAACGTCTTTAAGACATTTTATCAACGTGATGTCGCTTAGAACTAATTGTTTTGCTGTGAGTTCATGTATCTCGAGATTGGTTTCGGTTGTAAGTACTTTCTTGACAATATTCAAAAAAAGTTATACAAAATAATTGGCAATTGATTCAAAACCTCCTCTATACACGACATTTGCGGGTAGAAAACTTGAACTCATTAATAATTCAGCATAATTGTTTTGTTTGTTAACATAAAATACATTGCATACAATCGTTTACGATAAAAAAAAAAATAGGTAAATATTTAAGATGATAAAATTTGAAACAATTACAGTCGAAAGTGGCAATAATCCTTTTATTTATGGTATGTGTACCAGAAGTACCTGATAAAATGAGTTCTCCGGAGCTCTTACAATTAATTTCAAAGTTATCTAATGGGTACATAACTTGTTATTCTGGTATAAATATAAAAAAAAATTATGTTGCCGTTTTGACGGATTCATACATGCATCAACCATCACATCCAAGTGAATGTGTCAGAAGCAGGAAATACATGTAATTTAATCAGTAAGAAAATTATGGGTATCAATGAAATCAAACGAGTCATCCAGTGATTTTCAAAGCTAAAAAAATATATGTTATTTTGTATTGATATACATGGTAATTAGCCGTCACTAAAACTTCGGAAGGGTAACAATGATTGAAAATTATTTAAATCTCGGCAAAAGAATAACGAAGCTACAAAACAGCGGGAAGGAAACACACCAATGATACATGTACATGTATAACTAAAGGAATATAAAACATAATAAAGTAGAAACTAAAGCACTAGCAATGTGAACTCCCCCTCAAAACCCGGGGTGATATCAGGTGCTCCGGAAGGGTAAGCATGCCCCGCTCCGTTAACGACACCCGTCACAAGTCAGTGTCAAGTCCGATGAGGTATCTAGTCTCATATATTAGATAGAAACTTATGAAAGATTTAATTTTAAAATTCTTTATGAAAAGAATCATAAGGTACGGAGTGTTTGAAGTAATCCACAAAAAGGATTACACTGACTCTAGTCTAGATCTTTATCAGGTCAGACCATCAGTAACTGTCCGTTGCTTATTTGTGTGTTCATTGTTGTCATTTGTGTCTAGTTTAATGAAATTACTATTCATTCAATAAGAATGTCATTGTTTACTTGGCAATCCTACCTATAAAGCTACTACACTTTCAAAGGAAGAAATAACCGACAATCATAGATCGGTCTTATCGTCATTTGGTATTTCCATCAAAGATGATCATTGTGATCTTCCTACATTGTACTGGATTTACCCATGTTAGATAAGTGTCCATACAAACAACGCTTTATAGCTGGATCTGTCAAGTGTTCCACCAAACCATTGTCTCAACTTTTAACTTCTATTTTAACAGCTGTCAAAACGGGCCTTCAAAGTTATTGTAAGAAGTGGTATCAATCAAATGTGGATATTAAAGAACTCCAAAGACTTAAAGGATATTTTACAATCTCGGTCATGTTGTCGGTCCATTTCAGTCTGTAACAGCATAAAAACATTTGATTTCTCTGCCCCCTGAAGGAGAAGTTGAAAGATCTAATCCATCGATGCTTTCAAAATAAAAATGGCAAAAACAGATATACATACATTGTCCTTGGTAGAGATAAATCATACTTTGTTAAAAAAATACTGCACTTTTTATAGATTCTATTTCAGCTGTGAATTTTATTTATCAAATAAACAGTCATTGAAGTCTATTGAAATTTCAACAATTTATTTCTTATCAGCAGTACTCAAGGCCAAAAAATATCAACAATTTATTTTTTACCAACAGTACTCAGTCCAAAAAATTTCAACAATTTATTTCTTACCGACAATACTCAAGGCCAAAATATTTCAACAAATTATTTCTTACCAACAGTACTCAAGGCCAAAAAATTTAAACAATTTATTTCTTACCAACAGTACTCAAGGCCAAAAAATTTAAACAATTTATTTCTTACCAACAGAACTCAAGGCCAAAATATTTCAACAAATTATTTCTTACCAACAGTACTCAAGGCCAAAAAACTTCAACAATTTATTTTCTACCAACAGTACTTAAGGCCAAAATATTTTAATATTGAAACACTAACCCAAAACTGTTTATATCAGATGTAAAATAAAAACTCATCTAAACGTATAGATTTGTATGACTAATATACTCAAAATAATTTTATATTCTACAATATTTTTTACTAGACACATATTTTATAACCTATAAAATGCATAAAAGATATTATTAAAAGGAAACATGTCATTGAATAGATTTATAAAAAAACAAATATCACATTTTCTTCGATCTTTTCAAAAATAAGACCTATCCTCCAAGGAATAATGATTGAAAATAACAAAACAACTTTACATTTTTCTTCTGAGAATGTTGACAAAGAGATCATTTTTATTCTAACGTATACTATTTTAATCTTTAAAGGGGTCATGGTATATTACAAATGATACTGTAGAGTACAGAGTGATATTTACAAATGGAATGCTAGATTAGAACTCATAAGTTCTGTTTTGTTCTATTTTGATAGATTTTTACTTTTGAAATTAATCTCCTTGTGCTGTTGAACCACCATTTTATTGTATTATAACATTGACTTTGATAGCCATTCAACATTTGCATGCGCTTTATTTCAAATGCCAAGGTCTTTTGACATTTAAATTGATTCCCTCATAGTTGGCCTTTTACCATATAAAAACCTTTTTAAAAAAAGCTGCAATTTTATTGTGTACGTTATATATGTTATTCTATTTTCATAAAACACTGACCAAACTTTTATTGGTAGTATCCATTCACACTTTAGATGGAGAAACAATAGATTTTATATACAGATATGAACAGATTTTAACAGTTTGTTAGTAAAATTGAATTGATACAAATTGTCTGAATATTGCTCTTTTAGAGACGAAATTGTCTTGACTTTTTCTTTGTCTTGTCACATTAAAGAAGAATAATTGTTCAGAAATCCTGTTTAAAACTCTTATTTGATTTGCACGATTCAAAATATTTTACTATGATTGGTTATACATGTAAGATCTTCCTGTATAGACTTTTTAAGAAAATTATTTTTCGATAGACAATGTTAACCGGACTACTTTCGAAACAAACATTTACAATATGGCGTCTTGAATTCATGTTACACGTGCGAAACATGTAAAAGTGCAATCTAATTAAAATGAGTTTTTTGCACCTGCTACTTATTTTGTTCGATTGTTTATATGTCGCGCGTGGGTCGTGTCGAGGGTCAAATTTGCGGTAGCAAATCAGCGATGTGGCTATAAAATATTAGCGTATTGAACTGGCATAGAAATTATTGTAGCGTCTGGAGTAATTCCGAATGTAAAATACCAAATATGACAGCCTCCATACGATTATGAATCGTTAAAGTCAATTGTTTTTAAGTCTACCGACGAATTCCAACGGCCACAGGTGAATTATTAACACCGAGAAAAACATGTATGAGAACAAACAGTTGTGTATTGTGTGGATTCTCGTTCATAAACATTGAAATTTTTGTAGCCTTCTGTTGTTTTAGGGGAATTCACAAAAACTTTTAAAACAAAACTTTTATTCGCCGACAAATTCACATGTGATTATCTCAGAACACACAGAACCAAACCCGGAGCAACCCACAATAACTCGGAATATAAAAAAAATACCGGATTCACCCTTTGGTTGGTAAAAGTTTGGTAAATTCGACCCTAGATATGACCGTCAAGACTAATAGTATTACATAAATCGTTGAAAGAATTTGCAATCTTGTAAATTCATTAAATTGTTGGATACTAACCTCGTTTAGTCCCCTTTCAAAGCATACATTTTCGATGTTTTTCCTGCTTTGACTTTTTTTTGTCTATACAATGGTTTTGTCCTGGCTCACGTAGATAGATGATGAATGTATGATATGCTCCTCCTTTTCTAATGGGTGTTTGCTTTATTTGTCCTCTGATTAACCGCCTGTCTTTGGGTTTCGAGCTTGTGAATTTTCTAGATATTTAAAAAGACAAAATCTAGCTGAAAATATTGGGTAAAAAGAATAAACGTTGGTACACAACCCCCTCACCAACCGGATGTTTTGTTTAATCGTTTCAGTGAATGAAATTCGCCAACAGTTGTATTTTGGTTTTTTTGTTTTGTTTTGTCGTTGTTGTCTTTTGTTCCTGTTTTGCATGGTATGTGTGTATGCGAATTCTTGTTGCTGTTAGCGGTATCGTAGTGTCCTCTTCTGATTGATATCTATCATATGTTCAAAATGTCTTCCTGAATCTTATTTTACTCTCCTCATTTGCTGGTTTTTAGCTAATCTTCGGATTCGGGTGGCTTTATAGATTTCAGTTTATTAATTGGCACGTTGATATTCTATTTCTGAAGTTTTTATTTTTTTTTTATAATTATCATACCAATAGCTACTAGTAGTCTTTTTTATTTATCATATTTATCAATTTATAGATCTGTTTTGGGGTGGAGTTATTGTGCGTTAAGGCTGCATTTTATCTTCATGACAAGATCATAAACTCACTCATCCTTCTTCCTACAAAAATAGAGTTATATATTGACTTGTTATGTGACCATATGTTAAGAAGGGTTATGTAGCAGACACTGCTGACATAAATCCATACATATAATTTGCCTACTGATTCCAAGTATAAGAGCACTGATTTATTGTTTAAATTATGTAATTAGGTAGAAATAAAAAATCTCTGATGCCAAAAGGGTAAAGCCAAAACCATTTAAGGACAGAGCTATGAGATGCTCCTTAGGTTTCACAATATTACAGAGCTATGAGATACTCCTTAGGTTTCACAATATTACAGAGCTATGAGATACTCCCTAGGTTTCACAATATTACAGAGCTATGAGATACTCCTTAGGTTTCACAATATTACAGAGCTATGAGATACTCCCTAGGTTTCACAATATTACAGAGCTATGAGATACTCCCTAGGTTTCACAATATTACAGAGCTATGAGATACTCCTTAGGTTTCACAATATTACAGAGCTATGAGATACTCCTTAGGTTTCACAATATTACAGAGCTATGAGATACTCCCTAGGTTTCACAATATTACAGAGCTATGAGATACTCCTTAGGTTTCACAATATTACAGAGCTATGAGATAGATACTCCTTAGGTTTCACAATATTACAGAGCTATGAGATACTCCCTAGGTTTCACAATATTACAGAGCTATGAGATACTCCTTAGGTTTCACAATATTACAGAGCTATGAGATACTCCTTAGGTTTCACAATATTACAGAGCTATGAGATGCTCCTTAGGTTTCACAATATTACAGAGCTATGAGATGCTCCTTAGGTTTCACAATATTACAGAGCTATGAGATGCTCCTTAGGTATCACAATATTACAGAGCTATGAGATGCTCCTTAGGTATCACAATATTACAGAGCTATGAGATGCTCCTTAGGTTTCACAATATTACAGAGCTATGAGATGCTCCTTAGGTATCACAATATTGCAGAGCTATGAGATACTCCTTAGGTTTCACAATATTACAGAACTATGAGATACTCCTTAGGTTTCACAATATTACAGAGCTATGAGATACTCCTTAGGTTTCACAATATTACAGAGCTATGAGATGCTCCTTAGGTTTCACAATATTACAGAGCTATGAGATGCTCCTTAGGTTTCACAATATTACAGAGCTATGAGATACTCCTTAGGTTTCACAATATTACAGAGCTATGAGATACTCCCTAGGTTTCACAATATTACAGAGCTATGAGATACTCCTTAGGTTTCACAATATTACAGAGCTATGAGATGCTCCTTAGGTTTCACAATATTACAGAGCTATGAGATGATCTTTTGGTTTCACAATATTACAGAGCTATGAGATGCTCCTTAGGTTTCACAATATTACAGAGCTATGAGATACTCCTTAGGTTTCACAATATTACAGAGCTATGAGATGCTCCTTTGGTTTCACAATATTACAGAGCTATGAGATGCTCCTTAGGTTTCACAATATTACAGAGCTATGAGATACTCCTTAGGTTTCACAATATTACAGAGCTATGAGATAGATACTCCTTAGGTTTCACAATATTACAGAGCTATGAGATACTCCCTAGGTTTCACAATATTACAGAGCTATGAGATACTCCTTAGGTTTCACAATATTACAGAGCTATGAGATACTCCTTAGGTTTCACAATATTACAGAGCTATGAGATGCTCCTTAGGTTTCACAATATTACAGAGCTATGAGATGCTCCTTAGGTTTCACAATATTACAGAGCTATGAGATGCTCCTTAGGTATCACAATATTACAGAGCTATGAGATGCTCCTTAGGTTTCACAATATTACAGAGCTATGAGATGCTCCTTAGGTTTCACAATATTACAGAGCTATGAGATGCTCCTTAGGTATCACAATATTGCAGAGCTATGAGATACTCCTTAGGTTTCACAATATTACAGAACTATGAGATACTCCTTAGGTTTCACAATATTACAGAGCTATGAGATACTCCTTAGGTTTCACAATATTACAGAGCTATGAGATGCTCCTTAGGTTTCACAATATTACAGAGCTATGAGATGCTCCTTAGGTTTCACAATATTACAGAGCTATGAGATACTCCTTAGGTTTCACAATATTACAGAGCTATGAGATACTCCCTAGGTTTCACAATATTACAGAGCTATGAGATACTCCTTAGGTTTCACAATATTACAGAGCTATGAGATAGATACTCCTTAGGTTTCACAATATTACAGAGCTATGAGATACTCCCTAGGTTTCACAATATTACAGAGCTATGAGATACTCCTTAGGTTTCACAATATTACAGAGCTATGAGATACTCCTTAGGTTTCACAATATTACAGAGCTATGAGATGCTCCTTAGGTTTCACAATATTACAGAGCTATGAGATGCTCCTTAGGTTTCACAATATTACAGAGCTATGAGATGCTCCTTAGGTATCACAATATTACAGAGCTATGAGATACTCCTTAGGTTTCACAATATTACAGAGCTATGAGATGCTCCTTAGGTTTCACAATATTACAGAGCTATGAGATGCTCTTTTGGTTTCACAATATTACAGAGCTATGAGATGCTCCTTAGGTTTCACAATATTACAGAGCTATGAGATACTCCTTAGGTTTCACAATATTACAGAGCTATGAGATGCTCCTTAGGTTTCACAATATTACAGAGCTATGAGATGCTCCTTTGGTTTCACAATATTACAGAGCTATGAGATGCTCCTTAGGTTTCACAATATTACAGAGCTATGAGATACTCCTTAGGTTTCACAATATTACAGAGCTATGAGATACTCCTTAGGTTTCACAATATTACAGAGCTATGAGATGCTCCTTAGGTTTCACAATATTACAGAGCTATGAGATGCTCCTTAGGTATCACAATATTACAGAGCTATGAGATACTCCTTAGGTTTCACAATATTACAGAGCTATGAGATGCTCCTTAGGTTTCACAATATTACAGAGCTATGAGATGCTCCTTAGGTTTCACAATATTACAGAGCTATGAGATGCTCCTTAGGTTTCACAATATTACAGAGCTATGAGATGCTCCTTAGGTATCACAATATTGCAGAGCTATGAGATACTCCTTAGGTTTCACAATATTACAGAACTATGAGATACTCCTTAGGTTTCACAATATTACAGAGCTATGAGATACTCCTTAGGTTTCACAATATTTAATATTTTTGTAACAGTAAAGAGGATGGTATGATTTCAGCCATTATTTTGCCCCATCTGACACGAATAATTAAAGGTACGATTTCAGATTCGAATTTGTATTGTTTTTATCATATAATGATCGAACGTTCACAATGTATAAACCATTGTACAAAATTCCTTTCCACTAGGATGCAACAGCGATGTCCTGAACGTTTGCTAAATGAACAATGAGATATTTCACACTAGATTTCGGTCAAAACAACTATGAGCAACAGCCTTGCCCAAAAAGATTTTTTTTAATATAATGTTTGTCTTACAAAATAGAAAAATTTCAGTGAAATTTTTTTTTGGGAAAGGCTGTTGTTATATCAAAATTGAATTAAAAGGTTAAAAAACAACTGAAATTTGATGTTTTTATTGCTTTATTCACAATTAAGCGTCTTTTTTTATTTACTTCCTGGAAAGTGCCCGGCTCCTGACAGAAAAGTTGCTCAAACAGGGGTATGCTGCTCCTAAGTTGCAGTTATCCTTATTAAAGTTTTATGGACGTCATCATGACTGGGTTGACTGGTATGAAAAAAACTGTTTCCCAAATGAAAATAGACCTGTTCCATTAATGGTGTCCCTTCCTCGTACCAGATGTGACAATGGCAGCATGGCGGGTGTCCTTCAGGAAGCTCCCCGGTTTTTTGGTGGGGTCCATGTTGTTCACATGTTTTTAACTTTTAAGTCTAGTGTTTATATTGTTTTGGCCTCTGTTCTTTACCTAAAATGAACATACTTTGCGTGCAAATACCAGGATTTTTTGCACGATCACTTTCCATCGAAATCAAACGGGAAACATATATTACTATGTAACAAAAGTATTTATTTGACTTTCAACTTATACAGAAAAAGTACCATGTAAAAGATAAATGGACTGCAAAATTGAAAGTAGTGTGCATACCTTGTAGAAAACTGAAATAAAGAATTTTTTCATTGATTCCACGGGGTCGGGGTGTCCCCAGACTGAAATTAATTTTCTGCCTAAGGCGTTGTCTATATTGCCTTCCCCCGTCCTCTGTCATTAAAACGGTTACAAGAACGTTTGACAAGCTGTGACTAGGCAATCTGAAGTGATTGCCAACTGGGCAATCAATTCTATTCTTTATGGAACGTACAAGTGTTCCGCAAAGCGGTCACCAAGGCGACGACATGTCTCTCCAATATATACCTGATAACAATTCGTACAGACGATTACGTAAACCAAATTTCGCATCATACTTTATTAACGACTATCACCTTGAGATCCATATTGTTTTTTCTTCAAAAAAAGTTTTACGACACATACTAGTAAATTACTTTTTTTCCAGTTATCAATTTTAAATTCATCAATAGCATTATTCCGCTGTGGTTTATGTTGTGATATCCTTTTATTTTACTGGTTTCGGACATTTGAAAACAGAACATGTGATTTTTTCTGATTTTTTCTATTCTTATAATAACGAGAAATTTACTAAAAAAATAAAATTGAAGAAATATTATCTTAATATCAGTTTACAGTATAACATTTTATATTTTAATTAAAACGAGATATTAGATTTTATAACATACCAGTTAATTCTGATAACAGTGTAATGAGATCAAACTTCTTTATTTGTACACATCATATTAAACCAATATCCAATAGAAAAGTAAAAACAGTTGTTTACATTAAAATTCCGTGTTGACTGATTATTCTCAAAATTGGCATTTCTGTCACGGAAACCATAGATAGCTCGTTGCTAATTAGGTAAACCATTCGTATGTTTTCCTAAAAGGTGTAACTTACTGATGGTAGGTAAATCTATTGATCAAGATTGTTTTATTATAGGATTCGGTGTCAGTTTCAGCTCGCTGTTAGGAATAACAACGTAAAAGCAAAAAAAGAGATAACTTGTTATAAGGTAGGGAAATTTCTTATTTCTTTTTTTTTTTTTTTTTTTTTTTGAAAATGGATTATCGGTGGTTCTAGAGATAAATGTATATGTATTTTATGTATTTTACTATTTCCCAATATTTTATCAATTAACCAGAGAACTTTAATCTACAAACAGCAATTTCCTTGTTCAAAGACACGTATATATACGATGTAAAAATTCTGTGATAATTTAGTATTACATTAAATTTTTGTCGTGTTGAAAAGAATAACTGTGAAGAAAGTGTGTATGATTGTCGAAAGGCAGTACAGTTATGTAAAATGTTAAGGACAATATAACAGATAAAAATATATCTCCTTTAGTGTGGCTTCGAATTTATGTTTGTCTGTAAAATATTGCTTAAATGTAACGTATAAGAGAATATACAACTAATACCATTGATTAGTTCGTTCTTTGGAATTCATTTAAGTAATGTACAGTTCTAATATGCACTAATCAGATATTGTACAATATTTAGCAATATTTTCAGTGATTTTCGAGGGGAAAAAAATTGGGATTTTACGAAAGTGAGTCGGCTACGTCAGTAGTTAGAAAAGAAACCGTAATACATCTCCGGTTCACATTCCTTAATGCCAGTGCTAAAGGCTGTATAAGAAATTACTACTTTTGTTTTAAAAAATTCTCGATTTCGTTTTGGGGTTGTTTTCTGTACGAAATTTACTTCACGTTTCCGTTCATTTCTATTAAAGTATAATAGGTTTTAACACGAGTTTAATGTGAAGACTGGAAAACCTTCAATGGGTTTTTAAAATTCACGTCCTTCCCGAGTGGAGCGCAGCGAACCAGAGAAAAAGACGCTAAACTTTAAAAAAACGAAATGAAGATTTTCCATTTCTTCACTTTTGAACGAGTATAAGTACCTATTTCTTCCGTAAATACTCGATTTTTAAGTTTCCTGTACCAAGGTAATTTCAATGAGCACAGTCGACGAGGTTAGATAACGTTACGTCTGATTGGTCAAAAGGCATGGGCATTTGTGAACGGCGCTATCTGATTGGTCTAAAAGCAGTGGAAGATTAGGCCTCGCGCCGTTGTAGATGATGTCTCGCGAACCGATCTTCAAGGGGCCATCTCACACTGAAAATTGCTATTTACGGAAGAATGTGTAATTGCTATGTGGAAATGACGTAAAATTCTTGTCCTACAGAAGAAACTAGTTTTTTTCCTTACTCTACATTTTGCTTCCTTTACTTGTAACTAATTATTATCTCTGCCAACAGTTGCATGTCTCATTTGTAAATGAGAACATATTTTCTGGTGTTACTTTTTGCGTACTGTTCATTTGTTGTTGCGTAATATCTGATGTCATCACATAAAACAGCTACGTTGTTGAACAAATTTTCTATTCAAAACATTGAATCATTTTGACTGTCGGGATATGCTTGACTCTCGTTTCAAATGTGTAAATTTTTAGTGTAGCTACGACTTATTCACCAAGAAATCAGCATATGGCGTGTGTAGGATCTACATTAGGTTCTTTATATTAACGTTTCAAAAACTAATGAAAAGTGATAAAACTCTACCCAAATTTTCAGTTTGTTAATTGTAATTAAAGCCATTACAGAAATATTTTGAAGATAGAATACGTTTCAGCTCAGAGGAAGATAAGAGCTGAAACCTTAATCAATGTATCTGTGCTTCGTGTTTATCTTTATATCCTACATGTAGGTTATAACATATGTTAAGAATTCTGGAAAGGCTGAAGAAGTTTCAAAATTTACCAGAAAGGGAAAACTTGTGACCGGATATACAGTGATAGGGTGTTTCCGTCCGTTTGTCCGTCCGTAAGCATCTATTTATTGAAAGTAATCTTACACCAGTGAATGGATTTCATTGAAACTTACACATCTTTAGGACAAAGTGGCATTCTGCTTCACCTATTTTATTTTTTATCAGAATGATTTTTGGGGTTTCCCACAGACAAACATAGACTTTGCCATTTCTTCATAATATGGTAATGTAAGGGGGTAGGCATGCCCCGTCAGCAACTCCTCCTAAATCAATGATTTGATTTCTGTGAAACTTTCAGGGAATCTTCAGTATATATTGCCATTGTGCAGTACCTATATAATTAACTCACCTGACTAAAAGGGTCATATGAGCTATTGACACCACTTTCGTCCGTCAGCATTTCACCATGGTACAAAGTTCCTGACAAGGTGCTGAACAAGTGTTGTTACTTTTGTGATGATCTGTCATCCAAGATGACCGTCAATCGGGGACTTAGTTTAACATAAGCCTATATGGGAAATACAAATAAAAACAGAAATCTTCTTCTAGAGAACCGCTAAATGGATTACAACCAAACATGGCATGTTGTTACTTTGTTGCGGATCCGTCATCCAAGATAGCCGCTAGCGGGGACTTAGTCTAACATAGAACCCTGTGGTAAATATATACAAAAATCTTCTTACACCTGTTGAATAAATTGAAACAAAACATGGCATGGATGTTCTTTATGAGGTGCTGACCAAGTGTTATTACTTTGATGCCGAACCGTCATCCAAGATGGTCGCCAGCGGGGGACTTAGTTTAACATAGGACCCTATGAGAAGTACATGCAAACGGCCTCTTCTTGAAAATAACTGAATGGATGGAGAACTGATCTAAGTTAACTTAGAGCAGTAAGGAAGTAGAACAGCTCGGGTCAAGAATTAGAGCCGTCATGGTCCACGGCTGCTTTTATTTTATAATTTCTTACTCAAGCAGAAAACATGTAGAGTAAAAAGCTACATATAATAAAAAAGAATAAATAATAAATTAAAATTTGAAAAAAAATAAAAAGAAATAAATAATAAAGTTAAAAATTAAAAATTAAAATAAGAAAGAAATTAACAAGACAATTAAAATTAAAAAAAAGGATGGTCTCTGATGATGGGTTCTCCTGGGAAAATATCCCAAATAAATGATACGACCCATACCGTGAATGGGTGGGTAAAATGATCAATTCAATAACAATGTTTATAGAAATGTTCTAGACAATGATATGTTAGAGCTTTTCTTGACCATGGCAGGTTAGAGCAGTCAGAATCTGTCCGGATTCTGTTCTAGAAGAGTCAGGATTCTATTCTAGAGCAGTTCTAAAGCAGTCAGCAGAACTGCTCTAAGTTAACTTGGTGAGAGGTTATGTCTGCACCCAACTGTATATCAAGTTGTTTTTTATCAGAATGATTTTTTGGGATTCACATAGACAAATATGGTAATACATTTCTTGATATTATTATAGCCATAGCGGGGGGTATCAATTTTGCGATCTCTGCTCAAAGTACTTCTACTGTGTGTCTTTTTTCAAACCGCAAGTGGTTTTTCGGGAATATGTAAAGTCAAGAAATACCAAAGGGATATTCGAAGGAGAGAAAAATCGTAACAACTGACAAACTCCGGAGAACAACGAAGACAATACCAAAACAATACATGCACTACAATTAAAAACTAAAAACATATGAACAACATGGACCCCACCAAAAAACCGGGGGTAGACTCAGGTGCTCCGGAAGAACAATATCTCAGATGTTTCTTTGAAACGAAAGTAAAAAGTATTACAATTTCTTGTTTCCAATAGTAGTATTGAATTATTGTCATTTCTACTTCTGAAATGCCCCATTTTATTGATTTTTGTATCATATATGACGTCTCCACAAACAAATGTGATGTTGCAGAATATGTGCAAGTTCTGTTTCCGAACGTTTGATCCATGTTGACTTTTAAGTCATGCCTAATTGTTATATCAGACGTATAGAATAGTAATGAAGTCAGCATTTTTTCATCAAGAAATCAGTTGCCGAAGTAGATACACAGTAGATACTGTAGTATAGACAGTAGTTTGTCATATAAACCATAGGTCGCAGACAATGCCCTTTGTTGAAATTTCTTTATGTTATTTAAATGTTAAGACATTGACCTTTCCAGATTCAGACAAAACTAATATGAAATCGACATAAATTGAAATTCTAATATGGCGTGCTGTTTTCACATGACAAAATAAGGTATGCTAAAATTCTCAATAAAATAGTGGGTAGCATATACCATTCACGTCATATACAATACATGTATTGCAAAAAGCAACAAGATCTAACGAAAAGTAAATTTATTGCTTTCAAAGTATATAAATATATACATTTTTACCGCTTCACCATTTTTTGCACTTCCAAAATCAAATTACTGTCACTTATTAAAAAGTTCAAACAATTTTACGTATTGATTATTTTGGACGTATTAGAATCGAATGAATTCATGTTAGCCGTATATTTGGCCTAGATATTAAGGTATCCGGACCATAAATGACCACGTGATTATTCAAAAGTTCTCGGATGTTCCATACAACACAATTGAAATGACCTCGGTAATTATCGGCAAACTTCGGAAATGCCAATATAACAAACTTATTTTTACAGACTCTGCATATAAGCAACAAAGTGTGTTTGAGAAAAATATATATATAAAATTCGAGCTTTAAATTGTTTGGTTCAGTCATTCACGGTCAAAAAGAGATACAATTTTCGATCATGATCTATTATGGTCCGGATACCTTAAAATGGGTAACATTTTTTGCTTTAGTTTTGCCCTTCGCTGAGGCTTGGATTAAATTTTCCTCATATACTGTTACAATAATGAAGTTAAAAGTTTTCAAAAAACCTGTGTGAAAAACGAAACCACTAATATATCGCTCTTGCAATGCATTTCATTGAATGTCCCTCTTCGTTCTAACATTTAATATTTTGCAGAAACTCGACATGCATTGTGTATGACAAAAAATTCGTCCTCCCAAGCAGTTCCATTATCTCTAATCTCACTGTACTAAATATTTTTTATTTTACCCGAGAAAAACATTTTTGGACGACAAAGCATGATGTTTAATATTTTTAATCACTACTTTTAGTAACTCTCATCAGAAATGATTATCCATGAATACTTTGGATATAAAAAAAAGCAAATATAATAGATAAATGTTACTGTTCTTTGTAACTTATCACATTATTTCACATAATGAAAGTTAATTACTAGACACTTTTTTTAGTCGTGCTGAAGTGTATAATAAGTTGATTTCCTAGAATATTAACATTCTGTTTCTAGGTTAACATATTAATCGAAAGTTGCCGGTAAATTTCTGTGCAAGATCATACATAATTATTTTTTAAAAATCATAACATATGGCTGGAAGTTTACGCAGATTTTATTACTATTACATTGGATATATGGTAACCTTAGAGGATTCTAAAAATGGAAAATCCAATGTTTTTCGCTCCGTTGTTGATTTCCACAATGAAAACGATTAAGCATCACCAGGATCATGAGGTAATCTGAAATCTCTAAACAAAACGTGATGTTGAATTATAAATGATTTTATTCATGGTCTACATGAGTAAAAATAATTTCCCAAAAATTAAAAATAAATCAAAATGAATACATTTTTATATGTTTATTTAGAATTTTATGTTTTGAATTTAAAAGTAAAAAAATAAAACGATCTATTTTGCAACTCTGATGTATGTAAGTTCTAGCCACAGTCCATTTCATGCTGTGTGTACATTGTACGGAGTTTTTACAAAATGATAGTGAGCATGGAAATGGGGGATTTAAGTTTCATTGTACCAAAAGTCAGGGTTATACTGAAATTTACCAATATAAGCATGATGAATTATTTTGAACAATAAATCTAATCTTGATCAATCTCTCTCACACACAGTGGAATCCTTAGATCGTTTTGGCTTTTGTTAAAACTTAAGGATATCTCCTTCATGATTAACTCTGTCTTTAGATAGTTTTGGATTTTCCCTTTTGGTTATTTTTTGGTATGGTGGAATTTGCTCTTCGACGTTTTGGATTATGGTTTTTGTTTTTCCACTGTTAAAGCCTTGATAACAACTGTTATTCCGTAAATCGATGAAATGGGCACATCTTGCGCATCAGAATTTGTATTTAAATCTGGTCTGCAACATTGTGAGGTATTATTTTTGGATTTCCACTTTTTTGTCCTTGAGTGCTACCGATGAGACGTAAATTTTATAAATCTTATAAATGCAGTTTATAACACTGAATATTTATCTATATTTATTATATCTATTAACGTGTTGTTATTTTCTGTCAATTATTGTAACATTTCATTTGTATGTAGTATCAACAACAGCGAATTGGAAGACAAATTGTGTTTTTGTCTATCTAGGGACTTGTATCTTAAATTAAACATTACTTAACAAGAAAACAAATGGAAACCTAGGAATTTTCATCACTAGTTCTCTTTAGCAAGAGCTGTTCAAAATAGATATTTAATTTACGACGTGAATAGGATAGTAACGAGTTAGCAGTTAACGTCAAGGAATAGGGAGAATATTTAGGACTTATTTCGCGACAAAATTTAATTACTTCATGGCATAAAGCGTGGGATAATACTATGATTTGAATTTATTTTTTTAATCGCGATTATTTTTCCAACTAATATAATTTTTTCTATTAAATGTTTGAAAAATAAAATGAAGATTGAATGGCAGTGAGGATTATTAAGGATGTCAGTTTGGCTTCATGATAATAACTTTGAAATAATACACAAGAAAATGAAAAGATATTTATATTAAGACAAACATCAACTAAAAACTGTGCGCCGCTTCTTGTTAATTTTACAGGGGTTACCACAGAGAAAAGAAAAGAAACTAGCCCAGTCCTTTAATTTCAGTTTCCTCTATACAGATGGTGTTTTGTCACTTAATAATTATAACTATAAGGATTACCTAAATCTCATATATCCCAGGCAACGTGGAAATAAAGAGCCCATAGACACATCCACGTCTACTTCATACCTAGAGTTGTACTTGTACATAAATAATAATGGGAGATTGAAACCAGAAACGTGATTATTTTAATTTTCCAATTATTAGCTCCCCCCCTTTTTTTAGTAGAAACATACCAAGGTTTCCAACAAATGGTCTGTACATTTCACAGTTGATTAATTGCTGTCATGCATGTGATATATACGAAGACTTTCTCGACAAAGTGATATTGCTGTCAAATAAACTTCTAAGACAGGGTTGTGTGTTTTTTAAAAGACTAAGTGCACCTAGTCTGGGCTATACGGTCTTTAGACGTACCAATTTATTTAATTTTATTTTTCAATGTGACGCGAATTGGAGTTCAATTATTTTGATTCTTTATTTTTTTTCTAATTAATTTATATTGTATATGACAATCTATAGGGGATACCGAGGTTAAAATGAACAAAGGTCATAAATTAACATAATCGTGAAATGTACACCCAATAGGCTGGAGACCTTGGTATGTTACTGCTAAGAAAGAGGAAGTTCACAATCGGAAAATTATCACTTTTTTCATTAAGTTTTGATTTCAATGGGCCATTATTATCTTATCTATGTCCATGTACAAATACATATGAAGCAGCAGTTGGTGTGTCTGTGGTCTCTTTAAATTCAAGTTCACTGAGATAGATGAGATGTAGTCCTGTAAAAATTAAGCTTCATATGAAAACAAGAACAGGTCGGCCAAAAGCGGCGCACAGTTTTTCCCCATTGGGATGCCAATTGTCTGTTGAAAAACCAGTCCTCCAACAAAGATGAGAAATTCCAGCATATTTACAAGATTAGTCTCAAAGTACTTTTTGTTAGAATCGGCGTGTTTTTTGACAAAGTAAGCCTTGTCCTTATCTTATACCAGATGTCTTTGTGAACCTTGTCTAACCCAGAAACATTGATGAACTAGCTCACGAAAAACAGATTTTAATTTATTATATAGAAGTGTCGTATACAGTATAGAGAAATCAAAATTGTTTATGCTATTACAATAGGTAAGGTCTCTAGAAGAAAGATATTTCTGATATTTTATTGGTTTGATGTTTTGTCAACTAGTAGACTATCTAGATAAATATTCTTTTTTGCTGTAATAACACTGACCACTGAAAAGCAGCATTGGAACTATTATAGAATGACCACCATAACTTAGAATTTAAAGTCTACCAAAATAAGTTGACTCTTTGTGTTTGCCCTTTCCCTTTCTTTCTTTCACCTATCCGGTTAAGTCTTTTGGACCATTAATTCCACGGAAAACATTTACAGAACGAATGCATATTTTACTTTGACACGATGTACATTTGAATTTTTAAAAACCATTTCATGAAATAATTCAGCCCTGGTTCCGATATATTTGTGAAAATTATGTTAAATGAACACATTTTCTCGCTTTAGTTTTGTAATGGTTTCCATGAAAACAGATATATAAGCTAATCAGGTTCAAGGATAAATTTTGAAGAATTATGAGAAGTTTGAAGAATAAGGGTAAAGAGTCGTGGTTATTTTAGGTTAGGGCTATTGTTAAGACTATTAACAAGATTACACAATTTGGGCTTGAAAAAGTAAAAGAAGCTGGACAATATTTTTGCACTTTCTCCCAATTGCTTGAAGACTTTAAATTTATACTGGTCTCTCATGAATACTGCCGATTTCTATTGAACCCTTGACGACATAGCATTTAACCCTTTACGGTAGCATTATTTCTGGCTTTTTCGTTTAAGAGAGCGACAGTATCCGACCTGCAGCTATAAGAGCCTTAGCTAGTTTTACGTGCACATCATTACCCTGCTATCTTAATTATGTACCGTGCAACCAATTTTTGCAATCCTAGCAAGCGGTCACCTTGTTTAGTAATCATACTGTATTGGTTTTCACAGTATCTATTAACATAGTGTCAGAATAGATAAGAAGGGGGATACCCATAAAACCGGTTTAACTCCACTAATGTTCAATGTTTGTACAAAATTAGACTATCCTGACTCTCTGTTATGTTCCTTTACATTGGAGCAAAAAGCTACACTAGGGATAAATGTTTGTGTCTTTGTAATGTTAAATGAACTATCAATTACTTTCTCAAATCAATGTTTCATCAATTATCATATATGGAAGAAGGTACATAATTACACGATTTCCACACCTTTTATTAACTTTTAAACATAATTATTTCTGATAATGCAATCACTACAACATACAAATTGCTAATCGAATCATTGTATTAAATGTTATAAAATATTTACATGTAAGCCAAAATATAAATGATGTAAATTAATTGTTCTGAATGTTAGTTGATCCCTCTCTGTACATTTATTTCACGGATTTGTCAATATTTCTGCTGCAGTCTGACAATAGTGACACAATACGTGAGTAATTTAATATAAGTGCAAATTTGCATGCAATCTGATTTATGGAAATGGCAATTCTGACAAATAATACGATCATCGTTTTCATACAGCCTTTGGCTGTAAGTATGGATTTCTTCAGTTTCAGATGGAATATATATAAGTAAATAGCATGATGATTGGGTGTAGCTGTAATAAGGAGTACCATTTAGTATGGCTATTTTTTTTTAAATTATTTTTATTTATTTAGTTATTTATGATGATTTCAGAATTAATCCCTCGGGTTTTCTGACGTTAAAGATTTAATGTAAACCATTCAATATTACAGTAGTCTCTTTTAATGAAAGTTTATCAATGTGATCATTATATTTAGTACGCAAAATGCAAAACAAAACAAACACAATAGTAATAAATACTTTAGTGATCTTTTTATAGAATCATTCAAGAGAAAAATATTCAAATTTCATGGGAACAAAAAAAAAAAAAAAACGTAAAAAAATCTTTTTGATGTTCTATGATAAGGAAATCCTTTGTCCAAAACTGAATTTCCTGATAGGACATGAATTGTTGAGATATACACGTATACATTGTAGTTTAAAAATGTGTTACAGTGTATATCCTAGATGTTTTAGAGGTACCTAAACGGTCAAATTCAAAGCAATGGGTGACTTTGGCTTATGACCGGAGTTTTCCTAGTTTAATAAAGGAGTTACTCTTGCGCTACTATGTAGTCACAAACAGCAAAAGAAAATACATTGTCCAAAAGGAGTCCCGTTTGGTCCCAGATAACAAATCATTACGATTATACTGAAATCCATCTCCTTTGATAACGTCTTCAGGAAAGATGTATATATATACATTTGGAATTATTTTTTTTTGTTATTTCACAAATTAAGGAAACAGAAGGGGGAGATTACTTACTTGAACCAATTCAAACTCTTTTCTTTTTTTTTTTCGGAATCTTTTTAAGTAATTCTGAAAGAATAAAAAAATGGGAAAAACATTGCTGCCAAAATTAAGAAGCTACGTTTACTATGATTAATAAATGGGATAGCCTTGGCTGGATTTGTTCGTTCTGTTGAGGTGATTTGTTAATTAATGATTCACTATTGGTTGCCATTCAAGTTTTTTTCTTGTGGAAATTTTAGGCGTTTCCTCTTCTGAAAATGGTTGGCCAAATAGGAAGTCAATTCCGCTGAAAAATGCTACTGCGTGTTCCACATAAACCATAAAGTCGTTATTTTGGAAAAACTTAACAATGACAGCAAGTTTATCACCATACTAAGCAGCGAAGAACTCATACCTTTCTTCTTATTAATATGTATCGACTTTGACACACCTGGTGTAAGAGTCACATCTTAAGCTGCGATGCTTTGAAGAGACTTCAAAAACGTTAAATTTTCTGTTATAATGAAGCTAGCTTTCAGTGCTGGTAAAATGAAATACTTTTGCTAACATTAAACTCTTTGATGTTGGAAAATCCCGAAAAGAATTATACTTTCCAATACATGAAAAGGGTATTATTGCATAAGGATATTATATGAAAAGAATTCTTGTCATTTAGAATTTCATATAATTTCGACTTTTGACATTTACCTATTAAAATGCTTACGTTAAAATTCTAATCTTTATGGTATGATACATCTTGACGTTTTAAAGCTGAATCATACTGATTTAAAATAAAGACATTAAAATAGATAAAACTAACAATCCCCTGGAATACCCTAAATCTCGGTATACCAAGATATTAGGAGGCCATTTACAGATTTCACGATACCAAGTAGCCTTCCCATCATTTCACCATAGCGATCACAAGATTAGCAGTTTATTGCTTTCTCAGTAAAAAAAAATACTACTGCTTTAATTGTGAGCTGGAGGCACAAATGGACGACCGTAATGTTGCTATTATGTCCGGAAAAGATTTTGCACACAAATAAATTAATAAAAGTGTAATATTATTCGTATCGTTCTCAAGAAAAATATAGTATTAGTTTAATACTTAGCTGTAAAATTCTTAAGGGTTATCTAAGGTTAAATCGTTCAATTTTTGTGCCGAAAATGAAACATTTAGTTCGAGACAAATGAAGGATTTTTCTGGTGCAAATAAAGTGTGAAATCGGTCAAATGAAAAACACCGAAAGGGATAACAGAAAAGGTCAACAACGACATACTATAAATAGCTAAACGGCATCCAATTGGAGTTATTTTATAGGTCTTGAAACAATTCTGCTATCCCCAGTTTGAGCTTTGCCAAAAACTATTTGCAAAATTATCCGGAAAGTTGTTCTACAATAAAGGTATGTAGTAAATTTATATTTCAGTAATAAAAGTTCTCTTAGCTGTGCCATAAAAACTCCAAATCTATCCCTGTTACTGCTTTGTGGTCAATATGAGATATGTTAGGCCTGTACATAGCAGTAAATATCTGCATCGTTTATTTATTTTCTCTAAGATTATGACATTACATTAAACCATCAATTCAACTGGTATAATTAGTTGCAATATGGGTGTTACATGTACCTACGTTAGGATCTTGGAATGTTTGATGCTATCACTGAGCGGGCTTGTGTTTCCAAAGGTATAACCATCTCCAGTTGTTATATTTCGTACTAACATAAAATTCATTCATTAAAATTACTTTTAAATTATTTTTTTAAATGAAAGAGTGCCGCTGCCCCTTACGCATTGTTTCGAAAGATAATTGTCATATTGTTTATTATGAAATATCCATTGCTAAATTTTCAGACCATGCAGTATATCTCGTGCTGATTCGTCATACTGATGTTCTTATTTTGAGTACAAAAAATATCTATCACCAATATTTCATTAAAATGTTACATTTACTCGAAAACAAGCTTTCTTTGTTTTAATAATGGGACTTCAAATTGATAGTGCTTTAGTTTCTGTTTAGTTTATTATGTTTTGTTTTATTCTTTTAGTTTTATATTTATCCTTGTGACATTTGTTTGTTATGTTCCATTCTCATGAGTTTGTTTTGTCCTTTGATTTCAATTTAACGGACGTTCTCACTGTATTGTCGCTCCGATATTCTTTTGCCGATATTTCATGCCCTTGTGAATAATTCTTTTAATGAAGCATTGCAGTTTTTAAAAGAGGAATAGATTTATTATGTAAAACAAAAGGGCAACATAACAAAACCCAAATGTCAATTAATAAAAAGCCATTAAAAACTCGTTTATTCATTGAAAACCTAATGTCGTGAAACAAATCCTAATTCCATTGTCTATGTTATTTAATAAACCATTAAAATCAAAATCTTAAATCCTTTGAACAACTATAAAGCATGCTTTGACATTATAAAAGCTTTCAACACATCTCCAATTGTTTAATGTAACAAATTTATTCAAGTAAAGGATTCAAACACATGAACATGTAGCGAAGGAAGTTTATGTCATTATAACATCATAGTATCAAACCAAACATACAATACAATTCTAATCTTATATAACTGATAAAATTCTTTGATACCGATTGTGATTCACAAGACGCACATTTCGTTTATTAACGACTCAGCAGTCAAAGACTCACATGTTGAAAACCAAAACAGCCCAAAAAGTTGAAGAGAAAATATTCAAATATGCCAAAATGATCAAAAGGGGTAAAGCCAAAACCATTTAAGGATACAGTTGTGCACGAGGTTCTCCTTAGTTTGTAAACTTTGTAACTGTAAATTTGCAGTATCTATTACGGGCTAGTTTCAAACTATGCAATAAATCTTTATTGTATTGTCCTCACATATATAGTGTAAACTTTCACTCGCTTGATATACTCATTTGCTACACTCACACGACGAATTGTGTCTAGGCTGATATTGTATGAAGAAAAATTGATATTACATACATAAATGCAGTAGTCCTCCGTGACAAAATTCCTCTGTCGAACTTAGTTTAACATATGACTTATGCATGGGAACTTTTACATAAACATCTTATTGTATGCAGCAATTGAACGACTTTAAACCAAATCTTGGTCATTAACTGGTAATCCAATAGCACTGAATCCGATTCCCTACTCGTCGACCAAGATCAAGATGGCCTTTACAACCGACATTTTTTTTACAAAGTACCTTATTGAAAATGCAAATTAAAAGTCAATTACAATCAAACTTTATTAGCACTTTCCAAAAAGCTACCACAAGTTAGTTGATAATAATGGTATTTTTGTAATATAAATGATTATAATAGAGTCATAGTAATATACTGACTTCATCATCGTTCACGTTTTGGTTTGTTCTCCGCGTTTTACTATGCGACTGGCGCTATATGCTGAGGTGGCTTTTTTACCCCTGGATTGAATGACATTACGGACGAATCTAATTAAAATTAGATATAATAATTTCTCATTTCATTCACTGAATACATGCAGTGACTGAAAGGAGCAAATGTAGGGACTGAAAGGAGCAATTAGTATATCTAACATGCAGTGACTAAAAGAAGCAATTAGTAGAGATCTAACATGCATTGGCTAAAAGGAGCAATTAGTATATCTAACATGCAGTGACTGAAAGGAGCAATTAGTAGATCTAACATGCAGTGACTGAAAGGAGCAATTAGTAGATCTAACATGCAGTGACTGAAAGAAGCAATTAGTAGAGATCTAATATGCAGTGACTGAAAGAAGCAATTAGTAGAGATCTAATATGCAGTGACTGAACGAAGCAATTAGTATATCAAATGCAATGACTAAAAGAAGCAATTAGTAGAGATCTAACATGCAGTGACTGAACGAAGCAATTAGTATATCAAATGCAATGACTAAAAGAAGCAATTAGTAGAGATCTAATATGCAGTGACTGAAAGGAGCAATTAGTAGATTGAACATGTAGTGACTGAAAGGACAAATTAGTAGATATAACATGCAGTGACAGAAATGAGCAATAAGTTGAGATATAACATGCATTGACTGAAAGGAGCAAGTAGTATATCTGACATGCAGTGACTGAAAGAAGCAATTAGTAGATCTAACATGCAGTGACTGAAAGGAGCAATTAGTATATCTAACATGCAGTGACTGAAATGACCAATTAGTAGATCTAACATGCAGTGACTGAAAGAAGCAATTAGTAGATCTAACATGTAGTGACTGGAAGGAGCAATTAGTAGATCTAACATACAGTGACTGAAATGACCAATTAGTAGATCTAACACGCAGTGACTGAAAGGAGCAATTAGTAGATCTAACATGCAGTGACTGAAAGGAGAATTAGTAGATCTAACATGCAGTGACTGAAAGAAGCAATTAGTAGATCTAACATGCAGTGACTGAAAGAAGCAATTAGTAGATCTTACATGCAGTGACTGAAAGAAGCAATTAGTAGAGATCTAACATGCATTGGCTAAAAGGAGCAATTAGTAGATCTAACATGCAGTGACTGAAAGAAGCAATTAGTAGAGATCTAACATGCATTGGCTAAAAGGAGCAATTAGTAGATCTAACATGCAGTGACTGAAAGGAGAATTAGTATATCTAACATGCAGTGACTGAAATGAGCAATTAGTAGATCTAACACGCAGTGACTGAAAGGAGCAATTAGTAGATCTAACATGCAGTGACTGAAAGGAGCAATTAGTAGATCTAAAATGCAGTGACTGAAAGGAGCAATTAGTATATCTAACATGCAGTGACTGAAATGAGCAATTGTTAGATCTAACGTGCAGTGATTGAAATGACCAATTAGTAGATCTAACATGCAGTGACTGAAATGACCAATTAGTAGATCTAATTTTAATTAGATTGATTACGACCTGTTTTTTATGGTTATCCCCGCACTTCGAATGAAGTTCGGTGATATTTATAATCGGTCCGTCTGACCGTCCGTCCGTCCGTCTGTCTGTCTGTCTGTCCGTCCGTCCGTCTTTGCGTCCGTTAGATAACCTTGTCTCCAGAACGCCTCGTTCATTTTTCACTTCATGCATTTAATTTCTATACTTCCCTGGTTTGTCTGTCGAATGGTTTACATTTTCTTGATTGCTCCTTAGGTACATTAGTCCTATTTTTCACAATCTGTATGAAGATGCACAATAAAAATTTTGATTTTAAAAAATTTAAACTTGTGACCTGAACTTCTCATTCGATTTTAACTTCATGCATTTAATTTCTATACAGTATTGTCACATAATATATGTAGATGCGCAAGAAGGTTTTTTAAATTTTGATTTTCAAAAATTGGGGCCAAAAGGGGTGGAATTTTTAAAATTAGAAATTTAAGCTTGAGACTAATTCCTAATTCATTTTTCATTTCATGCTTTTAATTTCTACACAATATTGTCACATACTGTATGAAGATGCCCAATAAGGTTTCAGAATTTTGATTTCCACAACTTGAGGTCCACAGGGGTTGTATTTCGGAAATAATGAATTTAAGCTTGTGACTTAAACTCCTCGTTCATTTTTCATTTAGATTTAGCAAATTAATTTGTATATAATATTATTCTTTATTATCTGTAAAAACGTTTTTAATTTTGAAAATTGATTAAGGGTTCCAATTTTGGGACTGAAAATGGTGAAATTGCTAATTTTGCATTGACTCTGGAAATACTCATTCATTTTTTGTTTCAGTGGTTTTATTTGTTTATAATATTGTTCTTCACTATGTTTAGATTTGCAAATGAGTTTTTCAATTTTGCAATTTGATTCAGGGTTCCAATTTTCAGACTGAAATTGTGAAATTGCTTTTTTTTCACTGTTAATTGTTTTTTTATTTGTGCAGTGCGGGGATGGACATCGTTTATGATGGCACCAATTTCTAGTTTTATATGTTTCAGTTTTTTCCTTGTATTGTTTGTTTATTCATTTGCCTGTAGACAACGTGTATTTTCCAGACAATATATAAATAACGTATTCTTATATTATTTCTTCATTTTCATCATTATATATTCTCTATGCAGTCAATATATCTTACATATTACCGTGTTTATAATGTCAATGATTTGTATAAGGGATGATTATCCAATATACAGAGAAGTAGGAATTCAATCTGACAAATGGAAATGGCAAATTATATAAGCTTCATGCATCGTTCAGCACAGCTATAGATTTCTATGATATAATTACTTACGTAACTGAGATTTTCATTGATATTATTCCATACACCAACGGCATCCGAGTGTAATTGATCCACAATAGAATCTGATACAAATGAATATTTTATTTTATATTGAATTGTAATTTCAAATTAAATATGGAAATGTATCTGTGAACAAACATCTATTTTTCGATCAGCTGTGTAATATGGTAAGGAGACAATGGCTCTCTTAGGGCGCCGTGACCATATCACTGTATTAATCGTATTCTAACGTAATAAAACAGTATACAACATTCATGATTATGTGTGAAACAAAATATCCAGTTGTTAAATTCATTCATTTAGTTCTTTGATTGTTGGCAAATTTTGATTATTACACCGTGTATTTTTTAGGTTAAATAAAGTGAGCCCCATCAAATTTCATTATCCGCTGCTTTGTAAATAATGCATTTATTTTGTCTAAATAATTAATAAACAATGCATTTGCTATACAATATTATCCCAATAAATAGTACACGTTTTTACCCTATGGCACTAGTAATATTTGTCTGTTCATTTGGATTTATAACATCTTTATAGTTAACCAATATACAGATAAGATAAGATAAGATAAGAAAAAATTATTTTGATTCGATATAAGTCAAATATACAACACAAGCTCTAAGGAGCCTTTGACCGAATATAAAAACATATATATAACATAAAAACATTCCAATATATAAACAACCACCAATACAAAATTAAAATTCTCGCACATAGCGTGCAATAAAAATTTAGCAGCAAATTTAGAATAAAGTAAAATGTTTATCTATATGATTTACCTCTTTTAAAAGTTTAAAAATTAGATTAAAATATGGTAACTATTTTAAATAGATAGATTACTTTTATAAAAATCAAAAAAAAAGTTTTGAACTATAATATATGCTTTGAGATCTAGAAATTGCAAAGAACAAAATATTATCAACCTGCATTGATTACCCAATTTCTGGAAAGATGTGTCAAAACTAAAATTTAAAATAAATAAAAATTCATGCAGAAATACAACAAAACTAGTCCAAAGCAACAAAAAGCAACATAAACAGTAAACAGCTCAGCAAAACGTTATCTTCAAGCAGAACAACGACATTCCAAACCGTCCTAGGACTGAATAAGACTTTTAAAATGTGAGAAACTATTTTCTGTCCTGAAATGGTTTGGAAGGCCGTTCCATAAAGTTGCGGCAGCAAATTTGAAATTTGAAATATTTTTGACCCTAACGAGTCGATTTTAGCTGTGGCACATCCAGAATATTTACATACTTGAAAGAATATTTAGATTTTTTAACACTGACCAAATTTTGTAAGTACACAGGAACTATATTGTTCATAATCTTGAAATTTTCTAGAGCCATTGTTCGTATCCGTCTGATCTGCAAGGAAGGCACCTTAGCTTTATGTAAGAGGTCCTCGGAAAGCTGCTATAATCCTCGTATACAAAACGGGGTGTTCTTTCCTGCACCTTTTCTAGCTTTTTTGAAATTTTCTCAGTACAAAAGTGACATGCCAAAGGGCAGAAATTAAAATTACTAAGAAGAAACGTATGAAAAATAGTAAATTTACTAAGTCTATCCAAAATAGAACCCAAACGTTCTAAAACATTAAGTTGCTGTGAGGCCTTCCTGCAGATAGAGCTGATATGAGCATTAAAATTTAGCTGATAATCAATTTCAATGCCTAATATTTTAACTGTTTTTTCACATGTAAGATTCGTATTTTGAATATGTATAGAAAGATTTTTATCAAAGGTCTTTTGCCAACAGCCAAAACTTGAAACTTGTCCGGATTTACTTGCATTTTATTCACCTGGGACCATTCAATAACGTTGAACATCAATGGTTCCAGTATAGAACCCTGTGGTACGCCTTTATGAATGCAGCCCAACCACTCAGAACAATGTTGACTTTTATTTGTTGTTTACCATTTGATAAATAGGACTTTAAAAGAGCAACTGAATGGGAGGATACACCATATGCTGATAATTTATCTAGCAAGATATTATGGTCAGGCAGTCAAAGGCCTCAGAAAGATCCATTAATACCGCTGCAATTTACTGGTTTTTGCCAAGAGCTTCACGCCAATCTTCTAACACTCTGAGTAGTGTGGTCTGACATCAATTCCCAAGTCTGAAAGCAAACAAAAAGGGTTAAATACTTTATCAAAGTATTCAGATAGTTGAATTTCATATATTTTTTCAAGGATTTAAGAAAAGATTTTAACATTCATATTGACATGTATTAAAGATGGCATTCAGAATTACTGTGAAACATAATTCCACCAATGGCGTCAATCAGACGTGGATTCTTACTAACTCCAAACATTTACTACAATATCTAAAATCAAAATCTCTGGCTACATGCAACAGCATAAAACATTCGACTTCTCTACACTCTACACTACCATACCATATTCTCAATTAAAAGATCGCTTAAGCAACTAGTTCATCAATGTTTTTTTTCAAGAAAAATGGCACAAGCAGGTATAAATTTCTAGTTCTAGGTAGAAAAAAGGCTTATTTCGTGAAGAACCACTCTGATTCTGACAAAAAGTATTCTGAAGTTGAAATTACAAACATGTTAGATTTTCTCATAGACAACATATTCGTTGAATATGGCGGTCTAATTTTTCAACAAACAATCGGCATTCCAATGGGAACCAACTGTGCTCCTCTCCTCGCCGATATTTTTCTATACTCATATGAAGCGGACTTCATTCAAGGGTTACTACGTGAAAACAAAAAGAAACTAGTCCAAATAATTTCACTTTTCGTTATATAGATGACGTGTTGTCGTTAAATAACGACAAATTCCAAGACTTTCTACATCTTATCTACCCAACTGAACTTGAAATTAAGGATACTACAGATACACCAAAGTCCGCTTCATATTTGGACTTGTTTCTTGGAATAGTCTATGAGGGACATTTGAAGACAAAACTTTATGACAAACGTGATGACTTCAACTTTCCTATTGTTAATTTTCCTTTCTTGAATAGCAATATACCAGCATCGCCTGCATATGGCGTCTACGTTTCTCAGCTTATCCGATTTTTAAGGGCATGCATGAGTTACCCTGACTTTCGACAAAGGATTACTGCTGTCACAAAAGATTCTTAACCAGGGTTGTATCAGGGATAAGTTGATGTCATCAATTAGGAACTTTTACGGTCGTCATCACGAATTGATTGACAATTACAGTGTTCCAATATCTAAGATGATGTTGGACCTGTTCCCACAGTCCTAACCTTTGATGTGCCTCCACCGATGTGACTTCCCCTGGATTGACTTTGTTGAACTTCACGACGAGTGCCGTATGCGGATCAGGAACTGTCTACCCTTCCAGAGCAACTTGGTTCACTCCTGGTATTTATAGGAGTTGTTCATTGTTTTTTAGTTTTCTGTGTTTATTTGTTGTGCTCGTGGTTGTTCATTTGTCTTCCCGGGTTTGTCTGTCCAATGGATTACGTTTTTTTTATTGCTCCTTGGGTATATTTGTCCTTTTTAGAAAAGATGGGTAAGACACTAACTGGTCAATAATTTGTTTTCAATAATGGGTCACTCTTTTTATGAAGGAGGGTCAGTTGAGCTTCTTTTAGTTTATCAGGGAAACAGTTATTTTCAATTGACAAATTGACCAGAGTAGTAAGCTGAGGTGCAATATAAGATTTACAATGTTTTACAATTTTTGATGGAATACCATCAACTCCTGTAGCCTTCTTGGTGTTTATTTTATTCAAGATTTTTTCGACATTTTCGTTAGTTACTTTCTTGAATTCAAAATCAGAAAAAATGCTCTCTATTACTCAAACTTTCTTTTATACTTGGATGGTTTGTCTGCTACTGTAGAGAAAACAATATTAAAAAGGTTTGAAACTTCATTTGGACTATCTAAAATTTTGTCATTTTCAAACAATACAATTTTTTGTTCTCCACCGTTTCCCTTTTTTGAGAAAAATGGTTTGACTGTTTTCCTAAACTCGCATGCTTTTGACCTACCAGAGCAACGTTCTAAAAAATACACTTTTATTGATTTTCTCTTTACCTTAGTTACCAAATTTTTTTGTTTTCTAAATTTCTCCCAATTTTTGTCACTTTGGTTTTTAGTATATTGTTAATAGAGCATTTGTTTTCTATATATGGCCCCTCTCAGTTCTTTATTCATACATGGGAGTGGTTTTCTTCTTTGACAGGTGCATGTTTATATATTTTAATATATTTTTGAAATCTTTTTCATATGCATTATGTATACTATTTAAATCTTTCTCAGTACAATTTTCTGAAATCTGTATTTTCTGTATATTATTTTTTAATTGATCAATATGAAAGGTTTTGTAACTTCCATATGTTACGTCCCTGAGTTTTTGTGCATGTAAATTCCCTTTCACAACTGTAGAAATAATGTTGTGACAGTCACTAACGCCAGTTATGTTAGGAGTTGGATATCACAACTATCAAATAATATGGTTTTTATTCCAGTCACCAGAATATTGACATCATCGATGGAATTGGTTTGAACTGCTTCCCCGAGGGAAGTTAATTTCTTGTGAAAGAATATGACACAAAATGGTTGCCTTTGATTATATTACAATGTTGACTGCTGTACCCCAATTTTTGACGTTTTTACCTATTATGTCTGTTTGTTGGGCTCACAAAATGTTGTCAATATAATGGAATTCTATGCGACTGTCCTACAAGTGAGAGGTATAGCTAGCTATTAAACCAGGTTTAATCCACCATTTTCTACATAAGGAACTGCCTGTACCAAGTCAGAAATATGACAGTTGTTTTCCATTGGTTAGATGTGTTTGAGCTTTTGATTTTGCTATTTTATAAAAGAATTTCCCTTGGAGTTCGGTGTTTTTGTTATTTTACTTTTTTGTAGCTACATGATTTAAAGATGTTTTTTCTGGTTAGTTTGAACAAGCCCACGTGAAAATAACACTGCCATAATGATAAATAGATTTTCTAAGTATCATACTTTAATATTGTCAATTCATGTTTGGAAAGGTTGTTCTACCCGTCACGTATTTTAATGGAATAGTTTATATGACGATTTACACGTCTGGACTTTCATGTACATCACGAACTAGTTTGTTATTCACATATAGTAACAGAAAAAGCTTGTCCTAAATATGGTTTCCTATTACCAGTCATAAGATTATAGATATTGATCTGACATATTATATTTGTTCATTACAATATCATCATATAAGCAGATCATTATTTTATTAAATATTTCACGTTTGATTTAGTATTAAAGATATTTGGCAGAAAACAAGTGTTTGCTCATTTTGTTTATGTAACTAATATTGATGTTCCAGTTATAGTAATCCGTATTTTCAATTATGAAAACATTGGATTACTGAGTTCTGATACCTATAAAAAACCAATTCCAAGGATAATTATAATTACAAAACAGTATTTTGCTATTTCAAAGGCCTGTCAAATGTAATGTAGATAACAAATCTGATTGAAAAAGTTGATGATCGACCAGAAAATTCGCAAAAAGAGAGAATGAAGTAGTTGAAACACTTTTCTTTATTCTTGGTGCCATATGGTGCTTGAGAATTCTACGACTTGTTGAAGCAGATCTTATTGTCCCCTAAAAAAAAATAAAACTGCGTTATGACAGTAATGTAATTGTATCAGATGTTTTTTTTACATCATTAGAAACTACATTGACTATCTAATATATTGAATTGACAGTTTTTAATTCGATTACCTGAGTCAGTTTTACACTGGAAAGTTGTATATTTCGACTCTGCTATTTAAATTACATGCCATCCCTTCCTATTCTCAATATTTAACATTCATACTGAAGGTTAAGAGTACTGTTAGTTATAAACTGGTTCCCCCAATATCATCACGTTGTAAAGTTTCATTACAAAGTCAGTCTATCCCGATTTGCTGTTTAATTTACATGTTTATTTTGATTTTTAACTGTTTTTGTGATATATTGGGATGGTTGTGTGATGTTGTTTATTCGTTGGTGTTTCTTGGTTGACTCCGTTTAAAAGGCATTAGTATTACCAAGACTTGGTTTGTTATCCCTCTCTGTAACTGATGGTACGTGCAAAGAAACCATTTTTGCTATTTACTATATTTATTTATTTTATGATAATACATTTTTCAACAAACTTTCGGAATTCATTATGAGTACACGTTGCCCCATTTGCCGATATACTCTTGTCTTCATATGAAGTTTTGACTGTAGCACCATAAGATTGAAAAAGAAGAGAAATGATCCTAACATTAAGGATTTCCTGAATTTTATCTTCTGTTACGTTTCTCATCTGAATTTCTTTGGTATTTTGTGGTCCTTAGTTATTTTATTATGATAGCGTATTGCGTCAATTGTTTTATTGTATGACACAGCTGGTTCTGTTTTTTTGTTGTTTGAAAATGTCTTGTGTGTCCTATATCTATACTTTAGGGTTTGGATTTCAGATACAAGTTCATAATGAATGTTTTATTATTTTGTTAATCGTTTTGTTGTATGGCCTCTCTGGTGATGATTTTTGTTTGTTTGTTTTTACTTTATCTTCGTAAAAACTTTGTTGCTGATTGTATTGCATGTTCTCTATACAGACAGTTGCTTTATTTTTTTTTATAATTTTGAATATCATGTTTGGAAGTTGGTGATTGAATTGTCGCCACCTCGATCCTCTGTATCGGTTGAGTGACCTATCTTTCCTAATTGAATGAGAACTAATAGTATTCCCGCTTGACAATTTCCATTATCCTCTTCTTTGATATTATTATACATGTCATGTAATAACTTCAGATATGATGTGATGACAAGTGATTCATTATTAAATTATTAATTTCCAAGGAATGTACGGTAGAAACCGGTTATAATTTTTTATATTGCCTTTTCCATTTGAGAAAGAATTCAATTCTCTACACAAGATTTGTGTTACCACTTGATCCTTGCCTTCAACGATGTCCATTCATTGCGAGACTTTATTGTGGAATATTAGCATCTTCATCGTCATCATAAACAAAATAACAAGTTATTGCACGAGAGAACAATGGGGTGCATTTTTCGTTGTGTCGTAAACACTAACACTACCTTGTCTATTCATCTTGCACATTTGGCAAAAATGTTCGCTGTGGGAACAGAAAATTATTTTTCTACCCCTCTTGGTCATTTTGGTATTTTTAAATTTGCTCTTCAACTCTTGAACTGATGAGTCGTAAATCGCAAATCGCATCATGTACATGAAGAATTTTATTTCGCATTGATTTATTTGTAAAAATTCTTAAATATTATATAATCATTGTTTTCTTTGTCTTAAAATAACAATCCAAAGATACTAATATTAGATATAGTAAATTTATACTGTGCTGTATACGACGCAATTCAAGGAGTTACCTCTCATCAACAGCATTAAAACCGAAACATTTGGAAGACCAAAAATCAAACGTAAATTAAACAAGAAGTACTCAACCAAAAATACCGAAACAGAAAATGGCAATGCACCATGTCTTTGTATTAACTGTAACTGCACGAAAAGCAGTAACGACATCTAGAGAGTTTTATCGTATTTCCCTATGGCTATATCGACCTGCTAATGCCTTCATCATTTCCCGTATTTCGGCACTGTGACGTCGTAAAGAGTTGACCCGACCCTAATATGAGCTGACCCGAATATATCAGCGACGTCATAATGTTTGACCCAACGTTAACCCGAATATATCAGGAAAACATCCGGTTATAGGCGGATGGCCATTGAAAAGTAAGAAATTCCATTAAGATTGCTAGTTAACAATACGATAAATTTATCATCAAGTTTTCTTCAAACAAATATTGTAAAATATAAGCCGCTCGACACAATATGAAGCTTTTTGGCTCGTTCGCTACGCTCACTCACCGAAAAAGCTTCACATTGTGTCTCGCCGCTGATATTTTACGATATACGTTTGCAGAAAACCTGATAATATGAACATATCAAACTTCCATGTATGTGTTGTCTTGAATTGACGAAAAGTCGATAAGCGAAATCGAATTTGGTATTGATAGACTTTCTGGGGATTGTCTTCATCTGTTAGGAAATTACAAAAGTTGCATCGAACGTGATATTGAACAAATACACCAATCAAAAACTTGGTCAACTGCTAAAAAGACGGGTATATTGAATAGACAAACAGTATAACTATTTATCTTAACAAACAATTTGAATTAACATAATAGCAGAACTAACAGTCGAACTGGAATCATGAATACTAAGGGAAGTGTGAGATTTTCTGTAAGTTGAAGACCAGCAACAAATACGTTTTTTGTTTGTTTGTTTGTTTGATTGATTGAACTATTTGTCATATATATGAACGAATTTTATATTATGTCGAGATTTTTTTTTTCTAACATATCCCTCCTTACCGATTATAATAAAAATACATTTCATTTTGAAACCATACTAAATAAATATTAACAGAAAAAACAAATCAATAATACATGTACGTTCCTTAATCGTTTACATCAAGTTAAATAAACAGTTTTTTTTCTAAATTGAGATTTTTATACGTAAGACTTTTCCCTTGTGAGTAGTATCCGATGTTATCTTTTACATTCAAAGTAAGTGACATTGTCGACTGTGACATTTATGAGAATCCAATATGACCTGAAATAACTTGTTAGGTCTCAGTGCACTGATGTATCACGAATATTGTTATCAGTGAAACAGGTTATGTTACCCGAAAGAAAACAGCAACAATTTGATGTTTTAGACAAATCCAACTGTGGCAGATATTATACATTTCTGTGCTGTCTTGTTCTATTTTTGGCTTAGTTTATTATATGTTGTTTTATTCCTTTAGTTATAAAATTAATCCTTTGTGGCGTTTGTCTTTTGTGTTTCATTTTCATGACTTTATCTTTTCCTTGGATTTCGAATTTAAGGACTTTTCACTATTTTCGGAATTCTTTTGTCCATATATATATTACATAGGTAAAATTTCACTACGCAATATGATACATTTATAGGTTCTAGGTTTTTTCTAATTTATTTGTAACTGTTTAAGGCAAGTCTTATCCTAAATTGAGAATTATTATATTACATTATATAATACATTTCTATATTTAATACTAAGAAAAAATACTTTAAAGAAATATTTCATTTGGAACTGGTATCTGAAATACGATTACTTAATCATATTTGACACCAGAGTCTGTTTTTAGTTTTTAATTGTAGTGCTTGTATTGTTTTTGTCTTGTCTTCGTTGTTCTCCGGAGTTTATCAGTTGTTTCGATTTTCCCTTCCTTCGAATATCCCTTTGGTATTTCTTCACTTTACTTACAGATAGAATTACAAAGATAAATGTGACGTCATTATGTAGTAATCGGAATTTTATGATGGAATAAAAATAAAAAGTAATTGATGCTGTCATCAGCCTTTCTAAAATTAGTAAAGGTTAATCCATTTAAAACGTAAACCTTGACTGCAGGTTTTAAAGTATATAGGCACTATTCACAGTTGCGTATTATTTAGAAACCACAGTGCTGAAAATCTTTTGTAAGAAAAAAATATTAATTTTATAAAACAGTTTCAACATCCGTATTATTATTGAACCTGTATTAAGTGACAATCCATCTTTACGACCCTATTACAATGTTCCCTTGAAAGCCCCATAACAAACGTTAGAATATATTTGATATAACATGTATTAATAAAGTCTTAGAAACCAATTTTGCTGGATCAACATAATGTGCACATTTTGTAGCTCTGCGGCTCATCTCTTCTGTCCAAGGCCTAAAATGTTGAAAATCAAAACAGAATTCAAAAAGTTGAAGAACAAATTTAAAAGGCCTACATGACCCATTAAATGAAAACAATACCGGTATCTTGCGTGACCATATTACAATGTTCCCATAGCAACATTACTCTATATTTGAAATATACGGAATAGTATTATCTCCTTTATAAGTTGCATATCAAACATCTGCTGTATATTCACATCCCATTCAATTCAAATTTCAAGCAAAACTATACAGAACAGAGATATATTACATACATAACTGGAATACCAATTTGTATATCTGAAGATGAGTATCTTGCTAAACATGTAATTGAAAACAATTAGTTACAACGAGAACAACTGAAAAAAAAAAACAAATGTATCGGAGCTTTATTTTGGCTTAGTACACTGCAGATGAGTCAAATTTTGAAGAAATAAACAGCTAAAATTGATATAATAAATATTCAATGATACCAGTTTTGATGCATGAATTCTATAATTTACGACTCATCAAGGGCCTCGGTGGCCGAGTGGTCTAGGTAGTTCGTCATGACTACAAATGATCACTGGGACCTCGGTGACCGAGTGGTCTAGGTAGTTCGTCATAACTACTGATGATTACTAGCCTGTCAACACTGAGGTTGCGAGTTCGAATCTTACCTGTGGCGGGTGACAAGGATTGCCAATTTTCCTACCGAAGGTCGGTGGTTCTCTCCGGGTACTCTGGCTTCTTCCACCAATAAAAACTGGCCAAAATAGCCAAATGTGCTGAAAACGACGTAAAACCCAAACTAAAACAAACAAACAAACGAAACAAACAAACGACTCATCAAATGTTAACCAGGCCTAAAAAGACGAAAGCCAAAAACGATAACCCCAACGTTGAATAATTGCTTCAAATGCCAGAACGACCAAAAAGGTAAAGCCAAAACAATCTATAAAGAGACTTAATCTCCCCAGCATAATTATAAGTTGCTATATTCCTATGTTGGCGTGAAACTGACACATAAAAGTTTAAAATACAACTAAATGTCAAAGTATACGAGGACAACCATTGCATAACGAGAAATATATTTCCAGCTGGGATTTTCGTCACATCTGTTTTGTATAATGTCATAATGATATTTTGATATTATAGCACTCAAGAGGAAGAAATCATTTGATCGATATATCCGACATTTTGAAAATATCATATACAGTAAACTTGCATCCACATAATGTCTTTATTCATATTCTTTTAACTAGGATTGGTGGCGATTTCAATTAAATATTCTTGATATAAGTTCAAATGGAATTGTTTAACTTGAGCAAACTAAGGAGTATTCAAATTTTATAATTTTCCTCTCTAGTCAGTTTGGCGTTTGAATTGATCTTAAACATTTTGTGTGATATGTTTTTCCTTTTCACTTATTTGGGTGTGATATGTTTTCCATTTTCATTCACTTGGAGCATTACTGGGGGGATGTAACATGTCAATGCCTAAATAATTGGTATTATTTACTTATAAACACACAAATACTTTTTGTGCTATACATGTACATGTAAAACAATAAACCCAGGGTAATATATCTTGACCCATGTTAATATATCTTCGTCGCAATCAATATTATGTATACTTCATCAAAACACTCTTGCTGTAGAGAAATTAACTTTTGACATCGTACTGAATATTTCATGATTTAACAACCTTGAGAACTTATCAAGAGTTCATCAAAACTGTTGTTTCTACCGACAAAATTATTGAAGTTTACGCTAAAAATACTAAATGGCAATCTGATACGATATGAAGACCTATGTAAAGTGTCTGTACCAAATCAAACTATCGATCTGTTCTGGTCTCAGATGATTTTTAGTTTTATTCTGTTCTGTTCTTTTAATTGGTGTTTGTTTGGTGTTTTTGTTTGATTTTTTATCTCACCTGGCCAAAGATAATGCGAGCTTCTGTCATCACTTTGCGTCCGTGGTCCGTTCGTCCGTCTGTTAACTTTTCACATTTTAATCTCCTCTGAAACCACTAGACCAAATGGAATACAACTTGGCAGGAAACATCTATGTAAGGTCCTTTATAAAGTTTGCTCAGTTTGTCCCGATCGGACAACAAACATGGCCGCCATGGGCAATGGTTGTTTCTGATTTGCTGAGTTTTCACAAATCTTCTCCTCTGAAACTGCTTGGCCAAATGAAACAAAACTTGACAGGAGGCATATAGGGGGGGGGGGGGGGTCCTTTATAAAGTTTCCTCATTTCGTTCCGATCGGACTACAAATATGGCCGGCATTGGCAATTATTGTTTCTGATTAGCTGATATAAAAAAAATCTTCTTGTCTGAAATCGCTTGTCCAAATGAAACGAAACTTGACAGGTAGCATCTATTAGAGGTTCTCAACAAAAGTTAATCATTTCGTCCCGATTAGGCAATAAACATGGACGTCATGGGCAATTTTTGTTTCTCATTGGTTGATTAACAAACATTTTTTATCTGGAACTGCTTGGCTAAAACTTGATTGGAACCATCTATGGAAATTCTTTTATAAAATTAATTTTTGTCATCGTGATTGGACGACAAGCATGGCTGCCATGGTAAATTTTTGTTTCTGATTGGTTGATTTAAAGAAATCTTCTTCTCTGAAACCGCTTGGCCAAATATAACGAAAGTTGACAGGAAGCATCTGTGGGAGGTTTTTTACAAATTTTCCTTATTTTGTCTAGATCAGGAGTCAAATATTTCCGCCATGGGCAATTCTTGTTTCTGATTGGTTGATTTAAGAAAAAAATCTCTGAAACTGCTTGGCCAAATAGAGCCAAACTTGACAGAAAATGTTTATGGCATATAACAAAAATGTACAAAACTGCAGTATTGATTGAAAGCAAACATGGTCTGAATGTTCCTCATTAGGTGCTGACCAAGTGTTGTTACTTTCGTGCCAATATCTCATTCAAGGTGGCCCCAGCAGAGGACTTAGGTTAACATAAGACCTTATGGGAAATACATGCGAAAATCTTCTGGAGAACCGCCAAATTTTAGAATATGCTGACCTTTAAGTAGAAGGACCTTGATGAAGAAACATTTTGTTCCTACAAGCCTTACCACACTTCATATGATAGGAAGAAGTGACTTCTCTCTTTGAGGTGCATAAAAAAACGGCTTTCATGCCAGGTGAGCGATACAGGCCCTCTGAGCCTTTATGTTTTTTGTCATTTGAGTATGAATATACTTTCCGTGTTTTTTTTCCTTGAGCAGTGCATGTAGAAGACACAAGATGCATGAATTATCACGTTGCATATGTGATTGAAATCATACAATGCATATTTCTTTCAATTAACTCCATGCTAGTGCTAGAATTACTTGCAACATCTACATTTGGCATCGGCAAAATAATCGTTACAGCCAAATAAACTAGAGAAAAAATGTAAATTGAGGCTATTTAATTCTTTACATTTTCATGCTATTACAGATTTTGTGGTTTCAAAGAGAAATTTACTTTGGAAAAATGCCATATGAGATGAAATATTAACATATGTTACAAAGAAATAAAAGCTTTTTTTCTGTGAGAAAGAGAACTTCCTCGTAAATTTCCTATTTTATTTTTATTTTATGTTATTCATTGGTAATTCTATAATTATCCCCGCACTTCGAAGAAGGTCGGCGATGTTGTTATCGCCCCCGTCCGTCCGTCTGTCTGTTTGTCCGTCCGCCCGTCGTGCCGTCTGTGTGTCCATCCATCACACTTTCTTGTCACCTAAACACCTCGTTCATTTTTAACTTCATGCATTTAATTTCTCTACAGTATTGTCACATACTATTTGTAGATGCACAAAAAGGTTTAGAATTTTAATTTTCAAAAATTGGGGCCCAAAGGGGTCAAGTTTTGAAAATTAGGAAATTAAGCTTGTGACCTAAACTCCTTTTTTATTTTTCATTTCACGCATTGAATTTCTATACAGTTTTATCAATAACTGTATGTAGATGTGCAATAAGGTTTTAGAATTTTGATTTTCAAAAATTGGGGCCCACAAGGGTCGATTTTCGTAAAAAGTGAATTTAAGCTTGTGACCTAAACTCCTCTTTTATTTTTGATTTCATGCATTTGATTTGTATACAGTATTGTCACATACTGTATCTAGATGCGCAGTAAGGTTTTATAATTTTGATTTTCAAAAACTAGACTCAGAGGTGTCAAATTTCGAAAATCAGGAATTGAAGCTTGTGACCTAAACTTCTCTTTCATTTTTGACTTCATGCATTTAATTTCTATACAGTATTATCACCTACTGTATCTAGTAAGCTTGTGAACTAAACTCCTCTTTCATTTTTGTCGAGCCTTCGACTTTTGTCGAAAAAGCGAGACATAGCGATCCTACATTCCGTCGTCGTCGTCGTCGGGGGCGTCCACAAATATTCACCCTGTGGTTAAAGTTTTTGAAATTTTAATAACTTTCTTAAACTATCCTGGATTTCTACCAAACTTGGACAGAGGCTTGTTTATGATCATAAGATAGTATCCAGAAGGAAATTTTGTAAAAAAAAAATTCCAGTTTTTCCGTATTTTACTTATAAATGGACTTAGTTTTTCTGCCAGGAAACATTACATTCACTCTGTGGTTAAAGTTTTTAAAATTTTAATAACTTTCTTAAAATATCCTGGATTTGTACCAAACTTGGACAGAAGCTTGTTTATGATCATAAGATAGTATCCAGAAGTAAATTTTGTAAAATAAAAATTCCAGTTTTTCTGTATATTACTTATAAATGGACTTAGTTTTTCTGCCAGGAAACATTACATTCATTCTGTGGTTAAAGTTTTCAAAATTTTAATAACTTTCTTAAACTATCCTGGATTTGTACCAAACTTGGACAGAAGCTTGTTTATGATCATAATATAGTATCCAGAAGTAAATTTAGTAAAAAAAAAAAAAAGAATTTTCCGTATTTTACTTATAAATGGACTTAGTTTTTCTGCCAGGAAACATTACATTCACTCTGTGGTTAAAGTTTTTAAAATTTTAATAACTTTCTTAAACTATCCAGGAATTTTACCAAATTTGGACAGAAGCTTGTTTATGATATAAAGATTGTATCCAGGAGAAAATTTTGTAAAATTTTATTTCTGTTTTTCAGTTTTTTACGTATAAATGGACTTAACATTGCATTCACTATGTTGTGAAAGTTTTTAAAAATTTTAATAACTTTATTATTTTTATTAAGTTTGCATTCACCTATTACACTGAAAATATAGACAACATCAAAAGTAGGCGAGACACTGGGTTCCGCGGAACCCTTACGAATTTTTCATTTTATGTATTTAATTTATATAAAAAATTGTCACTTACTGTATTTAGATGCGCAGTAAGGTTTTACAATTTTGATTTTCAAAAAATCGGAGCCCACAGAGGTCGAATTTCTTAAATTGGCAGTTTAAGCTTGTGACCTAAACTCCTCGTTCATTTTTCATTTTATACATTTGATTTCTATACAGTATTGTCACATACTATATGTAGATGTGCAATAAGGTTTTAGAATTTTGATTTTCAGAATTTGGGGCCCACAGGTGTTGCATTTTAAAAATTGGAAATTTAAGCTTGTGATCTAAACTCCTCTTTCATTTTTCATTTTATGTATTTAATTTCTTTACGGTTTTGTCACACACTGTATATAGATGTGTAATAATGTTTTAGAATTTAGATTTTCAAAAATTGGGGCCTTTATGGGTCAAATTTCAAAAATTGGGAATTATAAGTGGGTGACTGAAATTTTTCATTTTATACATTTTATTTCTATACAGTATTGTCATACACTGTATGCAGATGTGCAATAAGGTTTGAGAATTTTAATTTCCAAAATTTGGGCCTGTATTCAAAGGTACAATTGTGAAAAAGATGCACAGGGATACAAAATGTGGGGAGTGCGGGGAAAGCTGTCGTTTCCGACTGCCCCAGTCTAGCTCGTTATTGTTTTTAAATACAAAATGAAAGCTTAACAATAAAAGCATAAACATAGTGAACGTTGATTTTCTAAGCTAGAACATAGAAAACCCAGAAGTCAGGTGTCTGAGACCAATGAACTCAACATATAATCGGAAAAGGAAGTCCCACCAAGCCTGGATAGCTTGTGCTTCCTTAATATTTAAATTTAGTCTCCATCAAATCTGTGCCTCAGGGTGATTTTCCTTAGAATTTAAACATAGTCACCATCACTTTTTAAGAAATAATGGCTTTACGAGTATCATTCCACCTGATTCCACGCAATTATTCGTCTTTTTATATTCTAGCTTCATTGACCTTAATTATCATGCTTCTTAAAACCTAATATTTTCTATTTGTAGACACGACTCTAGCTCAAACAGACATAAATACGTGTTGAACACGAACCTTTTTTTGTCAGAAAGCGACAGAAAACAATTTTAATTAAAGTTATGTTTTAGTATAGCAATTTATGGGAGAAATCCTAGAAGCATAGTTAGTGCGAAACTATGAAAATTACAGAGGATTTAATGAGGACAATATACAAACAAACGTTTTTGCCTTTAGATAATAAGTCACCGCGGAGTATTTTCTTTCTTATAATCACGCAATATTGAAACAGATGGAATGCCATTTCACAAAAATGTACTATTGTAAAAGATATCGTGTTTGATTATTCTTATTGAACTAGGTTAACATCTTAACGATTTTGTAATGTTTTCTCACCAAAAAAAAAAATCAGATAGAAAAGTAAATAAATGAATAAATAGGTAAATAAATAAAATAAATTTAACATGCAGTAATTACAATTATTATACTTCAGTATATTCTACCGATATTGATTAAAATAATTAAGATTAAAATCACTATTTTTTCAAAAAAAATACAAACAGCCTTGGGAAATAGCTGGTGCCTTTGGGAAAAATAAACTTACTATTATCCGTCTCCCATTTAATAGTCATATATTATTGCATCACCTTCCCTGTTTCTTCTTATACAGGGTAAGCATAATACTTAACATTATAAAATACTGGTGAACAGTTCCCATCTATATATAGTTTAATAGTTCCCATCTACAAATAGTTTAATAGTTCCCATCTACATATAGTTTAATAGTACCCATCTACATAGAGTTTTATAATTCCCACCCACAAAGAGTTTAATAGTTCTCATCTACATATAGTTTAATAGTTCCCATCTACATAGAGTTTAATAGTTCCCATCTACATAGAGTTTAATAGTTCCCATCTACAAAGAGTTTAATAGTTCCCATCTACATATAGTTTAATAGTTCTCATCTACAAAGAGTTAATAATTACCATCTACATATAGATTAATAGTTCCCGTCTACAAAGAGTTTAATAGTTCCCATCTATATATAGTTTAATATTTCCCATCTACAAAAAGTGTAATAATTCCCATCCATATATAGTTTAATAGTTCCCATCTACAAAGAGTTCAATAATTCCCATCTACATATAGATTAATAGTTCCCGTCTACAAAGAGTTTAATTGTTCCCATCTACATAGAGTTTAATAGTTCTTATCTACATATTAAGAATATTGATAATTACTACAACTGAGGTGAAATAAGAATGTTAAAGTGTTGAATTACAGTTCCGTTACACAATCAAACGCCCTGTTGTCACTGCTTGGTTCTCGGTGAACTGTATGTGTTAATTTCAACTCTCTGAACGTGCTTTTTAGAAACGCGTCGTGAAATTTATTTTGGCATTTCTTCTTAAACAAATGTTTTTTTATATCAAATTTGATTCACTCCAAGAACTCTATGAATCAAACTTGACATTTTCAAGATGTCTTGCTTAGGCTTATTTTGGCTTCATTATTCTAAATGGTTTGAATTTCGGCAAAATAATACCGAAGCGACAAGACAGTGAGAAAAGTCCATAATTCGAAAACCAGGGAAAAGTCATGAGAATTAAACACAACAAACAAACGACACAAGGATACGTGTCTAACTAAAAAAATAATAAACATATATAAAACTAAACAAAACTAGAACAAGATAGCACAGAAACTAATGGCCCTGTCACACTACAACGTTTTAGGGAACGTATTCCGACGTATGAAAAATATAACCAATACGTTGGCTTACGCTGAAGTTGAATTAAAAATCAGGAGAAAACCTCTTTTTGAACGCATAAATAGCGTATTGCTAACGAACTGAACGAATACATAACGTATGTTTAACGTATGAGTAACTTATTCATAACGTATTCCTAGCGTAGACATAACTTTTACAAGCTTATGACAGCGTATGATAGCGTATGACAGCGTGTGCAAAACGTATCTGTAGCGTTCGTAACTTATGTAGAACTTATGCACAACGTTACACCAACTTATGCCGAACTTGTGCATATCGTATCGGAGCGTACTTTAACGACCACGTGATATCTGATATTTAAAGCGGCCGCTCTCTACAAATCAAAGTCATTATTGAAGTGGACGTGTATCGATCAACATGCCTGCAAAAAAATCAAGGAAAGTTGCATCCAAACAAACTGCATCACCTGTTGTGGGAAGGGGCCGACCCAAGCAATCTACGCCTTTATCACCTGGTGCAGGAAGGAGCCGACCCAAACAAACTATATCTTTATCACCTGGCGCAGCAGGAAGAGGCCGAACCAAGCAAGCTACATCTTCATCACCTTGTGCGGGAAGGGGCCGACCCAAGCAAATGTCATCCTCATCACCTTCCCGCCAGTCCTCATCAACATCTTCATCTGACCACCATTCAGACACTGATAGCCAACACCGCTCTCGTGCAGGCTCTGACGCTTCCTCAGTAGTATCTGTGGCTGCATCGGCGGCATCTGAGACTTCAACAACTTCACGAGCCCCGAGCGATAAGCGGAAGCGAGCCAAGAAGGTTCAGTATTCCTTGGATGTTGAAGAGGAGAATTCCATGCTAGAGTTTCTTCAGGAGAACCCCATGCTATGGGATATAAAACTCACAGATTTCAGAAGGACAGACAAGAAAAACAAGCTGTGGGAGGACCAAGCGGCAAGATTGGGCAAGACATCGGACTACCTAAAGGGATGGTTTAAATCTATCAGAGACAACTATACCCGTCTGGACAAAAAGAAAAGTGGAGATGGGGCTCCAGATCTCACAGAGAGGGAGAAGTGGCTGAAAGACAGCTTAGGTTTCTTGAAAGCTGCCACACGACACCGACCTGAGCCCGTGAACAGTGTAAGTATAATTTTGTTATTTTACAAAATATAGTTAAGAGTTCTGAAAATTGAGTCCCACTTATATTTGTCTTTACGTGCTCCAGACACATGTTAAGCTGCTACTCTGTAAAACATAGGGGAGGATTTAAAACAAACAAAAATAGTTTAACCCAACCGCATATTATTTGCCCCTATCCCAGTTAGGAATTATGATCACAGGTATGTGATTGTCACCTTTTATTTTTAAATAAATGTGCAGTGTGAAAAAGTGTATATTATCGTACTGATTGGAACGTCATTAAAATGCAGAACTCAGTATTTTCATTGCTGGGCACTGAGAAGGTGAGTTCAGTTTACCTTTAGCTGACCATTAATTTATATTTGACGGTTCAGTATCTTACAATAATATTGGATCGTTAAATACAAAATAATGGACTGCTAAAGGTAAACTTAACTCAATTTAATCCATTCTGTGAAATAAAGACCTGCGAGTATAACAGGGTGACGTCATTACAATGTTTTAACTGTAGTTAAAATACGTGTATCATTTTGCTATGCATTTAATTTTATTTATATCTTTCATTATTTCCTTTTTGCAGGTGAAGGCCGTTATTGATGCTCATCCCGGGAACCTGAGCGCTGCAGAGGCTGCTTGTGAGGCATTAACTGACACTGATGTTAGTAGGGCCCCTTCCCCTACTCGATCCATTAGCTCTGTACTAGGAGACAAGAAGGCCCAGGAGGAAGACATTCTTCAGTCTCTCCAGAGAAGAGTGCATCAGTCTGGGGAGCTACTGAAATCTATCAGCCAGCCACAATCACAACCTATCAATGAGTACACAGCATTTGCAAACTACGTCCGTGATAGTCTTTTAACGATGAGCAAACGCAAGTTTAGGAAGGTGAGGTCGGCTATAAACAAAGCGCTTACACAAGCGATGGAGGAGGACAGTGAGAATGAGCAAGAATCCCAAACCTTGCCCAGTGAGCTGCCACATATGCCTCCACCCGTGCGCCCGGTCAAAACACCAGCTTACACCAGCCCATCCCCTTCTGAGATGTACCAGCCGCCTCCTCACATGTGGAGGCACAAGCCACCCCAGGCTTCGGTGTGGGCCTCAGCCACCAAAGACTACTTGGAGCAGTATATGCAGCAGCCATTGCAACCTCAACAACAGCCCACGGAGCAGTATATACAGCAGCCATTGCAAAATCAACAACATCCTACCCTACAGCATGAACAAAATATGCCACCGTATCAACAAGAATTCCAGCAGCAAAGCAGTGACTCCTTCTCAGCAGTTCTTGGTCCGGCGTCACAGGTCCTGAACCAAAACCACAACCTCTCTGACCTGTAGTCGATCATCAACACGTTTTCCGATACAGTACTACTGATAGAATATAATAATAAAGACTAGGCCTTTACACTTCACCCAATATATTCAAAGTATTTAGTTGTGATTATGACAGTTTTGAAGATTAGCTGAGACAGTATTTGTGTTTTGTATTTCACAGTTAGTGAATTAATGATAATAAAATATAAAAATATAAATATGTGACAGTTTAATGACTTTTTTTCCACTGAAAAAATACATCTCACTCGGATAACTCGAACTGATTTTTTTTGGGTACATTTTACTATAACTGAACGTTTGCTGATTTTAAATACATAATGTTGTGGAAATATGAAACGGCTGGCAAGACTTGTGTTAACCCAAGGATGAAAAAGTATAGTCACATCAGTTTTTATACTGTTACTCTTATCCAATTATATTTAGATTGGTACAAGGTAAACAGGTATAAAACCCGAATTGAGTGCCTTTATTATCTTTGGGTTTACACCAGTCTGACTAGCCTTTTTCAATGTTACATATTTAAACTGTAAAATATTTTAAACAATGACATCTACTGAATATAATCTACAGTTTACCATGTCATTTAATGTACACAAACAGTCATTTACCGAACAATATTGTCCCAGTGAGTAATGAAATGTCCCTGTCATACTCTAACATCGTCATATTTAGATCATCCTATCTTGCCATGGGACTGACCCGGCTGGGGAATTCACCCAGTGTTTGATGAGATTCCTTTGCTTCTTTCCTTCCTTCGAAGCTGTGTTGAAACCTGTAACTCTTTGTGTATCCTCCAGGTTACGGCCCTCTCTCCAGGCTCCAGGAATGAAGTCACGGTTTGCATTTTCATCAGTGTCAAGTTGCTGGTTTTGTAGCCCTGGGTATCTGATCCTCATAAGGTTGTGAAGGACCAGACATGCTTTGACAATGATCTTCACGGTCGAGGGCTCATGCTGCATAGTAGTGAGCAGAACCTGGAAGCGATTTGCAAGAATGCCGAATGCATTTTCGACAACCCTCCTGGCTCTGGAAAGCCTGTAGTTGAAGATGCGTTCTTCATTCTGCAGACCTCTTTGACTGTATGGCTTCATCATGATTGGTCTCAGCCCAAACGCATCATCACCGACAAAAAAGTATGGTACATCCTGGGTGTCGCTGGGAAGAGGCTCTGGATCAGGTAATCCTAGGGTACCATCTCCAGCGCATTGCTTAAGCTCAGAGTCATTGTATATCTGTGCATCTGATGCTGACCCAGCACCTCCGACATCTGCCCAGATAAATTTATATTCTGCATCAACAAGCGCCATAAGAACAATGGAGTAAAATCCTTTGTAATTAAAATATAGGGACCCACTTTTCGGAGGACAGCGGCAGGCAACGTGCTTTCCATCTAGTGCCCCACATGTATGGGGAAAATTCCACCTTCCATAGAACTTGTCAGCTATGGCACGCCAACCCTCAGGAGTGGTTGGACAAACCAATACTTCATCCATGTATTCATCAATGATGGCGTTACAGACTTCTCTCACCACTAATGAAATTGTGTTGTGGGGTACTCTCCAGGCAAACTTCATTGAGGAATACTTGTTCCCAGAGGCTAGATGACGCAAAGTCAGGGAAAGCTTTAGTCCAGGCTCGAGGGGCTCCCTGTACGTTGTATGCTTCTTGGTTATCCTTGGACCTACTCTCGCTAGCAACTCATCAAACATGTCTGGGGGCATACGGAGGAAGTTGGTGAATGATGCAGGGTCCTCATTACGGAGTTCCACCATAAGTTGATCATACATGCCAAACTTCCGTCGCCTCCCAATCCATGGTCTAATCCAGTTCTTCCTCCTACGTTGAGCTCTTCCCCTCCTCGCCCTATTGGCTCTCAACATGTACATAGCCAAGTCAAGCAGGTGATTTTGATGTTGTAGAACGGCAATTTGGTACTCTCGTCGCAGTCTTTCAGAATCCTCCATCTTCTGCACTTCATCTACAAGACTGATGAATTTCTCATCTGATCCAAATATATATAGCTGAACCACAGAACGTTGGTGGATACGCTACCTGTAAGCTATTAATACGTTCAGTGCGTTCTACGTACGTCGTAAACGCGTTGAGTACGTTCTAAGGACGTCTGACAACGTTTGAATACGGCAGTATACGTTCTGAATACGTTTGACATAAGTTACAGATAAGTTAGAAGTACGTTAGAAATACGTTACACGTACGCTACACAACTGCCCGGCTGATTGCCAACGTATTTCGACGTATCTGAACTTATGAGTAACGTACATGTAACGTTTGTTAACTTATTCATAACTTACATGTAGCGTACGTCTAACGTATACCTAACGTATGAGCAATACGTTCGCATACGCTGAAAATTTTATGCATGCACAAAATTTTGGGGCGCATTCAGCGTACGACAACGTATATCACCGTATGTAAGCGTGCTTGTAACTTATTTAAAACTTACCCCTAACGTATTCAACGTACACCAGCGTGTTTGGAATATTTGTCATACGTTGGCATACGTTGATGCTATACGTCGTAGTGTGACAGCCGCATAAAGCACTAGCAATGTGAACTCCCACCTGAAACCGGGAGTAATATCAGGTTCTCCAGAAGGGTAAAAATGTCCTGCTCCATTGATAATTTTTTGGAATAACCTGCTAAGCTTTTGGATTATTATCCATAACGTTTTACATACATTAAATTCTCAAAATCATGATTATTAATGAAAATAAAATACTATTTGTTTACTTCACTTTAATCTGCAAACTTTAATTTGCTTTAAGTTCGAGATTTCTCTGATGTCAAATGGTCCAATCCTATGACGTCAAACCGTCCAATCCTATACGACAAATGGTGTTTAACGTCAAAAGAATCGCGGACTGAGAATGCAGAAAGCTATGACATTAATTTAGCCTTTGGCTATCCAAAGATTAATGATTCGTAGATAATAATGTAATTAAATTTCCGATACAGTAATAGAAATTTTTATACAAATCTTTCAAAAGCTTTACCCATTAATTGTAATATCTGATAATAAAATCTGACTATGATCCAGAATCTGATAGGAGACACCAAATGTATTCTTATGTTTGATTATCAGATTTGCCATAATGAAATACATGTAATGCCTTCAGGTCGCAATTTACACTGTACAGATGTAAACAAATATTTAAAGGATAATTGATTTTTAGTATCTATTTCATAAGCATGTGCTCAGTGATTTCAATCTAAATATCACTTTGGTAAGTCCAAAAAAAAAACTTAGTATATAAAATATCAGGGAAAGAATACCGAAGAGACAAAACAGTGGGAAAAATCCACAAATTCGAAGTCCAAGGAAAAGACAAATTCAGGAGAATGAAACACAACAGAACTCAGTCAAAGTAACATATTTACATATTCTCTGCAAAAAAAAACAAACATTATTTCTATGTTCTCTGAAAAAAAATAAATACAATAATTACACTTCACGTGAAAAAAATCATGAACCGACCCAAACAAAATTATACCGTTTTTAGAGATATATATGTTAACCGTCAAGTTATACCTCGTCAATAGACAGAAAATATATAGGAAAGATAGAAGTAACTGAAAAGAGGAGAAAGATTATTTATTTTTATAACTTTCAGTTATTATGCCAATTTCTAGGTCAGTACATAAATACCCTCTGTGACACAGACATCCACTCTAGGCTAGTAACAAATAGTTCGTATATGATATCAATTCTAGTTATCTATATATGCATATGTTTCAAATTATGGTAAATAGGTATTTTTATATGCAATGTATTTGAAGCGAAGAATGTAGTTCATCTTCGAGCGTTTTCAAACAAGTAATTTTCATTTTTGTTCCTTGTATAACAAGAAATCATAAAATATTACCTCCTCCCTATAAGATTTATTGTTTCAAAATTTTTTCAGTTTTGTTCAAGATAAGGACTTTATCTCTCACATACAGCTGTGTCATCATTCGGTCTTTGCTTTACGTTTTTGGACATTTGAACCTGCTACGCAACATTGTGTGTATTTTCTTTAGCCACAAACATTTTTAAGTCATAATGTCGAAGATTTCTCATGTACAATACCTAATAACTGGAACTCATTTTGTACCTGAAGATCTGTTCAAGCAGTGAAAGCGCTAGTACATGTAGATAAATGTGAACTTGGAAGAAACTGATTTATTCTTTTTATTGAACTTTTATTATATGAGACCACCATACGGATTTTATTTACCTTTTTCTTATACATACATGTATATATAGATTTTATTTACCTTTTTCTTATATATATATATATATATATATATATATATATATATATATATATATACATATTCTCATCAAAAGTGTCGTCCTGATATGCACCTGGTTGCCACTGGACGTTAAACAATAATTCATCCATCCATCATCAAAAGTGCATTTGTTGCTTGGTAGTATTTCACGCACGTATTGGTATTCTGATTCAGTTTGTAAACATAATGAAATAACTCACTGTTTTTAAAGCTATGGACTGCGTAAATGAGATGTATGATGACGTTCAAAGAGATTATGTAAACAGTTACATAATGTAAATAGATTTGTAGACCTGTTTTCCATACTCTTGACGAAATAATTTTCCTGTAACACGTATAATTTGTTTGTATTATAAATCCATTTCAATTTATTATTACATTAATCTTTGCAGAAAAAATAACACATCTGACTTTTTATGGGATTATTAATATCAAAGTATAAAAAAATAATGCTTATGTAATTCTTTCTTAGAATGTTTAATGTTTCCAAAAGATGGATGCTGTTGTTTCTAAAGGTACAGTATAATAACAATTCTGACGTCAAACTACCTGTTGTAGGATTGATTCGGGCCATAGTCAAATATGTCATAATTCAAATTTGTATGGATACAAATTATTATAATCAGAAAAATTAAATTATAAGCAACCATTTGTAAAAAAAAAGCTAGTTAAAATAACCTTCATTGATGAATGAAATGAAAAGTCTCGAGATCTTAATACTAGATAAATTTTAATGATTTAAATCATTTACGACAATTTTAATACTGTGATAAGTTGAAATTTTAATATACTTATCTTATTACGTAGATTGGTATATAGGTGTTTCAAGTGAAATCTTTAGCCTACATATATTTTTCCCTAGGTAAAAGTGAGACTTTTATTCGACTTTGGTACATCTCTGTGAGTTTAAATAGAACTACAGTGAATTTCGAAATATAATACATGTACAATCTATATATCTATACATGTAATGTTTTGTTATTCACAAAATTTTGTTTTGAAAGAAACAGTTCAAAATTTATGCAAGATATTATACATAAATTATAATTTTTAAGTGCAAATATATTTGTCATACTTTTATATATATACAGCTTCCAATTAATGTTAAAAGACGAACTATGACTTGAAGTCATTTCAATTTTCGTTATTATTAAATAGAATTCAATTTACTTGAATTATTAGCATATTAGTAAAACGAATATATGCATGAAGTGTTAGTGGTTTGAACTAGAAGTCGACTCATCTCCTCCTTTCTGTGCCTTGCCCTTCTATATATTAATGCTTTTAAACCTAAAAAGGGATATAAATTAAGGTATAGCATTTCATTTTAGCAAAAGAAAGCGCATAATGATTATATAAAAAAGAATTATACAGAAGCAGGCGTTGTTAACATGCTGCAGTTTCTTTTGTGGACAACGTACAGCTAATTCACAACTTTTGCGCATTGACTTTGCACTTCCTATACCCGTCGCGTCGTCGCTTTTCGGGGTCTATTGGTGCATGGTTTATGTTTCTCCTTTGCCGATTTATATTTTATAACCTAGCTTTTTTATATATATTTTTTGTTCGACCCGATATTGCATCAAACTGAAGTGTATTTCTCAAGTTTATAGTTTGATCACAATACACGAATGTAACATTCCCCTGCCAACTTTGATATAGATTTACAAGTTGTGGGATATTTTCCCAGTATTTTAAATTGTCATGTTACAGAGTTTTCAGATCATTACATTTTTATTTCATTTCTCGATTGAAAAATTTTCATTTCTTTTTCCATTTTATGCCATAACCATTCGTCGTAAATATATTATCATACATCAAACATTATAACGATTCGAATTCGTTTTCATTTAAAAAGAGGTGTATACATTATTTGTTAAAAATGATATGATTAACTTTTAAAATGCCATTCAAGTTCAGTTACTATATAATGACAAGTAAATTTATTTTGCATTTTAGTAGAGGGACATTTCAACAGGTAAGAACGTTATTAAAATTTGTGAGTGAAACAGTAAACATTCTCCGATACCATTCTAGATGTACTGTGTGTGCATATATTTAAACAATTTATGTCTCATCGGCAGCGCTCGACGCCGAAAATGAGGGAATCTGAAAGTATAGACTAAAAGGTCCCCGAGGGTATTCGCCAACCCTGTCGTCAGACTTGTCTGACATGATTATTCATTGATTTGTTATAGAAATTACCAGTATTTAGCAAAATTCAAAAATAATAGAATTACTAAGGGTCATTCCTTGTATTGCACAGGTAGATCTCCTGAGCTGAAATTTGGCTTCCTATTCCGGTATTTTTGGTTATGAGTACTTTTTGTTTTAAAATAAGTTTTGTTTTTGGTCTTCCAAATGTTTCCGTTTTAATGCTGCTGATGAGAGGTAACTCCTTGAAATGCATCGTATACAGCATAGTATAAATTTACTATATCTAATATTAGTATCTTTGGATTGTTATTCTACTTATATATTTTGTTTTAATTTTAATATCAAGTGCTATTTTCTCGTCTGAATTCTATCTAAATGATCTGCATTACGTAGCGCGATGACGTATACTTTTTCGAAGTGTAGACAAGCAACGACAGAATCAATTTTGAAAACACTAATTTCACTATTAAGAGACATATGCAGCATATTATCAATCATTCTGACACTTGATCTCGCTCTGTTCGGATTTTTTCTTGATTGAATTTCGATAGTATACAATCTTATTGATGTGCAAAAACATAAAAATACAAAATTATGAATACAAAAATTTGCTGTGGAAAATATTCCTTTGGATGTCTTCTTTTTTTGATTTCTTTCGTGACGAAAAAGTTTGATAAAAATCATCAAAACAGATCTTGAAAAAAGATATCTAACCTTAATCAAGTTTAAAACTTGCTTTTTAATTGTAAATTTTATCAATAGAAAATTGAAACATATAATTTGAAATCGCATGAATTCCAAAGTAACATGCAAATCAAGTCGGTTATCTTAGTTATTTCATTTACCTTTTATCCACCTTCTTTATTTTTTATTTTTTTTTTTTTTTTTTTTTTTTTTTTTTTTTGCAAATGAAAAGTAAAATACTGGTACTTGTGTTCTTATCCAAGAACTTTTACCTCCAAAAGTAAATGCGAATGATTGGTATTTAGTTCTCTGATTTAAAAGGTCAAAGGTAACTATGGAAGACATCATTAAATGGGAAAATTATGAACAACGGATTGAGTTAATCAATCAATAAGTGTTTGAGGGGAAATAGTTTTCATGCATAAACCATATTGCCTTCGTAAGGTAAGGATGCTTTAAAGTATTAGTCTATCAAAAATCTATAATTTATTAGTAAAACAACCACAAATGTTTGGTTTTATAAAGTAGGGAATGCGAAAAGGCTGAATTAATTCTAAAAGAACACAGTGAATTAAATAATATATTTTTCTTTTTTCTTCAAAATTTATAGTTACAAATGTATATAATGAATAATGTATGATACAATGTACGAATCGTAGAAATGCTGTGTTTGGGTATGTGGAGATTACGTATCGGAAATATATGGGCGAGAGGAAGACTCAAAATTAAAATCACGTGTCAAAAATAGAATTTATCATTTTGTTATGTCTTTAGATTGATTTTTATTACCACGATGTAAATTGTACGGTTGTCACCCAAACTAAATTAGTTGGTACGAATTTCACAAAGGACGTAGGAACTGTTTTCGCTGCCTTAACGTATTTTGCGGTTAAGTATGCGACTATTACTGGAATTCTAACAACTCTTCTGAAGCACCGGAATTCACCTTTTTTTAATATGAGTTCATGTTGCCCACAGGTTTTGAGTGACAATATGTTGTCGTTTTTATGTGTTTCCTGCTCCGGCTGTCCCTTTACGTATCGCGACTTTTGGATTTCTTATTTTAGTATTTTTTTTAGTACGTTTTAAAGATTTAATTTAATCATTCAAAGAAACGAAAGTGTTTTCGATAAGATTTTCAAAAATCTGCCTGAAATTTATTTTCTGAAAAGGTTGAAATTATTGTATCAGACTCGAAGTTTAAAACACGCTGCAAAATGTAAAGAGTCCCCGAGGGTATCCCCAGCTCAGGTGATAGTATTTCGATACTAACACGAAATTGATACTTACAATTTACTGTTATTTGTAAAATTTCTGAAAACTAAGGAGTATCTCCCGATTGCATAGCTCTCTCCTTAATCAGTTTTAGCTTTTCCCCTATTGGTCATTTTGGCATTTGTGAATTTCCTCTTCAACGTTTTGGATTGTTGTTTTGGTTTTTAATATTCTAGGTCTTGAGCACAACTGATGAGTCGTAAATGGGCGAAATGTGCACATCTTGTGCATCAAAATTGGTATCAAAAAATTTGATTGTATCTGTCTTCGGCTTTATATTTTTTCCAAGTGTGTGTCATTTTCTGTTGTATTGAAAAACATATATTCCTGTTGAAAATAATTTCTCAGACATTCTTTGTGACGTAATGGTATATAATCCTCTTAAAAATACTTAGTATGATTCTATGTACTTAGGTGTTCTGATTATCAACAAGCCAGTACTGTGGTTGACCTTTGTTCTCTTTGTTTCGATGTCTGTCTTGTATCTCCATTGATTACATTTAAATCATTGCTGCGTGATATTTTTTTAATTTTGATTTGTCCATACGGACAGATGTTGTGCAAGAAATTACATAAAATAATTTATCTGGTGATGTCGGTTTTGTTATTTTTGGTAGGTATTAATATTTTCTGGTCATAGCTGTTTAATTTAAACGCGTAGCAAATTTACGCTGCTTTACTATTGTCTATTGTGCAGTACGCTGAGGAAGAAAATTTGTCCATCCAGATTAATGACACTTTGGCTTAAAACCTGAATTGTCTGTTGTCTCAATTAATGAACTGATAATAAAGTAGCAAGGTTTCAACGTTACTATTAATTGATCAGAGCGCTCCCGCCATAGCATCATAATGGTTGAAGATCAAATTCTTTATGAAGAAAAAGATTTTTATTGCGATATAAAACTTAAAGGTTTCAAGATAATCTAGCACTTACTACCAAAGTAAAAGAGAGATGTATTCCAGAATTGTATATAATACAATAATAAAAATTATGCAATTGTTCGATGATCTAAAGCTAAATTCATGGAATTATATAGTTTGAAGTGATAAATTCTTAGATTAAACTGAAACACATAAAATAAAGTGAAAACAAAAGGAAAATGTTCATAAAGTTATAAATAAATTGTTGAGACGGGAAAATTGTAATGTGCTGAAACCGCCATTTTCTGATAATATTTTTTTATTATTACAGATAAAACTATGAAACGGCATCAAAAAGTCTATTATTTTATATCTGACAAGTAAAGTTGATCGGCGTTCCAGAATGGGTTATATAATCACGGTGTTCCGACATGGGTTATGCACTGTACAAGTTTTATTTTCAATGTATTGTCTAATAAGGACCAAAAAAACAGATGTTAGATAATGCACATGGGAAATTTACTTATGCAATACTGATGAACAAAGATTGTAATTTCTGTCACTGGATTCATGCTGCATTAGACTGAGAGACTATCTTAAAAGCATATATGTTTGATACTTATTCATTCGTAATGCTTTGTCTTGACTTCTCCCCGTATCTGATTGCTTCCGAATTACTTTATACCAACATTTCTTGGTGGTTACCTTTAGTTAACCAATATCTTCAATATATTACATGTAGATAACTTTGATAACACTAATGAAATGGTTCACCTTTCAAAGAATGTTTTTTCTTTAGTTAATACACAGGAAATTGTGTTAAGTCTGTTAATGCATATGTTTGCTATTTTATAGTCGATAACGTTATTACCTGTTTTTTACAGAGTGAATATTAGAGACCAAGAATTTTTTAGTTGTAATAGACATGTAATGGAATCAATGAAGGACATAAAGGAATGGTTTCTCAACAAATGTCGAATAATTCAAAACAGTAATAACAATGACAATATACAGAAACATTCTGAACCGTCAATGCCAGGGGGAATAACTCCGCAGACAATACCAGATTTTGTTATCCCTGGATCAGGAGAAACATCTAGAAGGACTAGTTCTGAGCTTGGAATGTTCGAAGATGATATTTCATACAGATCTAGTTCACAAAGAAGTAGTATTGCATCTGGGAAATCAAGTCCAAGAACTTCTATAAATGGTTCTATGTTTGGACTCTCTGTGCCTAAAAATACCGAAATATGTCGTTCAGCACCAGTTTCTCCGAAACATGAAATCAAACCAATTACATACATTGATAATTCACAGTCGATGTGTTATTTAGAAAATATTTCATCCGAAACAAATGCTGATCCATTGTCAGTAGCGGCTATGTCTTTGCCACATTTTCGTGTTAAAACATCATTTGGATTTACCACTCTGTCACAGAGTCCTCATACACGAAGAAAAGAATCCTTATTTCATACAGGCAGCGAGAGTTTGTTATCACAGAATGACAGAACCAGATTATCGGCTTTGGAAGCCTTAAAAGTCAGGTGTAAGTCAGAAGTGTTGAATGATTTGGCTAAGTTGGAATTTGAAGCCTTTCAAAAGTCGAAAATATCCTGTATGCCTTCAGTTGTTGTGACACCTTCTTCTAATACGAATAATTTAAAGCATGAAAGACTGTATACAAGCCATCTTTCTCCTTCAAATAGATCTAACCTACATGTTCATCGTTATCCAGGAAAACAAAAATATTTCCGACGTCGTTCATCATTAATTGGTTTAAATGATTCACTTGTCTCTTCTGAGGAATCTATACCGGAGAATTTCTCTACAGACGAAAAACGTCAACCAATGTCCTCTCTTCAGCCAGAGAAACAATCCGGATCACCCACCACTAAACGGCATTCATCTCCTCATTTACTTGAAGATTCACCATCTGAAATGGAACCCAAACCTCGATCTAGTTCTTGTGGATCATTATCAAAGACGCATATTTCATCAATGCAACTTCTTGCAGAGCATGGCGAGCTAAAATTTGCCTTTCAATATTTAGCAACTTCGAGAATTTTTAAAGTAACTATTATAAAAGCTGAAAATCTTGGTGGTACAACGAAAATAGATCATAATATAAATTCATACTGCAAGGTGTACCTAATGCCGGGGAAAATACAAAAACAGACTACTGATATGATAAAACATACAAAAAATCCAGTTTTTAACCAAGAACTGACGTTTAATTCACTATCTTTGGAACAACTACATTCCATGATCTTACGAATTAAAATATTCCATAAAGCACACAATCTAAAACTACCAGAGTTTCTTGGCAGAGTAGATCTCAGTTTAGATAACTTTGATTTGATGACAGAAAACAGAATGTGGAAAGATCTAGATGGAAAGAAAGAAAAAGAGGTACTATTTAATGTTTTATTAGTTATAATTAATCATTGCACATCTCTTGGGAATCAGATTACACTAAAATACATGTTTCATATGTTACATGCTATCTTCACTGTATCCAATCCACGACAACTGTTTGGAATAAAATAATGGCTTAACTCATAAGGACTTTATGAACGTGTTTTGATTCATCCAATACCAATAAATATGGCAATGTAGCCAAAACACGTTATAAACAATTTTCTTCTCCTAGACGAGGTAAAATTGGATAAATCCAAACAGCCGTGGATTGCATTCAGTGATATTGCGTGTTTCAGGGTTAAGCCCCTTTCTGTCTTTTTGGTTTGCTCCTTGGGTATATTTGTCCACTTTCTTATAAAATGTAGACAAAGTCTGATTACACTCTGTTGAGAGTTGGTGTTATTTGTATTTCCATTTTTTTATGATAGTAGACTTATTTCAGTATTTGAATCCTTCCTTCATTATATATAGACAAACAAATGTAAGAAACGACTGCATATTTATCATTAAGTGGTGCCTCTACTTTCATTGACTTCGTGGACAGAGCCCGGCTCGTGACAGAAAAGTTGCTCAGACAGGGGTATGTTGCTCCTAAGTTTGAGTCATCTATGGACGTCATCATGACTTGGTTGACAGGTATGAAAAAATCGTTTCCCAAATGAAAATGGACCTGTTCCGTTGATGTTATCCATTTCTCATACCGGATTTGACATGGGCAGCATGGCGGGTGTCCTGCAAGAAGCATTGACTGCATACTCTTTCGGAGCACCTGAGTCTAACCCTGGTTTTTTGTTGGGGTCCATGTTGTTCATATATTTTTAGTTTGTCAGTTGTTTCGATTTTTCCCTCCTTCGAATATCCCTTTGGTATTTCTTGACTTTACTTGAAAGCGCCTGTGCCAAGTCGGGAGTATGGCACTGTTGCTTTCCAGCTGTTCTGGGTATTTACGTACCTCCCGGCTTTGCCAGTTCGTCGGACTTTGATTAATTGTGATATTTCCCTTTTAGTTCCATGTTTTGTTATGAAACTTTATCTGCTGTACAGTTTCTGTACCAAATCAGACTGTACTCTCTGATTTTTTTTATGTGTCTTATGATCTGTTGTGTTTGTATAGAGAAATGTGTGTTGGGTGATCTTTCATTGTTTTCTTTACTTCTATATTATTCACTCTTTATTTTTCCTGTATTATTTAGTTTTTATTTTGTTATTTTGGAATTTGTAGGGTGACTCAAATGATCAAACGTATACGGATATATTCAGTTATAGACAGGAATACAGTCATCAGATAAATAACTACCTGATATTACAATCGAGATCTATTAGCATCATAAAAAGGAAGCAATTTAATTAAAAATCGTTTTATCTGAAAATTCTTCTTCTTCAATTTACCTTTAGCATACTAGATCCGTGACAACAATGAAGGCTTCTAATAATTAATGAGGAAATGATTCAGATATAACAGATGTTAGCTATAAAATTAACCAAAAGTTATATAAAATCAAATAAATATATATTGCTAAGCTGAAAACTCAAAGTTTGTAAATTGTTTGAAGATCGAAATGAAAATTAGTTTTAATGGCCTAAAATGATTGATGCTATTTGAATCTTTAATATTTTCTATTAGTCTGTCCGCAAGCTAATAACTGTATTTCTACTGATTATGGCAGATCGATACTTATTTGGAAATAATGAGGACATAAAATATAATATTAGAATACAAAAATAGCGAGAAATGTATTTTTTATACTGTATAGTGTATATAGAATTAATATTTTAAAATATTATTAGCCATATAAAGGGTTTAAAAAGCTTAATCAGTTAACTTCTCATTAAGCTTATTAAAAGTTTTAAGATGCAAAGCCACGGTCAAAGATTGCCACTTTAGATATATGTATTACTGCGCCCTAAAAATCCAATCATGACCTGTTGAAATTTGAGCTTCCATACATTAATGTTTGTTCTGCAACGAAAAAGAAAACCAAATTGTATACTTTTCTTTTTAAATCTTTGAAATAAAGTTAAACATTAAAAAACAGAAGACTATCATCCTTCATTATGTTCATGAGTAGAGAAATCAGGTTAGAATTTTATCAAAAGCCGGAATGCTGGATGGACTATTAGTAATTTAATGTCATAACATGTTAAGAAACTAAACCAAGCTACTTTTTTTCGTAAAGATTGAATTTCAGGTTTAACCGTTATCAGGACAGCTTGGAAAGGCACAATTCATCGAATAATTACGAGTGATAGACTCAAACAGGCCTAAAAAGACAAAATCTGTAAAGTATTTACTTTGCTTGAACCCTACTTTTAACTTTCAAAATTTATCAATGAAAATCAATATGTAGCTTTTACGACGTCATAGTATAACTTGTCTTGTGTAATGGCGTCTTCGTGTCAGAATACCTATGTTGCGGTGTTTCCAAATGTTGTAGAAACTTACCTAAATCAAGATGGCTTGAAAATATAATAATTTTACCACGAGTAAGCCCTTTAGGCCAACATTTCACCACTCGCTGTCGATCGTGGCAAAATATTTGGCATATAGGGCCTACCCATGTTAAAATCAGGATATTTTGAAGCCAGCATGAAGTTATGAACTAATGATAAAACTATGTAGGATTGGAATCAATAATGTGATAATCTATTGAGGAAACGGTAGATAGTAAGTTCAAATACTACAAAAGCAGCTCAGATACTTGTTCATAGCTGTGGCACTATTGAACAGACTTAATATGCACATTTACAGTGAAAATACGGGTGCAAAATTCTTATAATAAACCAAATCTATTCCAGATTGGAAAAATAAGACCTTCAATGTGTTCAAATCGAAAAACTTATACCTTTATTGGGTTGAAACAAGTATGTGAAGTTAAGATTTCTATATAAAAGTTAAAAGATGAAAAGCAGCAAGATTGTAAGAAAATTACATTTAATTGTGTCTAAATGTTTTATAATACTATTAAAATGTTATATTTTTTTTTATTTCCGACATTTTTTCGATTAAAATAAGTCATCCAGTAAGTTTTAAGTATTTAATTACAGACTTAAAATGAAATAGTACAGGATTTAAAAAAAATCAAATTATGATTTAATATCAAATTTATCACGTATGTATGTCTGATTTAATTTTTTTAAAATCAAATTTTGTCGAAACGATTTGTCCTTCGGCAATCTAATAACAATCATTGACAAAGGATCGACAATTTTTTTCATGATGCCTACACTTTAACATGGTGTATCAATGATTGAATGCCAAGTTTTGTTTACTTTATTCCCCTTGATGGAAAGAATAATTTCCTTTATACCAATTTTGATGCACAAGATGATGGTGCACATTTCGTCGATTTAAAAAATCCAACCCGTTTAAGAGCAAATTCAAACAACTTGATGGAAAGAAATTATACTTTCTGTATGTATGTAAGGCTGCAATTCAGCAGCTGGGAAGACACTGCGTTTCACATTTTTTAGTTGACCAAACCTGAATTATTGGCTAGACTAATTAGGCATGTCTCGTGCTGTGGCTCACAACGTTTTGGTGTATGGTTTCTAACTTTCATAGGTTTTGGTCACGAGTGTACCACATGAAGGACGCATGGATTTCAGTATTTGAGTTAGTTTTAGTACAATCATGGTTGTTAATGTCTTAAAAGTCCGTCTCCTACACATGTAGGTGCAGAGGGGTTTTCATTTGTTTTTCCTTACGACAAAACATCTCCTATTCCTTTTGCTATATATATTTACCAGGCGTTATATACTCTCTCAAAAAAGAAACGCAACATACAGAAAATAGGAAATTTACTTCATATATTATTTTCATAATTTATGATATAAATAATTTACACAGGAATGCAAAAATTGGCACACTTCTTGTTCATGAGTTTTTTTACCTTGGAATATCACAATTTGTCACATATTGTCAATAAATCACTCATAAATTGTCAATATCTGGTATGTCCACCATTTGCTTGTAACACAGCCCCGACTCTTCTTGGCATAGATTGAATTAAACGCTGAGTTCGAACACGCGGTATCCCTTGCCACTCAAACTGAAGTGCCTGCTGTAATTGTTGCAGATTTTGCGGTGGTGGTTGTCGTTGGCGCACGCGCCGATCCACTTCATCCCACAAATGTTCAATTGGATTAAGATCGGGTGATCGTGACGGCCAACGGATCACATTGACATTCTGTTGTTCTAAAAAGTCTACTGTTACACGTGCTGTATGTGGTCGGGCATTGTCGTGCTGAAAAATTTATCTCCGAATGTCAATTACGGGCAATAAATGAGGTCGTAAAATTTCGTCTCTATACCTAACAGCGTTCAGATTGCCTTGGATATGTATCAGCTGTGTGTTTCTGGCATAAGAAATAGCGGCCCACATCATAACACTGCCTCCGCCAAAATTGTCTCTCTCCACAACACAGTTTTGCGCAAAACGTTCGTTTCGGCGCCTATACACACGTATGCGACCATCTCGCTTTTCCAGTTGAAAACGTGACTCATCGCTGAACCATACTCTTCTCCAGTTCTGTAAATTCCATGCACGAACTGTAGTACACCATCTAACCCTCGCTCGGCGGTGTTGGCGTCTCAGTGTTGCTCCAAAGTAAGGTCTTCTTGCCCTCAATCCATGAGAACGTAACCGATTGCGTACTGTCTGTGCTGATATACGGCGCAACCCAGGGACGTTTACAGCTGTTTCTGTTGCAGCAATAGTCCTATTCCGCAGATGGAAAAGTCTGATGTAACGATCTTGCGCCCTGGTTGTAACACGCGGGCGCCCTGAACGTGGCCGATCTGTCGTAGTACCAAGCTGCAGGTAGCGTCCCCAAAGGCGTGAAATTGTGCTACGATGAACATTGTACGTTACAGCAACAGCATTCTGTGATTCTCCGGCCTCTAGTCGTCCGATAGCGATATTCCGGGTAGCAGCGTCTAACCTTGGCATAGCGTCACCTCATCAGAATTTTATTTTACGAATGCATTCATGAAAAGAAATACCGGGTTTTTATACCGACTGACTGAGCTAAAAAATAACCCATGATTTGCACGTGAAAGTCGACCCAGTTTTTGGCAATGCGTAAATCGTAGGGTGTCCCAGATTGCGACCAAAGTCGTTTACGGGTGGATGAATTTAAATGATTGTACCTGGAAACTTTTTATGAAGGTGTAATTATGATCATGTGTACATATATTTTGATATTTATTGGTTATTTGTCCGGAAAAATAATATTTCAAAAAGATAATCTGATGTTGCGTTTCTTTTTTGAGAGAGTATATTTACTAATGATGCTGTATTCACCATTATCTTAAACTGTGATCACAGATAAAAAGGTGTTACCACTGGGAACATGATATTCCATTCTAAAATGAGCTGTAATTTCTTATAACCTAAAAAGTTGCTTTTTACACGTTATAACAAAGATACTAACCATCTGTTGTTTTATCAGTTAATTTTGTATGGTTATATAAATTTCTCATTGTATGTATCATAATGTATGGTTATGTATGAAACCCAAACAGAAAATCATTCGCAAATTAGTTGTTTTTTACGCGAGGGTTTATATGAAATAAAATTATAATCTTCAATTGATCAACTGATGAACTAACCATGTTACTAAATTTTTGATACCCATCAAAAGTCATACTCGAGCTCACAAAACTGAAAAATTACAACAGATCCATATATTCGTTATTTAGCACATTTAATATATCTTGACTTCATTCTCTCTGGAATAAAGATCTAGATAAATGAATTGATATATTTATTTATTTTTTAAATTGCATACACTTTTTGAAACTTTGCATTCTTTTTATAATTTTTTATAGAATGTGAGTAACATCCACATTTGATAATTAATCTTTTATTTTTTAGGATACTGGTAGTTTAGAAGTGTCTCTAAAATTCCTACCACGAGAGGGAAACTTAGTTATTGGAGTAAAACAAGGGCGAGGACTCCCCCATCATCCAATAACAGGTCCTCCAGGTTTGTACTTATGATAATTCAACAATAGATATTCAAATAATATAATCAGGTCAAGTTAGTGCTTCATATCCAGGAAAATGTCATTAAATAAGATAAACTGACCCAATGAATTGACAATTCAATAAATTAAAGACAAAAGTTGATGACTAATCTCTTATGCTCAGAAATCAACAGTATATTCCAAGATTAAAAAGATCTCGGGTTTCAAAATAAAGACCAAGTAAAATCGATCTGGCGACTTTTATTTCAAATCACGATTTGTCGTACGGTTGTGTTTTAAATACTGTGCTGTAAAATGCAGACTATTATATCATGTGATATAATATTGTAACAAAGAGAAATTGGTTAGAACGAGTGATTATGTCATATCTGATTACACGTTATAACGATATAAACTAGGAATCATCAATTTACATTTCGGTTCTTAGCAAAAATCAGCACCAAGTGATATAAACCAGAAATCATCAATTTACATTTTGGTTCTTCAAAAATTGGTATCAACACCAAGGGTTTTTTATGTTACAGTGTTTTCTATTAAGGCCTAAGGTATACAAGTGATAAAATAAACATTCATTTATTCAACTCCAAGTATTTAGTATTTTTCAGTGCCAGAAAAGTTGTTTTTTCATGAATTTTGGATAATTCATCAAGAAAACATATTGGAACGGTACTGTCTTTCACCCTAGAATTAAGCACAATTCTGATTTTAATTGAAAGTACCCTGCCCCCTACCCACCACCTCCTCCCCCCCCCTCCCCCCGACCCCAAAGGGAAAAAAGTCAAATTAACTTAACAAAATCAAATCGTTCATCAAACAGATAAATGAAATCCCTGCCTTTTGGTTGTGGGTTGAAGATAATTATTTTCAGCCTTTTTACACATATCCCATAATTAGGAATGAAACTTGATGCGTGATTAATACTCTATAAAGAAATATAATAAAGATTCTTCCAGTCAACCCTTAATGTTGTGGACATCGTTCTGATTTTACAGAATTGGCTAGAATATTTATTGATTTCCATGGTGTTGACCTGTGATGTTTATATCATATACTTATAAGTGTTTTTTCTCTTGGTTTATAGCTTTCCTGAAAGCATTCATCTCTATGCTATAGTTAAAACAATCCATGGAAACTGCTATTCATCCTGTTCCCATCCAAATATATGAATGTCTATACATAATGTAAATCTATTTTCTGTGTTAAATAATGCATGTGGGAGGCACATTATTTTCAACATGATTATGTTTTTTTTGTCCATTGCAATCTAATAATTTCATCAAAAATGTTATTAAAAAGTCAAAACAACGTTTTATTGTCATAGGTCCTTCAATTTGCCGTGTTGTTCCGACACTCTTTAAACAAGAACTTTTCTGTATTACATAGATTCCTGAGTAAATATTTAACCATAAGAATAGCACCAAAAATCTTTATCCACAAGGGGAAGCAGAACGAGCTGATTTACAGTGTTAGCTACAATTATCTGAACAAGTAACGCTGCAAAACATATCATTATCTTTTTTTAATTCTTTATTTTTTTACACGGGTGAGAAGAAACTTTGTTCAAGCAAAGCATTTGAACAGAAATCGATCTGAATATATATATATCATATGATGTTTATTGGTCTGCTAATATTATTTGTAACTAGCTGGTATCTTAGAGGCATTTGTATTCGAAATAATAACCAAAACATTTGTATGGCAGAATTAAATGAATTTTACGCTAATATATTGAGTATTTAAGATTTCTGCTGAAGCAATCTGGATTTTTGTGCTGTATCAGACAGACATAATTATACTGTACATACACGTCTTTACGCCTCAAGTAAGATCGAATTATTAAACTATCAACACAGTGATAGTAAAGGGTACTTCATAACCATCGACGTGGCTTTTCGAGAACTATTTTGGGAAAACATTCAAAAATGATTTTGTAATATAAAACAGTATAATTATGCTCCGAAATGCGTTCTTGTCATGAAGTACACATGTTTACGTGATAAAGACTTAGATTCTGTCATGTCAGTCATTACAACAGCATATGTTTTCCGTTTCCTTTGTTAATGTCCATCCATTATTTAAGAACTGCACTTCATAATAAACATCGATTGAACTACTTCATAAATGTTTGAAGTTAATTAAGGTTGTACATTTAGCAGGATTTTTATGTTCAACCCTTGAGCAGATCTTTTGTCTTTATAAAATGTATAGTCCTTTTCGAAAACATCCATGGATAAATTCCAGAGATGTGGAAATGTGTTTGACTTTTTGAAATAAAAACGGTCGATTTTAAAATAAAACGCTTTTACTTATAACGAATGATTTTACTAGACTTATCCTAGTAGAAAGTAGCAAGGCTGAAATAAATACTTAATTAAGAATGGAATTGTGTCGTCTTTACTGGTTGTATATACGGTGTTCATTTTTAAGTTCAAAAGATGAAATATCAATTAAAACGTTTTTTTTATATTGGAAAAAGACTACCAAAGCAATAGGTCAGTGGGGAAATTCTAAAAGACCAAAATTTAAGGACAAACCTAATTCAACTAAACTTTTGTCATTCTAAGACATAAATCTTGTATGTTTTGTGATCATTATTCATTACTGTTTAAATATGTGCATAAAAAGAAACTCAGACTCGGAACAATACAACACAAAAGCTAAACCACTTCCAATGTGAACTTCAACAAAAAACATTAGGTGTTCCGGAAGGGTAAATATGTCCTGCTCCGTTAAAATAGTGTAATTGCTTTTGGACTTGAATTCCATCGCCTCAGTACGTATGTATATGATGTTGAAATGACAATACATCGTCAAGGAGATAATGCAACAAAAGCGTTTAAGTTTATAGATTTTTGTCTTGTGTTGAGCATCTCCACAGGGGGTAATTATTTTCAGGCTTACCTATTCCGGTTTGCTTTTATTACCTTTCTTCACTTATTAATTCGCCTATTAATTCATCAAGACTAGCGTAATGGCACGATACTAAGTTAGACGGAATCGTGAACATAGTGTGACAGTTGGGATTTCAAAGCCTTCCCAAGAGATGACAGGACTAGGTTACTATTCGTAATTTTATTACCAGCATAAAATATTTCTGAAATAACAATATAACAACTATTCAGAAAACGATAACACATATAATTAATTCACTATAATGTATTAAGTACCGATTATCATACTTCACTACACATACTAATTAACTCCAAGCGTAACGTATACATAAAATAAGTGTCAATACTGTATGAATGTGCTCTTTACGTTCAAGTTATTAAACGTACACATTTACACGTTAATACCCTAATGTAAATTTGTAGGTATATATTATAAAATGTAACTCTTAGACTTAAGGTATAATGTATTTGCATAAAATACTGAGAAATATATTTATCATATAATAAACACAGCTGAACCGCTTATATTGTGTAATATTTATGTCTAACAACATTCTGATAGTTGAAAAAGTACTATATAAAACATACTTGACAATAAATTTACGGTTCTAACAAAAACACCTCATTCAAGGGAAATAACTCTACTTGTAAAAAGTTCATCAATATAAACATGATAAAATAAACCTACCACTTGTGGAGCGAAATATACTGGTAAAATCAGGACTGATGACACTCTCAAATCTACACAAAGATAACACTGCTAGTTACAGCAAGTGGCAAAATCTACACCATTCTGAATATTCTGTAAATCAAAATACAATCATAAATAGCCAGAATATCATACATAGTTTTTATACAACATTATATTATAAAACAATCGGGTGTCATCAGTTCTACATAACTTAATATTACAGACTTGTATTTCTCAATCGCATGATAAATGCGAAATATCATAAAATCCGACTTCGGCAATTATAACTTTATAATTAGCCGTAAAAATCATCTGCTTGGATTAATCCCATTAATTAACGACTGTAAAATCATTCATTCAACTTTCGCACCTATATTAATCAAACATGCCGTGTGATCTAGATGTAGAGAATGACCGAGAAAAATAGATTTAAATTCACCTGTTATTCTTTTGTTAAATGTGAAAATAATAGAATGAAAATGTTAGAAAAGATGTGAACTTACGTCAAATGTCAGTAATCATTGTCCAAGCTTTGAAACAGTGAAAGTATAAAGCTGTTAAATGTCAAACGCCAATAAATCATAGGTCTATCAAAAATGGCGACCTCCTTGTTCAAATTCTATGCCCAATCTGACGTAAAACTACCCAACCGAGACAAAGATATTCAAAACACGCGCCAAAACTAAAAACGTCCAATAGAAGGAAGAAATGTCAAAAATACCCGGATAATATTAAATATGCAAATATATGCAAGGTATGATTCTTCAAATAAATAACCATTTTCAAGACTGATAAATAATTACACAAATGTCTTTATTTTCAATAATCAAAGATACAAAACAAGTTTATTTTACAAAGAATAAAGGTACTAAAATAAACACTCTACTACATTCTCCCCTCTCTTGGAAATGACTTCCACGTCATCAAAACTAGGTCTTCCCCCCTCTCAGAAAAACTTGACGTCCACGGCAAGCGATGTAATCTATGGTGTTACTTCTGTCTGATGATATCCAAGATGGTTCTGGACAACTCAATCTCCAAGCCTTTAAATCGTCCTTTCTTCTCTTCTGACTCTAACCATTTGATCTTCATCAGCCACTCTGGTTGGTGGTGAGTTGCTTGCTTAGACACAACATAATCCTGGAGATAAGTTGGTAACTTCCGGGTTCGTTGTGGTCTAGTATGAACTGGTGAATCACGAGGTGGTGTTGGTAGAATTCGTCTTCTTCGATGTTGCTTTGCTGGTGTTTCTGGGTCTATGGTGGGATTGTCTGCCTCACTTCGTGATGGGTCTGTCAGCGCACTCTCATCGGCTTCCAAAGTGTTGACTTCAGGTTCCTGAGCAGTCGTCTGATCATGGACTTCATCACCAACAGGTGTTGGTTCTGCAGCGCATCTGTTGTCCGCAGGGAGAGCGTCCCCTCCAAAACCAGATTCCTGTCTATTTGCTCTCTCGGTTCCAGCATGGCCGTCACCAGTGAAAGCGAGAGTTCCTTCTTCCTGTCTTTCCACAACTGTTCCATCACTATCTGTGTTGGAGTGTGTACTCCTACCAGGTATCCAAATAAATCCATACTCCTGCTCCGACTCCTCATCTGTTTCCTCTTCAGTGGTTCTATTCTCACTGCTCCTAACAGACTTTATCGGTTCCTCAGGCAGCTTTCTCCTCCTTTGCCTGGGCGCAGGACGTATCTCTTCCTTATCTGGCAGATCTCCTATAGGTAAGAGAAGATTTCGGTGCAGTGTTCTCTTTCTTCCCTCTCCATTTATCTTCTTCACCACGTACACTGGGATTCCAGAGTTAGGTTGGTTAACAATCCGGTACGGGTCTTCTTCCCACCTGTCTGCTAACTTGTGTCTTCCTTCGTAGGCTAGAATCTTGACTAAAACTCTATCTCCGGGCTTTAATACTGCTCCTTTGACTTTCTGGTCATATCCTGACTTCTGGCGGTTCTGTGCTGTACTGATGTTTCTACTAGCCAAGTCATATGCGTTCCGAAGTCTATCCTGCATATCCTCCGCATACTTTGTCGTTGGCACCTTTTCACCATAATCTCCAAGTCCAAAGGCGATATCTATAGGGAGCTTTGGCTGTCTTCCGAACATCAGGAAGTATGGTGAGAATCCAGTCGATGTTTGACGGGTGCAATTGTATGCATGGACTAGACTGGCGACGTGTGACTTCCAATCTTTCTTTTGGGTGTTCTTCAAGGTGCCTAGCATGTTCATGATTGTCCTGTTGAATCTCTCTGGTATGCCATTCCCCATCGGATGATACGGTGTTGTTCTAGATTTGGTCATACCAGTAATGTCACATAGTTCCTTGATGATCTTTGAGCAGAAATTCGCACCTTGGTCTGAGTGAATCCTCTCTGGCAGGCCATAGTGGACGACGAAGTTGTTAAAAAATGCGTCAGCTGTTGTCTTCGCTGTCTGGTTGCGTGTCGGTATGGCTAAGGCATAACGGGTAAAGTGGTCGACTATCACTAACAGGTTCTCAAATCCTCCTTTAGATCTCTCAAGGGTGAGATAATCCATGCACACCAGTTCAAGAGGTTGGGTGGTCTGTACACTGATGAGTGGAGCTCTGTCTGTTCCTGGTTTACGGCGGATACATCTATCGCAGTTGGATACCCAGTTGTCGACATCCCTGTTCATTCCAAACCAGACGAAGCGGTCTCTAACTAATGAAATGGTCTTGTCTCTTCCTTGGTGTCCCATGTCATCGTGCAAGGCTGTAAGTACTTTTCCGATGCAGGCTTCAGGTAGTACTAGCTGCCGGATCTGTTCACAATTGTCGTTGATAATACGGTAAAGTACACCATCAATGAGCTTCATCTTTTCAAAGTTGTTCAGGAACCAACTATTCCATGGTGTCCTCTCTAATCTGTCTTTCTGTGGCTTCTGGTGTTGATCAACCCAATATATCCAGTCTTTGATGTTGTTGTCGACTTTCTGTTCTGACTTTATGTCCACAAGGTGTTGCGATGGAATGCATGGCTCATCATTAGTTACTGTAGCTGTCATGGATAATGTCTTGATGTAAGGTTGGGCATGCTGGAGACCGCATATGGCTTTCACAGAGTCATTACTAATGTTGGTGGCGTTGGAACAACCAAGTAGCTCTGGTAGTCTGGAAAGTGAGTCTGCATCAGCGTTGCTTGTTCCTGGTCGGTAGACGATATTAAAGTTGTATGATGACAAAGCTGCTATCCAACGATGACCAGTTGCGTCAAGCTTCGCAGTTGTCAGAACGTAGGTTAACGGGTTGTTGTCTGTCATAACGGTGAAAGTGTTGCCATAGAGGTAATCGTGGAACTTCTCCGTCACACTCCATTTGAGGGCAAGAAACTCCAACTTGTGGACCGGATAATTCCTCTCTGTCTTGCTAAGTCCTCTACTGGCGTAAGCGATGACTCGTTTCCTTTCACCCTGTTGCTGGTAGAGTATGGCTCCTAAACCAAACATCGATGCGTCCGTGTGCAACTCAAATGGTTCTTTGTAGTTTGGATAACCAAGGATTGGTGGTGTTGCAAGTTGGTTCTTCAGTGACTGGAAGGCATCTTCTTGTGGCTTATCCCAAATCCATGACGTCACAGTTGGTGTCTTTGGCTTCCGTTTACTGGACTTCTGTGGAGCTGGCATCAAGTCGGTGAGTGGACGTGCTATCTTCGAGAAGTCTTTGACGAACTTGCGGTAGTACCCTACGAACCCAAGGAATCGACGAACGTCTTCTGGTGATGTGGGTCGAGGCCAGTTGGTAACCTTCTCTATCTTGTCTGGGTCTGGTGAAATTCCATCCTTGGAGACTATATGGCCGATGTACTTCACTTTATCCTTGAAGAAAACACACTTCTTTGGCGACAGCTTCAAGTTGTGTTCTCTCAGTCGCTGTAGTACTCTCTGTAGTCTCTCTATGTGTTCTTCGAAAGTTTCAGAGAAGATAATCAAATCGTCGAGATAGATGAAACAAATATCCAAGTGAAGATCCCCAAGTATCTGCTCCATGAGTCGTTGGTATGTCGCTGGACTGTTGACTAAACCAAATGGGAGGCGGTTAAACTCGTAGAAACCAAGTGGTCCAACTGTAAATGCTGTTCTGGCCTTGTGAGTCTCTTCTACTTCCACTTGATGGTACCCACTTTTCATGTCTAGGACTGTATAGTAGTTGTTTCCTCCTAATGCTTCAAGTATTTCGTCACTTCTAGGCAGCGCATAAGAGTCCTTGATGGTAAGATTGTTGAGCTGACGGTAGTCTATGCACATCCTGAGTTTGTTGTCTTTCTTGCGGACTAACACCACGTTAGAACTCCAGGGTGAATGCGAACGTCGGATAATTCCAGCTGTAAGAAGTTGCTGTAGGTGGGTCCTGACTTCGTCAAACAAGGCTGGCGGGATGCGGCGTGTCCGTTGCTTGAATGGATGCTCATCTGTCAACTCAATGCGGTGTTTCACTGCAGTGGTATGGCCTATGTCTGTATCTGATGAACTAAATACATCACGGAACTGGTGGAGTAATCCCTTGGCCTTCTGTAGTTGGTCCTCAGTTAATACATCAGTGGAGATTGACGACTCATTCCATGCTTCATGGTCCATGTCTGGTATATCAATGTCGGTGACTGATACAGGCTGAAGTTCGCAAAGGATGGCATTTGGCGAAACTGTCACTGTTCTAGTAGTAACGTTGCTTATATGTACTGGTATGATGCCATTGTTCCTGTATTTGTAGGATACCAGGGTTGGTGCAACATCTAAATCAGTAGGGATGGCTGCTCTGTCTGTTGGCTGCACGAGTCCGCAAACTGGATGGTATGGCAGCTCATGATCCATGTATCCCTGTAACATAACATCTCTGTTGGGTGGTATGCGGATGGTTTTCCCTTCAGCACTTTTGATGATGGCAAGTCTGTTGGAACGTTTCAGTAACTCCCTGTCTCTAAGTAATAGACATCTAAAGGTGATGTACCATGGTGTGTATAACTCAGCGTGCTGGAGAAATTTTGGACCATATCGTTGTTTCACATCTGTCATTGCTGCTGTCAATACATTCGTTCCAAGGAGGAGTGGAACAGTCTGGTTGTAGTTGCTGTCTGGCACCACTAGAAGTATACAAGGCTGTGGTCTATCAGTTGTAGCTGTGCCTGGTAACTCGAGGTCTGTAGTAATATAACCAAGGTATGGCAGCTGCTCTCCATCAGCACATTCAATGTTGAGTAACTGAGTCAGAGTCTGTATAGGACAATTCGCAAGGTACTGGCGATGAAAGGAACGACTGACTGTACTAACTGTAGAACCAGTGTCCAGTAGAGCTGCTGTCTTTATTCCGTTGACCTTGACTGTCACCTCATTCGGGCTACCCAAGAGTCCATCTGTATCTTTCATTGACTGACACTGCTGGTAAGTCTTGGCTTCCATGTTCATCTGTTGGAAGTTGAAAGCTTTCCTGGAGTGGTCGAGTCTAACTCTGCATGCAAATGCCATGTGGTTAAGTCCTCCACATCTGTAGCAAATAAACGGTTCTGTGGATGGTCGAGATGAAGGAGTCGAAACAGGAGCAGGTAGGTAATCTGGTTCTGATGTAGGCTCATCCCAATATGACCGTTGTCTACGTCTACGACGTCTGCGACGTTTCTTACTTGGCTGTTGGTTGTAGGTATCAACTTCTTGTTGATCATACATGGTTCAAGTGTGTAGGTGAGTATGGTACACAATCTGAAATAAACTAAAACATGCCTAGTACGAAATTTGACTAACCTTTTACGTTGTTGTAGAACGGAAGGTAACCTACAATAAATAGAAATATCTGAAAAATAGAAACAAATATCTGAAAAGAAATACTACAGAAATTAAATTAAACAACACACATAGGTTTAAATGATTTTATTCCAATGGGTGGGCTTAAGATAAGGCCAACTATATACTATATACTAAATAGACTAAGTACAAATTAACTGGTAATATCTCAGTAACTAAGCAACTAAGGTTAAGAGCCCTTAGTCAAGTTTAAGTATTATATCAGCACTCGGACATGTAATATTAACAATGATCTAAAGTCACATATGTACAACAAATCACAATCAATATACACTAGAATGTAAACAGCACTAAATCACAATACAACTACAACACTTGAGTGTAGAGGGTCAAATTCAAACTGACTTCAAAAGTCACATTAATCGGAGTAAAAAAAAAATTGCTTAAAAAAAAATGAAATTGTCAAAACGCTCTCAATACAAGAGCAAAATTTCTGTGAGCAGGAGAAAACTGTATATAAAGATTAGAGACTAGAAATAGGTAAGTAAACTCAGAATAAGTCAAATAACCAACCTGACTACAAATGTGACACCTGGATAACTACATGTATATCACAATGTCTATGAACCAAAACAGCTGATAACTAGAGATCTCCAGAAGAAAATCCTATCTCAAAACAAAACTAACTGCCAGATATTTAAGTCAGATTAGTCAAAAAAAAAAAATTGTGAAACTAGTACAAAATGCAAAGTAAATGTGAATTGCACTCTTACATTCAATGCATTCTCACTAATCCAAGCTTCACAAATACCAATAGTCTAATAACACCACAAGTTATTAACCACCACTGTATCTATTGCCATTTACATATGATCAAATTGAAAAGTATTTGATCAGTACTAAAAATAATCAACCACACTGTCTATCTCATATCACATTATCAGATGGACAAACTGACATAAGCACACATGTGCAAAGCATATGTAATATACAATTACAAAATATTTCAATAATATTCTAAGTACAATGCATCAAACTGACATAAACACACATGTACAGTACCAATACAATTTAAAAATACAAATGTACAAAAATATTCTAAGTACAAAGTTACAAATAATGGTACTTCAAGATAAACATAAATACACAGTCTAACCTCAGATGACTATACTAGTGCCTGTGAGTCACAGTATAGTAGGTACCATACACTATAACTGTATACCAAAAAAAAAATTAAAATGTAAAAGTGTATGCAATATACTATGTAGCTGTGCTACTGTGAACTGTTTTATAAGGACTAGTATCAATGACACATGTACACTAAGACACCAAGTGTCTATATATTAAACTAAGTGTACATAACCACTGATATAAACTAAGTCAGTTTGCAAGTAACTTTTATACTAAGTTACTTCAATATGTGAAAATGACTAAGTCAAAGTATACCAAGTAAGGATGTGGAAAAAAAAATAAAGTACAAAAGTGTATGCAGTTAAATGAAAAATAACCAAAGTGTTTTTTTTTTTAAATGTATGCAAGTTTCCAATGTATGAAAACGGTATACAGTATATAATGTATAAATAAAATAATGCCTACCTTATAGTAGAATATGTTCACAATCCATTATGTGTTACAATCATATTATAAACTAGACACTAATTGAGAAAAAAAATCCCAAAAATGAAAAATCCAAAAAAAAAAAAAAAACAGTCTCTATTTAAAGTAACTTCCGGACCTGGAACATCTTCCGGTAAAATGTAAACAATCACACGTGGATCCAACGAATGGTAAACAGCTACACGTGGTTAAAGTCACTGGTAAAATGTCACATGGTACGGTATCATAAATAAACAAAAGCACGTGGCTACTGCAACACGTGGTTCATCACATGGAGTGGTAACATAAACATCTGGTATGGTAACAAATTAAATAACATCATACTGTATCTGTAACTCCACAATTGCTGGCTTGTGTCATCAAAACCCGTCCCTACGTGGGCGCCAGTGTGACAGTTGGGATTTCAAAGCCTTCCCAAGAGATGACAGGACTAGGTTACTATTCGTAATTTTATTACCAGCATAAAATATTTCTGAAATAACAATATAACAACTATTCAGAAAACGATAACACATATAATTAATTCACTATAATGTATTAAGTACCGATTATCATACTTCACTACACATACTAATTAACTCCAAGCGTAACGTATACATAAAATAAGTGTCAATACTGTATGAATGTGCTCTTTACGTTCAAGTTATTAAACGTACACATTTACACGTTAATACCCTAATGTAAATTTGTAGGTATATATTATAAAATGTAACTCTTAGACTTAAGGTATAATGTATTTGCATAAAATACTGAGAAATATATTTATCATATAATAAACACAGCTGAACCGCTTATATTGTGTAATATTTATGTCTAACAACATTCTGATAGTTGAAAAAGTACTATATAAAACATACTTGACAATAAATTTACGGTTCTAACAAAAACACCTCATTCAAGGGAAATAACTCTACTTGTAAAAAGTTCATCAATATAAACATGATAAAATAAACCTACCACTTGTGGAGCGAAATATACTGGTAAAATCAGGACTGATGACACTCTCAAATCTACACAAAGATAACACTGCTAGTTACAGCAAGTGGCAAAATCTACACCATTCTGAATATTCTGTAAATCAAAATACAATCATAAATAGCCAGAATATCATACATAGTTTTTATACAACATTATATTATAAAACAATCGGGTGTCATCAGTTCTACATAACTTAATATTACAGACTTGTATTTCTCAATCGCATGATAAATGCGAAATATCATAAAATCCGACTTCGGCAATTATAACTTTATAATTAGCCGTAAAAATCATCTGCTTGGATTAATCCCATTAATTAACGACTGTAAAATCATTCATTCAACTTTCGCACCTATATTAATCAAACATGCCGTGTGATCTAGATGTAGAGAATGACCGAGAAAAATAGATTTAAATTCACCTGTTATTCTTTTGTTAAATGTGAAAATAATAGAATGAAAATGTTAGAAAAGATGTGAACTTACGTCAAATGTCAGTAATCATTGTCCAAGCTTTGAAACAGTGAAAGTATAAAGCTGTTAAATGTCAAACGCCAATAAATCATAGGTCTATCAAAAATGGCGACCTCCTTGTTCAAATTCTATGCCCAATCTGACGTAAAACTACCCAACCGAGACAAAGATATTCAAAACACGCGCCAAAACTAAAAACGTCCAATAGAAGGAAGAAATGTCAAAAATACCCGGATAATATTAAATATGCAAATATATGCAAGGTATGATTCTTCAAATAAATAACCATTTTCAAGACTGATAAATAATTACACAAATGTCTTTATTTTCAATAATCAAAGATACAAAACAAGTTTATTTTACAAAGAATAAAGGTACTAAAATAAACACTCTACTACAGTTATCCTATTACGCTGACAAACAAGCCGGGTTACTGGTCAGACTATTGACACATAATCAGATTAATGTGAAATGTTCGTGATCATGTCCACCAGTCTGTGTGAAAAAAATAACAGTACATCAGTGGATAATGTTATTTTTGTATACAAACGTTTATGGGAATTCAACTTTGTTCACAACAACATTTATTCTGGTACGAATGACCTCAGTCGTGTCCTTTAATAAAGATAAATTAAATCACAGACTCCTGTTTCGATTTAGAATTCAAGAGCACATTTACATGAGGAAAATTTGTTACAAACTTTGTATTTACCATTAAAAATTTCTTTGTAGATAATGACAACAACAACAAAATAATATAGATAAAATAAATAAATAAAAATGGGGTTTTTGCAGTTATATTTGTCATACCATGTCAAGTGAAGAGATGAAATATATAATGAACTCAGTTATTTCTTCACATATTTTTAGAATAAATGTAAAACATTTTCTTTTTCAATATTCAAACTAATTTTATTGGAAAAAGTAAATGTGTAATTTAAAACTTTTCAACTTTATGCAAGTAAATATTTAGTAATTGATTTTGTAATCCTATTGTACTGTCTTGTTCGGTCTGTTTTTGCTAAGTAAATGTTGATTTGTTAGATATAAATTCAGAAATTTGCTTGTGACCTGTGACCTTATTAGAGACTAATGACTAAAACGGCATATTTTGCAATAACAACATCTATTGTTCTTCCCATAATCATAAAAATACAAAATGTAGGAATAGCCAGAAGACACCTTTTGGATTTGTTAACGTTAAGAAAACAAAAATTACTTACAACAAAAGAGAATGTGCGATAAATATATTAATGTCATACAATGGAGAGCTCAATGCTCTTTAAGAATCCGACATTTTTTTTTAAATTTATGTAATTGTCTTACAGAATACCCGAGATTTCCTGTGTCCTATTGTAAATATCTGGTACGAGTTTTCTAAGTACATGTACTGACAGTACAATAGATGTCAAACTAGTAGTCTGAAGTATAAACAAGATGTTTTGTCCTCAACAGCTTGACATTTCTGTCGTATAACAGCGACTTATATGAAATTGAATAAAGCCTTTTTACGTCATTATATAACAGGAAGTGCAGACTGACAACTAATACAGTAAAATCCATTCAGATGCCACCTTTAGGTCAAATTTAAGCATCATGACAAATAAGTATGTGGCGCAAAATAATTTCTCTTCTTTTGGTCGGATAACTAAGAAACAAATCATGTTGATATGACACCCGTCCTGTAATTGTGAGTGAAAATAGCTTAAGGATTGTTTGGATCAGGTGTAGCAAATATGTATTAGAGGTAATACATCCAATTAAATTTAGACATACCTTAGCAAGTAATAATTTTCTAATTTTTATTTCAGATCCTTACGTCAAAGTTGAAGTTAATCAACCAAACAGATCGGTATCAAGAAAGCAAACTAAAACAAAGAAAAATACGTCAGACCCTATCTTTGATGAATTTTTTAACTTTTCGATGTCACCTAAAATGGATGATATTATTTATACCACATTAACTATTGCCTTATACGATCATGAAAAAATAAGAAGTGATGAATTAGTCGGTCAAGTAAAGTTTGGTAATGGTGCTATACAGGAAGCGGAAATAGAATTGTGGGAGAAATGTATAAACAACCCTGGAGCAGAAGTTTCGGATTGGTTGTATCTTATGGACAATGATGACATAAAGTGAACTGCTATTAATTCTTTCACCTAAGTGTCTGTTCTGTATTCAAATTTGGTGCTCTTGTTTTGTACTAAATAGTTTAGTATCACAAAAATTGTATTGCTTGTTTTATGATTGCATATTTAGCTTTTCGTGGTCTTTGCAAGAAATTACCTATTCAATCAAGCTGACAAGATTGGAAATGTAAACGTAATCTCGACATTTGGTATTCAGCATGTTTTTCTTTTTAATTTATTATGTATCAAGATAAAATAAAAAGGGACTGTTATTTGTTTTGTTAGGGGCAATATAAACTATGGTTTATATTGCTACTATTACAGTGTATGCTTCACATATCAATTTCACATTTCGAAATAAAAGATCGAGTAAAACAGTCGTTATTGTCCTGTTATTTTACATGTTCAGGTAACTGAATGAATGCAGGTAGTTCAGAAAAGGACAAGATAAAAATTAATAACAGCATAATGAATTTAAATACCTCACTAAAATATATTTGATCAGATTTGCAGAAAAGTTATTATATGTGTAGTTTTCGGACTAATAGTAAGTATTGTAAAAACGGTCAGTTGTGTCCTAGTCAACTCCGTTAAATCTATTTAATTTCATCAATTAAACTAGGTAAAGGAGTTTTGTATCCCTCGGCTTAAAGTACTGTTATTTGTATATAGTTTTCATTGTTTCACCCCACTTTTAATAAATTCACCAAATAATGTTGATGGTGCTTTCATTTACGAGCTATTCAAGATATTTTTGTAGGTCTCGATTCTTGTGTTGATAACGGGCAGGTTTTAAGTAATTTTTATCAATAAAGCCGTTTATGTCCAGGAATGATTTCATTATTTCTATATATTTAACAAATGCTCATAAATGAATAAAGAATTAAATTCAGTATAATGTAGAGCGAACTGGTGTCCCATTTGAAAGTACTGGAGTATCTTAAAATAACATTCTTTGATGCCTATTTGATGCACAAGATGTGCACATTTCGTCGATCTACGACTCATCAGTTGTGCTGAAGGCCAAAAATATTAAAAACCAAAACAACAATCCTTAATGTTAAAGAGCAAATTCAAAAATGCCAAAATGACCAAACGGGGTATGGCCAAAATGATCAAACGGGGTATAGCCAAAAGGATTGAGCTATGCACGAGCAACAGGGTCTTCTAGTAATTGTTCTTCGACTGTTTTTCTTCAAAATACCCACCGTAATTTTTTTTTTTGCTTTTTCCAATTGACTTTTCTGCCATGTTATTAGTTGAATCAGATTTTAATCTGTTTGTAAAATTTTAATGTATAGGCGCCGCGTGTTCACTATGATCAGTGTTGGTCCTTTATCAGCTTTTGTTTGATAGAATTTTTTTTTAAACTTGCAATTTTTGTAAGCAATACCAATTCTAAATTCATTTGTCTTTCTTGTAATATTTATAAGTAATGCCAATTCTAAACCCACTTGTTTTTCTTGTAATATTTATAAGCAATGCCAATTCTAAATTCGCTTGATTTTCCTGTAATATTTGTAAGCAATATTTGTACAGCATTCCTGTAATATTGATATTAATATTTTTTCGTTTCCAAATACCCGAAAATCATACTATCCACCACCTAGACAACGTAATATATATACAGTATTTACCCAACACTTCCCTAATATTGACATACTCCTATACAACAGAGTTATGAATTGAACACAAGTGTGAATATAAGTTTGAGAGTTACAAAAATAGTGCACGTTAGTAGTTTTAAATAAAATATTTATATTAATTGAACTGAAACTAACTCCAGGATGAAAATATATCTATTGTTAAAGTTATATTCTATCCTCATTTAATGTACGAAAGTTCTAATAAGATTAATTATAAACGATTTTCGTTCATACTATTCATTTAATGGCTAACTTGATAACGGAATTCTAATTATAATTCTGCTTATTTCCGGACAAACATACGCCTTAGGATGATAAATAAAGATCATTTATTTTAGAATCTTCAAACGTTTGGTCATGAGCATAGCTGATTCATTCATTTCTTTATTTCCTCTATTAAGAGATTACAATGAAGTGATATACATAACATAAACAGACAGAACATAATTACAGTTTTCATGCGATATTCAAAGTACGAGTGTCAAAATAAGAATGAAAATGTTTAAATATATTAAATTTATGTAGTTAAATGTACCAATAAGAAAATAGTACATCTTGCTGACGATGCCACACTGGTCATCTACAAAGTTTTCAGCTCTCTGTTCAAATGGGCGGCAGATTTCACACGACGGATATAGCACAAATGACGGAAAGACTCCAAGTCATCTTCATTAAGTTGTGTTGCTGGTGTTTTGCCGAGTAATCTATAAAAATTAATGAACGAAGTATAAAAAAGATAGATAAACAGTCCATGAGTATTATAGACAAAAGCATGAGACAGAAAAACCTCTAATCACTTAAGTTCTAAATGGAGCAAGACCAAGCTCGTTAACAAGGTACGAATCTTCGTGCTTTGAATCACCCGTCACGTGATTCGTAACTAGTATCAAAGAATGTACCAGTATGGATGGACATTGGTGAATATAAGAATACATATGTATATGTTCTAGTAGTTAAGAAAAGATCAACAGTTTCGTCATGGTAGCCACAGAACTTGCTGTATGTTCAAAAGCACATTAAAAAGACATTTAAATTTGTATCTGTCGCCAAGCCCGCGGCATTTAGGAGCAAGACCAAAGGACTGGTTGGCTCCAAGTCAATATAATGTGTCTTGGTGGGTTGATATGTCTTCTGTGGACTTTTACCTCGTTAAAAACCCGGCTCAGCGTGTCGGTCTTGTACAAAGCAGGGTTCATATTCATATCATATTAACATGTTCTCTTCCTGGAATGCATTTAAAAATTGACAGTGGACGTTAAACAGTAATTCATCCGACAATCCATCCATCCCATAAGATATCATATATAAAATTTTACTACAACATTGCATTTATTATTCAGGACACTGTTCACTAAAATTTTCAATTAGATGGCCAATTTTTAATCAACAAGTTTTGCTTGGTCACTTGTTGATATTATTTTGTGATATTTTCCCTTTAGTTCTAACGGTAATGCCTTTTCTCTGGATTAATTGGTCTTTTTGATTTTCCAATTTAACTTATTGCTTAAGTCATTTGTCATATTTGTTTTAATCTTCTTTCAATAATAACTACAGCTACAATTTTCCAAACTAATTCTTTAATAATTGCTGTTCGACTAGAAACACCCATTATAGTCTGTACTTTGTAATTTTGTATTAACAAGCACATTCAATATAGTGACAAAAGTTTGAGAAAAGCAACAATAGTCAGAAAATTTGAATACTTTGACATGCCCGTTAGTGAAGTTTCCAAAACAAAATTTTGGATTTATGGTAACTTTATTTAATTTTAACACATTTGTTTCCAGGGCCATATACTGCTTGTATGGCGGTGTTGACCATTGCTCTATCCTCTATCTTCAAGCCACACAACGACCCATATAGATCTGCTCAATCATTTCCTGAGTTCAATCCAATGATGTGTTGTATTTTTAACACTTAGCCCATACCATTACATTAAAAAAAAGATGAAAAGCTGTTAGCGACATTTGAAAAACATACCTTAAAGTTGACATAGTAATTTTTCTTTAATTGTTGGGCATCTTATTACTTCAATAGACTTTAATGCACGTAAATTTCCTTTGCCAGTAACTAATTCGGTTATCTGTATGTTGCTAGATTATTGTATTATTTTATCGCATTCCCTTTTTAAATATGTAAAACATATTTTATGATATTGTATCAAATAATTCTAAAAAAAAAATACCAAGGAGTCACGTATCAATGATTGGTAGCTTACCCTTTTGTGTCCTATGTTTAATGACTCATGGACAATAATCTAAATGACTAATTTTTAACCTATGGAACGTCTGGATAGATAGATTGATAGAAACAAGTGTCTATGGTATAGTTGGTTAGACATTAATTACAAATGTAACTTTCCTATCATAAACAGAAAATTGCGGCTTTGTTTTATTAAGATGTTTGGAAAAAAATACGGAAAAAATTAGCCAGTATCGCTCACCTGGAATGAAAGCCGTTTTTATTGACGTACCTCAAACAGAGAAGTCACTTCTCACTATCATTAATTATGAATTGTGATAAGCCTTGTAGGGACTTCTGCATCAAGGTCCTTCTACTTACAGGTCTGCATATTCTAAAATTCAGTTGTTCTCTAGAAGATTTTTGCATGTATTTCCAATAGGGTCTTACGTTGACCTAAATCCTTTGCTGGTGGTCAACTTGAATGAGGGATTGGCACCTTATGAGGCAATTCAAGCAATTCTGTAGTTCTGTAGATTTTTGTTATAAGCCATAGATACTTTCTGTCAAGTTTGGCTCTGTTTGGCCTAGCAGTTTCAGAGAAAATTTTCTTTTATATCAGCCAATCAGAAACAAGAATTGCCCATGGCAGACATGTTTGTCCAATCAAGATGAAAAAGATTAATTTCATAAAAGACATTCCACAGATGCTTCATGTGGATGACTTTTTTTTAAATCAACCAAGGAGAAACAAGAATTGCCAATGATTGCCATGTTTGTTGCCCGATCTGGACGAAATGAGGAAACTTTGTAAAGAACCTCCCATAGATGCTTCCTGTCAAGTTTTGTTCCATTTGGCCAAGCGACTTCAGAGGAGAAGATTGTTTTATATCAGCCAATCAGAAAAAAAGAACTTCCCAAGGCGGCTATATTTAAAGTGCAATCGGGACGAAATGATGAAACTTTATAAAGCACCTTCCATATGTGCTTCCTGTCAAGTTTTGTTCCATTTGGCCAAGCGATTTCAGAGGATAAGATTTTTTTTTATATTAGCAAATCAGAAACAAGAACTGCCCATCGCGGACATATTTGTAGTGCAATCGGGACGAATTAAATCTTTTTTCTAAAGAATCTCCCATAGATGCGTCCTGTCAAGTTTCGTTCTATTTGGCCCAGCAGTTAAAGAGAAAAAAAATGATTTAATCAACCAATGAGAAACAAGAATTGCCCATAATGGCCATGTTTATTGCCTGATCGGGACGAAATGAGTAAACTTTGTAAAGAACCTCTCATAGATGCTTCCTGTCAAGTTTTGTTCCATTTGGCCAAGCGATTTCAGAGAAGAAGATTTTTTTTTATATCAGCCAATCAGAAACAAGAACTGCCCCATGGCAGCCATATTTGTAGTCCGGTCGGGATGAAATGAGGAAACTTTTAAACGTGATGACTTCAGCTTTCCTATTGTTAATTTTCCCTTCTTGGATAGCAATATACCAGCATATGGCGTCTACGTTTTTCAGCTTATCCGATTTTCAAGGGCATGCGTGAGTTACCCTGACTTTCGACAAAGAGGATTACTGCTGTCACAAAAGCTTCTTAACCAGGGTTTTATCGGGGATAAGTTCATATCATCACTCAGGACATTTTACGGTCTTCATCACGAATTGATTTACCATTACAATGTTCCAATATATAAGATGATGTTGGACCTGTTCCCACTGTCGTATACTTTCATGTGCCTCCATCGATTTGTGACTTCCCCCGGAACTACTTTGTTGAACTTCACGACGGGTGCCGTATACGGAGCAGGTACTGCTTACCCTTCCGGAGCACCTGGGTTCACTCCTGGATTTTATAGGAGTTCGTGTTGTTCATTGTTTTTTAGTTTTCTGTGTTTATTTGTTGTGCTTGTGCTTGTTAATTTGTCTTCTCGGGTTTGTCTGTTGTTATGATATTGTATTATTATATTTATTTTGATATGGTGTTGTAATTATTATATTATTTATATTGGCCTGATTTGTTTTGCGTAGCCTTATAACATGTATATTATATGTTTATATATTATTTATAGTTGTTTACCAAATAATGTTATAACTGCGCAGTTTAGAAATCACTGGAACAATAATGGATACTGATGGAATGACTAGAACTTCCTATTTGACTTACGTAATAATTATGGTGTGATTCGAACTTCTACCGTATTCCAGACGTTTCCGTTCTACAGTATATATATGGACACGAAAGTTAAACTTGCAGATCAGAACTTATTGGACTAGACATTCTTGTGTTCTCAGCTGTTGGATTTATTTACGTTTCACACATCGTACTTGACAGACTTTCATTTTCGTTACATCATACTAGATTGTGACTGATTGGATATAATATTCCGTTTGTATTCCCGCAACAGGAACGAGAAGAATTCCGGATTAGGAAAAGACGAAGGATTTTGAACAGTTAAGTTGACATTTTAGTTTTTTTTTGTAATATTTTTGTAAACTTGTATATAATAAATCTTGTTAAATTTTATTATTGATTTGTGTCTATTGTTGGCTACAATTTAAAAGGTGATTTCGGCCGTAACAGAAATTGGGGGCTCGTCTCGGGAGAACGTTCATATCTTATTAAATTTATTCAGTATTTTCATTAGAATTAGCCAACAAAATTCTACAAAATGGAATTTGATGCTGGTAAATTTTTGAAAACGCCAGACCTGGAAGGGTTTGATAAATTAAAGAAAGAAGAATTAGTGTTGCTTGCTAAACATCTAAAAATAGATTTTAGAACATCTATGAGAAAACAAATTATAAAAAATTTGGTAATAGACAATTTAGTTGATTTAGAAATTTTTGGTGAAGAGGCTCTTGACCTCAAGGTCGAAAATGTTGATGCTTTAAAATTAAAACAGCTTGAATTAGAACATGAACTTAAATTAAAACAACTTGAATTAGAAAAGGAAGATAGATTTAAATTAAAACAATTGGAAAACGAAGTTAAATTAAAACAATTAGAAAAAGAAGAAAAACAATTACAGGCAGAACTTGAAATGAAGGAAAGGTTAGAGATGGAGAAAATAAAAATAGAAATGGCTAAAGTAGAAAGCAACACTAAGTCAAAATCAGAACATTTTGAGGCAGCAAAAAATATACGTTTGGTTCCTAAATTTTGTGAAAAAACGGTGGATAAATTTTTTCCACAATTTGAGAAAATTGCTCAAAATCTGAAATGGCCAAAGCCTTATTGGACTACTATGCTGCAAAGTGTTTTTGTGGGCAAGGCCGCTGAAATTTACTCAGCACTTTCTTCATAAAAAAGTTCTGATTATGACACTGTTAAACAGGAAGTTTTGAAAGCTTATGAGCTAGTGCCAGAAGCATATAGACAGAAATTTAGATCTTAAATAAAAAGTTTGAAACACAAACCTATGTTGAATTTGCTAGGGAAAAAGAAGATTTATTTGATAAATGGCTTACGTCAAAGAAAATAGATAAAAATTTTGATAAATTAAGACAATTAATGTTATTAGAAGAGTTCAAGCAGTGTGTTAATTTAGACTTAAAAACGCATTTAGATGACAAAACTGTTGAGACATTGCAAGATGCAGCTGTTGTTTCCGATAATTATACCATTTCACATAAAAGAAGTTTCAAAGGTCAAAATTTTACTTCAAGCGGAAACTACAAAAATCAAAGCACTGAGCGTACTGATAGTAAGCCTGTTGGACAGAATAAGAGTCCGTCTAGTTATAATATGTCTGGTCCAAAGTTTGATACTTTTGAGAAGAAGTCACTAACTTGTGCTTATTGTAAGAAAAATGGTCACCTGATGGCTGATTGTTTTAGACTCCAGAAGAAGAATGAAAGAGATCATAAGCCCAAGTCCAGTGCTTGTACGACACCCGTTGTTACAAATAAGTTGGAATGTCCTGCGAGTCAGGCTTTTAAGTCCAGTTTTTGTGATTACATGGAGGATTATAAGCCCTTTATGTCTGATGGGTTTGTTTCTATTGTTGATAATACTACTCCTCAGCCTATTAAGATTTTACGGGACACTGGAGCTTCTCAGTCTTTGTTGTTAGAAGGTGTGTTGCCTTTGTCCGAGAAGACGTCCGTTGGTGCCTCCGTTTTGTTACGAGGTGTGGAGTTAGGTTGTATAGATGTTCCCCTCCATCGTATTTATTTGAAGTCAGATTTAATTACTGGACCAGTTGTTGTGGGTGTTCGTCCTACTCTCCCTGTTGAGGGTGTTTCATTATTGCTAGGAAATGATCTAGCTAGGAACAAAGTGGATGCAATTACCAATTTTCCTCCTCCTACAAATAAAAAACAACTTATGAGATATTTAGGCATGATTGGATTTTACAGAAAATTTTGTTCAAATTTTGCTACTGCTGTTCAACCATTGACTCATCTTTTACGAAAAGATTCTAAATTCATCTGGAGTGATAATTGTCAAAACTCTTTTGAAAAAAGCAAATCACTTTTAATTAACAGTCCCGTTCTTATCACTCCAGACTTTAAAAAGCAATTCAAACTTGCCGTTGATGCAAGTGATGTAGGAGTTGGAGCAGTTTTATATCAAGGAACAGATGATAATGTTGAGAAACCTATATCATATTTTTCCAAGAAATTAGATAAACATCAGAAAAATTATTCCACTATTGAAAAAGAATGTTTTGCACTGTTGTCTGCACTTCAACATTTTGATGTATATTTAAATCCCACTATGCATCCTATTCTGGTTTATACTGATCATAATCCTCTCACCTTCATACATAAAATGAGAAACAAAAACCAAAGGTTGACTAGGTGGAATTTATTGTTACAGGAATATGATATTATTGTAAAACATATTAAAGGTAAAGATAATGTAATACCAGATGCTTTATCTAGATCTTATTAAAACACTGTATACATACTATATATTTTTGTATATATTGTTCATGAAGTTCTCGTTACACTCAAACTTCTTTTAAGGGGGGAGGTGTTATGATATTGTATTATTATATTTATTTTGATATGGTATTGTAATTATTATATTATTTATCTTGGCCTGATTTGTTTTGCGTAGCCTTATAACATGTATATTATATGTTTATATATTATTTATAGTTGTTTACCAAATAATGTTATAACTGCGCAGTTTAGAAATCACTGGAACAATAATGGATACTGGTGGAATGACTAGAACTTTCTATTTGACTTACGTAATAATTATGGTGTGATTCGAACTTCTACCGTATTCCAGAAGTTTCCGTTCTACAGTATATATATGGACACGAAAGTTAAACTTGCAGATCAGAACTTATTGGAATTTACATTCTTGTGTTCTCAGCTGTTGGATTTATTTACGTTTCACACATCGTACTTGACAGACTTTCATTTTCGTTACATCATACTAGATTGTGACTGATTGGATATAATATTCCGTTTGTATTCCCGCAACAGGAACGAGAAGAATTCCGGATTAGGAAAAGACGAAGGATTTTGAACAGTTAAGTTGTCATTTTAGTTTTTTTTGTAATATTTTTGTAAACTTGTATATAATAAATCTTGTTAAATTTTATTATTGATTTGTGTCTTTTGTTGGCTACAATTTAAAAGGTGATTTCGGCCGTAACACTGTCCAATGGATTACGTTTTTTTTATTGCTCCTTAGATATATTTGTCCTTTTTATAAAGGACCTCCCAAATATAAGTTTCGTTCTATTTGTCCTAGGGATTTCAGAGAAGAAGTTTTTTTTATATCAGCCAATCAGAAACAAGAACGGACAATGGTGGCCATATTTGTTGCCCGATCCGGACGAAATGAGGAAACTTTGTAAAGTACCTCACGTAGATGGTTCCTGTCAAATTCATTCCATTTGGCCAAGCTATTTCAGAGGATTAGATTTTTTTTATATCAGCCAATGAGAAACAAAAACTGCCTGTGGCAGCCATATTTGAAGTCCGATCGGGACGAAATATGGCAATGTTATAAAGGACCTCCCACATATGGTTCCAGTCAAGTTTTGTTCCATTTGGCCAAGCAGTTTCAGAGAAGAGTTTTGAAAACTCAGCCAATCAGAAACAACAATTGCCCATGGTGTCAATGTTTGTTGTCCGATCTGGACGAAATAAGCAAACTTTATAAAGGACCTTATATATGGATGCTTCCTGCCAAATTTCATTCCATTTGGCCCAGTAGTTTCAGAGGAGGAGTTTAAAATGTGAAAAGTTAACGGACGAACGACGGACAGAAGTGATGACAAAAGCTCACATGGCCTTTAGCTCACCTGGACAAAGGCCATGTGAGCTAAAAAATAAATATTAGGAAATTCTTTTTTACGTGACGTTTACCTGAAAGAGGAGACTTAAATTGAAGATTGTCCAGTTAAGAATAAATAATACAGGGCTTAAAACAATATTTGAAACATTTTAGCTAAAGATAAGTAAACTGTTTTAAAGGCATTAATAGTGCAATTGTGGCAGGCCTTCCGGCTGTATCTACACATTAGATACGTCAATTACTGGTTAAAGAAATATAACCCAAAATATACTCATTTGTTTCTATTAAAAATATGGCAGTTATCGTATTTTACACGCCACTGTCACCTGGAAACTTTTTTTATTATATGCTTCAAGAAGACAATTCATTTTATAAAACAATACAAACAGAACCATCACCAGTTCGTTCACGCAAAATATTCAGAAGGCCAAAGAATATATTTGCTTATATCAAATGTTATATTAAGTCTCAGAGAACATTTTGTGATACCCTATCAGATTTTATAACAAAAAACTCATTAAAGTACTTTTTTCCAATATCGCAACATCTTATCTTACTAACTTTGACCAGATTCATCCTAAAAATGTTCAAGAAGGTCAATTTTGTGTAGTATCATTGAAATTGGCATTTTTGTCTCTAAGTAAATGTTGCGGTAAGTAAGCTTTTTTAATACCGTACCCAAATTTATGACTTAATTAATTAATTAACGAAAGTATTTAAAAATGTGATGATTGTTATGTCAATAAACTGTTATTCTATGACAAAAAATACTTTTGTACTATATCGCTAAATTATGGCATATTTCATCCAAAAAAATATCCAAAAAAAGTAAACTTTTCTAGTTGCTCTGTAAAATTAAAATTTAGTTTAATCTTATTTAAAGTGGTATTCAGCAATTTTCGTCCCATCTGACGGACTAGCATCTTTTACCGAGACCATACTTGCAAATGGTTTTGATATGGCATTGCAAATCTGATCCCCGAAATTTTTATCCCGGACGGGAATCGAACTAGGGACCTAATTAATTGTGATGAACAACTTCAGCATATTTTATTCTATTTTATTTCTAACCACTGAAGTAGGTTATTGTAATAAGATAACGGTGAATATAGATATGAAGTTGAATCATATGATACCGACATTCAGATAACAGTTTTGCTGTGTACCATAGGTGGTAAGTTTTATATACTGTGCATAATACACGTAAACATGATATATACATGCTATGATATATATTTTGGTGAATAATTTTTTTTAAATAATTCAATGTAATTATAAATTACTTTTGTAAAAAGGACAGTACATTGTAACCAACACTAAAATGTTTTTATGTTTACCTGTCAAAATTCAAAATAAGGTATTGTACACATGCATGTAAAGGATAAAAGATACTGAAAACAATTGTGTATTAGATAATTAAAAGTCAATCATATTCCTTTAAAGAGGACAAATATACCTAAGGAGGAAACTAAAAACTGCAATCCATTAGACAGCCGAAACCGGGAAGAGAAATGAAAAACCACAAGCAAAACAAAACTGAAAACTAAAAAAAAATGAACAACACGAACTTCTATATAAACCAGGAGTGAACTCATGTGCTGCGGAAGCGTAAGAAGATCCTGGTCCGTATACGGCACTCGTCGTGAAGTTCAAAAAGTCAATCCGGTGGTAGTTACAAATCAGTGCAGGTACATGAAATTTTACGACATTGGGAACATGTCCAACATTATCTTAGATATTGGAATACTGTGACGGTCAATCAATTCGTGATGACGACCGTAATATGTCCTAAGTGATGACATCAACTTATCTTTCATAAAACCCTGGGTAAGAAGCTTTTGTGACAGCAGTAATCCTCTTTGTCGGAAGTCGGGGTAACTCACGCATGCCATTGAAAATTGGATAAGCTGAGAAACGTAGACGCCATATGCAGGCGATGCTTGTATATTGCTATTCAGAAGGGAAAGTTAACAATAGGAAAGTCGAAGTCATAAAGTTTTGTCTTCAAATGTCCTTCATTGTCTATTTCAAGAAACAAATCCAAATATGAAAGGGACTTTGGTGTATCTGTAGTATATATAGATTCTCCTTCAGGTACGAGTGAGTTATGGAATTTCTCCACCCGAGATAGTTAAATTTTCGATTTTCAACACGCGAGCCTTTAGCGAGCGTGTTAAAATCTAAAATTTAACTATTGAGGGTGGAGAAATTTCATAACTCACTCGTACCTGAAGGAGAATCTGTTTCTCCTATGATTTTCGACAAAAACCTCAAGAAAACGTCGTTGCTATGTAGTTTGTTTACATTGACGTCATTTCGGGACTTCTCTAGTTTATCGTTCTAATAACTGTAGAAAAAAGGGCGGTAATTCCCACGTAGACATTTAATCACCGGGAAGTGGTTAAAGATATTATGTATTTTTATCCCACCGATTAAACACGTCAAGAATAGGAGAAAATTAATTTCAATCTCACTGGAGTATATGAGATGTAGAAAGTCTTGGAATTTGTCGTTATTTAACGACAACACGTCATCTATGTAAAAAAAAGTGAAATTAAAGGATTGGGCTAGTTTCATTTTGTTTTCACGTAGTAGCCCTTGAATGAAGTCCGCTTCATATGAGTACAGAAACAGATCGGGGAGGAGAGGAGCATAGTTGGTTTCCATTGGAATATTGTTAGTTTGTTCAAAAATTAGACAGCCAAATTCAACAAATATGTTGTCTATCAGAAAATCTAACATGTCTGTAATTTCATCTACAGAATACTTTTTGTCAGAATCAGAGTCGTTCTTCACGAAAGAAGCCTTTTCTCTACCTAAAACTTAAAATTTGATGAACTAGTTGTTTTAAGCGATCTTTTAATTGAGAATGTGGTATGGTAGTGTAGAGCGTAGAGTCGAATGTTTTTATGCTGTTGCATATAGCCAAAGATTTTGATGTTAGATATTGTAATAAATGTATTGAGTTTTTAAGAATTCACATTGATTGACGCCACTGGTGGAATATGATGTTTCACAGTAATTCTGAAGGCCCTCTTTAATGCATGTCAATATGAATGTTAAAATCTTTGAAAGAGGTTTGGTAGAGCAATTACATGACCCAGCAATGTACCTTTGTTTAAAAAGATTTTTATGTAGTTTACGAATCCAATAAAGAGCAGGAAGGTCAGTTTCTTCATCCTTTGTAGAAATGCCAAATTAATTAAGAACGGTCTTGTGGTTATCAAGGACTTCCTGCTTAGTGAGTGTGGTAGGTGTATAAGCTGGATTACTCGTAGTGGTATCTATTTAAATATATGACTACATGATGTTGTAAAGCATTTATTTCACCCCCCTCCAAAACAAAATCAACTTACTACTAGTCAACTGGCAGAAAACATTGAGGCACATTGGAACGTCCTCTAAAATTGATTTTTTTTAATATCGAAAATTTCAAAAGCAAATCCAGGATTCCTTAAACTATGAGTAAACGATAAACAAGTAGAGAAATACATTCAGGTTTTACTGAAATTTCAAACTATTCGTAGATATATAGAGCAATGAATCTGGTTTTTTATCATAAGTTTGAATTTGTTGGTTTTTTGTAGATAGAAAAAAACACATATCCTGATAAATATTTTGATTGCTTCCTTGTATCTTGATTGAAGTACATTTTATAAAACTAAAAATATCTTGTTATAAGGCAATGAGATGGTCCTCAGGTGGTCGGAAGCGAAAATGTTTTCAAGTCAATACAATACATGCCGTAATTGAATCAAAGTCAAAGATAATTTCAAACGTTTTTTTTTTCGAATGTCTCGAGTCTTTGAGTCGGTGTCTATCCTGTCATCTGATCATCCGAAACTAAAGGTAGGGATATACATAGTTTTCACAAACTGACTTTGATTCTAAAAGTATGTCTTTTCAACAGATCCTTGTACGGCAACAGGTTTCCGGTTTTAAGAGAGGAAAGGGAGAAACACATTTTTTGATACAAAATAAGATGATAATTTAAGAAGAAACATTTATTTGGTAATTTTTAAGCCTTTTGTTTATGATAAAAAAAATAATCTTTATGAGGCAGACAAACTTCAAAATATACATAGCAACGAGTAATACAAATGTAGCTTGGTGAAAATTGTCTAGTTCTCCCTTTTATCGCTGAATACCGAAAATAACCAGTCTAATACCACAGGAATTAGTGTAAAACTGAACCAAACACGGTAAATGAAAACTATGTATACGCATGAACGGAAGTCCAATTTCCAGGTTTCAATATTTTTATCCCTTTCTGAATCTTTAAGTCAAGTGGCGGAAATGACTGGATTCTGTACGTGTTTGTTCCAAAATAGGACCTTGTATATTCAGTGGCTATCTCTTGTCTACTTATTGATAAATATTAAGTATATGGAATAATGTTTTTATTTGGAATAACTTTTTTTATTTTTGACACCTATAAGTCCTTTGTTCAAGGCTATGGCATGTAGTTCCATTGCAGCTAACTCAATGCATTCTTTCGCTTTCATAATGACTTAATACATACTTCCATTATTTGTTTCAGCATATAAAGACGATCCAACCATGTTAAAAACTGTAATCATCGTAGCTATAATACATGTAGTTTTGGTTACTGCATGGCAGGAATCCCGTAAGATAAAAGGGATAATAACAGAATTAACAATTTAGAGAGCTATCTTTTCATTTACTAGGGGTTTGAAGGGAAATGATGTTTTATCCTGGTATTTTTTACAAAGTCCTTGGGGCAAAATGTTTTTGGCCATGTTTCACTCAATTTTAAATCTTTCATTTACACATTTTTGTGAGGGCTTGAAGCCTGTATTAATTCTTTCAAATTCGTTCCTTTGACCCCTTGCTTGTCCTCCCGATGGTTGTTCCCTTTCGCAAATTCATATCACAGTCTTCTTTTTTAACAAGCACCAACCTTTAAAATATCGGCAAGAAGTAAATACGAAACTATTGTTATAGGGCTTTAATAGTACACGTATGTGTTTTTTTGCTTTAGAAATATTTTCACTGTGCTTAATTTGTGTAATTTTGTATTTTGTTTTACTTGTTTTTTCTTGTATTACGCCATACTCCACAATAATGGTGCACAAAACGTTGGCAATTTGGTCTGATTTTCTTTCATTTTTATTGTCTTGGCAGTTCGTATGTCAACCAATATTTTACTTATCAGGCAGATATGAGTTTAATGTACATAAGAAATTAAAGCAATTCAGGAACAGAATACAGAAAGCAAGTGAACAGATCTTTTATTAATATTCTTCATCTAGTAGTCACTTTAAGGTCGACCACACAGAAATATAGAAACAAACCATGTGCCTATTTCCTACGTATTTGCTTTGCCAAGCGTTCCTTTTGGAATAGTGGAACGTCCTATCGTTGTCTTAATGTTTGTGTCATATGTATGGGATATAGATACGATTTTTTAAAATTAATATTGATTCACTCATAGGGTCTTTGCATCGGAAATAAAACACATTTATTCTAAAACCAGTTGTTGACATGATACAGGTTACGTTCTTCTCGTATAATTTATGATAGCATGATACTAAACCCCTAACTGGAGGGACTGTGGCTGATTTTCTATATGATATAGACATAATCTTTCCATCAGTTTAATTGAGGTCTGGAGCTGGCATGTCAGTAACTGCTAGTAGTCCTTACTTAATATATATTGATCATTGTCATTTTGCTTAGTTTCTTCTGTTACCTTTTCTAACATCGGAATCGGAGATCTTTTGAACTGATTTTTACTGTGTGTATCGCTATGTGTTTGTTTAATCCACATTGGCTAGAGCTACAGGGGGAGGGTTTAGATCTCACAAAACATGTTTAACCCCGCCGAATGTTGCGCCTGTCCCAAGTCAGGAACCTCTAGCATTTGTTAGTCTTGTATGTTTTTTTTTTTATTTATTTTGGTTCATTTTTGTTTTGTTTCGGAGTTTAGTGTGCCGTCCTTTTTGCTGAACTAGTATACATTATTGTTTAGGGGTCATCTGAAGCCCGCCTCCAGGTGCGGGATTTTCTCGCTGCGTTGAAGACCCATTGGTAGCCTTGAGCTGTTTTCTGCTCTTTGGTCGGGTTCTTGTCTCTTTGACACATTTCCCGTTTCCATTCTCTAATTCTATTTTGTTGAGTGACCGATGATAGTTTTTGCATGGAAGCTATTTTTCTTTGTTGAAGATCTCAGTTACATGTACCTAAAAATATAAAAACAAACCTGCGGTTTTACACTTGCTTTTTATGTTTTATTACAATTGTTTATTACTAATGGTTCCGGCTTTGGTATATTAATTCTCCTCGCGCCGAAGAAAGATTAAACATTCATTTTTTGTTTTTCAAGATAAGCAAATTTAATTTCAGTAACATTTGATGATTGTTCGAGCGTATATCATGTGAACGAGTATCAAACCTATAAACTCTCCTATCGGGGTAATGACCACTTTTCTGGATGTAGAGTTTCGTTTTATGGTTATGATTCTGACAATCCGTCAGATGACTATAAAATCTGTATAAAAGCTACAACTTGGACAATTTCAAACAGTGACGTTAGGCTGAAGTATTACACAGACAGTTATATAGGCGCTTCTCCAGACAAGGTAGTTATATGTAAAAACTCTATTCAACAAATATACATACATGACGAAAAAGACACCCCCTACTGAAAAACTAACATACAATAACAAATCCGAAAAAAAACGTGGGCAAAAATTAGAAATTGAAAGCTTTTGTCGGAATCGATAGACATTCCCTCACCTCAACCCCCAGAAATAGTTGATACACTTATCAAAATTCAAAAAATAAAATGTGTGAGTCTTCCAAGGAAGACATGTGTCGCCTGCGGACGTCAATTTTTACAAAAGATATTAAAATTTTCTAAACATGAAATATATGTGCACAACTGTGCATTAGGGTGCATTAAGGTTAATGCACAGAGAAAGTTTCATCAAATCCCTTTGAGCGGTTATGGAGTAGTTGAGGATAGAAGTTTTGACCCCCCCTTTTTTTCAAAAATGTCAATTTTTAAAAAAAAATATTAAAATTTTCTAAAAATGAAATATATATGCACACATGCGCATTGAGGTTAATGCACAGGGAAAGTTTAATCAAATTAAATTCCTTTGAGTGGTTATGGTGTAGTTGAGGATAGAAGTTTTGCCCCCCCCTTTTTTTGCCAAAAATGTCAATTTCTACAAAAAAAATAAAAATTTTCTAAAAATGAAATATATATGCACACCTGTGCATTTAGGTTAAAGCACAGGGAAAGTTTAATCAAATTCCTTTGATTGGTTATGGAGTAGTTGAGGATAGAAGTTTTGCCCCTCCCCCCCTTTTTTTTGCAAAAATGTCAATTTTTACAAAAATAAATTTCTAAAAATGAAATATATATGCACACCTGTGCATGAAGATTAATGCACAGAGAAAGTTTCATCAAATTCCTTTGAGCGGTTTATGAGTAGTTGAGAATAGAAGAAAAGTGTGACGCCGCAAGACGACGCAAGACGCAAGACGACAGATAGTGATCCTTATGTGTTGACAATGCGTTCCGCAGGCGACACAATAAAACCTTAATGCCCATTTATGGATGTTATGCAATCATTCTATTAAGAAACTGAAACACTTAATCCAATGAAAAATATTTAGGTTACAAGCTTAACTTTATCATTATTGAAATTCACCCCCTGTGGGCTCAAAGTTTCGAAATCAAAATTCTAAAACCTTACTGCATATCTACATATGGCGTATGAAAAACTGTAAAAAAGTATAATAAATACGTTGAAAATGAAAGAAAGAATTTAGGTCACAAGCTTAAACTCGCAATTTTAGAAATTTAACCCCAGTAGGCGCCAAGTTTTTAAAATAAAAAAAATGTAAAACCTTATTGCACATCTACATATGGTGTATGAAAATAGAAACAGAAATTAAAAAGTGAAAGAGGCATCCAATACAGATCCCAATACACGATAGTTTAATTAGACACCTTGTGAAGAGGAATTCCTCCAGATCCCAAACACTATAGTTTAATGAGACACCTTGTGAAGAGGAATTCCTCCAGATCCCAATACACTATAGTTTAATGAGACACCTTGTGAGGAGGAATTCCTCCAGATCCCAAACACTATAGTTTAATGAGACACCTTGTGAAGAGGAATTCCTCCAGATCACAATACACTATAGTTTAATGAGACAACTTGTGAAGAGGAATTCCTCCAGATCCCAATACACTATAGTTTAATGAGACACCTTGTAAAGAGGAATTCCTCTAGATCCCATTACACTATAGTTTAAAGAGACACCTTGTGAAGAGGAATTCCTCCAGATCCCAAACACTATAGTTTAATGAGACACCTTGTGAAGAGGAATTCCTCCAGATCCCAATACACTATAGTTTAATGAGACACCTTGTGAAGAGGAATTCCTCCAGATCCCAAACACTATAGTTTAATGAGACACCTTTTGAAGAGGAATTCCTCCAGATCCCAATACACTATAGTTTAATGAGACACCTTGTGAAGAGGAATTCCTCCAGATCCCAATACATTATAGTACAATGAGACAACTTTTGAAAAGGATTTCCACCAGATCCCAATACACTATAGTTTAATGAGACACCTTGTGAAGAGGAATTCCTCCAGATCCCAATACACTATAGTTTTATGAGACACCTTGTGAAGAGGATTTCCTCCAGATCCCAATACACTATAATTTAATGAGACACCTTGTGAAGAGGAATTCCTCCAGATCCCAATACACTTTAGTGTAATGAGATACCTTGTAAAGAGGAATTCCTCCAGATCCCAATACACTAAAGTTTAATGAGACACCTTGTAAAGAGGAATTCCTCCAGATCCCAAACACTATAGTTTAATGAGATACCTTGTGAAGAGAAATTCTTCCAGATCCCAATACACTATAGTTTAATGAGACACCTTGTGTGTCTCAGATATACACGAGAATGGAAGTGGCATTTTTCACACATTTATGAAATATATTTTCCAAGATACTGAAACTAAGCCTGAATGTTTTAAGAAATAACCGATTTCATAATACATTTAAACGTGTCCTTTATTTAATAATCCCAAACGGATCGGACTGCACTCTACTTGAAAATTTCAGAATGTACAGGTTTGCAGGGGTCTATCATACTGAAACAACAAAAAAAGAGAAAAGAAGTCGTTGCAATTTGAGCTATATATTTCAGACTTTTAGTATGTTTTCAAGTAGTCCTACCTACAAATGGTGCTCTGGATCTGGTGACCAAGTTGATGTGGCGTTGGTGACCTCTTCGTTTCCTTCATATCAAGGACAAATTACTCTTGAGGTAACAGCCGTGAAAACTTCAGGTAAGTATGGAAGTTATAAAATGTAATACATGTATTCTATCATTTATTTATATAACTCTAGTAGCAGCATAGCTGAATTCTTTCATGTTGAAACCAAATTATTAGTTAAATTAACTTTTTGCGACAGAATCAGATTTATTAATCATGATACCTGTTCGATTTCAGTAAGACCGTTTTTGCGTTTATGATTAGAACGTCTGTTAGAGGATGATATTCTTAACATCTGGCAACAACCCGTACAACAAACAAAAAGGCATTCCAACTTGTATTATAAAAAAGAGCCTTCAATAAGTTACGACAAACAAAAATTTTTAAACATTTAAATGCGATGTTATGCGTGCTGAATGCAAATACATTTTCGGTCAATTATTTTTTAGAAATGTTTAAAATTCAAATAAATTATTAAAAATTGATAGATATGTTTTTTGGAAGTTAATTGATTTTTAGGCGAAAGTAAGATTTTTGGGTGAAAACTTTATTAAAAATGTTGTGCTATAAAAGATTGCTGCAATATTAGCAAAGATATAAATGCCACTTTTCGTGGAATTTGAAATTCAAATCACACACTTTGCAATAAGAATATAAAGATTACACAAAACTACTTTTGCAAATGGGTAGGAATTTTTAAAATTTCTGTAACAAATATTTCTTTTGATCACTTAAATATGCCCAAAGGTACCTATTCATTGTTTGGGCGCATTACGTTTGGGCTAAAACAAGAGATTTTTAGTGTATACGTTTGGGTGAAGAAAAATGTTACGCTTGGGAAAATGTTACCCGAACGCCTCCATAAAGGTCAATATTCCTCCATGCTCATAAACCCTTACTATGTAAAACTGCTCGGTGATATATAATTTCGTATTGTCTTTCAGTATGGAGGGGTTGGAAAGCAGGCAAAATCACTAGACTGGATTTTATTAGATATGTTAGCTACCGATTTAGGGCGAGAACCGATACACCATGATGCTTCTTTTACTGTACTTTACACTTCTTTTTGTGCTCCTAGAATGACCAATCGAAACCATGTTTTTATTGTGTTTACATTGTTTAACAAGTGACAAAAAGGGAATCCGAAATCTATAAAGCAATTATCTGATAATGAATTTTTTTTCTTTAAAGACATAAGTGTATTGCCAAAGTTCAAAAATAACGGCTCATATTATAGTGCAAATATGCACGAAGTTTCAAGAATAAATCCTCCTTGGCAATTGAAAAATTGTGAAATCCCAATTTTACGCTAAATACAAACTGTCAAGTTGAGTGATAAAAAGTATCGGAAAACAATTTTTTCTCATTTTCTACACAAATACAATTCTGTTTGAATTCTACTAATCTTGGCTTTTTTCTGTCTCATTACGATCTACGTTTTCTGTCATATTTTGTATTTTATTTTACTAACACGGTTGTTTTTACGGCACTTCATTTTATGTTGTAACTTTTTGTAAGTCTCTATATGTTAAAGTTTGTCAACATTATAATATTTATATTATTAATATATAAATAACAATCCCAAGATACTAATATTAGATACACTAAATTTATACTATGCTGTATACGACGCATTTCAAGGAGTTACCTCTCATCAGCAGCATTAAAACCGAAACATTTGGAAGACCAAAAACCAAACTTATATTAAACAAGAATTACTCAACCAAAAATACCGAAATAGGAAGCTAAATTTCAGCTAAGGAGATCTACCATGTGCAATACAAGGAATGAGCCCTTAGTATTTCTATTATTTTTGAATTTGGCTAAATACAGGTAATTTCTGTAACAAATCAATGAATAATCGTGTCAAAGTCATCAAATTGATCCCTTAGAAAATGCATTGAGATTGGGAACAGTATCATTTTATTTAACAGTATTGAGGGATATAGCCATTTTATTTGTCCCGAGACATTGACTATTTTCCCGATGCGTAGTGGAGGGAAATAGTCAATGTGTCGAGGGGACAAATAAAATGGCTATATCCCGAAATTACTGTAAAATAACTGTTTTATTATACCCAAAAACGTTTCCAGTACTAATTACGGGTCACTATTTATCGGTGATTAGTTTTGGAAACTAATCACCGGTAAAAAAAATAGTAAAATAAATGTCTTGATTTTTATATAGAAAAAACATACTGAAGTATAATAAAAGATACAACATCCCATTATATAGTTATATACAGTGATAACATCTTTGAATCATCGTTATTATTATATGACAAATATTTATCTTGATTTTGATTGGCCCAGGATACCATGAAAAGTATAATGCAAAGGATTTGTTAACTTCAAAGTAGTTAAAAATAGAGTGATATAAAGATTTTGACTTTTAAGTAGCTAAAAATAGTAAAAAATTTATCACTTTCCAGTCGTTAAAAATAGAATTCAACATTAGGAAACAAGCATTAATTTGATTGGTTGAATTTAAAATATCAGCCAATCAAAATCGTTCTTTTAAAACATTCTATTTGTTGACATTGTTTCAAAATGGCGGAAGAGCAGCAGCAGACAAGATTTGCAACTGTTGATGATCAGGAACTTCAAAGGATTTTAAGAGAGAAAGAAATGTGATAGTTTCACTGTTAACTTGTTATTGTTGAAATAAATTGTTACTGTTATTCTTTTTTTTATTTGAAACTTGCAGAGTAAAAGTAAAAACAGTCATATAATAAAACATAAAAAACAGTCATATAATAAAACATTCATCGACTTTGGTATAGGTTAATACCAGGTTTTATCAACCCTCAAAAATAATATCCACACTCGCCGTTGACTCGGTGGATATAATTTTTTTCAGGGTTGATAAAACCAGGTATTACCCTATATCAAAGTCAATAAATGTATATTATCGTCATTATATAATGAAAACAAATTTTGTTTTTATCTTATAAATCACATCAATTTTATTAATTTATAATCAAAGTAGATTATAACTACGGAGGCACAATAGGTGGTGCTGTGGCAGGTACAATTATAATAGTCGTAGTACTGGTAATCATTGGTGCAGTGTGTAGAAGGAGACGTTACCTGAGGACTGTAACCTATGCTAACCCTACTCCAACGACAACGTCTACTGTTATAACTCAGTCCGGGTCTCAACAGATGGCAGGTAAATCATTTGAATTTGATAATAAAAGCCGGTATACTATTGGCTGCTACAGTAAGCGACAACTCCCACTACAAAAGCATTATTAAAGTAATTAATAACAGTAAGTAGATATATCCGTTGGTTCTCATGGTATGCAACATTCCATTAAAACCTAGAACTTATATGGTGTTTAGAATTCAATTTCGACCTCCAAACGCAATCTAAAATGATGTTGGCCCAAAATAGATTGGTAAGTTTATAGGTTTTTCCTTTTTCAGAATTTTTTTATTTTCAGTAAATGAACATTATGCTGATTAAATAAATCAAGACTCTCTAATATCTTGTACTTATTGGCAAAATATTTTCAGAGAAAATTCCACATTATTTGTCGTTATATTTTTTTCAATTCCTGAAATACAGGTGCTAGACGCAATTTTTATATGTATATATAACTCGAACATCAGCAAAGTAAACAACTCGTTTTTCTGAAGAAAAAAAATACATACAGAAGACGTTTGAAACAGGAATGACGACAAAACTTTATGAATTTGATGTTAGCATCCGTTGCCATATATCAGTACACATCATCTGAAATTCAGATCATATATCTTTCCGTTTAAGCATGGTGTTCGGCAAGATGGTCTGACATCACCTCTTCTCTATCAAATTTATATAAACAAACTTTTAGACATTTCGGGAAAGCTCAACCTTTGTGAAACCGTAAAATTTGTACTGTATGGTTCTCCTACACTTGGCAATGGAATATAACTCCACTTTACTTGCAAAAGATGTTAGATTGTAGCAGTAACTAATTAGATAAATTTTACTTTAGTGCATCAAAGTGTTCTGTCCTTGTATTTATCACTGTAAAATTAAGCTGAATTTATATGGACACTTGGTAGTATCGAGATACCAATGACAGCACGTCGGCGTCACTTGTATTGAAAAAAGAGTAAACTCGCCCACAAACTAAAATATGCCAAATAATATATAACACATGGACGACGTACTATTGATATAAAGCCACTTACTGTCACTCTGTTTTATAAAAAAAAGTGGTTGAGGCTACATTTTTATTTGGATGTGAAACATGGTCAAACTTAACAATCACAGACATTTTCAAAATCAATCAATATCAACATTATGATGTTAAGCGTATACAAGGTCCTATATGTGCGAAAGCTTACTAGGACTATGAAAATTTTCATCTTCAAAAACTTAAATGACTTTCATACAAACTGACCATGAAGCAGATATTTTTAGACACTCTATATGTTTCTTTATTAGACAAAAAACAATGATGTGTTCATACACTGTATCTTAAATATGGATCAAGTGAATATGTTCAAACCTATGCAAATTATTATCCATCCCAACAAAGTTTGCAAGGAAAAGAATTGTCAATGCACCCTTCTACAATTTCGAGAACTGATAACTGTGCAAAAGTAGGATTTGTCCATATTCATAACACCACAACACAAACAATACCGCGGAAAATGCCAAAAACAAGCCATAAACTGAAAAAAAAACTTTTTATGTTTCCAAAATTTGTACTTGTATTCAACAGCATGAAACAAAATTATGTGATAACTGTGAAGATTCAAGGACTCCATCGTACAGTGCAAAAGAATGTCCAATCAAATAAAATTTACATAATATATTTATGAATAAAAGTATAAATGACTTTCGACTTCATCTTTTTATATATATATGGGCAGTTTGTCTGGCAAAGATTTGCTGCAGAAAATTTTGGGGAAATCAATTCCATCGGACATTCTAGATAAGAATAAATATGTGGATTTCTTGAAAATATCGTTCGATTTTTGTAAAACAATAATTCTGAAATACTTTACTGCTTACCAGGTGGTACAAGGAATCCGTCCTGTTGGAGATATTTGTACAATATTTATTATATTTTACTTTGTTTCTCATTTTACAGTAAGGCCATTATGTTTGTAAACGGAGAAATAAATATTGAATTGAGTGGATAGATACATCTTTTAATATTTTCTGTAATATTTTATCGTTTATCATTCAGTTGCTTTATTATTTATCAAGTTTGTTATCGAATTGATACGAATCAACTTCAATGAAGCTTTACTGTGAAATCTTTAAAAAAAAAAACAAAAAACGCCGATTTTTTCCCGTTACAAGTGTCATACTAATGCCCCACTCAAAATTGATTCAAGACGTTTTATTTTCATTATGAGTCGTAATCTTGTGTGGGTACCTGCCCCGTGTAATACTTTTTAATCTTTTAACGATTTCAGTAAATTTAAGGTATAACTGATTACATTATTTCTTTTTTAAACTAGGAAGTAACCCTGGTTATCAAACAGGACCAGCACCTTACTATCCACCTAATTACCAGTACCCAGGTGTGCCACCAAGTAACCAGCCAGTATATCCACCAAAGTACTGACAAAATCATATTTCCTTGCATTTTATGTTTTCAAAATGACTCGATTTACTATGAACAGAAATTAAAATGTTTTAGTAATTTCAATTCAACAGAGAAACTCATTAATCACTAATTATTTTGAGAGTATAAAAAAATAGCTGTCTATTTAAATAGAATGATGATGATTTTTTTTTGCAAAGTAGATTTTGACAAACTGCTTTGTAAGTACAGCTTGGCTTTATTCCTAGTCGATGACCTATTTGCAGTTTAATCTGTACAAAATTTGAAATTAGAAAATTAAACTTTTTTACTTTAAAATAAATTATTTCAACAAGTCATATCTCAGCACCTGTAATCACGGCAATTGTTTAAAAGCCGACCTCCCCTAAATAAAACAAAACCCCAACAAACAAATGCAGTCTACGAGAACCTCTCGTCCCCACTGACAAAAGCAATGACGTCACAACCCAAAAACGATAATGATTATGTAATCCGAGGTTTTGTTTAATTTCGTAAGTTGTTTGAAGACCCCACATGTATCCCTGTGCATCTTTTTCACAATCATGCCTTTGAATACAGGCACAAATTTTGAAAATTTAAATTCTAAAACCTTATTGCACATCTATATACAGTGTGTGACAATACTGTAAAGAAATTAAATACATAAAATGAAAGAGGAATTTAGGACAAGTTGAGATTCCCAATTTTCAAAATTCAACCCCTCTGGGTCCCAAGTTCTGAAAATCAAAATTCTAAAACCTTATATTGCACATCTATATATAGTATGTGACAAAACTGTATAGAAATAAAATGAAAAAAGAACGAGGAGTTTAGGTCGCAAGCTTAAATTTAATAAATTCTACCACTGTTGCCCCAATTTTTTTAAAATCAAAATTATAAAACCTTATTGGGCATCTAAATACAATATGTGACAATAATGCATAGATATTAAATGCATGAAGTTAAAAATGAACGAGGAGTTTAGGTCACAACAAAATGTGACGGGCGGATGGGCGGGGAGATAACAATATCCCCGAAATTCCTCGAAGTGTGGGGATAATGATATATATTTCTCAGACCAACAAATTAACCATGATGGCACATGATTTTTTCTATTTTATTTTTTTTCTTTCATTCGCATACAAGGACCAAGTAAGATAATATAAATATGAAGTTTAATCATATGATACCGACATTCAGATAACAGTTTTGTTGTATGGTACATGTGCATTATACCTGTAGAAATGTAATTAACATTCTATGGTATAAATTCTGATGAATAACTTTTTCAAATACTTCATTGGAAATATAAATTACTATTGTAACTAGAAGGTAACAGGAGCCTGTATTGCTCACCTGGAAATAATTTGAAGAATAAATTATTTGACTATATCCATCCTGACTGGCAGTCTGGAACATTGCTGTCCAATTGGCTGAATGGTTTTGTCAAATTGTTTGCTGGTTTCAAACAGGAACACCTTTCAGTGAATTTTCCGATAAGGTCATATATAAGTATGTTTGGTTCTGGCAGCCATCTTAGATGGCGGACGGGATCATAAGATACAATTCTGAAGGAGTGACCCAGTGGTTTCAGTCAAAAATAACTTAAGTAAATTTTCCAAAGGGTCATATTTTAAACTATTGTAATGTGTATTAAAACCGGGCGTTAATTAGATTACTGTCGTATCTTATACAACTCTTAAAAATACTGATTTTGGTTCGTATCCTGTTTGCCAGAATTTGTGAAGTTAACAATACAGCTAGGTAACAATCTCAATAATGGATATATGATACAGTGGATAAATGACAAGGGATATATGACAAACTGGATATATCACTCTTTGGATATATAACCTATTCATATAGAGTGTATTTAAATAACTATTGCTATATCCACTTGAAAACCAACAAACTAAACAGTTCCTGAATCTCTTCTCGTAAATTTTAAATAGGATACATATGCTATATACTTTAACAGATAAAATTAATATATCTTTATCCCTCTATCATGCTATCTGGAATCGATAGCAGTGCCACTGATGGCTAAGCGTTTTTTATTATGTACAACAGTGTCACTTATGACCTATACGCTTTATATAGCTGTATATATCTCCAAATGCTATTTGGAAACGATAGCCAATGTCACTTATGACTATGCGCTATATACATGTATATCTGTATCCTTATTCAAAGCTATCTGTGAACGATAGCTAATAATATTTGAAATTATAGGTAAAATAATACAAAGTAACTTACTTTTCTGTTACAACTCCAGACGTTGACCCTCTGAACGATTTACATAGAATGAATAACTGACTGACCATCAAGTTATAAATACTTAGAACGCGGACCGTACAGAGTTTTTGGCGCGAAAATGACAACAAAGGGATTTCCCCGGAATTCCCTATATTTTAACATCAATCTGCAGTTTAATGATACATTCTATGAAACTAAAATGCTACCTAGACCTATCTGGTGTGTAACATTTATATTTTACACAAAACAGACCGATTATATGGTTCATTGTCAACTATTTTCTCTGATATAATTGCGTTGTCAAGTAAACAGCTCCTTAGAAACAACCGTAAAGTGATGATTTAAAATATTTAAGATATTGATTGACAATCTATCAAAACTTTTATTTTTGTTACACTATGTTCGGCGCTTACGGCCATCTTTGACGGTGGTCGGGGGTCATCAAATATAATTCTGAAAGAAGACCACCAAAAGATCATTGCCGCCAAGTTTTGTTCCAATTGGCCCAGTGATTGCAGACAAGAAGATCGATAAGTAAATTTCCCATTTGGTCCTATGTCAAACTATGTTCGGCTCTGGCGGCCATGTTTGATGACAGGCGTGGTCATTGGATGCACTTCTGAAAGAGTACAATCTTTTGTTCCGATTTGCCTAGTGGTTTCGGAGGAGAAAATCTTCAAAGGAAAGTTACGACAATAAAATCATAATTGCATGCTATTGTAAGGTTTTTCTCAAACTGCCCAACGAAGTTACTACTAGCCAACTGGCGGAGAACGATGAGGCGCACGAAGTCCAATTTCCGGGTTGCAACTTTTTTGTCACTTGTTGAATCTTTAGACTGATTTGACGTTGATCCTATTGTTGGAAGGACTGAATTCTATACGTGTTTATTCAAAACTATGAATCTGCCATTTTAGTGTTTATCTCTTGTCCACTTATTGCTAGATATTAATCAAAATAACTTCCATGTTACATTCAACATAAAGACGACTACAACCATATTGAAAACTGTCCTCATCGTAGTAATAGCTATTACACATGCAGTTTTGGTTATTGTATGGCAGGACTCCCGTAAGATGTATGAAAGAAATAAGCAACCTTGTCTGGGGAGGAGGGTTGAAAGGAATGATATTTGATTCTGGTATTTTCACAGCAACCTCGAGCCCGAATTTTTGTTGCCATGTTTCACTCAGTGTTAAATCCTTCATTAAAACATTTAAGTGCAGGACTTAAAGCCTTCATTCATTTTTTCAAACCTTTTTCTTGCCCCCTTGCTCATTCTCTCTGAGATGGATGTTCCCTTCCGCAAATTCATACCACATTCTTCGTTTTTACAAGCTCCAAAATCCGTTACAACATAGCAAGAAGTAAATACGACACTAACAATTATCATGGATTATCTGATGAAATTTTGTCTGACTTTCATATTAATATTGTAATAGTCTGTGTAAATGAATTAATTGTTCGGACTAAGAGGGTGTATTCGACATGAAACACACAGATAGTTCAACGTGGTTTTGCATAGCTTGTACTCTGTTTTTACTTGTTTGGTATTACCCCATACTCCACTGGTGCGCTTAACTTTGCAAATTTGGCCTAATGTTCGTTTTTATTGTCTTGGCTGTTCGTACGTCAATCAATATTTTCAGATGTACGTGTCAGTCAGATATGAGTTTAATGTACATAAGAAATTAAAGCAACATTTGGGAATACAGAATGCTAGTGAACAGACCTAATTGATTTTCTTCATTTTGCAGTCACTTAATCAGCATGAACAATATAGATCAACAGTTCATATCTCACAGAAATATCAAGACAGCCTGTATGCCTACTTCCTTAGAGTATGTTTTGTTGTTTCATAATCTTGGGAAGTCCTGTTTGTCTTATGTTTTATGGTTTTATTGATGAAGGTTTTGCACAAAAACAATCTTTCTTTATTTCATATCGGTTAAAATTTCTATATCTCTATTGGATGAAAGGTGATCATGTGTCATTCATTATTCAACAGTCATTATCGAGTGCTGCTTAACGTGCACAATAACGGTGTGTGGTAACAAAGAAAGCACCAAATCACAAGTATATAACTAAGCAATATACACAGTTTACAGTGAACACGGTCTTGAATAAAAATCAAAGTCTGAAAATTCTTTTTGATATATTATCGGAATATATATCTACATTAAAAATCAATGATTGCTACCATGAAATAAATGCGGCTCGGTCGGGCATTATCGGTGTTTCAGTCAATACAACTGCCCCTTGAGCAGTTTATATATCATGATAATGCCCTCTGCATAAGTAGCTACACGTATTATGTAATTATTATGTAATTAACGAAGATCTTACATTCGTCTTAAACTGTATTTTCTCTCTTTCCAAAAATTAACTGTAAATATCCATTTCGTTAACTGTTAACTTAATTTAAATTAAAGAAAACCTTATTTGCTGTATGTATATGAAGTATGAAAAATCTCTGTAAAAAGAGGAATTAAAGTTAATATATGGGTTGGATATTACATGTACATGTATTCCTTTTATACTCATTTCAACCCAGAATATTGATTAATTTTCGATCTGCAAAGTTTTGAAGATCTGGGTTAAAGCTGTAGGGTGAGTTGATTACACTACGTGCAACCAGGCCAAAAATGCTGAACACAAATATAGGCTCCATGGAGACTGCATCGCTTACTTGGATATCATTTGCAGACTTAGGACAAAATAAATTGTTTGACTATATGTCTATCTTGGCTGGCAGTCTGAAACATTGCTGTTAAGTTGGGTTTCAGTTAGTTCCAAACTGCTCACTGGTTTCAGACAAGGAAGATTTTTAAGTGAATTTTCCAATAGAGTCATATGTTAAACCCTTCTCGGCTCTGTTGGACATCTTGGATGGCCGGAAGGGTCGTCTGATAATATTTCTTAAACAAGACCACCTGAGGACTATTGCTGACAAAATCCAATTGGTTCACTGGTTTTAGACAGGAAGATTTTTAATTGAATTTTCCCATAGGGTCCATTGTGAAACCATGTTCGAGTGTGGTGTTAGGCCTTTTTGGGTGGCAGCCGAGTTAATCGGATGTATTTTTGATAGAATACAACCTAAGGACCATTGCTGCAATTTTGGTTCCAATTAACTCACTAGTTTCAAACATGAAGATTTTTAGGTGAATTTTTCCAAAAGGTCCTATGTTAAACAAAGTTTGCCTGTGGCCGCCATCTTGGAGGTGGTGTAGGTCTGAAAGAGGACCACCTATGTGCCATAGCTGCTTAATTTGGATCAAGTTGTCTAAGTGGCCTCAGAAAAGTGAATTTTCCCATAGGGTCATATGTTAAACTAACTTTGCCATCCTGGTTGGTGGTCCTTGTCATCGAATGCAATTATGAAATAGGACCATCCAAGTTTGGTTCCAATTGGCTAAGTGGTTCCACACAAAAAGATCTTTAAGAACATTTCCCTGAGGGTCGTATGTTAAGCTAAGTTTGGCCCTTGGGTGGCGTGTGAGGTTATTGGGTTCAATTCTTAGAGGACCAGCTAAGGACTACTGCGCTAATTTTTATTTCAATTGGACCCGTGGTTTCAGAAGAAAAAATCTTTAAAGGAAACTTTACGATAACAACGATGACAAACACCAAGTGATGGCAATAGCTCACATGGCCATTTGACATCCGAGAAATATAGATTTAATGTACACAATTTTACTTAGAACTGTTGGGGTTGTCTTTAGCCAAAGACCACAAGGAACAAAGCAGAAGAATGGATAGTAATCACTATATGTGGACTCTGCTAGCTGCTCCCTGGAGCTTGTATCTCTCACTTTGATTTGATCTACCATAAAGAAGATATAAACAATATCATTAAAGGTATAGCCACATTACTGTTATTTGCTTAATTTTTTCAGTAACAATAGCCATATTGATGATAGATACAGTATACAGACATAATTCTGAAAGGTGTTCTTTTGGGGACAATTCCATAAAGTCTGGTCTTTATTTGCTCTTTCAGAGATTTTAAATGCCTTTTTTCTTATTTTTCTGTTTTTGGTAATGGTGTCTGTTTTTGCCTAAGAAGTTTCAGGGGACAATGAGATTTTTAAATACAGTTTTGCTGATTTTCTGTTTGTAGCAATGGTTGCCTTATTGGTTAATGTCATATTTGATCAGACTCCCAGACAAAAGGACCTAAGGGAAATTCTACCGAAATTTGATTCCAATTGGCTTACTGGTAGTAGTTTCAGAGGAAAAACTTTAAATATTTTTAGGCTGATTTTCCATCTTTTTGTACCACTGGCAATATTGGTTGGAGATTTGGACACCAAGACACAACTTTGAAAGGGAACCAAGTAAGGAACATTCTGCCAAGTTTGGCCTAAATTGCCACTGTAGTTTCAGAAAAATTTTCAAATTTTCTTTGAAAGGCATTCAAAGACCAATTCAACACAATTGGAGTAGAAGATTTTTAAAAGAAAACCCTAACAATATCTTTTAATTCAGAGGCACTGAAGAGTTTTCATTATTCTTCTTTTTGTTCTTTTGAAATTTCAGAAAATTCCAAGCATGAAAAAGATCTACTTAGACATTTATACTGAAAGAATAAACAACAAAAACAGTTAAATCAGAATGAAACATTTGAGGACATATTACAGTTCAAATAATAGCAATTAACTGTTAAAGTAACATTTTACTGACATAAAAAGAAACGTCTTTATTCTGAGTGTTGAGGGATGACATACAAGGTGCTTACACATTACATATAAATATTTTGAGGTCTGATTTTAATCAGATTTGTTGTTGGAAAAATTCAGAAATAATTGACATTTATGATACGAAGACTTTCATTATAAGCAATTTAATATTTAAAACATTATATAACATAAATCAACAATAAGCTAAATCATTAACAACTGTATAATTTTATTAAAGTGTTTTCATATGTCATATATCTGGATCAACATACTTTCCATCAGGATATTAAATTCTATTGCTAAAAAATACCAAAGTATATTATATTTCATGAAGATGAGGCAAATTACATTCATCCACTAAAATATAATTTAAACACAATAAAGAGTTTGATCATTCACAAAATAGCAAATGCATATACACTCGAATTTCAACTGTTTGGATACTCTAGGAACTCACAAAAAAGTGTTGAAAGGTCCTTAATCATTTTTTTTGTGGAATTTGATAAAAAAATCAACTAGTCCTCATGAATGACATTTTCATTTCCTGTTTGCCCATGTTTATATCCCCATGTATGACTCTTAAGGATGTTCACTGGTCATGTATTTGAATTTTTGTCAGATGTTTCAGAATCCTCTGGTTTTATCCATTTGAATGCCATAAATTATTTTCCCCACTAACACCCATTTTTCTTTTCATAAATCTTTTGCATACAGAATAATTAGCCATTTGTAAAAATCTTATAAACTCCTTGTTATTATTTAATGGTTTTTGAGAAATAAAACTTGTCAATGATAAAGCTATGTAAAATCAAGAGTGCATATTTTTCCCGCCAAATTTTCAATGGCTTATATCTTGAAAACAAGCACACGGACCTAAAAATTTTTTTCGCTCTTTTATTTTTTTTTATTTATCCACTATCAATATTTACCAGTGTTCTTAAAAACCTGTTATTTTGAAACTGAGTAACAAACATCCTTAAAATATTTCCAATGAATTAAGGTGGTTACATATTAAAGCAAACATAAAACTCTATCTATACCTAATAATTAGAGATGGTATGATTTCGGCCAATATTTGGCCCCATCTGACATGAAAAATTCAAATTAATGATTGAATTTTCAAAATATATTTATCATTGTAAAAAATTCCTTGCCATGATGCAACATGGATGTCATGAACGTCTGCTAAATCAAGGCTTTGAAAAAAAGTAAGTGTTTTCACAGTAGATTTTGGTCAAAACAACTATTAGCAACAGCCTTGCCCAAAAAGATTTTTAAATATGTTTGTCTTACCTAAAGACACATTTCAGTGGAATATCTTTTTGGGCAAGGCTATGGCTCATATCAAAATTTTAATTCGAATGTCAAAAATTGAGTGAAATTTGGTGTTTTTCATTGATTTCTTCAAAATTAGCCATCTTTGACAGCATATTGCTGCTATTACAGAAATTTCTTGTTGAAAACAAAACATGTTCCTTAAAATGCAACATTTTATGAGTACTTTATAATAGCTGAGGGTAAGTATTTCATTACTTTTTGATTTTGAAATTCTAATGGCCAAATATCAGGCCAAATTGTACCTTGTCCTTTAGAATGTTGGCTAAGTGTGAAGACACCCTTCATATGAATAAAAAGGAACAGTTTGAGGTTTGATTTTTATCAAGAGCAGTTATTGAGAAACTTCGTAAACATCATATACCTTAGTGACTTCCACAGATCTTGCTGAATACAAACTACAACATATGAAGTTTGTTTCAACTTGGGGAAGATTTTTCTATTAAATTCTATTTTTTGGTTCAATTTATTTTAGATCAATAAGAAATATAATTTACCATAATAATCCAGATACCTTTAGTTAGAAATATGTGTGTGAAAGGATTAAACATATAGTTGGAGACACCTATTGCATTTGAGCGACAAAGTTACACTATACATGTATCTGTGATGTTTCTACAGTATACAAGATTTCAGATGGAAGCATAAATGATACCAGTTGTCTTTGGTTATTCTATATCAGGAATTCAAATCAGAATACTTTTTTCTATTCATAATTTATTAGAATTTGCAAGCTTTGTATGAATTCAAATTCAGATTCTATCAAAACAAAATAGGTATGACATTCTTTTTTTTAATACTTTTTAACTTATTTCGACCCTCATGATGTTTGTCATAAAAAAAAACCTATCAGAAGAGATTCTCTGCAATGCACCAAACCAGTACTACATCCCAGCAAGGGAAATAACTTGCTTCAACTTATAATTTTAGAGTCAGAATCGTGATTCCGAAATGAGTTTCTGAAAAGGGCTATATTCAACTGCATGGGATTTATTGTCAAGGGGTATTTACATATCATATCACTTACATAATAGGTATTACACAATCACACAGTAAATTTCTGCATACATATTACACAATCCCATAACAAACATAGCTGTGGTTAAAATTCAGGGGAGGTAATAAGTGTTAAATTGAAAAGCTGCAAATTATTCATACTCAGTATTGCACTATAACAATTATTAAAATTATCAAAATACTCTTATTTAAACAATATTTCTGGAATAAAAATTGCACCTCTTACATGTTTACCTTCTGAACTAAATGTTTGTTTTCAGTCATTTAGTTTTTTACAAAATTGTTGAATATTAAAACAATATTTTGAACTATCTGTGATACTGTTTTATCATCTGTGTCAACAGTTACACAATAATATTCTTCTGAATTTGGTTCCTCTAGTGTTAATAGCTGTGATTTCAGTAAGGCAGGTGGCATAAAATGTCCTGATCTTTTTTCTAGACGCTGTTGAATATATTTTTCTGTACCTTTCAAATAAAATATTTTGACAAATTGACTGTCTCCTTGTTTGTTAATACAATTTTTCAACAGTAGCTCACGATACTGTCTCTTTAGTGCCGAACATGTTACAACTGCTGAAGCACCATGGCTGTTTGTTCTAGACATATAAAATAACAATAAGATATAAGAAATTATATTCTAAAAAATGTCCAACTTTTCTTACACCATTTATTTCTGACATTGTTCATTATCAATAGTTTTTTTTTTATCAGACATTTGAATTCTTTAGGAATTAACATATTCAATGTGTTGTGAATAAGGTTAATATAATATTAATGCCTGCATATACCTTACATTTTGAACTGAATGAACTGCTTAAGGGGGTAGGCCTGGGTTAGGCCAAAATTTTCCACTCGTTTAATTTTTTTCATATTTTCGTCATGCATTATATATGTCTCAATACACCACCTGAGAAAATTTTGTTGAAATTCAACCACGCTTTTCCTTCACAGGGTTCATTGAAAATGGGCATTTAAGGGGTACCCTTCATTCCAGGAGATGACACAAGTTAATGAATATTACTACCTCTCATAGCACATATGTTTGATGAAAAATAGTTATAATTGTTGAACTGAAGAACAGGGATATAGTCTTAATCAAAAATGAAATATGATGGTAAAATTCACTCTTTATATGAAAATCCAAAGGTAAAAAGTACCAAACATGTTAGGAATTTCGTTCATTTTCAGTTGCCTCATTCAATATTCAAACACTGCTGTAAAAAAATCCTGCCGTTTAATTCTTACAAAAAACTGTTACAAAAAATATCATATATATGTGTGTTATATGACAAAAAATTATGAAATTCTAACCACAAGTTTTCACAAAATACTCGATCAATTTTTAAGGTAGGACGTCATTACGTTACAACACAACGTTACGATAAGAGTTATCGTTCCTAACGTTATCGAGTATAAACCTATTCTATATGTTCAAAGAACGCGAAGAATATTGAATAGAAGACGATGATGACTTAAATTATAAACGGAAATAAATTTAAAGAAAATATAATTATTATGACTGAAAACCAAGCATTCTCTCTTAAGTCCTGTGATACTTTTTAACTTATTTATTTATAGTGGATTTGGAAACAAGTGATACCAACTTATACCAATCCCTCTCCACTTGGCGGGTGCGAGAGAGGCCCCTGTAGCGGCATTTTAGCATACTCTTTTTCGACATCTACACAGGAGTCTTTAACGTGCTAAGGGTGTTTCCCTCCCTTAACACGGGACAGCAATTTTCGTCCCCATCCGACGGATTAGCATCGTATACCGAAACCATCCTCGCAAATGGTGTCGATAAGTCCGGTCGCAAATTTGATCCTTGAAATTTTCATATCGAACGGGAATCGAACTAGGGACCTTTGGCTTCGTAGTCCGATGCGCTGACCACTAAACCACGGCGCCCACGGCGATAGTTTTGTAAGTTTACTTTTATTTGTCAAAACTGGGTTTTGTTTATAAAATACATGATCTAAAAAACATTACAGAAAAAACATAGACTGTCATGAAAGACTTGATATTCTCCTAAATCGAACAAATTTCAAAATATGATGGTTAAATCGCCAATGACTAAAAGTTTTTATAAATACAAAATAGTAAAGGTAAAGCTGTGAGAGGAAAACAGAAGAATGAGAGCAAAAAAAGAAAAAAAAACCCTGAAATCGCGTTATATCGAAAAATCATAAACCAAAGACAATTTCTTTGAATAATTTATTCCCCCGGGGTAGTCTATACATCCGAAAGCCGCGGAAGTGATCAAGAGGTATAGTTCTATAAATTTTTCTAAAAGTTTTGAATTTTCTGTTTATTGTTCCCATCTTGACTGGCTTTGGAAGAGATAAAATCCGCACGGGCTTTCTACGAGCTCGTTCGCAAAAGCTGCACATTAAAATGGAACCTTGTCTCACATAGACGAATTTACCAGCAAAACTTTTTACCAATAAATAATCGATTATTATGTATTATTTTTCATTTGTATTACAATTCGTTTTTTTTATTATTATTATTAAAAAAAAAATGATTTGCAAGGGTAAGTATTGCCGGTGTGGTGTAAAATATAAATACACCTGAAAATTATATATCTTCAATTTAATATGATTTAATTTAGTCCAGTTTTCCACATTCACTTTGATAAGCCAACATATTTCAATGTTCAATATATCCACTAGAACATTTTGACCAAATGTTCAAAAGAAAAAAAAAATCGATTTCATTAAATTTTGATTATTTACAAAAATAAATAAAAAAAGATAGACCATTCCATTAGGGTGGGGGTAAATAATCCATGCTATTTAATAACGCAATTATTATGGTAATGCTCGGGTATATCTGATTTTTATTTGGAGTAAAACATGTCTTGGAACTTTGTCTGTTTATAACTGGTAAGTAAATAGATTAGCGTAATCCCTGGACACCGAACGTACAGTTGTTCAAATACTACGTTCTTGGTGATATGCATTTCATAATTGCCACTGGATGTTAAACAATAATTCATCAATATATCAAATCCTACGTAATTATCGATTTTGCACATATTTCGAGAAAGTTTTAGATTCGTTACGGAGATGCCCCTTACCGAACCTCTTCACTTCGTATAATGCGAGGAAAGTTTGTACGTCATAGTAATGCCACGTCATTCCTATTGTTTGACGTCAAAGAAAAAAACATCAATAGGAGTTATCTCCCATACCCCAGGCCTACCCCCTTAAAGGCAGATCAAATATCAGCATGAATTAAGAACTATTTCAAAAAAGTATACATGTATGATGTGTGCCTGAGACACTGTTCCAAACAGGTATTGTTATTATACTTAGTGATGTGTGCCTGGGACACTGTTCCTAACTGGTATTGTTATTATACTTAGTGATGTGTGCCTGGGACACTGTTCCTAACTGGTATTGTTATTATACTTAGTGATGTGTGCCTGGGACACTGTTCCAAACTGGTATTGTTATTATACTTAGTGATGTGTGCCTGACACACTGTTCCAAACTGGTATTGTTATTATACTTAGTGATGTGTGCCTGAGACACTGTTCCTAACTGGTATTGTTATTATACTTAGTGATGTGTGCCTGAGACACCGTTCCTAACTGGTATTGTTATTATACTTAGTGATGTGTGCCTGGGACACTGTTCCAAACTGGTATTGTTATTATACTTAGTGATGTGTGCCTGACACACTGTTCCAAACTGGTATTGTTATTATACTTAGTGATGTGTGCCTGAGACACTGTTCCAAACTGGTATTGTTATTATACTTAGTGATGTGTGCCTGAGACACTGTTCCAAACTGGTATTGTTATTATACTTAGTGATGTGTGCCTGACACACTGTTCCAAACTGGTATTGTTATTATACTTAGTGATGTGTGCCTGAGACACTGTTCTAAACTGGTATTGTTATTATACTTAGTGATGTGTGCCTGAGACACTGTTCCAAACTGGTATTGTTATTATACTTAGTGATGTGTGCCTGAGACACTGTTCCAAACTGGTATTGTTATTATACTTAGTGATGTGTGCCTGACACACTGTTCCTAACTGGTATTGTTATTATACTTAGTGATGAGTGCCTGAGACACTGTTCCAAACTGGTATTGTTATTATACTTAGTGATGTGTGCCTGGGACACTGTTCCTAACTGGTATTGTTATTATACTTAGTGATGTGTGCCTGGGACACTGTTCTAAACTAGTATTTTTATTATACTTATACAATTCACTTGTTTGTAGTTGTTAACTTACAACATTTACATGGTTATTTTATATACCATACATTTGTCATACATGTTTGTTTTATATGTGTAACTCAATCATATTTGTTTTGTACTGTAACTATGCCATCCATAGGCCCATTAATTGGGTAATAATAAAATCTTCTTCTGTATGATGTGGTGTTTTGTAGACAATATATGAAATGAGGGGTGAAATTATTTAAATTTAAGCTACTAAGGTGTACCCTTGGCCTAAATCTAAAATTATTCAAACTTACAACAAACTTACTGTATTATGTACTTATTTATTTCTTGTAACCATGGTAATCTATCCTGAAGAATAAAATATATGTAAAGCTAATTAACCATTAAATAATATGTACATCTTGTTGATTAAGGTACTCAATATTTGGTTGGTTGTTTCATTTTTCATTATTTCAATGGATGAGTGAGTGAACAGGCACATTATGAAATGATTAAGTTTTTAATGATATAATTTCTTCTTTCTACTCTAACAGAGTTTTGACTTTAAAGCTTTGTCAGTATATACCCATCGTATCTAAAAGCTTTGTCAGTATATACCCATCGTATCTAAAAGCTTTGTCAGTATATACCCATCATATCTAAAAGCTTTGTCAGTATATACCCATCATATCTAAAAGCTTTGTCAGTATATACCCATCATATCTAAAAGCTTTGTCAGTATATACCCATCATATCTAAAAGCTTTGTCAGTATATACCCATCATATCTAAAAGCTTTGTCAGTATATACCCATCGTATCTAAAAGCTTTGTCAGTATATACCCATCATATCTAAAAGCTTTGTCAGTATATACCCATCGTATCTAAAAGCTTTGTCAGTATATACCCATCATATCTAAAAGCTTTGTCAGTATATACCCATCATATCTAAAAGCTTTGTCAGTATATACCCATCATATCTAAAAGCTTTGTCAGTATATACCCATCATATCTAAAAGCTTTGTCAGTATATACCCATCATATCTAAAAGCTTTGTCAGTATATACCCATCGTATCTAAAAGCTTTGTCAGTATATACCCATCATATCTAAAAGCTTTGTCAGTATATACCCATCATATCTAAAAGCTTTGTCAGTATATACCCATCATATCTAAAAGCTTTGTCAGTATATACCCATCATATCTATACACACATCTGGATTTAACAGTGTAACAACTTCAATATAGTATCATGTTAGAGTTGCAATGACAATTAATTATATAAGATGCATACTGTATTCAAAGGGATATAACTCTTGAAAAACTTAATTTATCAGAACATTCTAAACATATTAGGACATTTAGATCTAACAGTGAATCAACATTACTGGTACTACGGAACTTTTCGCAAATTCATATCGAACTCTACAATCTTATTTTCATGCAGAGCTATTTCCAAAAACAGTACGTGTACTGATTGGTTTCTGTACAAATGGCCAAAGATCTATGTTTTAAGGGAGGGGTATCTGGAAAAACTCAATAGACAAAAAAGTACTAACAATATACATATCAGGATCTAATCATGTACCAATTTTATATATATTTAAGAGTTGTATGGAAAAGGTCCATACTATACATTGACAAAATTTCTAAGAGCCATAACTCTGGAGAATCTCAAATAAATCAGAAAATCCTTCCTTTTGGATGTTTGCAAATTATATCATCTACAAAGGACCTAGTTGCATGGACATAGACAAACTGATTCCTATGTAAACCCCCAAAAAGTATAATTATAGAGGAAATGAAGAACTGTGTGGTCTCTATGCTTACCTTTTGTATAATATTTGATATCTTTCCATTTAAGAATTCCCTCATCTTATTCAATATCAAAATTCTATATTATAAGGGATGAGATCAAAAGTTCAGTGTAGGATAACTAGAGGCTCTCAAGAGCCTGCATCGCTCACCTGGATTTAACTTTTCACCTTGAGCAGACCTAAAAATTTAAGTGTTGCAGTCAATTTGGCTGGTTTTTCTATGGGATTCTATGTTAAACTAATTTCAGCTGTGGCAGTCATCTTGGTTTAGTCCAGGTCAACGGATACATTTCTAAAAGAAAACTATCTAAGGACCATTTCTGCTAAGTCTTGTTCCAACTGGCTAAGCGGTTTCAAACAAGAAGATTTTTAAATGAATTTTCCTATAGGGTCCAATATTTAACAAAGTTTGGTGTGGCAGCCATCTTGGTTCGGACATATTTCTGAAAGAGGACCTCCTAAGGACCAATGCTGCCAAGTCTGGCTCCAATATGTCAAGTGGTTTCAGACAAGAAGATTTTTCAATGATTTTTTCCATAGGGCCCTATGTTAAACTAAGTTTGGGTGTGGCGGCCATCTTGGTTGACAGTCTCGGTCATTGCACAAAATTCTGAAAGAGGACCATCTAAGGACCCATTGCTACCAAGTCTAATTCTAATTGACATATTGGTTTCAGACGAGAAGATTTGAGTGAATTTCCCATAGGGTCCTATGTTAAACTAAGTTCTGCTGTGGCGGCCATCTTGGTTCAGTCCACGAAATCAGACACACCTCTGTAAGAGGACCATCTAAGGAGCATTGCTTTCAAGTCTGGTTCCAATTGGTCAAGTGGTTAAAGACAAGAAGATTTTTCAATGAATTTTCCTACAGGGACCTATGTTAAACTAAGTTCGGCTGTGGCCGCCGTCTTGGTTAACAGTCTGGTCATTGGACATATTTCTGAAAGAGAACCTCCTTAGAACTATTACTGCCAAATTTGGTTCCAACTGGACTTGTAGTTTCATATAAGAAGATTTTTTAAAGTCACCCCCTTTTTTTTCTATTTTTAGTAACAGCAGCCATCTCGGTTGGAAGTCGGGGATGCCAGATATACTTTTGGAAGGGGGCCACCCAAGGACCATTCCACCAAAGTTTGGTCTCAATTGGCCCAGTGGTTTGAGAGGAAAAGATCTTTAAATGAAAGTTTACGCTGGATGCCGTCTTTAAAGGGCAAAAACTCCTATAAGGGGTCAATCAATGATTTTGGTCATGTTGACTTATTTGTAGATCTTACTTTGTTGAACATTTTTGCTGTTTACAATTTGTCTTTATCTATAATAATATTCAAGATAATAACCTAAAACTGCAAAATTTCCTAAAAATTAACAATTCAGGGGCAATAACCCAACAAAGGGTTGACCGATTCGTCTGAAAATTTCATGACAGGTAGATCTTGACCTGATTTTTTTACCCCATGTCAGTTTTGCCCTAATTGCTTTAGTTTTTGAGATATAAGACAAAAACTGCAGTTTACCCCTATGTTCTATTTTTAGCCATGTCGGCCACGTTGGTTGGCAGGCGGGGTCATCGGACACATTTTTTAAACTAGATACCCTAATGATGCTTGTGGCCGAGTTTGGTTCAATTTGGCCCAGTAGTTTCAGAGGAGAAGATTTTTGTAAAAGTTAACGGACGACGACGGACGCCACGTGATGAGAAAAGCTCACGTGACCCTTCGGGTCAGGTGGGCTAAAAAACTGAATTCAAATAGTTTGGGGGTGGGGGGGGGGGGGGGGGGGTAAAAATCGCTGCAAGTTTTGTTATCTGACATCGATTTTCGGATTGAAAAATACGGATTCAAGTGATGTCCAAGTCAATATACAGGACAAACATACATTATTGAGGAAAAACAGGACCCATGATGCAAAAAGTATACTCTCAAAGCATATGCCCATATTGGTCAACCAATTTTTCCCAAATTAAGTTAAGAGGGGGGTGGGGGGTTAGTGAAATTAATTTTGACTTACTAAGAATTTTTTTGTATTGCAAAAAAGAACATCTTGTAGATGATAAGTGAACTGTGACCTTAAAACTTTTAACTTTGAGAATTATAATCTATACAAATACTGTAACACGTTTTTACAATTTTACAGACCATATAAAATATTATTTCATGTTAATTCAAACAAAACACTTTTTGTCCAAAAAAAAAAGTAAAACTAAAATCTTCTTGTATTATTATTTCATTTCATTGAACCCAAATTGGCCAATAAATCAGCACCAGTTGCCTCAAGTATTTCACATGGTTAATAGTGTGTTAATAACCAATTAAGTGTGATTCTATCTGCAAGATTCTTAGGGTTATTTTTATTTCTTTTTAAATAACATTATTTTATCTGCTTTTGTCTAGATGCCTAAAGCTTTTTTTCTTGACAATTTCATTAATTCTTTCTGTATATGTATCTTAGGAAATTACAGTTCATTTGTTAACAAAAAGTGATCTAACAGTGCAACAATGGTCATTTAATTTCAGTAGCTTTAAAAAAAAATATGGATTTATAATAAAAGAAGAATGTGTCTGAGGACACGAATGCTCCCACTCAAGCTGGCTAAAATATAATACTTGAAAATACTTTTTGAAAGCATTTGATGTCACTGGTAGTATTTAAAGAGTTCTATTGTTCTAGTCTTAGGTATTTGCAATTTTCCAAATTATAAAGGGGCATAACTCTAGAAAGGTAAATGACTCACTGCCCAAATTTGAACTCTGTCTGCATGTTGTGGTTCTTAACATTGTGTATGAGTTTCATAAAATTTGGATGAGGCAGACTAAAGTTGGAGTGCAAAAACCAAAATCGATAGATGGTAGGACAGACGGTCAATGGTAACACTTAATGCCCACTTCACCTACCAGTGGGGGCATAAAAAATAAGACAAAATCTGTACAAAATGTCATTTTTTGTGAATTTACTAACCTCATCTGTCAGGGGAATGCTTTGGGACATTTTAGTTTTATTTTCTGTGGAATGGAATTCATCTGCATCACGAAATTCAACACCTAACTGTAAAAAAATTAAACACAGAAAATGTAAAAATAAACAATGTCTTATTTAAAATAGTGTAAGATGTTAAAATAGAATAGAAATTCTCAGTTAAGGATGTATTCTTCTGATGTTTCAGTCTCCTTGAAATCTCATTCGGGAATTATTTCCAAAACATGTGGGGGGCCTCGGTGGCCGAGTGGTCCACTAATGATCACTAGCCTGTCAACACTGAGGTTGTGAGTTTGAATCTCACCTGTGAGGTGGTGTGTTCGACTCCGATCTAAATTGACAAGGATTGCCAATTTGCCTACCGTAGGTCGGTGGTTCTGTCCGGGTACTCCGGCTTCCTCCACCAACCAATAAAAACTGGCAACCGAAAAATAGCAAAATGTGCTCAAAACAGCATAAAACCCCAACTAAACAAACAAACAAACCAAAACATGTGATACAAGTGAAAAATATTAATGAATTTAAAAAATATTATAATCCAACTAAACTCTGTGAAACAATTATGTACTTACAATAAGTAGTTTTTGAGTAGACTGTTATCAGCCAAAATGTTGAGAAAATGGGTGAGAGGTACAAATAAATGATTTTACCAAAAATATCAACATCCCATATCAAATTTTTCTTTTTAAAATTCTTTAATATGTATTTCTTCAATCATTTATAACAAAGAAGTTGAAATTATATGCTCTTTGTTCTAAAAAATGAAAACAAAAACCAAATTTACTAAATTGACTGATGATGGTCATTTTGACACGAAAAAACAACAAAATTTTATAAAACTTTTAAAAAAAATTAATTGTTGAACTGTGATTTTTTTTTCATGCTGTGAGAGATCACCACTTAGGCCATACTAAAGTTGTATGGCTGGCTTTAACCAAATGTTTTCTCCAATTAGATGAGGACAATGTTATATCAGTTATAAACCAAATGTCACAAAGAGACAATGGGACAAATGATACTTTATGAAACTATTGATTGCATGAAATTACTTCCACTTAGCATGAAAAGACTGTAAAATATATATAAAAACTGTTAACTTATATTTCAATCACATAATATTTTACCATACAGATGGTATTGTTAGAGTTATCTCCCATTGGGTAATATATATTTTAATAGTTGTTATAGCCACATTGGTTTTATTTTTCAAAATTAATTTCCAGTGTCAAATTTTTTTACAACTTCAAATCCTACATAACATATTTTTAACTTATTATGAATGCATTTCATAGTATTATTTTTTTCTAAATTAGCCTTTATGGGGTTTTTGGAAAATGTTTAAATTTTAAATTTATTTGTCTTCGTAGAGATACATACTAATTTGGGTAACAACTACCACAAAACATTAAAAAATACAGCCTAAATGAAATAAATAAGAAGAAAGAATAAGATTATATAACATTTGCCATAAATATATGTATTAACCAGGATTCAAGTTCATAACAGATCCTTTTCAAAGAACAAACTAATGGGAATGACATGATACGATTTATCCTTAAATAAATGATGGACTTCGTGCAACCCATTATGTAAAACTGAAGTCAAATGTTGACTTACTGACCTCATTTAAAAAAAAAACTTAATTCTTAACATGCAGGTATCCAAAAAGGTTTGTTTTTTTTTAATTTCATTAATTCTTTTGTTACTTACCTCTGCTGCAAGTGCCTCTCCAATAACAGTTCTGAAGAATGAAGGTAAAATTAAAGATTACTTTTTCATGGAAAACTATTTAACTATTATAATCTAATTTATTGTCAATTCAAGCTGACCTGTGATTTCGTAGTGATTATAGCCTACAGTCATAGTAAAACAATTATCCTCCTCGGATGTCTCCCAGTGTCTATATCATGCATCCATCTAAAAACAGTTCATCCAAGGTGACAATTGAGAAATACACACTTTAAATGGTAAATAAATGTTTTGTTGCTGATTCTGTATGAAATAAAAACTTGTTGTTTCCATTGATGTCACAAATTATGTCCATTACTACCCTCTCCCCCCAAAAAGTAAATATATCTATGAAAAATACTTCAAATTATTCTATTTCAAGTCCAGTTATCATATCCACGTTTATTTTCAACCTGGAATTTTTAAATATTGGATGTATCGCATCATTTGATTGGTCAAATTTTTTTTGTCTATCATATCATAGACTAAATTTTCTTTTCTACTATGACATCATTTAAGGGAACCTTGATGTTTTAGACGTCAAATCAACCGTAGGAATTAAATGATAAGGATTGACAGTAATTTTGTTTTCAGTTTTCAAAATAACCTCAATGCACATGGTGCACACTTTCAAATAACGCGCTATGCAGGTTATTTAGTGTACACCACGTGATTGAGGTTATTTCGAATCAATCCTTAAATGAAGTCTAAATTTCAATGCGGAATTTATAACATAAAAAAATGCAAATTCAGCAAACAAAAAATAAATCTCCCACTTTTATGTCTTTAATCATTGTAATATTGCTATTGTTATGATCTTCACTGGTAATAATACTTATTGTCTATTTGCTTTTGGAATCACTTTATCTTGAAAACATATAACTCTATTATACAGGCAGAAAAATGTGTACAAAAAAAAATGCATAAAATTTTAATATTCACTCTTGTTCATTGCTAAGTGTCTCATTCAAATTTTAACTAATTTTTTTGTTTCAAAGTCCATGTTTTGTCAATATTTGTACACATTGTAAGATAGTAACTAAATTCTTGAACACATCGATAATAACAATAGCTTTATTGTAGATACCCAATACGTGTAATTACAAATAAATAGAAGAATAAATTTTGCAATAGACAAATTTGGACTTTACAATAAATAAATAGTCAAAATATTTTTATTTAAATGTTATGAAACTTTTACAAAGAACAGCAATTTATGATCATATATGGGAGATCACTCAAATATTTTTTTAAAACTTTTAAATATATTTCTGAAGTTATTCCCCTTGGATACCGTATGGATTTTTATTCACTGCGTATAAACCACAGTAAAACTGTAAATGTGACATGTTTTGAAAAAATGTTTACTTTCCAACACCACAAACTCCCATCAACACAACAATCATAACGGATAGTACACTGTACACTGTGAAAGTGAAGTTAACAGGTGCTTTCCAGGCTAATTTTAATTTCCGGTTGATTTTACCTTGAACTCGTGTCATGTGACCAAGCCGGTTTTCTCCATTTTGCATCGATGTGGATGTCAAAAGTGCAGATATAAACAGTTATATAGGATTTCGTTTGGAATATATTTGCATTTTTGAAATGTTTCGAAAGAATAGTAAAAAAGGTGATCCACAAGTGGAGTATCAGTGCAACATTAGATTCCTGGACGATTCAGAGCCAATTCAGTTATTTTTCAAGGTTTGTTGAACAGGCACATTTAAACTCCATATAATACATCAATAGATTTAGGTTCCCTCAACCAAAGATGTATACAAGTAAAATAGATCCTTACAAATGTACATACAGTACTGGCTGAATACCCTGTATTGCCTGGTACATGTCCATTTACCATTTGTTTACAAAGCTTTGGGAAAAATTATTTAAAAGTTTAATGAACATTTGATTTTAGTAATATGAGATGTGCAATGTGTTTATTTTGAAATGTTAATGAAATATTCATCGGATCTTTCAAGTTGACAGAAAGACCTTGCATCGCAAGTTTAAGTATTTGGGGGAAAAAATAGGGTATCCAGCCAGCAGTTTACCAAAACAATAGGCAAGATGATGCATTTGTAGTTATTATCACTTGTACTTACCTTTATGGAGTGTTTATTCATATTCTTTTTAGTACATCAGGGTTGTTTGCCATTTCTTTGATTCAGTATACATTACATTGTATTACTAAATATATAAACTATGTAATAAATTCTTATAGAGGATATACTTTTAAAAGTTTCAGATAAACAAAGAAATATATATACTGATTACTGTACTTGTATTTTATGATTAAAATATTCATGCTAGGCAACCTGTGTATTGGTATGTAAAATCTTTCGGCAAATAACCAAACAGTTTGCTCAGCTTTTTTTACATATACATGTACATGTACACATGTATATATACATTTGGATATATTCATTTCAATTATTTTGCAAAAGATTCCATTAAGACCTCAGGACTTCTTTCTGTAAGGGATATGTATGAGCTTTTAGCTTATTTTGAAAGATCTTAAACTGACATTCAAAGTTCAAAGTTTTATTGATTTAAAATCCAACACAGGATTATCGTCAAATACAAATACACATGAAATATAACATACATGTAATTAGACAGACATACAATATATACATGATAATATCAATGATATATTCAAGATGAAGAACAGCAATAAGAGTGCTTTTTATATTATATTCCAGTATTGCATACATTGTATGTCAGTTTCTCATGTTTTATCTGGTTTCATACACAGTACAGCAAAGTTATCATGGTTAAAATGCATAAATGTTTGTCATTTGAAATTGCATGCGATTAATCTAAACAATTCAGGGTGAAATTTTTAAATTGATAATGGGAATTGACTTTTAAGCTGCATTCATATATGGGTTAAAATTTCTCTTATTGTGCATCACTTCCAGGTATTTTATACATACATTTTTTGAGGGAGAAGCTTTGGTGACAAAGATGTACATGTATGTCTAATATAATTAAAGTGGAGGTTTGTCAAAGGATTTACTTTCTTGACATATACAGTAATATATGTATATTCATATATATACTTGATTGTCATGTACAAGCATTTTGTACATGTACAATGTAATTATATACCTTAAACATTTATGCCAAATTTTCAGTAATATTATTAATGATTAGACATATAGGAAGTCTGTATATGTTTTATATTTATATCCAAGCTGTTTCCACTGATACTTGTGTATTTGTGAGTCATTTCGGTATCATAAGAGGAATGTAAAGTATTTTAAGACTTATTCACAGTATTACAGTGAGTGTGTCTAATTGAATCAGTAATATTAATGTATTGTTCAGTCATATTATGATGGGTAATAACACTGTGAGTGTGCGCTGAATAATTGATGACACACTCAAACTTCAGTATGCTTGAAAACTATTGATAATTCTAATAAAAACAAACTTACATATGAAAATACAGAGGTATGAAGTATGCATCATAAGACATTGACCCAACATCTGTACCTAGGGTTTAGCATGTGCATGATCTGGGCCTTCCAAAAAAAATCCTGTACCTTGAGACAAGCACTAAATGTTGCAAACAATATTTGGTTCATTAATTACAAGTAACTAAAAATCCAAAAATATACACAACATTCCTTATATAGAAAACTTTTAACAAAATGTTCAATGAAGAAATACAGATTTCTGTTTATTGGTTTTTGGAATTAGAAAAACTCCACAACCAAGAAAACTTTAAATTGCCCATAATATTCAGTAAAGTTAGTATTCTTAATTATTTTTTATACATGTACAATAAAATGGATACATGAACATGCATATTACATACATACAGTATAAATGTTGTTTTTTTGGTAATGTGGCAAATATAAGTAGTCTGTTTTAGTTTGTCATTACTGTCAGTGTTAAATATTACAGTGTACATACATTGTACATGTACAGTTTGTCATTACTGTCTGTGCTAAATATTACAGTGTACATAGATTGTACATGTACAGTTTGTCATTACTGTCAGTGTTAAATATTAAAGTGTACATACATTGTACATATACAGTTTGTCATTACTGTCAGTGTTAATAGTCCAGTCAATCTAGCATAAATTTGACCCTAACCTTAAAGTAATTGCAAAAGAAAATTTTTAAGTTTTAATCTTTACTATTATACCCCAAATATACACAGAAAAAAGTCTAACAAAATCTAACTTGAGGAAGATTAAAAAATCACAATTTTAAAATTCCTATGGACATTTGCATTGAAAATGGGAGATAACTCTGCAAAAAAGGCAGAAATATCAATAAAAATTGATACAAAATTATAACTTTACCGCTTCTATTCAGCAGAATCTATTGATTCTTGATATTTTAGCCGTCTTTAGAGTATAACAAACAACTCTAAAGTTTTTTTCATATCTTTTATCAAGCTACAACCTAGATTTCGTAATTCATTAGTTCACCAATTGTTAAATTTTCAACTTGTCAAGGCAAAGAGTCTCAAATTTAAAAAAAATAATAAAGCATATATTCTTCTTTTTGTGGTTTAAAGTTTCTTTAAACAAGGTAGATGCTGATCAAATATAATTTATAGATATAAGCAATACCAATATTTCACATTATTTTTTCAAAATGGTCACAAAGCCACAAATTTGCAATTTCTTTAATGAAAAATGTGCAAAAAAAATAAAATTACCCATAACATTTCGGTTTTGTACATTTCATGAGCAGAAGATTATATAATATAGTCAAATACGAACTTATAACCCCATCAAAGTATCATACTTTACATGAATTTTAAGAAAATCAACAAAAAATTGACAAAAAAGATTCATTTTTGTGGAGTTATCTCCCCTTTTCAATGTTAATTTCCATAGGAAATTAAAAATGCTGATTTTGAGTTTTCCTCAAGCAAGATTTTATGAGACTTTTTTCTGTGTATATTTGGGGCTTAATGCTATAGATTAGAACTAAAATATTTTCTGTTGCAATTAGTTTGAGGTTAAAACTTAGTCTGACTGGACTATAACTATTACAGTTGACATACATTGTACATGTACAGTTTGTCATTACTGTTAGTGTTAACTATTACAGTTGACATACATTGTACATGTAAGTTTGTCATTACCGCCAGTGTTAAATATTACAGTGGACATACATCGTACAGTTGTCATTACTGTCAGTGTTAGATATTACAGTAGACATACAATGTACATGTACAGTATACACTAGTCTATCTTTGCTAAGGTTGATATGCAGAGGTTGGTTAGCAAGGTAGCTGCATGTGGATGCCCCATCTTCTTCCTGTAGATAAAATGTGTTAAACTGATGTAAATATACATTTGTACATGTCATCAGTACCTGTATAGGGCACACATTTGTACATGTCATCAGTACCTGTATAGGGGACATATCTGTACATGTCATCAGTACCTGTATAGGGCACACATTTGTACATGTCATCAGTACCTATATAGGGGACATATCTGTACATATCATCAGTACCTGTATAGGGCACATTAATTCAGCTGTCCCAATAGAGCCTAGGGACAAATAAAAATAAGTTGATTTTCCACATGAATACTTCTTTTCAAATCCTGATGCACTTACAAATTTTATTTTATCATTTTTCAGAAGCATTAAAATATCTATTAAAATATTTTAAAAATGGTGTGAAAGATCAGTTTTACTTTACATTAAAAAGATATTAAGTAGATGTGGTAGGAGGTAACAGATATATTTTAGCTGTCTTATTGTAATACATCAGGTGAACTGTGATTTATAAAGGGTTAATACATTACTTTAACCTAGGTTATGATATATGTTGTAATAATAGATATTTACAAAATGCAAAGTATAAACTCCATTGAGTGGGATGTAGATCTATAGTGACATACAAATGTAGTCTGTGGCCAAGTCATTGAACTTCAAATTACATTCTTTTTTCTAGAGATGCTTTATTTAGTCTGTGGCATTTGCACCAAGTGGAGTTATACTATAATAGTGGTCATTAAGACAAGTGTTCCTGCAAGCCTTTATTTAAATGGAGGGGTGCTATCCAGTGGTTAACACCAAAAGAGCTGTCAAATTGTTCTTTATCACTGTTTAGAGCTGTCTGGCTGCCAATTAAACCATATGACACTTACCATTCCCAGTTGTATTCAATCATTTACCGTGTATAATTTTCAAAAATATTGTCATATTACTCCACATCCTTCGATTTTTATATTTCTCTTGATCATGTTTATGCATGGATATCATATGGTGTAAAGTAACTTTGGTTGGCCCAGGATGCTTTCTATTAGTATGCATCGTCAATGTTGTGGGTGCAAGGAAGAAAATGAATGCAAAAAAAAAAACATTCATACGTGCATATCAACATTTAGTTAAAAGTAAAGAATGGACCAAAATCTAATGAAAAAAGGATTCAGGACTGAATATTCTCTGGACTCAGATACATGTACATGTAGTTGTGGGGGTGGGGGTGGGGACCATAAGATACTGATTTCAACTTTATTCAGATATTTTTATAGCAAACCATACATTGCAACACTTTCTCTTCTAAATTTATAATTATAAAGATAATAGATAGCAAAGACCCAGTACAGACATATATATCAACATGTTATAAAGGTGTATAATAAAAAGAGAAGGCAATAGGAATATCAATAATGATTGGAAAAATCAATATTGGTTATTTGAAGGAAAAGTTAAAAAGAAAAATAGATGCATGATATGAAATAATTTTTTCTTATATTGAAACAAGTACATTTGTACTGCATATATGAAAGAGGAAATTACACCTTAGTTTGTTATTGTCACTAAAAAATGTTTTATAAAATTCATTAATCTTGGATATTTTATACTCAGATATCTATGTACTTGTTTTAGAATTAGAATGTTTTATTTTTTTTCTTGCAAGACAGGCATGCATAAATGTTCTTAAAAAAGTCTCCTTCTTTCTATGATTTAAGGTAATTAATGGACTCTTATTTTAATTTTAGACTTTAAATTAAATGAGTTCTCCTATGGAGTGATTTTAAAATGATCAGTGTAAAGTCCATGTTCCCTTAATTTACATTTGTAAGTAAAGTAAAGAAATACCAAGGCCAAAGGGACATTCGAAGGAGGGGAAAATCGAAAAAAACTGACAAACTCCGGAGAACAACTAAGACAGGACCATAACAATACAAACACTACACTTAAAAACTAAAAACATATTAACAACATGGACCTCACCAAAAAACTAGTGGTAGACTCTGCTTCCTGCAGGACACTAGCCATGCTGCCCATGTCAAATCCGATACGAGGAAGGGACCGTTTTTTTTTATACCTGTCAACCAAGTCATGATGACGTCCATAAAACTTTAATAAGGATGACTGCAACTTAAGAGCAACATACCCCCGTTTGAGTAACTTTTCTGTGAGGAGCCAGGCTCTGTCCAGGAAATCAATGTATATGTCACAAGCCATGGAATAACGTATCATTTGTTTAAATGTCTTTTGTAAAATAAAATTTTTGGTGAAAAATGATGTTACATGTACATCCAAATATAAATTTACAGATTTGATGTATTAATGTGTTGAATTTAAGCTGACTTGCTTCCTTTAATTATTTAGTTCTAAGTATATATACATTTGTATATAATTGAGCCATACATAGAATAGAGAATGGAAACGGGGACTGTGTCAAAGAGACAACAACCAGACAAAAGAGCAGAAAACAGCTACCGGTACATGAATATAATCAATCCTTTCCAGTGTGCAGTCCTATGTAATGTTTTTTCATTGACGCATACACCATATCCTCACATTTTCATATGGTATCTCATATTTTATTTCTCTTTCTACATATGTACATGTGTCTAAAGTGTACATATATTTGCATTTTATGATTTGCACAATTGTCAAATGTAATGCATGTATTATTCACAACCTTACATTGTATTGATATGGAGATACTTAAATGTTGTGTAGACAGATTTTATTTTATATAACATGATTTATTTCCTGGCACATCAATGAATTTTCCTACATGTACAGAGACATGACTTTTAAACCCACATGTCAATTATAAGGATCCGGTATTGATGTAATTTAGTTAAAATAAGAAAGATAAGAATTGATTGAACAAATTGAGGAAGGAACATAAAGTGAAGGTTTCTAAAAAAAGATTGGTACATTGTAATATAAGGTGAATAAAAACTGCACTACAGTTGAACCTCAGTTTCATGAATGATAGGGTCTGCTGAAATCTGTTCAAATCATTGACCTACAGAAAAATTTATTTTTCCAAACAAGCTTAGTAATAGTGAATCAGTTGAGGTCAATCGCCTTTAAACATCTACATGCATCAGTATCAGAATTAAGCTTTAATTACTTTTTATTCAAAACATTTGTCATTATGTCAAACGTAACTACATTGTGTATCATTTGTTAAATGCATACTCCATATGATATATATATTAAAGTTCAAGTTTGTACTGTTAATATGGTTCAAGCAGTTTATTTTGTTTAATGGTGCCTAATTCAATTGTATTCTGTTTCAAGTTTACCAGAAAATTAAAATACCTTAGTCTTGGCTTACATCCATGTACATGTATCAGTATTTCTAGTAGAATATAAAGATAACATTACAGTCATTCATTCATTCCTGTGGCGAGGTGTGTTCGACTCTGATCTAAAATTGACAAGGATTGCCAATTTTCCTGCCGAAGGTCGTGGTTCTCTCCGGGTACTCCGGCTTCCTCCACCAATAAAAACTGTCTGCTGTGAAATAGCCATATGTGCTGAAAACGGCGTAAAACCCAAACTAAACAAATAAACAATCATTCATTCATATCTTTATCTCCTCTTTGTATGAGATATTAGAATTACAAAAAACATGGTAATAAAATATAAGTTAAACAATCATATCAGGAAATAAAAACATTTAATAATGTACAATATGTGCAAGACGAGAAGCACAAAAGGGGGGAAGTATGTACAAGGTGAAAACAAAATGCTTTTATGTGGTTTCTGTAACTTATGACATATCATGAGTTGCATCTCAATGCTCGTCCATATTTGACAACATGAGTTTGACATAGTTTTATGAATTGGGTATATTCTTCATAATCAATAAATTCATAATATGGTAATAGCCCAAGTAGAATTTGGTAAAAGATTTCATCGTTGTAGTGAGATAGTATACAATACAACTGTAATTGGAAGATTTCTATAACTAAGTTCCAATATTTCTGTGAGACTTAATGTGCATGGACAGCAACAGCATGCATGTTCATATATTGTACATGTAGAGGTCATTGAAAAGTTTATTACACACACTGCATAAGTTTCTAGTAGAGTTTGAAATCACGGTGACACTAGCTTTGTAATGAAGTAAGAATTTCTAATTTCAGCACACGAGTTTGCATGTTTCCAAAAAGCCATCATTGAGACTGCCTTTATTACATATATTTTGAAAGTACAATAAATTGAATAATTAAGCTCAGGAATAATAAAAAAAATAAATAATTTATAAAGTGGTTTTTTTTTTTCATTCATTTTTTTTCTTTTTACAGAAAGATACACTAGGACATTCACTTTTTGACCAGGTGTGTGCTAAGTTAAATCTTGTAGAGAAGGACTATTTTGGATTGAGATATGTTGATGCTGATAAACAGAGAGTAAGTATAAACAGATATTGTAAAGTCACAGTTCTAATAACTCTGTAGAATAGAAGTAGTGTATAGAGTCTTACACTCTTGTACATATACAGTGTATGTTTGTAGTTTTAATAAAAGGTAGTTGGACATCTGTCAGATTTCTCATCAACACCAAACTTTTTGTAATGTTACAAAATAAAAATCCAAAGCAGATACATGCATAATCATTTATCTATAATGGTAATTTCATGTACTTTAATTTAAAGAAACAAGGTATGTCCATCATATTGCACATATACCATGTAATATGATGTTCTGTTTTGGCAATGTCATTTTCAGTGATAATTTAATGGATATGGGCAGAAGTATAGAGTCATGAGTTATATGTTCTCAGTAACAATCTTTTTGGTTACATTTATTCCATATATTAAATAGAAAGTTCTGTTATACATACAATTACAATGTGTAAGCAATTTTTCAGTCCCTTATACTAATGTTAACAGATCCAGGTAAACACACACAGATTAAAATCAAAAACATTTGTAAGATGGGAGTCAAAGGAGAATTATTCCCCTAGAATGAAGATTGCAACCATGCACTTTAAAAAACCCTTGTCACAGAATGTATATATATGCTTTAGGCATCAGTAGGGATAATTTTCTCAACCCTATACAATGTAGTGTCAGTCATGGCAGTCTAAAGTTTTTCATTGGTAGTAATTTTATACATCCAATTTACCTTTGCATGTTGAATTTGACCCAGTTCTGAAAAATAAGCATGCTTAAGATACAATATATTGGAAAATTAATTAATGCATACTATTTTATACAAGCATCAAAATTGGCAGTTTATATTTGAAGACAATGTAAAAAAAATTTTTAACAACACAATTAGTTATTTTAACAAACCATATACATACGTACATGTACTAAACATACATGCAGAATTTATACAATTTTATATCACAATATTGATCAATAATTCAAGGAAACATCTTGTTCAGTCTTCATGACTCAGCCAGCTATTTTTTCACCTGACACACACACTTTGATGTTTACCTTACATTTATACCTGATTATTTTACCTGTAATTTATGTGTTAATTTCACATTAATTATAAATGTTTATAGTCTTTGAAGTTCATTCACTTTTGTTTCCTTCTATGAAAAATTAAACCTAAATCCACTTTACCTGATATGCATTTAAATTGATTATTACAATGGACATGAAATATTGAATTTTATTGATAGAAATAAAAACTGTATATTGCATATCTGTAATTTAATAATACTAAAGGAAGTGTACACAGATATTCTAAAATAATATCACCCTGCCTCGATTTCATGCAGTGATTTATATGTGTAGTAAGCTGGCATACCACAATCAACTGAAGACAGTATGTGTTATATTATACTAAATGCCAGTTTCCTCCAGATACGGAGAGGGTAAAATTCATTTCCGGTAAAGAGGGTGGTATCCTGGCAAGAGGGTGGTCTTCCATGTGGTATTCCTGAGGATGGAATACCACCCGTCATTAAGAGGGATGGAGCCTAGTTTAAGGTGACATACCACATCTCTGTCAACCAATGAGAAATCAAGATTTTTGCATAAAATATAGTATATTGCAATACTGCAGAGCTGTTGCAAATATCAAATGTCTCTCAGCCAATGAAATCAATGCAGATAATGTGTTACCAGCCTTACAATATGAAAAATGTAACCATATGATTCTGAATTTATATATTTTAATCAGAAAATATTTTCATCAAGGCCCAAAAGACTTTAATAATTTCAGATGCACTATATATAAACATATAATACCCAACTGGATAATTTCCTCTGTGTATACATCTAATATTTTTTACTATCAGAAAAAACATGAACAAAATCAAGGATGGAATTGAAAATAAACATGATTCCAGGTGATGGCATTCACCTATATACATTTGTAAATACAAATTGATGTCACCATTATATGAGATTATATGCAATAATTATAGATTAATATATGGACCCTTTCCAATTGGACTGTTATCATCCTGAGATATTGGTATTGGCCCTAGCTCATGGGGAGCTTATGGCATGGTGGTTCTGCCCAGATACTCAAGCTTCTTCCATGTACAACAACTTGCCAACATAACTTTAAAACATACAACCACAACACACAAACAACCCAAAATTATAGTTCAAAAGTATTTATACATGAGCTATTTTGGATGGTATATTTTATTTTTTGGCTAACATGCAATATAATATGTACATATAGATTAGATTTTCTCTGTGACTGATATAAATAACAAACAGAAAATACACTCTATTTCCTTTTCATGTATATGTCCTCCCATAACCTGTCAACACCTACATTCATCACTGTTACAAATTTAAAACATCAATGAATTTTGATGTGTTTTGAATATAGATGTCATGCATGGCATACCTTAGTTTTACCTGTCGGCTAGTGTGATGTATTTTTGTTATAGGCCGATTCAGTCATCACCTAGGGGAGTCCTATTGTTATGGACGTTTGATTAAATTTTAACTGCCCACTAAAACATGCAAATTGTTTGAAAACATTATAAAACTTTTTCAGGTACATTATATACATTTCAAGATAGCTATATAAGTTTCATATACCTAGTGAATTCATATTTGGGGAATATTTTTATTGCTCGCCCAGTTACACCCAAACAATTGAGTTACTGAATAATAAAGTACAAAAGCAGCTGTATGATTCGTATACTTTATTGTAAGACCATTCTCCAATTAATTGTTTCTATACATGTAATACTTATTATTATCTATGGGACACTGATCATGAGGGATCTTAAACCTTACAGCCAAAATTGACAATGACTGTTAAGCATGCTACTAGAGAATGGGTTAGCTTTCAAATATTACTGGTAATGTTGGTATTCAATCTAATTGAAATCAGCTGGATTTCTATTTGAAAGATATTATAAATTATTCTCATGCACCACTGAATAGATTGAAACCAAAATATGCAGAAATTAATAGAAAACAGGAATCCCAGAATGGTTATACATGTATTTTCCAGACCAGTCTTCTTCAAGAAATGTACCCAAAAGCTCCTATTCTTCAAGCTTCCATCTTGCCATCCTATGCAAGATAACTGTCATAACAAAATTTAGTTTAAATATGACCTTAGAAAATTAACATAAAAACAGACAATAATTGTCCTATTATGTAATGGTATCTTTTGATCTTTCTCCACGTGCCTCCAACTTAGGTGGCAAATTCCTCTGAGTGAGAGAGACATGCTCCTTTGAGCCTCTTGTTTCTTCCAACATCAAAGGATGCTTCCTTGTACATGTACATTGCACTTTTAATTCCCAGTTGTCGAATTTCCTGCTTTGTTCTACCAGTAAGGCAAAGGAATTTGACATTTCACTTTTCGACATTAGTTTCTGTAATTTTGAATTATCACATGCAATTTCTACATAAAAAATATGCATCGGCTTGTCAGCATTGTAATAGCATTGGCAGAGCCTATTGATTCTTAGAGATAAATTCTGTAATAATAGCAGAGATTGTGTGTCAACGTAACATCAGCATCATTTTATGTAATTAATTCTGTTTTTTTATCTATTTCAGCACTGGTTAGACCCTTTGAAGTCTGTTTATAAACAACTGAAAGGTTAGTAACTAATAAACAAATGTACACAACAGGGAGTGTTACATGTAGGTCTTATATTAATTTCTTTGTCACTTTCACAGTGTCTTTATATACTGTAAATGTAATTTGATCAGAAATCAGGATTCCATTGTTTCAAATTGAGTCATTGACCATCATAGTTGAAAATGAAAGGATTATAGGCTATACTGTATGTCAGGGACAAAATATTCAATCACATATTAACAACGTAGGCTTTGATGTATGGCCTTCAACGATGAGTCACAGTTTTAACAGCCTGTAGTGTAGGCTTTCATATGAGGACTTACCAATATCACAATTTTAACCTTAATGTATACATTTTTTGTACATACATGTATTGTACAAGCATTAAAGTGTTTCAGAAAATACTGCAAAATAAAAGTACAGATGTTGCTAAGACTCATCACAATTTTTATGTAATTCTGAGTCACCCCAACATTATTGTAAAAAATGTTCAGATTTTTAATGATTTGTGTTAGACTCCTTTTCCTTATCAAAATCTTTGCAGCTGCTTTCGGATATTTGTTGTGCTTTGTAGAAATCTAAAACAAATAATAATAATTTGAACTTACCTGAAGTACATGTATAAATAGAAATATATTGAATTCCTCACGTACCGGTATATATAGTTTGAGTTATAGGGTAATTCAAGTTAACAAATTATATATAGTTTGTGTTATAGGGTAGTTCAGGTTAACAAAGTATATATAGTTTGTGTTATAGGGTAATTCAAGTTAACAAAGTATATATAGTTTGAGTTATAGGGTAATTCAAGTTAACAAATTATATGTAGTTTGAGTTATAGGGTAGTTCAAGTTAACAAATTATATGTAGTTTGAGTTATAGGGTAGTTCAAGTTAACAAAGTATATATAGTTTGAGTTGTAGGGTACATTGTAGTTCGAGTTATCAAATTATATATAGTTTGAGTTATAGGGTAGTTCAATTTAACAAATTATATATAGTTATAGTTGTAGGGTAGTTCAAGTTAACAAAGTATATGTAGTTTGAGTTATAGGGTAATTCAAGTTAACAAAGTATATGTAGTTTGAGTTATAGGGTAATTCAAGTTAACAAAGTATATGTAGTTTGTGTTGTAGGGTACGTGTAGTTCAAGTTAACAAAGTATATGTAGTTTGTGTTGTAGGGTACGTGTAGTTCAAGTTAACAAAGTATATGTAGTTTGAGTTATAGGGTAGTTTAAGTTAACAAATTATATATAGTTTGAGTTATAGGGTAATTCAAGTTAACAAAGTATATGTAGTTTGAGTTATAGGGTAATTCATGTTAACAAAGCATATGTAGTTTGAGTTGTAGGGTACATTGTAGTTCAAGTTATCAAAGTCCTATACATCAGATATTTGATTGAAAAGACTTAGTTTTATAGATCACCTGTCCCAAAGGGCTATGTGAGCTATTGCAATCACTTGTCCATCGTCCATCGTCCATCGTCATCGTAAACTTTCCTTTAAAGATATTCTCCTCTAAAACCACTTGGCCAATTGGAACAAAACTTGGCAGCAATGGCCTTAGGTGGTCCTCTTTCAGAATTTTATCCGATGACCCCACCCATCATCCAAGATGGTGGCCAGCGTTGAACATAGTTTAACATAGGACCTTATGAGAAATTTACTTAAAGATCTTTTTGTCTGAAACCGCTGGGCCAATTGGAACAAAATTTAGCAGCAATGGTCCTTAGGTGGTCCTCTTTCAGAAATGTATCAGATGACCTGGCCTGTCATCCAAGATGGCCCAAGAGCCGAACATAGTTTAACATGGTACCCTATGGGAAATTTACTAAAGACCTTCTTGTCTAAAACCACTGAGCAATTTGGAAAAAAAGTTGGCAGCAATGGTCCTTAGGTGGTCCTCTTTTCAGAATTGTATCCTATGATGACCCCACCTATCATCCAAGATGGCTGCAAGAGCCGAACAGTGTTTAACATTGGACCTAATTGGAAAAATCACTGAAAGATCTTCTTGTTTGAAACCAGTGAGCCAGTTGGAACTTGACAGCAATGTTCCAGGCTTCCAGTCAAGATAGACATAGTACAGGTGAGCGATACAGGCTCCTGCGTTTCTGCTTAGCAGTGTTGTAATAGTGTTAGGTCAATTTGAGTTATAAACCAAAGCCTTTATGATCTTGTTATTAACACATACATGTACATGTAACACAGCCTTCCTTCTTCTACAAGACTAGATATACAGTTAATTTAGTAGACAAAATCACTTTCCCTAGTAACCTTATAAACAGTAAAAAATAACATCTCATCTTATATTGATTCCATGGAAAATGCAAGAATTTCTTTTAGTGAAGATTATCTGTAATATATCTACATGTTATATAGGGGATATATCAATAAAAAAAAACATTTATTTCTGTGTTGGATAAAAATGCTTAAGGGCACTGAGTGTGACTACTTTTTATAAATTTATACCACCATGTGATGACAAGGCCTTGAATCAAGTGTCATTGTTATGCAAATGTGTCATTTTTTATCCCAAAAAAGAAGGGTAATATGTACATAAAAAATTAGTAATACACAAATACTTGGAAATTCTATCAATAATAATTTTAACAAAAAATAAATGTATACATCTACCTTAGAAATGGGTCATTAAGTTTTTGGAAACATAACCTATATTGGAAGATTGGTTATATTATGTACTACTTTATATTTGTTTGAAATTTCATCTCACTTAAAGTAAAGAAATCATCTCATTGTCAGGTACAGATAGTGTCTTTGTAATGAAAATATGTTCTTAAATTTCATCTAATGTATCGTTAAACCTTTTATTATTATTTAAAAAAAAATCTTCAGGAAAATGAAGAACACTGCATTTTGATACTTGAGCCTTGCAGGTTTTGGCCATCTCTGAATTTGAAAAGAAACAAATTTTCCAGCTTCACCTTTCCTACTTAAGTACGTATATCAAAATGTAGTCCCCTTATAGTTTTTGTAGCAAAATATTTTACTGACAGCTTCTTTAAATGTGAAAATGTCGGGATATTGGACATTTATTTACCATAATAATTTTATATGTCAAATAAACAAAAAGTTCTGACATAGTAAATCTGGAGACTCTGACATGTGTAGTGAAATAAAAATAATTCAGACAATGTAAACTGTGAAAACCCTGACATATTTATGCTAATATGCCCACATGGTTGTTTGATGATCATGTTTGAATAGATTAATAAATTTTTATCATTTCAATATCATGAATTATGTATAACAATGCATGCTTGTGATCGACATCACAGAACTGTGTGGATGTTCATCCTCTGTGACGGCATCAATGTTCATATTGATAATTTTCTATAAATACTACAAAATGTCTTACTTTTTTCAATTTGATTGCATTTTTGTTACCATGGAAACCAAGGTGAAGCATCTTAATAAACAAGTTACACCCAATGGTTTACACTGAAGCTACAGTAATGCTATAAAATTAAGTTGATATAATTGGATTTACTTGTAATGAAGTTGTACAGACTGACTGAACTTAATTATGCAAAATTTGTACATAAATTTTAGTTAGAAATCAGTTTAAATGTGAGATAATTAATCAGTGTTTCTGACTGAGCTATAGTTATCTGTGTAACTAGGACAACAATATCCTATATCTGTTTTACAATTGACTTTTAAAATTACACAGTGAAATGAATTGCTGACCTCATATATATAAACCTATTTTGCATCTTGGAATAATATTAATTAGAAATAATACAAAGCTTGTATGGGTATAAAACAGATTTTTTGTTAAATTTTAAATGAAAAGTAAATTGGTTCAGTTCTATGCCAGCGTTATATATTAAACAAGTGAAATTGGTAAATGTCGATTGATTATTAGTAATGAATAACCTTAATGGCCATATTTGAACAATATTTGTAACAACTATCAGCAGAATTTTGTAATTCATAATATCTGTTGTGTAGACTTTTATTGAAATAGACATCATTAAGTTCAAGGCAGATACTAGACTGGCTACAAATCCCTCTCTGTCTACTGGTAACAGTTTATACTGACTATAAACTCTCTCTTTAGTAATAGTTGTTAAAGATGGCAAATTTAATAGAAATGAACCCAGGGGGACTTGTACAATGTAGACACAAAAATTGGAATGTTGATAACTTGAGATGCATTCTTACAAAATTTATCAGTCATCATTGAGATAGATTCTAACATTATCTTTTATTTGTACTATATATTGAGATAGATTCTAACGTTATCTTTTATTTGTACTATATATCTAATATTTGATAATAAAAACAAACAAGTGATGGCTTGAGGGGTTAATCTGGCATTATCTATAGAAATAAGATTGAACAAGATTAAATGGCTATAAGGGTTAATGTATAGATTGTATACGTGATAAGTGCCTACATGGAGAAATATGTAACACTTGAGGGTTAAGGTTCCATTGAATTAATACATACATGTTTTCACTGTACATGTTGTTTGGTACTTTTAATAAGATTATATAGAATTAAGTACCTAAAAAATGTTACGCATTGTTAAATTTAAAATTTATGTTTCTACTTTGAAAGCTACAGATAGAATACCCATTTTGATAATTTCCTTAAGTTTTTCCTTATGTCCTTGTCCAGAATGATAAAGTTTGATAATATTCTTCTGTTTTTTTTTTTTAAATTATGACAATAAGTCAATGTTGAACTTACCGTGTACATATTTAAATGTAAAATTAAACTATTATGAGAGCAATAAATATCTTTATCCCTGAAAAAAAATAGATGACAAGTCTTTCCTCAGCCTCAAAATCTAAGTTCAAGGCATGCAGTACAGCCATTGTCTTAAGTATAGTCAATGACATGTCATCAGCTTTTGATTTTCAGCCAATCATAGCTTTGAATTCAGAATTGGACGAATTCTTAAGGATAAATTATAAAACCTTACAGAAGTTGAAGCATCTGGGTATTTTCACATAAAGTGGGAGAGATATGCCCCTGTATTATTAATTTCCACAGAAGATACCTTAATTATGTAGTTATCATGTCTTCTCACTTCCTCTAATTGGGGGCCTCAGTGGCTGAGTGGTCTAGGTAGTTCGTCATGACTACCAATGATCACTATCCTGTCAACACTGAGGTTGTGAGTTTGAATCTCACCAGTGGCGGGGTGTGTTCGACTCCTATCTTAATTGACAAGGATTGCCAATTTTCCTACCGAAGGTCGGTGGTTCTGTCTGGATACTCCAGCTTCCTTCAACAATAAAAACTGGCCGCGTCAAAATAGCCAAATGTGCTGGAAACAGCGTAAAACTCCAACTAAACAAACGAACAATTTTTTTATGTCTGCTTGAAAAGGATAGAAAAATTGGAGAAAAATATATTTGCTGATAGAGAAATTGATTGTTAAAGTATGACCAAAATGTTTCAGATATTAATACATTTAGAAAAAAAAACATATTTTTGATTTTACATTCAAATGATGCAAAGAACTAGAATTAGTTTTACAATTTTAAATGAAGAAAATTCATTTAGAGGACAATATAATGTCTTATAGGGTACATCACTACTAATCTAAATTTTATTTCAGGAGTAAATCCAACAGTACTATGTTTTCGTGTAAAGTTTTATCCAGCAGATCCCATGAAACTACACGAGGAGATTACAAGGTATTTTTATATTTCCAAAAACTACCAAAAGTAATCTGTCATAGCAAAGCTTTGGTGTTGATTTGTTTTAGTGTATTAAAATTGGTGTCATAGAATATTTAGTTTCAATTATGATGTAAATATTAAGTGTAATTACTGATACGCTTTTAAACACTGCACTGTCAGAATGAGATCTGTTACATAATAAAAGTTTAAATTTTAAAAGAACAGAACCCTTTGAACCTTTAAAGTTCATGGTCATATTTTTCCCATTGATTACATAATAAATAAAAAATTCTTATCAGCTTATTATCTGACTGTAGCATACAAGTTACAATGATTGATACAAATAAAAATTTAGAAGAAAGCAAATAGCATAATAATAAGAATACTGTTTCTGACTGACTTGTGTCGTGGGCAGCTAATTAATGTAACTAAAGCTAGTTGTGTATTGTACTTTCATATTTTTACAGATATCACTTATTTCTACAACTGAGACGAGATCTTCACCATGGTCGACTGTTATGTTCCCCTGCAGATGCCAATCTCTTGGCTGCATATATTGTCCAATGTAAGATTACCAACCCTGAATAAGGATTATATATTTGAAAAATTCCTTTTCTGTCATGTTGGGAAGTTAATTTTGGCCAAATCTTGCTTTATGTTTGAATGGTTGATCATAAAAGAGTCTTGCTTTTAAAAGTGTATTTATTTATTTTGTAAAGATTTTTTCAAAATACATTGTAGGCTGTAATTTGAAGTAGTAATTATGAAATATGTTGGTAGTGTTATACCACCTGTGTTCAAAGTCAATAGCACAGTTTCTCACCAGAAAATCTTAATGATAATCTCACATTTTATTAAGTAATATTACATTTTAGTATGAGCAAATATTACTTGAAACAAGATTAAATTATTTCCAGATGACTTATTACATAGAATATTATTATTACAGCATTTTAAAGTAAACTTCATGAAAAAGTAGTTTGTGTCAAGAAATAATGTAAATATTATATTTAAAGTTTTGATGTCCTCAAGGAAAATTTTATCTGTTAAAAGTCTTTTAAATTTCCATTTTATTTTATTTAGAAGATTTTATTTCTATTGATCACTCACTTAAATCGTGATTACTAAAGTTTTACCATTGGTTGAATTTTTATACCCAAATGCTTAATGTAATCCAACATGACAATTTATTTACAAGAATATATATAATATTTTTATATATTGATTTTAATCTTACTCTCTGAATTTTCCAGTTCAATTTAAAAGATTTTCTTACTGGATTATGGGCACTTAATAAAAACCCTATAAAGATTCTAAACTTATAAATCTTAGCAGTTCTCAGAGGCACAAAAGGCAAAATAATTTAATACATACAAACATCTTTCAAAATAATTAGCCTGCTTTTTCCACACCTAGAAATATTTAACAGACATGAAGGTGTTATGAATAAATCACATACAAAAACCATGCCAAGTAGTTGAAATTTTAGTAACTTTGTTTAGAATGCATTGACCATTGTACCATTGGTTAACATAAAATGTAACAATTGACTTCAGTGACACCAGCAGTTTTACATAGTACACTGTATAATAGTTAATATAAATTCTACCATGAAATGTCTTGTATCTTCTACAAAAATGATCAATAGATTTATAACAAACAGTTCTATTGATGTCCTATCCCAAGAGAAATTTTCCTGATAGGTTTATTTGTGAAGGTCCTTTGTGATTATTTTTAATTTATAAAACATGATATAGATTATATCAAACAATACTGTTTCTCATCCATAAAAATTGTAATAAAAACAGAAAAAAGAGTTGTCACAATATATGTCAATATTATAGTTTTTTGGTGCATCAAGAAAATTTGAAATTCTATTACCATTCTTTATAATAGTAGCATGTCAGTGTTACCTTTTCTGTAGAATTCTATGTTCAGACTTATGAAAATCTCTTCTTTGTCTTTTATAATAATTTTATAGCTCCACTGTCAATGGAAGTGGAGTAGAATATTTTTTTATTGGGAATGGTAATTAAAGGCTAAAATGATAAATTTTTACATGTCTTTATATATAGTCTATACTTTTATGTCCTACAACATTGTAATCCTGGAAATGCAATCATTTTTACAGGTTTTAACCAGATTTCACAATGAAATATTCTTGTTATTATACCCCCTGCAAACAAAGTTTGGGGGGGTATAAAGGAATCACCTTGTCCGTCCGTCTGTCTGTCTGTCCATATATCTTGTAAGCGCAACTCCTCCTAGACCGCTCAATGGATTTCAACAAAACTTTACAGAAAGGAAGTACATCATCCAAAGATGTGCATGAAGATAAATCTTTGCTTTCCGATATCACACAAGGGAGATAATTGTACTTCTATTTTTTTTGGCTTATACATTATATATGAACCTCATAAGCGCAACTCCTCCTAGACCGCTCAATGCATTTCAACAAAACTTTACAGAAAGGAAGTACATCATCCAAAGATGTGCATGAAGAAAAATCTTTGCTTTCCGATATCACACAAGGGAGATAATTGGACTTCAATTTTTTTTGGCTTATACATTATATATGAACCTCGTAAGCGCAACTCCTCCTTGACCGCTCAATGGATTTCAACCAAACTTTACAGAAAGGAAGTACATCATCCAAAGATGTGCATGAAGAAAAATCTTTGCTTTCTGATATCACACAAGGGAGATAATTAGACTTCAAAGCGGGGGGTATCCTTTGTGAGCTTTGCTCACAGTACATCTAGTTAGTACTGCAATGTATTTCTAAAGGTGGCGGGGGGTATTTGGGGATGTCCAAACAGAGATGAAGTAAAATCCTGTTCATTGTCACTAAGACAGCTTCTTATTTGTATTTCTTCTATTCTTGATGTGTTTAATCAATGGGATAAAAATTACAAATTAATTTTAACTACTTTCTGGTGATTAAACTTCTGCATTGGAATTCCTGCCATTTTTTACATTTATTTGAAAGATAAACTAGAGAAGTTTCGGAATGGTGTTTATCTAAATAAAATTCGTTGCAACAGCATTTTCTTGAGGTTTTTGTTGAGAATCATCGGAGAAACAGATTCTCCTTCAATTTACTCGTGGGTTATAGTATTTCTCCACCCTCAATAGTTAAATTTTAAAGCTCTTGTGTTTAAAATAAAATTGTTAAACTATCTCGGGTGGAGAAATTCCATAACTCACTCGTACCTGAAGGAGAATATATGTATTACATGTCTTTGAAATAATGCAACAGTTTAAGATCTCCTATAGACATGTCTATGTATTTTTTGTTGGGTGTTGTTGACATATGGAACTAACTTAAAAGGAGATAAAAGATTTGCTCCTTATCATTATTCTTTTAAACTGATATCAGAATTTTAGCTTGAAATTTACTTAAAGTCATTGCACTGACAAACATATAATGCGGTGCAGGGGGGAGGGGGGGGGGGTCACAAAAATAGTATAATTTTAGCTGGTTTACGAACAAGGGTTATTTATATAGACCAATCACAGACCCACTAAGGGCATGTACATATGTCTAGGTTCATTAATTATTTGTTTGGGCAACAGTCTTTATGTACTTTACCATTCTGGAGAAAAAGTTTAAGATATGTTCATAAATGTGTACATTTTATTTGGTTATATATATTCTACCTTTTGTTAAAAATGAGACATTGTATGCTTTTACTAGATTTTTAATTTGGCTTCAATAAGAAATAATATATTATAAAATTTTTGCAAAATATTTCAGCTGAGGTTGGTGACTATGATCCCCAAGACAACCCTCCAGGTTATGTTACGGAGTTTAAAATGTTACCTAAACAGAACTCCAGACAAGAAGAACAGATTATGGAACTCCATAAGACATTGACGTAAGTTTGTTAACTGGATTACTTTCAAGACGAATTGTTTAAAATTCTCTGTCAAAATATTCATTGACCTTGCATGTGGAAAACGGGATAGAGAATGTTAAGTTATACTGTAAATATAAAATTCTTTGATACCAGTTTTGATGCACAACATGTGCACATTTTGTCAATTTATGACTCATCAGTTGTGCTCATGGCCTAAAGTGTTGAAAACCAAAACAACAGTCCAAAAGGTTAAAGAGCAAAATCAAAATTTCCAAAATAACCAAAAGCTGAAAAGCTAAAACCATCTAAGGAAATGAAGTTTTTCTACATGTACATAGATATAATAGAATACATTATTTTAGTAGTTGTAGACAAACATTCTTGGTCTAATATTGTAATTCTTTAATATAATCAATTCAAGTCCATATTCTGAAAAGAAAAAATTCAACTATAATCCCTAAAACTGGCAGCACTGATACTCAATGAATTTCTCAACAGTATACAACATAATTTGGACATACCACAAAAAAATATTCCTATGGGGTCATACTGTTAAATGCGAAACCGCACCGGCGGTCTCATGGTAGCGTGGCTGCTTCAAACGCAGAAGGTCATGGGTTCTATCAGCATGTCAGTTTAGTACAAAGCAGGGATCAAATTCATATATCAATATGTTCTCGTCCTGATATGCACATAATGGTTGACACTGGACGTTAAATAATAATTCATCCATCCATCATTAAATGTGATATCAATTCTCAAGCCAAGTTGGCATCTGACTTGATGAATTTTTTGCGACTAAGAACAAACTTGTGGTAAAGATTACGTCCTTTTGGAGGGCAATTCCAAAAAAGAAAACTTATTAACATACACTCAAGAGGTTTTTGGTTGACTTTCATAAGAGGTGTACATTTTATAATGGAATAACTTTCATAAATAATAATTATTTCTTGTTAGTTTAAATAAACAATATCAGCCAATTATTAATTTTTCAGTGGTCAAGTTCCAGCTGAAGCTGAGTCAAATTTTCTGAAGAAAGCATCATCACTAGATACATACGGTGTAGATCCACATCAAGTCAAGGTATTAATTTATAAACCAACGTCGGTATTTAAACCTTATTTTACCTATACCTACTTACATGCACATGCCTTTAGATGGAAGGGTGTTTTATTTACCATTCAATATATTTTAAAACATTCTATTCCTGTATTAGACCTTTTTTTTACTGTATGTGCCTACATATATGGGAGATAACATGTACAAAACCATACAAATAGCTAGATCTGAGAACATGAAAAAGTACCCTTTCTAGATAATGTCGCTACACATTATTTTGCAGGAAATAGTATCATCAATTTAAATTGGTAAAGGTTTAATTACTTTTTTTAGCTCACCTGGCCATAGGCCATGTGAGCTATTGCCATCACTTGGCGTCGTCGTCGTCGTCGTCGTCTGTAAACTTTTTCAAACATTAACTCGTCCTAAACTACTGGACCGACTTCAACCTAACTTTGCAGAATTGTTCTTTAGGGCATCTGGAAAATTTCTATCGTTTAAAATTTTTGAAATGTCGAAAAACATGGCTGTCGTTACTATAAATAGAACATAGGGGTAAATTGCTGTTTTTTGCTAATAACTCAAAAACCGTTACAGATATCGAAAATCTGACATGGGGTAAAATTGATCAGCATGACAAGATCTACCTACCCTGAAATTTTGAAGGAAATTCCAAAACCCATTTAGGAGTTATTGCCCTTTTTTCACATTTTTGGCTTTTTTTTATGTTATTATTTCAAAAATCTTCTTCTCTGAAACTACTATTCAAAATCATATGAAACTTGGTAAGATTGTTGCTTAGGGTACCCTGCATAGAACTGATGTGGGGATTTTTGATTCGTCAAAAAACATGGCCGCTGTTGCTAAAAATAGAACATAGGGGTAAATTGCTGTTTTTTGCTAATAACTCAAAAACTGTTACAGATATCGAAAATCTGACGGGGTAAATTTGATCAGCATGACAAGATCTACCTACCCTGAAATTTTGAAGGAAATTCCAAAACCCATTTAGGAGTTATTGTCCTTTTTTCGTCAAATTTTCATAATTTAACATTTTTCGTCATTTATCTCCAAAACTATTTGAGATAGAAGTGAAATGTAAATTTGAAAAATGTTTGCCATGTTGAGATCTACATACCCTGAAATTTTAAAGGAAATCCCAAAACCCATTTAGGAGTTATTGCCCTTTTTTGTCAAATTTTTAAAATTTTAACATTTTTGCATTTATCTCCAAAACTATTTGAGATAGAAGTGAAATGTAAATTGAAAAATGTTTGCCATGTTGAGATCTACCTACCCTGAAATTTTGAAGGGAATCCCAAATTCTATTTAGGAGTTATTGGTTTGTGTAATTTGAGGTCGGGTTCTGTTACATTTATTTAAGGTTCACCCTTATTCCTGGTCAATTTTGTCAACTTCCTGCCAGGACTACCACCATCAGGGAACATATTTTAACATTAAACCTTATGAAAAATAAATCTTCAACAAATTTTCCCTGAACAATTGAACCAATTGCAACAAACTTGGTCAAATAGTTGATTAATTGTCCAATGAAAACCAGACTCCAGGTGAGCGATACAGGCTCTGGTGAGCCTCTTGTTTTTTATATATATAGAAAAGCATGAATTAGTTCATGAGACATTGCACATTGTATCCTGCTGCTGTCAGAGTGATGCAACAGGTATAATACACACAAATATTTTTATCCATTCAGAATGAAGAAATATGGTAGAATTTGTATCTTTCATTTTAAAATGATATTCAGTCAATGTTTAGTTGCAGTACAAATCATAGTTTTATATATACAGGGGAGTTAACTATGATACCTTATCTTAATAAATATTTATTTTTAGGATCAGAAGGGGACATCACTGTATCTTGGTGTGACACATCAAGGTATCATGACATTCCATGGAAGCAGACGTACACAGCTTTATAAATGGTAAATTACAAACCATATTTTTGTGAAGTTAATAGTATTGTGTAAACAATTTTGCCTAGATTAAATACATTATAAATTGTTGGTGTTTTAAAGAAGGGAGAACCATTTTTAAAAAAATTGTTACATATATGCGTTATAAATTGTTACTTAACCATTGACATGGAAATTTTATTATGGCATTGACCTTTTTAATCATATATTCGAATAGGAAATGTCGATGTTCTTAGTTTGGTAATATACTGAAGGTCATTGGGTGATAGTATGGTGGGTGGTTGGTAATATACTGAAGGTCATTGTATGGTAGTATGGTGGGTGGGAGGCTAGACATTGTAAACAATCGTGAAGGAAAATCTGGTTTGCTGTTGGTTTGACGGCTGATTTCTGAGGTTGTGAGTTCGAATCTCGCCTGTGGCGGAGTGTGTGTCTCCGATCTCAATTGACAAAGATTGCCAATTTTCCTACCGAAGGTTGGTGGTTCTCTTCTGGTACTCTGGCTTCCTCCACCAATAAAAACTGGCTGCGCAAAATAGCCAAATATGCTTAAAAGGGCGTTAAACCCCAACTAAATAAATATAATCTTTGTACCTGGATTTCAGGGCACAAATAAAGAGAATTGTATTTGAAGGGAAGATGTTTATTGTACATGTCAGTTCTACAGAGGTAAGTAATTATTTTTTTCTTATATTTAAACTTCAGGTTACAGCCAGAGCTTCTTAGAATCTAAATCTAGACATATGTTTAGTAATATTTCATAATATTTGTTAAAATTTTCATGAAATTTGAAATAATCAGAATTCTGGAAAGGTCAAATGTCTTTCAGGAAGGCAAATTTGCACAGGCTTTTATAAAATATAACCACTAAGAAATTCTGATACAAATTGAAAGCATAGATGATTTATCAAACCATTTAGCATTTGTGATATGACACAAATCATTTTGTATGCATAGCAATGGTAGAGAGATGTAAAAATATTGCAATGGAAATGTGTTGAAATAATTTCTGTGAGTTTTTGTTTTTTTGGTTTTTAGCACATTATTTTATGCTATGGCTGTTTTCCATTTGCACATTGCATGACAAAGATAAAAGCTTGCGCATGAAATATTGTGATGAAAGTTTAAACATGCATAAGATATTAGATGTATTTATTTTATTATATTTTGTATTTTCTTTTATTACAAGGATGAAGATCAAGATAAGTCCAAGAAGGTGATTAATGATTCACTTGTTTGTCTAGCTATATATTTTAACTGATTATTTTCAAATCTTCAGCTATGAAAATATTTTGTTTTTCAAGTTATAATTTTTATTATTGCTGAGGGGAAGTAATGCCCTGCATTGACGTAAGAATAACATAATGCCGGCTACAGGTAAATGGCTACAGGTAAATGGCTATGATAGTTGTTCTGTCCATCTATCAAGTATTCAAATGTTATACCCTATTTGAAAATAATTATAGTATAACTAATATTGAAATGTGAATACCCAACAATCTACAACGAGTTACCAAACAACACATTAATTATTAGTGTTTTTCGGTCACGAGTTGTAGATCTTTGGTATTCGAATTTCAAAATTAGTTATTCTGTTTATTACATTGAAATATTCCATGTATTCAGATATTGTAACGAGAAAATACAAGGGATTATGTTTTTATATGATTACGCGGCGACCATTGTATTGCACAGTAGGCGACGGCTATTGTTACATCACTTCCTAGAGTGAAATATGACTTTCGATTTCACTGGATGAATTATCGAATTTGATTTCGATCGGAAATCCCGGTATTTCACCACAATGTAATAATGTCAACTATTCACATTTCATACCCTGATTGAAAATTAATACGACTGATGCTCACTTTTGTAGAGCAAATTCATAAGCTATTATGGAAAAAAGATTTCACCCTTTTGGGCTGATTCCCCGAAAGTCTTAAGCCATGTCATTTTATTGGATTGTAAAAGCATATAACAGAACAAATACGGTTTTTTTTGTTTTATTTTATACTCCTGTTTCTTATTGTGTTTTTGTATATTAAGCTATCATTTACAGATCTCCTGAACATTTGAGTGTTGTAAAATCACAGGTTATAAATATTATATATTTGTTTCAGTGGAATTTAAGGGATCATTATACTGAAAAACAAAATATTTTAAAGTAGCCAATAGAAAGTTATTACTAATGATACTAATTTCTACCCCCCTAATTTTTGGCTTATTTTACAACATTATTTCATTCATATATAAACTGCATTTATCTGTTAATATGTAGATACCATAGTTATCACTGTTTTAATAAGTCTATGCCATCTTTAAAATAGAACAATGCTTATTAGTGGCTTTTGTGTTTCAATCATTTCATTTGTCTATTAGTTAATTTTTAATTTAGTGATTCATATCATCATACATTTGTTTGTGCATTTATTCATAATTTATCATATGTCACCAATTAATTTCCCACAAATTCTCTCAATTTGGAGAGTAAGGTTTGGATATTGTACAAGACAATTTAATCTCTTGTGGGAATTTATTTATTCTCAAGTGTCTGGCAGATATTTGTGGAAATGCTCAAATAAAAGAAGAAAGATAAATATTTGATCAAATAAGCATAACTTGAAGCAAAATCTGTTTACAGTCTGGACTGTACATATCACATCAGAGGTAAAATTGGTATTCTCAAACAATTTGTACCACACAACTAGTTAAACACCAATGAAAAATAGTGTTTCAGAAGTGATATGAAATAAAAATAGTTAATAGGGCCTAGTGATCCTAGCTTTTCATTATACTAAAAAAAAAAACAATTTGAAAGCAAACCTTGTACGGAATGTTAGTTGATGAAGACGATTTGCTCTAATTATACAATTGTAATATAAATCATATCACTGTGTTGACAGGAAGAATACGAGGCAAGTTCATTGTTTGGATTAACATTAGTTCTCACCCATCTGCATGGATTAGGGCAAGAAATAATATAACAAATTAATATGCATTGTTCGAATGTGTTCTTTGCTTGTATATATATTGTTAATCATGCTTCAGTATTTTGCTTGAAAGTCTGAGTTTCTGTGTTAATGTGACTAAAGGATTTGAAATTGTGATCAATTATTTGTGATTTTTTTTCTCCATCTTTTCATGGCAAGTTTGACATTGACCAGTCACATTTGATATGTTTAAAGAATCAGTGTTTTGGATGAACTGGTGTTCATTTATATGATATTATTCTACAGATTAGGTTTTGGTCTATTTAACTAAGAAGTGTTCAAACACAATCATTGTGTTGTCTATGACTTTGATCATAATTGAAAGGATGTTCTTGTTTTTCCTTCCTGTGGTGTTTTTCTTGTACTATGACTTTTTCTACCAAGTTTCCACCAAAATACTGCCAGTTGTAAAAGATACATAAAACTTCAATAAACAGAACCAACAAAAATAGAGAAATTAATAAATAAGATAAAACAAATTGTTATACCATATTAGTTTAGAAAGGGAAAATTCATATATCATTGGTTTCATCTTGTTTGTCCCATCATCACATGCTGCTTACCTACTCAGTTTTCATATGGGTACCTCTGTTTGGTTTACTGATTAATCAATGTATGATGGCAGACTTTTCCTATATTTATTACCTAGCACGTTAAAAATCTGGCTCTGCGTGTCGGTCTAGTACAAAGCATTGATGATATTCATATCATATCAACATGTTCTCGTCCTGATGTGCACCTAATCCATTACATATTTTTGTGTTATGAACTTTGAATTAGATAGGATCTTATATTTTATGCTGACAAGACTGACGGAAAGTTTAACCCTCCAGTTTTTATGGACAAAAATTCTGTTCAATTTCACATCACCTGTATATTTCTTTGTCTTTATAATAGATGATCTCATATTTATCTTTTCATGTTTGCTTTATAGAGAATAATACATGGCAAAATCCGTATCACATGCCGTATCACCCTGAAGGCCCCAGGCCCGAGGAATAATATTGATCAAGGGTTGATACAGAACGTGATGCAGATTTTGACATGTTTTATATGATTTGTCATATATTTTAACAGTGGTGAAGAATCACGTGACCAATATCATTTTAAGGGGTATGATAAAGGGGTGATGATATTGATATCGTCACTGTAGAAAATACAGCTGACAATGTTCTTTCAAAAACTTTATAAGATTTCATTATAGAATATATATAGCTTCATTCTTGTATTGTCATCCTTATTCAGAAGATTAAGATCCTCATAGTATTAAATTGATCAACAGATATATTCATATTACGAGTTTATCAGGAATAAAGGTTCATAAAATAATATTATTGAATATTTCATTATAGTAAGCAAATTGTATCAGAAATAAAAATCTAGATATTAAGAATTATCAAGTCAAACTTTTCCGTGTATGCTTATCATTAATTTTCCAGTGGATTTAATGAGTAATTTTACCTGTGAAAAATTAATGTGAAAAGGATAATTTACAAATATCAAAGTTTTATTAAGGGGGTACAGAACACCTAAGGGAGTTATCTTTTTAAAAAATCAGCTGAACGTTTTAATCAAATACTGTTAGTAAAGCGAAATCAAGCTTCTCGATGGTCAGAATTAGTGTTTGTCAAACTGCTATGTATCCAATGAAATTCTTCCCATGAATTGTGTGGTTCAAATTTTTTGAAATTTTTATATTTTTGTCAACAGGTTAAAGTAAATATTTCATCAAAATTTTATGAAAATTAAATGAGCCAAATCTATTTTAGTCAAAGTGTTGGGTACCCCCTTAACTGGATTTTTTAATGGAAAAAATCTGAATATTAGTTGGCCATGTAAGGTAGTGGGCAGACTTTTTGGCAATGTATGGTAGTGGGAAGATTTGCCGACAGTTCTAAACAATGATAAATGAAAATTGGGTTTGTTGTCAATCAGGCAGCTTTTTATTCTTATAAATTATTTCATGATGTATAAGTTATAAGTTATAAATACTGTTACTAGAAGAACAGTACACTTTATTGTTATAATTTGACTAACACAGTTCTATGTTGTATTTTAGCTTACTAACGCCTATTTGTGTATAGGCCCAGCTGAAGTATAAATAAACTTAATCCTCTTTAAATCTCCATGCATGTTGCTTTTGCTGACCCATCTAGTAGATTGAATTATAAAGAAACTCAAAACATGCTTTGTGGATAGCTTCAAAATTTTTATTTTTGTGTTATTTTAAGGTTGTTTTAGGGTATTATGGTGCTTTCTTTGTATTTTGTATTACATAACAGTCCTAACCATTCAGTAAATTCATAAACATGTTATATACTGGTATCCTATTTTGTTTCAAATTAACCATTCTACTTTAGTTTTTCGAGTAAATTTGTAACAGGTATTTAAGAATAAGGAACCCTGCATATATATTGATTTTATGTACAAAATTTTGAAACCGAAGAAGGTACAAAGATTGTTAAAAAATTCATTACAGTTGACTCCTGTTGTCTAATGTATATTTGGACTATCAAAAACAATTTTAAATGACAGAAATTTTCGATTTATCAAGTATTAAATATGCTGCTATATGTTTTGAGAAGTAACAGATTAAATTGAGTTAATTATGAATTTTGAGGTAAAAGAGTTTGAAATATCAGGAGTCAACAGTATTTATATGATACATTGAACATACACATTTTGTTTACATGTTTTCAGATTTATTATACAAAATGCATGTAATTAAGACATTAAGTGCATGCCCCTTATTATTGCAAATACTGGTATTAATTGCATATACATAATAACAAAGAATCATAAATAGACTTTTAAACATATCTCTCATCATTTTATTCATTTGAAAAGCTATGTGGAATATCATTAATCAGTGTAATTTGTGTTGAGAGAAATACAGTTTGGGCAGAAAAACGGTAACATTTTCATAGTTATAACCAGCTTTGATATAGTGTGTACTGTAAACAGCACACTCTACTATTGGTCAGATAGATATTGTATATGAAGCTTGCATAGCGTACAGTTGTTGTATTTTTAAAATATGGAACAGCTTGCGATCAGTTTCTTAAATACACTTTCCAAAATAAACTTGTTATATTTGCATGTTGTACTATTTCGTCATCTTTCAATAAGGGAGTTAACTCTTTAAAAATCTTTTATGCTTGGCATAGATTTTTTAATCTTTTGCTTTATATCATAAATATTTTGTTTTTCTCTTTTGCACTTTTTGCAGTCTTTGTTCTTGGTAATTTGATAATTGCTTAAAAAAACTTCTGACCTATGATAAGAACATTAGTAATAATCCTATTACATTGTACTGTTTCATTCATAACTTTTCAAATATATAAACACACAAAGTTATACAAAATTTGTAAAATCACAGTAAGGTACTGTAATCAAATCTACAACAGTTCTTAAAGGAAAAACAGACACTGAAATCTGTTATGAATAGCAGTTCTGTATATAATGAATTTTTAGGATGACAAATTTCCAGGAATTTTACTGTTTGAAATAACAATAACAGTCATTTGATTCTATTGAATTTGAATTTACACAGAAAAGATAAAATCAAGTGTATAGTAAAAAAGAGTTATAAAATTAACGATGTAAAAAAGAAAAGAAAAAAAAAAGAAACAACCAAGCATAACAATGCAGAAATTTCATCAAAATATTTGTGCTGTCAGTTGAAACAAACAAACAAAATAAAAAAAAAAAAAATGAGAAGTTTTTCGGTTAAAGAGTTTGATAAATTTTTCTATTTGCAATCCAACTAAACCATATGTTTCACAGTAGATGCGTAAACTAGTTCCTGTATGGCATAGTGTAAAAACTAGTTCCAGTATGGCATAGTGTAAAAATTTTAAGGCCAAGAAGATTACATACTAGTTTAAGTTGTTACGATAAACATATGAGTTTGAATCTGTCTGAACCTCCATTTAATCATAAACATGGTCTTGATTATAATACTAATACCAGGTAATTCTGGGAAAATTGACAGAAAATAGTGGTAAATGCCAAACAAAAGAAAAACCATGTTTATTTCAAAGCTACAACAGGAAATACATGTATTTATATTTCCGTATTCTCTTACTGGTGAGAGAAGAACTGTGAATTATATTTATTTTCTGGTGAGAGAAGAACCATGAATTATGTTTATTTTCTTACAGAAACAACAGCCAGTTGGATATAAATGTACAACAGTAGCAGCCTGTAAATACTTGTGGCGATGTGCAGTAGAACAACAACTATTCTTCACGTAAGTAGAACTTAAATAGGCATGTCAAAAAGCATAGACGTTTCCTCAGTATCTCCTTTTACAAAACATCATTTTAGAACATTTTTACTTTGTAACTTGGTTTACTATGTGAGACAAGATAAAGCTTCTCATATTAAGGTCATTGTTTCAAACATTCAAAATGAGGTGGACCAGTTTCCTACAGGGCCATTCATACAAGTTGTATAACTGAACAATATCTGTTTATATGAAATGGAAAAAAATGTTCATTGTTATATAAGATTGCAATGTTTTATTGTTTTAATTTGATTTTGCAAAATCTGTTGTTTCATTAATGGTAATTTAAGAAATAATTTATTTCTGTCATATTTTATTGTTATTTACATATGGGTAGGCATTATATTCATGAATATTTAACCCCGAGCGATAGCGAGGGGTTAAATCTCATGAATATAATGCCTACCCATATGTAAATAACAATAAAATATGACAGAAATAAATTATTTCGATTCTAATAGGACATTACGGTAATTTTTATACTGGTAAATACGGTATAGATGTGTGATTATCAAGTGGCTGTTCCAACTTCCCAGAATCCAACGACTCAATGATGTATTGATTAACAGAGTTCTGGGGTCTATAGTAATTAATAATTTTGTAGTAACTGCCCTCATGTTCAACTTTAAGTCCAATTTTCAACGGCGTATTCCCTACAGCGGCCATTGCAGACGACAATTCTAATGTGCTTTTACGTGGGGGTATGCTGGAACAGCCACAACAATGTTGTGGAAAAGGTCACGGACATTGAAAATATCACATTTTAATATTACACATTTATGTTTTTAGCTTTAAGATTATAAGATTAGGCTTTTATTCGACGCTAACGCTTAAATTTTCATAAGAATATTGCTCAAATGAAAGTTATGTAGGAAATGTTGAATGGCATCATTGCGCAAGTGCTAACTATATTTTATTGTTGTTTACGTATAGTTTTATTTATATAGCGAATGCAGGGCGTCATATTAGAATATATATTTAAAAACACAAAACCATCATTAAAAAATTCTGAACATTGTATGTCATGATGGCTAATACAAAATATGATATCTTGTTTTTTCTAGATGTTACTTTGTTAAACTCAATATAGAGCATGACCTATAACTTATTGTGTATTTGTTTACAGCTTACAAGATTCTCACCATCCACCCAAACTAAGATCAGGTGGTAATATTTTCTCAAGGGGGTCCAAATTTAGATTTAGGTAAGTACTTTGTATCAATAAACTGATATGGTTATATCTTAATGTGAATCATATTACTCATGTTTCAGATTCATGATTCTCAAGTACAAAAATAGATTTTATTGAAGCATACGACAGCTGTGTTGTTTTTAAGTTTTTGTTTTAACAATTTCTCAGTGGCCATGGCTCATTGCTTTGTGAAACATCTCGCACATTTGTGCTATAATATCGACCTTAATTTATTAAACTTTTTTAATAATAAAACATGTTTTTGTAAAGAATAAGAATTAATTATCAGAAAATTACTTCATCTCAGATCTCCGTTCTGTGACTTTGTAAACAATATAAACAAAATAAAAACATTTCATTTAACAGATAAGCCAATTTCATCAATAAGTCAAAAGAAATATTTCACGCAGAACTTCTAAAAAATATTTCCAATTTTCAGTAGTTATTTCATGAATTATTTCTATTATTTCTACAAATTATGCAATTAGAATTTCATATTCCACCAAAAATAACAATCATTCCTTTGCTAATATTTCAGAAATCTTTTACAGTAAAACTTCTCCCTAAACATTTTCACTCAAAATTCTATATAAACTTTAAATTTATTGATATGCAAAAAAGATATCTATCAATTTTTCATCTTTTCAAACATTTAATAATATAATTTGCACAAAAAAGTGAACACATGTTACATTGTATTTCAATTTGTGATCAGATCAAAAGTTTTGTTTGTCGTAACTAATTGTAAGGGTCTATAGAATCAATCAACTAAATCCCTTGATAATGTAGTATATAAGAATTGGTATGAATATTATTTCCTGACACAAAATCCTGCACAGAATTCCAAGCAAGGAACCCGATAGATGTATTATTACTATTATTACGTACATTTGTCCTACTTTGTTGAAATAGTTGTGAAGAAATTATAATATTTTTTGTAGCGGTCGATGTCAGCAGGAAGCATATGTGGCTAGTGAGAAGATAGACAGAAGTGAACCAGAAATGGTCAGGTTAGTCAGAAATTGTCAGTTTGTAACTAGACAAATTTTAAAAATTGATTATGAATTGCTTACTTTGAAGTTGAGATGATTGCTGTGTATAGAATAGAGAATGGAAACGGGAAATGTGTCAAAGAGACAACAACCCAATCAAAGAGCAGAAAACAGCTCAAGGCTACAAATGGGTCTTCAATGCAGTGAGCTTCAGCTGGCCCCTAAACAATAATGTATACTAGTTCAGCAAAATGGACGGCACACTAAACTCTGAAACATAAAAACGAATCAAAATTCAAAAAATACACAAGACTAACAAAGCCTGGAGGTTCCTGACTTGAGACAGGCACAAAAATGCATGTTTTGTTTTAAATCGTCCCATAATTACATGTATTATTCTACAATGTATATAAATGACTTGTTTCATGTTTACTGAATTTGTAACTGAAATAGAAAATCATTTGTTTTACATAGACAGGATTGACATACATGACAATGTTATCTACAGGGGACACTTCATTGACAATAACTTAAATTCTTTTAAAAAGTCGATGTGGTCTCCATATTGGTGTTATTATTCAACAAAAGTCATCCGAAAATCTCAATACGTTGTTGCTTACAGAAAAGAAATCTAAAGTAGACAAACGACATCCGTTGATCTCATTGTTGCCATAGACAAATTTCTAGTTAGCTTTGATTCTTGATTTCATAATAAAAATATACTTGGTTCACAATCTTTATTGAAGTGTTTTATACTGACTGACTGTACTCAAATAGATTATTTCATTTCAAAAATAAGGAAATTTATTAATTCAACTTGACATGTCTTAGTCAGATTCACTGATGTTATAAATAAATGTTATTGAATTTACTTGTAGGACTTCATCCTTACCTAATTATGCCAGAAAAACAGACAACAGATCACTTCCAAAATTCAATACTCTAGGCCATTCTAATGCAATAAAGGAAGGTTTGTATCAATTCTTGTCAGGGGGATATTATGTCACTTATCCTGCTTTAGTTGTATCTTTTTTTTTTCTTTCTGTTCCTTCTGTCTTTGAAAGGCTTTTAAAGGAAGAAAGAAGCTATTGCTTTGGATATTTCTATCAGGGTTAAGCAGGTGATTTGGATTTTGGAAAAAAAGCTATTTTTCAGTTATTCATCATCATTCTGTCTCAAAAGTCGGTGTTACAGTTTATAGTATCATACATATTTCTCTCATTAGCTGCTGTCCTACCATTTCCATTTTAAGGTCATCATTTTTTTTTAATTTTTTTTTTTTGGGGGGGGGGGGGGGGGCTGGTTAACAGATCATCAAATAAAATTGCTTATTAAAAATTGCATAAACCTGTCACTATACTGTGACCTAGCTTTAAAATTAAAAAAAAAATTCTATAATTATACCCTTTCTTATCCTTGTGACTATTTATTTTTGTTGTTATTATCCCCATTTTTGTTATTATTATCCCCAAAATTAAATTCCTATAAAAGGCCTTTGCTCATTTCCCCCTTTGTATTTTTGTTTTACGCTGACAGTATCTTTAATTAATTTTACCAGTTAAAATGTATACAAATGTGTAATCATTTAATGTTAAAATTTGGTTAAATACCCATATATACAGCTGTTATCATTTCATTTTATTTCTTCAAATTATTCATGTCATCATCTTTATCATGAATGAAACTGTGGATTTATTTCTAATATTGTGAACTATATGTATAACATTGTGATATTTAAAAAAAACCACATCAAACACAATGAATGGTTCTAACATAGATAGTCTGCACACAAAATAAAAACAAATCCTAGATTTTCATTGAAACATTTTTTGTGGGTCAAGGGTCAAGTGATCTTTTCTCATTTCTCATCACTTGGCGTCCGTCGTCGTCCATTAACTTTTACAGAAATCTTCTTCTATGAAACTACTTTGCCAAATGGAACCAAACTTGGCCACAAGCATCATTAGGGTATCTAGTTTACAAAATACGTCCAGTGACCCCGCCTGTCAACCAACATGGCTGACATGGCTAAAAATAGCACATAGGGGTAAACTGCAGTTTTTGTCTTATATCTCAAAAACTAAAGCATTTAGAACAAAACTGACAGGGGTAAAAATATTCATCAGGTCAAGATCTACCTGCCATGAAATTTTTAAACAAATTGGTCAACCCTTGGGTTATTGCCCCTGAATTGTTAATTTTAAGGAAATTTTGCAGTTTTAGCTTATTATCTTGAATATTATTATAGATAAAGACAAGCTGTAAATAGCAAAAATGTTCAACAAAGTAAGATCTACAAATAAGTCAACATGACCAAGATCATTGATTGACCCTTTACAGGAGTTTTTGCCCTTTAAAGACGGCATCCAGCGTAAACTTTCCTTCTTTTAAAGATCTTCTCCTCTGAAACCACTGGCCCAGTTGAGACCAAACTTTAGTGGAATGGTCCTTGGGTGGCCCCCTTCCAAAAGTATGTCCAGATTCCCAGACTTCCAACCAACATGGCTGAAAATAGAAAAAGGGGGGGGGGGGAGGGTGAATTTTTAAAATCTTCTTCCATGAACAAGAACCAAAGTTGGCAGTAATGGTCCTTAGGAGGTTTTCTCTTTCAGAAATAAATCTGATGACCCGGACTGTTAACCAAGATGGCTTCCATAGCCGAACTTAGTTTAACATAGGACCCTATGGTAAATTCACTCAAAAATCTGCTAATCCAATTAGAACTAGACTTGGTATTAATGGTCCTTAGATGGTCCCCTTTCAGAATTTTGTCTGATGCCCAGACTGTCAACCAAGATGGCAAAAATCTTCTTGTCTGAAACCACTTCACATATTGGAGCCAGACTTGACAGCAATGGTCCTTAGGACGTCCTCTTCAGAATTATGTCCAATTTCGTGGACTGTGAACCAAGATGACAGCCACAGCCGAACTTAGTTTAACATAGGACCCTATGGGAGATTCACTGAAAAATCTTCTCGTTTGAAACTACTGAGCCAATTGGAACTAAACTTGGCAGCATTGGTCCTTAGATGGTCCTGTTTCAGAAATGTCAACCAAGATGGCCGCCATGGCCGAACTTAGTTAAATATAGGACCCTATTGGAAATTTCATTGAAAAATCCTCTTGACTGAAACCACTTAGCCAGTTGGAACAAAACTTAGCAGTAATGGTCCTTAGATGGTTCTCTTTTAGAAATATGTCCATTGACCTGGACGGTCAAACAAGTTGACTGCCACAGCTGAACTTAGTTTAACATAGAACCCTATAGAAAAAATAGCCAAATTGACTGCAACTCTTAAATTTTTAGTACTGCTCAAGGCGAGCGATACAAGCTCTTGAGAGCCTCTAGTTTGTCTGCGGGAAAGGAAAAAGTGGAAAAGTGGGTTAAAATGTTTAACCTATTTAAAAATAAATTTAATTTTTTGTCAGCAGACAGGAAAGGGAACAAATAACAAAAAAAAAAGAGATCTTGTTAAAAAGGAAGGGTTTAGGATGAGAGTCTAGGTAATGATATGATGTGGCCTAACAAATTTAGAATAGAAAACATTCCATTTCATTCATGACTATTGCATGGATTATTTTCTATCTCTAGCTAGAATTCTTTTTTTGCATGTGATATTTTATACAATATTGTAGATAAGAATAAGAAAAGATATCAAGGTGAGTTACAATGGAGTAGATATCATACACAGGGATAATATGTTCAAATTCTAATAAATCTGTTACAGTCATTATTTTGGTTGTAAATGATGGTCTGAATACATAATTTGGAAAATTTGTTAGGCATAATTTTGACAGGGGTCAGTCAATTTACTGTCTCAATGTACATAATTTTGAAGATACCACTAGTTTTATAATGAAATAGGTGTGCTAAGAACGTTTGTTTTGTTTTTACCAAATCACTCTCAGTTGAGACACTTTCATTTACAATATTTAAATATTTTGAGTCCAATAAATAATCTTTTTTCTGTACAAATCTTTCAAATGGGAATTAAATGTGAGGTTTACCAAGCATTTTTTCCGAGTCAGAAGTCTTAACTATCTTATTATTAATAAAAGCTGTTTTAAGCAAAGAAATTTATAGTCCATATTTATACAGGACAGATGTGACAATGATCAAAATAACATTTAGTTAAATGCAAACCTTTAACAGATAGAAATATCTTTTTATATTCCGTCAGAAAATATTGATATTTTCATTGTAGAAAGGCGTCAGAAAAGTAGGTTTAAACTCTGTAATTGTACATCTTACTTAATAGAAATCAAAACTCTGATCTGTATCTCTAAAAACTAAAAAAAAAAGAGATTAATATCTGTTATATACATGTATTAGTTTGAACATATTACTGTGCTGTAATGATAGAAATAAGAGTTGTAGCTTATACCTGCATAGAGCATACCTGTCGGCTTCAAATGAATGAAAAAGTTTGATCGTGGTTGCTAATTGATTTTTTATCACCAACTACTTGTAGTTGTAAACCTGTTTTAATATATATAGTAATTTTATTTCATTAAAGTTTTGCATTTTTTGAATTGGTGGCATTAATTCATGTTTTTAAAAATATTTGCCTGTTATTGTTTTTAGGTTAGAAAACTAAGCTTTCTTTGATAGTTTATAGACAGGTGTGACATGGCAGACTAACTAAAATTAGAGACTGTATCCACATAATTATAAGAATTAGGATAGTTTTCAGCTGCTTTGATCCACATAAGTTCTGAATAAATTTACAATTAATTAATTAAATTTTCTTTATCATTAATTATTTATTTATTTACAAAAAAAAAATGCAATTTTTTTTACCATGATCATGGATAGCAGTCTTAACTACAATTATACAAGAGAAAAATAGAATTTAAACAGCATTAATAAGTACAACAGGGATAAATCTGTTAGTCAGTATTTTTGTTGAAAGGAAAAATGTTTCCTTCAGCCAACTTGAGTTTCTCATCATTTTGCTGTGTATAGGAGACACAAATCTAATAATTTATAAGTATACACTCTGTAGCGCATGGTATCTTCAAACTTGAAATGATTTATAATCATGATTTTCTGTAAATTATTTTTTATCTATTCAATATCTGATTTTATCCTATTATTTTTGTCTATGAAAAAAGTATTAAAACTTTCTAGAATAGTTTAGAAATGCAAATATTTAAACCATGACAGTAGCATATCTCACCATGATTTACATGTATGTAGACATTCTGTTTAAACCATGACAGTGGCATATCTCACCATGATTTGGAAATATTTAAACCATGACAGTGGCATATCTCACCATGATTTGGAAAAATTTAAACCATGACAGTGGCATATCTCACCATGATTTGGAAAATAAATTCTAATCTTTTTTAAATTTTGATATCATTCTATGTGATTGTAACAGACAATTTGTAATGGGAAATATTACATTGCTGATGTCAAGAAATGTCTTAAGTACTTTTTAGTGTTGTTTAATTCTACATTTCTCCTATGAGCACGATTAACAATGTATATGTACTATGACACAGTAATCAACACCATATAATTCACTTTCAGTATACATTTAAGGTGAAGGACTGTTTTAAATAAATTTCATATCTACTCTAAATTAATGACTTAAAATGAATTCTTGTTGGATAACTTTCATAAAACACCTGAATAGGTGATTGATTAATACATGTATTAGTAACTAAAGTGACATTGTCTGTCTCTCATGCTGTGTGGCAGCTGTAGAAAGTTTCCTTGTGTTTAAGCTGTATATGTTTTTATAGTTATAGTGTATTTACTGATAAATGTCACATGTATACAGCATCATTTTCTCTTTTAGCCTGAAAATTTATCTTTAATCGTGTACAGCATAATTTGCGTATTCTTTATTGCTAAGCTATCTGATATATATCTTGATGTACTCTTTAATTGCACATTTTGATAGTTTTGGACAGAGTATGACATTATTTGTTAGGTTTTTTTGCTTTTTAATGTGTTTACTTTGTTGATATACTTTTCACCTGTGTCCTTCAGTAGCACATGTGATGAGATCAACGGAGTACAGCTTAAAACTAGTGTTAGAAGTGATCTTAAATTTGCTGTGAAGTGTGGGATTTTTCTCAGAATCATTAAAGATGCTGTTTCTTTTGCATGAATTTTTGTCACATGCATGTAGACATTCTGTTTCCACCTTATCTTTTTTTGGTAGGTTTATTAGCTCACCTGACCCAAAGGGTCAAGTGAGCTATTCTCATCACTTGGCATCAGTCGCCCATAACTTTTACAAAAATCTTCTCCTCTGAAACTACTGGGCCAAATAGAACCGAACTTTGCCACAAGCATCATTAGGGTATCTCGTTTAAAAAATGTGTCCGATGACCCCACCTATCAACCAACATGGCCGACATGGCTAAAAATAGAACACAGGGGGTAAAACTGCAGTTTTTATATCTCAAAAACTAAAGCATTTAGAGTAAAACGGACAGGAATAAAAATGTTCATCAGGTCAAGATCTACATGCTATGAAATTTTCAGATGAATCGGTCAACCCTTTTGTTGGGTTATTGCCCCTGAATTGTTAATTTTAAGGAAATTTTACAGTTTTAGCTTATTATCTTGAATATTATTATAGATAAAGACAAACTGTAATCAGCAGAAATGTTCATTAAAATAAGATCTACAAATAGCATAACATGACTGAAATCATTGATTGACCCCTTATAGGAGTTTTTGCCCTTTAAAGACGGCGTCCGGTGTAAACTTTCCTTTAAAAATCTCTTCTCTGAAACCACTGGACCAATTGGATTCAACTTTGGTGGAATGGTCCTTGGGTGGCCCCCTTTCACATTTATATCTGGCATCCCCGACTTCCAACCAACATGGCTGCTGTTACTAAAAATAGAAAAAAGTGGAGATGAATTTCAAAAATCTTCTTTTATGAAACTGCAAGGCCAATTGGAATCAAATTTGACAGAAATGGTCCTTAGGAGGTTCTCTTTCAGAATTAAGTCCGATGACCCGGACTTTTAACCAAGATGAACACCACAGCCGAACTTAGTTTAACATAGGTCCCTATGGGAAAATTAATTGAAAAATCGTCTTGTCTGAAACCACTTGACCAATTGGAACCAGACTTGGCAGCAGTGTTCCTTAGATGGTCCTCTTTCAGAAATGTGTCCTATGACCCGGACTTTCAACCAAGATGGCCGCCACGATAGAATTTAGTTTAACATGGCACCCTATGGGAAATTCACTCAATAATCTTTATTGTCTGAAACCACTAAGCCAATTAGAACTAGACTTGGTAGCAATGGTCCTTAGATGGTCCTCTTTCAGAATTGTGTGTGATGACCCAGACTGTCAACCAAGATGGCCACCACAACACAACCAGACTTGGCAGCAATGGTCCTTTTTCAGAAATGTGTCCGATTTCGTGGACTTTGAACCAAGGTGGCCGCAACAGATGAACTTAGTTTAACATAGGACCTTGTTTGAAATTAACTAAAAAATCTTCTCATCTGAAACTACTGAGCCAATTAAAACTAAATTTGGCAGCATTGGTCCTTAGATGGTCGTCTTTTAGAATTTTGTCCAATCACCCAGACTGTCAACCAAGATGGCCGCCACAGCCGAACTAAGTTTAATATAGGATCCTATAGAAAAACTAGCCAAATTGTCTGAACACTTAACTTCTTAGTCCTGCTCAAGGTGAAATGTTAAATCCAGCAATACAGGCTCTAGAGAACATCTAGTTTGTAATTCATGGGAATGTTTGAAACATACTTAGCAGCAATGATCGTTAGATGTGTCCGATGAACTGGACGATAAACCAAAATGGCCACCACAGCCGAACATAGTTTAACATTGGACTCTTATGGAAAATTTCATTAAAAAATCTTCTTGTTTGAAACTACTGAGCCAATTTGAACCAGACTTGACAGCAATGGTCCTTAGATGGTCCTCTGTCAGAAGTACGTCCAATGACCTAGAATGTCAACCAAGATGGCCGCCACAGCCAAACTTAGTTTTACATGGGCACCTTTGGGAAAATTCATTAAAAAAACTTCTTGTCTGAAACCACTTGGCCAATTGGAACCAAACTTGACATAAATGGTTCATATGTGGTCCTCTTTCAGAAATGTGTCCGTTGACCCAGAATGTCAACAAAAATGGCTGCCACAGCTGAACATAGTTTAACATTGGACCCTATGGGAAAATTCATTAAAAAAAACATCTTGTCTGAAACTACTGAGCCAATTGGAACCAAAGTTGGCAGCAGTGGTCATTAGATGGTCCCCTTTCAGACCTGGCCTGTCAATCAACATGGTCACCAAAGCTGAACTTAGTTTAACATAGGACCCTTTGGGAAAATTTAATTTGCAGATCATCATACCTTAAACTTGACCATCTGGAACCAGACAAATGACAGCAATGGTCCTCTTTCAGAATTGTGTTTGATAACCTTGAATGTCAACTTAGACGGCCAACCCACTCTAACTTTGTTTAACATTGTACCTATGGGAAAACCAGCCAAGATAGCCGCTACACTTAAATTTTCAGTCCTGCTGAAGGTGGACAAGTTCATTCCAGGTGTGCGATAGAGGCTCTTGAGCTAGTTTAAGCCCATATCTGGCAAAGATAAATGGGACTTTAGGTTTATACTCGTCTTACAATCTGCATTTAGTTAAGTTTTCTGCATTTTTTCAAAACAACTGATGATATTGTTTTGATTTTTGGTATGTAAAAAATTATGAGAGCTTACAGTTTAAATTCAAATTTTGCTCCTTGTGAATGATTTTTAGAAGAATTATGGTCCTTGGCCTGGCAAAAATTGCATAACCATGTCAGTTTTCTTTTCTTTTTATACGACCGCAAAATTTGCGGTCGTATATTGGTATGACGTTGGCGTCGTCGTCGTCATCTGAAGACATTTGGTTTTCGCACTATAACTTTAGTATAAGTTAATAGAAATCTATGAAATTTAAACACAAGGTTTATGACCACAAAAGGAAGGTTGGGATTGATTTTGGGAGTTTTGGTCCCAACAGTTGAAGAATTAGGGTCCAAAAAAGGACCCAATAAGCATTTTTCTTGGTTTTCGCGCAATAACTGTAGGATAAGTAAATAGAAATCTATGAAATTTTAACACAAGGTTTATGACCACAAAAGGAAGGTTGGGAGTTTTGGTCCCAACAGTTTAGGAATTAGGGGCTAAAAATGGGCCCAAATAAGCATTTTTCTTGGTTTTTGCACAATAACTTTAGTATAAGTAAATAGAAATCTATGAAATTTAAACACAAGGTTTATGACCACAAAAGGAAGGTTGGGATTGATTTTGGGAGTTTTGGTCCCAACAGTTTAGGAATTAGGTGCCAAAAGGGTCCAAAATTAAACTTTGTTTGATTTCATCGAAAATTGAACTATTGGGGTTCTTTGATATGCCGAATCTAACCGTGTATTTAGATTCTTAATTTTTGGTCCCGTTTTCAAATTGGTCTACATTAAGGTCCAAAGGGTCCAAAAATAAACTTAGTTTGATTTTAACAAAAATTGAATTCTTGGGGTTCTTTGATATGCTGAATCTAAACATGTACTTAGTTTTTTTTATTATGGGCCCAGTTTTCAAGTTGGTCCAAATCAGGGTCCAAAATTAAACTTTGTTTGATCCATGACTATGATGTCATTTTCTATTTTAATACATTTATGGTGTATTTAAATGGGCTGTTATGGTTACAAAGTATAAAGAAATGGGGGGGGGGGATTTGAAAACAAAATGTAGGGGGGGTAAATGAGAAATTGGGGAGGGGGCAATTTTTTTCTCATTTCATATTTCATAAAGTAAAAAGAAAATTTCAAATTTTTTTTAGCAAAAAAAGGTCAGCGGGGGGGGGGGGGGGGGGGGTTACAATAAATTTTATTTTATTTTTTTTATTTTTTTTTTTTGGGAGGGGAAGTCAATGTGCAACTTCATAGTGTATTGCACAAAAGCTAAAAAGGGGTAAATTATTTTTTTTTTTTTGGGGGGGGGGCAATTCTCCACAGCATATTGTATTGCACAAGAAGCAAAAAATTGAATATAAATTCAAATCATATGACCAATTCTAAGTTCTTTGATTTCAGTTATTCTGTGTCAGAAACCTATTATGTGTCAAATATTTAATTACAATCCAAGTTCAGACCTGTATCAAGTGCGAATATTGTGTCCATTTTTGCCCCAATTGTTCAGGGTTGGAGCTCTGCGGTCGTATCCAGCTGTGCTCAGCGAAGCAATTTATTTCTTTTTTTATCAAAAAAGAATTATGATAATGATTATGTTTGTGTTTTAAATGTTATTATATTGAGAGATCAAGGTATATCTTATTGGGGTGCAATTACTTTTGGGAAATGTTTCATCCTTGGATTTCTGTAGTTGTGAAATTTTTCGGGCTGGTAAGGGACATTGTATTTCAAATGCAGTACACTCAGGATGCTTGTTTTGCATGAAAATGCTAAACATAATTCTTAAATTCTTGTATATTATAATGGTATGTCTCAGCTGTTGTTTGCAGCTTTCCAAGGTATGTATTTAATATTATGCTCTGAAATTCTGGTGCATTTTATAAAATAGATATGCAATTTCAGGGAAAAGTAGGTATACAGCATTCTCTGATCAGTGGAATTTATCTTGTAAATACATTAAGCAACTTCAGATAACAGCTTCAGGGATATTTGAACATAATTTTATTTAGCATTCTATCTTTTACAGAAACAGCTATAGATACTGTTGTGGACACCAGGGAAGAAGGAAGTCCAGTGGCCAAAGTGGCACCAAGTCCTGTCATTGTGGCACCAATGGCAGCACAAGAGGACAGCTCCCTTGATGAGGTCATCGAGCATGAAACAGTGACCAGTGTTGAAGCAGCAGCTCCGAAGAAAATGAATGGCAACATCCCAGCCTTAGAAACATCAATAGATGCATTACCAGATTATGAACCAGAACAAACAATATTAGAGGACTCTATCCAGAAGGTGACAACGTACGATGAATCGTATGACACTGAGGAGGATGTGTCGAAGACAAGCCTAGAGGACCAGATTAAAGATCTAGAGGAGTACATTACACGAAAAGATAGCGAACCAATGCAACCAAACCATGTTGGTTCTACAAAAGAGGAACCAATTGTAGAACAGACTGTGGAACCAGTCAAGGCAAATCGTAACCAGTCAGCTCAGCCTTCACAAAAAGAGAATGATACAGCACCCATTACAGCTCGACCAGCCGCTGATAAAGTAATTGAAGAAAAGTCACAAGGAGTTGGTTGCTGTAAAATTTTATTTTTCACATTTTTCTTCATTTTTGTGACTCTAACTGTTACAATGATAGTTATATTAAACTCAAATATTCAACACCCATGGCTTACCGAGCTTCGTCATCGTATGGAATTTATTGATCCAGTGAGAGACTATATTACTCACAAAGTGAGAGGTATTTTTAAAAAGTCATAAATAAAAGAACATTGTTTCGTGGTTGAGGGAGTTTTTTTTTCACATTATATTTGTCGAAGGAAGAAGGTGCCTAATAGTCTTTGCTTTATTTTATATAAAAGTAAACATGCAAGAACAAATATCATTTATATATATTTTTTGTTATTTTCATTTATGAAAATATAAGGAAAGATCTGACCTATTTCATCAAGTCATGACCATAAATTACATTTACTTATTTTAATTCACAATTATAAGTAGAAAAAAATTAATTGTGTAAAACGTTTTGTAAAAGGCCAAATATTGTTAAATTTGTCTTTTTATTAAAAATTGAAGGCTACATGTACTTTATTTCTTATAAAAACCTTTTCTGTACAATTATGGAATAAAACAATTAAATTGTTTTAATAGTTTGGTCATCACAAATAATGTTTTTCATGGAAATATTGAGCAAGAAATTTTGATATGTTAAGTTTAGAATTTTTTTTCAATAGTTCCGTTCTTTCTCATTTTTCGGAAAAATTTTATTGGTATTGTAAAGAACAAAAATTTATAGGTAAATTTTCATTGTTTCTGTAGAAATGTATTTTACTTTGTAAACATAGAATGTATTGTAATGGCCTACATGGCATATTAGAGATTTTTTATTTGTACTAAGTAATGGTTGTATTTGACACTGTATTGCATCTGATTGTATCATTATCAGAGAGATATGTATGTAACCATGCTATACCTCATATAACAATAATCCTGGCATCCAGAATGACTCAAAAGCCATCTTTTCATCTCGTTAATCTTTTTGTTGTAATTTCTAGGCTGTTAAACTTGAAAAATTGAAATTGCCTATCTCTAAAACTTTAAATTCAGTCACAAAAATTTCTTCGTAGAGCATCCCTTATAGATTCTAGTTTATATAATTACTTTCACATCAAGTCAAGAAGACACACTGCTGTCTACATGTTTTAAGAAAACATCTTGGAGAAATTCAGTTATTTTTATTTTATTATTTTTATTGGTGAATTTTACACACATTTTGGTGTAAGTAGTTATATTTCAATACAGGAATTTCCATCAAAACAATTTTAGCTTAATACAGCAGGAATAAAAAAAAAAGTACCTCAAATTGACTTCAAAGATGTGGTATTTTAATGTTGATATGCAAAACTGTCAATCTTTTATCTGTTTTGATATAAACATGTTGCGTAGAGTTTTATATATGCTACTGTGTTATCTCATGGGTTATTGTCTTAAGGACATATACCCCTTATCCTTACATTTTCAGTGGATGTTATAGCAAGATTGGCTGCTTGGCAAAAAACTACTCCCGAACAGTAGCCATTAGTATTTGTGACTGGACAGATTTCTATTCAATTAACATATACCTATTATGTAAAGAAATAATATGTCCGTATTACTATTAATAATTTTTTAATATGCTAGCCATATGTAATTCCATCCAAAAGAAAATTTAGATTATCTTACATTTTTACTATGGAAAATTATAAAAATACAAACTGCCGTACAAATATAATTCACAGACCCACAATTTATAAATTAATGCCAGAACTTAAAAACTTAAAAACGTGCAATTGTACTATACATATCAGCTTTGGTATTTTATTTGCTGTATATTTAAACAAGCTTGATATGATTTTTTTATAGAACAGTGTATTTTTAATGATTTATATTTGTTGTGCATTTATATCTGTTAAGGTTGCAATAATGTATTTATAAAAATGGTGTCTATAAATTTGTTATTCTATTTATACATACAACAAAATATTTTTATGGAGAAAAAGTTCTAATTGTTGGCATTATAAATGATACAGGTTTATATTGAAGTTTCAGCATAGTAAATACTTCAGTCTGTCTAAGTGTCCTCTCTGAACAATTTTCAACATTAACACTGATGCAGAAACATGGAGGGATGATAATACCACTTTTTTGCCCCTGAAAACTGACAAATTACTAAGTCTACATGTATCAACATAACATTTTAAAGAAGAATTTGAACTCTTATGAAAACCTTTACTTCTATCTTGTCCTATAACTGTTCCAATTGTTTTTTGCTATATGAGGTATTTTTAGCAAAATGTTGAAAATTGCAACAAATCTATACAATGATTAATTCCTGCATTCCATATTAAATGTGAGCTAGAATGAGTACCAAAAACATATTTCACTGTAATACTTATACAATACCTTAAATGTGTAAATATTTTTTTGTACTTTCTTTGTCTCGCATATTTCTACTGACAGCATTAACAAAATTGTGTGATTTAGGCATTTCATTGAAAAAGGGGACTCCGGACATGTGCATGCTGTCACTCGGCTGTGACATCATTAACTAAAAATATAAGTTATATGCAATATTTAATCAAAGTACTTTTAAATTCACAAAATTCCTATTATAGGGAACAAACAAGTGGTATTATTTTACCTCCTCCTTGCAAGTGGACATTTAGTGGTTTGATGTTAATGTATTCTTATTTTTAATGTTTTAGTTCCCTTAGTTTGTAAATTGCTTATTTAAGTTTTATTTTGGTTTGCCGAGTTATTTCTGAGCACCTTTGCTCTGATCTACTGTTTCTATAACAAATCATACAGTTTTATAAGTAATTATCATTGTATGAATTGGTACAGATATTTTGAATATCATTTTTTCGTCACTGTTATTTTGTCTTCATTTTGTTGCTGACTTTCTTTGTTTACTCTGCTTTGCTAAAATTCATGTTCATTCATTTATTTAGGAAAACATTACAAGAAAATTGCTGTTTTCTTTCACTAATGTTTAGATAATTGGTCACAATATTTCTTTAAATGATTTTTTTTGTGTAATTATTCTAATTCTTTGAAATTAAAGCCAAACTTTTAATAAATCAATGGAATGTTTATATTCAGATTCATGTGGTGGTTATTTTTTTTAAACCTCTGAAAAGTAACCACAAGAATTGTGTAGTCTTTATAGTTTCTGAATTGTTTTTTAAATTTTAAATATAAATTAAAGTACTGTTTATTTTAACCAGTTGAGATATGTTTTATAGAAGTAACAGTATCAACAGATGAAGACAAAATATTATAACATATAAAAGGCAACAAAACATATTCAAATTTAACAGTAGATCTGGCTTTGGCAGGCAATCTACCAAAAAATACAGTCAAACTTGTGTACAGAGGGACCATAAAAATGTGCCTTGTACAGAGGTTAAATTGTACAGGATTTGTTTATGATAGGATTTTATAATAAAGTCCTTTATTGGCAGATATTCACTCAATAAGGATGCCCTTTATAGGCAGTGATTTCCTTTATAGAGGTGTCCTTTATAGGCAGATATTCACTCAATAAGGATGCCCTTTATAGGCAGTGATTTCCTTTATAGAGGTGTCCTTTATTGGCAGATATTCTCTCAATAAGGATGCCCTTTATAGGCTGTGATTTCCTCTATAGAGGTGTCCTTTATAGGCAGATTTTCACTCAATAAGGATGCCCTTTATAGGCAGTGATTTCCTTTATAGAGTTGTCCTTTATAGGCAGTGATCCCCTTTACCGAGGTGTTCTTTATAGGCTGTGATTTACTTTATATAGGTGTTCTCAACAGGGATTGATTCCCTTTATAGAGGTGTCCTTTACAGGCAGTGATTTCCTTTACAGAGGTGTCCTTTACAGGCAGTGATTCCCTTTATAGAGGTGTCCTTTACAGGCAGTGTTTCCCTTTATAGAGGTGTCCTTTACAGGCAGTCTTTTCCTGTATACATGTGGAGGTGTCCTTTACCGGCAGTGATTCCCTTTATAGAGGTGTCCTTTAGAGGCAGTAATTCCCTTTATAGAGGTGTCCTTTACAGGCAGTAATTCCCTTTATAGGAAATTAATATGTTTTAAGAGGTGTCCTTTACAGGCAGTGATTCCCTTTATACAGGTGTCCTTTACAGGCAGTGATTCTCTTTATTGAGGTGTCCTAACTTAAAAGAGTTGGGTACTGTTTCACTAAAAGGTGTAAGAGTTTTCACTGATCGTTAATCCTTTTTAATATACACAAGTTACAACTGATCGTAACTCTTACAACCTTTAGTGAAACAGTACCCAGCCCTTCGGAGCAGGTTTGACTGTATTTAGAATCAAACTACATGTATAAACATGTCATTATCATTCATTTAAGATTTAAACATTATGCTCAATCACCAGGAAGGTATTTTTGGTAAATTACTTGAAAAATTTTAAAGGACAAAGTTATTTAAAATTATTTAAAAAAGAAAAAAACATGCAGTTTCAAATTTTACAAGATAACCTTTATTGTAATATTGATATGTTAGACTGTGTTGGACGTAAATATAATACTTAGAATCATTCAATTTCTTCATGCTGGTGATTTGACCATATTGGCTATTGGTCCATGCTGCTAGGGAATGTTTTTCATGGTTGTTTACCTGCTATTGGGTGTTAAGACATTGTAAGATAGTTGCACCTTATAGTTTATGTTATTAATTTTTGTTGCTAATTTCTGCTTTTTCCTTTTAATTGATAATTTTGTTGCCTTCTTCCTAGTCGAGAATTCCCAAATGTATTTTTATATGTTTTAAGATTTTAAAAGACTTAGGTATACTCCCTCAGAGTACTCATTTTGATTCTTACTTCTTATATGAACAAAGTCATGCTTGACACAAGTTTTCTTGTTATTATTCAGTTTTTTTCCTTTAAATAGTTTTTTTTTTAAATGAGAAAAATTAAAATCATCTGAAATTTCAAAAAATTGGTATCATATCGGAGAGTTGAAGAGTTGTACAAATACTAAAAACATAACATGGATACATTAATTAAAATTTTACGGACAGAAAGGGTCTAGTTATTGTACAGAACTAGTACTTGTACTATGTGTTGGTGTATTTTTATGTTAGAATATATTGATAAAATATTGAGCAATGAAAAATGCATGATATTGTAGATACATATGTCTCACTAGGATCTTTTTCTGTACATGTGGATTGTGCTTTTTTCCAAAGAATTCAGAGTTTGTCAACAGGTAGAGAGCTTCAGTGTTTTCTGAAAGTTTCACAGGAATTTATGACTTGCGGGTTAAATTTGGGAAATTTGGTATTTTCAAAATAACATGACTCAGGAGGAAATGTTTTAATTAATTTTTGGGACTCTTATTTTCAATGTTTCTGGAATTTTGGACGAGAACTACTCGTACTGCCCGTCATACACTTTTTAAAAGTATTTTGACAAGATGTGTCTTATTCTTAATGTTTTGTTTGCTAGCTGAAGGTCCTATGTGACGATATAAATATATTTTGGCTTTTTATGTGATCTTAAGAACTTCAGATTAATGCAGTAAGTTTTATTATTCCGCTAAAAGTAAAGTGTAATGTTAAAAAATACACATGAATTTTGTATTTATTTTACTGATGATGTAAACATTGCATGTATACGTGTGTAAATGTTACATGTATATGTGTGTAAACGTTACATGTATATGTTAAAATTGAAGCACTCATTATGGAACATAAGGATTTGTTAAATTTTATATTTTGGTTTTTTTTTTTCACCAGATAAATCAGGGTTTTGATTGGAATTGTTCACAGATTTGATTATTATTGGAAATTATGTGATGTTTCATCCTTTCTAAAAATTACACGTGTAGAAAAGTCTTTTAGATTGGCAAAATGTTCTATGATTTCATCCCATATCTTTAGTATTATAAAATTAATACAAACTTCGATTTCTTCATCTCAAGTATGTATTTTTATGAACAGAAGAACATTTTTTTTATATCATGTTCAGGTGAAATTGAAAAAAAAAAGGGAAAGTACTTCTGTCCGGGCACTTTTGATACTAGATGTAGACTATTAAAGCTGAAATACGGCACTAGAGGGCATTGTAATATCCCCCGTGGATAAACATGGGGATTGATGAAGCATTTGCAGTATTTAATATTTTAATGACAGACACAATTCGTGCATTGTATTTCTTGGTTCTTATATTAATAGAGGTATTTTTACAAATTGTTAAATTTGTTTCCTAGTGGATCAAATTAGAACAATTCATAATTGTCAATTAAAAGAGATAAAACTGTAGATAAATTTAAAAATTTAAGCTTTTAATTGTATTGGATTCAGACATGACACAATTTTACTCAATTTACATTTGTATTTTAATGTACATGTAAAACTAGGTTGTATATTGATTATATGGTCTGTCCAGAAACAGTGTACACATATTGGTCTTATTGGTCTTATTTTAAAAAATAAACTCAGAAATTGTCATCAACTATTAATACATATTCATATCTTTACTGCATAACATACATGTATTAAAGCAAATGCTGAAAAAAAATCTATTTAAAAAATAAACTGTTAAAAGTATGGAGAGTGTCTCATCTTTATATGTGCCATGGATTTTCAAAATATCAGAATTGAGATTAATCATAAGAAAACCACAAATAATAAAAGAAAACTGAATTAATACCAACATAACAATTACTATCACACCATACATGAAATATCATCACATATATGATCCCTTTGCCAAGTAATAACCTTTCTGAATTGCTAGTAATCACAAGACTTATGATATTCAGATTCAGATAATAAAAAATTTATACAAGCCTTCTATAAAACAGTAATTATTTAAAAAATCAGCAATATTTTTTTATTCTATATTTTTAATTTCTCAACTGAAATACATCATAAAGTAATGCACAAATAAAAAAAATGCAGTCACTATGTTGTAGAGGAGAGTTTTCATGCAAAAATCCACATTAACAAATCAATCTATTGGATATGAAAACAATGTATTTTTAGTATGAAAAAATACAGGCATTGGATCATTGAGACAACATTTTTTGAACATCATATAACAGAAATTTACATACTAGTGTTTTCGTCTTGTTTATGTCAGAAAATCAATTTAATGATGACAATGCAGTAGATGTCAGCTGATAGATATTTACCTGCTCAGTCTGATAAATGTTTTTTTGTGTGTAGTCATTTTGTTTTAGTTTTGTTGTAGCCTTTTTGTCTGTGATAGAAAAGTTAATCTTGTCACTATGGAATTGTGTTGTTTAATTTACATATAACCGGTAAAATCTATTACAAAACAGACAAAACAGAGACTATTCATACCCAGAAATAGGTAATATTGTTGCTGCAGAATGGCACAGATCACATTTATTTATTATTTAAAGTTTTCAGACATGTTGTTTGATTTTCTCCAAAATACATGTAGTTAGGTATTTTCGTTGATAAAATGTGACACACAAAACAGCCAGATTTTTGACAGAATGAAGCTGTAGTATTCTAAGATGCTTTAATAAAAAAAAATTCTAGGTTTGTAGCTGTAGTTGAACAAAGGAAAAAACATTCAATTCAGATGAATACATGAGGGATTAAAATTCTCAATGTAAATTAAGTTTTGACATTCTTCAAACGAAAAAAATATATAAGTGGACCAACACCTGAAGTGGTGATTGTGCGGTAGGGTAAAAAAGAGTGAATACCGCTAGGTATTCACAGTCATCTTGAAAAAAATGAATATGTCGACAATAAAGACAACACTCAAGTTTTCATATGTAATATTGTCCTGAAGACGCCACGCTTGTTGGCAAAACATGTCGACCAAATAAACAGATACTTTGCAGTAAAAACTTGAGTGTTGTCTTTATTGTCGACACATTCTTCAAACGAAGTCAGAAATCTAAAAATGTGATTATGACGGTATCCTGTTCAAAATTATTGTATTTTGATGCATGTTGAATCAAATTTACAACTTTATATTTGATCCATCATACCGACAGTCTAGCTTTTGTGGTTTTTGCGTGTTGTGGGGGATATAGAAATGCTGGTGTCCGTCTGTTCGTTTGTCCATTCATCACATTGATGTTGTCGGCGCTCTCAATTCTACATTTCTCAATGGATTTTAACCAAATTTATGAGAAAGGTGTATACCTTGATTAAGTTCAAAAACGAACGCTGTTGGATAATTTTTGTGGGAGTTAATGCCCTTGACTTAGTTTTTTCCTATCAACTTCTTAACTCTCGCAATTCTACATTTCTTGATGGATTTTAACCAAAATTATATGAAAATGTATAAGGACTATACCTGAAAACAAACACTCTCAGTTAATTTTTGCAAGATATGCTGTCCTTGACTTAGTTTTTTTCCCCATCAACTTTTATTTGCATTTGATGGATTATTAGCTCACCTAGCCTAAAAGGCCAGGTGAGCTATTCTCATCACTTTGTGTCCGTAGTAGTATGTCGTCGTTGTATGTTGTCGTCGTAAACTTTTCACATTTTCATCAACTCCTCGGAAACAACTAAGCCAATTTAAACCAAACTTTAGTGGGACGGTCCCCTTTAAAAATTGTGTTGGGTTTTTTGGTTTTCCCGAGTGCCATCTAATATAGCCGCCATTGTCAGACACAGTTTAACCTTGGACCCTATGGGAATTTTAACATTTTCATTATCTTCTCTGAGACTATAAGGCCAATTTGAACTGAACTTTGGTGGAATGGTCCTTGGGTGGCCCTTTTAAAAATGTGTGTTCGGTTTCCCCGATAGCCATCCAACATGGCTATAATTGTCCGGACTTAGTTTAACATTGAGCCTATGGGAATTTTTCGTCAACTCCTCTGAAACTACTGAGCCAATTTGAACCAAACTTTGGTTGAATGGTCCTTGGATGGCCCCTTTCCAAAAATATGTCCAGCATCCAAGACTTCCAACCGACATACATGTAGCTGCTGTTACTAAAAATTCGTAAGGGTTCCGCGGAACCCAGTGTCTCGCCTACTTTTGATGTTGTCTATATTTTCAGTGTGATAGGTGAATGCAAACTTAATAAAAATAATAAAGTTATTAAAATTTTTAAAAACTTTCACAACATAGTGAATGCAATGTTAAGTCCATTTATACGTAAAAAACTGAAAAACAGAAATAAATATTTTACAAAATTTTCTCCTGGATACAATCTTTATATCATAAACAAGCTTCTGTCCAAATTTGGTAAAATTCCTGGATAGTTTAAGAAAGTTATTAAAATTTTAAAAACTTTAACCACAGAGTGAATGTAATGTTTCCTGGCAGAAAAACTAAGTCCATTTATAAGTAAAATACGGAAAAATTTTTTTTTTTTTACTAAATTTACTTCTGGATACTATATTATGATCATAAACAAGCTTCTGTCCAAGTTTGGTACAAATCCAGGATAGTTTAAGAAAGTTATTAAAATTTTGAAAACTTTAACCACAGAATGAATGTAATGTTTCCTGGCAGAAAAACTAAGTCCATTTATAAGTAATATACAGAAAAACCGGAATTTTTATTTTACAAAATTTACTTCTGGATACTATCTTATGATCATAAACAAGCTTCTGTCCAAGTTTGGTACAAATCCAGGATATTTTAAGAAAGTTATTAAAATTTTAAAAACTTTAACCACAGAGTGAATGTAATGTTTCCTGGCAGAAAAACTAAGTCCATTTATAAGTAAAATACCGAAAAACTGGAATTTTTTTTTTACAAAATTTCCTTCTGGATACTATCTTATGATCATAAACAAGCCTCTGTCCAAGTTTGGTAGAAATCCAGCATAGTTTAAGAAAGTTATTAAAATTTCAAAAACTTTAACCACAGGGTGAATATTTGTGGACGCCGCCGCCGCCGCCGACGACGACGGAATGTAGGATCGCTATGTCTCGCTTTTTCGACAAAAGTCGAAGGCTCGACAAAAATAGAAAAAGGGGGCGATGAATTTAAAAAATCTTCTAGGAAACTATGTGAGGCAAGTTGGAACCAAACTTGGCAGTAATGATTCTAAGAGGTTCTCTTTCAGAAGTATGTCCGATGACCCGGACTGTTAACCAAGATGGCTGACAGCCTAACCTAGTTAAACATTAAGCCCTATGGGAAAATTCATTGAAAAAATCGTCTTGTCTGAAACCACTTGACCAATTGGAACCAGACTTTGCAGCAATGTTATTTATGTGGTCCTCTTTCGGAATTGTGTCCGATTTTGTGGACTGTGAACCAAGATGGCCGACACAGCCAAACTTAGTTTAACATAAGGACGTTATGAGAAATTCACTCAAAATCTTCTTGTCTGAAACCACTAAGCCAATTACAACTAGACTTGGTAGCAATGGTCCTTAGATGGTCCTCTTTTAGAATTGTGTCCGATCACCCAAATTGTCAATCAAGATGGCTGAATTTAATTTAATATAGGACCCTATGGGAAAATTCATTTGAAACCACTTAGGCAGTTGGAACAAGACTTAGCAGTAATTGTCCTTAGATTTTTCTCTTTGAGAAATGTGTTGATTGACCTGGACTGTCAACCAAGATGACTGCCACAGCCGAACTTAGTTTAACATAGAACCCTATATAAAAACCAGCCAAATTGACTGCAACATTTAATTTTTAGTCCTGTTCAAGGTGAAAAGTAGGCTCTTTTGAGCCTCTAGTTAAATTTTGTTAGTGCTTTCAATTCTACATTTCTCGATTGATTTAAACCAAATTTATATTGAAGGTGTAAAGTAATAAACGCAAGTAAATAAACTTATTTTAACACGATATGTAGGGCTTGATATTCGTGTTGTATCCATGCATTCTTATTTACAATATAGATAGCATTCCTATACTGCTTTTCATATTGCCAATAGAGGAGGGGGCAGCAACGACGTCATTGTAAATTTTAAAAAAAATCTTAATAACTTTGCACACAATACCTACACTTAAGATATTTGGTCCATAGATACATTACTGTCTGGACACTTCAGTTCATAAATGGATTTTTTGCATTTTGAAAGTCGAAACTATAATTATTAGACAATCTTTTGTTGGTTAATTAATCTTATTGAGTTGTCCAAGAAAACATAAAAAATGTAAAGTTTTTTATTAAAGGTTATGTTTGTATACCTCACATATGATTCTACATGGGGAATTTCCAAAAGAAAAATTAGTACACTTGAAAATTTCAGAAAATTTAACAATTTAAATTTATCAACCCAAACCAATCCTAAAATTTGTAACACTGTTATTTTAAATATTTTTAATGCCCTTTGTGCATATATCATACATCGCTAGGTTTTAATACTTAATTTTATAAAATCTCATTGAAAATTCCATAGGTAGAATTGTTTTTTTTTCTGGAAGACATGTTTGAACAAAATTAGGTAAGTTCAATTGTTTCAGTTACGACTTAGCTCATTACATCTTTCACCAGAGTAACTAGACAATTCACATTGATTAATGTATTCAAATTCTGAAAAATCTATCTTACGAACTGAGGTGTTCAGACTGTGAGTAGTGTATAAATTTTGCAGCAGGATACTTCATAAACATTTGTAAAATCTTTGTGATTAAGTTAATTTCTCAGTAACTAATACCTAGACCCACCATGATTGGTCTATAGATAGTTTTGATGGATACAATTTACGAAATTTACGAAATATTTATTTGTTGTAACACATTTACAGTAAATGGTTATAACACATACAATACACATAATATCCATATAATGGTATTTATATGGATGTAGAAATTAAACTAATACATATCAGTCTGACACCTGTCTAAGGACCTTGACATCAATTTCATGGTTGAATCACGTTTGTTACAATTTTGTGATTAAGTCTATATCCTTAGCAACTGTAATACCTCAACCCACTACATTTGATCAAAGATAGTTCTTGTTGGGTATATTGAAGTCTGACATCTATATCTTGACCTTGACCTGAATTTCATACTTGAATTACTTGCATCACATTTTCTCTATTATATCTAGTTGTCAGCTTTTGTTATATCTAGACCCATCATATTATATCTATAGATAGTTCTTGTTGGGTATATACCAGCTTGACACCTGTCAGCTGACCTTGACCTCAATTTTATGCTTGAATGACTTGTGTTACATTTTTGAGATTTAGTACATTTCTCGGCAACTATAATACCTAGTGCCATTATATGAGTCTATAGATAGTTCTTGTTGGGTGCATTCCAATAAGCGAGTTCGGAGTTCTGTAATGCGCAGGTGCGAAAAAATTCAAGGGAGATCACCCATTAAGGTCGAAAGGTCATTGCAGATAAACAATCGGGATAAATACACAACGGATATCGTGAAAATGCTTAAAAACGTTAGTAATCGTTGCGCAGGTAGAAAAATGATTATTGTTACGCAACAAACGGTAGTATTGAATGGTGAACATAGGGTTTTCAAATGAGTTTCACGGAAAATTGTTCTAGAAAAATTAAAAAACGGAGAAACTGGACGGTCTAGTCATGTAGATATGTCCAGAAATGTGTGCACAGAATCGCCTATCAGCATTTGTAACCTCTATTAAGGCTTGGTTATTGGTGGTTACACGGTTACATAAAAGTCTGCACAGGGCCCCTTATAATTAATATATGGTCACAATATTATCTCTTTACTTCATGGAAATAGCTGGGTGACATAGAATTTAGAAATATTTTAAATGCTAGGTTACAATGGTAACATGCAGTCACAAAGAAATTTTTTTTTGTCAATCTGTCCAGAAAATGGCTTCATTTATATCAAGTTACAAGGTTACATAGGTTACTCTTTGGTAGCATGAGGTTACATAGAATTTAGAAATATTTTAAATGCTAGGTTACACTGGTTACAATGGTAACATGCAGACACAAAGAAATTTTTTTAGTCAATCTGTCCAGAAAATGGCTTCATTTATATCAAGTTACAAGGTTACATAGGTTACTTTTTGGTAACATGAGGTTACATAGAATTTAGAGATATTTTAAATGCCAGGTTACAGTGGTTACAATGGTAACATGCAGTCACAAAGAAATATTTTAGTTAATCTGTCCAGAAAATGGCTTCATTTATATCAAGTTACAAAGTTACATAGGTTACTCTTTGGTTACATGAGGTTACATAGAATTTAGAAATATTTTAAATGCTAGGTTACAATGGTAACATGCAGTCACAAAGAATTTCTTTTTTGTCAATATGTCCAGAAAATGGCTTCATTTATATCAAGTTACAAGGTTACATAGGTTACTCTTTGGTAACACAAGGTTTCATAGAATTTAGAAATATTTTAAATGCCAGGTTACAGTGGTTACAATGGTAACATTGTTTGTGTGATAATTTTTTTATTTGTCTCTTGGATTCTGTAGGTTACAATGGTAACATTGTTTGTGTGATAAAAGTTTTATTTGTCTCTTGGATTCTATAGGTTACAATGATAACATTGTTTGTGTGATAACATTTTTATTTGTCTCTTAGATTCTGTAGGTTACATAGGTTACAATGGTAACATTGTATGTGTGATAACATTTTTATGTCTCTTGGATTCTGTGGGTTACATAGGTTACAATGGTTACATAGGTCTAATTTGTGGGAGACAAAATATTTTATTTCAATTAACCAGTTGGTCGATACAAGCTAAAGTTCAAGATGATTTACAGAATGTTGAACAATGGTGCAAACAAAATAATATGTTTATTAATATTGATAAAACAAAATGTATGAACTAAACAAAGACTTCAGTTAATTAACAATCAACCATCCCTGTTAATAAATTCATCCATTCTACAAAATTCTGAATGTGAAAAACTGCTTGGTGTAAGAATAGATAATAACCTTACTTGGAAGAACCAAATTGATCATTTATGTAAATGCATATCTTCAAGAATACACCTTTTAACTAAAATTAAGAAATTTTTAAACAATAATACTAGAAATGCATATTACAATGGTTATATTCTCCCTTTAATTGATTATTGTTGTATTGTATGGGGAGGTTGTGGAACTGACCAATTGTCTAGGGTAATAAAACTACAAAAGAGAGCTGCACGAGTCATCCTAGATGCTGACCCATTAGCACCATCAGAACCTCTATTTAAACGACTAGGATGGATGACTGTTGACATGAGAATAAAATATCATAAATATTTGCTGATGCATAAAATCATTAACAGTGAAGCACCAATCTATCTCAAAAATATATTTAAGTCTTCTGACAATCCTTACCAATTACGAAATAATGTGATAGAAAAATTATTTGTTCCTAAACCTAATATTGAATTATACAAACACTCATTTTTATATTCGGGTTCAGTACTATGGAATGATTTACCTATGAGTTTGCATAATGTAGCAAACAAAAACCTTTTTAAAACAAAAATAAAGAACTTTTTACATCAATAAGATCATGGCTAGACAGTGTTTCGAACCATACCAATGTTTTGTACAATATATATGTAATCCTGATCAAATTGTCTATGGTACTGTAGTATGAGTACACATTGTAATATTCAATTTTATATGTTTTGTTTTATTTAATATGTTGTGTTCATGAGGGCCTCAGGGAAGATTAGTTTTGTAAACTAACTGTGTTACCCTCTTTAAATAAAGAATTTACTTACTTACTTACTAAACACACAACTATTAAAGAAGATAGAATCACCATAACTTCCATGGTATTGCCAACAATTTATTCAGAAAATATAATAATATATACAGGTATAATCATATCAATATAATAGTCTTATCAATGATATATTTTTTTTAACTCTACAGATGTACACAATAATGCATACTGTTAATTCATGTTAAATCGCATAAATTATAACTTGCATTTTGATTTATGAATACATGCAGATGCATGCAAAAACTTCTGAATTAACATCATTAAAATATTATTTACACATGAAAAATACATATTACATTAAAAGTTAACAATATTTGTGATGTATCTGTTTCTCTCTGGAAAGTTTTCTGGAACTCTTTCTGATGCAAGGGCTAGAGAATTTATAACCTGAATTCCATACTTGATACAAGTGTCAAAATTATATGATCTTCAGAAGCAATCCTGTGATGTTAGAGGTACTGCTGTCAAAAGATCTGTATATTGATCAATATCTGATGTTGCTCTCATTTGAAATAACTGTTTTCTTGGCTTAGATGTTGACATACATGTAGATAAGGAACATGGTGATGAAAATGGAGAAGGAGAGGACAGTGGTGACTGATTACTGTTGTGCTTCTTTGACGAGTTGACTAAGTCTTTGAAGGTTCTCATTTTCTTGTTTGGAGTTGACATCATTGGTGAGGAGATCATTGTAGTTATGAGTCTAAAAAAATGAAATTTAGTATAAATTTAAATTTTTGTTGACTACTCCCTAGGTATTTTTGTCATTATTTTTTTTATACCTTACGGTAAAAATTAAACAAACAACTTAGTGATATGACTGCTAGATGATGGTATTGTTTTATTGGGTAGTTGTATCACTGGCTTATACCCTATATAATTTTTTTTCATAGAAAAAGCAAATGAGATACAGGTATATATTGGTAATACATCTGCAAATTCTGATTTAAAAAAAATCATTTAATAATAACCAAACAAATTCAAGTAAATGAATTTTCACATTCAGGCTATAATAAAGATTTGTTTGTGGTTGTATATTTAATAGTCCATAAAATTATAGAATTATAGGATTATAGGATTCCCTTTTTGCTGACCATTTTGGTATCACAACTACCAGGGGAATAATCATTTTAGTTGAACAACAGACATGTCATAATTATTCTTCATAAAGTTTTTTTCCAGTCATGATAATTGTTTTGATACAACAACATTTTTAAAACTTTAATATGTAGTGGCTTAACTTGCTGTACTTGTTTTTTTAATGTGTGTTTTACTTTTACTAAACAATGAAACATATTTATAATTTTATTGCATACTTGAAGGATTAATATCTTTATTTAGAAATGCATAATTATACCCTAAGGGTTGAAAGCATATATAAGTACAAACATATAGAGTACAATACAACATAATAAGAAAGAAAAAAAAATATGAAACATATATGTGAATCTCACAATTTATTGTCTGTGGTGAACCATGCAATTATTTTTCCACTTTTCTCAGTATAAGTGACTTTTTAATAAATGGAGCAACATATTGCAAGTGAACCGATAGAGACAATATTGTAGCAAGATTTTCAAATTCATTTTCATTATTTTCTATTTTAAAAATTTTTACATTTTGTTTTTCAAATTCTTCTCTAATGGAAGTATACTTTGGACATTTATAGAAGAAGTGAGCTTCATCTTCTAATATATTTAAATGACAATTTGGGCAGATTCTATTTTCTCTTTTTATATTTTTGAATCTGCCTCTTTCTAGTTCTAAAAAATGATCACTTATGCGCATTTTGCATACATTTTTTCTATTTTCAAAATTAGTTCTTATGAAGAAGTCTTCAATTTCATATTTAGTTTTAATTTTACAGTATAGAAAGATTTTATTGTTTTCAGTAGACGATTTCAATTTATGAAAGAAAGTGTTTTCATATTTATTTTTTAATTTATATTATTTAAAGTTTTATTATCTTTTAGATAATTTAGTTTTTCTAATTGATTGAAATCAATATCATACAATTATAATGATGGTATAAATTGTTAATTCTTAGTAGTTTATTTTTTTTTACATATCAAATAGAATGAATAAATATTGGAGTACACATAAACATACATATTATATTTGATAAATAAAAGACAGTCCATACAAACACCTATTAAAGAACAACCAAGAATATCTCAAAATGTTTATTCCATCAATTTTGTTGTGATATTAATGTTTTGCATGAACTTTGAAATATATGACATGGCACAAGTTGTTATGTTATGTTTTTCCACCAGTTTATCAAAGATCAAAATAACATCATTTTAGTGATTTTCTATATTCCTGAATTAAATTATGTCATATTAATTTATTATTTTGATACTTTATTAATTTTGTCGACAGTCTCATCGATTTAAAGGTATCTTGGGTAATTTTAGGTATTCATGGGTGTTTGTATTGACCCATATCAAGTGTACAGTGCTCAAATTTAAACTATTTGTCAGGGTCAGGTTCACCATATATCCCTTCTTATACATTTTGCACAGCAAAAAAATTGATGAAATAATTATAAAAGAAAAATTATTATATACAGTTTGGTATCTTTTAAATATACAAAATTAAAAATCCATGACAAAATAAAATAGAAATCTGGAAAAAGTACAGTGAAACCTGTATTAAGTAACCACTTAGGTCACAGTTTCTTATTATTTGGGTTTATGGGAGAATTTTTTTTTATTTGGGTAGGAGAGACGAAATAAAAATAAAATAAAACTGCTGTGATAAATGAGTCGATAAAAAAATAGAAATAAAAGGTTATTTGTAGAATTTTTTTATTTTGAATTTCTTAAAATTTTTTTACATTTAAGTGCCACTTTTTGTTTTGATTTGGTTTTTATTCTAGTTTAAGCACATTTCTGGTAATGATTGGCTTGTTAAACCAATCCAAACAACGAAAAAAACATAATAAAGAATCTGTCTATTTATAACGTGGTCATGTTGGTCATTTTGATCTTTCTTTGACCATCATCCTTCCATATACATGTGCCGAGATATTTTATTAACATAGATCTTAATGAAATGTACTACAAGGGAATCTTTAATTAGTGCTCTTTTAACAAAGGTTGTTGCTGTCTCTTAGGCAGGTTTCACCGTAAATAGATCTAAAAAGCATTTTCATCTTTTCAGATTGTAAAGTGACAATATGATGAAGGAAATGTTCTCTATAAAAAATATAAATTTGTAACAATTTCCTGAGAAATGCACAATAATTTTGTGTTTCAAATGAATAAAAATACAAATCAGAAATAAATGCAGCAGAATAATCCCTCAATAATAAGTATCAAATAATAATGTAATAGAAAGTAAAAAAATCACCACAAATTTTATATACTTACTGAATATTATTGTTTTCTGATTGGTCAGTCATTTCAGATAACTTATATGATTCTTTTTTTCTGAAGGAAGGTGGCTATGTCATAGTACATAGTTGGAGGCCACATAGAAACACCCTTGGATTCTGTAATCCATCCACTTGTCAATTCTATCAAGGGATCTGGAACAATACCTATGAAGAAGAAAGATTTTGTTTAATGATTTTATTTAGATTTAATTATAACACTGTAAAGCTATTTTTTGCTACATGTACTTCCAAAGGATAGACTATCTGAAAATAGATTATTAAGATAGGCTCGTGGCAGTAATGGTAATGCCGTATATTTGGGTGTAAAATAGAACCGATTACGTAGGATTTAATAATGTCCCCCATGAAATAATGTCCACCGGACACAATTTCATAATAAATACTGTCCATGGACAATATTTACTTATTTAAATGTGTGCCGGACATAATTTCCTATGAAAATATGTCCTCAGGAATGAAAAAGTGTCCCTGAATGTGGACATTATCTAATACTATAATATTGTCCAGGTAGACATTTTTTCACAGTACATGTACATTGTGTCTGCCAGGACATTTTTTTATATGATTAAAGTATTAAATGATATCCATTGCCTTGTTATTACTGGACGTATTTTAACCTTTAATTGCAAATTTTGATTACAAGTAATTGTTACCTTGACAGAGAGTTGTCTCATTGGCACTCATACCATCCTTATCTTCATATTTATATTTTGTAATATATATACATGTATAATTTAAACTCAAATAAGTACCAGATGCTGTTCAGTATTATTTTCCTTGTAGGACACAATTTAATAACATTTACTACGAAATATTGTTCTGTAGGTGGACCATATATCATAACTGTAGGTGTAAAATGCTGTACACTTAGGGGACAATATTTCATGACAATGGACATTATTTAAAACCAAAATTCTAGATTTTCTATTGCCTTCTTCTCATAATAAATTATTATAAAGTTCTTCACATTTGATTTTATACTTTACACACTTCCTTCTTATAATTTGTTATTCTTTCATTGTCATTAGCATTGGTATTTCTTAGAACTTTTTTTGTTAGTGTATAGATGAACCTTAAAAGAAATACAATCAGCTTCCAATAGTTCTGTCCTATAGGCTATCTGAGATTACTATACAGCTGTCTGTATCTTATATTTTCTATTTGAGCTATGGGTATTTTGCAAAAGTGAATGTATTTTTGTAACTGTTACCTTTTGGTGTTTTCAATTTGTCACAGTACTGATCAGCTTTCAGTTTTCTCCGTTCGGCGGGTGTAAGCACTTGCTTACAGTAATCTTCATCAAATTAGCGGAATAAACCAGTGCTACAAGTTCTTCTTTCTTCCCAGATGTTCTCAAACCACGTATCCGAAGATACTGTTGCAGCACTGGTACCGTCCACCGTTTAAAAGTATCAATCGAGGTGTCATTTTCATACATCTCGATAGAAACCCTCTCACTCTCCTGAAACTGTAACCGTCTAAATGCTTTGTTTATCTTCCGTCCGATCCCACAATGCAAAGCGGCAAATCTCCCATGTACCGGAAGTAATCGAAACTCCGAACTCGCTTATCCAACACCGCTGTCACCCGACCTTGGACAAAATTTTATGCTTGAGTGACATGTATCAGATTTTTCAAACAAATTTCATCTGACCATTATACCCCCTTCACACACACGGATTTTTCTTACGAGTCCTTACGGATCTCCATCTCCTAGTCAATCGCAAGCATCAGTACAAAACTCATTGGTATCCGTTAATAACTCGTCACAACTTGCAGACACTCGTGAAGATCTGTGAAAGTAGAGGCAAATTTTTTGACATGTCAAAAATTTTCTTGCAATTGTCCAGGGATTACATTTTCTGTCAGTAACTTGTAAATAACTTGTAACAATCCATAAGTATCGTAAACCAGTCGCAACAACACATAACCCTCCTTAAAATATTCGCAAGAATAATGTCTTGTAAACAATTTGTTTTACAATTTGTTTTACGATTTTTTTTACGGTTAGTTTACAATTTGTAAGAAAAATCTGTGTATGTTGTAACGGGCTTGTTATGATATTGTAATTATTATATTTATTTATCTTGGCCTGGTTTGTTTTGTGTGGCCTTGTGACGTGTATAATGTGTTTACATAATACTTATAGTTGTTTACCAAATAATGTTATAACTGCGCAGTTTAGAAATCACTGGAACAATAATGGATACTGATGGAATGACTAGAACTTTCTATTTGATTTACGTAATAATTATGGTGTGATTCGAACTTCTACCGTATTCCAGAAGTTTCCGTTCTACAGTATATATATGGACACGAAAGTTAAATTTGCAGATCAGAACGTGTTGGACCAGATATTCTTGTGTTCTCAGCTGTTGGATTTATTTACGTTTCACACATCGTACTTAACAGACTTTTATTTTCGTTACGTCATACTAGATTGTGACTGATTGGATATAATATTCCGTTTGGATTCAGGCAACAGTGACCAGAATTCCGGATCAAGAAAAAACAGGATTTTGAACAGTTAAGTTGACATTTTATTTTTGTGTAATACTTTTTGTAAACTTGTATATAATAAATCTTGTTAAATTTTATTATTGATTTGTGTCTTTTGTTGGCTACAATTTAAAAGGTGATTTCGGCCGTAACAGAAATTGGGGGCTCGTCTCGGGAGAACGTTAATATCTTATTAAATTTTTTCAGTATTTTTATTAGAATTAGCCAACAAAATTCTACAAAATGGCATTTGATGCTGGTAAATTTTTGAAAACGCCAGACCTGGAAGGGTTTGATAAATTAAAGAAAGAAGAATTAGTGTTGCTTGCTAAACATCTAAAAATAGATTTTAGAACATCTATGAGAAAACAAATTATAAAAAATTTGGTAATAGACAATTTAGTTGATTCAGAAATTTTTGGTGAAGAGGCTCTTGACCTCAAGGTCGAAAATGTTGATGTTTTCAAATTAAAACAGCTTGAATTAGAACATGAACTTAAAGTAAAACAATTAGAAAAAGAAGACGAATTTAAATTAAAACAATTGGAAAATGAAGTTAAATTAAAACAATTAGAAAAAGAAGATGAATTTAAATTAAAACAATTGGAAAACGAAGTTAAATTAAAACAATTAGAAAAAGAAGATGAATTTAAATTAAAACAATTACAGGCAGAACTTGAAATGAGGGAAAGGTTAGAGATGGAGAAAATAAAAATAGAAATGGCTAAAGTAGAAAGCAACACTCAGTCAAAATCAGAACATTTTGAGGCAGCAAAAAATATACGTTTGGTTCCGAAATTTTGTGAAAAAACGGTGGATAAATTTTTTCCACAATTTGAGAAAATTGCTCAAAATTTGAAATGGCCAAAGCCTTATTGGACTACAATGTTGCAAAGTGTTTTTGTGGGCAAGGCCGCTGAAATTTACTCAGCACTTTCTTCAGAAAAAAGTTCTGATTATGACACTGTTAAACAGGAAGTTTTGAAAGCTTATGAGCTAGTGCCAGAAGCATATAGACAGAAATTTAGGTCTTATAAAAAGTTTGAAACACAAACCTATGTTGAATTTGCTAGGGAAAAAGAAGATCTATTTGATAAATGGCTTACGTCAAAGAAAATAGATAAAAATTTTGATAAATTAAGACAATTAATGTTATTAGAAGAGTTCAAGCAGTGTGTTAATTTAGACTTAAAAACGCATTTAGATGACAAAACTGTTGAGACATTGCAAGATGCAGCTGTTGTTTCCGATAATTATACCATTTCACATAAAAGAAGTTTCAAAGGTCAAAATTTTACTTCAAGCGGAAACTACAAAAATCAAAGCACTGAACGTACTGATATTAAGCCTGTTGCACAGAATAAGAGTCCGTCTAGTTATAATATGTCTGGTCCAAAATTTGATACTTTTGAGAAGAAGTCACTAACTTGTGCTTATTGTAAGAAAAATGGTCACCTGATGGCTGATTGTTTTAGACTCCAGAAGAAGAATGAAAGAGATCATAAGCCCAAGTCCAGTGCTTGTACGACACCCGTTGTTACCAATAAGTTGGAATGTCCTGCGAGTCAGGCTTTTAAGTCCAGTTTTTGTGATTACATGGAGGATTATAAGCCCTTTATGTCTGATGGGTTTGTTTCTATTGTTGATAATACTACTCCTCAGCCTATTAAGATTTTACGGGACACTGGAGCTTCTCAGTCTTTGTTGTTAGAAGGTGTGTTGCCTTTGTCCGAGGAGACGTCCGTTGGTGCCTCCGTTTTGTTACGAGGTGTGGAGTTAGGTTGTATAGATGTTCCCCTCCATTGTATTTATTTGAAGTCAGATTTAATTACTGGACCAGTTGTTGTGGGTGTTCGTCCTACTCTCCCTGTAGAGGGTGTTTCATTATTGCTAGGAAATGATCTAGCTAGGAACAAAGTGGTTGCTGAACCAATTGTTACAAGTGAACCGGTGGTGGATGTTAAATCACCTGAAGATGATGCTGAACTGTATCCAGCTTGTGTTGTTACTAGGGCAATGGCAAGAAAACAACAAGATGAGGATTTACAAGAAGGCCAGTATGAGTATATGGACCTTTCTGGCACTTTTCTTGCCGACACTGAAGGTCCCGGTACTTCAAAAAAGGCCACAATAAGACCACCTGGTACTAACAAACGTGTAATTATGCCATGGCCAGACGTGAACAGCCATTCATTAGACAAAAGAACATTTAGGGAAGAACAGAATAAAGACCTTGAGGTTCTTCAGCTCTGCAAGAGGGCTCTACCCCAAGAAGAAGCAGACAAAGTGGCCGAATGTTACTACCATCAAGACGGCATTTTGATGAGGAAGTGGAGGCCCCCTGATGCTATCCCAGAGGAGGAATGGAGAGTGGTATACCAAGTGGTGGTGCCTAAAGTCTATAGGCAAGAAATTATTGGTCTTGCCCATGACACCCCCTTGGCTGGACATTTAGGTATAAGGAAGACTTGTCTTAAGATATTACAACATTTCTACTGGCCCAGACTTAGAAATGATGTCACAGAATACTGCAAATCATGCCATATATGCCAGGTTGTTGGCAAGCCTAACCAGAAAATACCACCAGCACCACTTCTGCCAATTCCAGCCTTTGAAGAACCTTTCAGCCGAGTACTTATTGATTGTGTTGGACCTTTACCAAAGACCAAGACTGGAAATGCTTATTTATTAACGATCATGTGTACATCCACTCGCTTTCCTGAGGCTATTCCCTTAAGGAATATCAAGACACCAACTATTGTCAAAGCTCTTATCAAATTTTTCACATTAGTAGGACTTCCTAAGTCTATACAGTCCGACCAGGGTTCAAATTTTATGTCAGGTTTATTTCAGCAGGTCGTTTACCAGCTAGGGATTGCTCAGTATAGATCAAGTGCTTATCATCCAGAATCTCAAGGTGCCTTAGAACGTTTTCATCAAACATTGAAGAACATGATTAGAACTTTTTGTCTTCAATTTGACAGGGACTGGGATGATGGTGTTCACTTTCTACTTTTTGCGGTCCGAGAGGCTGTTCAGGAATCCCTTGGTTTTAGCCCCTTTGAGTTAGTGTTTGGTCATACTGTAAGGGGACCTTTGAAATTGGTTAAGGAAAAATGGCTTACTGAACACACTGACTTGAATCTTCTAGACTATGTATCTAGATTTAAAGAAAAATTGTATACTGCTTGTCAAATTGCTCAGAAAAACTTAAAAAATGTACAGAATAAGATGAAAATATGGTATGATAAAGATGCCAGGGACAGAGTTTTTGAGCCTGGTGATAAGGTACTTGTATTTTTGCCAATCCCTGGGCATCCTTTACAGGCTAAATACTGTGGTCCTTATACCATTGACAGTAAAATCAATGATTTGAATTATATTGTAAAAACTCCAGGTCGGCGTAAACAAAATAGAGTGTGTCACATTAATATGTTAAAACCATATTTTGAGCGTACTAATGAAGGTGAGAGTAAACCAGTTGCCACTTTAGCCATGGTTAAATTGGAGAACGATCATGACAAACCAGACATAATTGAACCATCTTTTGATTCCAAGACTGAAGAACAAACTGTTAGATTGAAAAATTCAGAAATTTTGTCAAATTTAGACTCAAAACTTGCACATCTGACTTTCGATCGCAGAGAAAAATTGAAAACTTTGGTATTTTCTTTTAAAAATCTTTTTCCAGATGTGCCAAACAAAACCACTGCTGTTTGTCATGATGTTGATGTAGGCGATGCTTCTCCAATTAAGCAACATCCTTACCGGCTCAATCCACTTAAACTTGATGTTATGAGACAAGAAATTAGATATATGCTTGACAATGATATTATTGAGCCGAGTAACAGTGAATGGAGCTCTCCTTGTCTTCTTGTACCCAAACCAGATAAAACCTTTCGTTTCGTTACTGATTTCAGAAAAGTAAACTCAGTCTCAAAATCTGACTCCTATCCGATTCCAAGGATAGACGATTGCATTGATAACATTGGACAATCAAAATTCGTAAGCAAATTTGATTTATTAAAAGGTTACTGGCAGGTCCCTCTGACACCGAGAGCTCGTGAAATATCAGCTTTTGTCACACCAGACGGCTTATTTCAATATACTGTCATGCCGTTTGGTATGAAAAATGCTCCAGCTACATTTCAAAGAATGATCAATAATGTTATAAAAGATTTAGACTGTTGTTATGCTTATATTGATGATCTTATTGTATGTAGTGATAGCTGGGAAGAGCATTTAACACATTTATATGATACTTTTGATAGATTGTCACAATCAAATTTGACTGTTAATCTTGCTAAAAGTGAATTTTGTAAGGCCACTGTTGATTATTTAGGGCACACAGTTGGCCAAGGTCAAGTGAAACCTATTATGGCTAAAGTGGATGCAATTACCAATTTTCCTCCTCCTACAAATAAAAAACAACTTATGAGATATTTAGGCATGATTGGATTTTACAGAAAATTTTGTTCAAATTTTGCTACTGTTGTTCAACCATTGACTCATCTTTTACGGAAAGATTCTAAATTCATCTGGAGTGATAATTGTCAAAACGCCTTTGAAAAAAGCAAATCACTTTTAATTAACAGTCCCGTTCTTATCACTCCAGACTTTAAAAAGCAATTCAAACTTGCCGTTGATGCAAGTGATGTAGGAGTTGGAGCCGTTTTATATCAAGAAACAGATGATAATGTTGAGAAACCTATATCATATTTTTCCAAGAAATTAGATAAACATCAGAAAAATTATTCCACTATTGAAAAAGAATGTTTTGCACTGTTGTCTGCACTTCAACATTTTGATGTATATTTAAATCCCACTATGCATCCTATTCTGGTTTATACTGATCATAATCCTCTCACCTTCATACATAAAATGAGAAACAAGAACCAGAGGTTGACTAGGTGGAGTTTATTGTTACAGGAATATGATATTATTGTAAAACATATTAAAGGTAAAGATAATGTAATAGCAGATGCTTTATCTAGATCTTATTAAAACACTGTATACATACTATATATTTTTGTATATATTGTTCATGAAGTTCTCGTTACACTCAAACTTCTTTTAAGGGGGGAGGTGTTATGATATTGTAATTATTATATTTATTTATCTTGGCCTGGTTTGTTTTGTGTGGCCTTGTGACGTGTATAATGTGTTTACATAATACTTATAGTTGTTTACCAAATAATGTTATAACTGCGCAGTTTAGAAATCACTGGAACAATAATGGATACTGATGGAATGACTAGAACTTTCTATTTGATTTACGTAATAATTATGGTGTGATTCGAACTTCTACCGTATTCCAGAAGTTTCCGTTCTACAGTATATATATGGACACGAAAGTTAAATTTGCAGATCAGAACGTGTTGGACCAGATATTCTTGTGTTCTCAGCTGTTGGATTTATTTACGTTTCACACATCGTACTTAACAGACTTTTATTTTCGTTACGTCATACTAGATTGTGACTGATTGGATATAATATTCCGTTTGGATTCAGGCAACAGTGACCAGAATTCCGGATCAAGAAAAAACAGGATTTTGAACAGTTAAGTTGACATTTTATTTTTGTGTAATACTTTTTGTAAACTTGTATATAATAAATCTTGTTAAATTTTATTATTGATTTGTGTCTTTTGTTGGCTACAATTTAAAAGGTGATTTCGGCCGTAACAATGTGAAGGTAGCATTACTGTTTCTTTATCTGCATTTTCCTTTGAGTAACAATATCAGGTATCAGATAATCTTTATTCTTTGTCCATAGGCATTCTCAGGCAAGACATTTATTGTATCCACTCTTGTATAGAGGAACATATTAATTTATTTGAAACTTTATAATGTCATGTGTACTGGTGAAAGTGCACATGGCATGATGTGCTGTTTGCTGTTCAGATTTAATGTGAATGAACATTATTCCCTATTGTGAAATTTAACAGTAAAGATTATTATAAATACTGGAATTTGAAGGGAAAAAAAACATACCACTGTTTCTGGAACCAATTTTCACTTGTGGTGTGGGCTTTGCTCTATGATAAGACCACTGGATGACCGTCAGATTTAATATTTTCTAGTGTCCAGTCATTGATTATCCTGTATCCTTAGATTTTAAAATAATTTAAAAAAAAAATATTTAACACATTTAGGTTGATAGTTCTGTCTATAGTGTTTTTTTAAATATTTTTGTATAAAAATTTTATATTATTTAGAACAATTTTGGCTTTAAGCACTACTGATGAAATATGTTTTCACTAATTCAAAATATGTTTATATAGTGCATTAGAATTGGTGTCATAGAATGCTTAAATAATGTATATTAGCTTAATGTGATCTAATGACAAAAACACCTCTTATGATTGTACTAACATGTGTTAGGCCAGCTGTTACTCGATTTGCTTGATTTAAATTATTGTTAACAAATAATAGTTTTATTGAAGTTGGTATCATCTTGTTCAACTGCATTACTGAGTATCTGTCCAAAAATCAATGAAGGCGTATCCACAAGTATTACATATGTCATCTTAGATAAGTCTTTATGTACAATGAAAATATAGTACAAAAGTACAAAATTAAGCAAAGAAAAAAATGTATGCTTCAAAATTGTTTATTATGATGTGTTATGGAATTAAAAAAGAATTCAAATAAAAAATATTAGAGGATTTTAAAGTGTTTTATATTTGTATAATAGAGTTTTCCTTGAACTGTTAGATTTGAAGGTTTGAAGGGAATTTTGATGACAGATTTAATTTTGTAAGTATCATATAAGTTTAACATTCATGATTGTCCCTTTACAAAAAGCAAAATTTTTATATTTGTAAATTGCTGTACATTACATGTTATCTAGGTAATATATGTAAATAACACTGCATGTGTAAATGGTAAATGTATCACTAACACAATAATGTCTGAAATCAAAATTTATTTCTTTCCTTTTATTTTGATGGGGGGGGGGGGGGGGTGTTTATTTGTATTATTTTATTTCACTGTACTTGTAAATTACCACTGAAAATGGTTTCACTGCTTGTATCTGCTGGATTTTATATATTTTAATAAGGAGACAAGAGAAAAGTATTCAGATTATCATCATCTGTTCTGATGCCATTTATTATGGGTATACCAAGTGAAGTTGAAGTATGAAATTGCATAATCATGTAGATATATTTCAAAACAATTACTTGAAATGAGCATGCACACCTTCATACAAGCCATCATCCAATGATGAAAAAGGAAATAATCTTACTTTACTTTGTGTGCATAAGAAAAATAACCCCACAGATTGTTGTTCGGTATGATTGTAAATAATTAATTATATAGAAAATTAGTTTATTTTGACTGCCAATAATATGAATAATTTACTGATATAAGGCAGTAAATTATATTGACTAATTACTAGATTACCTGTTGAGGTAAATGTAAAGGTATTCCTTTATTCTTCAGGTTTTCTGGTAGGTGTTTGTTAATATTTTTGGAGTACTAGTTGACAAAATATTCGATGGGTACAGATTTATAACTTCAGACAGTGAAACAGGAATTTTATCGTCTGAAAAGGTGGGTACATAAATACTTTTAAAGTTATTTTAGATAGAAATGAGAGATGATATTGCATAAATTTTAATATGTTAACAACCAAGAAAAATCTTGGCCCAAAACTAAATTTAATGGTTGTCATTTATGCTTCAACACGGGGGCATGTGCTCTCAATGCATATCTTTTAGTGGTCCCATATTAACAAATTGTGAAGGAAGTTGCCTATTCCTCATATTGAGCGGCGTCATTAGCAAGTTTTGTGGACCAAGTTATTAACTGTTAACTAGTATTATCTTGAATTGGCAAATGTTCACAGAACAACTCTAAATTATGAATCGGGTGAGTGAGTGGAAGCTCATGACGTTTTTTCCCCTGGTTTATATACCTTAACACATTTACAATTTACATGGTCAACAGGTAATTCACGGAGTTTCAGTATGATTTAATTCATTCAGTTCGCGGAATTGAAGTATGTATTTATCGCTGAGATGAAGTATGACCAATTTCAAAATTCGCGGAGATGAAATGCAGCCTGTGTAAGAAAACACACAGATTTGTAGCCTCTGGGTAATAACTTAAGTATAAGTGAAAGTAATTTTGAGAAATTACTTATTAGACAATATCATACTATTTAAATAGTTCATTATGACGGTAGAATTTTTATCCTTTATTGGTTGAGAAATTGAAATGAAAAAATAGCTTAAGTGAAAAAACTGTTACATAATGGGTATACATTGATGAGGCAACATTGATTGAGCATAACAAAAAATAGGTTACATCTATGGCTTCAATGATAAGCAGCAGACCATACTGATGAACAAGGTTTAATGGCCACTTAAATGAACTGAATTTTGTTAAGACATAGTCCAAGGGACCTGAGAAAACAATTCAGAGCTATCAATGATCCTCTGGAAAATTGTATATATAGGCACAAATTGTCAATTTCAAAATAATAAAAGTCATGATACTAATCTGTTTTTGATAAGTCACATCTGACATGATTCCATATCATATAATTTAGTAAATAGTATCAGAATTTCCTCATAAGATTTCAAAAAGGAAAATCCAGGTTACCCAACTTCTGTCTTCAGATTGTTACATTTGGTGTATTATATCTTCCAGTGACAAAATGAAGGTTAAGTCAAAATTTTGAAAATTGTTGCTTTTGTCTTTCCTGAGTTATCTACCTTAATTGAAAAACTAAGGCAATAACTCAATCAGTTGTCAACAGATACTTTTGTATAATTTCTGTATGAGTTTTACAGTTACAAGAATTATTATAGAGTGGGGTTTTTATTATAACCTTTTTACCTGCGTCACCAACTGTGAAAGCAGGTCTAGTAGCCGCTCGACTTCATCCGTCTGTCACACTTAGGGGTGCATACTTTGTGTAATCTGAGACTCGGACTGTATTGAACCAATATTTCTAAAACTCTGCATAGTGTTTATATACATATTGAAGATGTGCACATCCTAATTTGGACAAATTTGAAAAATATTTACTATATTAAAATCCTGATACCATCGGCCGACTCGAAACTATTCTGAATAACAGCCCATTGTAGTATGTAAATATGTCCTACAACTAATACTTGGAGACTTATTTATTCCTGCGTTATGCCCTTAATTAAGAGAAAAATGGGTTGTTTGTCTAAGTGAAAAGATATAGGAAAACCTCATTTGCCTCCATTTTGACACCTCATTTGTAATTTTATACTAAGATTCTGTTGAATATATTCTATATGCATGCAAAATTTTGTAATATAATGTACTTAGTTACTACCTAGAAAAAAATAAGAAAAAATAAAAAAATGAATAAATTTGATATTTATAGAATAAAATTACAACTACCGGTACTCTTTGTTTACTATTATGAATTACAAAATTCATTTGTTAAAACAAATTGATTATTTTTACATCAAACAAAGACTTTGATATTGAATACACAGATAAATGACCTTCCATATGTCAGACCATTGTATATTAATATGTTTTACCATGTATGCTACACACATTATATTGTTGAAGGTTCACATATGTTACAGCTGGTTAGTGATCAGGAAAAATACCTTTACATCTCATACTTTCATATATTTGAATTGCTTTTTTAAATAGTTAATAACATTAATACTATCTTTTTTTGGGCCTCAGTGGCCGAATGGTCTATGTAGTTCGTCATTACTACTAATAATCACTAGCCTGTCAACACTGAGGTTATGAGTAGTGGGGTGGGTTTGACAAGGATTGCCAATTTTCCTACCGAAGGTCGTGGTTCTCTCTGGGGACTCCCAGCTTCCTCCACCAATAAAAACTGGCCACCGCGAAATAGCCAGATATGCTGAAAATGGCATAAAATCCCAACTAAACAAAATATCTGTTTTCTAGAATGTAACACCTTAAAAACCTTAAAAACTAGGATATTTTCAAAACTTACTTCTAATTAATGAGAAATATGACCACAGGATTTTCTTTCTGAAAAGTCCAAAATATCAAAAAAAGATTTACAATTGACAAAACAAAGTCATTGTTATTTTGGTTTAATATAAACAAAAATGGCTTCACATTTTAACAATTTGGCAATGTTGAACTGTAGTTGTGAATGATAAAACAATATAAAGCAAATATCCATAGGACAAAATTGTAAATATTGTCTGTTGCTAAATATAATAAAGTTAGATTGCAAAGCATGATTCAACCCCACCCCCGCCTTTATGCCACACAACAATAAAAAGGTGTAGGTTTCTCATTTGTTGATATAAATTAATAATTGTAACTCAGTAAGAGTATGTAACTGTCCTGACTATTTTATATAATCAGTTTTATATTATTTTTATACAAGAATTCCTCATAAAAATAAAAATATCTTTAGAGACTATAAAATAATGTGTCAGTCTTAACAAAATCAGGTAGGCAACTAACACGTGTACATTGGAAGCAAAATTTTGCCAAAGTAGGTGGTTAAAATATAATTGTAGAAGGTGGAAATCCACCACCTATCGCATCTTTCGAAAGCACTGCAAAATTTTGTACGGAGAGCCTAGAAGTACTGCTGGAAAAGAGAAAGCCACAAATTATGCTTATAATGAAAGTCTGTCAGTGTTGATAATTTCAAATTGTCCAATTTTGAATTTCTGTAAACTCATTTCAGGTTTCTCAAGTTCAACACATAATGTTGCAGTTAATTATAATACTGGTTCTGACAGTTCAAATATATGGACAAGTGACAGTTAAATTATTAGATACAGCTCTCTTAGTGAATGAAGGACAGCAGTTCCAGTTACGAATACAGAAAACAGGACTTGTGACATCAGTTATAAATGTTGTTGTGGCGGTAGGTACTTGTCTATTATTTGTGTATCAATACCTCACATGGAGAATATAAAACTATATTATAAATTAGAGTTGATCTGTTTATTGGTGTTTGGAAACCAGATAAACCATTATTTTCTAGATCCTATCATTCTTCTATGTATCCAACATAGTACTGAAACCAATTGCTAGATGAAAAGGCCTCATACTAAATGTTTCATCAAAAAAATGTTTCAATAACAATGAAATCAAACTTGGCAAGAGGAAAATTCTAAAACAGAAAGTGTAGTTATACCCCCCCTCCCCCCCACCAACTTTGCCGAGTCTTCATGAAACTTGACAGAGTAATTTATCATGATATGCTAACTAGATATTTCAATGGATTATTCAAGTTCATTGAATTTTTCTTGAGCTATAACCCTTTAAAATTTTTATATATCACACCTTATCAGTGCAGCTCTTCTGACATGGTAAGTTTTTGAGGTATGAAACTGGCTGCATTGTTAGATCATCATATGTAGACATTTATGTGGGTAGGATGTTTTTTTACATATAGTTTTGCCTTTGAACTTTGATTAATTTTAAATGTTTTTTTGAGAACAAATAAATTTTAACAGTAGGATTGTTGAAATATAAAATTTTGATTGCAGGTAAAAAGTCCTGTAGATACAGATGGAGACTTTGTTGGAAGTAGTCAGGTTGGTTCATTCTATCCAGGAGGACCGGACATAGTAGCTGTCACCTTCACTGTTAATGATGACTCTGTACCTGAGGTAGAGGAGACCTTCACATTTGAACTGTCAGCTATAAGTAGTGGAGTAACATTGGACACACAGAAAATAGCAGCCATTACTATATCTGCTAATGATGATGCTTATGGAGTTTTTAGCTTTCTTGATGTAGGTATTACTCTGTCATATAAATAGGTTAAAAGTATCTATTACCTCAGTATTAGCTGACATTTTGAGTGCGGAGTATGACGTCCACAAATCACCTGATCTGGCAAATACTTAAATTTTTTTCTCAGTAAACCATCTTATGATTTTATTTGTTCTGACTCAAGCCTTTATTTTGTTGATTGTTTTCTTATTTGTGAAAAGTAAATGGACAAAATATATATACTAGCCACAAAAAGAAACGATACCCAGATTTTATCAAAAATATCTATTTTATTTTTCAACAATGTTATTTTAGATTTGTATTTTATGGAACAATAACATCAAAGCATACAAACTTAACAAAGATAACAGATCACAATTAATTTTCCTTATTGCACGGACTGTTTGAAGATGTCGTTGTCAAAACCAAAAGTTGAAGAGTTAATATCGCGTATGGCCACCTCTTGCCTTGATAACAGCAGTCAATCTCCGATGCATTAATCCAATTAAACGCTGAATAAATGCTTGTGGAATGTTATTCCACTCTTCCACTAAGGCGGCTCGTAGCTGGTTGACTGACTGTGGTGGCTGATGACGTCTGCATACACGTTTGTCAAGTTCATCCCATAAATGTTCTATGGGTGATAGATCTGGCGATAAAGCTGGCCATGGAAGAATGTCAATGTTATTCTGCCCAAGATATTGTGTGCATACACATGCCACGTGGCACCTAGCATTGTCCTGTTGGAAAGTATGCCGATTTCCATGCCTTGCAATGAATGGTTGTACAATTGGAGAGAGAATTTCATCACGATAACGAACTCCAGAAAGGCTTCCGTTTATGAACGTCAAGTCAGTGCGTCCACAATGCATGATTCCTGCCCAAACCATCACACCACCACCACCAAAGCGATCACATTCATGCACACATGCGTCTGCATAACGTTCATTTTGACGTCTGTACACTCTCATTCTGCCATCACTTCTACGTAAGCAAAATCTGGACTCATCACTAAAAATGACTTTTTGCCACCTAACACGGTTTCAATACAAACGTGCATTTGCCCAACGTAGGCGTGCAGTTCGATGACGCTGTTTTAGAATGACTCCTACTACTGGACGTCGTGAACGCAAACCAGCCTCTCTTAGCCTATTACGTACAGTTTGGATTATGCCTCCCAGGTGTTTGTCTTGCGGTAATTGTAGCTGGCAAAAACCGATCCCTGAGATGAGTGAATCTTATTTGATGGTCTTGGCGTAACGTCGTTTCTCTTGGACGTCCACTACCTCGTCTGTCATTTGAGGACTCAGTCTGTCTTAAACGACTTATTAATCTTGTTATTGTCAATTTAGAAACACCAAAGTTGTTTGCGACGTCAATATGGCGCATACCTGCTTGTACCATTCCCACCGCTCTATCACGCTCATGTTGGCGTAGACGAGGCATATGAAACCGGCTTTTTTGGATGTCACCTTCAATCACCTTTTGTTTACCTGTGTTGACCGGATATTTAATCACCCTCATTAAATTTAAAACCCGTGTTCGGACGACATAAATGTGGTTCCGCTCGAAATTCAAAAGTACGCTAAACTGACGTTATTTTCCGGTAAAACAAACACAAAAGTGCAGTAACCTACAGACTTATGACTCTTTTCGAACATATAGCTAGTTGCAATAAATAATTCTTTGTTAATAAAAATTATTATGTAAAAAGGTTTGGCAGTGTTTCTTTTTTTGGCTAGTATATTTTGCATATGGCACTCATATTTTGAGCCTTTTTGAACTCATCTTGCAATGACTCATTGAAGTTCCTATGGTTACTTTCACTTATATCTAACAACTGATTTCATGATGTGGTATTTTGTTTCATTAATGCATACTCCATATTCTCTAATTTGAATATCACATAATAAAGTATTCTTACTTCTCTGTAGAGTTCTCATACACTGGTAACTGAGGCAGATGTAACTACAGTAGTAAATATTAGAGTGGGCAGGGATAGAGGAACAAATGGACAGGTTACTGTTACCTTTGTGGTAAGTATTATCAGCTGGAATGAAACAGATATGTTCATTTTGTTTTATCCTATGAAATGTGCACAATAACTTCAAGTTTTAATTAACCATAAATGAAGAATGTTAATTAATTATTTTAAAGAATATTTCATAGGAAAGGTTAAAATTGATGTAAAAATAAACAAACATCGTTCCAGAAAACTGTAGCTACTGATAGACACATCGAACTTTCCATCTTCACAATTACTGAATCCATCATCAATGTTCTCACAATATTTATTCGCAGAGTAAAGCAAAAATCATCATAGTTAAAACAACGATTGTTCCATGACACCAACAGGTCATTTGTTCATAATTAAATCAAAGAACCAGGATATGCTGAATTAGAATAAATGCTTATAAGTGGTTTTAATTGGTACCCAAACCCCCCCCCCCCCTTATAATACCATATAGAACACACTATATACTTGATATACTTGAGTATAGCATAATTACTAACAAATGTTTGAAACAGAGCTTAATTTAGATAGCAATGTTCACAATATGCTCCTATTTACTCTAAAGTTTCCTGAAGATGGAAAGTATTTGAAATGCTGTTTGGATACTGTTTGTGTGTCAAATTGAAACTATATCTGCTTAAATATTAGCGATACCAATGACCATTAATACAAAAACTGAAAGCATTTATATGTATTAATACATATTGTCTACAGCATATTTAGTTTATCTGAGGAGATTGCATCCCATCTCTAAAGTTTAAAATTGACCAAATCATCATGTAAATTTGAAAATAATGAACTTCAAAGATTTACAAAATTTGTTGTATCTTGGATTGCCTCATATCCATTCTTTTTTATATGATATACATATAAATTCTACTACAGGTAAACAGTACACAGGTAGAGGCTATCCCTGGAACAGATATTGCTCCTAACTCAGGGATACTGGTATTCCAATCAGGGGAAACACAGAACTATCTACAACTTCAGATTAGAGAAGACAATGTTAGTATATCATATACAATTTATATTTGTTGCCAAGTTGAGAAGAGGTCACTATTTAGGCCATTATGAAGTGATCTTTTAAAACATTTGGACTATAAATGACCACATTCTTTCCAGCATCAGATTAGTTTTATTTTTTTGGTTAACTTATAAAACATGTCTACCATAGTCTGTCAACACAAGTTTTATTATATATACCTAGCCGTTGGAATTTACATGTATATGAAGTACTTTAAACACATTGTGTGGTTTAATCTTAACCAAAAGTTTTTTAAGTCATCTTTATATTGAAGTTATAAACTTCAAACACAAAATTAAAAGGTCTGTAAACTTTGGTCTGGAGAGTAGGCTTCATATCAGGAGACAGAAATAATTATGTGCTTTTTCTTATGAAACTTTGTTAAATTGTTCAACTTGTGGTTAAATTTTGGAGATTGGAATTTTTCATCAGAAGTACCCTCTAAATACCTCTAGACTGGAGGTATCAGTATGTGATACATGATAATGAAAGTTTTAGCTTAGCACAACATTACGCTTGTAGCCTTTTATTGATTGGTTGTGTAATTTTTATTCAATTCTTTATTCACAAAATATTAAAAATAATAACATCAGTTTATTTCCTTAATTTTTCTATATTAATAAATGAACAGAGCCATTTGGTAAAATTTAAGGTTAGCAAAAAAATGTAATGAGAGAAAAAAAAATCAAAAAAGAATTATAGCTTGGGTTAGTAATGTTACACATGTATATCTTGGATATAAGGTAGTAACAGGTTGGATATTCTCTGAAAAACTGATGGACATATACATTTTACCCTATAATTTCCTTATAAATGTAATTGAAATAGATATGATTTCTACAAGTATTGATGACTTAACTCAACATCTGTGCCAGAAAAATGAATATATTGATATTTCATATGATATTTTGCACTAAACAGTTCTATATTGTCCTCTTAATTTGAATTAAATTGATTATGATAACCTTTGAGAATAGTTATAATTTGATATACTGGTATATTGTAATAATGACTTGTAAAAGTAGGAAGTATAGGGCAAACAAATACTCTCCTAAAGTTGGCAAAAATGTGAAAAAAAAACATCAGATTTTTAAGAAAAATATGCAAGATATGTTTATCTAATACAGAAAATTATAATTGTATTATATACTTAATTTTTTCCATCCTTCATTCTATTTACTATAATGTCTAATCACAATGGTAGAAAACACGACTTTTTCTATTTTTCGGTTTTGTATCTTATTTTGACCGATTTTGTTTTATTTAAATTTTATGTAAAATTTAATTTCATTCATTTGAAATTTATAAAGTTTGTGCAAACACTGTAACAGTAATTTACTAATTTCTTCCTTCACATTTTTTTTCCAGATTCCAGAAAATAATGAGGAATTTATAGTAACACTCACAGGGGCTACACAAGGGGCCAGAGTACTAGATACAGAAATGGTTCTAATAATACAGGCCAACGATGCTCCAATCAGATTCCAACAGGTGAGTTTCTTTATCACTTTATACTCCTTTAAACACTGGGCTAAATGGAACAAAACTTGGCAGCAATGGTCCTTTGTTGGTCCTCTTTCAGAATTGTATCTGATGACCCTGTCTTTCAGAATTGTATCTGATGACCCTGGCTACTAAAGCGGAACATAGTTTAACGTAGGACCTAATGGGAAAAATCCCTGAAAGATCTTCTTGTTTGAAACCAGTGAGCCAGTTGGAACTTTACAGCAATGCTCCAGGCTGCCAGTCACGATGGACATAGTCCAGGTGACCAATACAGGCACCTGGGAGCCTCTAGTTTAGGTCTCTCTTACAAAAATAATATGTAAGTCTTATAAGGATACGATGCATTTTCTTAGCAGATTATATTTACTTTGACTTATCATTTATTACATTGCACTGTTAACATATACTTGCAGGCAGAATAATATTTACTTTGACTTATCATTTATTACATCGCACTGTTAACATATACTTGCAGGCAGAATAATATTTACTTTGACTTATCATTTGTTACATTGCACTGTTAACATATACTTGCAGGCAGAATACAGATTTGATGAAGGACCTGGGAAAAAATCAGTAAGTATACCAGTGCTTAGAGGTCTGGACAGTGATGGCCAGAGTAGGATTGGATCTGTCAATGGCTTGGCATCTGTTGACTTTAGTATTATATCAAACACTGCTTCTGATGGTTTGGATTTTACTGGTCCAAGTAATCGGCAACTTGTTTTCAGTGCAGGACAGACTCAAGGTTTCATCACGTTAGAAATTTTGGATGATAATGACCCAGAAGTTGAGGAAAGTTTCCAGCTCCTCTTGTCCAATCCCACAGGTGATGTTATTGCTGGGAATCCTATAAAAACAACATTATATATCAATGGGAATGACAATCCTAATGGTGTAATAAGTTTAAGTCCTGGTAATGATGGAGTGTCACTCCCCTTACTTCAGATCAACGAGGACAGCACTGTACCGGTATATTTTACTGTGTTACGAACTGCGGGAACTTTTGGTACGGTAACAGTCCAGTGGGAAGTTTACAGAAATGACAGTTTGTCCGAAGCGGTCAGTGGAGATATATTTAACACAGTAGGAAGTGTTACATTCCAAGCTGGACAATCAACAGCTAGAATTAATGTCACAGTGATACAGGATTCTGTTTCTGAACCTGCTGAACGTTTTGTATTGAAGTTGTTACCAGGAAGTGTGAATGATGGAGCTAAAGTAGATGGAATCACTGAAGGCTTGATACTGATAGAGGACAGTGATAATTATTATGGTACAATCGAGTTTGGAGATGATACACAACAAAAGATTATAGTAGTAAGTCATTTTGAGTTTATTGTAAATTTATTTTATGGAGTGTCAACTTGTTGATCATATGGAATTAAAATCTCTTTGCAAGTAAACTTAAAATTTTATAATTTTTGTGATGAATTTAAAGTTTTCAAAATGCACGGTTGCTATGAATGCCTGATAATCAGAAGTCACTGAAATCAGTAAAGCCATACATTCCAAGCTAAGCTTTCATTGATGTTAAATATTTCTAATTCCAAACAGTATTTTAAATATCAATTCATTTATTTTCATGTGTATTAGATTTTGTGGAATATGATTGCTTTTTGTTTCGAGGTCACAGTTTAGTGGTTTGTACATTCCTAGTGACAATTCAGTGTGAAATCTGTATTTCCTTGAAAGCTTAATTTTATGGTTGCCTTCCACACATTAAAAACAATGAAAATAGGTATTAAATGAAATTATTATATCTGAGATCTAAGGTCTTGAAAGAAAACACTCATACCAAATGAAGCTAAGAATTTTCATTTCTACCTGTTTGAAGTAATGAGTTTTCTTTTATTAATTTACTATTAACATCATTATCACAGGAAATAAAGTCTCCACCACCAGTAAGTCATATTTGTATATTATTTGGTGAATGGTGATATAATGATTTTGAATATTTCTGAATGCTTCTTGCTTTAGCATGGTGGTATTTATAAGTGGTACCATGAATGAGTATAGCTCTTAACATTTCAATTAATTGTAGCTAAGTTACATGTACTTTGTAAACTAAACCTTGTGTCATTTTATGTGAGTCTCATTTGCTATAGATACTGGTTCCTGGTGTTATAACTATTGATATAATAAAATTGTGTTTATTTTATGTAAAATCATTGATTGTCTTAAATAGAAAATTATTTGCAATTTTGGAATCAAATATCACACTTGTTCCACTGATTTCAATTTATTTTTTACATATTTAACACCCCCCCCCCCCCCCCCCCCAAAAAAAAAAAAACAAAACAAAACAAAACAAAAAAAAAAAACAAAAACAAAAACAAAAACAAAACAAAAATACACAGGAAAATGATAAAATCTGTGATTAAAATAGAATTATTTCATTACGTTTTATCATTTAGTTTTGTGGGACACATACATGTACATGTATCATTACAGTTTTCGCATTACATTTCTCTTTTACAGTATATGTAGCTTATGTGTTTTGATAACCGTATGATATTCTTACTGTTTTTTTTTCTGGTTTTATACAATAGACAGGTGTAACTATGCTTTGCAAAATTTTACAGCTAAAAAAGAAAACGAAAATAAATTTTTTTGGTTTCTGATAAGTAATTTTCTATTTCATGGAAACAAACAATCAAGTTCGGATTTTGCTTTTTGATATTTGTATATATATCTGCCTACCTGTTACAGGTGTCTAATCCAAGGCATGTACAGCTGACAATAAGGAGGACAGGACACAATCAGGGAACTGTTATAGTCAATATGACAATTGTCTACACAGGACCAGGAGATACAACTGGTACTAAAGAATTATATATCTGTTATAGATTATAAATGTATCGATAGTTTTCAAAACTATGAGCAAATTATTTGTGTATAAAGAATTATAAAGTAGTAAAGAAATTTACTTCAATATGTATGAATACAGCCATAAATTTATTTGTGGTGGATACTGTAAATGCAGAAATTATTGAGTGCATTTATTATTGCAATTTTGTCATTTTAGACCAAAATGCGATTTTAATTTTTGCGATATTGAAAAAAATTCTGCTTCATTCATATAAAAAATTCTAAAATGCGAATTTAAATTATTGCGATTACAACCCTGTTGCATTTTTCGCTATAATAAAAACATCGCAATAATTTCCGAATTTACAGTACATTTTACAGTTTTTTTCATGCAGTGTAAATAAAAAAAAATTGAGGTGGGGTTGGGTTTGGGGGAGACAGTGCAATTTGCTATATAGTTGCAGCCAGTTGCATTTAAAGACTGCTATAAAATCTTGTCAAAATGTGAGTATTGTGTCATAAATTGGAGTTTAACAATAGTCATCAGATAAGAAGATGCTATGTTCTGTTTGTAATTTTGATGCACTTTTCATGATTATATTTAATTTGTCTTATTGGTCTTTACTATGACATATTAACTTCATTTACTGACTGTCTAGATAATTATTTTAGATGTGTTAGAGAAATCAGAATGGCTGACATCATTTACTACAGGATTAGGAACTCAGGTTTATAAAGTACCAATTAGTGGATCAGCTTTCTTACAAGTTGGTGGAAAATTTACAGCAACACTGACTGATCTGGCTCTCAGTTCAGGTATTATAATGATATATATATGTAAAATCTCATTTGATAAAACATCAGTGGACTGACAAAAACTGTGAGAGAGACAAAATTGAGTAATTAAAATTCTTAAGAACGAAATTGGAATGAAGGGACAAAACTTTTCAATTGAAATACATACATATATTCCTGACTTGCGGTTCACTTTCCTGCCAAAATTTGTCGTTCTTTATAGCAGGTGTCTCACTAGGAACACTCCGATTTATCTTTCAATCCAAATGATAAAAAAGAAAACCCAGAAAGGTGAAGGGAATTCCTCATTATATAGGATGTGCTGTCAATTTTATGTAGTCGGGATACATATGAAAATTATCAATGTCTTAACAGTGAAAAAAAACAGAAAAGCCCTAAGTTCCATTTTTCGTCTGAACTCCTCAATCTTTTTCATCCAATTCTGCCGAAATTCCATAAGTGACCTCGAATCACACCTGCTGTGAGGAATGATAACCCTGTCAAAAAATGATAAAATACGTATGCATCCTGAGCTCCGGAAGTCGGGAATTAAAGACGTTAAATTCAAGGTTCTACTGTATTTATGATAAAACTTTTATAGAGTGAAAAGTCAGTAGTGGAAACGTCGGAATTCCAACAAAAAACTCTTTCTTCAAAATATCTGGATCTTAACACTATTTCACTGTGTAAGCATCACATTTATAATTATTACATATCTTTTTAAATTTCTACAGTAATGTGTTTAATATTAAGAAATTATCGATTTCAGGACCCCCTTTAGGAGCTTACAACAGTCCTGTGTTTGGTACCAGAACAACAGTGGAGGTACCAGTTACCATACAAGAAGCCAATGGTGAAATAGGATTCCAAAATACTCATACTGTTACTGTTAGTGAACCAGAAACCAGTCCATATTCAGTATGTTTTCTTGTAATACAGTTGTCAGGAACTTTTAATGTTTTAATGTATTTGAGTCCCATCTGTTTACTCTGAAATGGATTTTAGATCAATACCAAATCTACCATTCTTGTGAGAAAAAAAAAATTTTATTCAGTTTTCTGCTTTTTTTTTAATCAAAATTAAACATTTGACTCAATTTGTTCAGTTAATTTTTTTTTAATTAAGAGATTGATTGGAATTGACAGTATTGTAAGGAAAGAAATTTGATTGTTAATGATGTAATATTTTTGGATTTGATTTTTCTAAACTCTTGTTATTTCAGGTGAACCTGAAGATAACTAGAGAAGGGACCAGTGGTCAAGCTGTTATTAGTTGGTCATTGACTGGATCTGGTAGTAATGCTGGTTCTGTAACAAAAGATGATACCGGTCCTACTTCTGGTACAGTTGTTATGGAAGCAGGTATGAATTCTGAATGTTCTAGTTTTGATTAGGTAAGTTCACGCAGGGTGAAAAACAAACAATTTATTAGGGTTTTTACTTGAAATTAAAAGATTTTTTTAATATTAATAGAAGCTCCAAAAACTTTTGTCTCATTTTACAACATGAGCTTGAACATTAATTTATCAGTTACTACTTTGATTTTATAAATAAATAAATTTCAAAATTTTATATGTACAGAATTTTAAAGTAGTTTTGTTTGCCTAAAAGTTATTAAAGTACAGATATTTCAAATTAAATTGAAACAAAATTTTGCTATATGTTTTCAACAAAATGTGATTATAATTCACAGATAAGTCTGAGGCAGATTTTAACATTCTCATTAACCCCGATGATGTACCAGAATTAGATGAAGACATTACAGTGACCTTGACCTATGTTAGTCCATCTGATACACAAAGGTTAAAATATGGGTCAACACAGGTCAAAGTTGTCATCCTTGAGAATGACAATCCCGGAGGAACTTTCCAGTTTTCATCTGATATGCAAGACTCTTATAAAGTGGAGGTAGGTTTGCTATATCATACAGTGATAACAATATAATGGTAATTGGTCTTCATACATAGTTGTAGCTAATTAGGTTAGGTATTTATAGAAAAACAATTCAGTCATTTTAACTACCAGGGCCCGGTTGTTCAACTCGTTTAACCAAGGGTTAAATTTAACCAGAGGTTAAATGCAGTTAATTTCTATACAATTGAACCCTAAGTTAAATTTAACTGTGAGTTAAATAAGTTGAACAACTGGGCCCAGGACATTTTATACTTATTTTCTGGAGAGTCAAATTCAAACAAAGTGTTTTTGGATGAGTAGTATTTCTTACACCTTTGGCAATATTCCTACAACATTTTCAGTTTTTATTAGTGGACAGAGACATTATAGACAGGTATGCTCCATTGACTTAGATATTTATAATCCTTGTCATTTACTGGCTATAAGGAGTGGTTAGATTTACAGACAACATGAAGTTAACCCAGTATGGCAGATTACAAGTGTTATGAAGAGAAGCATGTGATAATTTGATGACGAAAGTGTCTTTTAAACGTTGTACAAGAGGTATATATTTCTACTTTACAGGAAGGTGGTTCACCTATAGAGATAATTGTGGATAGATTTGGAGGATCTTTGATTACACAGTCTATACAGTATACAGTGGTACCTAACGGAGCAGCAGAATTCTATGGTGCAACAAATGTCCTAAAATTTGAACCAGGTGTAATGAAAATGACAGCTGTCCTGTTACCAATAGCTGATAGCATTCCTGAGGTTTGTTTTTAAACTAAGAATATCATATGTGTAATATTTTTTATTTAATTTTTTCTGAATAAGCTAATTTTAGATATACAATATATTTGATATTGATCAGTAATTCAATAAACTTAAAACTTAGAGTAAAATTTCTTATAAGAAAAATATAATTATTGATCTCTTTAATTTTCAGTTGGAGGAAAGATTTACATTAACTTTACATAGCTATGGTAACACAACTGCAGATATTGGGTCAAGGTCACAAATCACCATAGATATTCTGGAGAATGATTACCCATATGGAATGATACTGTTTGAAGATGACCCACCAGAGAAATACATGGGTAAGTTTACAACTTATTTCAACTGTTCATATTCCTAATATATGCACATTTACCATATTAAAGATTAACTTTATTGCAGTATTGCAAAACTATGCAAAGTAACTGGAAATTCCAGAAATTTATCATACCTTGGAATCATTTCAATTATCATGATATTTATCAATTATCAATATAACCACAAATTTAAGTATTCAACAGAAAATCCATAATGATATTTTACCTTCTGATTTTTGTTTGAAAGTTTTTTAGGGTGGTACTTTTACTTCAAAAGCATCGGAAAATGTTAATAGTCAGTATAATTGTATTTTGATTGAAAATGCCTATAAGATATTCCTATTTCTGAATTTAATCAACTAAGCTAGACAACTGAAGATTTACATTTTAATTATGAGAAAGCTATATGTTTTGGATGTATTTTCCTTATTTTAAAATTGATTCAAGTGATGCTATTATTGTTTCATTTACTTAAACATAACTTATCAACCAATATTTTCTTTAGCTGAAAGTACTCTTAGCCAAAAGATCTCCAGTTTGATTTCTGTAAAAAGGTCAAAGGGCACATTTGGTAGTGTATCAGTGTCATGGACTATAACACCCACTGACCAGACAGACCTTACTCCCGTATCAGGCTCTATTACATTTGGAGATAAACAAAGTCAAGGATTGATACAGATTACAACAGTAGCTGATGATGTAATTATAATTATAAATTAGTGAAATTCAAATATTTTTATAATATTACCAGTAGCAATTTGAAAAAAAAAGCTTTCATTTTTCGCATAAATGACTTTTTAATCAAACTTCCAACAAAAAAAATTTTGTTTTTAGTTTGGCAATTTACAGCAGGTGGATTGGCTGTGTAGCGGGCAAGGGGGTGCCTCGAAACAGGAATAAAGGAAAATCTGATTAGCTGTCTGTCAGAACAGCCTCTTTTTCTACCTTTCCTTAACTGATTGTTAAAGAGAAAAACATTATTATATGGAAATAAAGGATTAACTGTTAGTAATTTATTACTCCTTTTTTATTCCAGATCCCAGAAGATGCAGAAAACTTTACAATAAATTTAGAAAACCCTACAGGTGGAGCCTATCTTGGAATCAGACAGAAGTTTTTTGTAATAATTAATAAGAATGATTTTCCACTGTATTTTGAAGGTAATTATTTTGAATGAAGGGTAGTGAGTATGAAAGGAAAACTTCTTAACACAGAATCTACACATGCACATGACGAAAAAATATTGCAAAGAAACTACACTTCATTGCTGTTCTTCATCTTTTAAACTCGCAATGATGCCTCCTATAGAATGATTTTGCACATATTTGAACGTTTAAGATGACCCTTCCTGTTTTAATGATAAAAGGTTTCACAATTATCTTATGTATTATGTGATAATGTTTTTTCTTTCTTCTGTTTCACATTTGAAATCCTTATTGATTATAAAGATAAAAGACAGTATGAAATCCACATTGAGTAGTAATATTAAAAAACAGTTACTTGTACATGTACTAAACATTTATATATATGTATACCATCTTAAAAAAAATTTAAAATGTAGTAGTAGCCACACAACAGTCAATCATTGCTAAAAATTCTAGTTTCATTCTAATGATATAATTTTTGCTGTACAATGTAATGATAAAGGTCTGCCCCCCTTCCATATAATGTTTGCTGTACAATGTAATGATAAAGGCCCCCCCCCCCCCATATAATTTTTGCTGTACAATGTAATGATAAAGGTCCCCCCATATAATGTTTGCTGTACAATGTAATGATAAAGTAGTAGGTAAAACATAAATTCCTTAAGTTTACTTCACTTTAAATTAAATTAAAAAGTCAGAAGCTTTTATTTAAATTTCTTGCCCTTAGTATAATTACAGATGTTTCACTTTAACTGAAAGGTACAAAAATGAATCATCTTTGAATGCTTAATTAGCTACATCTATTTCATGTTGGTTTTTAAAAAATTTTGATTGAACAGAACCAGTGTATTATGTGTCTGAGTCTTCAGTTTTGATGGTCAAAGTAAAAAGAGAGGGAGATGCAGCCAAAGAGGAGACAATCAAATATCAGACAAAAGATGGGACTGCATTGGTTGGGGATTATAACAAATTAACCAATCAGGATGCTGTATTTGGAATTGGACAAACAGAGGTGTCATTCCAAGTTGTTATAAATGAAGACAATACACCAGAAGGAAATGAAACTTTTTATGTGGAAATATTTCAAATTATGGGTAAATTTTCCTATGCAATGTTTTGATTTGTTACTATTTGAAATGTTTGTTTATTCTGACTCAAATATAATGACATACAGATAAATATAATGACATACAGATAAATATAACAACATACAGATAAATATAATGACATACAGATAAATATAATGACATAAATATAATGACATACAGATAAATATAATAACATTAATGACATACAGATAAATATATTGACATAAATGACATACAGATAAATATAAGGAAATACAGATAAATATTATGACATACAGATAAATATAATGACATACAGATAAATATTACGACATACAGATAAATATAATGACATACAGATAAATATAAATATAATGACATACAGATAAATATAAATATAATGACATACAGATAAATATAATGACATACAGATAAAAATAATGACATAAAGATAAATATATTGACATACTGATAAATATAAATATAATGACATACAGATAAATATAATGACATACAGATAAATATTACGACATACAGATAAATATAATGACATACAGATTTCATCTCAATCTTGTTCTTGTTAATGGGAATCAAAATTCTCAATGAATTCAGGCAAATTTCTGAATTTAAGGTAGCAAAGAAATAAATACTTGTCCGTATGATAAAAAAATAAAATAAAATAAAGTCTGGCCAAAGTTGATTATTCTATTTTATGACATTTATGTTTACAGGTGATTTAGTCCTAACAAAAGGGTCTAACTGTAGTATTGTCATACTGGCCAATGATAATGCTTATGGCATTTTTAAATTTCAATCAACAAATCCTGTCCAAGTGGAAGAAGGTAGTCATGTTGATCTAAGGTAGGTTATTTTTCAACTAAATTATGTGGTATTAAGATATTAAAAAATAGATCACACTCATCAGAAACACTTATATCAATTGTTTGGTACAAAACATATGACAGATGAAATACAAATTTTAACAACTTTTAATGCTAAATTTTCATAAAGAAATGATAATACATTTAACCTAAATAAAACCAAATTCACAGATCTATTTTTATCACTTTTTTATAGATTTAAAAAAATATTATATTTGATTCCTATAGGATATCACGGAATGGAGGCACATTTGGAGAAGTTGAAGTGTCATGGGAGATAATTGATGTTCTTACCAATAAAATGCCACCAGATGGTAGTGAATTTGAAAAATCTAATGGGACAGTGCTGTTTCAGGTGGGATCTTCACAGCAAATATTAAAAATATTTCCTCGTTCAGATGAAGCTCCAGAGAAAGAAAGAGGCTATACTGTCAGATTACATGATGTAACAGGTATTTTTACAGCTCATTGAAGTCTTTTTCAGTGTCAGATTTAATGACGTCATTGTCGGAAAACAAATTGCAATTTTTCTTTTTGTGTGATGAACATTCCAACACAGAAGTTTTGTGAGATTATAATTACTGCTGTCAATTTTTATATTGGCTGCACCCTTTCAGAATAATTTTTGTTTTTAATTACAGCCTAACTCATTCAAAGTTATTGATGAATTAACATTTTATTCACATTTGTTTTTAATTTTATTTAAATGAATGAATTATTTCAGTGGTTGTTGGCAGACAGGATGTAGGACTGGCATCATTGTCTAACACTGATACGGAGGTAACTTTAACCATTGAGGAGAGTGATGACCCCTATGGAAGGTTTGCCTTTAACCTCAACTCTAGGGAGCTAACTATAGCAGAGGATTACTATCCTGGTGAACAAAATACTACTGAAGCAAAACTTATAGTGGAGAGGAGACAAGGTCTTTTTGGAAATGTTCAGGTATATTTTCAAATATACAAATTTTGAAACTTTTATATTTTTTCAGTATTCAAATTTTGAGACTTTACATATTTTCAAACATCCAAATTTTTAAACTTTATATTTTTCAAGGTATTCAAATTTTGAAACCTTACATTTTTTCAAATAAGCAAATATTTAATTTTTATATTTCTAAAATTTGTTTGAATTAGTCATGAGGGTAATTACCCCAAAATTTGCACTAATTATTTGGGATCATATAATATTCTAAAACATCAGAAAAATGTACATTGTGGAAGATTTTAATGAATGATTATCAAATTAATTTTAACCCATGAAATTTCATTGACAAAAATTCAGAAAATAATGTTAATTCTTTAGTTACTAAATTGTTGTGCGAAATATTATAAATTTCTGAATTTTTACACGTATTAAGTGAATTGATTATACATTTATTTCAGGTTGTGTGGGAGATTTACACAGATCAGGTCGGAAAAACAATGCCACAGACATATGATTTAATATTATTGGCTAATCCCTCGTCTGATGTTAGTAAAACTCCAGAAAAACGTAGACTTCACACAGGAACAGATGTTATGTATTTCACAGGAGCTCTCAGTAAGTAAAAATAAAGAAACATATAGACTTCAAACAATATGAAACCCTATCAGGGACTAATCTTTGTTGTGTATCCTTAAAATACTTGGGACTTATTCAAATTTTCAAATTTACAGTATTTTATTTTAAATTCTGATGAGTACCATACAAATAAAGTCTAGTACATATTGTCATCAGCTGATGTTTATTGACCAAATCAGCAATTGTTGTATGTGTAAAAAGTTGTAGTAATTATATATATTAAACACATTAAGGCATATATGAGTAAGATTTACATATAAAATCAAATGTTGACAAGGTTAAGAGGAGTAGAATTTTGGCAAATTAACACATTCATGTTATATAATGTAAAGATTGTTTTTGAAGTATTAACGGTATACTGGTTACTCAATATATCATTGTACTTAACAATATCAAAATGATATTAAAAAAAAAGAATCTAATTAGCTCAGGGTCATGGAACTCATAATACTATGAGAAGGGAGTAAACATAATAATACATTTATATATTTTTCAGAAAGTTACCTAACTATTGACGGTGCTTATCAGCCTCCTCCCGAAAATCTTAAAAATGGCTATTCTGTCAGTGCTTGGATTCAGCCTTTTGCTGATCTGAACAGCCATATTGTTGCCAAGACAACAGAAGATGGATCAAGGTTCTTTTATACTTTGAAAGTGACGACAGGAAATAGTGGTGCCATTATTTTATTTGGATATAGTGTATCTGGAAGTAGTGTAAGTAATTGTTAATTTTTGTCTCGCCTGCGACGAAAGTCGCTGGAAGCGAGACATAGGTATAGCAATCCGGCGGCGACGGCGACGGCGTTAACTTTTTGTAAAACCTTAATAACTTTTAAAGTATAATACTTACAATGTTCATCTTTGGTCCACAGGTGCATGAAGTGATGACCTTTTCAGCAGCACATTTTTAGATGACCTTGACCTTTTTTTCATGGTTCAATACCCACATAAACATTGCGACATAGTTTTACATTCAAATCCTTTTCTCAGAAACTATAATACCTAGAGTTATTATATTTGGTCTACAGTGAGATCTATATGGGTACATGCCAGTCTGACACCTGTCATTTGTCCTTGACCTCAATTGCACGGTTCAGTGAACTTCGAAAATCTGCGACATAGTTTTACATTCAAGTCCCTTTCTTAGTAACTGTAATGTTTAGAGTCATCATATTTGGTATATAGTAAGATCTATATGGGTACATGGGAGTCTGACACCTGTCATGTGTCCTTGACCTCAATTTCACAGCTCAGTGACTTTGTCAATTTTTTCTTCTAAAGTCCATTTTTCTGCAACTACAATGAATAGACTCATCATACATGGCTTATAGCAAGATCTGTATGGGTACATGCCAGTCTGACACCTTTCATGTGCCCTTGACCTCAATTTCATGGTTCAGTGACTTTGTCAATTTTTTCCTCAAAAGTTTATATTTCAGCAAGTGCAATGACTAGATTCATCAGATATGGTCTATAGCTAGATCTATATGGGTACATGCCAGTCTGACACCTGTCATGTGTCCTTGACCTCAATTTCATGGTTCAGTGACTTTGTCAATTTTTTTCTTTAAAGTCTATTTTACAGCAACTACAATGAATAGACTCATCATACATGGCTTATAGCAAGATCTGTATGGGTACATGCCAGTCTGACACCTTTCATGTGCCCTTGACCTCAATTTCATGGTTCAGTGACTTTGTCAATTTTTTTCTTTTACAGTCCATTTTTCAGCAACTGCAATATCTAGACTCGCCATATATATAAGAACTTGCCCACCTCATATTTTCAGATTGATCACTAATGTTTTAATTAGGGGATAGACAAACAGGAAGGGGGGGGAGAAGTATAACTTTGTGTATAAAGTTCCATCTAGTTTTACTTGAATGTAATTGAATAAAAATAACAAATATTTACAATTACATGTAGCAATGCACTCTGATACTTTTGTTAGTTGGTCCGAATCCCCCGTTATCCACCACATATTTTTTCTACCACCAGAAAGTGTACCATAATTAAGTTTAGAATCAATGTGTTTAACATCATGATAATCTTAATAAAATATTGTATATTTACAAAAAAATTTATTGATTTGAATAAAATAATTAAAATTTGAGGGTAAAAGGTAGTGAAAGTCACAAACTTAGTTTGACAGTTGAGTCATTTTATAAATTGATTTATTTCAGTGCCTTTTGTTTGGCTTCATGTTAAATTATGATACCTTTAAGTGTTAGATTTGATATAATGGTTAGGGAGAAACTGATTAATTAATCAACATATACCAGTTGTATCAAAACACCTATGTGGAGAACTTTTATATTTATTTGTCACAAAACAGTTTCAGTTCCCCTCACCCCACACCTGCTAAAGAAAAAAAAGCATTCAGAAACATGCGAGACCTGTCACGTGGCATATTGTGCCTTCAGTGATTTTATCATTGTTTCCTTGTTAATTCACAATTATTGTCGAGCGTACGACTTTAGTCGCAAAAAGCTCAACATAGGGATAGTGATCCGGCGGCGGCGGTGTTAACTAACTTCTTAAAAGCTTTATATTTTAGAAGGTGGAAGACCTGGATGCTTTATACTTTGTATATAGATGCCTTATGTTACGAAGTTTCTGTCTGTCATATGTACATTGTCCTTGATCTCATTTTCATGGTTCGGTGACTACTTGAAAAAAAAGTTAAGATTTTTTGTAATGCTAATTTCTCTCTTATTATGAGTAATAGGATAACTATATTTGGTATGTGCGTACCTAACAAGGTCCTCATCCCCGTCAGACAGTTTTCAATTGACCTCGACCCAATTTCAAGGATCAGTGAACAAGGTTAAGTTTTGGTGGTCAAGTCCATATGTCAGATACTATAAGCAATAGGTGTAGTATATTTGGTGTATGGAAGGATTGTAAGGTGTACATGTCCAACTGGGGTGTCATCTGACCTTGACCTCATTTTCATGGTTCAGTGGTTATAGTTAAGTTTTTGTGTTTTGGCCTGTTTTTCGAATACTGTATGCAACAGGTCTACTATATTTGGTGTATGGCAGGTGTCATCTGACCTTGACATCATTTTCATGGTTCATTGGTTATAGTTAAGTTTTTGTGTTTTGGCCTGTTTTTTAATACTGTATGCAATAGGTCTACTATATTTGGTGTATGGAAGGATTGTAAGGTGTACATGTCCAACTGGCAGGTGTCATCTAACCTTGACCTCATTTTCATGGTTCAGTGGTTATAGTTAATTTTTTGTGTTTTGACTTGTTTTTCGAATACTGTATGCAACAGGTCTACTATATTTGGCGTATGGAAGGATTATAAGGTGTACATGTCCAACTGGCAGGTGTCATCTGACCTTGACCTCATTTTCATGGTTCAGTGGTTATAGTTAAGTTTTTGTGTTTTGGCCTGTTTTTCGAATACTGTATGCAATATGTCTTATAGCATTTACTTTCATTAGAAATACACGACAGGCGAGACATTTTTGTGTGTCCTCTCTTGTTATATTTTTAGCTCAGCATCTGGAAAGTGCCATGTGAGCTTCTGTCTGTCTGTCATCTGTTTGTTAATTTTATACATTTTGATCTCCTCTGAAAACCCTCTGAAACTTCTTGGTCGAAAGAATTATTACTCTTTGACTTAATGCAGTTTGATTGTACTGCTATTGAAAGATTTCAGATGTAGCTTTTAGGGATGTTTATAGATTGATAAAAAAATACCTTTTTAAAGAAAATAAAATTATGAAAAATATCTGTTCACTGTTCATAAAGAAAATATTTAAATAATTTATTATTTAAGTGTCTTATTTTTCTGTTAATGTCTTGAAAATTTCTTAATAAATTAAATCACCAAGGCAAGTGCAGATTTAAGAGCAGCTTCTGAAGTGGACCACCTTTATGTATAAATAAAGTACAAGGAAATAAACTTACTGATCCTGTTAAGAAATTCATGTTTATAAAAATATTGTTTTTTGTTTACAGAGTAACCAGCAGATTTCTGTCACTACAAACAAGAATATTAAAGATGGCGGCTGGCACCATATTGTTGTGATTGTTGATAGTACTTCTGTAACGTTTTATCTGGATGGAGAAGTACTTGGTACTAAGTAAGTTCTTTACATGAATTCACTTAGTTATTTTGTTGGCACAATTTAGGGTTCATGTCATAGTGTTGGGTCTCCCACTGTGTTAAAGACTGAGGGGTCATCTCTAGATGTCTATTTTCAGTCACGATACTTCAGATTTTGAATGTTATCACCTTGGAATTTACCCTATATCCATTCTTTTCATCATATTCCTTCTTCTTCATATCTTTACATCTATGGAAATTATGTTAAGTAAGAACAAGAATGAATGGAGATATGGGTAAGTCTTCTTGTGATAAAAATCCAAACAGAATATGAAAAGTACAGAAGATTGGTGTATGCCTACACTGCATATGACAAGCTTGTAATGACCCCATTTAAAAAGTCATGAAGAAATTCATTTAAAAAGCCATAAATATCCAAAATATAAATGTTTTTTGAAAATAAACAAATTACAAAAAGGAAGATAAATCCATTTTGAAAAGGCTTCTGTTTGTATATCATGGTTACCCCAATCTTTTAACATTTTTAGCTCAACTGGACCAAAGGGTCATGTGAGCTGTTGACCTCACTTGGTCTCTGTTGTCCTTCGTCGTAAGCGTTCCTTTAGACATCTTCTCCACTGAGACCAGTGGGCCAGTTGAAACAAAACTTGGCAGCAGTGGTCTTGTTTCAGATTTTATCGTATTTCCCTATGGCTATATCGACGTGCTGAGGCCTTCAGAATTTCCTGTATTTCGGCACTGTGACGTCGTAAAGAGTTGACCCGACCCTAATATGAGCTGACCCGAATATATCAGCGACGTCATAATGTTTGACCCAACGTTGACCCGAATATATCAGGAAAACATCCGGTTATAGGCGGATGGCCATTGAAAAGTAAGAAATTCCATTAAGATTGCTAGTTAACAATACGATAAATTTATCATCAGGTTTTCTGTAAACGTATATCGTAAAATATAAGCCGCTCGACACAATATGAAGCTTTTTGGCTCGTTCGCTACGTTCACTCGCCGAAAAAGCTTCACATTGTGTCTCGCGGCTGATATTTTACGATATACGTTTGCAGAAAACCTGATAATATGTACATATCTGATGACCCCACTAGACATTTAAGATGGCCACCAGAGCCAAACATAGTTTAGCATAGGACCCTATGGGAAGATTGGCACCAATGGTCCTGAGATGGTCCTTTATCAGAATTATATCTGATGACCCAGACTGCCACAAATGTCTACCACAGGGGAACTTAGTTTAACATAGGACCCCAATGGGAAAATTCATTTAAAGATATTCTTGTTTTAAACCACCTAGCCCATTAGAGCCAAACTTTGCAGCAATGGTCCATAGGTCCATAGGTGGTCCTCTTTTAAAATTGTATCTGATGCCCCAAATCACCATCCAAGATGGCCACCACAGGCGAACTGTATATATCAAATGCATTAAAAAAAATTTTCCTGTCTGAAACCAGTGTGGGATCAAATTTTACAGCAATATTCCGGACTGCCAACCAAAATGAACACAGTCAAACAATTATTCTGCTTGAAGTCTGCAATTAATATCCAGGTGAGTGATACTGGCTCCTGGGAGCCTCTTGTTTTATCAATTACAAAGAACATTTTAGACCAGTTTGGACAGAAAAATTGGGATGATTGGAACTGTTACATATTTGTATGATTTTTTCCGAGTTCTAGGATCTCAGCCACTGTTAGATTTATCAGGAGTGTTATATATTGTGGTATGATTTTTTCAGAGTTCTAGGATCTCAGCCACTGTTAGATTTATCAGGAGTGTTATATATTGGTGCTATAGCCCCAGGGAATGAGAGATTTATTGGATACTTACAAGATGTCAGGATATACACCAGAAAACTCAAACAAGTGTAGGTCTTTATTCATTTCATTTAAATATTTTGTATTTAATAAGAAAAAAATTATGAAAATTTATCTTATTAAAGAATTTTATGTCTCTCTATATATCAATGACAATGAATTGCAGGATGCTTACAGTCACCTTGACCTTCATATGACCTTCAGTCTGTTCTTTTGTCCATTATAGAGTATCTTTTCAAAGACTATATTATCTGCCTTCATACTGCCAGATATGACAAGTTAAAACTTGGTATTTTATAGTAGATAAGAATTGGTTTGTTTTTTTTAGATTTTTTGCCACTTTGGCTGTATAGTGGTGGCCAGGTTTTGTTTGGTAGATAAATTCAGAGAATTATCAACCTTTTGCAGGAAAACTGACAATTTTTATAAGGGACCCTATAGATTTCATTATGTCCCTCTGTCAGCCTGTATGTCAACAATTGTTGTTAGCGCTCTCAATTCTACACTTTTCAAGGGATTTCAACTAAATTTATTTTGAAGGTGTATGTGGGCAATACCTTGATCAAGATCGAAAAATCGGATAATTTTTGTGGGAGTTTCTGCCCTTGACGTAGTTCTTCCCTATCAACTTCTTATTAGTGCTCTAGATTTACATTTTTTTTATCCATTTTAACCAAGTTTATGTGGAAGTTGTATATTGACAATGCCCTATCAGTCACTTAAAATATTTTTCTGTTCTCTACAATAATATATATGCAGCTCGGCCCTTTGTGATGATCACAGTATTCTAGTTGTCAGTTAACATCAGAGTTGAACACAAAAGGTGGATAACCTACATCATAATTTATAGTCTGTGTCCGATTCCTATTGGGCATACTGACAAAAATTTTCGGTTCTTTTGCAAAACATTTGAGATCGCCACTAAATTTTCTCAGTTCAGCATATGAAGTGCATTTTTGTGGATAGTGTAGTGCATAATCCCATCATAAAACCTACCACTTTTGCCAAACACTCGTTCGTAAAAATCTACCAATTTACAGGTATCCAGAACGATACCATTATGAAAACTAAAGCAAGCAGATGTAAATTAACATATCTTGGTCAAAGTTTTTGAATTTCTGATGTACGTTGCAACACCTGTTAAACTAAAAAGTTAACAAATTTTTCATAAACAATGGGAAATACCATCAGCAAGTACTTTCATTTTTCGTAACTGTTACTATATTTAGAATAACAATGACGTACATTGTCCACCTTGACACATGTCATCATGAGTTGGATTCAAACTCATAACCTCAGCATAGAGAGGCTGTTGATTATTAGTTACGACTAACTATCTTCATCAACCACAGGCCCATTGAAAGAGGTTATTTGGCCATTTCAAAGTTTGAAAATGATAATTCATAAGAAATAGTTGTTTATTACTTTACAGAGAAATCCAGGAACTTTACACACTTCCCTCCCAAAACGATTTGTCACCTGTTTCTGGTTACCTGATTTATCACGAGGCACTGAGAGAACAGACTTTTGTTGTCACGGCAACACAAGATACAGAGGAGGAAAGTAATGAAGTGTTTACAGTGATGTTATTAAGTGCTAGTAATGGTGGCACATTATCTAATACAGATGCCACTGCTAGACTTACTAGTAAGTTTTAGTCATTTTAGTCAGCTTTTGAATGATTTAGCTGTTGCACTTTTCTTTATGCATTTGATATATACTGTATACACATGCTTTTAAAAATATATCTGTTAAGTATTGTTTATCGAACATAGAATTTATGAATAATTGGGTTTTATGAGTGACAGTAAATTTGGAGTTAACTGACTTTAGTAATACCTGTTTGATTTTACTTAACAGTTCAGAAGAGTGATGGTGCTAATGGTGTATTTAGTATCCTAAGTTGTTCCCCAAGTCAGGCAGTCTTAGAAAACACTGTGGTCTCCTGTATAATAGAGAGAAAGAGAGGTGACGATGGTAATGTTAATGTTACATGGGGTGTGTACCAGTCCTTAGGAACAGGAGAAATAGAAGCTGTGGAAGATTTTATTTCAAGTAAAGGAATCGTGGTATTCTCTGCTGGAGAGAGACTTAAGGTAAAATCAATTAAAATATCATTGGGCAATGAAACATTTTCAGATATACAAGGAAAATTATGTTAGAAAATTAATTTGTAGTGAGATATACAGGTATTTCAACTTTAAAAAAAAAACAGTGTATATGATAAACTCTTTGAGGCCTAAAATATTTAAAACCAAAACAATACTCCAAAATGTTGAAGAGCAAATTAAAAAATGCCAAAATGACTAAAAACAGGGTAAAACCAAAACCATCTAAGGATAGATCTACACACGAGGGAGATACTCCTTAGTTTTACAATTTTTTAACATTAATTTATGGTTATTAAGTTGACAATGTATATGTATAGCCATCAGTTTGACAGGGGTGAACTGTCTTGCTGACAAATGGCAGGTGGCTCAAATAGTGATGAAGGATAATCTGGTTTACCATCAGCCTCAGAGCTAATTTCTTGTTAAAAACTATACATTAAGATAATAGCAAGATTTCTAACCTAAGTTATTACAAAAATTATATTTTATATATCATAGACTTTTACTGTATCAGTCAAAGATGATGACATTCCTGAATCTGATGAGATCTTCAAGATAAGGTTATTGTCGGTCACCAGTGGAGATGGTAGTGATGGATCTACCAACACAAGTGGCGCCAGTATTGACCTGACTAAATCAAATTCAGTGTTTACTATATTAAAAAATGATCATTTGAACGGAGTACTACAGTTTACAAACTGGACCATTCCTCCGACATCTAGTGATGGAATTATACCTGTAGCAACAGAGGAACCAATGGTAAGAATATCATATAATATTGTTCTAGAACAATTACTCTAATACTATAATTTACACAAGTAATTTTACCTGACAGTATAGATAAATCAATACAGAAATTGACATGATGTTTTTAGTTCACGTGGCTATTGCCAGGGTGAGCTTTTGCCATCACTTGGCGTCCGTTGTCTGTCCGTCATCCGTCCGTCGTCCGTCCGTCGTTAGCTTTTCATTCAAACATCTTCTCCTCAGAAACCATTTGGCCAATTCCAACCAAACTTTGCATGAGTGGTGTGTGGAAGGTCCTCAACAAAGTTTCCTCATTTAGTTCTGATTGGTCAAGAAACATGGCCACCAGAGGCAATTCTTGTTTCTGATTGGTTGATTTTCAAAAATCTTCTCCTCTGAAACCGCTGGGCTGATTGGTTTGAAACTTAATAGGAATGATCTATGACAAACGATCCTCAATTTATTTTGATCTGACATAAAACATGGCTGTCGTAGCTAGAAATAGAATATAGGGGGTGCATGTGTTGTTTTTGGCTTATAACTTAAAAACCGTTACAGATATCAAAAATCTGATGGGGTAAAATTGATCAGCATGACAAGATCTACCTACCCTGAAATTTTGAAGGAAATCCCAAAGCCCATTTAGAAGTTATTGCCCTTTTTTCAAAATTTAACATTTTTCGTCATTTATCTCCAAAACTATTTGAGATAGAAGTGAAATGTAAATTTGAAAAATGTTTGCCATGTTGAGGTCTACATACCCTGAAATTTTAAAGGAAATTCCAAAACACATTTAGGAGTTATTGCCCTTTTTTGTCAAATAAATTTTCCCTGAACAATTGAACCAATTGCAACAAACTTGGTCAAATAGTTGATTAATTGTCCAATGAAAACCAGACTCCAGGTGAGCGATACAGGCTCTGGTGAGCCTCTTGTTAATTTTTAATTCCATTTTCATCAAATAAATGAGTGGTTGCAATTATTTAACTTATTCTTCCAAAAGATATGTCAGAAATTTTTCAGACTAGTAAATTTTACCAGCAGACAAAACAGATATTTGCACACCAAGTATTCAATGACACTATTTTCCCTGATTGATGTTAGTAGAAATTAATTTGTACATTGAAAGCTGAAATATGTGTATAAAACAGTTTATTACTTGCAGATGAAGATTTATGAAGAAACAAAGAGTATTTCTTTGATGGTTGTTAGAGCACAAGGAACAGCAGGATTTATTACAGTGGAGTGGAGAACAACTGATGGAACAGCTAAAAGCTCAGGAGTGTCATCTCCAGATTATCAGGTAAAAGCTTATCAGGTTTGTGAAATGATCAAATGCATATATTTAAGCAGTTACATTAAATACACCTTTTTCAACAAACCGGACAGAAGATGAGTAAATGTGACATGTGTTAGGTACATGAATGTATAATATTAGTAAATGATTCCCTTGTGTTCCTAGGGACCATTAGGTCAGTTTGAACAAGAGGTTGTCGCAGTGATTAAGTTTGAATCTGATAATTAAATCCAACATTCAATATGGTCATTGAACCTCTGCTTTAGACTCAGATTTTCAGTATCTTCTTAAACTGCTGGTAAGATTTTACACAGACTTAAAATATTCTTAAAATGGAAGTCTTTCAGACTTATTTCTAAGGATTCATCTGTCGTTCAAAATTTTCAGTCTTCATAGAAACAGGTCATTGATGAACCAATTAACAGTTAGTGTGGGTACCCCAGCTTCTTAACCATTTATGATATCTTTACCAAAGCAATTCGAAAACTTTAACCAAAATTTACATGCATATCTGTAGATTTTATAGATTTTCCTATCAAATAATGATGACTATGGTTGTTAATTTGAAACTCATTCATTGTGAGATGCATTCAACTGAGATCTTTACTGACAAAGATTTCCTGTAGTCTTTTCAATGGTTGTAGTTCTTTCCAGATACTTGGCTTCCTCTGCCGATAAATAATACAGCTTATTGTGTTGAAGGGGGCATAAAAATTAGCTGGTTTGATATTGTAAATGTTGTAACTTGTGCTAGGTAGACAGCTGTATGTGGATTGGGTAATGTATTATAGATCAAGCAACAAGCAAGTACAGGTTAGCTTTAGTTTTGTCTCACAGTTGTATTTAAATTCATACACTGTTTTGGGTGTGGAAGTTGATACTCAATTATTACTACTTACTATTGCAACGATATGACTCATACTGTGATGCATCAAAATATTTTTTTTTTTATTTTTGCGGTTTTTTTTAATTAATATAGGGAAAATACATTAAAAGAATGAAAATCTATAATTGAATTTTCTTAGATACACGAGCCTTCACTTGAAACAACATACAGGACAAATAGTATTTCATTTACTTTGTGGTCATCACAAAACATTAACGAAACAGTCATTCTAAGTGTTATAATATCCATATGTCTTTTTGTTATTGTTTTTTGTTATCCTTTATTCTTTCGTGTCTCATTCAAATGCAATGAAATTTTGTCATTAATCACTTGAATTTGGCTTTCTAATAGAAAACTTATAAATTAAAAAAATTTCAATGATCACATCTAAAGCATGTCTCGCAGACAAAATTAAATCTAGATGTGCAGATGTCATCATTCCACAGCTGGTCGTCATCTCTCCTAAGATAGACGCAATTTGACGTGACGTCATCAGGTTGGTTGGGTGCCCACCTTATAAAGGTAAATGGTTTGTTTATCCCAACATCACTGGCCCACATCCATTGTTTGGTCCTGTCCATAAATGTTCCACTGGTCCACCATCCTTCAGCCTTGCTGTAGTCTAAAATAATCCAAATCAACAGTTAGTGTATCCTTGTCTAGTGAAATTTTATTAATTTGCTTGGATTGTTTTTGACTTCTTTTTAAAGAGTATATAGAATTTTTACAGACAACAGTATACAACTGAAAGAGTTGTTTTTATGGCCCCGTGTCAAAGATGTGGTCTCCCTATTTTGATGTTTGACATTCAAAAAGCTGTTTAAACATGTGAAAAGCATGTGATGGGGATCACAAAGGTTCCAAAGTTCCAAATACAAATTTATTTTGTGGGAGTGGGGCATGCCCACCCCAAGGGACTCCCAATATAGATCAATGAATGTATTCTCCCATAAGGAGTAAGAATTCATGGGTTCTCAAGGGTTTCCATTTTGAGGGGGTGGCACTTATGCCTAGGGACCCCCATAAATCAATCTGTAGGTCAGCATTTTTTATGTGGTACAATAACTCAAATTGGCTTTAACTGATTTTGATGCACAGTTTGGATTTATCAAACAAAGCTCCCTTTCATTTTAGACAATTTTAACTTTTGTCATTCCAATGTTAGGGACTTTCTTTATTGGAGTAAGTATATTTCTTTGTTGTAATTTAGCTCAAGTTAGCTTGGACGGACTCTCATGATTTTTATACACTTGTTGGGATTGATAAAAAAGCTCCCTATTACAGAGTGATTGGACTTTGATGTTTTTTACATCTATCTATAAGCATTTTCCTATGTTATATGATAATTCAAATTTATTATGACCAGTTTCAATAATTTTTATATGCAGTGTTTGGATTGATGATATAGGAAGCTCCCTTTTGTTTTTTGACGATTATTGAAATTGTTGTTAATATTCTCAGTTCTACACTTCTCAGTGGATTTTTACCAAATTTATATGAAAGGTGTATATTAACCATACCTTGATCAAGTTCAAAATGAGTGCTCTTGGATACTTTTTGTTGAGTTATTGCCCCTTGACTTAGTTTGTCCTATCACCTTCTTGTTAGCGCTCTCAATTCTACATTTCTTGATGGATTTTAACCAAAATTATATGGAAAGTGTATATGCACGATACCTTGATCAAGTTTGAAAGCAAGCGCTATTGGCTAATTTTTACAAGAGTTACTGGCCTTGATTTAATTTTTTCCTGTCAACTTTAGTTAGCACTATCAATTCTACATTTCTTGATGGATTTTAACCAAATTTACATGGAAGGTATATATTGATGATGCTTTGATCAATATCTTTGAAATTTGAAAACTAGCACTCTCAGATAATTTTTTATTGCCCTTGACCTAATTTTTTCCTATCAACTTCTTGTTAGCACTCTCAATAAACTTAGTCCAACACAGTATGTAGGCCATGATATTCGTGTTGTATCTATACATTTAGGGGCCAGCTGAATCCCGCCTCCGAGTGCACGATTTTCTCGCTGCATTGAAGACTCATTAGTGGCCTTGGGTCGTTTGCTTCTCTTTGGTCGGGTTATTGTCTCTTTGACACATTCCCCGTTTCCATTCTCTATTGTATTCTTATTTACAATATAGATAGCATTCCTATATTGCTTTTCATATTGCCAATAGTGGCAGGGGACACTTGATTATTCTTGCAGTCTTGTTTTCCATGCACTTTAGTTGCAAAAATAACTAAGTTCTACAACAAATCTGGAATAGTAAGACAGAATCTGATAACAACATACACTGATTGTGTTGTTATTGGAATAGTTAGACAGAACCTGATAACAACATACAGTGATTGTCTTGTTATTTGAATAGTTAGACAGAATCTGATAACAACATACACTGATTGTGTTGTTTGTGGAATAGTTAGACAGAATCTGATAACAACATACACTGATTGTGTTGGTATTTGAGTAGTTAGACAGAATCTGATAACAACATACACTGATTGTGTTGTTTGTGGAATAGTTAGATAGAATGTGATAACAACATACAATAATTGTGTTGTTTGTGGAATAGTTAGACAGAATCTGATAACAAAATACACTGATTGTGTTGTTATTGGAATAGTTAGACAGAACCTGATAACAACATACAGTGATTGTGTTGTTATTGGAATAGTTAGATAGAATCTGATAACATACACTGATTGTGTTGTTTGTGGAATAGTTAGACAGAATCTGATAACAACATACACTTATTGTGTTGTTATTTGAATAGTTAGACAGAATCTGATAACAACGTACACTGATTGTGTTGTTTGTGGAATAGTTAGACAGAACCTGATAACAACAAACACTGATTGTGTTGTTATTGGAATAGTTAGACAGAATCCAATAACATACACTAATTGTGTTGTTTGTGGAATAGTTAGACAGAATCTGATAAAAACATACACTCATTGTGTTGTTTGTGGAATAGATAACAATATACACTTATTGTGTTGTTTGTGGAATAGACAACAACATACACTGACTGAATTGTTTGGAGAATAGACAACAACATACACTGAGTGTGCTGTTTGTGGAATAGATAACAGCATATACTGATTGTGTTGTTATTGGAATAGTTAGACAGAATCCGATAACATACACTAATTGTGTTGTTTGTGTAATAGTTGGACAGAATCTGATAACAACAAACACTGATTGTGTTGTTTGTGGAATAGTTAGACAGAATCTGATAACAACATACACTAATTGTGTTGTTTGTGGAATAGTTAGACAGAATCTGATAACATACACTGATTGTATTGTTTGTGCAATAGTTAGACAGAATCTGATAACAACATACACTTATTGTGTTGTTATTTGAATAGTTAGACAGAATCTGATAACAACATACACTGATTGTGTTGTTTGTGGAATAGTTAGACAGAACCTGATAACAACAAACACTGATTGTGTTGTTATTGGAATAGTTAGACAGAATCCGATAACATACACTAATTGTGTTTTTTGTTGAATAGTTAGACAGAATCTGATAACAACAAACACTGATTGTGTTGTTTGTGGAATAGTTAGACAGAATCTGATAAAAACATACACTGACTGTGTTTTTTGTGGAATAGACAACAACATACACTGATTGTGTTGTTTGTGGAATAGACAACAACATACACTGATTGTGTTGTTTGTGGAATAGACAACAACATACACTGACTGCATTGTTTGGGGAATAGACAACAACATGCACTGAGTGTGCTGTTTGTGGAATAGACAACAACATATACTGATAGTGTTGTTTGTGGAATAGTTAGACAGAATCTAATAACATACACTAATTGTGTTGTTTGTGGAATAGTTAGACAGAATCTGATAACATATTGAGTTAGACATGTTATTTTTACAGAGTGAAGCTAGTTTTGTTAGAATAATCTAAATAGTACTGTGAACATGTTTTGAGGAGAATCTATTCTTTCGATTGAATAGATTTGTGCTTAAAGCTTGTATAAGTAATGGAAGCCTCTGATTTATTCCTGGAATTAGTGTGATTCTTAAGTAGAACAAGTTTGTCACAATTGGACCATTAAAGGAACAGTTCAGTTGTTGCCATTTGATAAAGTTTTAAAACATTTTTGTTAAGTAAATTTAGAAAGAGTTAAAGAAATAACTTTTTTTTACAAATTGGCAATTCATATACTGAGGAAAAAAGTGTACCAGTATGAACTATAATTGTGCCTGATTTTACACATTACGTATTTATGATGATACATTTTTACACATAAATTATAAAGATTAAATTTTATATGGACCATAAAATTCAATTCAACATGCTGTCAAAACAGCATGACCCTTTGCTGTAATTTCATACAGTGATTTTGGTATAGTATTTGGTTTATTTGCAGATAATGAAGTAGATCCAATCATGAAACATTTAAAAATGTTGTCAATTTCAATTCACAACCATGCTACAATTGTTTAATATGTCTGACATGTTTCAATAATGTGATGAATTCTTGATATTTTGATTCAAATTACAGGATGAAAAACTTTATATAGTTGATGTAAATTATTTATTAACAAGGGAAGAACGTGATAAGTTGCATGCAAGAGATTTAAATGGGTTTACTAAGAAACCTTTGTATTTTGATGAGATTATTATTTTGTTTTATAAAATTTGATAAATTTTCACTGTAAATTTATCCTTAGTAAATGAATAAAAATGGTGATTAAATGAATTGGAAACTATATTGAATCTTTATTATATGATTGTTATCCATTGTTGATATTAAAAGACTGTGAAAACAGAATATGAGAAAAGTTATTGTACAAGTTAAAGGACATTTCATAAGTATTTTAAATATTTAAATGGTTTTTATCGGCTATTGTCGCTATCTGTTAAGCTTTGTTGTCTGTGTTGAACTTTTAAGGATGATTGGAAGTAAGGTCACTCTAATTTTTTGTTATAACTTTTTTCAGATTTGTCCAGATTTGATTTACTTTTCATTCTGTTTTTAAATGGTATGAATTAATGGTTGTTAAATTACATCAAGTCTCCCTATGTGTTCTGTAGCAAGAATTAAGGATTAATTCCATACAAGTTTTAAAGCTCTTAATTGATTTTTATTGTCAGACTTCATTCATCTGCTTTATCACAGACCTACGATATCAGTGATCTTTGAGATCTTATATATTTCTTCAATGTTGGATTTAGAACCCTGTGTTTATTTTGTACTTTTGAAAGAGTTCTCTGTAGTTGCCTTTTCATTCTTTATAGTTATTCAGTGTAAATATTGAAATATATAGGCAAGACAAACTCACAGAAATCCAACATACACGAATACATATAATACTTAAAGAATATAATTTAACAAATATAATTAACTGAACAGAATTAGAACAAGACAGCACAAAAACTAAAGCAGAGGATTGTGAACTCCCACTATAAACTGGCAGTTACTCTGGTTAAGCATCTCCTGCATTGTTAACATCTTTGCAAGGGAGCAAAATCCGGTGAAGTGTCAAGTGGGGTGTCAATTTCAGGAATAAATCTAATTTGAAATATTATACAATGACCAAGATAAATATCGACCAAGGAATAAAATCATGTATCGACCGAAAACAATATGCTACAATTGCTTTATTATTTTTCAAACTTTAATATCAAATCATCATTTTCGAAAGGACTGAGTATTCCAAGATAAAAATAGCAATAAATTTTTAAACAAAATAATCTTGACTTGTTTTGCTAGTTTTATATCCTACAATAAGAAAATACTGGTGAGACGAGCTGATTTAGTTCAGCTATATATATTTTACAATTGCGATTGGCTAAATTAAGGTCAGCCTCGGTATCAAGTTGACTTGTTTTTAAAAAAAAATGAAATTATAAAGTTGCAAAGTATGTTTTGTATTAATACAAAAACCCGATTCCTCACAGTTCATAGACTTACTGTCAGCGGGATATTCAAATATGGTTATTTTTTTAAATCTAGTTTGTAATAAAAGTATAGCATGCTACAAATGCTTTTCTATAGCGGGATATTCAAATATGGTTATTTTTGGAAATTCCAAGTCCTCAAAAACTGTATAGCATGTTTTTCTAGTTTGTCATGTGTCACATGCAAATCCAATGTTAAAACAGGATTTATACAGAAAAATAATAAAACTGAAGACATCTAGAAAACAGAACATTAAGATATTGAAAAGTGAATAAGTTAGAGCTATTGGTGAAGACTTTTATCTACCCCAAAATATGTCAAAACATTTTTCATGCATAAATTGTACAATTATGATATCACCTGCAATGTAATATATTCTAAATACTATTATATTCTTTGATAAAAAAAATTTCTTAAAAATTGATAGTGTTTACAAAACTGAATATTCATTAATTTTAGGCAGATATTACCATAGACTTATTCCTTTTGTCTATTTCTTCACATTTTGCTAATCTAATATTTGTGTTTATATACTGACCTGGATTATTTTTGATAAGATAAGTTAAAACATAATGTTCCTGTATGGACTCTAGTGCTACAAGATCACTGCCAAGAGCTGAACAATATTCATTAGCCTCATACCAAGTTGTATTAAAGTTTGACAGTAAATAACAGGACTGTAACTTATGCACATCAATCTGATAGAAGTCTTTAGGACATTGGTTGTTAGAGGATAGATATCTAACTTCTCTCTTAGAATGACTAGGTGTACCAATGTCACGAATTTTATCTTCCATTCGCCTAAAACCTCTGATAACTTCTTTAGAAAGTTCCTCAACAGAGTCAGACAGTTTCTTTTCCAGCCTTCCAACTTTCCTCTTTAATCTGTTGACTTCTAATTCCATAGCACCAAATCCATCGACATTAGTTGATCGTCTTCTGCGTAAAACCCGAAACAAATTGTGTACATGTTCATTTCCATTGCTGTCTTCATAGAAGTTTTGGTGAGAGTTTTCCTGAATACTTACTTGGTATGTTAAATTATTAAATGTTAGCAAACACTTTGCAGAATCTTCTTGTCCATTGATATCGGCTACTTGAAAAAGTACTGTCGAAGTTAAGAGATAAAATTTCCAAAATCTGTAAGACATCTTTTGAATAAAATTGTTCCTAATCTGACTGTAAAATTATGATGTTACACCTGCATCCTTTCAATAAATTGTATGCATGTTCTGATAATCCTATAAAATGCATATCATGGATTGGACGTTTAACGATACCGTTTACTTCACTTTAATAACACATCAAAAACTAACATTTATCAATATTCCAATCAAGTCATGCCTTTTTCACATTTTTTACGGAAGTGTTTTTACAGAATTTTAAATGCAATTGATATTAACCATAAAATAATTATTGTAACAAAAAAAGATAATCACATTGATTTATGGCCAAAAAGTTTGAAATGATTTGATTTTTAGTGAGTTGTTTACATTTGAATGGGAAATTTTAATCCTTTCAAGTTGTTATTTTACATAAGCATTCGTAAAAGCGTGGCTAATCGTAGGATGTTCTTTGATAGTAGCTTTACTGGTAGGGAATTTATAACATTAAAAAATTCATTGAAAATTTTTGAGAATTTTCAATTACGATGTAGTTTATTTGATGTGGAATGATTTATTTGTGCAATTTAATACTATTTTACATACAATCTACATTTTAAAACTTGATTTAAAAATTTGATGTGATCTATTTTGATCCATGAACATTATATTGAAGTATTTATTATAAGATGGTCATAGTAACCTGTGTATTGATGATTGATTCAGATTCTCTAAATTTTATCATTACTTACTTCATACAGTTGAATATCATAATAATTTTTATCCTATCTGTTCATTTAAGATATTTTTCATTGAATTTTGAATAAGTTTTTTATGTTAATATTGCCCCTGCCATAGGTGATGGTGGCATAAAATGTTACCCATGTCTATCCATCGGATTTGGTATCTGCACTGTAACTTAAGTTTGCTTTTGCCAATTTTTTTGAAACTTATACACAATGCTTATTACCACAATTCACAGATCAGGATCAAAAGTTGGTTATTGTGCCTTCTACCATTCCAGAGTTATGCCTCTTTATAAATGGAAAATGTCTGTTCTTTGCACTTTGGTTTCTGAACTCTAACATTTGTTTGCTTTAGTCAAACCTTTTGAAATTTATTCACAATGATAATTATCATATTATGCATATCAAGTTAAATTTGGATATTGCGACTTTGAGCATTCAATTGTTATGTCCCTTTGTAAATGGAAAATATTGCGACTTTGAGCGTTCAATTGTTATGTCCCTTTGTAAATGGAAAAAATTGGGAATTTTGAACTTTTTGCACTTGGCCAAATATTTTTAAAAATATGGACAATGTTAATATTTAGTATAATACACATGTAATTTGAAATTGGGTATTGTGCTTTTAACCTTCATACAGTTACTGAGATTTATAAATGGAAAAAATGGCTATTTTTTTACTTTCTGTACTATAACTTGAGGTTGGCTTGGCCAAATGTAAGAAAAATTATACATAATACTTATTGCAATATACAGGTCAAGTTAGAATGTTGGTATGGTGCCTTTTACCATTTCAAAATTAAACCCCTTTATACTGAAAAACTTGGCAAATTTTGTTGTTTCTGTGTTTGTCTTGTTAATATGGAAAATAGACAAAATTGAGTTTTCTATTCAATAACTTGATCATTGATTCACCAAATCATTTGAAATTTGGAATACCAGTATTGTAAGGGAGCACTTAACACAGATCAAGGTTGAATTTAACATAGTTCACTAATGTCATTTCCATTTAGACACCTTTTAATGTGGAAAATAGCTAAGCTTGGAAGTTTCCATTCAATGACTTGAGTATTTTTTTCATCAATAAAATCAGTTTTGGACCTCTAAACACAAATTGAGTTGGAATTTGGCATATTTCACTTTTGAAATTTCTATGGTTATACCCTTTTATTTAGTGTAGATCTTATTTGGTATCATTAAGTATATACTACTAATAGAAAATAAGGAAAATAAATGGAAATGATGAGCTGTCAAAAGGGGCATAAAACGACTTAAATGTACAAAATACACAAGCCGAACAAAACCAAATACAAAATCATAACAGACAACAACCAAACTAAAAAAGTAAAATTACCCAACACGTTTCAACCAATATGGCCTTGATCAGGAGCATGAAAAAATAAAAATAAAAAGGTATTGACTGTTCGAAACATAGAGCAAGTCACTACTGATAGCTGGTTTAGGGGCATCTGTGTCCATGGATACATTCTGTCTTTATACTTGTTCAATGTATTGTTTTGAATATTTCTTCAGAAACTATAAAACTTACTGGAATAGTCTCTGAATGTTCCTCTCATGCTATGTTGAATATGATGAACAGTGAAATAACCATGAAACCGTGATCATCAGGATTTATCTGTTATTGATGCTGTCAATAATGGCAACACCAGCTCTTGGTCAAAATTTTAGTCATGATATTTAAGTCATTAAATCACATAATGTGTCTTGTGCGATTTTTCAAAAAGAAATATTAACTATTGGCATTTTAGAAGTTTAACAGTGATAAAAGTTTACTATCTAAAACCTGCGGTGTTTTAAATATTGAAGACTACAGGATGACCAATAGAAGTTTGGTTAATCTATCTTTCTTTGTTCAGTCATTACAACTGTTGTCTCACTATAACTTTTCATTGCAATATTTACAGGTTGGTGCAGAAAACTATAACCTTTCATTGTAATATTTACAGGCTGGTGCAGGAAAACTATAACTTTTCATAGTAATATTTACCTGCTGGTGCAGGAAAAATATAACTTTTCATTGTAATATTTACAGGCTGGTGCAGGAAAACTAGAACTTTTCATAGTAATATTTACAGGCTGGTGCAGGGAAACTATAATTTTTCATTGTAATATTTACAGGCTATTGCAGGAAAACTATAACTTTTCATTGTAATATTTATGGGCTGGTGTAGGGAAACTATAACTTTTCATTGTAATATTTACAGGCTGGTGCAGGAAAACTATAACTTTTCATTGTAATATTTATGGGCTGGTGTATGGAAACTATAACTTTTCATTGTAATATTTACAGGCTGGTGCAGGAAAACTATAACTTTTCATTGTAATATTTACAGGCTGGTGCAGGAAAACTAGAATTTAATGATGGCCAACTATATCACTTCATTAATATTAACATTATTGACAATACCACACCTGAGGATGAGAAGACATTTTATGTACAGCTTCTGAATCCAACTGGAGGTGCCAGTCTAGATGTTGCATCCAGAGTTACTGTTGTAATTGGTGCGTCGGATGGGGCATTCGGAACATTCCAATTTAGTGATTCTTCTTTAAACATTATAACACAGGAAGTAGGGGATTCTGGGTACACATCAGCATACTTACAGGTATATGCCTTAATTATATATCTCCATTTTATAATTTTATTGAAGTTGAAACTTGTAAAATAATTAATTACAGTTCATATACATCAACAGAGTTTTTTTTAAATCTATTTTGGACTCTCAGTAAACAACTTGATAACCCTTTATGGGAATTGTATTGGATGTGATTTAGTCTATATACCAATATCCACAATAATATAATGAAAATAGAATCTAAAAATAATTTGCGAACTGTCTGTCTTTGAAAAGTGATATATCTTTGGTATAAATGATTTGTTCACATTTCTAGGTAAACAGGCTACAGGGAAAAATTGGAACTGTTTCCCTTACATGGGAGTTACTAGGTAACCAGGAAAACGATATTATAGAATCCAGTGGAACATTGGTCTTTGGTCATGATCAAACATCTGCTAATATTGAGATCAAGGTCAGAGCAGATACTGTTCCTGAGTTAGATGAAACATACCAAGTTCAGTTAAAATCAGTTCAACCGGTAGGTAATAGTAACAAATATATTTTGCTTGTTTATTCTAAGCTTTACTTTTATGCAATATTTAGTATATGTGTTTACCATATAAGGTATCATGTGAGTGATTATTCAGTTTTTCGTAGTTTGAATGTTTGAATCTTATTTGAGTTAAAGCAGCTGGCATAATTAAATCTTTCAATTTTACAAAAGTAAAATGTACAGAAAGGATGACACCATTTCAAGAAATATAATGGGTACAAAAAAACAAAATTGTGACATGTTCAGTTTTTACTGATTTTAGGTTCATTGAATATTTTGTATTCTGACTTAGTTCCTATTCATTAACAGCATCCCATATTAGAAATTAGATAAATATTGATATTTTGTTTTAGGGTGAACTTGGAGCTGCTGACAAGCTGATTGCCACAGTAACAATTCTGGCCAATGATGATCCATATGGTCAGTTTGTGTTTCCCAGTAATCTAAGACCATTACAAGTGGAAGAAACGTATAAAAGTAAGTACATTTGAGGGGAGAAATTGGTTGGAGAGAGAAAAAGATCTACTATTTTTATGAACTGGGTTTTCCAATAGATAACATTTGGTTATTAGTTTGTTGATGTGTGTCAGGTAGATATGTGGATCCAAATAGTGATGGAGGATTGGATAGAAATGTGGATTCAAACAGTGATGGGGGATTGGGTAGATTAGTGGCTCCAAACATTGATGGAGGATTGGTTAGATAGGTGGATCCAAACAGTGATGGAGGATTGGGTAGTTAGATGGATCCAAACAGTGATGGAGGATTGGGTAGATAGGTGGATCCAAACAGTGATGGAGGATTGGGTAGAAAAGTGGATCCAAACAGTGACAGAGGATTGGGTAGATAGGTGGATCCAAATGGTGATTGGGGATTGGGTAGAAAACGTGGATCCAAACAATGACAGATGATTGGGTAGATAGGTGGATCCAAACACTGATGGAGGATTGGGTAGATAGCTGGATCCAAACAGTGATGGAGGATTGGGTGGATAGGTGGATCCAAACAGTGATGGAGAAAAATCTATTGAGCTGTTAGTGAGACAGTTTTGTGTTACATGTAAAGAAAAAATGTAATAACATTTCATACTTACACTTCTTAAAGAAAACTCATTTATAGTATGAACATTTTCTATTTATAGTATGAACACTTACTATTGATAATTGAATCATCATTTTTTTTTAGACGTAACACTAACAATACAAAGACAAAAAGGTACAATGGGTACAGTAGATGTGCACTACAGAACCTTATCCCCTAGAGAGACACACCCACTTGTCCCACCCACAGTAACTAGAGCAGGGATGACAGATTACAGAACAGCATCAGGCATGGTTAGATTCCAGCCCTCAGATACACAGAAAACATTAACAGTTACAGTTTTGGATGATACAGAGCCAGAAAATGATGAATCATTTTATATTATTATTGTTAATGCAACATTAATAACAGCAGCTCAAAGTAGGACAGGTAAAATTTATTTGTATTTGTAAAACAAATATTTAGGAGATAACAAGACAAATAAATAGAAATGGTGAGCTGTCAAAAGGGGCATAAAACGACTAAAATGTAAGAAATACACAAGTCGAGCAAAACCAAATATAAAATCGTAAAAAAAAAAAACAACAAACTAAAAAGTTAAAAATACCCAACGTTTCGACCAATATGGTCTTGATCACGAGCACTATTTAGGAGATAACTGTATTGTATTGTAATATTTGCCAGAATCCCTTGTGTCTTTGATGGTTGTAAAGGTTGGTTTACTAGTGACACATATATTAAAATACAATAATATTATCTCCATTCTAATGCAGGTGTAAAGATGTTAAATAGAAAAGGGATTTTTGAAATCCAGAAGTGACTCCTGCACATTACATTATCTCACATTTTCAATGAAAAAGTTACAACCATTGTAATTACTCCGTATGCTACATGTATGTATCAGGAATGTTTAGCTCATCCGACAATTTTGGCCAAAGACCTGCCGCCATCATTTTGCATTTTGCATTTGTGAGTTGTTTTTTTTTTTTCATCATAAAGGTCCCCTCTGACAAAAACTTTCTTTGAATCTGCTTTACCAGTTAGAAGCAGAATACACACCATAATGTTTGGTATATACATTCCAGTTTAGTAAAATTTCTTCTAACAGTTTTTCAGTTTGTGTGGTTCATTTTCATGGTAAATCTTCAATGCAAAGGTTCATTTGTGTTTTTTTTGGTAAAAGAAATTTTTCTTTTTGGACCAGTTCATATTTAATGTTAGGTTTAATAATGTTAATTATTGGTGCTGTGATAACATTCTACAGTACAACTTAAGAACTGACAAAAACTGTATAAAGATTTGGTAAGTGTGAGGGGTTATACTTTTAAAAGCAGATATCTTTATGATTTACCAAGTATTTTGAGATTTGTGTTGTATTTCATTGATACAACTTTAAGCAACCAGTTCTATTACTAAATGACATTTGGAGGTTTTTATATCTTATTAAAATGGGTAACCAATACCTTAGGCCCCATGGAACAGACATAATTCATGGACAGACCTGGGAATTTGATTTACACTCTGTAATAACTACTTCACGACAGCAGAAATAAAAAAGAAAGAAATTTGTGCACATATTAATTTATTACAGCACTACAAATTTGAATCATATCACAAAATTAATATATTAACAAATATTTATCTGACAGTAATCAAAACATAACATTACATAGAGCATATGTCTACAGCACTAATTCTGAGCAGTTTTTAAAGTTCATACATTATACAGTGGTACAGGAATATAAGATTCTTTCTGTAATGGCATACACTATACTCTGTTTCTGTTGTCGGGTCATTGGGTCAAACTCTTCTTCTGGATAACTGGTAACATACTGGATGACTGTCTGCATGGCAATGTCATGACTTAAGTAGACTGTTTTAACAGCACCATTAGTATCATCTGTACCAGTGTGAATGGCAGTTTTGTGACCAGTGAATCTATTGTGTAGGAAACGATACCAGCCAAGTGGAGTCTTGAAGGCACGACTTGTCCAATTATCTGGTTGCATTAGTTGTTGGTAGATTTGATGCCTGTCATTGTTGTCTATGGTTTTCTGTGATTTACTAGCAGATCTTACTAAGCTGTACGAACGATGTTTAATAGTTGACTTGGCAGACTTTGCTACTGGTGTATAACACTTGGATGGAGTGTTGGCTGGTCGTTTCACTGGTGTTTTCTTATGAAGATCAGGTACAGTTTTAATGGATCTGAGTTTGGTCCTGGGTTTGTCTGATACCTCTCTAGTCTCTGGTTTGACAGTGGGTACAGTAGTAGGTTTGATGTCTGGTAGTAAACCTAACATTTTCTCAGAAGATCTAGGTTCAGTCTTGATGTTACAGGCTGGTACTAAAGCATTATCAGAGATCTCAGGTGTGTACAATAGCATTACTGAATAACCTTTAGGTAAGTCTTTGATGTACAAGGTGAGCTTAAGTCCATCAGGTAAGGCGTTCAGGTAAGCTTTAAATGTAGCAGGTAAATTGTCAAAGTAAGCCATGATTATCTGGTGAAATGATGATGTGACAGATGAAGATTTCAGCTTATATACCTTAAAGTTTTGTATTTTTATAGAAATGATATTTGAGGGATTAATTTGATTGGTTTAGTAGGTGTAAATGTTTTTCTAAAACATGGAATGTAACTATATTTGAATTGTGATTGGTTAAAGTAAAGTACACACTATTTTTCATTGGGTGAATCTTTATGTAATAACAAACTAAAATAAACAGTAAAAAAACTTGATACATCAAAGGAATGTTTTAGTATAATAAAAATAAAACTTTTTCTTTATTAATTTGAGAAAAGTGGCTTCATTTTCTTAACAAAACATTTATATTTATCTTAGCTTGGTATCTGTTTAAATAAGTCTTAATTAGATCACTTTACAACAATCACAATTACTACTTAAAAAATTAATCTAATCTAATTAAATTGCTTTTATCTATCATTCAAAATCAAAGAAAATGATAGAATTAATTAAATGTGTACAGTTTTGTTTTACAATAAATTGGCAATACACTAAAGAGAAATAAAAATATCACCTAATATTTCTCTTATTCTATGCATATTAATATAGCACAATATATTGAAAATATGTGAATTCATGTATTTGTAAGCAAATATTTTAAGTCTTGTTTTTGTAAATACATTACTTTTAATAATATAAATTAATTGTAATTTCTTCCAAATAGTCTGAGTGTTGTAAAAAAGGGAAAAATTTTAAACAGAAAAATATCAGTTCTTTATAAAAATGTCAAAAAGTTCAAATAATATTTTGCAAAAATATCTAATTTTTAGTTATATTTGAAAATAACAATAAAAAAAACAATAATGTTTAAACATCAGATACTTTCAAGAGAATATCGTTCAGAAAATTCTTTTGTTATTAACATCATGAACATGTAAATCTGAAGAAAAAAAAATCTTGTTAATAAGATATGACAAGATATATTGTAAATTCAGAATGGATAAAATCAACTTATATAAGAAAAATATAGGGATCAGGATTAACTGTAAAAAGATACCATGACAGTTAAGCAATATAGACAGATTTAATTGAAACATCTGTGAAAAGGAAATCCTGTCAGTTTGTCAAACCTCTAAAATAACTTTAATAGCAATTGTTGTATTATTGTTGTTTTTTACTTTATTTTTACATTAGAGTATCCAAAGTTTTAACAGTATTTAACACAAAAAGAGAATTGTTTACATGTTTTTACTCCAGACAAAAGGATTATTTTTGCCACTTTGATTGAGATAACAATGTGATTTTTATTTAGTGTTGCTGAAATATTGTTATTATATAAGAATACAGTTGAAGGTGTAAAAAGTTCTTACTAAATAATGTTATCTCCCATTATTGTAAATCTTAGTGTTAAAAGGAATTTTATGTTTTTACATCGAAACTGTGTCAAATAATTCACATGTAAATGGCACATTACACCAAGTAAAGATATTACTAGTGTTGTATGATAATGTGATGTTGCCTTTTTTCTAAAAAATAGGCTTTCAAAATTTTTTTGGTTTTTATTAAAGTTTTGAGGTATTGATTTTTTTTTTAATCAAGAAATATTAAATGTAATTTTAATTGATCGATTGGGCAAAAATGTGACAGGAGAAAGGATATTTCTTTGAGAATTTATTTTCAAAGCATTAGGTGTAACAGAACTTACAACTCATTTTTAATTTTACCCTGAATTGCATCTATGTATATTTTATCCTATCGATTGTAAATCTCATTCTAAGATCCATATTACTTAGGATTTATTTTACAATTTTACAATATCAATCTGTACATCAGAATTTACTAGGCAAGTTTGAGCCAATCATTGTCACAGTAGTTTATAGTGTCTCTATTTCAGGATAAGTACAGGAGATACAATGGATGATCATTGATTCTTTAAAAATAAACAGTTACGCTACAGGTGGAGTGGTCCCTTTTAAAGAATTTACACTTGCCCATTGTATCTTGTATTAAAAATATTCTTATTTCATCAACCATATTGTGGTATAGATTTAATTAGAGTTTGAATTTTCATTGCAAAAACTAGTTACTCATTATCTTTGTCAGTTGAATCAGGAACTATATATGAAGTATATTTTAGTATTATATGATCCCTGGTTGAATGTTAGATCTACACTAACATAAAATATTCGAAAATATAATGACTTTAATTGTTTATATGTTATGACATAAAACATTTTTTTTACATTGAAATATACAAAGCATCACTTCTATATCAGAACTTGAATTTAAAAAATTATTTTTCCGTAGAATTGTTTTGCCTGTTGCTGGATTCGACCCAGCACCATTTCGCTACCTTATCATGTATGTATGTACATCAAACCTCATGAAGATGGTTAATCCATTGAAACTTATAAAATGTTGAATATATAAATGTGTTTTATGAAAGTTGTTTAAAAAATCTATGGAAATACAAAAAAGTGTTGTTTTACTTTGGTGATATTGTTTATTAATAGAAAATAAATCAAATCCAATACATTAAATATAGAGACACATTGTAAATAAAATATTGGTTTCTTAGCAATTTTTAAAATGCACTATTTCTGAAGTACCTACCATGATCATGTGGTGCAATATACAGTACATGTTTGTCTTTTAAATATACAGTTGTAGGTTCAGATCTTAGCAGTAATATTTAAAATCCTTTAGACTTGTGAAGAGTTTTCATAATTAAGCATAGAAAGTGTAGATTATTGAAAAAATGATCCATGGTTTCATGATAAGCTGGATACCTGCTGTTGTTTTGCCCTTATCTACATGCGGAGCATCAATCAGCGGGTGGCCAGTTTAGGTTTCATGATTAGAATGTTTTAATTTCTGATGAATCATACCTACCATACAATAGAATAATGTAAGCATCTTCTTAATGGAAACTGCTTGGTAAAAATTTATCTGAATTAACTTTACAGAAGTGGTCCATAAAAATAGGCAAATCAGCAAGATGCTCTTAGAAACAACCAGTTTTAACATTTGATTTGTCCTCTGTGTTAATGATTATTTTATTACAATCTTACATTAAAATTTAGCTAAAGAAGAAAAATCCAGAAAAGAACTTTTATTAAAATAGGATATATTTTATTTTGAAATTTGAGATTTATTTGTAGTTGTAGATTCACCAAGAATAGGACCAGCTTCAGAGAGCATTGCTCAAATAATGATAATCAGCAATGACATAGCTAATGGTGCTCTGGAGTTATCTCCCCTCTCTGTTAACATCCTGGAAAATGCCACTTCAACAGGAATCAAACTAACAAGGAGAGGGGGAACATTTGGACAGGTCAGACCTAACATTTTATTTTAAAGTTTTTTATGTGTAAAACATATATTTTAGAAAGTTCACCTTTTCTTTATTAGTCCAAATAATTGCTAATGTTAACAAGAATTTTCACTAGTCCTATTTTATGAATAAAAAAATCCATTTTGAAGACTCATTCAATGATTTTAGGGAAGTTATATTTCAATAGTTGATATAAAGCAAGTTAAATAACAAATCGTCTTCCATAGGTTAGTATAAAATTCCGAGCAGTGAATGGGACAGCAATAGAACATTCAGACTATGAAGTCCTTTCTAATACAGCTGTGTTACTAGATGGATCTAGTAGTACTGATCTGCCAATCAGAATCATCAACGACAACCTACCAGAATTAATGGAAACATTTTATGTGGAACTCCTTAACCAGATAACAGGGGGAGGAGTGTTGGGTACAAACACATATGCTGTAATCAATATCCTGGCATCGGATGATCCAGTTGGGGCATTTGGTCAGTTTTTAATAGTTTTTATTTAATTAATTAAATCACATTTATTTTATGTTGATTTATTTTATTGTCTCGCCTTGACGGAGTCAAAAGGCGAGACATAGGTATGCTGTTTTCGGCGGCGGCGGCGGCGGCGGCGGCGACGGCGTCAACAATGTATTAGTTTGTGATTAGCTCAGTTTTATGGGGATCCACTAGTGGTAGGTCAATGATAATTGGTATGCAGATGTATTACCATTGCCACATCTCATTGCCATGGAGATTATTTGGCTCCGCCCCCTCAGTCATGGTCTATTGACTTTGAATGATTTGCTTACTTTACATGTATTAGTTTGTGATTAAGTCAGTTTATGGGGATTCACTAGTGGTAGTTCAATGATAATTGGTATGCAGATGTATTACCATTGCCACATCTCATTGCCATGGAGATTATTTGGCTCCACCCCCTCAGTCATGGTCTATTGACTTTGAATGGTTTGCTTACTTTACACGTATTAGTTTGTGATTAGGTCAGTTTATAGGGATCCACTAGTGGTAGGTCAATGATAATTGGTATGCAGATGTATTACCATTGCTACATCTCATTGCCATGGAGATTATTTGGCTCCACCCCCTCAGTCATGGTCTATTGACTTTGAATGGTTTGCTTACTTTACATGTATTAGTTTGTGATTAGGTCAGTTTATGGGGATCCACTAGTGGTAGGTCAGTGATAATTGGTATGCAGATGTATTACCATTGCTACATCTCATTGCCATGGAGATTATTTGGCTCTACCCCCTCAGTCATGGTCTATTGACTTTGAATGGTTTGCTTACTTTACATGTATTAGTTTGTGATTAGGTCAGTTTATGGGGATTCACTAGTGGTAGGTCAGTGATAATTGGTATGCAGATGTATTATCATTGCCACATCTCATTGCCATGGAGATTATTTGGCTCCACCCCCTCAGTCATGGTCTATTGACTTTGAATGGTTTGCTTACTTTACATATATTATGAGTCTGGTGAAGAGGAACCTTGAGAGATCCTGCACTGGAAATCAACTATAAGTAACTATAAGTAACTATAAGTAAACAAACAAAATTATATTTTATTGGACACAAAGCCAAGCAAAAAGATTTTTGTCTCGCCATGATGAGGTTGGGTTGAAAAGCTACATGTACATATAGGTATGCTAATTCGTGCTTATTCATTGACTGAATATTTGCATAACTTACATGTTAAAGAATTGTTATCAGTGGTGGATCCAGAACTTTTTGTTAGGGGGGGGGGGGGGGGGGGGGGCTGACCGACCTAAGGGGGGCCCACTCCAGTCACGCATCAGTGATTCCCTATATAATCAACCAGATTTTTCCCACAAAATTTTTGTATTTAGGTTTGGGAACGACTTATAATAAGTCAATGGTATTTGGTATCCAGTTGTATTAGCATTCACACATCTCATTTAAATGGAGATTGTTTAACCATGTAACTCAGTCATGGTTCATTGACTTTGAATATTTGCATAACTTGTGTAAGATGTTAAGGTATTGCTATTATGATTTCAACATTTGCATAATCAAAATTACAAAAAGGCGAGACATATCTCTGTGATAACAGTTTATTAATTTATGTAATATTGACCTTTTTACATAAACAACAAAATGGATAACAGGAAAGGTCAACAATGACATACCTATCAATAAACACTACCAAACAAACAGAACCCCAGACAAAAAATCGCATTAAAGAGTACAAAACACCAACATAAACACAATACATGTAGTTTACTTGCAAGAATATTTCCCAGAGTAACAAAATTATTGTGCATACAACAGCAGACGTCCATAACATTTGTACTTCTGCTGATTGCTGTTCAGTCAGACTTTAAATCCTGTACTTCAAATATTCAGCTTATTATCTAAAATGAAATGATCTAAAATTGCAGAAATAAATATCATAGATATGTTTATAAATGGGGATATATTTTTGAAGAACTATTGTAAGATACAACATGGAGTAACATTGACTACTGGTGATCTGTTATTAATAGTATCATTGTTTGAATACAAAACTTTACGACAAACAGGATGACTTTGATTTTCCATTCGTCAACTTCCCATTTTTGAGCGGCAATATTCCAGAAGCGCTGGCGTATGGAGTATATATTTCACAACTCATACGTTATTCCAGAGCTTGTGACATATACATTGACTTTCTGGACAGAGCTCGGCTCCTGACAGAAAAGTTGCTCAGACAGGGGTACATTGCTCCTAAGCTGAAGTCATCCTTATTAAAGTTTTATGGACATCATCATGACTTGGTTGACAGGTATGAAAAAACCGTTTCCCAAATGAAAATCAACCTGTTCCATTGATATTATCCCTTCCTCATACTGGATTTGATATGGGCAGCAGGGAGCAGAGACTGCTTACTCTTCCGGAGCACCTGAGTCTACCCCCGGTTTTTTGGTGGGATCCATGTTGTTCATATGTTTTTAGTTTTTAATTGTAATGGATGTATTGTTTTGGTCTTGTCTTCGTTGTTCTCCGGAGTTTGTCAGATGTTACGATTTTTCTCTCCTTCGAATATCCCTTTGGTATTTCTTGACTTTACTTATTTTGAAAATTTATTACAAAAATAACAAAAGTTGTCCTTTTTAACAATACAAACCAAAGGAATCTCATGAACTTTGTTCTTGTTTATTGCAGAGTTTGAAGCAGAGGGAATGTCAGTAGAAGAACCAGAAGATGGGAAAACCCTTTCTAAAAATATAAATATCATAAGAACTGGAGGAACATTAGGGGTTGTTACAGTAACATGGACTGCGTCACTAAATGGTAAAAATAAAAAAAAATTTTATATGTAAATCTTACAGTATTTCTTGGAAGGTTATTTTAATTGACCTTTACCTCATATCTTTTTATTTGTTAGTGTAGTCTGTATCATAATGTTTAGGAGAACATGGTATATGTATGTTTAGGCATTAAACAATTCGGGAGGTTTGAAAATATGTGATACAATGTATTATCGTATTTCCCCATGCCTATATCGACCTGCTGAGGCCTTCACAATTTCCCGTATTTCGGCACTGTGACGTCGTAAAGAGTTGACCCGACCCTAATATGAGCTGACCCGAATATATCAGCGACGTCATAATGTTTGACCCAACGTTGACCCGAATATATCAGGAAAACATCCGGTTATAGGCAGATGGTCATTGAAAAGTAAGAAATTCCGTTAAGATTGCTAGTTAACAATACGATAAATTTATCATCAAGTTTTCTTCAAACAAATATTGTAAAATATAAGCCGCTCGACACAATATGAAGCTTTTTAGCTCGTTCGCTACGCTCACTCGCCGAAAAAGCTTCACATTGTGTCTCGCGGCTGATATTTTACGATATACGTTTGCAGAAAACCTGATAATATGTACATACAGTTTAAGTGAAAATATATGACAGGTTGAATTAATAAAGGATTCACATTTAGCATAAAAAAAAATCAGGTTATGTTTACATTCGATGCTGATTTATGTGACCATTATATGTTATTTTTAGGTGGAAGTCCTGCAAGTGACATCAGCCCAGTTTCTGGGTCAGTGTATTTTGTTAGTAATGAAGCCAGTCGATTTATAGTAATACAGATACTGTCAGATGATATACCTGAGGGACAAGAGGTAGGCACCACATATGTACCAATAATATCTTATTTGTACTGTGTAATTAACATAACAAAAACACTGTATTATAAGATATCAGCAAAAATCTTTAGATAGTAGATCTGTACAATATCTCCAATTATATAGGATGGTCCCTTCAACTTAACAAGACTCAATTGTATTATTGATATATTCAACACTAGACCTGTTTTTTTTCTGTGAAAATAGTTGGTATACATGAAATGGATGTAAGAGAGTCGATTCATACATGTTGATCTGCTACCAGATTGACATTGTTGTTTGACAATACTATGGGTGTCATATATAGTGCAGGTATTCTCCTGGATGACCTTAGCTTAGTTTTCATTTTTGTTTATTTGTATGAGTTCATTTGTGTTTTTAGGTTTGTCTGCACATTTAAATACATCTTTTGGATTGCTATTCTTTCCATGTCAATTTTTAAAATAATTTGAATATAGTGAAGAACTGCAAGAATACATTATCTACACTTTTTAAAGTATTTTACATTTATCTTTATATTTTATAGGATATTAAGATAACACTTCTAACAGTATCAAATGGTGGAACACTTGGTCTCCGAAAGGTGTTCACATTATCAATTCTACCAAATGATGATCCACATGGAATTTTACACTTTACACACAGTATCTACACTGTACAAGAAACAGATGTTGACAGTGTACAATTTTTATCACTTTCAAGATCGTAAGTGATTTCATTTTTCTAAGTTTGTGTGGATCATTAGTCATCTGAACATGTGAATTTAACTCCTAATTTTGGTTGCAGATGAAAAACTATATATTTATGTGGTTTTTTCTTGATCATGGTTTCGAAATGTGCATTCAGCTTAAGATATATGATTTTGATTCTCAGACTAGAACTATGCTACCATCATAGTCGAAATTTGGCAATAAACAATATAACTAAAATATTGCTGAATCATTGATGCATAATCTTACATCTAAATGAAGATTTTCGAAAAATATAGCCACATTATCTTCTGTTTTAGCATGAATGACAGAAATTTATCTTTCATTCAATAAAAAAGTACAATAATATTTATTTGAGTACAATAAATATTCAGTTTGACTTAGGTCTTTGACACATATAATTTCAGCGGTGGACTTTTTGGGCAGCTTAGAGTTTCCTATAGTACGAAGGAAATGAACATAGTTACTGAAGCCACAAAGGATGGAAGAACTATTCTCAGTTATTTCCACTCCCCATTAGATGGAAGCAGAGGCCTTACAGGAACTCAAGTCAACATATCAGGGGAGATAAATCCAGTTGATGTGAGTGAATTGATGAGCTTTAAAATAAGAATATTTTCTCCTGTTTGAAACATACCTCTCTCCAAGAATATTGAAATAATTTATTATTAATATTCTATTGCTTTATTAAGTACAACAATATAGAATAAATTAATTTCATTTGTCAACAATTATTGTGACCTTTGTTCTTTTTGTTTTTGATTTAAGAAAGAATATTTATTTTTCAATAGAGGTTATCAAAGCTGACTGATTTGAAATACAATGTCATTCATTAATTCTTTTTCATATAATACTGAATTTTAATTTAGGCATAAATATTTTGTTTTTCCAAAATTATTTCCTAAACTGCACTCTTGATATTTTTAAAATGTTTTAGGCATGTGGAAAAGTTTGCTTAAGAACTCAGCCTTGTGTGGCATTTGAGGTATCAGTAAATGAAAGAAAGTGTGTCTGGTACACAACAGATTTGGCATCACCTCTTACTGTAGTAACAGGATACCAGTATTATGTCAAAATAATGTCTCAGGTAGTATAATAGTGTATTATTTAATTCGCTCAAAAATGTTAATACAAACTGAAAAAAATAAGTGACAAAACATTTTGAATGTTGGATGAGGGACAATGACGATTTGAGATAAGAATTTTCATGGAGACCTAAAAACACCAATGTTGAAGTATATGATAAAAATAGCATAACATGTCATTATTCATATCAGAGCCATTATCAGCCCCTGGTCAAAATCATCCCTCAAGCCTGGCGGCTCTCGGGCTGATATCTTGACCTAGGGCTGATAATAGGTGTGATATGAAAAAATGCCATGTTATAATCTATATATATCTGTCAAAAAATCTTCCCTATGAAATTTTAGATTATACCTGAGCTACACTCCTATACAATTTTAGATTATACTTGAGCTACACTCCTATACAATTTTAGATTATACTTGAGCTACACTCCTATAAAATTTTAGATTATACTTGAGCTACACTCCTATAAAATGTTAGATTATACCTGAGCTACACTCCTATACAATTTTAGATTCTACTTGAGCTACACTCCTATACAATTTTAGATTATATCTGAGCTACACTTCTATACAATTTTAGATTATACCTGAGCTACACTCCTATACAATTTTAGATTATACCTGAGCTACACTCCTATACAATTTTAGATTATACCTGAGCTACACTCCTATAAAATAATTCTTTGGTATTCACTTCAAAAATATGTTAAGAAGCTGACCTCTATCCAGCACAACTGGTATCAACAGTAGAACTTTGCGTAAAAATTATATATTTTTAAAATCTTTTGGTGGATTGCTACTCTTAACACTGTGATATTAACAAACTATACTGCCCCAAATTGCATCAAAACTGCATAGAGAACATAGAAATTGCATGAAATCCTTTACAGTGATGAAGTTCATCTCTCATCAAAGTAATTATTCTTCTTTATACAAAAACAACAACAACCAATTTGTTTTGAAGCTTTTCTTATCTTCTTTTTTTCATCCATCATTTTTAAACAATTTATAAGATAAGGAGGTCAGATAAGTGCATTATAAGTGAATTATTCATTGGTATTGTTAAGAGTTAAATTTACAAAAAAAGATTTATAAAATGTAATGTGAATGTTAGTGTCAATATCCAGTAGAGGACAACCAAAAAAAAAACTTCCAGTTTGAAATTCTTGTGTTGATACTGTAAAGATTTCCATATATGGTGGCATCAATACAATTTTCTACTGGAACAGGATATTTTTTAGAAAAATCCAAATTATCTTGTGTAATATTTATTAACAAAATACTTCCCTACAAGGAATAAATTTCTTATATAAAGATATTGTATTTATATCTTATTTTGGGGTTACAAATATACAATCTAAATAAAGAAAAAAAAGCAGCTTTATAAATCACAGAAAAATATTTAAAATAATGTGCTTTATATAAACTTGTGATGTGTTACACAGGTGAATGATTTATTCTCAAGAAAAGCTACAGAAGATCAAGATTACATAGTTGTTACAAATGGTTACATGTTCATCAATGAAGGGGCAAACACAGGAAATGTACCTATTACAATCAAGGGAGATAATTTGCCAGAAGTTGAAGAAAAATTTCTTGTTCAGTTGAATTCAGTAGAAGTTGTATCAGGAAGCACATCAACTAAATTCCCACCTCAAATTGGAAGCATTACTATGGCTACTGTTGTCATAGAGAAAAATGACAATGCCTATGGTGTATTTGATATAATAAGCGATAGTCCTACAGCTGTAGATGGTGGCCATATGATTGGTGTTGAAGAGAGAGATAAATTTGCTGTTGATTTGATTGTTGAGAGACAAGGTAATTCAGCTATCTGTTGTAAAATTTTGAATTGTGTTTGAAATTGAAGCTCAAATATTTCCGAAATAAAAAGACCTTTCAATATATAAAACAAAATACATAAAAATGCCCAAATTTTAGGAACTTTCTCAGGTATCCTTTCATGAATACCTCCGACATACATAGTCCTTGCATGAACAGATAACTTCTCCAAAATCTTTGATTTGAAAATAAATTTTGTTCCTTGTTTAAATTTTGAACTGTATGTAAGACAGTATTATTATCTACAGTGGAAATATTTTGATACTTTTTTGTACATTTTTATAATTTAGGAGGAAACTTAGGAGACGTTAACATAGATTGGTACATAGATAGATCCGCAAGTACTGCTACATATGGTACAGATTATACAGGGGATGGTGCCACACTAAAATTCACTTCTGGTGTAGCTCGGAAATGTAAGTTCTTAATTATTGTGTTGAATTTGTACTTTTTGATAATCAAATGGTATTCATGTAAGAGTGAATGAAAATAGAAAATTTTCTCATAATTTTGTCAATACTGATATATACAGATTAGTAAATAAAATCGTCAATTCATATCATTGGAATAGTCACATGATTAGTAAGTATCCAATATATTTAGACCATATTTGATTAAAACAAGTTTAGTGCATTTAATTTCTTTGTTCTGATTAAAGGAGTAATGCCCCATGCAACTCATTTGTGACATGTATAATGCTTGTTTTTAAATTTAATATGGGATATTGATGATCAGTCAATATAAGATTTGTAAACATTTTTAAATATCAAATCTTAAGAACTAGTTATGAGTGTATGATTTATTGAGCATTAATTATAGTTTTGGGGTGAAAGCAAAACAATGGTATTTATCCTACATCCTGCAACACTGTGAATTTAAAAGTTAAACAAAGTTCAGACCAATTGATACCTCTATATGACGTAAACATGATGATGCAGGCTAAATGAACTTTGTTGTATATTTTAGAAGCTGATATCTGTTTTCCTTACGGAAAAAGAAGGATACTAAGTGTGCTTACAGCATATCAAAATAATTAAGGTTATATATGTATTGTGAAACTACTGATAACAAGATAACAAGATAACTGATAACAAGAAACTACTGATAACAAGATAAAATGTCTTTTTCCAGTAATAACAGTAACAGTGTTAGATGATAATACACCAGAGCAAAACAAAACTGTTGTTGTCAAATTGAGGAATCCTCAAGGAGGTGCAGAAATATCCCAGAATGCAATGGTTACAGTAGTTATATTAGAAAATGATAATGTGGCAGGAATTATAGGGTTTGGAACAACATCAGTTATTGGAAAAGAAGGTTAATTATTAGTTTAAGAAAAATGACAATGAACATTTCTGTATATTTAAAGTTTAACAGGCTTGATGGACTACTTGCTTATCAAGTATTTCTTCATTAAACAAAAAAATAATTCTGAAATAATAGGTTGGTTTTCATTTAGAAAAAAGTGAATCTCTAACTGTGAATAATTTCTGAGACAAGTGGTACTGATTCATGTTTAGTATACTGTTTTATAGGAACTGGTATAACACTAAGTGTAGTAAGAGCTAGAGCTAGTTTTGGTACAGTCATTGTTGATTGGCAGATACAGGGAACCAGTAGTTTAGATCCATCTAAGGGTTTTTCAAAAATCAATGGAACTTTGGTGTTTTTACCAGTAAGTATGTAGATTATTATTGAAGTTATGTAATTAAATACAGATTCATTATTCCTGTAAAGTTTTAAATGAATTAACATCTCTGACAGTGAATCTGAAATGAAAAATAGCACTAAAAAGTGAGTGGGCAGCATTAAACACAGATGAAGGAGAATTCTGTTTGCTGTCAATTTGACAACTGTTTTCTTGTGTTATAGTACTGTATGGGTCATCTTCTTATATACATTAACTTCCATCCATCTTTTACCTCATTATGGTAGGATACACCCAAAATATATCTAAGGCATATTATTATATTTATTACAGGGAGACAACTCCAAACTTATACCACTGACAATTTTAGATGATTCCACACCAGAAGTCAATGAAGAATATCAAGTACACTTGATAAATATAAGAACTGAAGGTTTGTCACTTTCTGCTATACAGTTGACAGAAGTATATATTATAGAGCTATTTTTGTCTCGCCTGAAACTAGCATACCTAGACCCACCATATTTGGTCAATAGATAGTTCTTGGTGGGTACATGTCAGTCTGACATGCCTTTTGACCTTGACCTCAATTTCATGCTTGAGTGACCTGTGTCACATGTTCGCAATTACGTCCATTTTTCTGAAACTGTAATACCTAGACCCACCGTATTTGGTCTATTGATAGTTCTTGGAGGGTACATGCCAGTCTGACACTTGTCTCTGGACCTTGACCTCAATTTCATGGTTGAGTGACTTTCTTCCAAGTTTTTTGATTAAGTCGATTTTTCAGCAACTGTAATACCTAGACCCAACATGTTTGGTTTTTAGATAGTTCAAAGTGGGTACATGCAAGTCTGACACCTGTCTCTGGACTTTGACCTCAATTTCATGCTTGAGTGACTGTGTAAAATTTTCAAGAATAGGTCCATTTCTCAGCAACTTTAATCCCTAGACCCACCATATTTGGTCAATAGTATGGGCAGCCGTTCGGGCAAAAATTAACAAAAAATTAAAAACAGACGATAAACTAAAAACAGACGCAAAATCACAAAAAACAGACACAAATTTGAAAAACAGACAAAAAATATAAAAACAGACATACATTTTACTAACAGACAGACGATCGGGCAAAAATTAACAAAAAATTAAAAACAGACGATAAACTAAAAACAGATGCAAAATCACAAAAAACAGACACAAATTTGAAAAACAGACAAAAAATACAAAAACAGACATAAATTTTACTAACAGACAGACGATTCAGTAAAACAGACAAAATATGAAAACAGACACAAATTTTACAAACAGACTTAAACTTAAAAAACAGACACCAAATTCAAAAACAGACGTTTTTAAGTGTTATATATATTTAATACTTCTATATATAAAAGTTAATTATTAAATTTTTTTTTCTCACCTTTTTGCTAATATAATATGAACCAATTAAGCTGTTAGAATTTTAACAAACATCTATACAAATAAATACAATCTGGTTTAATAAATCAAACATTTTCATAGTAATTAACTTGGACACACAATAATTTTGATTCTGGTTCATTTGACAGGGGAGATAATAAAAAAAAACTTTTTAATTTAATACTCAAGACAGGTTTTTATCCTAAAACTTGGAACACAACAAGTCCTTGTGAACAAACCACAGGGGCCCGACTTCTGGAAATTTATTTATTTTTTATTTTTTTTTGTTGTTGTCTTATTTCATGAGTACTTTTAATAAATATTCACTGTAACAACGAATATTCTGCGTTTATTATCAATATGCTATACACTATCCACGTCCTTATACTAAAAAAACCTAGGATTTTTTAGTATAAGGACGTGGATAGTGTATAGCACATTGATAATAATCGCATAATTCGCGTTGTTATAGTAAATGTTTATTAAAAAGTACTCATGAAATAAGACAACAACAAAAAAATAAAACAAAAAAGAAATAAATATCCAGAAGTTGGGCCCCTGTGGAACAAACGACCATTGTTTATTTAGAGGAGGGGAGAAGGTCCCTGTGATCAAACTTCGTAATCAATTTCTTATTTCTTTGTTTGACCGTGTTAGATAATTACTTTTGTATTTTTATAAAAGAAAGGTGAGATTGCTCAATGCTCTACTATTTATATTATCATATTTATTTTTAAAAAGATTCTTAATCTCTAGTTTCAGGGATTTGACATTATTTCATAGTTTTACAGGGGGAAATGTTTTCCTCTGGGACATGATCGTGTGATGAAACATCCTTTATAGACTGCATACCGATATTAAGAGCATGTTTCAACATGCATTTATAAAGGATGTTTCATCACACGATCATGTCCCAGAGGAAAACATTTCCCCCTGTAAAACTATGAAATAATGTCAAATCCCTGAAACTAGAGATTAAGAATCTTTTTAAAAATAAATATGATAATATAAATAGTAGAGCATTGAGCAATCTCACCTTTCTTTTATAAAAATACAAAAGTAATTATCTAACACGGTCAAACAAAGAAATAAGAAATTGATTACGAAGTTTGATCACAGGGACCTTCTCCCCTCCTCTAAATAAACAATGGTCGTTTGTTCACAAGGACTTGTTGTGTTCCAAGTTTTAGGATAAAAACCTGTCTTGAGTATTAAATTAAAAAGTTTTTTGTATTATCTCCCCTGTCAAATGAACCAGAATCAAAATTATTGTGTGTCCAAGTTAATTACTATGAAAATGTTTGATTTATTAAACCAGATTGTATTTATTTGTATAGATGTTTGTTAAAATTCTAACAGCTTAATTGGTTCATTTTATATTAGCAAAAAGGTGAGAAAAAAAAATTTAATAATTAACTTTTATATATAGAAGTATTAAATATATATAACACTTAAAAACGTCTGTTTTTGAATTTGGTGTCTGTTTTTTAAGTTTAAGTCTGTTTGTAAAATTTGTGTCTGTTTTCATATTTTGTCTGTTTTACTGAATTGTCTGTCTGTTAGTAAAATTTATGTCTGTTTTTGTATTTTTTGTCTGTTTTTCAAATTTGTGTCTGTTTTTTGTGATTTTGCGTCTGTTTTTAGTTTATCGTCTGTTTTTAATTTTTTGTTAATTTTTGCCCGATCGTCTGTCTGTTAGTAAAATGTATGTCTGTTTTTGTATTTTTTGTCTGTTTTTCAAATTTGTGTCTGTTTTTTGTGATTTTGCGTCTGTTTTTAGTTTATCGTCTGTTTTTAATTTTTTGTTAATTTTTGCCCGAATGGCTGCCCATACAATAGATAGTTGTTAGTGAACAGATGCCAGTCTGACACCTATCTCTGGACCCTGACCTTAATTTAATGCTTGAGTGACTTGTGTTACATATTTGAGTTTAATTTCATTTCCCAGCAACTGTATTACCAAGGTCCATCATGTTTGGTCTAATACCTGTCAGCTAAATATTGACCTGAATTTCATGCTTGACTGACTTAATATACATTTTCTTGATTTAGTCTATTTCTGAGCAACTGTACTACATTTGTAACGAGACCTACAGTATTTGGTTGATAGAAGTTATTTAAGTTGGTATATACCACTTTAACATCTGATGCCTTACCTTTGACCTCTATTTCATGCTTGACTGACTTTTTTTACATTTTGGGATAGTATCTATTTCTCAGCAACTGCAATACATAGACCAACCATATTTGGTCAATAAATAGTTCTTGATGGATACATGGCTGTCTGAGACCTTGACTTGAATTTCAGACTTGAGTCACATTTTCATGATTAAGTCCATTTTTCTGTAGCTGTAATACCTATATCCAAATTGACCTCCATTTCTCAACAAATGTTATAAATGTATTATATGTAGACCCACCATTTTTGATCTATAGATAGTTTTTGGTAGGTACATACTAGTCTCAGACCTGTTTGCTCGCCTTGGACACAGTGTTAGGCTTGAATTTTTTAGGCAAATTATCGCCTGACCATTACTATTTCTTTAACACATTTTCCTTTGACATGCAATGTCGGGTATCAGATAATCGTTATTTTGTGTTCATATGCATACTCAGGCAAGACATGTAGTGTGTCCACTCTTGTTTATTTACGCCGTTGTGAAAAAATTTTTTTTTTTGGTTATTTAACATATACGCAAATCATGATTCAAATTCTCAGATAGGATAAATTAAGGAGCATCTATAATGAATTAATGTATATTTATTTACAGGAATAGGACAAACTGGGGCAGCCATTATAGATCCACAACTAAAGATAGCCACCATTACCATTGAAAGTAGTAACTATCCACATGGCGTTTTACAGTTCAGTCAGACATCACTTCAGATTATTAAAGAAGAACAAGATATCACTATCAATCTACAATTAGAGAGAAAATTTGGAAATATAGGTACTTAGTGTTATCATAATTTAAAAGAATTAGATTCTGTTTGAGTTACAATCAATGGAAATAAATCACAAAAAAAGTGATCCATGAAGGGAGTCAGAAACATATATCAGTACTTTTGTATGAACAAATTTTTGTCCCCAAAATTCTTAAAATTTTTGGTAAAAATAGAACAAAAATGGCAATGTCTGGAAGCAGTATTCAGTGGGTGAAAAATTATGTTTTGCAAATTAAGATTATAAGCTTATTTGTTAAAATTATTATATACTATATACATTTGGATTGACATATGATTGTATTAACTGACAATGTGATTCAGTGTTCTTTTTCAACAATAAAAAAATTACAAAAAAAAATATCACCCCTAAAATTCCTAAAATTCTTTAAAATTTAAAAAAAATTTTTAAAATCTCATCCTAAGTTGGGAAAGACTCCCTCTTAACCATTATTGGTAATATGTATGTTTGTTTTATAGGAGGTATTAGGGTATCCTATGAAATAAAAGAGGGTTCAGTAACCCCATTGTCTGAGGATCTACAAAGGGCAACAGCAAACATTGATTTTGAGGCACAGCAGGGGTATGTTGATATACCTGATGGGGCCTCATTCACCACACTAAGGGTCAGACTAAAGGATGACAATTTACCCGAAGTTGATGAAGTATTTATAGTAGAATTAACAGGAGTTACTTTGTTAGATAATTCACAGATGTCTAACATGCCTCCCCAACTTGGTAAGTCATTAACAAATTCCCAAAAACTTTTTAAAAAATGTATGAAAATCTAGAGACAACAATTGGCATAAAGTAAGAGTAACATATATTTAAATTGTAGCCATATGTGCTAAAAATAGCCATGCAACATGGAAAAAAATGTACTTTATAGGCCCATATCAAATTTTTTTAAATCATAGTTATGATAAATGAGATTTGTTGTATATGAGTGATAAAGAATATATTACATTGTAGGAAAATATAAAGACTTAAGAAACAGGCATTTCTAACTGTTTCCCGAAAAGTACAAAGAAACTTTAATGATGTTAAATGTATTGTTTTTACCGACGGGTTTAACCAAAGACTTTAAAATTGGTATTTGCTGCTTCTCCGCCAAGCATGCAGCATTTAGGATTATGAGCAAACAATGGTCAGCTTGGTGTCAGAATAATGTGTCTGGATGGGGTGAAATGTCTTTCTGCGGACTGTTACCTCATAAACAAGAACCTTACAAAAGCTGGCTCAGCGTTTCTGTCTAGTACAAATCAGGGTTCATATCCATAATGATGTTAAATGTATTGTTTTTACAGCCGGGTTTAACCAAAGCATGGAGCATTTAGGATTATGAGCAAACATCGGTCAGCTCGGTGTCAGAATAATGTCTCTGGATGGGGTGAAATGTCTTTCTGTGGACTGTTACCTCATTGTCTATCTAGTACAAATCATGGTTCATATCCATATCATATCAACATGTTTTGTCGTGATATGCATTTAATAATTTTCACTGGAAGTTACACAATAATCTGTTCATCCATTTATATTGTTTTTATCCATCAACTTATTATCTAGAAAAGGTATGAAAAGAGGATACTTCTAGTCAATTTGAAGAAGTTTTTCTAGTGTGTGATCTGAGGAGGATGTTGTGTCGTAAACAAACAGAATTGCAAGATAATATGAAATATCAATGAAAGGAAGGAGAAACGTACAAGGAAATGGTACTATGGTATTAGTATAATCAACGCCTTTTATTTGGCCAGTAGATAGGTTAGTTAAAAGATAAAAATATTTGTATTACAGGAACAACAGACAATATTTCTGAGATAGTTATCTCTGCCAATGATGGAACTAAAGGTGTTATAATGTTTGCTTCTGATTCTCAAAGGTAATGTGAGTCTTTTGATTTTCTAAAATCGTAATGATTACAGTAACATCTACATCTGATTATTATTAAAAAAAATTCACAGGTGATCAGCTATTTCTCAGTTAGGGAGTAAGATTTTGAAAGTTAACAGAATTTTTAAGAAATTTTTTGAATTTTAAATGTGAGATTAAAAATTTTTACAAAAAAGAAAGGTAATTTATTGGCATAACGTAAGTGAGCATCTTATTCCCTAAAGTGTGAGATATTGTATGTGTTGATTTTCAAATCTTTAGGAAGAGATAGAAATTATACTGTTTACTTCCCAGTTCATACTCAAGACTTGTGATATCAATATTGATCCTTATTGTTAATGTGAATATATATTAAATGCTAGCAATTTGTCAAGTATTTATAGAGATACACATTTACATCAGACGTGTAATAAGTTACAAACTAGCTTTAAAAGATACATGAGATACGGATGTATATCAGAATGACAAAATCGTGTCAGATAGTACATGTACTTGGTAATCTAATAAAGTTCTTCATTGGTGAAATAAAAACCACAAGACAGGTATGAAATGGTCCAAGACAATGCTGTAAATTTCAACTGAAATCACAAAAGATTTCGTTCTAAGGATTTAACCATATCCTAATAATTGAAGTATCAATAACAGAATATCAAAAGGCAATTATGAAATATCTGTGTTATTTGAAGTGTTGAAAAATAAGTGACTTGTAAATTGTTCCAAAAAAAGTTTAAAATAATTTTAAAAAAGATATAATTCTTATGCCCGATCACTTTGTAGTTGGGTTCATACATCTATTCTTCATTCTGAACAGATAAAGTCTGTGTTTAAGCAGACATAAGTGACCAGATAAATTTCTTTACTCTCACAGAATGCCACTCTATGGGGGAACTTTGATTTCAGCTAATGTATATCAGTATAAGGTGTGACACACTAGCTCTGATAAAGTTTTTAGCTCACTCCTCTGAAACCACTGAACCAATTTAAACCAAACTTAAGTGGAATGGTCCTTGGATGGTCCCCTTTAAAAATTATGTTCGGTTTTCCCGGGCGCTATCCAATATGGCTGGCATGGTCAGACATAGTTTAACCTTGGACCCTATGGGAATTTTAACATTTTCGTTATCTTCTCTCAGACCATTAGGCCAATTTGAACCAAACTTTGATGGAATGGTCCTTGGGTGGCCCCTTTTAAAATATATGTTTGGTTTCCGCGAACGCCATCCAACATGGCCGCCATGGTTGGACTTAGTTTAACATTGAGCCTATGGGAATTTTTCTTTTTCATCAACTCCTCTGAAACCACTGAACCAATTTAAACCAAACTTAAGTGGAATGGTCCTTGGATGGTCTGCTTTAAAAATTGTGTTCGGTTTTCCTGGGCGCCATCCAATATGGCTGCCATGGTCGGACATAGTTTAACCTTGGACCCTATGGGAATTTCAACATTTTTGTTATCTTCTCTCAGACCATTAGGCCAATTTGAACCAAACTTTGATGGAATGGTCCTTGGGTGGCCCCTTTTAAACTGTATGTTCGGTTTCCCCGAACGCCATCCAACATGGCCGCCATGGCTGGACTTAGTTTAACATTGAGCCTATGGGAATTTTACTTTTTCGTCAACTCCTCTGAAACCACTGAACCAATTTAAACCAAACTTAAGTGGAATGGTTCTTGGATGGTCCCCTTTAAAATGTGCGTTTGGTTTTCAGGGGTGCCATCCAGTATGGCTGCCATGGTTGGACATAGTTTAACTTTGGACCCTATGGAATTTTAACATTTTCGTTATCTTCTCTCAGACCATTAGGCCAATTTGAACCAAACTTTGGTGGAATGGTCCTTGGGTGGCCCCTTTTAAAATATCTGTTTGGTTTCTATGAACGCCATTCAACATGGCTGCCATGGCTGGACTTAGTTAAACATTGAGCCAATGGGAACTTTACTTTTTCGTCAACTCCCCTAAAACCACTGAGCCAATTTGAACCAAACTTTGGTGGAATGGTCCTTGGGTGGCCCCTTTCCAAACTTGTGTCTGGCATCCCCGATTTCCAACTGACATGGCTGCTGTTACTAAAAATAGAAAAGGGGGGGGGGGGGTGAATTTAAAAAATCTTCTTCTATGAAACTACAAGGCCAGTTTCTACCAAACTTGGCATTAGTGGTTCTTAGAAGGTTCTCTTTCAGAAGGATGTCTGATGACCTAGACTGTTAAACAAGATGGCAGCCACAGCCAAACTTAGTTAAACATAGGGCCCTATTGGAAAATTCATTGAAAAATCTTCTTGTCTGAAACCACTTTACCAATTGGAACCAGACTTTGCCTCAATGGCCCTTAGGAGGACCTCTTTCAGAATTTCCTGGAATATGAACCGACACAGCCGAACTTAGTTTAACACTAGACATTGAACCCGCGCGAGCGCGGGAAAATAAGCATTTTTTTTTTTTTTTTTTTTTTTGTGGTGGCCATATTGACTTTAAAAAGTTTTTGCGACCATGGCATTTGTGGAACAGGAACTCAATGTGGATGTTGTGGCAGGCTTCCCATAAACTTTCCTGTCAAGTAGGTGGTATCAACTGATAGTTTCATGTCTATATATGCTGTAGTATTCCAGAAATGGATGTTAATTCAAACTTTAACCAAAGTCAGTGAAGCGTGAAATGTAGGTCAACGTGACCCAATTGTCATATGGTTGTTCGTTACTACCGAAGATGTATCCACTGATGAAGTAGACTGTATGCCACGTAGAATTACCAAAATGGACCTTAAGGTTCCATCATAGTCAAAATCTATGACGAATTTATGTTACAATTAATTCTGAACTGGAACTTGATGAAAAGCTTTCATTAAATACACATTTCATAATGCATTACATTTTTCATTCAGAATAAATATGAAAAAGAATATGAATAAACATTTCCTTAGTGACGGATGAATTTTTCAAAAGATGCCGTGAGTTAAATAGAGCATATTTTTGGAAAATAATTGTTCCAATTGTTCATTGTCATCATGGGCAGGGCAAGCGAGGTTTAATTTCACAAATAAATCCAACAGACGATAAAAGCATTTTTAGTGTGTGGCTGTGTATGCTGTCCACGTTTATAAAGATGTCCGAGATAAATTTCGTTATTAATGATAAAGATGACCATTTGTTAAAAATATTTTTATCTAGGGCTTACAGGAAATTGTATGGTAGAGATATATTTAGACAGGTCATATGACAAATAATGTAAAAATGGATAATGGTTGGTTTTATCACTTTGTGCAAAGTAAACATCCGAGCAATCCAAAAAACAACTAAGTTAGGAATTCCTCTAAACTTTGCCTTACTTCTTCATAATCTTCAAAGTTCATAATGTTTATAGTTAGGAGAAATTGCATTACTGTAGAAAAAACAATCCTGAATACATGAAGCGGAAACATCCCACTCGAAGGAGAATGTTTTTAATTTGTTTTACTCTTCTTCCGTAATTTCAAACAAAAATACATTTAAAATATGTGCATAATTGTTTATTTAAACCAATGTGTTAAAATGATGCATTCGAGAACCTTCTAAGGGATATGTTGGGAGAATTCATACCGGAAACGTCCATGCAAATTCCATTTGCACATAAACAAAACTGCAGTTTAAATTTATAAATGCAGATTGTCAAATCCGATAATAACCTTTATAATCTGAACCATACATCGTTTATTTTGAACCACGCGTTTTGCCGCCTATTCGGCTGATTCGTAAATTTAGTATTATAGATAGGACCCTATGGGAAATTCACTCAAACATCTTCTGTCTGAAACCAGTAAGCCAATTTGAACTAGACTTGGTAGCAATGGTCCTTAGATGGTTCTCTTTTAGAAATGTGTCCATTGACCTAGACTGTCAACCATCTTGGCTGCCAAAGCCGAACTTAGTTTAACATAGAACCCTATAGAAAAATCAGCCAAATCTTTAGTCCTGCTCAAGATGAAAAGTTCAGTGCAGGTGAGCGATACACGCTCTTTAGAGCCTCTAGTTCATAAATTGCACAGGACTTTTCACAACGTCTTTGATTGGGCTGTTTGCAAGAGGTATTAATATCATATAGATACATCTGCCAGTAGTTTAAAGCTGAAATAAAATTGAGAAATAAATCATGGTTGCATCAAAATATCCTGATTATACCACATGTATGCCCTTTATGCCAAATATTTTGCCATGAGCGAAAGTGAGTGGTTAAATATTGACATAAAACGGTTACCCAGGTTAAAAGCATGATATTTTTTCCTTGCCACCGTGAATAATTTCTATTGGAATAGGACAGTTTCAACGACATTTTGAAATGCCGCAACATATGTATTCAGACACGAAGATGCCATTACACAACACAAGTTATACTATGACATCATTAAAGCTTGTGGGAAACATTACTATGACGTTGCCGAACAAGCCATCTGACATCTGTGACATTGGAATCAAAATATCCATATTTTACCACGGATGTAGACTGAAAGTGTTTGAAGCAGGTCATTTAAGAATATTATGTTACATCATAATTTCTAATTGTTCATTACAGTACAGCAGATGAAAGTATTGCAAGACCAGGGAACATTTGATGACATCACTATTTTATACACAGAGTATAATTGATTTTTTATTGTTCATTATAGTGTAGCAGTTGATGAGATTAGTAAGAACATAACACTGACGGTATTGAGAGACCAGGGAACATTTGGTGATATTACTGTGTTTTGTTATACACAGAGTATAACAGATGGAGCTACACAAGGAATCGATTATCAGTTTATCCCAAGGGTATAAATGTTATTGTAAAATTGTATTTTTATGCCTATACCCATGGCTGAAATTTGGTCCTTTTAAAATAGAAACATAAGTCAGTTATCTCCTTTAAGTTACAAAGGGGAGATAATTCATTTGTTCTAAGGGTTAAAGGGAGATAATTTTTACTTATATTGAGTTGATTTTTAGTTTGTAGATGAATGAGCTTGATTTGTGTTTCCATTCAATTGAACTTTGAAAAAAAAAGATAGCATACAGAGGCTCTCTAGCTGTCATACTGTATATAGTAAAACAAATTCCATTCTTTGAAGAGAAACTTAAAAAGTTTTATTTCAAATGACAGACTGAGAAATAAATGGTATTGTGATGAATGTATGATGAAATATTTTGTATAAGATGGGTATTAAGTGCATGTTTGTCCTCACTTGTGCTTCACATTTTATTTTTTATTTCACATGTCACTTTTTATTTAGGATATAGAGGTGGAGGGATACCTGGCATGAAGGTAAAAATATCACTGTAATTTTTTGTTGTTTCATTCCATTTTTGTTTCTGTCCTTATTTATTTTCTGTTCTTTGAATCCTTAATATAGATTTTCATATCAACATCTATTATAGATATAGATATTTTTTTCATTTACAAAAAAATATTTAAGAAATTGTCAAGATATAAATACAATACAAATATATTCCTTTGTGGACTAATAAGACAGTGAAAACAAAATTAAATAAGATGCATATTGCTACGGGACATTAGCAGTCTTACTTCCAGATAATATTTGATTCAGAGTTTTTTATTTATAACTTATTTTTTTTTATAAAGGAGTTGGTTTTTTCCAAAGGAGAAGAGAGAAAATATATAATGATAGAGATTTTTAACGATGATATAGCAGAACCTGACGAGATGTTTGCAGTAATATTAGCTAATCCAGGAAATGGTGCAGTATTAGGAACACCAAGTCGAGGTTAGCTTTATTTTTTTTTATCATGTTTAACTATATTATTTTGCAAAATGATTAATTATCTAAAATAAAGATAAAAGTTTCTTGATGTTTTCTAGAAAAAAATTTAATCTTCTTTAATGTTTTGTCATAAATTTCAGTTAGTGAATCATTGAATTTGAATTATATACTTTATATATAAAACATAACAAATTATTTTTGCTAAATTAAGTAAAAATTGCATGTGTAAATACTTTATAGAATTTTAATACTTATTCAATAGAATTGAACCTTATGGGTAAATAATTTCACTTATCTCAAAGTATGATCCATTAAACTGTTTCAGTCCCTTGGGTGGATTGAAAACAAAGTTTAACCATAATTTTATAAAAGTATCTAATGAGAGTTACATGTTATATTTCATATGATACAGCAAATGTAACGATTCTGGCTAGTGATGATTCCAGTGGATTATTCAGTTTTGAATCAGATGTTTCAGTCAGTGTTGAAGAGACAGATGGCGACGTGAAAGGATTGGTCAAGTTAAAGATAGTTAGAGGTCCAGGGATTTATGGTGTGGTCAATGTACCTTACCAAGTCATTCCAGAAGTACAGTCTAATAGTAATGATCTGTCACCAATGCAGAGTATTATTGTATTTCAAGACAGACAGGTACTTGTTTTATTTCTTCTATAATGGGAGATCAATCTGATTGTTAAAAATGTTATGATTTTACCGTTTTAACATTTGGAGTTAAGGATGTATTCTTCTGATGTTTCAGTCTTGTTGATATCTCGTTTGGGAATTATTTCCAAAACATGTGATACAAGTGGAAAATATTAATGAATTTAAAAAATATTATAATCCAACAAAACTCTGTGAAAAAATGAATAGTTTTTGATTTATAAAATTTTCAACTTTTATAACCAATCTGGTCAGTGTCATCAGCCAAAATGTTGAGAAAATAGGTGAGGGGTACAAAGAAATGATTTTACCAAAAATATGTACATTCCATATCAATTTTTTCTTTTTAAAATTCTTTAATATGTATTTTTCTAATCATTTATAACAAATAAGTTGAAATTATATGCTCTTTGTTCTAAAAAAAAAATGAGAAAAACCCCAAATTTACTAAATTGAATCCATGGTCATTTTGACACGAAAAAAAAACAACACAATTTTATAAAACTTTCTTATATTAACACCTACCTATAGTTTTTTTTAAGTTAAATTTATTCAAATAGGTCCACTTCATCTTTAGGGAAGTTTAATTGTGGAACAGTGATTTTGTTCATGATAATAGCCCAAAAATGGGTAAAAATTGATGAAAAATGGGAAAAATCATCAGAAATGGGGTACTTTCAAATGACTGTAGCAAAAAAAGAAGTGCACCACCATATGATTTTTTCTTCATAAATTACTTTCTTACAGTCATCTAAACCCAAAAATCAGATCAAGAAAAAAGTTTAATTCTAGAAATGTTTGAGGTGTACATCCTTAAGGCAAATAATATTATAACTGCAGGGACTGTAACAGCTGTGCCAAAGCTCCTTTAGATGTGTCATCTTGTGCATCAAAATTGGTATCAAAGATTTTATAAGAATTGAGAAAATCTATTGCTTTTAAAAATTTATAATTACAATTATTATGCTTTGCTCATTTTTTGTATATTATAAACTTCAACATGACTTTTTGTGTGAACAGTTTTTACTGTAGATATGTAAAAGTATATTTCTTTCTTGACTTACCAGGACTCTGCAATCTTAGAGTTAGAAGCTGTAGATGACAGTGAACCAGAACAGGTGGAGAGGTTTACTGTTAGACTGTTACCACCAAATAATGGAGGATTACTGGGACAGTACACAGAGAAAGTGGTCATTATAAATCCAAACGACTCTCCTAATGGTCTCATAGAGATCTTTGCCAGGGGAACTAGGTAGGTATACATCTCCTTAAGTTAAATGAATTATCCCATGTCTTATATATCTGAATATTACATTATACTGTCGAACCCTGTGTATAAAGGGCACCCATGGGACGAGAGAAAAGTTCCCTTTATAAGCAGGTGCTCTTTATATAGAGGTTAATTTTACAAGCTTTGTTCATCACAGAAACATTTTCACAGTGCCCTTTATTGACAGTGAATTGCTTTATATAGAGGTGCCCTTTAAAGCAGGTTTGACTGTATATTAGTATAGTCTCTATGATGTTCCTGCAACTGGCCATATTTACTAGCCAAGTAAAATGTGTTCAGTATCATTTTCTTTTTTATAACAAGTATAATATCATGTTCAGTATTAGTTTGTATATGTTATAGCTCACAGTGTTTGTAATATCATATTTTCATTGTTGCATAACTACAAATACCTTCTTTATACTGACTAGATTGCCATTACCCAATAACACAATCATTTTACCTTCTTTAGACTGACTAGATTGCCATTACCCAATAACACAATCATTTTACCTTCTTTAGACTGACTAGATTGCCATTACCCAATAACACAATCATTTTACCTTCTTTAGACTGACTAGATTGCCATTACCCAATAACACAATCATTTTACCTTCTTTAGACTGACTAGATTGCCATTACCCAATAACACAATCATTTTACCTTCTTTAGACTGACTAGATTGCCTTTACCCAATAACAGGATCATTTTACCTTTTTTAGACTGACTAGATTGCCTTTACCCAATAACAGGATCATTTTACCTTCTTTAGACTGACTAGATTGTCTTTACCCAATAACAGGATCATTTTACCTTCTTTAGACTGACTAGATTGTCTTTACCCAATAACAGGATCATTTTACCATTATTTTAATCCATTTAATTTCCTCGATGCAATATTTCTTCCTTTTAAAAAAAAAAATAATTCATCGTACTAGGTTTTTTGCAGAAATGATTGGAACATTTTTCATTACTAATCGTTTCAATACTGATTTCTAAATTATTTAATCAATTTATCATTGACTTATTTTATTTCAGCAATAAAACAATATCAGTAGATGAAAATGTAGGATTGATATACTTTGACATTCAAAGAACTCAAGGTACTGATGGCAGGGTGACAGTTGACATGGCAACACAACCAGGAACAGCCATTAGTGACACTCACCTGACCTTGGTGACTTTGACCCCATTACAAGTCATCCCATCCATACAGGTGGTAAAATGGTATGGTTATAGTGTTGATGGAATGAACTATATGGTGATGATGACAAACTTCCGTGTAGGAGAGCTGACGTCTGCCATTGGTAGTGATGGATCAGTAGAAATAGTCAACGTAGATAGATTGTATCAGTCAACTCTATTCAAATGGCAAGGGGAATTAATTCCAGTACAGGTACATTAAAAATCATTAAGAAACAAATTATTAAGGATTGAACATTTGTAAAAAACAAATATTTGTTGATAGAATAAACCCATTTGAACGTACAATGTATGCTACATTCTTCACTGTTGATTGGAATATTTACTAGAAGAGGAGACTTTAGATGAAATATATAAATCATTGACTTCTAATAATAACCATTATATATGTTTCTTTCTATTATGAATTTATAGAATTCTGCAAAAAACTTTCAGGATACAGATATATTTCAACTAAGAAATTTTTTTTCTAAAGAACAGAGTAGTGATTGAATAACAGAAGGCTGTGATTTTAAATATTCTTCAACCCAGGAATGTCTATACATGAAAATGTTTAAATATTGAAGTGTTATGGCTACACTGCCCTACCATACATACTTGCCTAATGTTATATAACACTGCCCTAGCATACAAAGCTTGCCTAATGTTATATAACACTGCCCTAGCATACAAAGCTTGCCTAATGTTATATAACACTGCCCTAGCATACAAAGCTTGCCTAATGTTATATAACACTGAAAAGTCTTTCCTTTCTTTTTGTTTTTTGTTGTTGTTGCTTAATATATATTTACTATATTCCTAATGTTAACATTTAATTGTTTGTGTATTTATATAATTTCAGACAATTGAAACCGACATAGCATCTGCTGCAGTTTCATTTACCATAGGGGGCAGCACCTATCTAGCAATAAGTAATACAGGAAATATCAGGCGTTACCGGAGTAAATCTAGGATCTATAAAGTTAACACAAATGGAACTTTACTTGTGGTAAGATAATTATAGTTTGTCTTTAAGACTGTGAAAAGTAATTTTATAAAATAAGTTACATACAAGTATCTTTCTTTATGGGAACAAACTTCTAAAACAAATTTAAAAACTCCAGACAAAAAATATCAGAGCACAGAAAATGAATGCAGAAACCTAAATACTTATACAAAATATGATACAAGTAGAATTTAGTTTAAAGAATGGTCTTGGCAATTGTAAACAATTATAAAGGAAGATTATCCTAATAAAAATTTCACTTGTGTACCATATCTTATTCTTGAAAAAAAAGAATGTTATTGTAATAATTGTTAATCTCAACTTTATGTTGTAGTTAGTTACTGTAGATATTGTGAATAACAAAATTTTTATAAATTTTTTTTTTCTTCATATTCAGTTTAATTTTTTATAGCTACAAGATTTGTCAACTTCTGGAGCTAGAGATGTTAAATCATTCACATCAGGGACTGATAATTTCTTGGTATTTTCAAACTCTAAAGACAACAATGGTAACACACTGGTTTCTGTTGATATCTACAAGTGGGATCAGTCTATAGGAATGTTTACATACTCTCCTTGGCAGTCTCTAGAGAATCAGGGAGCAGAAGGTTTAGCAGTATTCCAGATTGAGGGTGTCACATACATGGCAGTGGCTAATCATTATAATTCTGTACAGAACACATACTTAGTGGAGTAAGTTGTCAACTTTTAGTAGTGTACTGCTATTATTTTATGGTAGTTACTTATAAAGAGAGTATTATATATGTAGTGATAGTATGTGCTTCATAACATGTCTCATATGTATCAGCATTTTTTTCTATGTATGTATCTACATGTATTTACACTTCTGTATACTGTAAATTCGGAAATTATTGCGATTATTGCATGCATTAATTTCTGAATTTACACTGTGTCAAGCAACAATCAGATAGATCTTCAAAGGCAACATGACTTAAACTTTTGGAAATAGAATTCATGCGATCTCACATTCAATTGTGGATTTTTTTTAAATTATTTTTTTTAATAATCAATGAATTGCAAAAAAATAGGGAAATTGGAAAATCTGAGGGATTTCAGTATTGGAAAAGATAATCATTAATTATGAATAAAGAAAACAAAACAGTTTTAGTATACATGTATATTTAAAGAATAAGTTTTGAATATCCCTTAAAAATTGAATTACAGGTAACATATATTATTTATAGATATAAAGTAATTTGTTTCAAAAAAAAAGTGTGAGACAATGATTTTATTTTACATGCCTTATACTTTTTTTCAGTTCAGTTGTATACAAATTTAATGCTGATCAAAAGTTTTCTGAACACCAAAGGATAAGAACTGAGGGAGCTGTAGATGTTAAACCCATTCTGATAAGATCATTAAATCTACTGATATTTGCCAATAATAGAGGTGACTCCATCAACAGTCCACAGAAATCATTGGTCTATAGATGGGATTCCACTACTCAGATGTTTTTCAAACAGAGTGATTTGGATACATATCGTGTAAAAGGAATGTCCGCTGTGATTGGGTCAGATGATATTGGTATGTTATTTTGAACAAGTGTAAATTTGACAAAAACTAAAAATAAGAATGATTTAATTATTAAATTATTCTAATTAAAATGATGGTCATATCTGTCTAGCTCATTAGCAAACCTTGCTATTGAGACTTGTCATTTTAAGTTCTAGTATATTTAGTAAACATTTATGTGAAATGATTGGGATATGAAGTAAGTGTCAGGGAGACAAAAGGCCATAAGATTGAACGCAGGGAAAGGTTGATGACATATAGACTCCTACCACAAGACAGGCGTCAAATTTTCCCACAAACAGTGGTGTTCAAAATCCAGGAAAAGCATTCACAAATCCCAAATAATGACAGTCTATGTCAATATCAGTATTGACATTGTTAGACATTTTTCTTGTACAGCAAGTATAAAGAACAAGTATTACAGTTTAAATATTAGGCTTTTTGTTTTAATAGATGTATTATTTTCATTTTAGCTTACCTAGTGGTATCTAACAGTATTGGACATTCTGAGATATTTTCCTGGGATATTCAAGGTCAAAAGTTTACATCAGTATGGACTGGTCCTCCATCTACAGTAATGTACCCTATGTTGATATCTCAAACAACTGGTCCCCTGTCCCTTATGGCAGTTGGTGGCATAGCATCCACAGAGAATGCCACTTTATATCAGTTTGTTAAAATAAAAGATAGTGACTTTTCACCAAGGTAAGTACTCAAGAAGAAATTTTTGTGTGTGTGTATATTGAATTTACAGGGAATTTATAAAATTTAAATTGATTAATTTCTATTTTTAGTTTAAATGATATTTATAAGATTTAAGTAATGTAGTAAAATATACTTAACATGTTCATGTTAGACATTTGGAATTCTGTAATATGCTCCTTATTTTCTATATTGCAAAAAAAGTAGCCAGCATTGAAATAATTTATTAAAGGTCTGTGCAATTATATTTTGACACCATCTTATAATGTTGTGAAAAGGGCATAAAACCAAATTCTGGACATTTTAAAAACTGTTAATTTTTATGTTGAAATAAAATAGATTTATAGTGTTAATGACATAGAAATAAAGATATTATGGCATATGCAAATTATGTATTAGTAATGGTATATAAAAATTTAATTTTCAGAACTATAACAATGACCTTTGAACCTGGTCAGAAAACATTACACACATCCGTTGAGATTATACAAGATGACCAACCAGAAGAATTAGAGACATTCTATGTGATGATAAACAATCCTACAGGTGGCGCTGAAATAGGAACACACAATATGATAACAGTCAATATCCTATCTAATGACAATGCTCATGGAATTATAGAATTTCCTCCAGTATGTATATTTCATATATTAGCCAAATGTATATTAGACGAAATGTTTTAGCTCAACAGAAAATTTAGCAAATGTAGCAATGTATATTAATAATTTTCAATAACACTTTATATCACAAATAAATATGTCTATAGACATTTTTTTTTCATCTATGTAAGACATAAAATGTATGCATATATAGAGCTTAAGTGGTGCCCATTAGTCAGATCAAGATATTTTCTATGTAATTATAATTGTTTTGTGCTTGCTATTGTATGATGTTTGTATTGTCATTGATAATAATCATTTATTTCGATTTTGATCAATAAAATTTGAATTTGAATTTATTCTATCGGTCCTAGAATTATGTTAACATACTGTTTTGTTGAATGAAAATCTGAGATAAATGTAAAGTCGTTGATTGAAATAAAATGGTGTTTTAGTCATCCATTGTGATTGAGATACCATTAAGCTCACAAAATATTAATTTCAGTATGTTTTAGTTTTCAGTGCAAATCTATTTTGTTCCTCTAGGTATATTGACAATATCATTTGGATTGTGATGAAAATTTTTAAACTCAATTAGAAAATTAAATGAGTTACTCTTAACAGACAACATTATCTCAGATGTAAGACACATATTTTGTATGAAATATAGGTGACTTGAATTATCACAAAAATAATATGAATGTGAGGGGTATAATCTTTTGACCACCAGATCACTTTGAGGTATTTGTAATGTTGAGGGAAAAGAATTTGACATTGTGAGAGTCAACTGTAGTTGACAAGATTTATAGTGTTTTTTCTTTTCTTCCCAGAATTCACTAGAAGTATTGGTTACAGAAGAGGATGGAAAAGATAATACTGTTTTTATTAGTGTTGTTAGAAAACATGGATTCTTTGGAAGAGTAGTGGTAAAATGGACTGTGACAGGGGACCAGAATGGTCTGTTGGATCTGACACCTCTAGAAGGAACTGTAAATATATCTTATTTTGAGAAATGAGAGTTAATCTAATATTGGAAATCTTAGTTTTAAACTTTAATTCTTTGGCATTGAATTGTTGAAGTGTTTCTGTAACATGGGCAAAAAGTTGTAGTTTTGGGTTTTTTTTAAGAAAAGGATATTGAAAATATTGAAAACTTATACTTAATATCAATAAATTAAATTTTTACAGATAAGAATTAATGTCACAAATATCATTTCTGTAAGTGTTGTGACTGATAAATAAGATGTCATATATAAGGTAGTGGAACTCTGTATTAATAACATTAATTAGAGAATGAAAGAGTGTTAATAAATTATTTTGGAGAGAATGGTATGATAAAGGTCTTTATGAAATTGAGCTCTTATTTATTTTTATGCCAGACCATTTTATTAAGTGTTTTAGAAATCTTTTGAGGTCAAGAGTTTTCACATATGGTAGTGTTGCACACTTTGTTATGAGCAAATAAATTATATGCATTCAAAATAAGACTGAACTGAAATAATATTTTTCTCTTTGTGATAGATTGAGTTTGCAGATGGTCATTCTGAGGCAGATATTACTTTGACCATTCTGAATGACAACATTGCTGAGTTACCTGAAGTTACCTATATACATCTGACAGAAATCGTAGAATCTGGGTCAGCAGATCCAGATAAAGGAGCTGTAATTGGTAATATATTTTGTTAATTAAAAAAAAAAACAATTGTGATTGTATAGGGCAAGCTACTTTATTATCACCCTTTGGAGATACTTAATTGATGGCTGTAGTTTCAGAAATTCCTCCTATCTATTTCAAAGTAGCTACTTTGTTTTTATTTAGCTTCGCCAGAAGACAATGTTCTTTAATTAATCTGTTAGTTGTTGATTAACAGCATACCAAAAATTGATTCATTTCATTTTGTAAATATATGAATATCAGTCATATACGATCCAAAAAAATATGAAGGCTAAAAGTTTTACAGTGCTTCATAAAAAAGAAAAAAATATATATATAAAAGAATTAATATATTCAACGTACATCTAATATGATTGTAATTAAAGATTTAACATCATAGAACTCAAATTTTGCCAGGAACCCAAAATGTGACAGAAAAGAAGAGAAAGATTAATTCTTAAAACAGCGAGTGAATTTCAAAGGGAACCCAAATTGCCTATACATGTATATGTATAAAGGCAATTTGTGCTTCCTTTGAAATTCACTCATGGCGAATATTAATCATAAAAACGGCCATTTTCTTCTAGATATGCATGTATAGGCAATTTGGGTTCCCTTTGAAATTCACTCATGGGGTATATTAATCCTAAAAACGACCATTTTCTTCTAGATATACATGTAAAGGCAATTTGTGTTTCCTTTGAAATTCACTCATGGGGTATATTAATCCTAAAAACGACCATTTTCTTCTAGATATACATGTAAAGGCAATTTGTGTTTCCTTTGAAATTCACTCATGGGGTATATTAATCCTAAAAATGACCATTTTCTTCTAGATATACATGTATTTGTGTTTCCTTTGAAATTCACTCATGGGGTATATTAATCCTAAAAATGACCATTTTCTTCTAGATATACATGTAAAGGCAATTTGTGTTTCCTTTGAAATTCACTCATGGGGTATATTAATCCTAAAAACGGCCATTTTCTTCTAGATATGCATGTATAGGCAATTTGGGTTCCCTTTGAAATTCACTCATGGGGTATATTAATCCTAAAAACGACCATTTCCTTCTAGATATACATGTAAAGGCAATTTGTGTTTCCTTTGAAATTCACTCATGGGGTATATTAATTCTAAAAATGACCATTTTCTTCTAGATATGCATGTATAGGCAATTTGGGTCCTCTTTGAAATTCACTCATGGGGTATATTAATCCTAAAAACGGCCATTTTCTTCTAGATATACATGTATAGGCAATTTGGGTTCCATTTGAAATTCACTCATGGGTAATATTAATCCTAAAAACGACCATTTTCTTCTACATATACATGTTGAGGCAATTTGGGTCCTTGAAATTCACTCATGGGGCCTACATTGGTATAAAAACTTATGATGCACAAAGACCATTGGAGACCAGTGTTCAACCTAAATACCAGGTCTATAACAGCACTAAGAATATTACATTTTAATTTTTAGCTCACCTGACCCGAAGGGTCAAGTGAGCTTTTCTCATCACTTGGCGTCCGTCGTCCGTCGTCGTCCGTCGTCCGTCGTCCGTCGTCGTCCGTTAACTTTTACAAAAATCTTCTCCTCTGAAACTACTGGGCCAAATTGAACCAAACTTGGCCACAAGCATCATTAGGGTATCTAGTTTAAAAAATGTGTCCGATGACCCCGCCTGCCAACCAACATGGCCGACATGGCTAAAAATAGAACATAGGGGTAAACTGCAGTTTTTGTCTTATATCTCAAAAACTAAAGCAATTAGGGCAAAACTGACATGGGGTAAAAATGTTCATCAGGTCAAGATCTACCTGTCATGAAATTTTCAGACGAATCGGTCAACCCTTTGTTGGGTTATTGCCCCTGAATTGTTAATTTTAAGGAAATTTTGCAGTTTTAGGTTATTATCTTGAATATTATTATAGATAAAGACAAATTGTAAACAGCAAAAATGTTCAACAAAGTAAGATCTACAAATAAGTCAACATGACCAAAATCATTCATTCACCCCTTATAGGAGTTTTTGCCCTTTAAAGACGGCATCCAGCGTAAACTTTCCTTTAAAGATCTTTTCCTCTGAAACCACTGGGCCAATTGAGACCAAACTTTGGTGGAATGGTCCTTGGGTGGCCCCCTTCCAAAATTATGTCTGGCATCCCCAACTTCCAACCGAGATGGCTGCTGTTACTAAAAATAGAAAAAAAAGGGGGGTGACTTTCAAAAATCTTCTGATATGAAACTAAAAGTCCAGTTGGAACCAAAGTTGGCAGTAATAGTTCTTAGGAGGTTCTCTTTCAGAAATATGTCCAATGACCCAGACTGTTAACCAAGATGGCCGCCACAGCCGAACTTAGTTTAACATGGGGCCCTATGGGAAAATTCATTGAAAATCTTCTGGTCTTAAACCACTTGACCAATTGGAACCAGACTTGGCAGCAATGGTCCTTACATGGTCCTCTTACAGAGGTGTGTCTGATGACCCAGACTGTCAACCAAGATGGCTGCCACAACCGAACTTAGTTTAACATAGGGCCCAATAGGAAAATTCATTGAAAAATGTTCTTGTCTGAAACCACTTGACATATTGGAGCCAGACTTGGCAGCATTGGTCCTTAGGAGGTCCTTTTTCAGAAATGTGTCTGATTTCTTGGAGTGTGAACCAAGATGGCCGCCACAGCAGAACTTAGTTTAACATAGGACCCTATGGAAAATTCACTCAAAAATCTTCTCGTCTGAAACCACTAAGCCAATAAGAATTAGACTTGGAAGCAATGGTCATTAGATGGGCCTCTTTCAGAATTTTGTGCGATGACCCAGACTGTCAACCAAGATGGCCGCCACACCCGAACTTAGTTTAACACAGGGCCCTATGGAAAAATTCATTGAAAAATCTTCTTGTCTGAAACTACTTGACATATTGGAGCCAGACTTGGCAGCATTGGTCCTTAGGAGGTCCTATTTCAGAAATATGTCTGATCACCCGGATTGTCAACCAAGATGGCTGCCACACCGAACTTTGTTAAATATAGGAAAATTCATTTAAAAATCTTCTTGTCTGAAACCGCTTAGCCAGTTGGAACAAGACTTAGCAGAAATGGTCCTTAGATGGTTCTCTTTTAGAAATATATCCGTTGACCTGGACTAAACCAAGATGACTGCCACAGCTGAAATTAGTTTGACTTAGAATCCTATAGAAAAACAGCCAAATTGACTGCAACACTTAAATTTTTAGGTCTGCTCAAGGTGAAAAGTTAAATCCAGGTGAGCGATACAGGCTCTTGAGAGCCTCTAGTTTTGTAGACAGTTTAGTTTCTGAATAAAACACTGAAAACAGTGAAAGTGGTCAGAATTTGGGTATTGTGATGTTATCTGACAGTATGATATGTCATCTTTCTTATCATTATGTCTTCCCATTGCAGAAGGGCGACATTCTTTTAGTAGCGTTTCTTCTTTTTCTTTTTCTTCTCATACAACAAAGGCTGGGCCATATATTTTTTGTCCTTTGAGGTAGACTCATGATATTTGGTATGTAGATGTATCTTGATGAGACGATGTGTTGCATATCATCATGATTAACATTTGACCTTGACCTTTTACCTCAGGATTAAATAATAGGCTTTTTTGGACAATATATATACTTATTCAGGCAATAACCTTTTTGTCCTTTGAGGAAAACTCATGGTAATGGTGTGTCATATATCATCATGATCAACATTTGACTGTGACCTTTGAAGTCAAGGTCAAATGATAGGCTTTCTTGGGCAATTTGCTTGTCAGGGGCTCATGTTCAGATTAAAGATGTATCTTGATACATATCATTGTTGTCTTCATTTGACCTTGACCCTTGACATCAAGGTAAAATAATCAGCTTTTTTTAGATATATCCTTTTACAGGGCAATAATTTTTTTTGCTCTTAAAGATAGACATATCATATTAAGAAAGAAGATGCAGGTTATTCATATGTACGAAAGGAGACATATGTTTTAGTTCAACTAACTTCATTCCTAATAGTTTCATTGTTATATTTCATGTAATATATTTGCTTTGATTCTTTTGTTAAAGGACCTAATAGTGTAGCTAAAGTAATTGTTCAAGCTAATGACTCACCATATGGAGTAGTTTTGTGGGAGAAAGAGTATGTTGTACTTTCTGAACCAGAAGGGAGTGACTTCACACAGGAAGTTTATATTACCAGGCAGCAAGGCATGATGGGACAGTTACAGGTGTCTTTCCAGTAAGTTATATGAATTCTGTACTCTTTTTATTTGGTCAATGTAATAAAATTAATATTACCAGGTATATCTGCTGGTTAGCCTGTTGATTAGAGAGTTGTATCAGGAGAACATTTTGTTCACTGTGTAGTATTTTTATATTACTGACACAGGAGAGCTGTATCAGGAGGCCTCGTTTAGTGTACAGCAAATTTATATTACAAAACAGGGATCCTTGCTGGTTACCCTGTGGACAGGAGAGCTGTATCAGAAGGTTATGTTCACTGTATGATATATTTATATTATAGAACAGGAATAGCTACAGGATATCCAGTGGGTTAATAGAAATGTATCAGGACAAGACTATGTTCACTGTATGATATATTTATATTATAGAACAGGAATAGCTACAGGTTACCCTGTGGATAGGAGAGCTGTATCAGGGGAAGACTATGTTGCCAGACAGAGTACGGTTGTTATACAAGAAAATGTTACCAGAGTTCCAATTCAGCTTGTTATTAAACAGGTATGTTAATATACTTTTTATAAAGTTATTTCAGCTGAAAATTTTTTATTTTAAAAAGTGTTATGTCAAAAGTGAAATATTTCATGATAAATTTCATCTTTGTGATTCTGGCCCCTTAGTTTTAGTCTAAACCTCAGTTTGTGGAATGGAGAGTCTAAATGTTACATTTATAAGACACTTTTTTGTTGGGTAATTAACATTGTTGAGTCATCCAAGAAAACATTAAAAAAATTTGCAATTCTTTATAAAGATTATATTTGTTCACATCAAAAATAATTCTGAATGGGAAAGTTCAATAGAAAAATTAATGCACTTGAACATTTGAAAAAAAAATTGGAATCGACTAAGTCAGACCTATCCTATAATTTATAAAACCATTATTTTAATTACATTTGGATTTTAAATGCACTTTTTGCATATTTCATGGAACAGTAATATTTAATTTCACACACGCTCATAGGAAGAGTTATCTCCTGTATAAATTGAAAATTCCAAAGGCAAAATGTTTTTGTTTCCCTTGAAGACATGATTGAACAAATAGTCAGTTACAACTTAGGTAATTGTGTCTGTCAGCCAAGTAATTAGACAGTTGACATTGGTTAAGATACACAAACCTTGAAAAAATGCATTCTGTTGACTATAATTTACAAAGTATTTAAAAATTATTACCCATGTACTTATGTTTTACTGCATATTTTTCTCTGACTGAGATATACAGTAATTTTATACTTTGAGCTTGAATTTCATGGTTTATTTTTAAGGATAACATTCCTGAAGCAGATGAGACATTTATTGTGAACATCACTGGTGTGACTGTAATGGGTATGACACCCCCAGCAGGAGCAGAACCCAGTGTCAAGGTCCCAGGGAATATTATATCTGTGACTATTACCGAGAATGACAATGCCAGAGGTTCTGTGGAGTTTGATGTTATTACTGTAAGCCATTTTGTATAATTTCAAGTTGGAAAACTTGCTATAGTAACTGCATGCTTAATATCCTCAGATATTGAAACATGTTATTTATAGGGAGTGTGAAATTTATATACAAGAGAAAAATTAAAATGTTATTAAATTTCTTACATTTGAATTGAACAGACCAAAATGCACATCTAGTAGTCACTATACAATCTTCAGTGATTGGGAAATGATATCTAAGTGTATAAATCAGAGGAAACAACACTACATCTAATATTACATAAAACTGTCAGTGTTTTAACTAAGTGTATAAATCAGTGGAAACAACACCCAATCATTACATAAAATTGTCAGTGTTTTAACTAAGTGTATAAATCAGTGGAAACAACACCCAATCATTACATAAAATTGTCAGTGTTTTAACTAAGTGTATAAATCAGTGGAAACAACACCCAATCATTACATAAAATTCAGTGTTTTAACTAAGTGTATAAATCAGTGGAAACAACACCCAATCATTATATAAAATTGTCAGTGTTTTAACTAAGTGTATAAATCAGTGGAAACAACACCCAATCATTACATAAAATTGTCAGTGTTTTAAGTAAGTGTATAAATCAGTGGAAACAACACCCAATCATTACATAAAATTGTCAGTGTTTTAAGTAAGTGTATAAATCAGTGGAAACAACACCCACTCATTACATAAAAGTGTCAGTGTTTTAAGTAAGTGTATAAATCAGTGGAAACAACACCCAATCATTACATAAAATTGTCAGTGTTTTAACTAAGTGTATAAATCAGTGGAAACAACACCCAATCATTACATAAAAGTGTCAGTGTTTTAACTAAGTGTATAAATCAGTGGAAACAACACCCAATCATTACATAAAATTGTCAGTGTTTTAACTAAGTGTATAAATCAGTGGAAACAACACCCAATCATTACATAAAATTGTCAGTGTTTTAACTAAGTGTATAAATCAGTGGAAACAACACCCAATCATTACATAAAATTGTCAGTGTTTTAACTAAGTGTATAAATCAGTGGAAACAACACCCAATCATTACATAAAATTGTCAGTGTTTTAACTAAGTGTATAAATCAGTGGAAACAACACCCAATCATTACATAAAAGTGTCAGTGTTTTAACTAAGTGTATAAATCAGTGGAAACAACACCCAATCATTACATAAAATTGTCAGTGTTTTAACTAAGTGTATAAATCAGTGGAAACAACACCCAATCATTACATAAAAGTGTCAGTGTTTTAACTAAGTGTATAAATCAGTGGAAACAACACCCAATCATTACATAAAAGTGTCAGTGTTTTAACTAGGTGTATAAATCAGTGGAAACAACAGCCAATCATTACATAAAATTCAGTGTTTTAACTAAGTGTAAAAATCAGTGGAAACAACACTACATTTAATCATTACATAAAATTGTCAGTGTTTTGGTTTTTGTTTTATTGAATTATGATTAAACATTGTTAATAATATTTATGCATTTCAGAATATAGAAGGCAGGGTTGACACATATGAAGAATTTGGGAAAAACAGTACTATATCACTGACAGTAAAAAGGACTATAGGACTTCTTGGTACTGTGACAGTCAATTGGCAAGCAGAGCCAATAGAGGCAACTTATTTTGACTTTGGACCATCTAGTGGTAGTATAACATTATTGGAGGGGGAGCAAACAGGGGAGATAATTATCACAATCATTGATGACATTGAAGCAGAAGAAATGGAGGTTTGTACATAAATTATTGGATAATGTAAATAAGTATGACTAAATTGTATGTCTCTTTATGTGTTGCATTGTGATTATGTTGAAGGACAATTAAATGATAAGATGTAGTGATCGTGCAATTTTATATCTGATAAACTTACTCATGGGACCTATTGCATAGTGGCAAATTTTTATATTTGCTTTATCACATTATCACATTTCAAAAGTAGTAATTTTAAAGGTTTTATGTTTTCACACACCACTTGTATTGGTACACAAAATTTTTGAAATAATTTTCAGACATTTAACATCAAATTGTTGAGTGTAACAGGAGGATCTGCCCTAGGACCAAAAACTGTAGTCAGAGTTGCAATATTAAAGAATGATTCTCCAAATGGATTATTTAGATTTGTTCAGAGTAAAGTAAGTATTATTTTTCCTCAAACATATTATTGCTTTTGACATTTGGAAGTGAATATATATACAATACATAGTCATTGTTGGAAATATAAAATTTATTTGGGCGAGCTTTAGAAACATGAGAAAAGGCAAGCGTTAGTGAGCCTTTTCCCCATGTTTCGCAGTGAGCCCAAATAATTTTATATTTTCCAACGATGGCTTTGTATTGTCTTTATCCTGCAATCCCCTTTAGATGCGTAAAATGCCTTAAAAGTAGGTTTGAAGTTGAAATCCAACTGCCGTGAAAACATGGGAAATGACACGACGTCATCTGGTACATTCACTAAGCGCCTCACGCTCTTCATGTAAACAAGTACCAGTAGACTTTATTAGGTCATTGACCTAATACGACTAAAAATTATTCTACCCCTGTTATTAGACTGGAAATGGCTTGATTGAAGGATAAGATATAATTCTCTGTCATAAAAAATAATAAATTCCAAGCATATCATTCATGAAATTTAATCAAAAGGCTAATGTGAAATACTTTTAGTGAATGGATGTATGTTTATAGGCATATGATGATTGAATTTGATTATTTTGGCTAGAGGAAAATGAATTCAAAACATTCTTGATCCCTGAAATAAAAGTAATTACTACTTGCCTCAGGTAACAGTAAGAGAATCTAGCAGTGAATCAGACCCACAAGGGGAGGTAACTCTAGACATAGAAAGAATACAGGGAATGGAAGGAGTTGTTAATGTTCGGTGGAGACTGAATGCTGAAGCTGTGTATGATTTCATGGATCCTGTATCAGGAACTGTCATGTTTGGTCAGGTAATAAACATGTGTGATTTATTTGTTGAAAACTGTAATTTCTAAAATCAGGAAAATAGAAGAAAACGTTTGGGACAAGAATATAACTTGGATGAAATTTAATTATTTGCCTTGGCACTTAACATATATGATATCTTTATTTCCTTTTTTCTTTCAATATAATAACTCCATCTCAATATACAATTGGACAGGTTTTTTATTTTAATGAAAAGAATAAAAAAAACAAACAAAAAATACATTAAAATGAAATAGCTGAAACAATTGACTTCACAAAATAGAAATGAATGGATTGGATAAATGTTTTATGGAAACAAAATCTGATTATTTTAAATTCTGTTTTCAGGGAGAGGTTAAGAAAAGTATCACCTTAAAAACAAAAGTGGATGATTTACTAGAAGGACAGGAACAGTTCAAAGTATCACTGATATCAGCTGATAACAGTGCTGATATTTCACACACTAGAGGAGATGCCACAGTTGTCATACTTCCTGACCCTGGATCAGCTGGTACCATTAGGATTCTACCAGACTATACAACTGTGTATATTGGGGAACCAGGAGAATCTAGTTCTACATATAATGGTCAGGTTGATATCATGTTAACTAGAGGAAATGGTATCTATGGTGATGTTGAAGTGACATGGGCCATAACTCCGAGAGATCTGGATGCTTTCATGCAAGTTGAAGGAACTGTTAAATTTAGTGACCTACAACCAACGACCAAAATAACTCTTCAGGTAATACAACATTATGGAGTGTCTTGGATGTTGAATTAGTATGTCCTTTCCAATATGTTTTTGTCTTGTTCAAATGTCCATCACGAAAAGTTAATCTGACAGTTTTTGTACATTTCAAATTGAAAAAAATTGTGGTTGTTCACAGAGAATGTTAATACAAATCAGAAATTTTGCAACTGTGTACATGTATTTGCCTGATAACATTAGTTTCTTTTAAGCAGATAATTTGTTATGATTTAATTTGAATGGTCATATCAAATTTTAACATTGTTAGTTAGTACACAAACATTGATATAAAGTTTAATCTGGTTTTTTTTCTACCCCTACAGTCAAAAGATGATACAATTGCAGAACTGAGGAGGATCTACACATTGCAGATTAACTCTGCCACAGGAGGAGCCACTATATCTAATGAACCAAACAGTTTTACAGCCAGTGTAGTATATGTTGCTAGTGACTATCCTCACGGGTTGTTTGAATTTTCTTTGCCAGAAATTACAAGTATTACAGAAGACATTGGAAAGGTATGACTAATCTTGACATCAACACCCAACTTAAATATTCAAATTTTATTTTTTTAACACTTTTTTTTCTTAGTCAGATAAAGTGAAACCAACATGCTGACAAATTGATATTTTCTTAAAGGTTTTTTGGAAAACAAATTACAATGGTCATAATAGATTTATATTTAAGTTTTGTAGTATAAAATTGTTAAGAAGAATTTTAAATTAAAAATTAAAACTACCTCACATTTCCTTTTGTTAACATAGATCAGCATTCCTATTGTACGTCTTTATGGTAGAAATAACCAAGTGATGGTGTCTTATACAACTAGTCCCGGGACTGCCGAGGAGTACACAGACTTCTTCCCTTCAGCAGCTACTTTGGTGTTCCAACATGGAGAAGGTCAACGTAATGTGGAAATTGTCATTAATCAGGATGACCTTCCAGAGGGACCAGAAATGTTTTATTTGAATCTTACTAAAGCAAGATTGAATATTCCTAGGTAGAATTATATTCTTCTATAACCAGAGATGTTGTTTTTTGTTGAGCTGGCAACTTCTGTTGCAGAAGCGATTCATAGCGATCCTACATTCCGTCAGCGGCGGCATCAACATTTACATTCACTCTGTTGTTAAAGTTTTTAAAACATTAATTACTTTCTTAAACCATCTGGATTTTAACCAAACTTGGACATAAGCTTGTCCATGATCAAAAGATAGTATCCAGTGGAAAATTTTGTCATAATTTTTTTCCCATTTTTTCCATATTTTACTTATAACTTGACTTAGTTTTCCTCCCAGTTAACATTACATACAGTCTGCAGTTAAAGTTTTTAAAACATTAATTACTTTCTTAAACCATCCTGTATTTTAACCAAACTTGGACAGAAGCTTCTTCATGATCAAAAAATAACATATGGAGAAAAATTATTTACATTCCACTATTACACTGAAAACATAGACAACAGCTTAAGCAGGCGAGACGCTGGGTTCTGTGGAACCCTTACTAATTTTTTAATCTTGACACGGAAAATTAATGATTAAGTCTTTAATTGCTCTATGATGCTTTGGAATTGATGAATTAATTATTTAAGCAATTTTTCATCTAATTGTTTAGAGTCCAATTTTATTTGAGGCAAGCTAGATCACTTAATCTGATTAGAGTTAATAGCTGGCACACAGTTTTCTGTAATAAAGCTGATCTGACAACCCTAATAAGTAGTAGAAATGGCACACTCTTTCACCAGTCTGTAACAAGTTTAAATGTTTTTTATTGAATTATAAATTGCTTTCTGATAGATATTTACTTGTATTTATTAATAGTAACAACAACTACACGATAGTAAATGGTTTACAGTTAGACATGGCCCCTTCTATAGGTTCACTGGATGTCAAAACTATCATGATAGAGAAAAATGATAATGCTGAAGGAAAAGTAGAATTTGAAACTTCTGAATTTACTGGTATGTTATTAAACCTCATCAATATGTCTTTTGTTTTTTATCAATCCAGCAGTCACTCATGTGGTCTTTTTTAATTTAAACATATTTCATTGTCAGAAACAATAAAAGGATCAGGCACAAGTTCTACAACTTAGTAATGAAGTCTCCGTAATTCATATTTTTTATTACCTGGATGTAAAACTATATCATTATGCCATAAAATGTAACCAGATATCCTGCATTTATCATAGGTTATCTTTACATCAGATGAAATTCCTGAAAGACCCCCCTTTTAATGATTAAAACCTATCATATACACTTTTCAGAGTATCATGATATAAATGGGATATACCTTCATGGGTATATCCAATACTTATCTAGCAAATTTCTTAGATATTTGGTTTTTTAGTTTTGTGTTTTGGTTCAGTTATTATCTAATTTTGAATATCAAAGATCTCATCGTCTATAGCCTAGATGCATGGTATTTCTTCGAAAAAATGCACTTTTGACGGTTATTGGGTGCATCCAAAAGATATGAATTAGTGGTTTTATTAACAAGATTTTCGAAAGGAAAAAATTTGGTTATTCATTAAGCGATGTATGTCTTGAAGACAGGCAAGCGATATTTTAATAATCTTGTTACTTACAGCTTCTTGTATTGAAATTGTTTTAATTTCTTGTAATTTTTGTAGCATGTACTGTAAATGATATGCCTCTGAAATGCTAGAACAGACATTAAAACAAACTACTATTTTTTAAAGTTTTTGAAGAATCTGGCATTGCAAAGATAAAGGTTGTTAGAAAGGGAGGGAATTATGGCAGCCAAACTGTAAAGTTTACTGTCACAGAAGCTACTGCCACAGCTGGAGTAGATTATGTTGTACCAAGAAATGAGGTCATAATTCAGGATGGAGAAGGGGAAGCAACTATTGACATAGTATTACAAGATGATTCTCTGATGGAATATGCTGAACAATTTAATATAACAATTGATAGTATTATTGGTAAGTTAAATCAATTACTGATGGTGTAATTTGTAACACTGAATGAAACCAAAAACAAAACAAACAAAATCAGTCAATAAAAACAAGATTTAAACATAAAATTACTTATCTGATAACTCTGTAAATCAAGGAAACATTATATTAACCATCAATCTAATTATTCATGTTGCATTTAAAGCATTACAGGCAGAAAATATTTTCAGTATGACAGTTATCTGTATTGAGTGTTGCTATTTTCAGTATGACAGTTATCTGTATTGAGTGTTGCTATTTTCGGTATGACAGTTATCTGTATTGAGTGTTGCTATTTTCAGTATGACAGTTATCTGTATTGAGTGTTGCTATTTTCAGTATGACAGTTATCTGTATTGAGTGTTGCTATTTTCGGTATGACAGTTATCTGTATTGAGTGTTGCTATTTTCGGTATGACAGTTATCTGTATTGAGTGTTGCTATTTTCAGTATGACAGTTATCTGTATTGAGTGTTGCTATTTTCAGTATGACAGTTATCTGTATTGAGTGTTGCTATTTTCAGTATGACAGTTATCTGTATTGAGTGTTGCTATTTTCTTATCTGTATTGAGTGTTGCTATTTTCAGTATGACAGTTATCTGTATTGAGTGTTGCTATTTTCGGTATGACAGTTATCTGTATTGAGTGTTGCTATTTTCGGTATGACAGTTATCTGTATTGAGTGTTGCTATTTTCAGTATGACTGTTATCTGTATTGAGTGTTGCTATTTTCAGTATGACAGTTATCTGTATTGAGTGTTGCTATTTTCAGTATGACAGTTATCTGTATTGAGTGTTGCTATTTTCAGTATGACAGTTATCTGTATTGAGTGTTGCTATTTTCGGTATGACAGTTATCTGTATTGAGTGTTGCTATTTTCGGTATGACAGTTATCTGTATTGAGTGTTGCTATTTTCAGTATGACAGTTATCTGTATTGAGTGTTGCTATTTTCGGTATGACAGTTATCTGTATTGAGTGTTGCTATTTTCGGTATGACAGTTATCTGTATTGAGTGTTGCTATTTTCAGTATGACAGTTATCTGTATTGAGTGTTGCTATTTTCAGTATGACAGTTATCTGTATTGAGTGTTGCTATTTTCGGTATGACAGTTATCTGTATTGAGTGTTGCTATTTTCGGTATGACAGTTATCTGTATTGAGTGTTGCTATTTTCAGTATGACAGTTATCTGTATTGAGTGTTGCTATTTTCAGTATGACAGTTATCTGTATTGAGTGTTGCTATTTTCAGTATGACAGTTATCTGTATTGAGTGTTGCTATTTTCAGTATGACAGTTATCTGTATTGAGTGTTGCTATTTTCAGTATGACAGTTATCTGTATTGAGTGTTGCTATTTTCAGTATGACAGTTATCTGTATTGAGTGTTGCTATTTTCAGTATGACAGTTATCTGTATTGAGTGTTGCTATTTTCGGTATGACAGTTATCTGTATTGAGTGTTGCTATTTTCAGTATGACAGTTATCTGTATTGAGTGTTGCTATTTTCAGTATGACAGTTATCTGTATTGAGTGTTGCTATTTTCGGTATGACAGTTATCTGTATTGAGTGTTGCTATTTTCGGTATGACAGTTATCTGTATTGAGTGTTGCTATTTTCAGTATGACAGTTATCTGTATTGAGTGTTGCTATTTTCGGTATGACAGTTATCTGTATTGAGTGTTGCTATTTTCGGTATGACAGTTATCTGTATTGAGTGTTGCTATTTTCAGTATGACAGTTATCTGTATTGAGTGTTGCTATTTTCAGTATGACAGTTATCTGTATTGAGTGTTGCTATTTTCAGTATGACAGTTATCCATATTGAGTGTTGCCTTTTTGTAGGGAACTTTATTTTATCTAATAGCAATTATCTCTTCTTCATATTTGAATAAAAAAGCTAATATATTTTTTTATAGCCCAAAATAAAATTTAATTAAACAACAGAAATGATAAGAAGAAAGGCCTCTGTTGTAAAAACATGCTATAAAAGCCCATACAGTATAATTACCAACCAGATGACTGCTAGCTGGTAAAGTCAAATTGGTTGGACAGCAGGGTCAAAATATGCTTGTTTTAACTGTATAACTAGCTAATGCTCTCATAACAACAAGTCAAATTATCAGATATCCTTTATCTATGTAAGATTATGATTCCTCTTTAAACTTTCAGGAGGAGCTCTAATGGGAGCAGTTACTGTGACAACTGTTACCATAACTACTAGTCACATTATCAGATATCCTTTATCTAAGTAAGATTATGATTCCTCTTTAAATTTTCAGGAGGAGCTCTAATGGGAGCAGTTACTGTGACAACTGTTACCATAGCAAAATCTGACTATCCTAATGGAATGTTTGGATTCAAAGGTTCTCTAAATATTATCATGGATAACCCCGCCAGACAGACCCAGACGACCTTGACATTAGAAAGATCAGGTGGCTTACAAGGACAACAAACTGTAATTGTTACTCTCCTTATATTTTACTGATAATAAAGGTCACATGTATGGCAAGGTGGCCTTGATGATAAATGTTTAAGAATAGAAGTTTTAGTGGTTGGAATTAAAACTAAAGTACAAAATATTTTGTTTGTAAAACTTGGAAGTCTGTGTTATCAAATTCCTTGGTATTATTTTAAAGCCTTAATAAATATAACAGTATTGATAAAAATCTTTCACATTATTTGAAATCTTTAAAAGACAAGGTATTAAATATTAACTTAATGTTTAGGTGACTTGGAGGATGATGGGTCCAAATAACCCTCAGCGAGTTCTACTAGAAACCAATGATATATTCTACATTACTAACAACAAAGAAACTACAAGTGGCAGTCTGGTTTGGAATGATGGAGAATCAGGGGCAAAGACAGTAACATTGTACATTAAACCATATTCCAGCTGGGAGATACAGAAAACTTTTATTATAGAAATAGTTACTATCACCGGATTCCCAGCTAGTGTTGGGGATGGAGAAATAGGACCTACTACAGGAAAAGCTAGTGTTACAGTAAGATTTCTTCTTAATTCTTGGTTGAGATAGTACAATAGGTTTTTAGGGTTAGTAAAATAGGATCTGTTGCATGGAATGCTTTTGTTAAGGTATGATTTGTTCTTAGAAGAAACTAACCCACTCAATTAAAGTGAACATTATGTGTTTGTGTAAATTTCACGGGAAGATTACTGATAGACCCTTTGGTAAGATCATACCTCTAACAAGTAATGATAAAGGTCTGGTATGGTTTCTTCTTTTAAAAGATTTCATACGAAAGGACAGGTAATGTTCACTTGTTTTGACGTCACTGACAGAATAGATTACAAAAGGTATTAAACCATGGAGAAGAAAAACTAGAACAAGAAAAAAAAATAAATATTTTCTAAGTTGTAGATGTTTTAGACCTACCTACTTTAGAATTATTATGTTTTTATCAATTATTTACCTTTTATTAACCAGTAGGGTAAAATACGTTGAAAATGCCTTATTTTTATGAGCAAAATGAATGCATTACAGCCTTTTGTTCATAATAACCGGGCCATTACAGAATTTTGTTCATAATAACCGGTTATTACGGCTTTTTCAAAATGGCTGCTTTTTTCAATACTCCACTTGGAAATTTCAGAAAGAGCAAACTAGAACATTTTAAAACATATTTTTGAAAAAAACTGTCCGAAATTAATCTTTAAAACTGTTCTCACAAGTTTGCTCACTTACCATTATATTTGTGCTATTTGCATTAATGCAAATGCTATATACAAATTGGTTAATAAAAGTATTAAGAAATGGGTGTTTTCATAATGGCCCTGTTATATGTCCTCGGTCTGTAATAATGGCCTTCTGATGCTGTAATGGCCCTCGGCGTTGCCTCGGGCCATTACAGCAATCCTCAGGCCATTATTACAGACCTTGGACATATAACAGGGCCATTATGAAAACACCCATTCATTAATACCATAATATTGGAAAATATTAAAAAGATCATTTAACAAAAAAACCTTTGAATCCAATGTGTTCATAGTAGTTAACTGTATTACAGATAAAGAAGAATGGTGATCCTAGTGGTATTATACAATTCTCTGGAATATCTCTCACAGAGAGAACTGTAGACGAACCAACAGGGGTAAATCCGTTTACATTACAGTTTCCTATCCAACGGAAAGATTCTACTGGAGTCATAGGATCCATTCAGGTACAGGGATATGAGAATTTGTCCTTTATCTTGTTATTAGTTTCAAGTTTTCAGGGCCCAGTTGTTTAACTTATTTAACCCAAAGTTAAATTTAATCAAGGGTTAAATTGTAAAGAAAATCACCACATTTAACATGTGGATAAATTTAACCTTCGGTTAAATGAGTTGAACAACTGGGCCCAGGGAATTTAATCAAAATTTCTTGGTAAGGCCAATAAGGAATATGCAAAATTCTACCTGACTGAAGCAATTGCTTTGGGCCAATTCTAAAGGTTTTTACCTCAAAATGAAAAAAATCCTTGCCCATATCAGAATTATGTGTTATAATCATGTATAGAATTATGAAAATTGGTTATTGATACTGACTTTATCAGGTTGGTCATTGATACTGACTTTATCAAGTTTGTTATTGACACTGACTTTATCAGGTTGGTTATTGATACTGACTTTATCAGGTTTGTTATTGACACTGACTTTATCAGGTTGGTTATTGACACTGACTTTATCAGGTTGGTTATTGATACTAACTTTATCAGGTTTGTTATTGACACTGACTTTATCAGGTTGGTTATTTCATACTGACTTTATTAGGTTTGTTATTGGACGAGTCTGTCAGGATCATGTATAGCAACATGATGTCAACCTTGACACTGACCCAATAATTTTTTTCTCAGTGCCAGTCCATGATACTGACATTATCATCCTATTGAATCAAAGGAAATACATAAAAATTACCAACAAAAAGAATTAAGATAGTTGTATGGTAATTTATTTTAGAAAAAAAAAATTGCTAGGCTTTTAGATTCAAGTTGCATATGAAATACAGCCATAATTTTTCATATGAAAAGTGTAAAACCATTTGCCATTATACATCTTGTTATTAAGGTATTCTGGAAGATTGATGGACCATATGATGACACTGCAGATTTTCAGCCGAAGAACGGATCAGTATATATAAGTAACTTACAGAGGGATGCTAGTTTTAATATAGAGATTTTACCAGATATGTTACCTGAATTAACTGAAACATTCAAGGTCATATTGACCTCTGTTGAAGGAGGAGCAGAAATTGATACAAGTAACAATGAGGCTGTTTTCCATATCAGGTAAACATAATCAACTGAAATTGTATGACTTTTATCTATATTATACTGCTATCAATTTTAAAAATTTACATTAAACATTTAGCTTATGTAGAACTTTCATTCTGTTTTATTTTCTAAATTGGTATTTGAATAAAAAGGAGAATAATTTGAGATTTTCTTGTTGTCAAATGTAAGTATGCCTTATTACAAACAATTTTATTTTTGATTTTGTAAAATATTTCTTTTAGATATAATGACCATCCTCATGGTTTATTTGGACTACGACAGTCACAGCAAGTTATCACAGTAGATCCATCAGATTTAGTCAGATCTATACAGTTAACATTTACCAGATATGAAGGAACATTTGGTTCTGTAATACTCACATTTGCAATAAGTTATGATATTGTAAGTATAAAAAATTAATTAAATTAAGGAAATATACATTCATACTTCATTTTGTATTTTGTTAATGACCATGTCAGTGCTGGAATTTGATCTCTGAAGTGAATATTCCATAAATTGTCCTCATGTTGTGATCAGTATTTTCTAAGTTTTGGAATTAGCTTAGCTGTCCCCATTGAATGTTTACGATGAACATATTGTGAATTTTTACATGTACTTTTCAATTTTCACATTTGAAACCCCAAAGACACATAAACTTAAAGCTGGTTTCAAGCAACTGTGTGATATGTGGTGCAGTCTATTCTTTTGAATAAAAATTGTATACTTTTGTGTGATTTAGATATTTGTTTGTCAGATATTGCAATGTGACGGTAACTTTTGAAAATCATGATTTTATTTACATACATGTAAATCCTATTCCTTTGTTTGATTTTTATCATGTGCATGAGGAATTGCTTGTGAAAATTTTATCTACCATAACCCTTTTTTCCTTATAGAATTGTGTTTTAAATTTCAGCCACAATCTGGTGTAGTACTTTCTAATACAGGAGGTATAGTGACCTTTATAGATGGTCAGACTAGTGTTGTACTTAATATCAGAATAGAAGGAAGTGGATTTCTGGCCATAGGCACTACCTTCACAGCAACTCTCAAAACAGTACAGTACTCAGGTTCTGGAGGTAAACAAATATTACTGTTTTTTCATTTTGTTACAATTCTCTGTGAAGCCATTATTTTATTTTATTCACTTTTGAGAAAATTATTTAAAGTTCTGAAATTTTGTTATGGATAACTAAAGATGTGTTATATTAGATTTTTAGAGTTATGCCCCTTACAACAAGGCATATTTGGATACAGAAATTGGACCCTTGTAAGAGAAATTTAAAGTTGAAACTTAATTGCACATGTACACATAGTAGTGAACACAAATTAATTGGAAAGAACTTGGTATTTTGGAGACAAGGCCAATTTACAGATTTTCAAGCTACCATATTCAAAATTATTATTATATTGATTTATAGTGACAGAGCCACCAGCATTCAAACCATTAGAAACAGAAGCTAAGATAACAGTACCTGCTGATGCTGCAAATAGTGTGATAGGATTCAGAGATCCATTGGCTGGTATTGATGAAGGTAAAACTGAGAGTATATTTAAACTGCAGACTTTGAAGTAGTATTATAAGTTGCTGAAATTCACTTGAGCTATTATCATACTTCCCTGCATCTATATCACCCTGCTCAGTCGTTCTCTAATCTCCGTATTAATGCTTTGTGAAGTAAGAGTAGAAGTTATCAGCCACATCACAATATGAGAGCAGAACTTATTAGCGATGCCACAATGTGAGAGCAGACGTTATCAAGCTTACCTACAGGAGGACAACAAAGCGTAAAAATTGTCTTACAAGGGCGACAAAAATGTACAGAATTTGTACGATAAACAGATTTTCAGGTTTTCTGCATAAAGATATTGTAAAATATCAGTCGCTCGACACAGTATGAATCTTTTAGGCTAGTTCACTGCGCTCCTTTGCCGAAAAAGCTTCATATTGTGGCTCACGGCTGATATTTTATGATATCAATGTGCAGAAAACCCGATAATCTATACTTACATGTATTGTTTGTATTGCATGGGCCAAATCAAAGGAAGAAACTTACTATCTCAGGCTTAAATTGACTAAAGTATTGGTAGTCATGAAACCATTTGTCAAATGTGATAGTAGTAGTATAGTTCACTTTTATTTATGTAAATGATACACTTTTAATTTAACTTCAATTATTTCAGTTGCCAACACTGCAACCATGACACTTCATAGAACAGGAACATATGGAGAGGTAAATATTCCATGGCAGATTGGATATCCCAGTGGTCAGGGACCTTCGACTGGCACACTAGGGTCTATAACTCCACAAACAGGAACAGTCACAATACCACATGGTATGGAAACTAAAGAATTTAGTGTTACAGTAAGTAAACTTTTGTTAAGATGCTGAACACATACTGGGTACATGTTAAGGGTATTATTGTGACTTTTAGATGGAAAACTGCAATGAAAGCACTGTGCTTTTGCTCACCCTAGACCCTTCATATACATTTTCCTCCTTTCCTATTATGTATGAAAATTTCAGAACCCAAAAGACAAAACAGAATGTACTATACAGCTTAGAGATTCAGGTTCAGAATTTTACAGTTAGTATTGATGAGGTTAAGCATTTGGCACAATAAACTTTTAGAATATAGAAGAAAATTTAACTACAGTGTAAACAGTAATAATACAAAGAAGATTGACCAATTTGCATAAGGAAATACAGTCGACTCTCGTTATCTCGAAGTCCTTTGGACCGTGAAAAAAATTTTAGACGAAATACGACTAAAAGGGAGCTGACAATTTTTTCAAGTTATGAAAGGGAGGTAATAAACTACCTCGGAGGTCTGATAAATCTAAAATTTTTGTAGGTGCCGGATGTAAACGATAGTTTGCACGTACATGTACTAGCGAGATATCATTTTATCCATACTTATATGATTAATTTTTAACATTTTATATTTATAAAAATAATAAAGAGTTGAAGACAAATTGATTACAATAGATAAAAATTACTAATTGTTCCTGCAAGGTGATGTTTTGATGAAGATTCTTCGACATAACGAATAGAATTTTCATTGTTTTTATAATTTGGGACTCAAAATTTAGTTCAAGATTAAGATAATTCGACTCGTGCAAATTTGACTAAAAAGGAGTCAAAATACATATATTTGCACTGTAAAACTTTTGGGACCACATAAAAAATTTGACTCATCTAAAAATTCGACTCAACGAGTTTGAGATAACGAGAGTTGACTGTACTTAAATATCTATTTATATTTTTTAGGTAACAGCCTTAACAGAAAGAGTGGAATATTTTGTGGTACATCTCCCTCATACTCCATCTACCACTGTACCAGGAGGAACAAGACTAGATCCTACTAAAACTGTTGTGCAGATAGAACCTCATGGTGTCATTAGGTTTGCTGCGAACTCAACAAATCCACTGGTCTCAGAACTTCATGAAAAGGTAAGTGTCCAATGAAATTCGGAAAGAGAAAATGTCAGTTTGTTTGTCATTTTATGGAGCTCATGTCTGTGATAGTAACAAAGGTCAATGTAGGATAAGTCAGGTTGACCTATGAGAATGCATGAATGGTTCATGTTAGATTTGGTATTTAAGGCCAGATCCAGGCAATTATTACCATTTCTTTATTTTTTGAACTTTAAGCAAACTTGGTTTGTCGTATTGATAGGCAACATATACAATTTCTTACTTTTGAATTACATTGTTTATTATATTGTTGTTTGTTTGTTTAGTTGGGGTTTACGCCATTTTCAACACATTTGGCTATTTCGCGGACGCCAGTTTTTATTGTTGGAGGAAGCTGAAGTACCCAGACAGAACCACACCCTTCGGTAGGAAAATTGGCAATCCTTGTCAATTAAAATCGGAGTCGAACACAACCCGCCACAGGTGAGATTTGAACTCACAACCTCAGTGTTGACAGACTAGTGATCATTAGTAGTCATGACGAACTACCTAGACCACTCGGCCACCGAGGCCCCCATTATATTGTTGTGATCTTCATAATCTAAAAGATTTATTACATTAACATAATTCCAATCCATTAAGTATTGTTTATATCTTTGTAGGCCTATTTATTGGTACAAAGGGTATTTGGTTCTGATGGTAAATTAGAAGTGACTTATAGGTCCCAGAGTGTGAGTGCTGATAACAACATATTTTATATCTTTGTAGGCCTATTTATTGGTACAAAGGGTATTTGGTTCTGACGGTAAATTAGAAGTGACTTATAGGTCCCAGAGTGTAAGTGCTGATAACAACATAGACTTTATTACAACAGAAACAAATGCTGTTATCATGGAACCAGGACAGATATCTGCATTAATTACAATCCAAGTAAGTTATGCCCCTTTGATTTTTTCTTTGAGTAAGTTTTAAGAGATACAAAGATCTTTTTATGTGACCAAAAGTATGTTACCACAGGAACAAATGTCCTTATCAAAGAATAATGGCAGATTTATGATTTTATAGTAGTAAAGAAGAAAAAATTATCTCCCCTTTAATTGGTGTTTTTTTATTAAAAAAAAATATGAAAAATGGAAAGAATGAATTATTGTACAGATTTAATTAATGCCTATTTTTTTTTATTAGTCTTATGTTTGAACAAAGGCAAAGTAAACTTAGGTTTAACTACCTATAAGTGATTGTTTATTCTTGAATAAAATATGCATGAATATTTGAAATTTGGGTTGTAAGATATATTTCTTGTAATTATTAAACATCTTTTTTCAATATTTGTCTATTATATTGTCCACACTACAATCCCAATAACAAATTTATTCATTTATAAAAGTAATTTTAATGTTGGTAATGATATATTTGATGACTAGGTTGTTTGCCCTCATTTGTCTTCAGGTACTGTAAAGATTGAACCATGTCATTACTTTGTATTTTAGGTTTTACAAGACAACCATCCAGAAGAAGAAGAAACTTTCCATATAAATTTAACACATGTAGAGAAATATCCGACAGAATTAGTCCCAAGTTAGTATTTATATATGTATTTTATCTGTATTTGTATACAGGCTAAGCATATATTTTGATATCAGAAACTGATAATTATTTTAATTATTTGCATCAAAATTTTTCTTACTTGGGATTTTTTTTCTGGTTTTGTTTATTTGTTTGTTTGTTTTAATGACTTTTTAAAGTGACTTTGTAAGTAATTTTAGCTTACATATTAATGAAAATAATCTTTGACAATTTATATAGCAGTTAAAATGACACTTTGATTGGAATTAATGTTTAATTTTAAAACACATACAAAATGTACCACAGTTTTACATTCAATAAACACATAATGATAATTTGTATGTTTACAGAAATATCCCCACGCCTAAGTACTTTATACTCTAGTTCCATAGTAAGAATAGAAGAGAGTAACGACCCTTATGGTATACTGAGTATAGAACCATCAGCTATCTCAGTAAAGGAGGAGTTCAGAAAAGTTGATCTTAATATTCAGAGGACAGGTAAAATATTGTAACAGCAGAGCATGATTTGTCTCACAAAATTATCTACCGCACCAACCAAGGATCCAACCTGGAACCTTTGTTTAAGTAGTCTACCACTCTACCAACTCAGCTAAAGGAGTACTCCACTAGCGAAGCCAATGGAGGGTGGTTATAAACCTGTTATGGTTCTATATCTTCTATCGTACTCGAGGGAAGCCCCGTTACACTATATTTATCTAATAATAGCAGTATTTAAAGTTGAAATTTATTGAACAAAATAACAATCTAAAAATACTTATATTTTTCTACAAGATTTAATATTTTTGTACAAGATTTTTCTACAATAGAAATATACCAAATGAAAGAATTCATAGCTTGCAACATAAACTAAAAAGCTGTTTACATAGCTAACTGAAGATGTATATAAAAAGAATGAAATGTTTTGTAATATGTGTTATGTGTTTTTTTATAGGAGGTGTATTTGGTACAGTTAGTGTAGTGGTGAGAACTGTTGGAGGTGGAGAAATTTGGACTTCCCAGATAGTAACCACAACCTCTGACACCAACAACACAATAACACAAGCCCTTGGGAACAGAAACAGTAACAGTGTAGCAACAGGTGGTCGTGACTATGAACTTCTTGATACAAAAGTCACCTTCCAACAAGGGGAAGTTACTAAAGTCGTATCAGTTTCAATTCTTGCAGATAATAAAGCAGAACCTGATGAAACTGTTATTGTTTATCTTACACAACCAACAGGTGGCGCTAGAATTGCTTTAGGAACTCCTGATGGTGGCAGAAAGGTAATAATGCAAAATCATATTTTTGTATTTTCGTGTATAAAGCATCTATTTTGTAATACTAATTTTTAATTATTTTCATAAATTAGTTCTAGAAGAATCAGAAGGAATTATTTTTTTTACTTGATGATAGGTGGTTTTTATTTTGTTAATCTGACTAATTTGAACAAAATTATGAACAATATATCAGATTTTTATGCATTTTGAGAAAAATTGCCATCTGATATCGACATAGATATGTCTTGGAACAGACATTTTGGAAATTTGTCAGTAATGACCCTTTAAATAGATTCTGTTGAAATTCTATATAAGTGGAATTTATGTTATTAGTAAATGTATATAATTGTTTTGTTTTTTTAGGGTTTTGCCATTATTACAATATTACAGAATGATTTATCTAACGGAATTATTGGGTTTTCTGAAAGTTCAAGGAATGTAACTGTAAATGAAGACACATCACCAACATTCAGTTTACAGCTGACCAGGATTAATGCCTACTTTGGAGAAGTAGAGGTGAGTTTTATTCCTGTGATAATTATATATAGTTTCTTTGTCACTATTTGTACCAGATAGATTGTTTCTGTGGATCAGTTATAGTTGGTTCTGTGGATCAGTTATAGTTGGTTCTGTATTATACACAAGATTATATATACAACACCTGAAAGTTTGCAAACAATTTTTTACTAGAAAAAAACTTCACTAATAAAAAAAATTTGTTCTGAAACACCAGCAAATTAAGTAAATATCTGTAATATAGACACATTTCCTGAATACTTGTACTGGTAATTATCCAATGAGCAAAGATAAGTAGTCTGTCATTTAATTGTGGTTTAAAATGAAATTTTCAAACCAGATTATGATAGAAAACTATATTTTTATCCAGGTTTCATGGAAAGCTAAGATATCCCAGACAAGTACAGAAACTGAAGATGCACTTTTGGCTGACCAGTTAGTTAGAACTGGTGGTACTACTATATGTCCTGCAGAACAGTCCTCATGTACATTTGATGTTTCTTTAAAGGATGATGAGGTAATCAATTCAAGTAACAAACATGACTGACTTGTGAAAAAAATAAAATGCATCAGTTCAGTGTTTCAGTCTCAATGTTAGACTTGTGTTTTGTTACCAGATTGAAATGATTTGTTTTTATGCTTTAGCAGTTATAAAGAGAACAATCTAATTATTTCAATGGACCAAAATAAACTGGGCATTAATGATATCAAATTTATTTTACATTTTGCAGTAAAGAATGTAATTGGACGACATTTGCTTAGAGAAATTAAAAAATTTTACAACCAGATGAATGTATGGATATGCATTTTCTATACAAAATCCAGACAGAAACTTGGAGTTATTTTGAAAACATTACCATTTACTCAATGATTTTTGCAGATTCCTGAAGAAGAAGAGAATTTTATCATACAGTTAATCAATGCTGGTCAGGATGCTGAGTTAGACTATACCAGATCTATGTCTAGTATTTCAGTCCTGTCCAGTGACTATGTAAATGGTCTGCTACAGTTTACTGAGGATAGTAGGTCTGTGTATTTCCTAAGCCCTTCCCTCCTCTTTTCCTTTAAAGAGTTAGATTGAACCCCACAACAGAGCCACTATGTAAATGTTCTGCTACAGTTTACTGAGAATAGTAGGTCTGTGTATTACCTAAGCCATTTCATTCTCTTTTCCTTTAAAGAGAAATATAAAAAATGTGTTTTCTTTAAGATCTCGTGCCACGTGACTACATCAACATGATTATAGATGTCATTCATTCTAACCTGACATTTCCATTATCGTGACATTGTCCAATGAAAGTTGCCAGTGAAAATCATCACAGTGCTTTTCACTGGTCGGTAAATAGCATTTGTACTGTTCACCGATGAATAGTACTTTTCAGACAACTTGAATAATATATTATTTTTATGACAATGAATTTTACATAGCCAAAAAGAAGGACGGTGTAATAAATCTATACATTGCATTCCATTACAGAGTATCACTATGCTGTTCACTGACTATGCAAATAGGTCCTTACTGTTTACATACTATAGTAGACCTGTACACCCATATCAAACCTTGGTGTGTTCTCATTGGTTTTATCTCAATATGAAGATACCAAAACATGATATCTGAAGTATGCACAAAACTGTCAACACCATTTTACTTCATCTGACATACTAAATTATAGTTTTTTCTTATGGAAATGATTTCTAACAAAAAAACTGTGAAGCACTTATTATTCTTGGTACATTAATTTTCGTGGACACAACAATCCTACGAATTCCAGAACAAGATGAAATTGATATGAATCGTTCTTATGTAATATTATGTTCTGCTAAAGCTCTTAATGGCCTACACATGTACAAGTACAAGTTGAAATTGATCATTGATTACACTTCAAGGGAAATCGATCACACCTAAAATTGTTTATTTAACTTCTGGTATGAAAACTTTTGACAATTACAAAAGCTATTGATTTCAACATTTTCTTGAAATTGGAAATCCACAAAATTAAGAACCCACGATTATGCCTTTTCCACTCAATCCATGAAAATTGATGTCATTAAAATAACTGAATTCGCAGTAAACTAACAGAAATAATTGTCATTTACTGTAATTTTCACTATTTCTTACTTATTGTTTCAGAATTATTGTCAAACACAAGAATGCAAATAAAGTGACATTAAAGGTCGAAAGAGTCAAAGGTCGTAACTATGATGTTGATGTCAGTTTCCAAACCTGGCAAATGTCCAGTAAGACGACAATGTATGAAATAGACATAAACCCAGCATTGTTAAGTAAAGATTTTAATCAGGCCACTGGTGTCTTATCATTTCAAGCAAATACTCAGGTAAGGTAACAGTAACTATTTTAAAATATATTTACTGTGTTTAAACCAAGCCTTTCGGAAATATAGTTCTTATCCAGATTGTGTTTGGTTTCAACAGATTAATTTAGATTGGAGTCTTCATTGTTCAAACATGCCACTAGTGTTTTGACAGGATTCGGTCAGACAAGTTTCTTTACACCATTTTTAATGTTGAATCTTTTAACGTATGTTTCATTATACCCCCCCCAAACTTGTTTAGGGGGGTATATAGGAATCACCTTGTCCGTCCGTCTGTCTGTCCGTCTGTCCATATATCTTGTAAGCGCAACTCCTCCTAGACCACTCAATGAATTTCAACGAAACTTTACAGAAAGGAAGTACATCATCCAAAGATGTGCATGAAGAAAAATCTTTGCTTTCCGATATCACACAAGGGAGATAATTGGACTTCAAAGCACGGGGTATCCTTTGTGAGCTTTGCTCACAGTACATCTAGTTGCATTTGAAATATTTTATCTTTAATTGGAAAGAATCATAGCTCTTAACACAAAGTACAGGATATTTTTATCTATAATTGGAAAGAATCATAGTACAAATAACTTTAGTTAACACAAAGTAATGATATTTGTATCTTAAAATCTAAAATTTGTTAATATATTAAATGAAATAAGTTTGATGCAAGGAAACTTAGAAATGTGAAGGGAGTATATATATCTATAAAGAATTGTAATCACAGATATATTCAGGTTTATACATGTACTATGACTATTATAGGAAGGGAGTATATATATGAAAAGAATTGTAATCACAGATATATTAATGTTTATACATGTACTATGACTATTTTAGGATTTGAAATATATAGATGTTACTTTGACCCCTTCAGCTGCTGCAACCTCTGCTGGTAATCCATATCCCAAACAGTTCCAAGTCTTACTGAAAAATCCTACAAATGGTGCAAGGTATATTTTAATATTCTTTAGGTCAAAATTTATATTGGTGGATAGTATTTGTGCTTCACTTTATGTTGTTCCAGTTATATGTAATTCATTTTTTATCAGTTTTTTCTGAGGTAAAAGATATAAAGTTACCTCTCCTTTTTTAACCTGATTTTTCCTAAAGGTAGGTCTAAACAGCTAGTCACGAAAGAAAATCCTCTTTTACTAGCCAGCGGTTATTGATTGTATATGAGAAGTAATTTGAATATTATTTTTGACTATGCAATCAAAAATTTTAATGTTGCATCCAAAGTTTTCAGTAAACATGTTTATATTTTTTTGTTATGTATTTAACAGTGTCCATCCAGACCTTGCATATTCTAGAGCTACAATCCTGATTGTTGAGGAATCCAATCTTGACATATGGACTACTGTGATAGAACAAAATAAACGATCACTAAAGAATAATACAGATATACTCAAGTAGGTATATTGTACAGCATATATTTAGAAACATTGTGTGGGGTACTGTTGGATAGTGGTCAATTGCTATAACATGTTTCCCATTTCACTTTAAATAACTAAATTAAACAAACATTGATTTTTTGTTTACTTAACGTCCAGTGCCAAATATTTCATTCTTCTTCCGGACATGAACCAGTCCACAATTTATCAAACAATTCAAATACAGATGGGGCGGGACACAGAGGGGGACCAATTTTTACTGCCACTGTAAAAGGGTGGATGGATGGGTAGGGTCATAATTTAGGCTTCTGTAGTGGCCATTAGCCTACTCTTTTTCAAAAACTACAGAAGGGATCTTTAGCATGCAGCGAGTGTGGCATTCTCCAAACATGTTACCCACTATGGTCCGTGGTCAGGCTTTCTGTATTATGACTCTGACAACCCCCCCAATGATAGGATGTCCTCTATCCACCACCTGGTGATGCGCTAGGCAGCTCTGTGAGTTGAGCTCCCATGAGCCATCACATGTGCCTGGTTAAAACAAACTTAATATTGTGAAAAACTTGGTATACATTGACATGTTTTTTAAAGCCATACCATATATAAATTTGATTTTAGTCTATATGTGTATTATCTTGTTGACACATACCCCATATCTGTTCATTTATATAAACAAACAACAAAATAGATAACAGGAAAGGTCAACAATAACATACCAATCAATCAACATCACCCAACATTGAGAAATATACAATATACATTGATTCTGGTTTTAAAGTACACTATGCATACCTTCTTGAAACCTAGTCATGATATTTAGATATACTTAGATTCATATATCTTTTAAGGCATTTTCAGAAATGTTAAACATTTCCCAATCTATAAAATATTACAGGAATGATTTTTTTTCTGTCTGCACTTTGAGTGTATATAGGAATCATTTTCGGTCTGTCGCAAAAATTTCTGTAAAAACATCCTAATCTCTGTATATTTTTTGTCCATTGATCTTACTAGTGAAACTACTCTTAATAGTCTGATTTAAAATTCACAAATACCCCATATGAAGATGTGCTAAATAATACATGTCAGACATCTTCAAGGGGAAATAAATTGGTTTACATTGTATATGATTTATTTTATGGGATTGACACTGTCTTAAATTGGTAGATTTCAATAACACTTCAAACAAAAGTAATAAAGATATGCATGAAGCAATAGAACTTTGAATGTGAAAGTATCAATTTATGAGTATGCTAACTGTAACCCAAGTTAGTCATTTCAGCATTTAAATTTACCAATCAAGTCATCAGGATGTCAGTAATATGAATCTTATTCATTATTCCAGAACCCTTGCCGAATTAGACGTAAGTGCTAAAAAAGACCTTGATGATATAGAAGTGACCTTGATAGAGAACACATTAGAAGATATACTAGATGAGGGACAAGGAAGACAGTAAGATTCACAGAAATTAATTTGATCCTTTTATTTAATTGAAAATATGTGACATTAAAAACATTACAATAATTAAAATTCTTTTACTAAATTTCTTAGTGATATTCTATCTAAAAATGTACAATAAAGACATACCATTCAACCCTGTATGTAAAATGTTATACTCTTTTCAATTTCAGACTGCCAGATGAGATTTTGAACCAGCTGTTGAACATACTATGTAATATGTTAAACCCAAGTAGGACTGATGCTACTAGAGGGCGCTCCTCTCTAGGATTATTGATGGAGAAATTGGCTTATACAAAATTAACAGGAAAACCTTGTTCTACTCCTGACTATCCAACAATGTATGTTTATATATACAAATAGTAATGATTAAAGTACCGTAATTTTCTGTATACATGTCGGTACTTTTTTCCTCTAAGTCACTAAGCTCGACTTATCTAATTTTTTTTTTTAATTTTTGTAAACCCCAAACGATGCCCAATTGTTACTATTAATAAAAAGATTTAAGAACTGTGCTTCTACCTATAGTCCGAAAATTATGGTAATTATGTAAAAATTGGTCATTTTACCTATATGCTGCATCGACCTATAGTCTGAAAATTACAGTACAGAGTATTGTGTAATGTGGGATATGATTTATATTATAACATCCTATTAATTCATAAGAAAACTTTTAGATAACAGGGAAACAGTATGTGTCGACTTTTGTGTATATGAGTCATTCTAAAAAAATGTGAAATTCCTGAACTAGCACTTTGTCAGAAATGAACTGTGGATAAGCAAAATTTCAGTTCATAATTTTTATATTTGGCAGTATACAGTATGTCGATGAGAATTGTGTGCCTGCCAAGTTGCATGCCTACAAATATTTAGAGAAGAGATAATTATTTGATTTTCTCATTATTGATGATATCGATGGAATATTATAACATAAATAAACAAAAATCTGAAATAATGAATACCTGGATAATACATCCTTGAAAAATAAATTTAATTAAATACAGTGTTATAATTGAACAATTTTGATATACCAAAGATAAATATGTTACACCAAAGAAAAGCTTCAACTATTTGAGGCCATATTTCAATATAAAGGAAGCAATATGTCAATGTAAAGGATATAAACTAGAATTATTTTCAGTAAACTCATTGTAAATCGGTATAAACCAAAATTTTGACACTATGTGTGAGTTTCTGAACAAATGTCCACAGTGTAACAAATTTTGTCCATAGAGTAACAGATTTCTACATTAACCTGTACATTAAAATTTGTGACAACAGTGGGGTAGATTTTTAGCAGACATTCTTTGGTGCAAAAGTTTTATTCTAGAAAATGACAAAAAGTTGAAAATCTATTCATTTTTCAAATAATAAATGTTATATCAAAATGTCCTTGGTGAGATATATTAATGCCCCTGGTGTAATGAGATATATTAATTTCCCTGGATTAATGAGATATATTAATTTCCCTGGAGTAATGAGATATATTAATGCCCCTGGAGTAATGAGATATATTAATGTCCCTGGTGTAATGAGATATATTAATGCCCCTGGTGTAATGAGATATATTAATGCCCCTGGTGTAATGAGATATATTAATGCCCCTGGTGTAATGAGATATATTAATTTCCCTGGATTAATGAGATATATTAATTTCCCTGGAGTAATGAGATATATTAATGCCCCTGGAGTAATGAGATATATTAATGTCCCTGGTGTAATGAGATATATTAATGCCCCTGGTGTACTAAGATATATTAATGCCCCTGGTGTAATGAGATATATTAATGCCCTGGTGTAATGAGAAAAATCATCTTATTCTGAATATAATGCATCATTTTTCCTATGATTGTTAAAGAATTATTATTTCTTCATTTTAGCCTTCATTTTAATTATCTGTAAGAATCAACTCCTCTTAAAATTACTAAAAAAATATTAAAAGTCCTCAGTATAACATATTAGTATTACTTGGGAGTAACAGTTACCCAAAGGACTGTTACACCGAGGATTCATCAGTACAGTTTTCCTCCTATATCAAAAATAATAGCTCCCTTTGATAGCAAAATGCATGTCATCTGCTCATGACACTATGCTTCATATTGATTTAAGGCACAATTTTTATTGCATTTTTCTGTTTTCCCTATATTCAGGTTATTCAATAGACCATAAAAATAGTTATACATGTAATTTTACTCACTTGCTGTGTGCAAATAAAATTATTTCACCCGAGCATTTTTCATAGCACTATGTGTGGCAATTATAGGATTGTAATAGTTTAAACATTGCTTCATATATGTTAACTGATTTGTTATTTTTTTCATTATTGTCTGACATAATTATTTACTTACAGGTCAACCCTTCAATATTGTTTGTATGCCAAAATATCAGCAGCCAGGTGGCCATTAGATAAAATACTTAATTTCAACTATCAAGCTCAGTAAGTCAGGTTTATGTATAAAAAATTAGTACATATGATTTGAGTTAAAACAAACATTCATTGATGCCATGTTTAATATACTAGATACACAGTTTAACGAATTCTATGGCTTCAATTCTGCTCCAGAGTAGAAATGTGGATAGTGAAATCAGAAAGTGAAAATTTCATAGGAAAACTTTTAATTTCGATACAAACAATAAACAATAAACAATAAAAAGTATAAAAAATAATCGAGGCATTATAGAGAATAAAAAATTGGGTTATATGAATAAATTCATATTCTGGTGTGTAATCTGGCTTGTAGATCCAGGTTTATAATCAATACAAAAAACAACAAAAAATTCCAACATTTTTATAATGTGGAAGTCGGTTGATGTTCTTTGTTCTTGCTTATACATTACATTATCTGACATTTCATTGTCTTAATCTTCCGTCAGTGTTAGATTCAATATGTTTTTTGTAAGATCATTAGCTTGAAAATATCTTATCAAAGAAATTTATACTTAAATACAGTATAATGTGAAAATGTTATAGAATATATTTTACTGTTAAATTGTAGGAGAGGTGATACATTTACTGTTCCAGAAGAAATTGAATCACCACCAACTCCTCAGGTGGATAATGTAAGTTTTTTTGGTAAATCAAATAAATTGAGGACAGAAAGAGGCATCTTGCAAAAGAAAAACCAGCAACAGCAATCACCAAACAATGCATAATATACTAAATAAATTACGTTTTATATTTGCTTTAAGACTACATTGATTTATGTGAATTTTCTAATTTATGCGTTTCAAGAATTATGGGAGTGTTGCTGAAAATCAGAACCATTACAAAAATTGAAGCATATTTTACAGAATTGTGGTGCTAAAACCATAAAAAGAAAGGTGTACAAAATTTAGGCAGGCAAGGAGAGGAATCTGCAGAATCTATAAATAAACTTGTTATGACATGTAATATAACTACAGGTTTTAGGCTAGAATTCAGTTTTACTCCTCAGTCAGGTGATAATAATAAACCATTAGAATTTCAGCTGTGAAACTAAAAAACAAAGTATATTACTGTAGTATACAATTATTTAACAGTATTGAGGGATATAGCCATTTTATTTGTCCTGAGACACTGACTATTTTCCCGACGCATAGCTGTGAAGGAGACATCATTGCTAGTAAAAAATTTCAGTAGATTTTATAAATTATGAACTTTTTGGATTTTTTTTTATTTCTAGTGTATAGATTTCCATATGATTGAATACAGTAGTGAGTTGTGGTTTATGAAAAGTAATGAACAACAGCTTCTTAGTAATAAGGTATAAGATTTAGATTGTTCAAAATTTTCTTGATTTTTTTTATTTAGTCACAATCGAAAAAAAATAACGACCTATTTGAATGAACCAGTATTACAACAATAAGTTTTTTTCATCAAAACTTAAAAAAAATATATAAGGAATTGCACTTTGTGGAATCAGTTAATATGACAATAGAACTTTTATTGTAATCTTTCTTTCTTTCTTCATAAAGGTCATATTTTTTAGTTATTTATTTTTATTTGATCAAAAGGTCAGAAGGCATGTACAAAGTAATTACTGGTCTTCTCTGGATATTCTATAGACACAGGTTTAAAATTCTTCATCATAACAGACACATTATTTTAATTAAAGCTGGAAAGCTAATATATTTTTTACATATATATGTATTTATATTACTAATATTTTTTAATATTTTTTTATTTATTGTTTAATTTTTCAGATTATAAATTTTGGTATAAAAGGAAGACCATCTGCTGACACAGATAAACCAGCTGTGTACAGAATACATACACCTGACAGAAGGATTGCTACAAATCAGGCACAGTAAGGATATAGGACTGTCATCATTTTATGAAGGCCAGATTTTATTCATTGAAATGTCATGACTTTAATTAGTAGAATACTCAAAATTAATAATACTCAATAGGTAAAAAGACTTTGCACAATTAAAACATGGAATTTGGGGCTTTAGAAGATCATATCAGACATAAGCCAGACTAATGAAAATTACATATGATAATTCATATGAAAGTTTTAAAGTACATACCCATGGAGAAAGCCTCATTATCCTTTATCTGTTTCCATTAATTTTTCTTCACTTTAAAAATGATTCTTCCTGGTTACTTTCCTTATTATACATGTAGTTTTAAACAAGAATTAAACTGGTGTAGTTCAAGTGGTTGAATGCACCTGAAAAACCAAAAGTTGTCCAAGTGAAAATAGTTTGAATTGTGTAAGGGAAATTAAAGCACACCTACGTTGTACTTTCAATACCTGATTATATTATGTGTTAAATTTTACTTCTATGACATAATATTACATATATTTTAGATGTGTATTTTATGAATATGGTACAGAGGACTGGGTCAGTCCACTAGGACGATGTGAAGTTACCAACGACCTATCTACAGGCAGGGATGACTATGTTGATTGTTCATGTAAACATCTAACACATTATGCTGTCAAGGCAACAGCCATTGACCCAGGAATTGTGGGATATTCAGCATGGTTTTATGTTGCCTGCTTTATTTGCATGGTAGGTTTGGTTTTAAATGAACTCCAGGGCTTTTGAAAATTTTCTGTGACGGGCTCAATTCAATTCAATAATTAAGCAGAGTTGTAGTTTTCGTTTATTTGTAAAATAATATATCAAATAGGCTTACGAAACTTGAACAATATCTAACAATTTTGTGTTTTATTCATTAAAATCAGTATGGCCTTAACTAACCTTGTCAATCACATATGGACCGCCTCGGTGGTCTTGTGGTAGCGTGCTCGCCCAGAGTGCGAAAGGTCGCGGGTTCGACCCCCGGCCGGGTCATACCAAAGACATTAAAATTGGTATTTGCTGCTTCTCCGCCAAGCACGCGGCATCTAGAAGTAAGAGCAAAGACTGGTTGGCTCAGAGTCAGTATAATGTGTCCGAGTGAGGTGATATGTCTTCCTGTGGACAGTTACCTCGTGAGCTAGCACATTAAAAATCCGACTTAGCATGTCGGTCTAGTACAAAGCAGGGATCATATTCATTATCATAACAACATGTTCTCGTCCTGATATGCACCTGGTTGCCACTGGACGTTAAACAATAGTTCATCCATCCATCCATCAATCACATATGTTTCATTTTATATGCTATATTCTCTACAAACCTGTTGATACACCTGTGTTTTGTATTACAGATCAGTATGGCCTTAGCTATCCTTGTACATCACATATGTTCCATGTTACATGCCATGTTCTCTGCCAATCTACTGATGCACATGTGTTTTGCCTGTTTTGCCACTCAGGTATGTAACTGCATTGTAATAGAAATTGAAGACCTTTGATTAGTTTAAAAACAGACATGGGCTTACATGATAAAGAATATTATGTTAAAGTGTTACAGCTACATAAACACCAAACTTCTGTTTCTTTTTGTGCATAGCTTTTGTCATTTTCGAAAAAAAACTTTACAAAATGATGTAAAAGTTATTTTTATATAATCACAAATATTTGATATGAGCCTGTCTGCATCATTGTCCATAGACAGTTAAGTTTCTGCTAATTTACTTTTGTTCTGTTTAACATATTCCTTCCTCATACTGGATTTGACATGGGCAGCATGGCGGGTGTCCTGCAGGAAGCAGAGACTGCTTACTCTTCCGGGGCACCTGTGTCTACCCCCGATTTTTGGTGGGGTCCATGTTGTTCATATGTTTTTAGTTTTTAATTGTAATGCATGTATTGTTTTGGTCTTGTCTTCATTGTTCTCTGGAGTTTGTCAGTTGTTTCGATTTGTCCCTCCTTCAAATATCCCTTTGGTTTTTCTTGACTTTACTTATTATATTTTACCAATATGGCCCCCATAAGAAATACAGGTTGTGATTGACTTTGGAAATTTGGACCCTCCCTTTTTTCTGGGGGTCATTAAGGTTTTTTTTCATCATTTTGGTGTAAATTTTTTGAATTTTTATCTGCTTTTATGATTTTTGGTTTTAAATGCTCCTTCATGAAAATTGGAAAACTTCTTATGATCTGTTTATCATTATCTCTTACCCTTTGAGATATATAAGGGCCTTAAAAAGGACATACCTTCATTTTGAAACTTTTTTTATGTCAAGTAAACATCAAGTAAATTCTATAAGAAATATGCTGTAAATAAATGAAATCTTGTAACTTTCAAATAAATGTTATATTTCAGCTGTGTTATGTTGTATCAGTGTTTGGAAGCCCAGATGATCTATAATTCATATAAATGTTATATTTCAGCTGTGTTATGTTGTATCAGTGTTTGGAAGCCCAGATGATCTATAATTCATATAAATGTTATATTTCAGCTGTGTTATGTTGTGTCAGTGTTTGGAAGTCCAAATGATCTGTAATTCATAGAAATGTTATATTTCAGCTGTGTTATGTTGTATCAGTGTTTGGAAGCCCAGATGATCTATAATTCATAGAAATGTTATATTTCAGCTGTGTTATGTTGTGTCAGTGTTTGGAAGTCCAGATGATCGATAATTCATATAAATGTTATATTTCAGCTGTGTTATGTTGTATCAGTGTTTGGAAGTCCAAATGATGTGTAATTCATATAAATGTTATATTTCAGCTGTGTTATGTTGTATCAGCATTCGGCAGTCCAAATGATCTGTAATTCATAGAAATGTTATATTTCAGCTGTGTTATGTTGTATCAGTGTTTGGAAGTCCAAATGATCTGTAATTCATATAAATGTTATATTTCAGCTGTGTTATGTTGTATCAGTGTTTGGAAGTCCAAATGATCTGTAATTCATAGAAATGTTATATTTCAGCTGTGTTATGTTGTATCAGTGTTTGGAAGCCCAGATGATCTATAATTCATATAAATGTTATATTTCAGCTGTGTTATGTTGTGTCAGTGTTTGGAAGTCCAAATGATCTGTAATTCATAGAAATGTTATATTTCAGCTGTGTTATGTTGTATCAGTGTTTGGAAGCCCAGATGATCTATAATTCATAGAAATGTTATATTTCAGCTGTGTTATGTTGTGTCAGTGTTTGGAAGTCCAGATGATCGATAATTCATATAAATGTTATATTTCAGCTGTGTTATGTTGTATCAGTGTTTGGAAGTCCAAATGATCTGTAATTCATATAAATGTTATATTTCAGCTGTGTTATGTTGTATCAGCATTCGGCAGTCCAAATGATCTATAATTCATATAAATGTTATATGTGTTATGTTGTATCAGTGTTCGGAAGCCCTGATGATCTGTAATTCATAGAAATGTTATATTTCAGCTGTGTTATGTTGTATCAGTGTTTGGCAGTCTAGATGATCTGTAATTCATAGAAATGTTATATGTGTTATGTTGTATCAGTGTTTGGAAGTCCAAATGATCTGTAATTCATAGAAATGTTATATTTCAGCTGTGTTATGTTGTATCAGTGTTTGGAAGCCCAGATGATCTGTAATTCATAGAAATGTTATATTTCAGCTGTGTTATGTTGTATCAGTGTTTGGAAGCCCAGATGATCTATAATTCATAGAAATGTTATATTTCAGCTGTGTTATGTTGTATCAGTGTTTGGAAGTCCAAATGATCTGTAATTCATATAAATGTTATATTTCAGCTGTGATATGTTGTATCAGTGTTTGGAAGTCCAAATGATCTGTAATTCATATAAATGTTATATTTCAGCTGTGTTATGTTGTATCAGCATTCGGCAGTCCAAATGATCTGTAATTCATAGAAATGTTATATTTCAGCTGTGTTATGTTGTATCAGTGTTTGGAAGTCCAAATGATCTGTAATTCATATAAATGTTATATTTCAGCTGTGTTATGTTGTATCAGTGTTTGGAAGTCCAAATGATCTGTAATTCATAGAAATGTTATATTTCAGCTGTGTTATGTTGTATCAGTGTTTGGAAGTCCAAATGATCTGTAATTCATAGAAATGTTATATTTCAGCTGTGTTATGTTGTATCAGTGTTTGGAAGCCCAGATGATCTATAATTCATAGAAATGTTATATTTCAGCTGTGTTATGTTGTATCAGTGTTTGGAAGTCCAAATGATCTGTAATTCATATAAATGTTATATTTCAGCTGTGATATGTTGTATCAGTGTTTGGAAGTCCAAATGATCTGTAATTCATATAAATGTTATATTTCAGCTGTGTTATGTTGTATCAGCATTCGGCAGTCCAAATGATCTATAATTCATAGAAATGTTATATTTCAGCTGTGTTATGTTGTATCAGTGTTTGGAAGTCCAAATGATCTGTAATTCATATAAATGTTATATTTCAGCTGTGTTATGTTGTATCAGTGTTTGGAAGTCCAAATGATCTGTAATTCATAGAAATGTTATATTTCAGCTGTGTTATGTTGTATCAGTGTTTGGAAGTCCAAATGATCTGTAATTCATAGAAATGTTATATTTCAGCTGTGTTATGTTGTATCAGTGTTTGGAAGTCCAAATGATCTGTAATTCATAGAAATGTTATATATCAGCTGTGATATGTTGTATCAGTGTTTGGAAGTCCAAATGATCTGTAATTCATATAAATGTTATATTTCAGCTGTGTTATGTTGTGTCAGCATTTGGCAGTCCAGATGAGATTCTGATCTATAACAAAATAGAAAACAACTATAGATGTATAGTGATGGGACTGTTCTTACATTACTTCTTTCTTACACAGTTTACATGGATTTTAGCTCAGGTATATCATATACATCTACAAACATGCCATCTGACCTGCAATTGGCAGGTCACTCTCACAAAAATACTGTTGCAGCTACCACATTTAAGGATTGTTTTCAATTTTGGAACAGGTTATATGATATAACCTACTTTGAGGCTGTTTACGTTTCATAAACCGATTGTGGTTTATGTTTAAGTGTAAACCAACCAAGTAGTAAAATTGTTGTGAAATTTATATCAATCCTTATAATTTAATTTTCAAAAAATTTCAGATCCAACAACTGCAGGTAGAATAATTTGAATAACAACTTATTTAATTCAGGAATATTTAAATTTGCAATTACAAAGTTATATGTTGATGATGCCACACTACCCAAAGTAAATTATACAATATCATCTAACCTGCTCAACCATTAACAACCAATCAAATTGTCAAATTATACATGAATAGCAGCAGGTCAACAAATATACCCCAAAAATCATTTACACCAGTAACTGATCAGACTGATGCAATTTTACCAAAGGGAAATAACTCCTTTTGATTATTTTTGCACATTTTATGAGTAGATGTCACAAACAAATTGGAATGGAACTAACAAAATATCAGGTTACTGGTAAATGTTTTGAGATTTTAGAATTTTATCAGTAGCTGATTTCATTGGAATTTTAGTCAACTTTTTAACATTTGAAGAATGGTGGCTAATTGATCTAGGTAATCACAAACATGAGGTAGAAACAATAGAATTAAATAATCTGGTATATATTTTCAGTCCATTAATTATTGGAAGATTTTAGTGATGAATGATGAACACACAGACAGAAAATATATCTTCTTTTTCCTAGTCGGTTGGGGTAAGTTAAAAAAAATTCTATAGGTAAATTATTCAGACAATAATTCTCCTTCCTGATTGGTTGGGAAAATGTATATCTTCATAAGCAATCAAATCAGTGCTGGAAACTTCTTTTCTAAACAAATTAATGAGACACAAATATGAAAATAATTGGATATGGATAATCCTCATTGACACATCTGACAAAATATATATTAACATATAGCTATATCATCTAGAAGATATTTTTTGGCGTTAGTATATAAAAATATGAGGATATAATTTTTAAGCTCACCTGATCCATCTGTCTGTCCATCCATCCGTCCATCCTTTCACATTTCACATTTTTAACTTATTCTAAAGAAATGCTGAATGGATCGAAACAAAACATGGCACAAATTGTCCTTACAAGATGCTGACCAAGAGTTGTTACTTTGGTGCAGATCAGTCATCCAACATGATTACAAGCGGGGAATTTAGTTTAACATAGGACCTTGTGGGAAATACATACAAAAATCTTCTTTAACAGAACTGCTGAATGGATTGAAACCAAACATGGCATGAATGTTCCTTATGAGGTGCTGACCAAATATTGTTCCTTTGTTGATGATCTATCATGCAAGATGGCCATCAGCAGGGGACTTGTTTTAACATAGAACCCTATGGGAAATACATACAAAAATATTCTTCTAGAGAACCGCTGAATGGTTTGACACCAAACATGGCATGAATGTTCCTTATGACTTTCTGACCAAATGTTATTACTTTGATGCAGATCTGTCATCCCTGATGACAGTCAGCAGAAGACTTAGTTTAACATACACATGTAGGACCCTATGGGAATTACATACAAACAGCTTCTTCTTGAAAATTACTGAATGAATTGAAACCAAATGTGTTAATCTCAAGGTCCTTTAGCAATTAACAAATGTAAATATCAGGTGAATGATACAGGCTCCTGGTAGCCTCTGGTCCTTATTAGGTGTAATCCTTTGAAGAAGTTTATCATCTGTATTTTCCATTGTTTTCTGTAAAAATATTTTATACTTGTAGGAAGTCCTGCACTTATCCTGGCCATATTTTACACTGTCACCTACAACCTATATAAATATGTTTATGATCTGCCTGTAGACCATATCTATGGTGATGTCAATAACAATGGACAGATGTGAGTACTCTCTGTTAAAGTAATCCATGTAGTTATATTTTTAGGACCACTTCATAAGGACTGGTGGATATATCATTGTTTTTGATTTCTGACTTGTCATAAGAAAAGAAAAAACATAATGAATTTGTTCAGTTTCATCATCACAAACACAAAAAGAAGAAATCTTTTGGTTATTCAATACAAAAGTCACCTCTCTGGGTCATTTATTTTTAGTGACTTCTATTCATCAGGTATCTTAAGGAAAACATACACATGATTTATGGGAATAAAATGCCACAAGGATTCAACCAATCATAGGATATGAACAGTTTTAAAATAATACATGCAATACCTTTCATCATCCAAGAAATTACTTATCAGCAGATAATTTAAAAAAAAATTTATTTCCAGATGTTTTATTACCAATTCCTATGCAGGACTGGGAGGTATCATCATTCCTGTAATTGTCATGCTGATTGCCGTTGGTATTATATTTATGAAAGCATTCCAGGTGACACCCCAGTGGCAGGCTTATGATGATATTTACAGGGGCAGATATAATATAAATGGTATCAATTATACAACTTTAGATTATTCAATTATTATACTATTTATTTCCAGAATCTCTATAGATGCTTAAATATTTGAAAAAATTATGAAATTTAAAATTTCTAAAATTCTTCCATATTCTTTGTTAAAATGTTTAAAATCTTACACTTGATCATTTGGATTGATCACATGCTGGATATTTTCTCAATGGACATTCATTGAAAGATTCAGTTATATCAAAGATGAAACTACATTCAAGATTAAATGAAAAATCAATTCATTTCTACAATAATCAAGAATTGGATTCATAATTCATATGTATTTCAACCTTAAAGTTTATATTTAACAGAAATCCGTACCCTGTTGTCATTCTGGGGAGTGATTACATTGACGTGGTTTTGGGGAGGATTACACCTGGCCTATGGACAGTTATGGATGATGATTCTCTTCTGTGTTTTCAACATTTTACAGGTATTTAGTAAAATTAAAGGTTCAAGACAAAAAATATATCACACTTGACCATTTTAAAATATGAGTGTTTAGATTTGACTTTTAAATAAGTACATAAAACCTTTGATATTCTTGAAGTTGCAAAAAGAAAAAATTGTTGCCATGAAAATAAATATAACAATATCTGCTATACCAAATCTCTTAAAAGATACAGAATTTAACATAAGCCTGTCTTGTTTCCGAATCCTACTATTTTTCATGTATGTATATTTGTTATTATGTATTTGCTTGTGATTATTTGAATAAATATGTTTGAACTACTAAAAGTCTTTGAGACTGAAAATTTGTAAAAAAAAAATATTCCAACAAAAATATCTGATTAATATTTTAGTGATGTATGTCAGGCTGGCAAGCAGCTACATTTGTACATAGTGAAGTAAAATCATGTTGCTATCACTCAGCTTCTTCTATTCTGATTACACAGCTTTACTAATAAATATTTATTGTATGTTTGATATACACAGAATTTTGGTAATTACAAAGTTTGCTTTTGGTATGTTCTGCTGTAAGTACCATTTATTTCTTATATATAACAGGGAGTAATGGCATTGGTTCTGTACACGTTCCTTCGAAATCCATGTATACAGAAATGTTTTGGACCACAGAAGTCAAATTACCCTGTCAACGTCAATACTGATGGATTGTCATCACACCACACAAACAATATCCTGGACATTGGTAGCCTGAAAGGGTCTAGGGCCTCTGTACTTAATGAGGTAAGTAATATATATAAAGGAGAATAAAGAGCACTTTAATTGCTGTTCTATATATTGAAATTAGATCTTCAAATATGGGCATTAAGCTCACACTGTACAGCAAGATGACAGTCCAAAATACTAAACTGAGAAATTTTTACATCCATTTATTATTGTTATTTCTTGTTAACAGTATACTATGGCAAGCCGTTTTACTATTTATTCTAACTTCAAGATATCTCATATAATATATAAGATATCTCATATAGTTTATAAGATATCTTATATAGTTTATAAGATATCTTATATACTTTATAAGATATCTTATATAGTTTATAAGATATCTCATATAATTTATAAGATATCTCATATAATTTTCTTTATAAGATATCTTATAAACTATATAAGATATCTTATAAACTATATGAGATATCTTATAAAGTATATAAGATAGCTTATATAAAAAATATTTATAAGATATCTTATAAACTTTATAAGATATCTTATATACTTTATAAGATATCTTCTAAAGTTTATAAGATATCTTATAAAGTATATAAGATATCTTATAAAGTTTATAAGATATCTTATAAAGTATATAAGATATCTTCTAAAGTTTATAAGATATCTTATAAAACTGGATTATATAAGATATCTTATATATTATATGAGATATCTTATATATTATATGAGATATCTTGAAGTTAGAATAAATAATAAAACGGCTTGCCATAGTATACTGGTATTGACTGGGTCCAAGGACAACAGCTGTTTTGTTTGACCCGAGGACTGAACCGTTGCCCAGAGCCTACCGGGCAACAGTTCAGTTAGGGGGTCAAACTAAATATCTGTTGTCCGAGGAACCAGTCAATAACTGTTTTGTTATATGATAGAGATCTGCATGTTGAGCTGCTGTTTATAGTAACCAATCAAAATAAAGCAATGTAGATGGTCAACAGTTCATGAATCTGAAGAATTTGAGCATTGTTTTAAAAAAGTCAAAATGTTGATTATAATCTCTATTAAATTTGTATAGGAAAAAAATCAAAAGGTATAACAATCTATATTGTGAAGATTAATTCAATAATTTCTGAATTTACAGTATCCAAATAGATTTAATTTATTAATGTTTTTTAATATTAGATAATAAAAAGTTCCACTCAAATAAAGATTTTACAACAAATTTTCAAAATCTATAGAAAAAAAATTTGAGTGTTTTAACTCAATAATTTCATATTTAAAATAAACCACACTATTCAATTCGGCGGAGGACATTTGCGCCAAGAACATGAGGACGTTTGCGCCAAGTTACCTGGTGAAAATTAAGAGGACAACAATGCATGGCTGAGATGACTAACATAAAGTGATGACATTTTGGTCTTATTTTTTAAATTCCTTTAGCTGTGTTCTAACAAGTTTACTCGGTCTCTGTGAAATGTCATCAGATGCTTTTCTTTTAACACTAACTCTTAACTTCTGATGTTCTATTTTTCTATCTTCTGGGGGGTGATTATGTTCATGTTTACTACTAAGCACTATCTTGAGATCTTCATCAGTCTTTAGTCTTACAGGGCATGTTTTCTTATTGCATCTAAATCCCAACTCTCCGCCTTTCATTTCTCAGTCAAAATGAAACTTGTATCCATCCACATGTATTCATTTATTCCCACGACTACTTTCGACAACTACTATCTCCATGTTTTATTTTGAAAGTGTGAGATTACAAAACATTTAGAGAGAGATGAACACTTTTTACTTATACATGTTATATGTAAACTCAATTAATCTTATAATCATATGCTACATTTTGTATAACGTTTATTGAATTAGATTAATGACAAAAAGAAACTTGTTAACACTGACGAATAAAAAGAACACAAAAAAAAAATATCCGGTATTTTATTTATATATTTATATACATTTCAAATATTCTTATATTTGATATTAAACATTAATATGTAATTTCTTATAATTAATGAAAGGTAAGTAAAAAGTAGATTAGCACAAACGTCCTCATATTCATTGGCGCAAACGTCCCTTTGAATTACAGGTAAATTGGCGCAAATGTCCTTCGCCCATTCAACTTGAGCTTGGATATTAGTGAGAACTAGATTCTCTAATTCTGGTTACTCTACTGGTTATATAGTTTATTTTCATCTAATACAAAAGTTGAAGTTTTCCTATTTTATTGTAAATTTCAGAGCTGGGAAAAAGAATCTGATCACACAAAAAGTTCAATGAAGGTCAAGCGTACTTTACCATTTAACCGTAACATATATGTGACACCACCAGTGTTGATCCCATCAACAACAGATGAAAACCAGGATGAAGATTTGGACGAATTATTGTTTGCACTGAAAAATGACAGTTTTGTGCCAAGTGAAACATCAAGTATTGCGTCAGGCAAAACATCAGATATCTCAAGTAAAATAGATAAATATGAACTGAGGAGAATTTCTATAGCAGATACCCATTTGTAGTATAAAATGTATGTTCTAAGTAATGTACCACCAAATCAAAATAGTTTCATTTTTCAGTTTCCTACATAATGTTATTTGTTTCACTTTATCATTTGGCTACTCAGTCCATGTGTGCCATTCGCAGAAAGAAAAAAAATTACTATTATTATTCACAAATATTTAAAATGAGAAAAAATGCCACTTGTCATGAACTGATTTTATGTTGTGATAAAATACTCACAAAGACTGTTTTTTGCTACATGAATTGTCAAGCATATCATTTCAAATGATCAGAGAGTTGTTTTATACCATTTTAATTTATAAAATTGCAATTTTTTGTTTTTTTTTTTCATTGTTATTATCTTGTTACTAGTCAACTACAGTAAATATCAGTGGGATTTATATCACCTATTACTGATGGTATTTTTTACAGTTGCCCTATTTTAACTGAATTTCCTTCATAAGTATTTTAAGTTCTGGTCATTTTAACTTTTGATATTTATTACATTATGTGTCAAAGTGAATTAAACATGTTTATTAGACTGTGTATTTTATTACATAATCAGTAACTGTTAAAGAATTTCATCAAAAATCATACTGTAATGCTTTTCACCTGTATAAAGCAGATTCATGTAAATGACACCTATAGCATTACATTTACTATGTGTAAAACTTAAGTATTGTGTTATTATGTAAGCCAAACTCTTATTCATCACAGAACATCTCAAAACATTATAATATCCTTTATGATATTTATATTATGTATCACTCTAGTCACTGTTACTGTTTGTGATACAAAGTTTTATTTTTACATAAATTTTCTGTGCCATTTTCTTATTTAATCAAAGTTTCATTATGTTTTCAATCATTTTGTAGTTAATGTTTTGATAAATAAATGTTTTTATATGTTCATTTTTTCTGATTAACACATATATTCACATTCCAGTACAAAACCTTTGCTACAAATGGCTTTATACAAATACATGTATTGTGTGTGTGCATGTTGTATTTCTGGTGAATACCCTTTCATTTTCCATCACTCAGATATGCACAAACATCATCATTTGGTATCTATGCTTTAAATTTATGAACTTTTTGGCCGGGTTGCACAGAGTGCAAATCCGGGTTATAGTATGGTGAATGTCGGGTGGGCGGGCGGCGGGCGGCGGGCGGCGGCGGGCGGGCGGGGAAAATGGGTACCTATTTTGTGAAATCAACTCCTCCTACAGTTTTTCACCCACATCCTTGAAACTTCATAGAATGTTTCTATATATATTGAAGATGTGCACCTCACTTTATGGAGTTATTTCAATAATTATTTCCCATTTTTCCAAACTTTGGAACTTAGTTGTTTTTTTATTGACATCTTCAATAGAGGGTACCTATTTTGTGAAATCAACTCCTCCTACAGTTTTTCACCCACATCCTTGAAACTTCATAGAATGTTTCTATATATATTGAAGATGTGCACCTCACTTTATGGAGTTATTTCAATAATTATTTCCCATTTTTCCAAACTTTGGAACTTAGTTGTTTTTTTATTGACATCTTCAATAGAGGGTACCTATTTTGTGAAATCAACTCCTCCTACAGTTTTTCACCCACATCCTTGAAACTTCATAGAATGTTTCTATATATATTGAAGATGTGCACCTCACTTTATGGAATTATTTCAGGAATTATTTCCCATTTTTCCAAACTTTGGAACTTAGTCTTTTTTTATTGACATCTTCAATAGAGGGTACCTATTTTGTGAAATCAACTCCTCCTACAGTTTTTCACCCACATCCTTGAAACTTCATAGAATGTTTCTATATATATTGAAGATGTGCACCTCACTTTATTGAGTTATTTCAATAATTATTTCCCATTTTTCCAAACTTTGGAACTTAGTTGTTTTTTTATTGACATCTTCAATAGAGGGTACCTATTTTGTGAAATCAACTCCTCCTACAGTTTTTCACCCACATCCTTGAAACTTCATAGAATGTTTCTATATATATTGAAGATGTGCACCTCACTTTATGGAATTATTTCAGGAATTATTTCCCATTTTTCCAAACTTTGGAACTTAGTCTTTTTTTATTGACATCTTCAATAGAGGGTACCTATTTTGTGAAATCAACTCCTCCTACAGTTTTTCACCCACATCCTTGAAACTTCATAGAATGTTTCTATATATATTGAACATGTGCACCTCAATTTATGGAATTATTTCAAGAATTATTTCCCATTTTTCCAAACTTTGGAACTTAGTCGTTTTTTATTGACATCTTCAATAGAGGGTACCTATTTTGTGAAATCAGCTCCTCCTACAGTTTTTCACCCACATCATTGAAACTTCATAGAATCTTTTAATACATATTGAAGATGTGCACCCCACTTTATGAAATTATTTCAGGAATTATTTCCCATTTTTCCAAACAAGTGTTTATCAACATGTAATCAAATCAAATATTGCTTTCTTCACCTATTTCTAATTAAATTGATGGCTGCCTCTGTGCTCCTACACCAACATACAATGTGTCTGATTTTGTCTATATAAATATTCATGACTGCCAATGTGCAATATGATCTTGTAATCATCTTTGTCACCACTACAATAAACACCCAGCAACCCGGCCATTTGTGTCTTTGACCCATTTTTCAAATTAGGATTAGTTTCCTTAATTTGGGTGTAACACTACTGCTATCTCTTCCTTTTGTATTATTTTTGTTGTTTCTCTGTCACATGACATTTTACTGGACTTGACATGAGCAACATGGTAGGTGTTCTTATTAGTGACAGGTGATGATCACCAGTTCACTCCAGGTTTTTTTAAGGGATCTATGTTACTCATTATCTTTTCTTTGTATTTTGTGTTGTATCTCTCTTATTAGTTTGTTCTAGTCCTTCATTATCTTGGTTTTGTCTTTGGTTAGACTTCATAATCAGATGTGAAATTTTTTGTTTTAAGTGGCCTCACTGATTTCTTGATCATGGGGCAGTTTCAGAGTTAATAATATTCATATACATGTATATATATTCAGAAATGGCAAAATACAGGCAAATACTTAAACATAAAAAAATAAATAGAAATTGACCATGGAAACAGAGTTACCATAGCAAATTTTTTTTAAGGAAAAATGGTAATAAAATATTCAATTTTACCAATGTTCTAGTGAATATTATGGTCCTACATGTATGTGGCATTTCAGTGGAGATGAGCCTTAATTTTTCTGTATAAAATTCATTACATTTGTACAAAAACAAAGAAACCTTTCCAGATCATTTTCTCACAATTTAACTTGCCAGTTCATGTTATAAAAATGGCTAGCACAAAAGTCAAGCGAACAGGTCCTATTTATTAACCCCCAATTGTGTTTTCGAAGTTAGTTCTGTTTATATTTTGGCATTTTATTATTCTAAAACCTATCATTTTTCACTGGATATTCCTTATCTGTGGGTAATATATTTGTATTTGTTACATGATTACCATGCTGTCAAACTTTACCAAATTTAAGGACCAAAACTGAATAATTAATAGAGTTTGGCCCTTTGCATCAGGATTTATGATTGTTGCTGGACCTTCAAATTTTCCCCACCTTGTCTTGTAGGGCCCTGATTATATATGATCTATACCCTCTGTACAGAGTGGGAAGTTGTGTTTGGACTCCAATCTTCATTGACAAGGATTGCCGGTTCTGTTCTCAAAAGTTGTGGTTTTCTCTGCCTTGAATAATATAGCACTCAGCATAACTGATTATATTGGAGTCAGAATATCTCTCATATATTGTTGAGAAACACTGTATATATGTATTGTATTAATGTTAGGATTGAAGTTACAGAATTTTAACAGGACTTTAACCACCCTCCATAACAACTGCTAGTTGTGTACTTTTTTTAGCTCTTTTAATCAAAGGGTCTCAGATTCCATCCCTGGTCGGTGCAGTTGGTAATTTTGGGCAGACAAATCATGATTTATAGTTACATATGTATGAGGCAAAGATGTGAAAAAGTTACTGTGTGGTCTAGTACCAAATATGAACAATTTACCCTCGACTAACAAGAATATCCGAATACCAGAAACAAAATGTAATTTTTGCATCTGGCAAATAGGATCCTGATTTCTTGACAACCACTCTGTTATTTTTCCTAAAAAATATAATCTGGACCAGGTAACCAGAAATAATAAACAGTTGTTCATCACAAAGACAATTAAGCTAGAACCTGCTTTTCAAAACTGATATTGGGCATGAAGAAACATCTGATACCGACAAATGTCAGCATCAAATGATACAAATAATAACAAAAGGCAATGTTTTCTTATAGAAAAAATTTACTCTAATTCTGAATATATTACAAATATGTAAAGATATGAAAGCCCTTGAGTACAGCAATGATTTAAATAAAAATGCTTCCTTTCATGTGGTACTGGCAGTTTTCTTTAATCTTTTACTTCCTACAGCTGAAAATAGAATAAACATACCATTACTTCTACATCAACAATTTCTGCAGGTTTATACACATGCATGTCAAATTAAAATAATTCATCATCCATAACTTTTTGAATTATACATGTATATAACAGGATCCTTGCTGGAGGTCACAATTTTCGCATTTGGTGAATAAAATCATATCCATTTCGTTGGGAGTCTTTCAGGTTCATCTTCTCTTGAATGATTAAGGTAATATATAGATATTTTTATGAAACACAATAAACATCATGTAAGGAGGATCAGTCCAGAAATGCAACTTTAAATCAAGGGCCATAACTCCAATACTACATGTCCTCCTAATAGGATAAATGCTTCTATCAAGTTTTAATCTGATGGAAACTAGTGTAAGACTGTTATGTCTATGACATTCTAACCTTACCTTTAACATGGCAGACCTCAGCATCAACACCTAGTTTCAGTAAGTAGTCTAACCACATTATCTGTTTGTGTGACAGTTTGTCTCCTGGACCCTTTACTTCACAAATCTACAGGAAAATATATATCTGATAATCCAGCTTCTTTAACTCATACTTTGTATATTTGTTTTAAATACAACTGATTATTATTTTTTTTTAAAGGGGGGGGGGGGGGGGGGGTTGGTTGGTATGATCTAATAAATAAAGCTTAAAACACAATCAAGGAGATATTTAGGATGAGGGAGAATTTCTTAGCAACATTGCTTCAAATATTCCAAGATTGGAACAAAAATTGCTTGGAACAATTGGATTAATTCAATTTGAGTAACTTTCTTGGAAGACTTTCAAATTTTAACTTTTGGGAAATATATTTGGCAACCATATGTTAAGGAAATCAACAACAAAATTTCAATTAATACAAATTACTGTTGTCATTATATGCCTTAATAATACATTCAAAATTTGGCTGCAAATTGGCTTTTGCATCTTTGAAGCCAATTACAATTATTTTTTGTAAAAGTGACTATTATACTATAAAACAAATTATAAACTTTAACAAACTTTGTTATTCATATTTTACTGTTTACCTTGAAATTCTTTGTATCTGTATTCCATAGTGTTAAGTCAGGAAACCCAGATCTGGTGTGAGGGTCTTTGACATATCTTCCAAGGATTCCTGATAATGTTTTAAATTTGGCTGCAAATTGGCTTTTGCATCTTTGAAGCCAATTACAATTATTTTTTGTAAAAGTGACTATTATACTATAAAACAAATTATAAACTTTAACAAACTTTGTTATTCATATTTTACTGTTTACCTTGAAATTCTTTGTATCTGTATTCCATAGTGTTAAGTCAGGAAACCCAGATCTGGTGTGACGAGGGTCTTTGACATATCTTCCAAGGATTCCTGATAATGTTTTACCACCTATACATTCAGCTAAACCCTAAAATACATAGTCCTTTGTAATTTTCTCTTAGAAAACTCCTTTTCATTTAAAAACATGTATATTGTAAATGTTTAGATTAATGCATGCTTTTATTTAATCCTTTGGAAAGGACAACATTTTGAAATTTATAAATGCAGTTTAAGTACTATATAATATTACTAACAAAAATTAAAATGCATATATATATGGAAAATGTTAAAGATGATAGTCTGCGAAAGAAAGTAATCAACACAACTTTGCCTCCCTACAAATTATGTTAATACAGCTAATAAAAGCATGGTATGTGTTAAATACTGAAAATGCCTTAAGACAACCAACTATACATGAATATTTCATAAACCCATACAACTATCTTCATAATACTGAAAGAAAATTATGTTAATTTAAATACTTCATAAATTGGAGCTTTATTTTACTGATATTAAAAAAAAAAGATTTTTGTAATCAAAATCATAAAGCAAAAGTACCTGCACATGTTGTAGATTGTTGAATCGTTCCCAATTAAGACCAGCACACATTGTGCCTTCATGTTCAACCCATGTCTTCTCAATAATATCTTTCAATTCCTGTATGATATAAAATAGTAAGTTCATCGACTTTTGAAACATGATAAACAATGCCTCTATATGGCAAATCACTGCCTGTATAGGTAACTGAAAAAATGCCTGCCATGTACAAGTCAAAGCATGTAATATTAACCTCCATATAAAGGGCACCTGTTCATAAAAGACAATTTTTTTTTTGTTTCTTCTGTACCCTTTATAGACAGATTTGATTGTACAGTGACAACTAGATAGAGTCTATTAGACCCACACAAAATTTTTTATTCATAATATACAATTGCTCACAATTTAGAAATAATATGAATTTAATTTAAGATAACTTGAATGCTTAAGTAAAAAAGCCTTGCCCTCAACATCTTAAAATGTATCTCATAACTATGTGATGTTATTTATTTTTCAAACATGGTTTGCCATGATTTGGCCGCAATATCGCCAGTTCAACGTTGAAAACTATCAATACAACAATCAAATATGGTCAAGAGCAAAGAAGCTTTGTCAACAAGTAGGCAGCATAAATATAGAATAAATGATGGAAAATAAAAGCTGTGTTTGTGAGGGTTAGACAACATGAAATAAAGTGAAGCATTACCAAAGTTTTGACAAATGACTTTAAATATAGCAGGTTGAAACTCCCTGTAAAAGCTATCAGACAACAGGGCTTGCTGTTTATGAAACTTGCCAATTTGGAACCTCCAAGACAACAGCCATGAAAAAAGGCCGTCTCTGGCAGGCTATTATTTCAATCTCTTTTTGTTAACAGAAACATAACCTTATAATGTAATGTATTTGAGTTGACCTAATAAATCCTGCCAAATAAACCTATACTTTATATATTGTACATAATATTCTATTTTCTATTCAGATATTTTTTAAAGTAAAAAATATATGTAAGGTATAACAAGACCAGTGGAAGTTAGTGTACCTCTACTGAATTATTGTGAATCAGTTCCAATCTATCATCTATGTGTGTCTGTCTGCTGGTATAGAAATCTTCAGTGTGCATGTCTAATGGGTGTGTCTGATAAGGACTGTGGAAAACATCTGGTACATCCATAAATAATATGTCCCAGAAAAACAGCCCAAACAAATAGGACACAACTGAACCTTCTGCATGTATACCTATATACATGTATAATAAATTCCTATTAAAATGGAGCATCAGAAAGTAACATATAATTTATAAGTGTTGGAAAATAAATGTGAAATATTGCAGTTATACATCTGACTAAGATATCAGACATACCTTAAAAAAAAGGTTAAAACTGTAAAGCACAAAGCAAGAATATAAATTACTTATCTAACCCACTAGTAAACCAAAAATAAATGCAGCTAAAAAATTTTAAATTCAATTAATATATCCATAATTTTACAAAAAAAAAATTCTTCCACAAGTTAATGTATTTCTAACAGATTTGTTTCAATTTTGCCCCATAAAACAAGTTAAGCCAAAAATAAATGCATGCGGACATTAGAGATACACATATGGTAAATAACACAACTGTCTTAATTAATAACCTACCATCAGTAAACCCATTATGTTTATAATGATCTAATACGACCTCCTCTACATTACAGAAAGCTATATCATCTGTCTCTGATTGACCCTGACTATATTGTATCATGAATTTGTAACGTTGTCCCTCAATGCCATCTGATAATGTCTGGCCTTCTATTGTTACCTGAAATTAATTTTTCAAACATTTTAGGCCTTGAGCACAACTGATGAGTCATGAATCGACAAAATGTGCACATCTTGAGCATCAAAATTGGTATCAAAGAATTATATTTATCAAAATGATAAGTAACAGGTATACAAATATGACTGTCAATACACCTCCTATATTTTTTTAAAATTCAAATGAAATTTTGCATTAAAACACACACAAAAATATATAAACAAAATCATTTCATTGCCAACATATATTCTTGCATTACTGTTTTAATTGTTTTGCCTCATACACTCCTCCTAATGAATAAAGTTTAATGGCAAGCACAGAATTCATTTGTTTTGACCTGATACAGTCCTGTTTATTAAAATTAACTAACCACAGGCAGTTCTAACAACTTCTCATGATCAAAATATTTCATTCTTGATTTATATTTAGACTTTGCAGTGTTACAAATCTTTTCTGCCCTCTGATATAATGCTAATCTTCTGCCAGTTCTAACTAAATTGTCTGCAAGTCCATCTTCAACTGCTTTTAAGGCCTATAAAAACAACAAAAATAACATTTACTTGTAACATACAGACTTACTCCCTGCTTCATAATAGTGTGTTCCTTATGTCAAATTATCTCCCCTTACAGATTTCTCCCAAGAATTATTTTGCTTCATGGACAGCTTCATGGTTAAAATGAAGTAAATATTTACATAGGCGACAATGGTAGCCTTTTTGGGTTCTGCGTTTTCACTATAAAAGTTCCGTTGAAAAAACTGTCAAATTCTGAATTTTCAACACCTTTGGGTGTGAATAAAACTGCAAAACACATATGGTGCCGCAGCTTTTTTGATAGAAAAATGGCATTTTTTAAGGGTACTCTATGGTTCCGGAATTTTCGAATTAGTATGAATGAAGAACACCCCTTGCTTAATTATGCACAGAAAATTTTGCTCATCACAGAGAGTTTCCTCCAAATTTCTCGCTATTTCTACACCAATAGCCAACACTCATTTCTCACTATTTCAATTTTCTTTTCTAATTAACAGGGCAGCAGAAAATAAATTTACTTCTACCTATTATCTTGGATGTAAAAACTAGGTGGCGCCAGTCATCTTTATTTACTTCCTTTTACCCTATACTGACACATACTGAAATAAAATCGGACAACCTTTGCATTAGTCGATTACTATATACCTCTACTGCTTGCGTTCAAATTTTTGGATTAAAGAAACAATTGTTCATAATTTAAAACGACTTTCTCTACAGGTACCCCCATTTGCAGAAAACGTTACTTTTTAAAGACTTGGGCGCATTGACCAGCATATTTTGACTGTTTGGCTGGGTTTAAAATGAGGTGTTTGATTAATTAAGTTCGATTTAGGCCTATTAAAGAATTGAGGCTGATGATTTGATAACAGTGTCCAATTTATATTTTTTTGTCACGAATATATGAAAACAGTTGCATGAGCGAAACAAAATTTTATGAAATAGACTATAAAACTGCTGAAATTAAGATTTTATCATTGCTGTTATGTCTTTAATGTGAACCGTGTACAGAATATTTAATTCGACGATACTAAGAAGAAAAACGTATAGCCTTTGATTTTTTATCTAATTTTAATATTTTAGGGTTATTTTGGCATCTTTAAGCAATTAAAAATACAAAAATGTCGCTTAACGTCAGCAAAAATATGCCCCCCTTTTTTTAGATATGCCTAAATACATGCAGTTTTATCAAAGATGAGGAGAAATGATTAAAGACAAAGTCCTTGACAGAATGCTCGTTCTTACGGTGGGTTAATGAATCCTACCCCTTGAAGAGAAGAATAAAAAACAGTAAAAATTTGATACAGACTATAGGTTCATGGTGATCAGCCGTTTTCTTCTGATACAGTTTACAACCTAGCAGCTTACTAATTTACCTATCCCATTTCTAAGATATCTCGAAAACTACAGTGATGCGCCAGAAATCGTTATTTCGCTTTAGGTTAAAATGAAGTAAATATTTACATAGGCGACAATGGTAGCCTTTTTGGGTTCTGCGTTTTCACTATAAAAGTTCCGTTGAAAAAACTGTCAAATTCTGAATTTTCAACACCTTTGGGTGTGAATAAAACTGCAAAACACATATGGTGCCGCAGCTTTTTTGATAGAAAAATGGCATTTTTTAAGGGTACTCTATGGTTCCGGAATTTTCGAATTAGTATGAATGAAGAACACCCCTTGCTTAATTATGCACAGAAAATTTTGCTCATCACAGAGAGTTTCCTCCAAATTTCTCGCTATTTCTACACCAATAGCCAACACTCATTTCTCACTATTTCAATTTTCTTTTCTAATTAACAGGGCAGCAGAAAATAAATTTACTTCTACCTATTATCTTGGATGTAAAAACTAGGTGGCGCCAGTCATCTTTATTTACTTCCTTTTACCCTATACTGACACATACTGAAATAAAATCGGACAACCTTTGCATTAGTCGATTACTATATACCTCTACTGCTTGCGTTCAAATTTTTGGATTAAAGAAACAATTGTTCATAATTTAAAACGACTTTCTCTACAGGTACCCCCATTTGCAGAAAACGTTACTTTTTAAAGACTTGGGCGCATTGACCAGCATATTTTGACTGTTTGGCTGGGTTTAAAATGAGGTGTTTGATTAATTAAGTTCGATTTAGGCCTATTAAAGAATTGAGGCTGATGATTTGATAACAGTGTCCAATTTATATTTTTTTGTCACGAATATATGAAAACAGTTGCATGAGCGAAACAAAATTTTATGAAATAGACTATAAAACTGCTGAAATTAAGATTTTATCATTGCTGTTATGTCTTTAATGTGAACCGTGTACAGAATATTTAATTCGACGATACTAAGAAGAAAAACGTATAGCCTTTGATTTTTTATCTAATTTTAATATTTTAGGGTTATTTTGGCATCTTTAAGCAATTAAAAATACAAAAATGTCGCTTAACGTCAGCAAAAATATGCCCCCCTTTTTTTAGATATGCCTAAATACATGCAGTTTTATCAAAGATGAGGAGAAATGATTAAAGACAAAGTCCTTGACAGAATGCTCGTTCTTACGGTGGGTTAATGAATCCTACCCCTTGAAGAGAAGAATAAAAAACAGTAAAAATTTGATACAGACTATAGGTTCATGGTGATCAGCCGTTTTCTTCTGATACAGTTTACAACCTAGCAGCTTACTAATTTACCTATCCCATTTCTAAGATATCTCGAAAACTACAGTGATGCGCCAGAAATCGTTATTTCGCTTTAGGTTAAAATGAAGTAAATATTTACATAGGCGACAATGGTAGCCTTTTTGGGTTCTGCGTTTTCACTATAAAAGTTCCGTTGAAAAAACTGTCAAATTCTGAATTTTCAACACCTTTGGGTGTGAATAAAACTGCAAAACACATATGGTGCCGCAGCTTTTTTGATAGAAAAATGGCATTTTTTAAGGGTACTCTATGGTTCCGGAATTTTCGAATTAGTATGAATGAAGAACACCCCTTGCTTAATTATGCACAGAAAATTTTGCTCATCACAGAGAGTTTCCTCCAAATTTCTCGCTATTTCTACACCAATAGCCAACACTCATTTCTCACTATTTCAATTTTCTTTTCTAATTAACAGGGCAGCAGAAAATAAATTTACTTCTACCTATTATCTTGGATGTAAAAACTAGGTGGCGCCAGTCATCTTTATTTACTTCCTTTTACCCTCATATGGTGTACTATCTTTGTGTGAAGTTTTGTTCAATTCCATTGGATAGTTTGGAATGAGTTGTGCTTAAGATCCATGGACAAACAGGAGGATTAATATATAATTATAGGTTTCACAATGAGTAGATATCACTTGGTATATACTCGAGTTATTAAATTTAGATATAATAATTAACAAGCCTTTAGGGAGTTTATTATAAAATCCAAAATAAATGAGAGTTGATATCAAATGATATCTAATTTTTACGAGTTGTTACACCTATTTCTCTTAATATTCTTCATGAATATTTGTTTGTAATTCGGCGTCAGGGCCGTGTGAAATCTTAAAGTTAATTTCTCTGTGACGTCAAATGTTGCTATGCAAAGATGACTTTTAAATATGGCACCATTATGTGGCAAAATTGTTGACCAATTAAAATATATGAATTTTCCTACACAATCAAATGTTGGTCAATCAAATTGGAAGATTCTTTATATTACTAGTTCATATTACACTTTACATGATGTGAAATCAAATTTCCCTAACTGTTCGAGAGTAAGATAATATTGGTCAATCTTAAGAGAAATATTTATATAATATGTATCCCCAAACTTTGTTTAATAATAATAATGACTAATAGTAAAGGAAAAGTTAATATCATGACAGCAGTGACCCATATTCTTTACCAACCTTTTTATGAGAATTTCTTAGCAAAATATTTTTTATAATGAGTCAACATGGTTAAAACTTTTGGAATCTTCACTTACACCTATAGTGGCTTTACAACATGATATTTAAACAAAAAAATGAATCACTGGAAATACAAAAATGTATACCAAAATTTTCTAAGCATTGAAACATACAATAATTAATTCAGACTTCAGAAAACAAAAGGAACACTCACATTTTTTATTGACATTTTAAAGAACATTTTTGAGATATTCCCAAAACAGAAGAATTTGCTACCATATCCTGCCTTTATATCCTTTGATAAGAGTCAGATTCTGACACAAGTCATGATATTGTACACAATGTATCAATTCTAAAACATTTCTTCATATTTCATTTTTAATTTATACAAAGAAATGCTACAATTACTATACAAGTATTTAAAATTCTGTATTAAATGACAAGGACAATGTGGTTAATCTGTCATAAAAATTTCAGATAAAATTCCTGACCGAACTACACATATAATTAAGGTATCCGGACCATAATAGATCATGAACGAAAAGTGTATCTCTTTTTGACCGTGAATGGCTGAACCAAAAAATTTAAAGCTGGAATTTTGTATATATATTTTTCTCAAGTTGAAACACACTCTGTTGCTTATATGCAGTCTGTAAAAATAAGTTAGTTATATTGACATTCCGAAGTTTGCCGATAATTACCGAGGTCATTTCAATTGCGTTGTATGGAACATCCGGGAACTTTCGAATAATCACGTGGTCATTTATGGTCCGGATACCTTAATATTCATATGTTCAAAATATTTACCAAATCTTGTTTTTTAAGATGAACATCATAATTAAGAGCTAGTCTTTCCCACCAGTGACCTCTATAATGTTGACAATAACATTTCTGTGATAGGAGTTTCCTCAGCAGATCTACTGCTGTCTGATAATCTTTTCTACGCTGTAATATCTCTACACCCTGGTTCAATGCTCTGGTATATATACCACAGGCTGTATATGGTCTTAAAAACACTGGCAAATTATTATCAAATCTGAAAATTAAAAATTTATAAAGAAACTAGAGATACTGTGAGCAATGCTCGGAAATTGATACCCCTGACACTTCATATTAATTTATTATTTCAGACAAAATATAAACCATTCTTGTGCCAACCAGTTTTCTTACAAGTTGTAATTCTTTTCATGGCATACCCTCTGGTGGTTAACAATATAATCAAATATTTAAATCCTTCAAGGAATTAAGAAATGGTGAGCTGGACCCAACTTAGTATGACTTTGTTTATTTGGATATAGGGTATGTGAATATAAAATATGCTTTTGACCTTGACCTTGCATGTATATGATCTGACCTTTATCATGACACACCCAGGGAAGTTGTCAACAATATCACTTAGTATCATAAAATTCCTTCACGGTATTCAAAGGTTGTGAGTCTGACACATGTTTATTGATAAAAACACACTGTCTTTTTAAAATATTTTATATCATTTTGTATATATTTGTGACGTCTTCAACACTGCAATTCAACACCCTTGCTGCAAGACATAATGATTAAATACAGTGAATATATTTATTTTTTGTATTAGTAAAGACTTTTCATGAATAATAATACCTCCAAAATTTATTATTTTTAGATCTTTTATCATCTGAATATCTCTAAATCAAAGAAAAATTATCCCTGCAAATATTCGTTCAAGATATCATTAAAACTGAAACTGACTGTTATCACTAGCAGAAATTTTCAAATAAAAACTCACTTTGAAATATGTTTGTTCTGATTTAATTCGTCATACTGTTTCAATGCCTCTAAATATATACCATAGGCCTCTGTATATTTGTTTCTGTCGATTTTTGTCAGGATATCAAACTCAAGTAAGGAAGCGTCACAGAATCTAGAAAAAATAATTTAATTCATTACCGTATATAGAACAATGTATGTACATCTATATTTGACAGGGAGTTTTCATGAATGGAAGGCCTTTGTAGTTTACACACATAAACTATATTTACACAGCATTCAATTTTTACTGGTCAGAGCTGTTATCCGTTCTGATTAACATGCCCAATTTGACCATGTCTTTGGCCAATTGATTATGGGCTTCAAGAAAATCCACTGATATAAAAAGTCAAGAAAACTTTAACTGATAAATATGAAATTAGAATTTATTTTTCTAAGTATTAATTTCATGTTAAACTGAGATACATTCACTTCTGCAAGTGAGTCTCCACTTCTCCCAATTCTGTCTTGTAGGGAGAAGTCACTTCTCTCAGAAGCTAAAGTCTAGATTATACCCTAGATGATAATTTGGGTAACTTTACAGATATTTAAATTTATCATGGAAGCAACCTTTTGATTTATCAAAGAAGCAGGAGTAATTTATGAAAACTAGCTATAATAGTTATTCTTTTTCAATAAGATTGAAATCAAAACTGTGTTCCAGCTCAAGACATCACTGTCAAAAGGACCAATTAGTTTGAATTAAAAGTTACGGTAGTTCAAGTAAAAACAAAATCTGAAAAGAACAAATTTTAGTTTAGGAACTTATCAAGTATTTCAAGACTGAGTTACTAGAATCTGACCATATGAAGTTCTACTTACATGTATATCAAATGAAAGAACAATTTTCAAATGCTTTGGCAGTAAATAAAATTTGCTACTGCAAATACAAACCTTAACAATGCCTCTCTATCGGAAAATATCTGTGTCTGTTTGTTGACTGTAAATTTAGGATATGTAACTTGTCCAATATTAACTCTCAACATTTGGAATCTGTGAAAAATTCATAAAAAATTGCATTTGTATATCGCATTAGGATTTTCTCAGCTTTTATGTGCAATATCACATGATCTAAATAAACTATTTCAACCTTTGTGATTCAGGGATGACCTATCTAAAAATTAACCTTAATGGCCTTTAACAATAAATTTGCTAGATCAAACCAATTTTCCAAAGCAAAAATTAATAGTTAATTTTGTTTTCCTATGTACAGCGGAAAATAAATAAACTATATTACTGAGAGGGATGATACTTTAAGCTTAAAGAATATACGTATATGTAAGTATTGTTGGTAAAAGTGAGGTGAGTAAATGTACTAAGTGAATTTCTGGGTTTGATTTGAAAAAATCTTTACAAATCATAACTTTTTACATTATGACATGAAATTATATAAATCTGTCAATTATCTATTGTTGTGCAGAAAACCAAAAATTTCCTGCAGTTAAGATTTTCATACAACTGTTATTTCTATTGTTTCCTTGATATAGTATACATGTGCATGTATTTCAACAATAGTTAATGTGACATTAGATATAAACTCTTTATATTGGATTACTGTCTCTGACCTATGATCTTTAAAATACCTCACCCTGTTAAATAAACCTCCTAATACTTGACTTATGTAAGGGGTTTAATAAAAATGAATGACTACCACTTCTGATTTATATCTATCAAACATACAGCTGAAGTGACTGTGATGAACTGTCTTCATCCAATACTGTGTCTGTTAAAGAAAATAACATGAGTGTCCTGGCAAATACATTACGAGGATCCTCGTCTAAACATATACATCTACCTAATAACTTCTTTGCCCTGGAATACAGAAAAGATATGTTATTTCATTCACATGTATGTCTGTGCAAAAAACATAAATCATTCTGGTTAGATAAAAAGCCAAAATCATAGAAAATGACTTCTGGTTTTTTTTGATAGACGCCACAATTGTCATACACACAAATCATTCATCAATGATATATTTGGGTTATACAAAACTAGTGAATATGCATACATTATATCTGTATCTTAAAATTGATTTCTTTGTTTTTGTAAGTTCTTTTACAGTATAAAACCAATTCTATGGTGAGGTGTGTTTGACTCCTATGTTAATTGACAAGGATTTCCAGTTTTCTATGGTTCCTCCACCAATAAATACTTCTTGCCATTCTACACAAAAAATGATGCAAAGCCAAAACAAACAAACAATATAAAACAGTAGCAGTGTGTTGTATTATATTCTATTATTATATTTCTTGAGGAATGTCCTTTGATAATTAGAATACTTTAATTTGGGATAGAATTCATCTACCTTCTGATAGTCACTACTAGTGTCCTCAATCGTAGTGGCCTGATATGTCAATCAACATTCTATTCACACCAGTAGGAGGAGTCAATATATGGGTGGGACGAGATAATCATTATTCATATCTGAATCTTCAAAGCGTTTTATGATAGGCAATCTGCACATTACTTTCAAACAATTATTGGCAGTTAGCATAATAATAACAATAATGTTGTGTTTAGCTTTGACTATGACTTCCCTTCGGATCATGCACTATGTCTTCAACCTTGGCTACTATTTTCGCATAGTCAATGCTAAACACAACATTATTATATAAATATGACCTGCTTCAAACACTTTAGGTCTACATCCGTGTTAAAATATGGATATTTTGATTGAAACATCACAGATGTCAGACGGCCTGTTTTCAAACATCATAGTAGAGTTTCCCACAGGATTTAACGACGTCATAGTATAAAATTTGAACTATTGTTCTCAATAACAAGTTTCTACACAACTGTCTGACTCACTGTATGTGTCTAAGTAACATTTCATAATGACTACCAGACATGTCTGACATTTGCACTTCTTCAAAAAATTACAAGATTCCATGCTTAACGAATTTTATAACAGGGAATTATGACTTTACAATAGGAAAACTGGCGATCCATATCAATTTGGATTTGAATTGAACACACCTAGTCACGATTAAAGATTCAAATTCAAAACCTTAGTGTTTACAGATTAGTTATTATTGGTACTAAATGACTGGTATATAACTATGACACTGGATTATTTCAGACATTACCTTTTCAACATGACAGTTTCTAGAGAATTTCCTGACATCTTAAACATTGAACCAATCGTGTTTTGTTTAGTTTTCTTGAGAAGAAGATCTATAATGTCAATTTTATTCTGACTGGTTGTGTTAATATGGTACGTTTTTCCTAAAGTCTTAATATCTCCACCAGATAACAGCTTTAGAGTCACACTCAGATCAGTCAAATCATCATCTATAAACAGTACAAGCTTTATCTGTAGTAGTTTTAATATTATTTTAAACCAGAAGGAAGAATGTCAATTGTTGAGATATTGACTTTAAACTAAAAGCTTTATATATATCTACACATAAACACATGACATTAAATTCAATTATGTTGGATGGAATGGCTCATTACTAAATACATACCATGCCCACAGGGATTATGTCTTATGATACCACAAATATTTTAATATTCATATTCTTGGTTTATTCCCTTGAAGTTTTGTTCAGACTAGGATGAAACTAACAGATCTGTGACAGACAGACAAACAGGTGGAGGTATGTTTAAGACAAAAAAAATTTTGAAAAAAGTAGATATAAGTAAAGTCAAGAAATACCAAAGGGATATTCGTGGGAGAGAAAAACTGAAACAACTGACAAACTCCGGAGAACAACGAAGACAAGACCAAAACAATACATGCACTACAATCAAAAAGTTACACCAAAATGATAAAAAAAACCTTAATGACCCCTAGAAAAAAGGGAGGGGCCAGATTTCCAAAGTCAAATTCAACCTGTTTTTCTTATGGGGGGCCATATTTGTAAAATATAATAAGTAAAGTCAAGAAATACCAAAGGGATATTTGAAGGAGGGAAAAATCGAAACAACTGACAAACTCCAGAGAACAACGAAGACAAGACCAAAACAATACATGCATTACAATTGAAAACTAAAAACATATGAACAACATGGACCCCACCAAAAAACTGGGGGTAGACTCAGGTGCTCCGGAAGAGTAAGCAGTCTCTGCTTCCTGCAGGACACCTGCCATGCTGCCCATGTCAAATCGGGTATGAGGAAGGGATAACATCAATGGAACAGGCCCGTTTTCATTTGGGAAACAGTTTTTTCATACCTGTCAACCAAGTCATGATGACGTCCATAAAACTTTAATAAGGATTACTCCAACTTAGGAGCAACATACCCCTGTCTGAGCAACTTTTCTGTCAGGAAGTCAACGTATATGTCAAAAGCTCTGGAATAACGTATGAGTTGTGAAATATATACTCCATACGCTTCTCAAAAATGGGAAATTGACGATTGGAAAGTCAAAGTCATCCCGTTTGTCATATAGTTTTGTATTCAACCTTCCTCTGGTGTCAATTTCGAGGTGAAGATCAAGATACGATGCAGACTTGGCAGTGTCTGTGGTATCCTTAATTTCAAGCTCACTGGGATAGATGAGATGTAAGAAATTCCCAACACGTCAATTGTTAAGTGATAAAACATTATCTATGTAGCGGAAGCTGAAATTAAAGGTACGGGCTAACTTCTTCTATTTTTCATTAAGCCCGTCAAGGAAGTCTGCCTCACATGAGTAAAGAAACAAGTCCGCCAGGAGTGGCGCACAATTAGTACCCATAGAAATGCCAATTGTCTGTTGGAAAACACGTCCCACAAATATGTTGTCGATCAAAAATTCAATCATCAGGACAATTTCGTCCTCTGTATATTTTTTGTTAGATTTAGAGTGGTTTTTAACAATGATTTATCTCTACCAATGACAAGGTGTGTGTATCTGCTGTTCCCATTTTTATTTTGAATGCATCGATGGATTAGATCTTTTAACTTCTCCTTCAGTGTGAATGAGTAATAGTGTTATAGAGGGTAGAGAAATCAAATGTTTTTATGCTGTTACAGACTATAAAGTACCATAAAAAGTTTCCATATGAAATGAGATATACTGTGATAAAAGCAGCATATCATTTAAAGTTTTGTTTGCTATACCTGTAATTAACATTTTTTTCTGTACAAGTTCATCAACCACTGGTAATAAATCTTCTGAAATACCAGGATAGTTCATTTTGGACATTGGTAGCCATACCCATTTTCTGCAGAATATTCTTAAGTAGAGTTTCTGTGCTGGCTCTACAAATATGAAAAACATATATTATTTTATTGTAATATTGCCAATTCTGACAATATAAAATCTTTAAAGCCCTTTTCTTAGCTAGTCATTTACCAACTATTGATCAAATCTAATTAAACGTATGATTAACCTCTCTCTTTGGAGTATTTTGTAATACAGCATGAATCAAAAATTAAGAAATGAATAAAACCATCATTTTCATAATAAATATCTTAATTATAAATTACCAGATATTTCATTAAATGTTGAGATGACTTTCATATCATCATTGTTATACAACTTTAAATTGTTCTCATCCTCGAACACTGTGTTTAATACTGTTCTAAAATTCTCTAAGTAATATGGTGTCCTAAATTCTAAACCCTTGTCATCCACTTGATCTACATCATCATTTTGTTGAGAATTGTCCTCTTTACCATGATTTTCTGCTGATATTTTTGGATATGTCCCTGATGTAGACTTTCTTTGGTGATCTAATAAATGAGATGTTTTCTGTTTATTTTCCTCACTGACCATATCATTCAAATTACATTCATTATTGTATTTCTTTAGGTCTGAACTTTGTTGAGCTGCATTTTCTATGTTGTCTTTCTCCAACAAAGAAGATGGTATGTCTTTGTTGATGGTTTCTGATAAACTGATTTGATCTGAACTGTTTTCCATTTTTGACATGCTATCCATTGCTGAATTTTCATAAGCCACATTATGCTGGTTACGTAACTGTGTAAACTCAATGTGAAACTCCTTATCATCAATTTTATTTTTCTTTTTGATGTCATTTTCTGGCAATATGTCTGATTTTCTTTTGCGTACATTTAAATATTGTTTTCCTTGTTCAGGGCTATCACAGTTTTCCTTTTGAGATGATTCCTGCCAATATTCTTCAATTTCTATCACATCTGACTGTATACAAGAAATTTCAGCTGTGGCAATTTTTGGAGATTCTCTTTCTTTAATTTTAGAACTTAAAGATTTCCTCAAACTCAGTTTACGTCTTATCTCTGTACTTTTTCCATCAGAGGAGTTTTTATTAAAATAGGATGATTCAGTTTCTACTTTAATTATTTTCACATCATCATCACTGCTTGTGGATTTTCTAGGACTGTTTTTGTTAGCTGTAGTACCTTTATTAATAAAAACAGTAATTTTTCTTATATAATAATTGTTCATCATTACATTTTTTGAATTTATCACAGAAATCCTTGATGACCAGTTAGAATACAAGATTAATCACAGTTTTTTTTTTACACAAAAACAGATCTCTCCTCTTTCATTCTGTTGTCATTCTTTATTTAACAGAAGTATGATCACTGATGCATATAGTAATGAGGCATATATAAATATATCAGAACATGTTAAAGAAACATTTGCTAAGATGTAAATGCCAGAAATAAAAAATCCTTTCTTCACAACTATACATGGTATGCAACAATTCTGTCAAATTTTGTTTCATGTCAATTTAAACTGTAGGAGGTTTTAAGTCTACAAACCTATACATATGTAAAAATGGCAATATCTATTTTTGTTTTCAATTCAAAACCCCAAAAATCAATCCAAACAGAAAAACATTCATGTCATGCACAACTACACAAGGTATGCAGCAATTCTGTCATGTTTCATTTCATTCAAAAGTTAATTGTAAGAGATTTGCAATCAAAAACTTCCTTATACACAAAGTCCATGTTTTCCAATGGGAAATTCCAAAAATTAAATCAGGAAAACCTTTATGTCTTGCAGGGTTCTCACTAAGAATTTTTCATCGACTCATCCCTTTTTAAGAATGGTGAGTCCCAGCTGAATTGAATGAGTCCCAGAACTCATCATCACTTTAACGTACATTCCTGCAGGATTATGATAATACCATGGTAGGTCTATTGTACTTTTGTTAAAGTTTAACTAAAGTCATGTGCTGCCTTAAAATACTAACTGATATAATTCCAAAAAAAAAAATCAACATATGCAGTGGTGCTCCAAACTTTGAAGAAAATTTCTGCTACAGATATGACCAAAAACTTTGCACTTTTTAACACAACTTATTTATTATAAATCATTATTTTATTTTTTATTATTTTTTTTATCTATAATCATTATTATTATTTTTTCTTAAACATACTCTGATTTTCTTCCCATTGACCTTGTTTTAACACTTTAACAATCAATATTAATAAAATTTCCATTTGTATATAGATACATGTAAGTCTAAGTCCACTAAATCTATTTTGAAATGACATCTACGGATCATTACTGGTCGCTAAAAACACTGTGACTTGCACAAATACACAAGGTAGACAACAATTTGTGTACATATATTTTATCTTCAAAATATGTAATTAGCTAGGGGTGTGGGTTTTTATAGATATAAATACGTTACCATCACAAATTTAGATAACAGGTACAAGTACAAGCGGCTTACATGAACCGGAAACCAGACAAAAGAAAACTGATAACCTCCAGCCTGACTGACCCCTGACGCACCTGCGTGCCAAATCTACATCTTTTTTCCGGTTTCCCTTGCGGCAGCTCGTGAATCACAGGAGAGAGATTTTTTTCCAACTTTTGGAAACTAGACAATTAACATAAGTATATAAAAAGTCAGGTAATATTTAACCATGGACAATAATGAGGATTTTGATTATGAAAGCCATGATAATGATTTAAATGGTGAGTTGTTAAGCCAGTTAACATACACCAGCTCTTTGGATGTTTTGTGGGGAAGGGAAGGACAGGCCATACCTTCCTCCAATTCTGCTTTCCCTGGGTCAGTAGAGTGTTTCGGAGAGGTTCCCAGACAGGAGTTTTCTCCTTTTGTCACCAGCCATGTGCCTTCCTCTTCTGTACCTGGGTCTTCTCAGGCTAGGTTCATCCGCCCACCTCCCAGAACCACGCATACATTAGGTAGGCCTGTGGAAACAACGCTTGTTTCTACTTGTTCAGGGGTCAGAAGTTCCACCTTTGCCAGGTCTAGGTGGCCTACACCTTTTGCCTACCCCAATCCTTCCACTATGCCTCCTTTCTGGCCTGGGATGTATTATCCTCCCTACAGTCAGCCTAGTCAACCTACTGCTCTAGATGTTTCTTTGTCAGAGTCCATTAAGAAACTCACAACCTCCTTAACTTCTTTTCAGGCTACAGTTAAGACAGAGTTTAAGAAGGTAGGTGACAGGCTTAAGCTTGTGGAGGACAGGTCTAGTGGAAATAGTGATGTAGGTGGTAATCTTCCTTCCAGTGCTTCTGGTATGGAGATTGAGGATGACTCTATTTCCATTGCTCCTAGGAGTCAGGAAGGAAATTTTTCTGAGGTTGATGAGGAGGTTAGTTCACCAGTACGTTCGAGGCCCTGTGCTTCGGGTTCTACTGGTGACCTTTCTGGTGATGAGGCAATTTCAGGAGAGGATGAAGGTCCTTCTCCTCCTTTGTCACACAGAGAATTGTTGAGGTCTAGAGTTTACGCTATTAGGCGTGAACTCTCTCAGATTCCTATGTCTTCTCCTCCTCGTCAGGTTTTGGCACCTTCAGATTTCATGTCTTGTTCTGGGCTAGTTAAGGATAAACCTAAAGGGTATAAATCCTTTCCAGAATCTGGTCACACGAAATCTTCCCTTGACTTTGTTAATGAGTCTATTGGAGAGTTTCATTCAAGCAAGGGTTCTGGGAATAAGTTTAATGGCTTTGGTCCTACTACTTTTCCTGTGTCTAAAGTAAAAGTTAAGGATTTTGCCATCCATGATTCCTCTCTGGGTAAAGGTTATCCTTCTTGCGACAGGGCTTATTCTTCCTTGTTGGGTACTAAACCTGTAGAAGGTCTTACCCTTAACCAGTCCCTTTGGTCTAAGTCGGAGGGTAATCTTCGACTAGCTTCTAGTATTCTTGGCACAGCAGAGCATTTTCTGGCTGCTGCTGGTTCCTTGCTGAAGGACAAGGGTGAAGGTTTTGATGAGCTCAAGACTTTTCTTCTTCAGGTTGATCAAAGTCTTGGTTCTACTCAACTGCTGTTGATGGGTACCTTGGCTAATTTCTCTATGTCTAAACGACAGGAGATTTTAGACAAGACCTCTTTGTCTGAACACCTTAAGGAGTCTCTATTATTCTCTCCTTTGGTGAAGGATAAACTGTTTGGTTTTCCTATCAGCAAGCTCCAGGAAGAGGTGAACAAAGGTCCTCAGAACGTTAAGGTTAACGTTCAGGTTTCGGGTAATCAGAGGAAAGTCACGTCTGTAACTACCTCCTCTCATTCTAGTTCTGTTAACAAGAGAGGTTCTAACACTGCTGGTCAAAAAAGGCGTTCTGGCACTTCTAAATCTACTCCTGCTTCTGGTAAAAAAGCCAAAGTGGAGAAAGGTGGTAAGTCTGGAAAATGATGGTCTTTCCCCTCTGTCAGTACAGATTCCCACAGAGGAGGAGTTCCCTGCACCTCTTCCTCATGTTTCAGTGGGAGGCAGATTAACCCATTTCCTAGACCAGTGGAAACTGGTCACTTCAGACAAATGGGTTCTCTCTGTACTGCAGAGGGGTCTGGAACTTCAGTTTCAAGAGTTCCCACCTTTATCGTCAGTTCCTCTCAGTCTTTCTTTGACAAGGGATCCTCACAGAAATCTTCTTCTGGAAGAGGAAATTCTTACTCTTCTTCAGAAGGGTGCTATAGAGGAAGTGAGTCTTCCTCTTTCTCCAGGATTTTATTCCTGTCTGTTTTTAGTTCCGAAAAAGAATGGGAAAATGAGGCCAGTGATAGACCTGTCTGTACTGAACAGACATTTGATTGTCCCTCATTTCAAGATGGAAACCAACAGGTCCATCAGGGGCTCCATTCAGCCAGGGATGTGGACTACTTCTTTGGACCTCTCAGATGCTTATTTCCATATTCCTATAGCTCCTTCTTTCCGGAAGTTTCTAAGGTTTGCCTGGAAAGAGAAGGTTTATGCTTTCAAAGCAATGCCTTTTGGCCTGTCTACTGCCCCTCTAGTTTTCACCAGAGTGTTTCAGGCAGTGGTCTCTCATCTTCACAGTCAGTCGATCCTAATTCATTCTTATCTGGACGACTCGCTTCTGAAGAACAGCTCAGCTTCTCTTCTGAAAGTTCATACTCGGCAAACCATCAGTTTGATTCTCAAGTTGGGTTTCCTTATTTCCTGGAAGAAGTCGGAGATTTCCCCCAGTCAGAATTTCATCTTTTTGGGGGAACATTACAGGACGGATTTGGGCCTAGTTTTTCCTCCAGAGGAGAAAGTTCTAGCTCTAAGTCTTCGGATCAACACTTTTCTTCAAGTGTCGTCTGTTCCAGCTCGTCAGTTTCTTCAACTGATGGGGTTCCTTATTTCTCTCATGGATGTGGTACCTCTGGGTCGACTTCATATCCGTCCCATTCAGTGGTATCTGAAGGAATTTTGGCACCCAGTTTCTCAACTCTGGGATGCCTCAATTACAGTTTTTCCGAGACTATTCCCTCATCTACTTTGGTGGTCTCAGAGGTGGAACCTGTTAAGAGGTCTACCTCTAGAACCCCCTATTCCTTCTCTGACTCGGTTTACGGATGCATCAATGACAGGTTGGGGGGGATATTTAGAGGGAAGGACGATCTCGGGTCAGTGGAACTCCTCCCATCTAGGTCTACATATCAATGTGTTAGAGATGACAGCAGTTCTTTTGTCCTTGAGACATTTTCAAGAATGCATTCAAGGTCAATCTCTACTGATAGCATCAGACAACACCACAGTGGTAGCTTATCTCCAGAATCAAGGGGGAACTCACTCTTTTTCCCTTTATCTTCTGGCAAAGGAGATTCTTCTCCTCTGCAACAGTCTTCAGACAGTAGTCTCAGTAAGACATGTTCCAGGGGATCAGAACATTTTGGCGGATGCTCTCTCGCGCAACTGTGTCCCAGTGAACACAGAATGGGAATTGCATCCCTCAGTTTTTCAGGCGATAGTGTCGAGATGGGATCGCCCTCTGATAGACTTGTTCGCAACCAGTCTGAACTGCAAACTGGAGACTTTTGTTTCCCCTGTTCCAGATCAGAAGGCATGAGCGGTAGATGCACTGAGCATATCTTGGAAAGGGATGTTCAATTACATCTTCCCCCCTTTTCGTCTCCTCACTCAAATTCTGTTCAAGATTCGTCAAGATGCTTGCAAGACCATTCTTATAGCTCCTGCTTGGCCAAGACAGTCTTGGTTTCCAGAGCTTCTTCTACTGTCTTGCGCAAGACCTCTTCTTCTTCCTTTAAGAAAAGATCTTCTCTCTCAATTCAAAGGAAGGAAAGTGCATCAGAATCTCGAAAAGCTTCATCTTCACGCTTGGTTACTGTCAGGAGATCCATTAGTCAGAAAGGATTTTCTGAAAGAGCAACCAATCGCATGTGCAGATCAGTTAGACAGTCAACTGGACTTGTCTATGACTCCAAATGGTCAATCTTCTCTTCTTGGTGTGTGTCAGAACAGATTGATCCTCTCAGAATCTCTGTTCAGCAGTTAGCAGATTTCTTCGTGTTCCTTTTTGAAGAGAAAAATTATTCTCCTTCCACTATAAAGGGATATAGATCTGCCATTGCTCGGACTATACACCTTTCTGGAGGTCCTGATTTCGGTCAAGATGAGTTTTTATCTATGTTGATTAAAAACTTTTCTATTGGACGTCCAAGACAAAGGCGCCTTGTTCCTTCTTGGGATTTGGGTTTAGTTCTCAAGTCGTTACAGTTGTCTCCTTACGTTCCTTTGGACAGCATTTCTTTGAAGTTTTTGTCATATAAATGCTGTTTTTTATTGGCTTTGGCTACGGGTCGGAGAAGAAGTGAACTCCATGCTCTCTCTATTTCCGACTCTTGTCTTCGCTTTTCAGCCGACAAGTCCTCAGTTACTCTTTTAACTGATCCAGCTTTTTTAGCTAAAAATCAGTTGAGCGATAAGGGTTCTGGCTTGATCGTAGTGCCTGCTCTGCCTTCTCAGTTTTCCAGAAGTCTTTGTCCCGTTCATATACTGGAGGTTTATTTGAAACGCTCTTCTACTATTAGGGACAAAGATTCCCTTAGACTGTTTGTGCCTATCAAAAAAGGACAAAAAGACATCTCAGCTAAATCTGTTTCTAGTTGGGTGTGTAATACTGTCCTTCAGGCTTACAAATCTGAAGGTATTCCCTTATGGAAAGATCAGGTTAAAGCTCATGAAGTTAGGGCTGTTGCCTCTTCCTGGAGTATTTTCAATTCTGCCTCTTTATCAGAGATCTTGTCAGCAGGTTTCTGGAGGTCTGAAAATACTTTTTTCTATCATTACCTTCGGTCTATGCAACAGCATTCTGATAACCTCTATGCCTTGGGGCCTCTAGTTTCGGCACAAAAAGTTGTTTTCCCTCCTGTGGATTCCCAGTAGTCTGTAGGGGGATTCAGCGCTTCGTCACATTCTGTTATCTAAATTTGTGATGGTAACGTATTTATTTCTATAAAAATGTAAATTTTAGAATTAAATTTTAGTTTTGTTAAATAAATACTTACCATCACAAATGTGAGGTCCCTCCCACCTCCCCTTCATCCCCCCTTTTTTGGTCTGCTTGTTTGGATTAAAAAAGATGTAGATTTGGCGTGGAGGTGCGTCAGGGGTCAGTCAGGCTGGAGGTTATCAGTTTTCTTTTGTCTGGTTTCCGGTTCATGTAAGCCGCTTGTACTTGTACCTGTTATCTAAATTTGTGATGGTAAGTATTTATTTAACAAAACTAAAATTTAATTCTAAAATTTACATTTTTAATTCACTAGTTTGGTGTATAACTCACCTGTTAATTTGTTTGATTTTTACTCACAATTTTACATTTCATTGGTTTCACAAATCTTTTGTTCTCTTACTGAAATCAATGTGAGTTCATTGTGAAATGATATTTTGATACATTCATATATGTACATTAATTTTAGTTTGAAATTTAAGGAGAAAAAAAACATCCTCCACTGCAATATTTAGTAAAAAAAATCATGAATAATATAAATAAATTAATTTATTTAATGTCACTTATTTTTGTTATTTTTTATAATATTATAAATGGCAGACTTTATATGCCAAAATAATGATTATATTAATATGCTTCTGTAATTTGTATCAATTTTTTGTATTATATGTTTGTATATATAAAAGTTCCAATACATATCATATTTACTTTATTGTTATTACTACACATTGAATTGCTAATTCTGTCAAGATTATTTTAATTCTAATGTAACTGTCAGTGATTTTGATATCAAAAACTTTTGTGACAGACAGGGAAAAGGAAAAGGAAAAATACTTACTAAATTTACAATATCTGACTTCATGATAATATGTTAAGTGCCTGTACACATAGTGACATATTAATGACCAATATGAGGATTGTGATTGAAATTATTAGAAAAGATTACGTGAGCTTCTGACTACACTGAAAGTATCAATCTAAGGTGGCCACGCTTACACAAATACAAAAGTCCAAAAATAAAAGCAGAGATAAAATTTCTTGCAAACAATGCATACAGATACTTCTACATTAACTTCATCATGCCTGTAATCAAAATTTTTGAAAGCAAAAATAATTCATGAAAAATATTGTGAGGAATAAAATCATACAAGCCTTAACTGGGAAACCAAAATCAAGATAAGATAAACTTCAAGAAAGGTAACTAAAAATCATGTCATTGGCAAAGCCATGGGTACACAGAATGGTTCATATATGGGAATTGCAAAATACCATATTTTCCTGCCTATAGGTCGAGACTTTTTTACTTTAAAATGACAATTTTACCACTATAAGTCTATGAAGAAAGTATCAATTAGACCTATAGTTCATATAGACTTATAGTCCAGAGAATACACTACAGTCAGTTTCATTCTTCCTTAACTAACATACAACTTTTAGATTTGCTAATCAACAATAAATGCCTTACAAGTTGGAATCCAAAAATGCTATTTACTATAGATTTGTTCACTCTTTCAGTACTGGCAAGCATGCTGCAATTCGATCACTAAGAGTTAAAAATTTAATGATGCCAAAAATAATCAAGAATTAAATTTATGCCAATGAAACATACTGATTATTGCTGGAAACCCTAACATGATTATGCTATGTTTAGCTCCTGATATTGCTTACATCAAACATATTAGATTCTTACTTTGTTTCTTTGCTGTAGCAATCTGTCTTTTAAACATTGAAGTAATAGTTTGTGTTCCTGATCCTTTCTCCTTAGAATTTGCAGCTTTCTTAACATTTACTTTCATCATGAAAATCAGCTGAAAAATGAAGTTGAAGCATCAAGTATAATATGAAAGACAATATCGGAAACACTTTTTCATACAAGTGAACAAGCCTGAATGAACTGACAATGCAGAGCTCTTGAAGGGGTATCATATAATTGACTTATTGATATTTCTATAAACTTGATATGGTTTTGTTTTCCCCTTTCAGACCTCACTCTGAGTTCAGTATCGTAGCTGCATTATCTTTTATTTTTGTTCACCTTCATTGCAGAAGTACCAGGATAACTTCTATGAAGCAGCTACCGATATTAAACTCTGCCCTGATATCATGTTAATGTGGTCCTTATCCTACTTTGAAATTATGCCCCTCTACCCTTAAAATTTATCTTATCTGAAAGTCTGAACATGGGGACCACCAAATATAATTTTGAACTGTTGAAAGTCACCACAGTTTAGTCAAAGTTGGTGAAGTAGCTTCATATAGTGACACTACTTAAATGAATGTTACAGACTTGGAGCCACGGGCATTTGTTTTATACAGAGCACAGTAGTGTATGGGGCTGTTTTTTGAATAAAACAAATGTCTGTGCTTTCTTCTTCTTTTCTGTAAATTCCTCCTGCTAACGAGGAGCACATCCTATAGGATTAAAATAGTAATATTATTAGAGTGTTTATACATGGGCACAGTAGTCAATCACAGATACGGCTTATATTATACAGGCACAATAAAATCCACTTTAAAAGAATTTCCCTTAAAATTATCATTAGCTATTGAGACTGGTAGATACTCCAAACCCAAAACTCCACCAAATGAAAGATTTTGTAAATTCTGCATAGATCGAGTGGAGGATGAATTCCATTTCTTGTTTAATTGTCCTCATTATAATTCTCTACAAATTAAATATGAAATATTACAGATGAATCATTACCAGAATTCTTGAATCCAAATTCTTTAAAAAAATTACGAAACCTATCTTTATTCATAAAGGAAGCGTTAGAAAACTGGGACCGTCCGTCAATATTCATTGTTGAGATATGTGAACTATGGCTACTCATTGTTTGATATACTATTATAAACATTGAGATTACTTATATGTTTAATTTTTATACATGTAATGTTTATATATTGTGTTTGGATCAAGCCTCTTATGTGCTCTTTCCAATAAAAATATTTGATTTGATTAAAAAAGGTATAAACACCACTAAAAGTAAAAGTTTTCATCCATACATGTATATATAGTTTAAAAGATAGGTTTTTTTTTGGTTTTTTTTAAAGGTAAAAATTTCAGATTGATGTATACAACTTTTTATTTCAATATTTATTTCAACATTTGGTAAAATACTCAGTAACCCAAACTGGTGACCCAAAAAAACTTTTTTGTATAACAGCCACTGTCACACAGTGGTCATTATTTTTTCCCCTAATCGTATCTTTGCACTCAAATCATTTCCGAATTCTTACCTTTTATTTAATGCTAACATTTAATATTTTTCTAACAATTTGTTTGCTTTGACAAATTGTCTCCCCTTAGATGCAATAATAAACGAAAATATTCCGTTAACGTTTATTCCGGAGCAACCGTTTAATTTTTATGGGGGCGGCGGGGAGGGCTTCATTCCAGACGCATTCAGTTTAAGAGTTAATATCAATAAATGAATGGACTTTCATTTTGAGACAGTGCCTAAAATATTAGCTAGTCCAGGAACTATTATATAGTCCCTGGCAAGTCTGTTTGATGTGCTAGTCAGTGTGATATCACAGGTACTCGTGGACAGACCCCATATGGTGGGTACTACTAAAAGAAGCCTGCCAAGGTAAATGAAGCCTGCAAAAGCCTGCAGGTTAATGGCTATAGGTACGTGGAATATTTTTACATATTATGGTAGATGAAAGTATATTATTTGATAATATCGAAAAAAAATTGATTTTGATAAGTTTTTCGACTCTTAATCGATGATTTTCTATTGTCGTATTTGAAGCCTGCAAGAATGCGACGCCATCTTGTTTTACCTGAGATTCGAGTTGACATGTGTAGTTAATTAGCCAGTGTATATTGTAGAATAAACAATTTTATTAAGTTTAATGTTAATTGAATGTAATAAAAATGTAGAACTCTCAGCCATATTCATAAATGAATATGTTACCAGACCCAACGACGAGGACGTGGTTCTACTTCTGGGTCCATTTTTTTTTTTTTTTTTTTTTTTTTTTTTTTTTTTGTAAATTATTTATTTACTTTTACTTTTCTCATACTGAAAAACTATATACAAAATAACAATATTGAAAAAAAAATCTTTTTCAGGTAAAACTTTTTTCTTAAATTTATTCATTTACTGTTACTATTTTCATAATGAAAAACTATATAAAATAACGATATTGAAAAAAAAATCTTTTTCAGCTAAAACTTTTTTTCTTAAATTTATTTATTTGACATTGTTATTTTGTATATAGTTTTTCATTATTAATAAAGTAAAAGTAAATAAATAAATTTAAGAAAAAAAGTTTTAGCTGAAAAAGATTTTTTTTCAATATCGTTATTTTATATAGTTTTTCATTATGAAAACAGTAAAAGTAAATGAATAAATTTAAGAAAAAAGTTTTACCTGAAAAAGATTTTTTTTTCAATATTGTTATTTTGTATATAGTTTTTCAGTATGAGAAAAGTAAAAGTAAATAAATAATTTACGAAAAAAAAAAAAAAAAAAAAAAAAAAAAAAAAAAAAAAATGGACCCAGAAGTAGAACCACGTCCTCGTCGTTGGGTCTGGTAACATATTCATTTATGAATATGGCTGAGAGTTCTACATTTTTATTACATTCAATTAACATTAAACTTAATAAAATTGTTTATTCTACAATATACACTGGCTAATTAACTACACATGTCAACTCGAATCTCAGGTAAAACAAGATGGCGTCGCATTCTTGCAGGCTTCAAATACGACAATAGAAAATCATCGATTAAGAGTCGAAAAACTTATCAAAATCAATTTTTTTTTCGATATTATCAAATAATATACTTTCATCTACCATAATATGTAAAAATATTCCACGTACCTATAGCCATTAACCTGCAGGCTTTTGCAGGCTTCTGCAGGCTTCATTTACCTTGGCAGGCTTCTTTTAGTAGGACCGCATATGGTACCCCTATGATACCGGTACCCCTATGAAAAAAAATTGCGATTTTTTTTTTAGTAATTTTCTCTTGGAATTCACATGGATATTACTATCAAGCCGTATTTTCTATCCACAGAAGGTTACTTATATGTAAAAAGCGCTTTATAAATACATATTTATAAGTAGCCCTCGATGTGCATAATGGAAAATGGTGAACTTCAGTACTCTCCCGTAGACCAAACGCAAAGCTTCTCAAAATATTTCGAAGACTTGGCACTCCCCAAAGACAAAGGTTACGACCCTGAATTTCTGGACCTATGTAATGTCCGGCACAAAATCATCGAACAACTGTGCGAACAGGAAAATCTTACAACCGAATTCAGCACTCAAAATATCTGCAATGCCATTAAACAGCTTCATTCTGGCAAGGCAACAGATGAATTAGGTCTCGCTGCTGAACATTTTAAAAATTCCCCAGCAATAGTTACACAATTTCTTACAGACTGTTTCAATACTATCATGAAAGACAAACTTATTCCACATATATTTAAATCTGGCATTGTAATACCTGTGTTAAAAAAAGGGAAAAATCCAATGATGATGGACAACTACAGGGGAATTGCCATCACACCTGTTGTGTCAAAGCTCTTTGAATGTACCATACTGCCATCTCTGACTCAAAACTTTAAACAATCAACTCTTCAATTTGGTTTTACAAAGGGCATGTCTATGCTTATGGCTGGGCTGATTATATCTGAGGCTAGAGCAGAAGTTAAACATCGCACAATTGAACCTCTGTACCTAATTACTGTTGACAGTCAGAAAGCATTTGATGTAGTGGATCATATTATAATGTTGGATGAGCTACATAAACACACACAAAACCATTCAATGTGGACAATAGTAAAAAACTTATACAGTGGTCTAGTCTCAAAGGTCAAATGGAAAGGAAACATTGGCAATAGTTTCGAAATTCATCAAGGCGTACGCCAGGGTGGAATCCTCTCTCCATTTCTCTACAAAGTATATGTCAACAATCTCCTTGAAGATCTTAAATCACATAGCTTAGGATTTAAAATAGGAACTACATATGTGGGCTGCCCAACATGTGCAGACGATGTAGCCTTCATTAGCAACTGTGAACAGGAACTGCAATGTATGCTCTCTGTATCTAATCACCATGCCAACCAATCTAGAGTAACCATCAATCCTTCAAAAACAAAGGCAGTCATTTTAAATAAACCTAAAAGCATTAACAGGTCTGATCTACAATGGACCTTAGGCAAAAACTATATATATCCATCAGAAGATACCACACATCTCGGTCTAATAAGAGCAGAAATAAAGGAAAATGAAGTAAACATCGAATCACGTATCAGCATTGCAAGAAGAACGTTGTATTCCCTGATGAACACTGGTCTGCATGGCACAAATGGTCTCAATCCGCAAACATCTTATAAAATTTATCAGAGCTACGTCATTCCACGGCTTTTGTATGGCATGGAAATTCTACCACTTAACCAGAAGCAAATGGACATCTTCTCAAGCTTTCATAAGAAAAATTTAAGAAATTTCCAGTCAATGCCCGCAAGAACAGCTACTGGAGCTGTATATCTCATCTTAGGCGCTCTTACAATTGAGGCTGAAATCCATAAAAGGCAACTTTCCTTTCTTTATAACATTGTCTCATGCGACAACTCAACAATTCTGGATCTGGTAGACAGACAACTAATTATGAATATGGATAATCAACAAAGCTTCTTCTGTAAGGTTGCAGGTACGTTAGCTATGTATGATTTGCCAAGCATTGAGTCATTAAAGCAACAGCCTCCATCCAAACTTAAATGGAAAGCGTCGGTAAAAATGGCTCTTCAAAAATATTGGACAAAATTTTTCCTGGAAGAAATAGAATCTAAAACTACTTTGATACACCTGGATAGAACTCTCTTAAAAATTGGATCAGTACACCCTGTTTGGACCAGCTTATCATCTACAATCTCAGATGTTAAGAAAGGAGCAGTAAAAATTCGTCTTTTAACTGGAACATACCTTTTCGAATCAAATAAACATAAATCTAGTGGTGGAAAAGAGTCTTCCTTATGCAGATTATGTGGAACATCAAATGAGGACATAACACACTTTTTACTTCTCTGTCCGGCATTACATCAGCAGAGAAAAGCATTATTCTCTAATCTAAAGGCCTTAGTGATCTCTATTATTGGCACGTCAGGTTGGACTGTAAGATTTAAAAATCTAGTAGATATCGTTAAATTGATTATTGACAGTACGTTCATGTTGCCTGATATTAACAGTCGTACCGATTTAGACAAAATTCAGAAAATGTCTACCGATATGTGCTATAGATTGCATACCGAGAGAACTTGTATTCTGCAGAATTTGTGAATCCGTCCAATGAACTGTATATAAAGTTAAAACCATATATAATGAACATTTGTGATATGAGCTGTTTGTACATATATGATAAGGTAGAGGCAGGGGTGTCCCCTTTATTTTTACTGTATAAAGCTTAAGTGATCTCGTCCTGTTCTTATTTGTTTTTTTTTTTTTTTTTTTTTTTTTTTTTTTTTTTTTTTAATTTTTATTTCCTTTTATATTTTAATCCGTGTACTTTGGATTTTAGTGTATATAATTGATTTACTAGAAACTTTTATGCGTGCAACAAATTTTTATAACTCCTCATCTGGAAATAATTCCAATGAGAAGGTGTTCCATAATTGGAATTAAATACGTACAGAAGAAGAAGAAGAAGTAGCCCGCTGTGGATAGAAAATACGGCTTGATAGTAATATCCATATGAATTCCAAGAGAAAAATATCTAAAAAATCGCAAAAAAAAATTCATATGGGGACCTGTCCACGAGTACCTGTGTCTGATACAGCCCATTCTAAATTTGAACTGTTTAACTTTGAAACAAAATGATGAATTCACCTAAGATTTTTTACCTATCAGTCGATAAATATTAACTAATGTACAGTGTATATATACACCACTTTTAGCACCATAAAATTTTTATTCAAATAATACCCTAAATATTATCCCCTTCTATTTTATTATTTCTTTTTTAATTTATATAAATTTTTAGTACACAACTTTTTTTTTACCTTTTATCCTTTATAGTTCAGTGTAAATATGTATGCGCACATTATTTTTAATATGTCATTTGACAGTGACCCTTCACATAGGGTGGATCTTCCTGGAGAAGAAGTAGCTGCTAGGATGAAATTTTTTTTTTCGCCGAAATTTTGGTCCTGGCTTTTTTTCAAAATTTTTAATTTTCTCATTGACACAGGTCCAACATTGTTTTCACACATAAAGTGATCCTAGCTTTCAAGTTTATATTGCCAAAATCCTGGTTCTGCCTTTTTATTTCAAATTTCATCCTAACACCCCATAAAAATCAAATGGTTGCACCCCTGCTATTTTAATACTTTTCAGATGAATTTTAATTTGAATAGATCTATTTATATATTTTTCATTCGTGAAAATTACACCTTAACTGAGCACGGAATGATTATTGTATTAACTTGATAAATTTACAAAAATTGCCAACAATGTCCATCCTGTAACGGATTTTTAAATTAAAAATGAAATAACATTAAGTGAAAATTTGCAGGCAAAATACTTTAATTGCTATTAAAAGTATTTCAGGTAATTTTTATTGTAAAAAAATTAAGAAAAAAACATTATGATATTTTAAATAACAAATTTTTTGATACTGCTGGTGGTCAGCAAAATTTACTGTGCATTGCATATCTAATATGGTTATTCTGTAGAAGAAAAACATTATAATGATAAATTTATCAATGAAATACTCATTGGAATTTTTTTCCCATATATTCTTAAAAATGAATATGAAACCACTTATATTAAATTCTAAGAAAATGGATCCTTTACGCAAAGGGCAATAACAACCATATCCTCTTTTAAACATAACAAAATTACAATCAAATTTCAATGAACAAAAATGAAAATTGGTACGTCATAAAACCTAACTGTCTATATTGTATCTTACTAAATATTTTAACAAATTTTAGCATTTTTTTCAACTGATAAAATGTTACATTACCTGTTTGATGTTTGGCCTTGATTTCTCACAGAATGTCCTCGCTGTAACAATTTATGTCCTATCCTGTTACAATAAACATTACAGGAAGGACTGTTACATGAAGGACATATTTATAACATTTTTGCATATAAAATGATAATTTTCTCTTAAGGGTGCAGACCAACAAGAAAAAAAAAGATATAATCATGCACATCTTGGCAAAAGGTGTTACAGAAAAGACAGGAATACCGAATATGTATACTTCTGACCGACTAATCTTTTATCTGGAGTGTATCTTTTAGTGATAACTATCGGCTCTATAGAAGGAATGAATTTCAACTTGAGGAATACAAAAAGTCCTAGCATCAATAACAAAATGGATCATATATTACTTTACCCTAAATATAGGTGCAATGCAATATGATGAAATACATTTCAACAGCTTTTAACATTTTTTTACTTTTTATATAGATCTTTTGGACATGCTCAATAATTTCCCTAAATACATTTGTTTTACAGAGATTTTATCTATTCAATGAAAAATGGGGCAATGCATTTTGGCAATTTCAGCCTTTTTTGACATTTTAAATGTTTTTATTGTCAGATTAATCAACTTCCTTTATTCGTTTTTTATTATAAATTAGAATTGTGTGTTCATAATCTTATCATCAAAACACGTTTGAATTATGTTTAATCTCTCTGTTGTCTGAGGTCGTTGTTATTAGTTAAAACTTTGAGGTGCCGTTTCAAAAACATTATACAGCAGATTGGATAAAAGTGTCCCTCAGAAATTTCAGACATTACAAACTTCAATTTTGGTGATAAAGTTCTTATTCTGTGTGTTGTTCAATGAGTTTTCTTTAAGATTCTGATGATTTACAGTATAGCCGTGATAACATTTCTTATACACTAGAGCCTAGAATTGAACTATTCTTAAGGCAATGTAGAAAAGTAATATATATATATATAACCTTTCAAATAAACAAATCAGTTTACAAACACTGCAAACACCAGAAATAATTTAAAGTATTAAACTACTGCAATACCTATAGAATTTGTACCAGTATTGTTATTTTTTTTTACAATACTGAAAATAAATCTTATTCCATTGTTGTCTACAATACTGGTGTGGTGTACCATTGCAGTCGCCAAATACAGGTGATTCTATTCCACAATAGACGAGTCTGTAATATACAAAATAGGGGAGTAGACCAGTTGGGACCAGACCAAGTGGGAGGTTATTAGCCCTTCAGTTTGGCTTTCCAAAAGATCTGCTTTTGTCGGTCTAATGGATTGCGTTTTTTTATTGCTCCTTAGGTATATTTGTCCTCTTTTCTATGAATATAATTGTTTCCATGGCGAAATACAAAACTCGATCTATAGATAGCAAGCGTAATAAACAGAGAAAGTAGTTAATCCATGGCCAGCACATAAAAACAATTTATCTGAGGGTAATATGAAACCCTATAATAAAACTTTGTTGTTTTCCTTGACGATATAGTACATGATCAAACAAACATCCAGATATAAATAACTATATCGTTTTAAATGTCAGACTCGCTATAAATTTAGTATAAAAGTAAAATAAAACAGGAGACAATGTTTTATAGTTTTGAGATACTTTGTTATGTTGTCAGATATTTTTATGCTATCTTTCTTTGTAGTTAAAAACACCAATAAAATTAACGTTCTTTGCTTGATATAACTCACGAAAAAAATGGGAAGCAAATTATTCCACAGACAAAGATAATCTTCACTGGATAACAAAATTTTGGTGTTCAGGTTTTTTTTAACCCCACCGTCCATCGTCGTAAATTTTAGTTTAAAAATCTTCTCCTTTGAAACCACTTAACTAATTGAAACCAAAGTTTGGTAGAATTGATCTTCCATGGTCCCCTTTCAAACTTATGTCCGAGGGGGCGAACTTCTAACTTATATAACCACTATTACAAAAAATAGAAAAAAAAATTTAGTGGGCCAAATGAAGCTAAATCATAGTCGTTACTAGGGGCCCCGTAAAGCCTTATCGCTCGCCTGGATTTTGGTTTGCTCACCTAAAGCAACAGAAAGGTCACTTGAAGATCTGCTTGTCTGCAACCACATAGCTAATTAGAACAAAACTGGAAGCAGTAGTCCATGGACTTCCTCTTTCAGAATGTATACGATGATCTAGACCACCAACAAAGATTGCCAGAAAGCAACTTAGTTTAATATAGGATCCTAGGGTAAAATTCACTGAAGTTTATTTTTATCTGAAATCACATACCCAGTTGAAACATAACTTAGCGGATGATTCTCTTTTAAAACTGTATGCCATGATCAATTTTAAGACCGCCAACCAAACCTAGTAATAGTTTAATTTAGGGTCGTTGTTTGAAACCACTTTCTTATAGCCTTTTGAAACAAGCCGTGCTGCAATGGTCCTTAGACGACCCTCTTTCAAAAATGTATCCGGTGATCCAGATCACCAACCTAGCTATATTAGGTTAACCTTGGATTCTCTGGGAAAATTTACATGCGGATACTGTTGTCTCAAACCACATATCGAGTGAGAATTTAACATTGGATTCTCTGGGAAAATTTACATGCGGATACTGTTGTCTCAAACCACATATCGAGTTAGAATTTAACTTTGTAGCAATGTCCTTTAGATGGTCCTCTTACAAAAGTGTATCGAATGATCCAAACCGCCATCCGAGATGGCCGTCAAAGCCGAACTTAGTTTAATATAAGAACTTTGGAAAAATCATAAACGGATCCTCTTATTTGAAATCGCAGAACCAATTAAATCTAAACTTGGCAGCAATGGTCCTTAGGTAGCCTTCTTTCGAAACTGTATCCGATGACCAAGACCAAAGTCAAAGCAGATCTTAGTTTAACATAGGACCCTATAGGAAAATTAAATCAAAGATGTTCTTGTCTGAAACGACTTGGCCATTTGGAAAGAAACTCGTTGGAATTGTCCTTGGATGACACTCTTTCCATCTGGCATTCTATAACTTGGACCCCCTACCAATTTGGTCACCAAAGCCGATCTAAGTAAAGTGAAAACTAACTTGCAGATATTCTTGTCTCAAACCACTTGCCAAATTAGAACCAAACATGGCAGCTATGACCCTTAGATGTCCTTTTAAAAATTGTATTCAATGATCCAGACCTTTAATCAAGCCGATCTGAGGGTTAACACAAAAAATTTATCGGATCTTTTTATCTGAAACCACTGTCTTAATTGCAATCAAACATTGCAGCCCATTTAACCTCTCTACTGTTCAGTGTCAGAATATCCTGACTCTTTGTTGTATTTATCGTTTGTTTTTTGTGCTCTTTAACTGTTTAATGTTATTTTTTGTCCAGAGTTCTGTCTGTTGTGTGGCGTTGATTGATTGATTGATATGTCATCGTTGACCTTTCCTGTTATTCATTTTGTTATTAATTAACTAATTTGATCTGATTCATTTATTTTATTATAAGAAATAATAATAGGTTCTAACAAACTTTTATCGTGTTCTATTACTTGAAAATCTTCCCAATACCGGTATATTTACTAATCATTAAAATTAATATATAAAACAACACATGCTTTCATGAAAAAATCACATGTCAATTACGTTTATAGAAAAATAAACAGATATAAAATATATGCACTGTAAAATAGATATAAAACAATAAAAATAAACAATAATGCCCTTTCTATTGTTTTGACCGAGAAAATGGTCTGAGACAGACCGGCATATAAAACAAAAGTAAAATATCTTTTTGGGGCCAGTTGTTCAACTCATTTAACCAAGGGTTAAATTTAACCACATGTTAATCTCAGTGATTTTATATAAATTAAACCCTTGGTTAAATTTAACCTTGGGTTAAATAAGTTGAACAACGGGGCCCAGATTGTCATGACGTTTCAAAAGAAACAACAAGGGAAAAGCTGTCAAAATGACAGCAAAGCGGGTTTTCTCAAATATTTTTTGTTGAAACATATGCATTTGTAAGGTGCAAATCTTGTCTATAACTGTTTAGGTAGTTTATTGTTCCCTTGTTTGTTTTTGGCTTTCCAAACACTCCAGTGTACTCGATAAGAGCTTTCAGAGAAACATGTGTTGTACATTACATTTATAATATACAGTTAAAATGGTCAATGTCGAACTCGACCTCCATTTTATCATCGGGAACAACATATTATAATTTGAAAAGCATTGCTTTATTGGTTCATCTGTTATTGCACGGAAACGACAAAAAATTGCGATTTTCCAATTAATCAAGGACCATAACTCCGGAGCAGTACAAGTGAAAATTGTTAATATCGAACTTGACCTCCATTTTATCATCGGCAATAACATATTATAATTTGACAAGCATTGCTTGATCAGTTCATCTGTTATTGCACGAAAACGACAAAAAGTACAATTTTCCAATTAATCAAGGACCGTAACTCCGGAGCGGTAAAAGTGAAAATGGTCAAAATCTAACTTGACCTCCTTTTTATCATCGGGAACAACATATTATAATTTGAAAAGCTTTGTTTGAAGGGTTCATCAGTTATTGCACGGAAACTGTTGGCAGCCGCCGGCCCTCCCGACCGCCCGCCGTACATGTACTTCACCAAATTAATAACCGGATTTTTCTTTTACAAATCCCCGTTAAAAAGCATAACTAGGTTAGTTCACGGTTGTAGATTAGTATTACTTTAACAGCAAGGTAAAAATATGTAATATCTTACATTGTTAACCTTTGTTAGAAGAGCAAATGTATATAACAACACTATATATATATATATATATATCTTATATCTTAATATAGAATTTTAAAAGACCATTTCAAGTGTACTTCTTTCAAAAATTCAATTAAAATTCGCATGATCTTTTTGACATACAATAAAATAAAAGATGTCTGATAAAATTTATCTTTATGCACTTATAAAAGCTACTATATAAAATTGCAGAAAGGTAACATAAATTACTTTACTAACATTAAGAATAGTAAACAAACGCAAGTAAAGGGTCTACTAATGCCCACATTTATATATCTTAAACTATTTCATTTTTCTATGACGGAATATGTCAAATTAATATTTCAAAGACACGATTCTTAATCCCTAATGCTGCTTCAAAGTTGGAACCATCCTTCTTAAAGTTTAATGGACGTCATCATGGCTTGGTTGACAGGTATGAAAAACCGTTTCCCAAATGAAAATGGACCTGTTGAATTGATGTTATCCATTCCTCATACCGGATTTGACATGGGCAGCATGGCGGGTGTCCTTCAGGAAGCAGAGACTGCTTACTCTTTCCGAGCACCTGAGTCTACCCCCGGTTTTTTGGTGGGGTCCATGTTGTTCATATGTTTTTATTTTCGAATTGCAGTGCATGTATTGTTTTGGTATTGTCTTCGTTGTTCTCCGTAGTTTGTCAGTTGTTTCGATTTTCCCCTCCTTCTATCCCTTTGGTATTTCTTGACTTTACTTTTATACAAAACCAACATGTTTGTTGTTTATAATTCTTATATGGTACATGTATTTAAAAAATAAAGTAAAGGTGCATATTTGCAATATACGAATAATTCATGTGACTATTTCTTACTGTGAAGATTGAAACTATATTAGGCTTCCTATAATGTATGTATAAAGTACTATTTAGGGAAAATAAAAAGACCAAGTAAATTTTTTATTTAAATGGCCGGTTTTATAAATTTTTGCTTTTAAAATACTTTTATAATGCTTGATACAACAAGGTTTTGTAAAGTACAAAATTAATCCTAATGACTAAAAATTTTATTTTTAGAATGCCTTTAGCGGAGTAATATCAGACGAACGTACAATACAAGAAGATGTGATATATAATAACATTACTTCAATAGTCCAATTAAGGAGTAATTACCGAAGAATTCTCTTACAGCTAAGTATGATTTTAAAAGATGAAGACCTGATATTAAACTGCTCCAGGGTACTGATGCCTGAATGAAAAAAAAATCCAATAAGCATCCTTATTCATTATATGTTTGATAGGTCAAATCTCATGAATAATCCTACTATCGCCCTAAACTTAGTACACATGTATTTTGATTAATTTATCACTGTATCAAACCAAAAAAAATCACATGAGTGATTTTCATAACACTACTGCCATTTCAATTACCAACTTAATTAAACGAATATCGGTCAATGATACAATCAGGTTTAAAAAATACAATGCATTACATTTTCAAGGCTGTTCATAAAATATATTTACATTCTTATAGAACATCACTTTTTTCCTGTCGTCTCATATGCCATAATACTTGAGTTAAAGTAGTTATTGTTCTCAGCTGATTTTTACCGTGTGTCTCACTCTGTCACTGTCATAGACAGATGTGATTGTTAACGTGTGTCTCACTCTATCACTGTCATAGATAGATGTGATTGTTACTGTGTGTCTCTCTCTATAACTGCCATAGATAGATATGATTGTTACTTTGTGTCTCTCTCTATCACTGTCATAGACAGATGTGATTGTTACTGTGTGTCTCTCTCTATCACTGTCATAGACAGATGTGATTGTTACCGTGTGTCTCACTCTATCACTGTCATAGATAAATGATTGTTACTGTGTGTCTCACTCTATCACTGTCATAGACAGATGTGTTTTTTCCATACATTCTGCGGTTTTGGTAGAATTTCTGGACAATAGTTATGAGCGTGTCATACGGGTTTGCAAAATGAACAAATGAGAAATTTATCTCATTACATGTATTCTAAAGCTATGAATGTCCAATAAATGACCACTGAGTACACCCAGGATGAGTCCACTTGCAGTAGTTTTACCCCAAAAGTACAAATTGTTGGTTTATGGTTGTTTCAGTATGTTTTTTTGTAATCTGAACGCACGATTGTATAAGTGCATTTCGTGTCATCAATTTAAATTAAAAATTCCAATCAAAATTCAATTCAGATGTACTGTTTCATCAACCAATCCAGATGGTTGAGAGGGTTTGCGTATTTTTTTCAGCGTTTGAAGCTAACTCCAAAATATTAACACCGATAACACAAAAATGTCAGCGTAAAAGTCTATATGTATGTGTTCAGTTTGGAGAGACTTAATATAATAATTAGAAATAGATGCACAAATCACATATGACAGCCTGTACTACAAAAAGGAAGATTCCTTTATACACTTTCACCACCGAGACTTTTAGCTTCCGCCACAAAATACTTCAAACTATCATTGTCATTTGGCTCAAGGCTTCTCCTCGGCAAGAATTCCTTGTTAATTTCCACCATCTGATCACTAAGCGTTTTTGAAACTGTATCGGAATTATTCTCTGGTGGAATGAAAGAAAAGTAAGTTTCCATCATATTCTTTATATCTGATTGACTTTCTGGAAGGCTATATGAGTCTACTAATGGCATGGAAGCTTCGTTTGGTTCCACACTATTTCTGTTACTGTCAGAGATACTCGATAAATGTACTGATTGTTCACGTATACTAATGTTTTCGTTATTAAGATTTATATCTCCTTCAACTGTTTCCGATGTACACCGTGAAACGTCTGAAATCATTATAAAGTATTTTTAGTAAAGTAGAAGTGAAATTTCCCCCTGAATTTGTTTCACAACTTGAGGCATTAAAATTCGTCTAGCGCCTTTTAAAATCTATCAGGACAGCCAGAAACCAAATAGGTAACTAAAATACACTACACTTTAAAAACACATTTTTGGGAGACAATTTTAACACAGATTCGCTTTTCAAGCCCTTTATGACCAATTTTCAAAGCAAAGAACACTTAGAACCAAATAACACTTAGAACCAAATGTGAGTACATGTAATAGTATAAATGTCCTTCATGTCACTATTCCAACAAATAATACCGCATGCTGATATTAGACAAAACCAACTCTATAAACGACTAATTACTAGAAATTGTTATCATTTTATTTCAAATTGACAGTTATGGGCACACAAATACAGTGGACCTACTCCTTTAAGGAAAATTGTGTTTAGATATATATACATGTATATATAAATTCTTTGGTTGACCAACATCACAACCAAGTCGGATTTGGAATCCAATTCACTATCTCAGAACATATAAAAAAATAAATAAGAGTTATTTTGAAATTTTACATTTCCAAAATAAGAAATATAACAAATGTATTACAACATATGAAGCTTTAATTTTCGTATAATTAATATACCTGATTAACCTATGGATAAAGAATCTCAAAATCGTACCGTACCTTTACATGTTCCATAACGCCTTCTAAATATGACACAGGCACAAAAAGTTGCACACACTAACGCCACGGAAACACAAATCCAGGCTACTATATCAGATTTCTGGTTCATCAATCCTTTTTCTAATGTTTTGGTATTGTTGTTGTAATATGCTTCTTGAATCACTGAAAAAAATCTGCATTCATACAAATACGGGACAACAAAAAAACCAAAAACTGTCCCATTTCAATGATAAATCCAAGTAGTACACGGGTACTACAAGTATATGTGTAATTCGCAGAGGAATCAAATAAAAAATGATAGTACATATGTATAGTAGTCCAAACTCTTATTTAACTAGTAGAAGAAATTTTATGACAGATGGAAACATTTACGAACGGGACGTTATTGTCACTTAAGTTTTCAATCCTGTCTTTTGGAAACACAATTTCTCAGCCATTTTTCAAATTTCTTTGATATGTACATTATATCTACATGGATCCAACTTAATATTGTAAATATTTGAATAATAAAGAGTAGGACCAATCATCATGTATCTCTCTTGGATTATTTGCCAAGGACACCCAGAATCAAAACGTTAAAGGACTCACTTATAGCAAGAAATTAAAGGTCATAACAAAAGTACAGTACTACAAGGTGCATTCAATAGGGGAAAGTCTACAAACACCGACAAAACCGAAAAGAAGCTCAACCGTATCAACCAGCAGAACAACTGGAAAACCACTGTCATAATCCTGACTTGGTACAGGCATTTTCCGGAGAAAATGGTGGGTTAAAACACTAGTTTTTACGACTCGCCTCCACGTTGAAAAGCTGTCTTATAGAAGTTAATTTATCAGATTTGTTTTACAAGTGTCTAACAAAGCTTGTAGAAAACCTTTTAGTAACTTATTTCTTAGTTATTATCGGCATATCGTAGGGACCACATACCAGGCTGTATCCAAAGACCACATACCAGGCTATATCGTAGGGACCACATACCAGGCTGTATCCAAACAGACTTTGAAAGCTGTTATCTGCTCTTTGATCGGGTTGTTGTCTCTTTGACACATCCCCGGTTTCCATTCTCTGTTCTATTAGGCGACTTTTTGAAAATGGCCAAAGAAAAGAAATAATTGCAAGTGAAAATGACCTAAAGTCTAAAGTGCATACCGTTACCAACAGAACACCTGGTGACAGCTGTTTGACATGGTACACAATGTCTGTTTTGGAGAAAACATAAGCACTTCGACGGAGAATAACTGTATATATCTACAGGTGTCACCTGAAATAGATCCAATAAGCATAATATAAGTTAAAAGAGGCCACTTCTCTGCGTAGTCGACTAATGACAAGAAATTTGAAATCGCCTGTGTAGCTACATGTACTTGCACTCATTCTGAAATGAAAATGATAAAAATATTCAACTCTTTGTTCAATGATTTTGCGATTTTTACCCTCGTTTCGTTGCGGTCCATATCGGGAATATATCTAATTCAGTGAAGATTTTCTTAATCCTTACTACACATTTATCTTGTAAGAACTTTCTCTGAATAAGCATGTATCAATTAAAAAAAAAGAACTGAAATCCTTTTCTAATCTACAAACATACATTAAGATATGCTCTAGTTTAACATAGACACGACCAAGCAAATATTCCCAAAATGATTTTTTTATTACTGAGGCCTCAGTCAATACTAGTAACTATAACTTGTTTAAAACTGTTGTATTTCTTTGTTGTTGACTATAAACAAAATGTGTTTTATATAGATAATTAAGATACTAACCCATACTTCGATAAATTTTGCTGAATGGGAAATGCTAAAGTTCTGAAAATAATACATCATGGTATAATTAGTTAACATTTCTATGGAAAGACTGATTTCGCTTTGCAGGAATCACAACATTTTGTATAAAAAAGTAAAAACCTGAGAATTTTTATTTTCAACTGGAAAAACTGCAAAAAGATTATGTGGCGATACTTCAAGTCGACTGAAACGAGTTCATCAGGTAACAACAATGCTATACGAATGTGAAATACCACAAGTGATATTTTATTTATACAACAGTTATTCATAACAATGGACAAATTTCATAAAACTTTTAACTAAACAACAAAATGGATAACAGGAAATGTCAACAATGACATAACCAATCAATACAAGCAACCCAACTGACAACCCCGAACAAAAAATAACATTAAAGAACACAAAACACGAACATAAATACAGCAAAGAGTAAGGTGTAAGGTTAGTAAAACTTGTTACAGACACTGAACAGCGGTGGGGTTAAACCGGTTTTATGGGTACACAAACTTATCAATTCTGACACTATAAAATTCAATGCAGTATGATTACCAACAAGGTGACCGCTTGATAGAACTGCAAACTGGACGGTACATAATTTAGATCTTATGGTCAGAATGTGCTCGTTTTCACTGTAAAACCAGCTAAGACTCTCATAAAGGATTCAATGCTATCTCGTCATAGAGTTCAATAGAAATCGGCAGTATTCGTGAGAGGCCAGTATGAATTTAAAGTCTTCAACTCATTGGGAGAAAGAGCAATTTTTACAGAATTTCACAAAATTTCATATTTGCAGCCCTTACTGCAAAAGGTTCTTAAGTAACTAACAAGTTTCTCTGGGTTATTCGCGGGACTTTTGCATTAATTCACGATATTACAATAAAAACTAGGATAGTAAAACCCGTTCAATGGTGCCACATGCACGTCTCCGCAAAGAAAGGGGAAGTTAGTAATTGGAAAATTAAAATCGTCCCTTTTATCATAAATTTTATCTCTCGATTTTCGAAATTTATAGCAAGATCTAACTAGTTTGTTATATCGATATGCCTGCTTAAGTACTTTTTGGTAATAACATTATTCCTTTCATCAATATCTGCAACATGACTGCATACACATGCCTATCGTACAACTTGTGATATATAAACATCATATGACAGAGCAAGAAAAATATCACGGCAAAGAAAAGGAAAATCAACTATAGGGAAAGAAAATTCATCTAATTTGTCATTGTTTGTCACTGTTGATTATGGAGATAATCTAATAGTAAGTACAACGAAAATAAGATCATTTAAATGTGAGATTTTTAGATCGACAAAGTATTTGCACAGTTTGCTGGACGTGGTTTTTCAATGATGGTCGATAATCTAATGGGAATAAATTGTGCTCCTCTCGATTTGTCTTTTCACTGAGACAGATTTTCTTAAGAAGCTTCTCAAAAATAAGGATGAATAACTTAATTTCATCTTCCACTATATATATATATATATATATATATATATATATATATATATATATATATATATATGTTGTTTTATCACAAAATAACACACTGTTTAGTGATTATTTAGATCTCATCTATCCCTATGAACTTGAAATGAATGGATACTACTGATGTTCGAAAGTCGGTCTCCTACCTTGACCTTTATCTTGAAATTCACGACAAAGAAAAATTGCAAACGAAAGTCTACGACAAAAGTGATGATTTCACTTTTCCAACTGTCAACCGAGTTTCTAAATTCAAGCAGCACCCGCGTATGGTAGTAAATTTCCCAACAACTAATTCGCTATTCCAGCCAATATTTAAGGCCTCAGCATCTGACGCATAATGAAACAGGGATATGTTGTTCTTTGGATGAAGTTAACACTTCAAAAATTCTACTATCGTCATCACAAACTTGTAACTCGTTATGGAATATCAATTTCCCAAACGAAATCTTATTTCCCCCATGTGTCGTAGTGATCAAATTTTACTGGAATTTACAACATGGCAGGTGTCTTATAATAGGCAAGGACTGCTTACTCAGCATCTCGACATAAAGTTTTATCGAAATCGGCAGACTGACTTTTAACTTAAGGTAAAAAGCTATCATATTCAACAAATGTTTAGGTTTTCAAAGAGAATAATGATCATTCTGTCAGATTAATTAGATTACATGTACTCTACGCATCTGTACCTGCTATCTTATTTATGTTTTTCATTATAATGCGTCTTTTAAATAAGTAGTAATGCAACTTTAATAAATAATGATTTTTTTTTGTTTGAATATAGAAATAATCTTACAAAAATTATATAACCGCTTGCGTAGAGGGCACTTTGGTCATGATAAACGACGGAATTTGACGAATCGATGAAAAAACTAGTTATATCCTGAAGATTGTCATCAAAGATGGTAACATCAAATAGAGTGAGGTTGAATTGACTTGGAGGTATTTCTGTTTTAATTTGTAAAGCATTTGTCTCCCCGAGGTAGATGCAATCTACATTCTGACGCCAGTTACCCGAAAATGAACCAATATGCCCTGTAAAAAAGAACTGTCCATTAATAACAAATATATTTACAGTCATTTGTATTCAGAACAGTTTTAAGACATAATTTTATTTCATTTTATTTTATTTATATTTTTTCTTACATATTAATGCAGATATAACACAATCAATATTGGGGCCGTCTTGGGATTGGAGTCAGAGGAGAGAGAATAATGAATTACTCTGACTTAAAGCTGAAGAGAAGCAGCAAAAGCTCTGGTCCTCTGCATAAACCTCTGTCATTTACATGTTTATATCATTCTGTTGATAAATAATTCTATAAAAGTATGCATTCGTGAAATTTAAAGATAATAATGCAACATTCCCATGTCAACCGTTTATGCAAGGGTTCGATATATCTCGAGGTTTCTGTGTAATGTGACGAATGTTCCAAGAATAAACATTGTTCCTGGCGAACAGAGCGGTGGTAATTCATTGTTCAATATTTAACCACCGAGTGTTTTGCTAGTAGATTCACGTTAGCTTACCTATCGCATGCATAACAATTCGGAGTGAGTGTTTTGCTAGTAGATTCACGTCAGCTTACCTATCGCATGCATAACAATTCGTACTGATTGTTTTGCTAGTAGATTCACGTCAGCTTACCTATCGCATGCATAACTATTCGTACTGTTTAATATTCTCATTATTATGTTTTATTTTAAAAATCCATGAATATGATTCGCTGTAATATTATTTCCTTGCTGCTACTTTATCTTATTCGAGTATAGCTGCAAAATCCGCTCTGAACTAATTTCAATCTCTTTCATAGCCAATTTTTGTTCGGAACAAATTTTTTAACTACAATTGTATGTATATAAATGGGGCAATGCACACACACACACACACATACACACACACAAAGGGAAATATTTCATCGAAATATGTTCTCAAAATTTTTAAATTACTCTGCATATATTTAAAAAACTTGACAATAACCAATTGTTATAAATTAGAGAGATATGACTCGTATCCCAGAGATATAACCAGCTTAGTAATAGCAAAGAAATTGATATTGATACTAAAAATGTTACAGTGATAACTTTTGTCTGTATCTTTTCCTTTTTTCAAACCATTTTGATTTTTGTGCAAATCGTACATCAGAGATTTCCAGTTATCGATTTAAAGATAAATAACTTAACTGGATCGACGTAATAATAGTTGTAAAGATTATAATTATACACTAGCGAAAACTCTAAAGTAAAATTTCTTCCCGTTTTATAATCTAGGATTATTGTAATTATTTTTGAAATGGCAATGTTTTTTCTTCACATTTCACAGAAAAAAATTGAAATCATTTCAAGACAAGATAGAAATAATTTGCAGTATCACGAAACACATGAACATTGTTCCACTGTTGTAAAGAAATTTGAATAAAGATTTTTTTTTACTGCTTTATGTTATAGCAAATCAAAATCCAGGAAGTCATATTTTTGAGGATTTTTTTCATTGGAACCCTTGGATAGGTTAGTCCTCGTTCGAACCTGGGTGACGTCAGGAAATTGGAGGTAAAATCATGACACACTGTTATAATCAAACGTTGGTAAGTATGAGTTCGAGCGAAAATTGTGTGTATTTACAAAAAATGAAATATACCTTCCAATCCATAGGTATTAATGTCAGTCTCAAGTTTCCCAATCTGCTGCCCAAACGGGTTGTTACGAGGTAATATATATAACACAAAGGAATATAGAGACATTGGCAACACGTCTTTTACTGTGAGGTAGAATGTTTCCTGGAAAAAATAGAAAACCCTTATTATACAAACATTTACTCCATTTAAGTTAATACAACAATTATTATTATTACATTGTTTTTACATTAGAATTAAAACAAAATGGTTTAATCTTAAAAATTAGATATACAAGATATAACCAATGGAATACTAGTCATTTAAAAGAAAATTGGAAATAATAAATTAAAAATTTATATTCAAAGTCTTCTTAAACTAGCGACACTGAATTAGGAGACTGTATCACACACCCGCGTATAGGCAGGAGACTGTGTCATACACCCGGGTATAGGCAGGAGACTGTGTCACACACCCAGGGTATCAGCCTACAGGGAACTAGACACAATGGCTTAGGAGACTGTATTACACATCCGGTGTATAGGCCTACAGGGAACTAGACACAATGATTTAGGAGACTGTATCACACACGCGGGTATAGACAGGAGACTGTGTCACACACCCGAGGTATAGGCCTACAGGGAACTAGACACAATAAATTAGGAGACTGTGTCACACACCCTGGGAATAGGCCTACAGTGAACTAGATATCACTGTGCTGAACCAACGTACATGCAGGTCAGCAGCTTTTTTTTTCGCAACACTAGATGTAAGTCAAGAGAAGTCTGTCAAAACATTTGACCTCAACCTTTAAACATTATATTTTAGAAAATTCCCACATGATCTTATTTTTAACTATATATAAGTTTACCTTTATCATAAGCGAGAAATGCAACATCAGTTGAACGTTTAAATGTATATCGTTTACAGTGTGATTTGCTTACAATAACACTTATGTAAAACGATTTAAAACTAGAGGCTCAGTGGGCTGAGCCTGTATCGCTCACCTGACTAAATGCTTCTACAAACTTCCATTAATTCTTTGGTTGAATTTGCTTCAAAAGTTTCAGACCAGATGATCAAAATATATTTTTCTCATAGGGTCCAAAGTTAAAAGTATTTCCCCTCTGCCGGCCATGTTTTTCTCAGATTTGAACATAATGAGCCAACTTTGTAAAGGACCTTCCATACATCATTCCAGTACAGTTTTATTCAATTTGCTATTATAGTTTTAGAGATGATCAAAAGATGTTTTTTTCCATAGGCATGTATGTTAAACTATGTTCCAGCTGTCAGCCATGATGTTTGTCGCATTCGAAAGATATGAGCAATCCCTCTAAAGGACCTTCCATACATCATTCCAGAACAGTTTGGTTAAATTTGCTCAAGTAGTTTCAGAGGAGATGAACTTTAACATGTTTTTCCATAGGGTCCAATGTTAAACGATGTCATGCACTGGCAGAAATGTTTTACAGCGGATCGGAAAAATTTCAACAATATCAGTATAGGTCCTTCCATACATCATTCCTGTAAAGTTTGCTGATATTTGCTCAAGTAGTTTTAGAGGAGATGAACTTTAACATGTTTTCCCATAGGGTCCAATGTTAAACTATGTCCTGCTCTGGCAGCCATGTTTTTTGGCGGATCAAAAAAATTTCGGCAGTCTTAGTAAAGGACATTCCATACATCATTCCTGTAAAGTTTGGTTAAATTTGCTCAAGTAGTTTCAGAAAAGATGAACTTTAACATGTTTCCCATAGGGTCTAATATTAAACTATGTCCTGCTCTAGCAGCCATGTTTTACAGCGGATCGGAAAAATTTCGGTAATCTTAGTAAAGGACCTTCCATACATCATTCCTGTAAAGTTTGGTTAAATTTGCTCAAGTAGTTTCAGAGGAGATGAACTTTAACATGTTTTCCCATAGGGTCCAATGTTAAACTATGTCCTGCTCTGGCAGCCATGTTTTTTGGCGGATCGGAAAAATTTCGGCAATCTTAGTTAAGGACCTTCCATACATCATTCCTGTAAAGTTTGGTTAAATTTGCTCAAGTAGTTTCAGAGGAGATGAACTTTTAACATGTTTTCCCATAGGGTCCAATGTTAAAATATGTCCTGCTCTGGCAGCCATGTTTTTTGGCGGATCGGAAAAATTTCGGCAATCTTAGTTAAGGACCTTCCATACATCATTCCTGTAAAGTTTGGTTAAATTTGCTCAAGTAGTTTCAGAGGAGATGAACTTTTAACATGTTTTCCCATAGGGTCCAATGTTAAACTATGTCCTGCTCTGGCAGCCATGTTTTTTGGCGGATCAGAAAAATTTCGGCAGTCTTAGTAAAGGACCTTTCATACATCATTCCTGTAAAGTTTGGTTAAGTTTGCTCCATTGGTTTTAGAGGAGATGATCAATATGTGAAAGTTTATGGACGACGGACGCCAAGTGATGGCAAAAGCTCACATGGCCTTTGGCCAGGTGAGCTAAAAAGGGAGATTTGATGAAAAAAAAGAATATGTATGCGCGTTTTCTCACCGAACTCTTTTTTTCTTTCTTCATATTTGTACAATAGCAAATTTAATGTAAAATGTTCAAGGAATAGAATAGAGAACGGAACGGGGAATGTGTCAAAGAGACAGCAATCCGACCAAAGACCAGAAAACAGCTCAAAGCTACCAATGGGTCTTCGAAAGAATAGAGAATGGAAACGGGGAATTTGTCAAAGTGACAACAATCCGACCAAAGAGCAGAAAACAGCTCAAGGCTACCAATGGGTCTCCAATAGAATAGAGAATGGAAACGGGGAATGTGTCAAAGAGACAACAATTCGACCAAAGAGCAGAAAACAGCTGAAGGCTACCAATGGGTCTCCAATAGAATGGAGAATGGAAACGGGGAATGTGTCAAAGAGACAACAACTCGACCAAAGAGCAGAAAACAGATCAAGGCTACCAATGGGTCTCCAATAGAATAGAGAATGGAAACGGGGAATATGTCAAAACGACAACAATCCGACCAAAGAGCAGAAAACAGCTGAAGGCTACCAATGGGTCTCCAATAGAATGGAGAATGGAAACGGGGAATGTGTCAAAGAGACAACAACTCGACCAAAGAACAGAAAACAGATCAAGGCTACCAATGGGTCTCCAATAGAATAGAGAATGGAAACGGGGAATATGTCAAAACGACAACAATCCGACCAAAGAGCAGAAAACAGCTGAAGGCTACCAATGGGTCTCCAATAGAATAGAGAATGGAAACGGAAAATGTGTCAAAGAGACGACAATCCGACCAAAGAGCAGAAAACAGCTGAAGGCTACCAATGGGTCTCCAATAGAATAGAGAATGGAAACGAGGAATGTGTCAAAGAGACAACACAAAGACCAAAGAGCAGAATACAGCTCAAGACTACCAATGGGTCTCCAATAGAATAGAGAACGGAAACGGGGAATGTGTCAAAGCGACAACAATCCAATCAAGAGCAGAAAACAGCTCAAAGCTACCAATGGGTCCCCAATAGAATAGAGAATGGAAATGGGTATGTGTCAAAGCGACAACAACCCGACTAAAGAGCAGAAATCAGCTAAAGGCCACCAATGGGTCTTCAACGCAGCGAGAAAATCCCGCACCCGGAAGCGGGCTTCAGCTGGCCGCTAAACAATAATGCATACTAATTCAGCGAAATGGACGGCATACTAAACTCTGAACAAATGAACCAAAATTTTTAAAAAAACACACAATACTAACAAAGACTAGAGGTTCCTGACTTGGTACAGGCGCAAAAATGCGGCGGGGTTAAACATGTTTTGTGAGATCTCAACCCTCCCCCTGTACCTCTAGCCAATGTGGAATAAACAAACACATAGCGATACACAGATACACACAGTAAAATTAACTCAGTTCAAAAGATATCTGAGTCCGATGTTAAAAAAGGTAACAGAAGAAACTAAGCAAAAATGACAATGATCAATATATATTAACAAAGGACTACTAGCAGTTACTGACATGCAAGTTTCAGACCTCAATTAAACTGATCGAAAGATTATGTCCCAATCACATAGAAAATCAGCCACAATCCCGTTAGGGGTTTAGTATCATGCCATCGTAAATTATAACCCGTATCATGCCAACAACTGGTTTTATAATAAATCTGTTTATTTCCGATGCAAAAACTATGATGGATTAAATAGAATTCCAAAAATTGACATCTTTAATCACTTGACAATAGTATCGTAACTATATCCCTTGTAGATAGGTCTGTTTAAAGGTTTGGTTAGCTTTTCAGGTAAATGGCGACACTTTTGTGCTTTGTATAGAATATTACCATAAAAGATGGGATGTGAAATACCTGAACATATAAGATGTTTGCATGTTGATTTATATTTACGAATGATGTCCTTGAACCGATGCTACAATTTAGTAAACGTTTGTGATATCGATATCAATGATGTAATAATTTTTCAGTAATACAGAGATTTCTTTCGTTAAAATCAAATACCTTGTTACATACACGAGCGAATCGAACAAGTTGAGATATATAAACACCATACGATGGTGCCAAGGGAACGTCGCCCTCTAAAACTGAAAATTAACGATAGGAAATGAAAAATCATTTCTCTTATCGTAAATTTTAGTAGCAAGCTTCCCGTTAGAGATATAGATATCAAGATCCAGGAAAAAGCAGTGTTTATTGTTGGTATTTATAAAATCAAAACCTTTATTGACATATTTGATTTTAAGAAAATGTTTTTCTATAATTTTTAGGGCGATCAATTTTGGAAAACAGTTTAAAATAACAGTATGCAATTATAATTTCGACGATTTCATACTTAGGACTGCCATATGGAATTTTGTTGCAGTCCTCCAAAAATTTGATGTAATTTAATGACAGGTAAAGAACAGAGCTTGGGTAATAGATGTCTGCCGTTGTTTTTAGAAACAGTAATTAGGTCCAAAATATTTGTATTGTTAGTACGAAATTTTCTCTTATTGCGATTTATTATACGTCCATGAGAACGGTTTTTTATCTCGCCTGCGACGAAAAGTCGCGGAGGCTAGATACAGGTATTACTTTCCGGCGGCGGCGTAAACCTTTTTAAAACTTTAATAACTTTGAACATGTAATACCTACAATTAAGATTTATGGTCCACAAGGTAGCTTATCGTATAAGGTTTGTCGCAGTATACTTGTCTTGTGACCCTGACCTCATTTTCATGGTTCACTGACTTCACAAACATGAATTTAAAATCTGCATCCAAGTTTCGTGGTTAAATCCATTTATCAGCAACTGTAATACCTAGGCCAACCACATTTGGTCTATAGATAGTTCTTAAAGAGTACATGCCAGTCTGGCACCTGACTTGGGACCTTGACCTCAATTTTTATGCTTGAGTGAGTTTGTCACTTTTTCGTGGTTAAGTCTATTTCTCAGAAACTGTAATACCTAGACCCACTGTATTTGGTCAATAGATAGTTCTTGGTGGATACATGCCAGTCTGGCACCTGACTTGGGACCTTGACCTCAATTTTTATGCTTGAGTGAGTTTGTCACTTTTTCGTCGTTAAGTCCATTTCTCAGAAACTGTAATACCTAGACCCACTGTATTGGTCTATTGATAGTTCTTGATGGGTACATGCCAGTCTGACACTTGTCTCTGGACCTTGACCTCAATTTCATAGTTGAGTGACTTTCATCCAAATTTCTAGATTAAGTCCTTTTTTAAGCAACTGTATTACCTAGACCCATCCGTGTTTGGTCTATAGATAGTTCTTAGTAGGCACATGCAAGTCTGACACCTGTCTTTGTACTTTTACCTCAATTGCATGCTTGAGTGACTTTGTCACATTTTCGAGATTAGGTCCATTTCTCAGAAACTTTAATACCTAGACCCACCATATTTGGTCAATAGATAGTACTTAGTGGATACATGTCGGTATGACACCTGCCTTTTGACCTTGACCTCAATTTCTTTTAACACATTTTCCTTTGACTTGCAAAATGTCGGGTATCAGATAAGCGTTTTTCAGTGTCCATGTGCATACTCAGGCGAGACAAGTAGTGTGTCCACTCTTGTTTCGTACAGTTTTAGAAACTATATCCAAAATGTTAACAGAATCGGTTCTGGATATATAACCAATTCCCATTATATCATCATTAAGACCGAGAGGATAAACTGTCGCTGTAATTTTTTAATCCAATTTAATTCAATTATTTCCGTGATCGTATAAATTTTGAAATAGTTTCCCCAGGATGCTTATTTACTACTTCTAAAGTTTGAATATTTAATGGTAAATGTGCTTCTTGTTGATAAAAGATACTAGGTTGTTAAAGCGTGATTTCACTGTATGTTGATTGACATTTTTCTTTCTTTTAATATAATATAATCTTTTGAATCCTTTTAAAGAGAACAAATGTGATGACATTGTTACATCTTTGATTGAAGCTTTGTTTAACAAAATATTGATTTAGTTTTTGATAAAATCTTTACAAGGACATTGATTTCATTACCGTAATTTACCGACTCCAATTTATTGCAAGTCAAGGATTTTAAATGACTCTGGTGTTTAAACTTTCAAGTTATTATTGTAAGGAATTGTATGTACCGAGGACTAACTAAAGCAAATAAATACTTTATATTTTGTTTTGGAAAATGTGAATTTACCCCTTCAGCAGCTGCAGTAAAGGGCGAGTATTTATAACTCGGCACTTTCATGTCTTGTCACAAGTTTCAAACGTCTTGAGTGAGTTAGTTGCAACTCTCGTACTAAATTTATACTAGGTCTCTTTTTGCTCATTTCGTCTCAGCTGCAGCTGAAGAGGAGTTTGATGACTCAATACAAACTAGTTTAACCCCACAACACTTGATATGTATGTCCCTTTCGTACGCCATGAACCCTTTTCAGTGGTAGCATGTTTCTTTTTGTTTGTATATTTTTCATTCCAGTAATTTTGTAAGTTTGATTGGAATTCTTAAAAATAGGTAAACGGCTTCTGTTGACAACTGTACGACAACCTTTTATCATTCCGACCCAGGATTGTCGTCTCATCGACATTTACACTCCTTTCAATTCTATGTAAATTATTGAAACTTATATTACAAGGTCGAAGTAAATATAAGTGAACTTACATATGAATCCATGATTATATCAAATTTGTTTTGCAGCCGAAGAATAAAACACCGTCCTTTGCCAAAGTCAGTCCCATCCTTACCCTCCATGACAATTTGATATCCCCGAATCTCGGGTGTTATACCTACAAAAAAAAACAAAAAACGATAACAGTTTATATTAAAATAATGTGCGGTCATGTCGTTAAATCGCTTTAATTAAGGAAAAAACCTGGATTTCCAGCCGAAGCTGGGTCAATCTAAAGGATAAAAAAATGGTATTTGGCCACGCCTGTTATATACTTTCTGGAGGGCTATTTCCTTCACTCATCATAGCATTTACAATAGTAATAATGGTCAATATTTGCGACGTTTGAAATAAAACGAACAAACACTAACGAAGGCTATTTGTTAAGCGGAAATATTTGTCAACACGATTTTATAACATCATCTTCGTATATTACCATTTTATATAAGTACCGTTGTGCAAATCTTTAGACTTATATATATATATATATATATATGATAGTGGACAGTGATAAAAAAAATATAGTTATAAAAGAGGATGCTTAATATTTCCTCAAATTTTGTCTCACTCTCTTTGGAGCTAATGGTATAATGATTTTTCACCCCATGTGTTTGTCTATTGCTCTCCAACATTAGATCATAGGTACCGACTTCGATATACTTTATTAAAAACTAGACATTGAACCCGCGCGAGCGCGGGAAAATAAGCATTTTTTTTTTTGGTGGCCATATTGACTTTAAAAAGTTATTACGGCCATGTCATTCATGGAACAGGAACTCAGTATGGATGTTGTGGCAGGCTTCCTATAAACTTTCCTGTCAAGTAGGTGGTATCAACTGATAGTTTCATGTCTATATATACTGTAGTATTCCAGCAATGGATGTTAATGCAAACTTTAACCAAAGTCAATGAAGCGTGAAATTTAGGTCAACGTGACCCAATTGTCATATGGCTGTTCGTTACTACCGAAGATGTATCCACTGATGAAGTAGACTGTGTGCCACTTAGAATTACCAAAATGAACCTTAAGGTTCCCTCAAAGTCAAAATCTATGACGAAAACACAACCACATAAATTGTCAATATTTTTATTGTTATAATTAATTCTGAACTGGAACTTGATGAAAAGCTTTCATTAAATACACATTTCATAATGCATTACCTTTTTCCTTCAGAATAAATATGAAAATGAAATTGTAGATGTAAACATTTCCTTAGAGACGGATGAATATTTCAAAAGATGCCGTGAGTAAGGTAGAGCATATTTTTGGAAAATAATTGTTCCAATTGTTTCATTGTCGTCTAAGACAGGGCAAGCGAGGATTAATTTCACAAATATATCCAATAATCAGACGATAAAAGCATTTTTAGTGTGTGGCTGCGTGTGCTGTCCACGTTTATAAAGATGTCCGAGATAAATTTCGTCATTAATGCTAAAGAGGACCATTTGTTAAAAATATTTTTATCTAGGGAATTGTATGGTAGAGATATATATATTTAGACAGGTCACATGACAAATAATGTAAAAATAGATAATGGTTGGTATTATCACTTTGTGCAAGGTAAACATCCGAGCAATCCAAAAAACAACTAAGTTAGGAATTTCTCTGAACTTTATCTTACTTCTTCATAATCTTCAAAGTTCATAACCTTTACAGTTAGGAGAAATTGCGTTATTGTAGAAAAACAATCCTGAATACATGAAGCGGAAACATCCCACTCGAAGGAGAATTTTTTTAATTTGTTTTATTCTTCTTCCGTAATTTCAAACAAAAATAATATTACATTTAAAATATGTGCATACTTGTTTATTTAAATCAACGTGTTAAAAGTATGCATTCGAGAACCTTCTTAGGGATATGTTGGGAGAATTCATATCGGATAAGTGGATACAAATTCCATTTGCACATAAACAAAACTGCAGTTTAAATTTATAAATGCAGATTGTCAAATCCGATAATAACCTTTATAATCTGAACGATACATCGTTTATTTTGAACCACGCGTTTTGCCGCCTATTCGGCTAATTCGTAAATTTAGTATTATAGATAACTCGCATAAAAAATTGAAGTATAACAGGTAAAAATGTTAATAAAATAAAATAACAATAACAATAAACATTACGTTTGAAATACTGCTGCCAGACAAGCAATATGCCAAGCGATCCATCTTTAGATGTAATCTTTGATCTAAAATTAAATGGTCTGTCCGGACGACCTGAGGAATACTTCGCTCCAAATAATTCCGGATAATCTCTGATCATATACTCAGGATTACAATCTGTAATTATAAAAATTTAAATTGATCTGTTTTCTAAATATCGTATTAGACTACATCTTCAATAACAGTAACAAAATATTAGCAATACAACCTGAAATATTAAAATATGGTGAGAACAATGTCTTGGGGAGCCCTTTACAATCAATAAGTCTGAATGGAAACTGAACACAGAATCAAAATCAAAATCACTGGAATGTCTGGTACCGAAAGGGCACGCATTTTTCGTGTAATATATAAGGTTTTGGAAGCCTGATGAAGTCTATAGGGTTTAATTTGTCACTGCTAGATCAAGGACCGAAACAATGACACTTTTATAGGTTTCTTTCCCTTTCATCAAAATTTGTACGGTAACGGTGTCCCTCTGGAATCTATCGGGGTAGATCCTGTTACCGAAAGGTCAATTGATGCAGCTTATGTCTGTACCCTTAGAAATGCCTTAGTTCGTGGTCCTTAATTTTCCTTGCTCTTCGCTGCTTGAGTCTTTACTCATACTTCTCATCGATTCTTACCAGCTTGATTCAAAGTCTAGCCCCATGTTGCATTAGGCTAAATTGTGGATGACTTTGAAGTAGTACTAGTGTTAAGGTAAAAGTTGGAATAAGAGTTAGGTAAGTGTAAGGGTTAGGGTTAGAGTTGGAATTATAGTTAGGGTTAAGGTTGGATTAGCGGCTACCATGTGTATGAGATATCGATGTCGAGCTGCTAGGTTGATCAGCCTAGTAAACAAAAGAATGATTACAATCGATGGTCCCGACCAGCAGCAGCAGATTTTCCTTCACACAGAGCAGCAACAGTAGCAGCAGCTAAAAAACCAAAATTAGCACGTGAGTATAGTCATGAGCAACAAAGAGCAGTGATGAGCAGCGAAGAGTAGTGATGAGCAGCAAAGAGCAGCAAAGAGTAGTGATGAGCAGCCAAGAGCAGAAGAAGAAATAATGGAAGTCCCACATTATCAATCTACCAAAAACTCTCTGCAGAGATGATCTATGAAAAAAATAGACACGAAAATTTTCATTGGCGACCAAGGTTTAACAGGCCCATTCCAACATTACAATATACCGACTATGTGCTGGTTACCTAAATCATAGACAAATCAACAGGCCCATTCCAACATTAAATTATACCGACTATGAGCTTGATTCAAAGTCTAGCCCCATGTTGCATTAGGCTAAATTGTGGATGACTTTGAAGTAGTACTAGTGTTAAGGTAAAAGTTGGAATAAGAGTTAGGTAAGTGTAAGGGTTAGGGTTAGAGTTGGAATTATAGTTAGGGCTAAGGTTGGATTAGCGGCTACCATGTGTATGAGATATCGATGTCGAGCTGCTAGGTTGATCAGCCTAGTAAACAAAAGAATGATTACAATCGATGGTCCCGACCAGCAGCAGCAGATTTTCCTTCACACAGAGAAGCAACAGTAGCAGCAGCTAAAAAACCAAAATTAGCACGTGAGTATAGTCATGAGCAACAAAGAGCAGTGATGAGCAGCGAAGAGTAGTGATGAGCAGCAAAGAGCAGCAAAGAGTAGTGATGAGCAGCGAAGAGCAGCGTCTTGAGCAGTGTGAGCATCTCAGTAGTTACTTTCGTATAAGAGAAGGGCAGAAAAAGGTGAGCTGAGATTTCAAACAGAACACAGATTTGAAAGACACAAGAGAAAATCACACAAACAACGATCGTGTCCTAATGAACAGACAAAAGCAATCCTCGTCAATATGACGTCACAATCAAATCAGCCAATGAAAAGCTTTTAACGATAATATAATCCGAGGTTTTGTTTACTTTACTCAGTTGTTTGAAGACCGTTAAAACACACACACAATCGATGAAATCGAAAACGCCACTCGTTTATTTATTGGTTACCGCTAGATATTCAATACAAGTGGATGCTTCTAACGGCGAAGCAAAATCAGAAAGGAAAATGAAAATACTTCCCATCAATGTCAAGAGAACCAAACGACTCGAAATCACTACTGGAGGACGTAACTGCAGGAATTATTTAGAAATGCACAAAATGTCTGATTGAAAAGAACGCTGCGGACTTCTATAAAATGTTGAAAATCTGCAAAGGGTACATAAGGATTGACAATGAGTGGAGAAAACTCAACAGAGACTTCATCAGAAAAGTGAACTCTGCAAAAAGACGATCTCGACAAGAATATTTTGCCAGACGCTTAACCTAACAAATCGTGGAGAAACCTGTAGCAAATAAAAGCGCCTACAGAATGGATGCAGCTCATTCGAACATCGAATTTCAAGAGGGAAAGAAATCTTAAACTAGTCGAAGCAGCGCTACTCTTGTGTTCTTTAAATCCATATAATCCAAACTAGTGCTGTTACTATAGTAATTTCAAATATGTATGGTCGCTAAGTAGATATCACAAATAAAGTAGTCTTTCAGGAAATTTACTAAAATTGGAATCATATATTTTGAAATTCAACTGATCTAGATTAGTCTTAAAGCTAATATGATCCCAAAAAAAATCTATAGTTGCTAAGTAAAATTCCAAAAATAATAGTCTGACACTTTCAGGAAATTTACCGAAATTGGAATCACATATTTTTGAAGTCAGTCTTAAAGGTTATGTGATCAAAAATAAATCTATAGTTACAAAGTAAAATTCAAAAAAATAATAGTCTTAGACACTTTCAGGAAATTAATCGAAATTGGAATCACATATTTTTGAAATCTATTCAATCCAAACTAGTGCTGTTGCTTTAGTGATTCCAAATAGAAATCTCAAATAAAGTAGTCTTTGAGTCTTTCAGGAAATTTACGAAAATTGGAATCGCATTTTTTTGAAATCCAAATAATGGTGATAAGTTTTAAAGCTAATATTATAAAAAAATCTATAATTTCTAAGTAAAACAAAGCGGATCAACGAAGACTCCAATGAGGAATGTGAACAGTCCCCATGGGACATTATTATGAACAGATCATTTTAAGTACATCACTCAGAGTACCAACAGAAAGTAAACGAATTAGTCGAGGGTGGAATGAATAATGACGTACAAGGCACGCTTAGGATCATACAGAGAAGAAATGACCATGCATTACTTCGGACTGGTGATGTGGCAGTAAGACATGAATAAAGACCCCGTACACCAAAAGATCAAGATCAAGACAACGGCTAAACGCCTGATAGAAGAAGACGTCTACGAATCGAACGAATCCCGGAAATTATAGGCTTAACCGCGTACTGAACGACTACAACCCACCACCAACCGAAGACAGCAACGATTCTATGTAATGCAAGGATTGAGAGATAAAAAAAAGAAGAAAAGAGCCTGTATCGCTCACCTGGCTTTTATTAAGCCATTATAAAATGTAAGCTCTTTTGTATCCGCAAAGCTTTTAAAGAAACCCAAAATGTCAAAGTAACCTTGATATTTGACCTTCGACCTAAAAAGGTGGATCTTTTCAATCTGTCATTCCATATGAGATTCATGTCAACTTTGGATACAGTCTGCCCATTAGTTCCTGAGCAAACGACAGAAAAGTATTTTACCATATTGATTCAATAACTTTGAACAGGCGAAGATTTTTGAAAATTGGACAATTAAAATCAAATATGGCCTTTGGCAGCCATGTTGTTCATCCAACCGGAATCAATGGTGGATCGTTTGTAGAGGTCCTTCCATACATCATTCCTACCAAGTTTATGTTCAATACGCCTAGTAGTTTCAGAGGAGAAGATCAAAATGTGAAAAGTTTACAGACGACAGACGACGGACACATAGTGGAGATATAAGCTAACATCGCCTATAGGCCAGGTGAGATAACAATAGTGAGGGAGGTTACGATAGCCAGTCACAAGCCCGGAAAAATGCAGAGTGCCTTTCAAAATGACCAGGATGTAAGGCTGCTCTCTCACAGATCAATCGTTAAATGATAACAATTGGCCCTAGCAGCAGCATTCCTTCACACAGAGCAGCAGCAGCAGCAAAAAACCGAAATGAGCATGTGAGTAAGGTTTCGAGAAGCGAAGAGCAGGCGAAACCACGACAAGGACCACGAAAAGCCATTTCTAAGGGCAAAGAACTCAGCTGCATCATTTCGTAAACAGGATCAATCCCGATAGACTCCAGAGGAACATCCCTGCCGATATATTTTGATGAAAGACCCAGAAAAGGGTGCATGAAAATCCTGGCAAACCTGTCGGCCATTGACCTCACGGTTTTACACCTGGAAGATAGGTCTATCTACTGTTATGGGAAACAAAAAACCATTAAGAAAGAAAAGAGCAGGAAAGGGGGAGATAATCAAATCACAATAATAGACGTCTAGGACGATTCCCGAAATAACGCCAAATTGACTAATTAACTAAAAAACCCGGCGAAAATTAAATTCCTTTCGAAAAAAAAACACCGCCAAAATAGCCAGGAACTAAACAATTTAGCACTTTAAATACGTGTGAATTGCACGTAAAGCTTCTAAGACAAAGTTATGTTCAGATTGTGTTAATATCATCGTTGTTGTATATAAACTTTTAATTTAGATTTTTTTTTAAGACAATTAAGATGTGACTATATAATTGACAGATGTGTAAATGAAAAATTAAACAAAGCTGTATCATGTGTATATGAGAAGTTAACCAACACAATATTCGAACATAATATAACAAGTAAATTTTATAAGCATTGTACTTTCCCGATTCTATTTCAGGTTTTAGTATGAACGACATAACATTATATAGTCATTTTCTCCTTACATTTCTAGTAAACATGCAATTACCTTTTGTCTGTATATGTAATAATATCGTATTCTGACATAAATCATACATAATGATTGATTTTATTCTGGATTTCATTTAATAATTTGGACTTTCAAGGTATTCTGAAATCCGAAACGTGAAACACGAGTGAGAAAATACAAGCTGTGACCTATGATGGAAAATACAGCATAGAGGGAGAAATATAATTGATCCTTGCAACAAACTTTTAAGCAGAGGGACATAACATAGGAATGGTTCTTTTATTGTTGTTCTTCGTGTTAATCTTTCGGTGGAGCCTCCAAACTTTGTGGACTCAATGCTTTTTTACTGCAAATTTGACTTTAATGGGTGCTGTAAATATATGTATACACAGATACGGATCAAAACTGTTTAGTATAAAACTTCTATGGACGAAACAAATCTATTTAATAAAGAATATACATTATAGAGAATTGTTGTTCTTGTTTTTGTATCAAATCGTATCAGAACACGAAAAAGGGTTATTTGGCGAAAAATAACTTAACTATCTAAATTATTCAACGAAGGCCTCTGGAGCAAGAAGAACATCTATAAAACAATAAACTAGTATATATCATATAAGTTCATGAAGTTGTTATCACATATTTTATTGAAATAACGCCGATTTTGCATATGTAATAAAAGTATAATTTGAAGCTTGTTATTTGCCCCCAGGGCAATAACATCGCCGATAATACTCGCGACAGGGCAGATAACATGTTATTATGTTATCTGCCCTCTCGTGAGCCTTATCGACGTCACTTCCGCTCAGCTGTAAATAATCGTCTGATCATTATTTACGGTAAATTAACCGTGCATAAGTGTTCTTAGCAATTTCCAATAGGGACTTATAAAATCTATTTGTAGCTCTCGGGATAAGAACAGAAACTGAAGCTGCATTCATTTGTTTGTGACTAACAGTGAAAGAAATATCTGTTGAATAGCTGTAGCACTCTGAATGTGCACTTTATATTCATTCATAATATCAGTGTTGTTCAAAACATGACAGACTTGCTTGAAGACTGGAAAATCGAATTCAGGATTCAATTTATTTCTTTGTATGTGATAAATAGATTAATACATGGTCATTTTCAAATTGACCTTGTTATCAGCCCTCGACATTTACCGTACCTCGGGTTAAAGCCATCGGGGCCGATATCAAGGTCTCCGGCTGATAACAAGAGCAATATGAAAAAAGGCCATGTATTAATTTATAAGCATTAAACAATAAAATATTTATAGGACAGGGAATGGTTTCACAATATACAGATAAGATTTGAAAATATATATATATACATATATTTAAATTTTCTCACCAGGAATATGAGTATCCAAAGAGCACGACAACTTTCCCTGAAAAAAAAAGATTCCGATTTAATTTTTTACAAAGAAATGCGACTGTGAAAAGTTAAGCTCATCTAGAATTATATAACAAAGTAACACCGCAACATATCTGAAATTCCTCAGCGTTCTAACGTGTTTCATCCACCAAGAAAAAACAGTTTATTTGAATGAAAATTAAGTTGAATATGTTTAAAAATGGAATTCCTGAAAAAGCAAAAACGGTAAAATCAGTTCGGTTCATGTGGTCTAATATTTGCAAAAAATGTTTTCGATTTTTATAAGTATACTGAAGAACAACTGCGTTTGGCGTTCGTGCTAAATATGCGATGATAAAATTTCTTAAAAAGTAACTAATTTGTGATATCGGTATCCCTGCTTTCGTGCTTTTCTTACTAATAAAAATATTCCTTTCATTAAAATTACAGCATACACGTGCATAGCAGTATAAACACGATAAAAAAGGAATGAGATGGACATTACGGTCTAGAAAAAGAAAATACAGAATTGGGATAAGACCACACTATCGACGACATTTGCACATCTTGTGCATCAAAATTGGTATCAACGAATTTTATTAGATACAATTAAGTTAAATGCAGAAAAATTTGACAAAAGAAATAATGGAAGTCCCACATTATCAATCTACCAAAAACTCTCTGCAGAGATGATCTATAAAAAAAATAGACACGAAAATTTTCATTGGCGACCAAGGTTTAACAGGCCCATTCCAACATTACAATATACCGACTATGTGCTGGTTACCTAAATCATAGACAAATCAACAGGCCCATTCCAACATTAAATTATACCGACTATGAGCTGGTTACCTAAATCATAGACACATCAACAGGCCCATTCCAACATTACAATATACCGACTATGTGCTGGCTACCTAAATCATACACACATCAACAGGCCCATTCCAACATTACAATATACCGACTATGTGCTGGTTACCTAAATCATAGACACATCAACAGGCCCATTCCAACATTACAATATACCGACTATGTGCTGGTTACCTAAATCATAGACAAATCAACAGGCCCATTCCAACATTAAATTATACCGAATATGAACTGGTTACCTAAATCATAGACACATCAACAGGCCCATTCCGACATTGCAATATACCGACTATGTGCTGGTTACCTAAATCATAGACACATCAACAGGCCCATTCCAACATTACAATTTACCGACTATGTGCTGGTTACCTAAATCATAGACACATCAACAGGCCCATTCCAACATTACAATATACCGACTATGTGCTGGTTACCTAAATCATAGACACATCAACAGGCCCATTCCAACATTACAATATACCGACTATGAGCTGGTTACCTAAATCATAGACACATCAACAGGCCCATTCCAACATTACAATATACCGACTATGTGCTGGTTACATAAATCATAGACACATCAACAGGCCCATTCCAACATTACAATATACCGACTATGTGCTGGTTACCTAAATCATAGACGCATCAACAGGCCCATTCCAACATTACAATATACCGACTATGTGCTGGCTACCTAAATCATAGACACATCAACAGGCCCATTCCAACATTACAATATACCGACTATGTGCTGGTTACCTAAATCATAGACACATCAACAGGCCCATTCCAACATTACAATATACCGACTATGTGCTGGCTACCTAAATCACAGACATATCAACAGGCCCATTCCAACATTACAATATACCGACTATGTACTGGCTACCTAAATCATAGACATATCAACAGGCCCATTCCAACATTACAATATACCGACTATGTGCTGGCTACCTAAATCACAGACATATCAACAGGCCCATTCCAACATTACAATATACTGACTATGTACTGGCTACCTAAATCATAGACACATCAACAGGCCCATTCCAACATTACAATATACCGACTATGTGCTGGTTACCTAAATCATAGACACATCAACAGGCCCATTCCAACATTACAATATACCGACTATGTGCTGGCTACCTAAATCACAGACATATCAACAGGCCCATTCCAACATTACAATATACCGACTATGTACTGGCTACCTAAATCATAGACACATCAACAGGCCCATTCCAACATTACAATATACCGACTATGTGCTGGCTACCTAAATCACAGACATATCAACAGGCCCATTCCAACATTACAATACTGACTATGTGCTGGCTACCTAAATCATAGACACATCAACAGGCCCATTCAAACATTACAATATACCGACTATGTACTGGTTACCTAAATCCTAGACACATCAACAGGCCCATTCCAACATTACAATATACCGACTATGTGCTAATTATCGTAACATCAACAGGCCCATTCCAACATTACAATATACCGACTATGTGCTGGCTACCTAAATCATAGACACATCAACAGGCCCATTCCATCATTACAATATACCGACAATGTGCTGGTTACCTAAATCATAGACACATCAACAGGCCCATTCAAACATTGCAATATATATACCGACTATGTGCTGGCTACCTAAATCATAGACACAACAACAGGCCCATTCCAACATTACAATATACCTACTATGAGCTGGTTACCTAAATCATAGACACATCAACAGGCCCATTCCAACATTGCAATATACCGACTATGTGCTGGTTACATAAATCATAGACACATCAACAGGCCCATTCCAACATTACAATATACCGACTATGTGCTGGTTACATAAATCATAGACACATCAACAGGCCCATTCCAACATTACAATATACCGACTATGTGCTGGTTACCTAAATCACAGACATATCAACAGGCCCATTCCAACATTACAATATACCGACTATGTACTGGTTACCTAAATCATAGACACATCAACAGGCCCATTCCAACATTACAATATACCGACTATGAACTGGTTACCTAAATCACAGACATATCAACAGGCCCATTTCGACATTGCAATATACCGACTATGAACTGGTTACCTAAATCATACACACATCAACAGGCCCATTTCGATATTACAATATACCGACTATGTGCTGGTTACCTAAATCATAGACACAACAACAAGCCTATTCCGACATTACAATATACCGACTATGTGCTAATTATCGTAACATCAACAGGTCCCTTCCAACATTACAATATCCCAGTTTGTACTGGTTATCTCAATTCATAGAAACATCAACAAGTCCTTTACAACATTGCAATTATACAAACATCAACAGGTCCATTCCAACTTTATACTCTAGTTACCTAAATTATACAAACAACCGCTGGATCTCCATTATTATTACAATATCTAAACTGTGTTGTAATTTTGGATTCCCATGGCACAACCTAAGCTCATTTTAATGCTATCTTACCCAATGTTGTTATGAACAGTTTTACATCAGAAAACTTACAGAAAGGTGGTGTTTTCACAATAACTGCAAATAACTTAACAATGAACTTGTGAATAAACCAGTTAGTAATACAAGCTAAAATTTTATGATAGAACAGACAATTTTAATTTTCATATCATTAATTGCATTTTTTGACAAGGATCGACGTGCCTGTAGCACCATCGTATTTGTTTTTTATGCACGAATTTGTTCTGGAGAGACTATAAACGAAACCTGGCTATAACTGACAAACTTTATAAACATTTGTACCTCGAAGTTCCTATATCAAAGTCATAAAATATTCATAATTAATAAACACTCATTAAGAATAACACAAATTGTCAATCGTTAAATATATTGATGAAAGAATTAGCATTTGTTAGTATTTAAACGAAAAACAAAAATTTCAACAGCGTCTAATAGTTCCACGAGTTCTAACAGGCTGAGCAAATTGTTGAAAAAGTTTAAAAAAAAATAGTTTGTTCTTATTAAATCTGCCATATCATTGATACCTTGATCGACTTGGTTTGAACCAAGATCCGTAAACTCGGTCAAAATTAATAAATATTTCCGCTATCTTAACTCAACTGAAGTATTTTAAATATGTTAAACAGGTACAAATGAACTGGTTAAATGACACGTTTCTTAATGTTTGAAATAATATTTGGTTTATTTACTTTTTACAAATAGTTATGCATTAGATTATACAAGAAATGATTTTTAGATAAAACAAAAATCCCTCAAAAATTTGGAACTCAAATTATCGTTAATTTTACCTTTTTAGTAAAACAATACATACATACCTTGGTGGTACAAGTGACCATTATACTTTTATCACCCGAAAGACCAGAGAAGAAAATTATCCAAGGAAAAAATTGGCGTAAGCACATATTTCATATTGTCCGAATTTTTTCAACAAACCACTTTCGAATAATTGTTTAAGTTGCAATGAAATATAAAGTTACAAAACGGTCCAGTCCAATAATATGTGTTTGTTCAATTGCATTTTTATATCAAGTATACATGAAATTTGTAAACCGACGAACTTTAGTGAGAATATTGAGCCGCTTGGCTTAGGTCACCATGTGGACTGGAGTAGCTCAAGTCACTCTGCATAGTTCCGGTGTAAACAAACGATTGTCGCAGTGTCACGCAATCTAAGGTAAAGATTATCGATCAATAGATAAAATTATTGTAAAATTCTATATATGACAGAATGGTAGGTAGATCGTGGGGAAAAAGTTTCTTGTATCATTTACAAAAGACATATGAATTTTATTTAATAAAAAGAAATCTCTGTTTTAAAAGGCGACTAGTTCAAAATGATACTTAACAACAGTTCAGCGCGTCATCAAATCCAAATGAAATATGTATATATAACAGCCTGGAGAGATGGGGATTGGCAGTTGTATATATATGGCACGCCGTTTTTATATTTATTCAAATTCCAAGATATCTTATTTATTTAATAAGATATCTTATTAAGTATTAAGATATCTTTAATTTTTATAAGATATCTTATTTAATTTGAAAGTAAATAAGATATCTCTAGAAGTTAATAAGAAATCTCTATAAGTTAATAAGATATCTCTATTAGTTAATAAGATATCTTATAAAGTATATAAGATATCTTACTTCTTTATAAAGATATCTTTTAAACACATACTTTATTAGATATCTTATAAAGTTTATAAGATATCTTATAAACTAATGGAGATATCTTATTAACTTATAGAGATATCTTATATATTTAATAAGATATCTTTATAAGCAGTTAAATAAGATATCTCTATACGTTAATAAGATATCTCTATAAGTTTAAAAGATATCTCTATTGGTTTATAAGATATCTAATTAAGTAAATAAGATATCTCTATTATTAACTATATAAAAGATATCTTATATAGTTAATAAGATATCTTATATATTTAATAAGATATCTTTATAACCAGTTAAATAAGATATCTCTATAAGTTAATAAGATATCTCTATAAGTTTATAAGATATCTCTTTTAGTTTATAAGATATCTTATTAAGTAAATAAGATATCTCTATTAGTTAATAAGATATCTTATAAATTAATAGAGATATTTTATATTTTAAATAAGATATATTATATATTTAATAAGATATCTTATTAAGTATTAAGATATCTTTAATTTTTATAAGATATCTTATTTAATTTGAAAGTAAATAAGATATCTCTAGAAGTTAATAAGAAATCTCTATAAGTTAATAAGATATCTCTATTAGTTAATAAGATATCTTATAAAGTATATAAGATATCTTACTTCTTTATAAAGATATCTTTTAAACACATACTTTATTAGATATCTTATAAAGTTTATAAGATATTTTATAAACTAATAGAGATATCTTATTAACTTATAGAAATATCTTATATATTTAATAAGATATCTTTATAAGCAGTTAAATAAGATATCTCTATACGTTAATAAGATATCTCTATAAGTTTAAAAGATATCTCTATTGGTTTATAAGATATCTAATTAAGTAAATAAGATATCTCTATTATTAACTATATAAAAAATATCTTATATAGTTAATAAGATATCTTTATATATTTAATAAGATATCTTTATATATTTAATAAGATATCTTTATAACCAGTTAAATAAGATATCTCTATAAGTTAATAAGATATCTCTATAAGTTTATAACATATCTCTTTTAATTTATAAGATATCTTATTAAGTAAATAAGATATCTTATTAAGTAAATAAGATATCTCTATTAGTTAATAATTAGTTAAATAGTTATATATTTAATAAGATATCTTTATAACCAGTTAAACAAGATATCTCTATAAGTTAATAAGATATCTCTATAAGTTTATAAGCTATCTCTATTAGTTTATAAGATATCTTATATAGTTAATAAGATATCTTATAAATTAATAGAGATATCTTATATTTTAAATAAGATATCTTATATTTTAAATAAGGTATCTTATATATTTAATAAGATATCTTTATAAACATTTTAATAAGAAATCTCGAAATTGAATAAATATAACAACGGCGTGCCATACTGAAATGCCAACTCTAGACCTTAATTAAACTGATCAAAAGATTATGTCCCAAACATATAGAAAATCAGCCACAATCCCTCTCGTTAGGGGTTTAGTATCATGCCATCACAAATTATACAAGAAGAACATAACTCGTATCATGCCAAAAACTGGTTTTAGAATAAATGTATTTATTTCCAATGCAAAGACCATATGAGTGAATCAATATTAATTAAAAAAATGCTATCTTTAAGCCCCCTTTACAGTGGTCGAAGACTGTGCTACGCTCTCCACGACCTCTACGATCGCCAAGATCGCAGCAGGGTCGTGGAAAAATTGGAAAACCATCTTCAGTGTAAAGGTATTCACGACACCCCTACGCTCAAAATACGTTTTTTTCGATCATCTTTCACGTTGCTACTACGCTCTCCTACGTTTTCGCTACGATGGCTGCGTTTGTGGTACGTTCAAGCTACGACAATAATACGATCATACGACGCCCCTAGGCCGATGTTGTACGACCTCTCACGATTGTGACATGACATCGATACGCGCTTGACGATCGTAATACGTTGTCACTACGCTGCTACCACGAGTATTACGACCTTGCTACGTTGTTCTCACGATCTAGCCACGATCAGCAAATAAATTATATAAAAGGTCAATTTCTTGCTTGAATGTATATTAGTTCCCACTCCGATGTCTCACTACGATGTCACTACGATGTCTCTGCGCTTCCTCTACGACCAGCAAATAAACTATATAAAAGGACAATTGCTTGCTTGAATTTATATACGACGTCTCACTACGATCTCACTACGATGTCTCTGCGCTTCCTCTACGACAGCGGTACGATGTCTGTACGATCAAAAGTGGCGACGACCTCGCTACGTAAATTTTGAGCATGTTCAAAACAGTCGTGGCACCTGGAGATTCTACTACGACCTATCACGCGCAATGCCGACCACACTACGCTACTTGAAGACCTCAGTACGACCCCACTAAGATGTTCCACGATCAAAACATTTTTTTATGGTCGTAGTACAGTCTCCGTTCAGTGTAAAGGGGGCTTTAATGATTTAGTATTGTATCTTGTGGTTAAGTCTGTTTAAAGGTTTGGTTAGCTTTTCAGGTGAATGGCAACATTTTTGTGCTTGTATAGAATATTACCATAAAAGATAGGTTGTGAAATACCTGAACATATAAGATGTCTGCATGTTGATTTATATTTATGAATGGTGTCCTTGTACCGATGATTTTAGTAAAAGTTTTTCAATTTTGTGATATCGGAAACCATGGTGTAATAATTTTTCAGTAATACAGAGATTTCTTTCTTTAAAATCAAATACGTTATATACACGAGCGAATCGAACAAGTTGAGATCCATAAACACCATACGATGGTGCCAAAGGAACGTCACCATCTAAAAACGGATAATTAAGAATATGAAATGAAATATCATCTCTCTTATCGTAAATTTTAGTATTAAGCTTCCCGTTAGAGATATAGATATCAAGATCCAGGAAAGGGCATTGTTCATTGTTAGTATTAGCTTTATTTAAAGTAAGTTCAACAGGATAAATCTTTTTAGTGTACATAATGAAGTCGTCATTATTGACAGCCAAAGTATAATCCAAATATTAAAAAGTGTTATTAATTTTTTGGTTCAGATGTTGTTTCGTCGGGTCATTGCTGTTTTTAGACATAAATTGTGATTCGTAACAATACAGAAACAGGTCCGCAATAAGTGGTGCACAGTTAGTCCCCATTGGAATTCCGATAACTTGGCGATATAAGGAATCTCCATAGCCCAAAAAAATGTTATCTAGTAAAAATTCATGTGCAGTTATCATATCAAAGCAGGTCCAATTGGCATAGTACTTTTGTTTGTCGTTACTAAAAAATGACCTAAAAGAGTTTGATATATATTCATATTCTGACTTTTTAAATGCCCATTTAATTAGGTATGTGTGTTTTTTCTTAATGTGTTTATATATATATATAGTTTGCTATATGATTTTTTAAATTCTTTCGTGTTTATTTGCTCAGTTCTTACGAATGTATTCGACTTGTCTTTCGCGTGTGGTTTTATGGGCTTTCCACACTATTTAATGGCAATAGTAATTTACTTAACTGTTTGGAATTCGAGAGGGTAGGGCGGTGATCTTTTGATCGTGGGTATAAGTGCGGGATTGCACACCTAAAATTGGCTAAAGTTATATACTGGTTTCCGTATTTTATGTTTCCCCATTTTCCTTTATTTCAAGTTATTAATCAGCTGTTAGTAACCAGTTTAAACATTGGCGGGGACTTCAAAACACAACATCATGTCAAACGATAACTCAAACAGTGTCTATAGTGAATCAAATGCAGATGGAAAACATTTGGAAATACTAAGATATGCGTTATCAGTTGCAGTAAAAAAGATAGGCATTGGTTCTGAATCAATGTAAATATCAGTCTTGATCTTCTTCAATGACACTGCCACTGGGCACAGCCACAGGGACTCATATTCATATACTTTTCGGTATTTAACAACCTTTCGAGAATGGGGCGGCCCCGATCAGCTATACCATAACATAATGGAGATATCATTTCCGAGACAGCCAAATTTCAAATAGTCAGAATTTTTTTCCAATTTTGCTTTTTGCTCATTTCTGCAGAAATATAATTAAATACCAACAAAATGCCTACCTTTTAGTCTACGTACTTCTCATGTAACAGGTGTGACATGGAAAGCTGGCTTCAATAATATAGCTCCTGTGACAGCTTTTGACTCAGCGGAGCTACAAAGTGGTCCCATTACTCGTAATGGAGCAGCCGGGTGTGATTCACAACCGGGGGTTTTAGGCATATTTTCAACCTGTTTTGGTTCAAAAACTCTAAAAATATTATATTTCAATCATTATCAGTTAAAATAAAGTAACATACCATGACCTAACGGGAGATTTCCAATCCAGAAGTCTGGCATTTAAAATTTTCATCCATGTTTTGAATTTTGTTTTCTTTTCAAGTTCCTCTGGGATTCTCACTAGAGCCACGTTCCAAATAAGAAAGTTTCCATTGACAAAATACTTTTACTTGCGATATTGTCAGTCATAGGATATCCATATAAGGCCAGGCTATGCCTCCTGTGGTCTCACGATGTCTGTCGTGGCGGAAAAAAACAATTTTGAAACCGATAAAATGACAAGATGTGCAAAAAAAAGATTTCAAAATTAATAATGATGTAAATTTACATCAATATGCTGGAAATTATACATTTCAATGATATTTCAGGTAAACACGACCTAGCTCTTATTGCCATATGTAAAAGTTATTTTTGCTCCATTACCATTAATGGGACTGCCGAGTCAAAAGTTATCACAGGAGCTACATTATTTAGCTAATGGAAAGCGAGCGAAGCATAAGGTTTTTAGCTCACCTGGCTATTGCCAGGGTGAGCTTTTGCCATCACTTGGCATCAGTCGTCCGTCCGTCGTTAGCTTTTCATTCAAACATCTTCTCCTCAGAAACCATTTGGCCAATTCCAACCAAACTTTGCATGAGTGGTGTATGGAAGGTCATCAACAAAGTTTCCTCATTTAGTTCTGATTGGTCAAGAAACACGGCCACCAGTGGCAATTCTTGTTTCTGATTGGCTGATTTTCAAAAATCTTCTCCTCTGAAACGACTGGGCCGATTGGATCGAGGCTTCATAGGAATGATATATGACATGTCCTCCACAAACGATCCTCATTTTATATTGATCCGATGAAAAACATGGCCACTGTTGCTAAAAATAGAACATAGGGGTAAATTGTTGTTTTTTGATAATAACTGAAAAACCGTTACAGATATCGAAAATCTGACGGGGTAAAATTGATCAGCATGACAAGATCTACCCTGAAATTTTGAAGGAAATCCAAAACCCATTTAGGAGTTATTGCCCTTTCTTTGTCAAATTTTCAAAATTTTAACATTTTTCGTCATTTATCTCCAAAACTATTGGAGATAGAAGTGAAATGTAAATTTGAAAAATGTTTGCCAATTTGAGATCTTCCTATCCTGAAATTTTAAAGGAAATCCCAAAACCCATTTAGGAGTTGTTGCCCTTTTTCGTCAAATTTTCAAAATTTTTTCATTCAAAAATCTTCTCCTCTGAAACCGCCGGGCTGATTGGTTTGAAACTTAATTGGAATGATCTATGACATGTCCTCTACAAACCATCCTCAATTTATTTTGATCTGACATAAAACATGGCTGCCGTAGCTAAAAATAGATTATAGGGGTGTATGTGTTGTTTTTGACTTATAACTTAAAAACCGTTACAGATATCAAAAATCTGACATGGGATAAAATTGATCAGCATGACAAGCTCTACCTACCCTGAAATTTTGAAGGTAATCCCAAAACCCATTTAGGAGTTATTGCTCTTTCTTCGTCAAATTTTCAAAATTTTAACATTTTTCGTCATTTATCTCCAAAACTATTTGAGATAGAAGTGAAATGTAAATTCGAAAAATGTTTGCCATGTTGAGATCTACATACCATGAAATTTTAAAGGAAATACCAAAACCCATTTAGGAGTTATTGGTTTGTGTAATTTGAGGTCGGGTTCTGTTACATTTATTTAAGGTTCACCCTTATTCCTGGTCAATTTTATCAACTTCCTGCCTGGACTACCACCATCAGGGAACATATTTTAACATTAAACCTTATGAAAAATAAATCTTCAACAAATTTTCCCTGAACAATTGAACCAATTGCAACAAACTTGGTCAAATAGTTTATTAATTGTCCAATGAAAACCAGACTCCAGGTGAGCGATACAGGCTCTGGTGAGCCTCTTGTTTACATTTGCTTTTCGGTATTTCATGTATTTAGTTTAACTGTTTAAACAAGTTGATGTACAGTAAGGGTATCGGGTCCATTCGCCCTTGGTTTATTTGGCCATAGAGTCTGTTCGCCTTGAGTTTGTTCGCCCTATAAATATATATAGTTTATATATTAGAGATGAGAGTAGAAAGTGTTCATGGAAAAGTAATATAAAATTTTTATAATGGAATAATTCAATTTTGAAATTACAGTGTATAAAATTTTTATTTATAAAATCTCTGTTTATTAAATTTTTGGAAATGAAAAAATGATATGACAAATGAAACGCAGCAATCGGAGATTGCACATCCCCCCGCTCCCAGCAAAGTCGGAATGCACAAAGTCTGAACCCCTCATAATTTCAAATTGCATAAATAGAGAAAAAGTTTGACACTGATCTTTGGATATCAAGAAACAACACAGAAATATGAAATTGGACTTCACAAAATACACAACACCAATATTAAACATTTTAAAATATCTGAACTGATCTTTTAATAACGAATACAAGTAGCTATGGTTAAGGGTTGGGCATCTCATTTAGAGATAACTTGTAATTTTCTAAATAAGTGGGGTGGGGCCGACCCCCGGGATGACGATTAAACTGGTCTTGTCATGCCCACTAAGAATATATATGGTTTAGGGGTGGGGATCTCAACTGTTTTTGAGATAACTTGTAATTTTGTAAATGAGGGGGGTGGGGCCGACCCCCGGGGATGACCATTCAACTGGTCTTGTCATGCCCACTAAGAATATATATGGTTTAGGGGTGGGGATCTCAACTGTTTTTGAGATAACTTGTAATTTTGTAAATGAGGGGGGTGGGGCCGACCCCCCGGGGATGACCATTCAACTGGTCTTGTCATGCCCACTAAGAATATATATGGTTTAGGGGTGGGGATCTCAACTGTTTTAGAGATAACTTGTAATTTTCTAAATTAGGGGGGTGGGGCCGACCCCCGGGGATGACCATTAAACTTGTCTTGTCATGCCCACTAAGAATATATATGGTTTAGGGGTGGGGATCTTAACTGTTTTTGAGATATCTTGTAATTTTCCAAATGAGGGGGGTGGGGCTGACCCCCGGGGGTGACCATGTAACTCGTCTTTAAATGTGGAATAAAAATATATATGGTTAAGGGGTGGGGATATGAACTGATCTTACCATGTTTTGAGATTTTACGTATTAGGGTGTAGCCCCACCCCCCGGGCAAAAATCAAAATTCCGAAACCTTTGGCACAGACAACTCTTCAAGTGTTACTAGTGTACCTAATTTCATGTTTCTATCTTCTACGGTGTAGGAGGAGTTCTTTGACAATCGTTTTTAGACATTTTTTAACTCCTTAGGGCATTGCCCCTAGGGGCGGGACCAAAATTTTGATACCCTCTTTCAACTTGGGAAAGGCAATATAAGTAGTGACATAAGTTCCAATATCCTAGCTTTAACACTTTTGGAGATATCTCCATTTATTGGATATCGCGAAATTCGTTTTTCGCTCATAATTTGGCCCCAAGGGGTCGAATTCCAATTTTAAGGGGTCTATTCCCTAGTGGGTCATATACTCTTCCATGATGCCAAATTTCAAGTTTCTATCTTTTACCGTTTCAGAGATATGCCTTGCCACTACAGACGTACGTACGTACGTACGTACGTACGGACGGACTGTATTACATGATCCCCCCGCTTTCGCTAAGCGGGGGGATAATAAATTTAAAATTTAATAGTTATAAAAACTAAGTGGCATTTTTAAAATCTATTATAATTAATGATTAAGAATAATGATTGTTGATACTGCAATAGACAGTGTTTCATTTTATGTATTCCTTTGTTATAATTGATTATTTTAATAATTGGCTTGATTGGAATAGATAAGATAATAACAACTTTAAATTTGTAGATGTAATACTTAGCTTGAGATTGAACATAAACAATTTTTGATAATTCTGAAACATTAAAGTGAATTTCTGTTAACAACTTGGCTCTTTTAATCTCATATTTGCCTTAACAAAGTTGCTATATAACACATGTATTAGGTGATGGACAATGGAATCATATCAGTCAGGATTCAGATATCGAGAATCCTGGAAATGGTCATTTCTCCAAAATGAGACGTTTTTGTCCCACACCACCCAGTTTGTCATACTGCCAGGCTCTACAGTCCTCAGTGAGTAGAGTTCTTCGATGTAGAGATATCCAAAACAATCCAGTAAACAAAAGTTATATTATATTAAAGATCCTGTTATATTAAACTCTGTTGGCAGATTTTTACATGTTAATATGCCATGAGTCTATATTTTAGATAATCGTCGTTTATTTTTATAGTGAATGTTTTCTGTCATGAAACTGCAGTTGTCTACAATTTTCTGTCACTTAAACAACTTCTGCCCTCTTCAATTTTTTTTTGTTACTCTGTTACTTATTGTCCGTTAGAGGGTACGTTAATTATTGGTTAATAAACATTATCTTATCTATCATTAATCCAAAAACAGTTGTGCAGTATTTATGTATTTCTTGTGACTTGGAGGGTAGGCTTCGTCTGCATGCTGTTTTCTGTGACGTTTGTGCTCCGTTCCATGAGACAAATATCAATGAAACAAAAAAAATAGCCACTGGATTCAAAATCATCTTTCAATTCAAATATATATGTCATATTTTACCATTAAGAATAATGCCATTCCTTTACTTATTAATAGTATAAAAATTCAGGGCGAATAGGTACTAGGGCGAACCTGAATTAGGGCAAACAAACCCAGATTCTACAGTAAGTCCATAAATAATTAATTTTGTTCAAGATACTCTATTCACATATAATAACACGAGAAGAAAATGGCTGAACGAGATTTCGCATGGCGGCCTCTATGTTTCTGAAACTTTTTTGATGGCACCATACATTTTTTGTACTTCAGATTTTTTTTTGGACACCTCTACCTTAAAGATCTTGCTTAATATGAAACAAGTGTGACCTGGAAATCGAGCGAAGCATAATTTTAGCCTGCATCACTGAAAACTTAGTGCATCATAGGACTGGGAAAAAAAGGTTTTTACGTTTGCTTTTTGGTACTTAGTGAAAACTTCATAATGTCGGAAAACATGAATATTGCATTTGCGTAATTTTTTTTTGGTCAGATTTTCTTTCGTACTTATTTTTACTTTGATGAAATTGAAGGTTTTAAAAGTTGATGTAAGTCCATAAATAACTTATTTTGTTCCTGATACTCTTCACGTGTAATCACATCAGAAGCAAATTGCTGACCAATATTTCGGATAGCTACTGCCATGTTGATGAAACTTTTTGGCCCCTATAGTAATGGGAATAATTCAATTGACATCTCTAACTTAAAGAGCTCACTTATTAACTCATTTTCGTCAGATTTCTGATGACCTTGTTTACCCTGACTAGAAGTGAAACATTTGTATAAAATTTTGCCAGTTTACATATTCATTGTGGAGCTCATTATTGGTACTTATCAGAGTTCTCTGGTCTTCAACATGCTTGACTCCCAAGGTATCCCGAAAAAATGTTTCACTTATAGCATGAAAGTTTTCCGGATTTTGCCAGATATCCGGAATATTGACCATTTTAGTATTTATATATTCCTATATAATATATTGGATTCTTAGGTTTCTGGCACCTTCTGTACTTTCACCCATGCGCTTGCGTTCAGGTTAAATGTAAGGTAATCAGAAATCTGACAAAAATGAGCTAATAAAACCGTTTGGAGGGAAGTAAGGGCTAAAAGGTAGGCATTTTGCTGACGATTTGAAATTTGGCACTCTCGGAACTGTTATCGTATTGTAGATTGCGGCCTCCCTAGTCTCAAAAGGTTGTTAAATATTGAAAAGTATATGAAAAATAGTCCCTGTACTCTGAGAGTACTAAATATAATATATGAAACTAATTGTATAACAAATAAATCTTAAATACAGTGGTGAATGAAATCAAAGCTTAACTTGGTATGTAACAATGTTCATATTTTATTCTTTTCAAATTTGTAAGACTCAAACATAGGAAATAGCTCCAGACAGAAATTATGCCAAAAGGTATAGCTCTACCGTTTTATATTTTTACAAAGGATTAGGGGCATTAAGACCCTTTTTGGCCTAGAATTATGAACATTTGAGGAATGGATTCAAAATTAACCAGGAGTTCGTAAAATAAATAAAATGCTACAAAAAAAAACTCAATTCAGCTTAATTTCCAGCATTGTGACGTCAAAATGATGTCATAATATTGTTCATTGACCAAACATCTTGAAAATGTAATCAAACCTGTCTAGAATGGTTACCTTTGGGAGTATATAAAAGTGACCACTATACACAGGTGACCTGTCTACAGAGTTTTGGCATTTTGATCAATAGATAATGTTGGCAGCAATTTAGTTTCAATTTAATTGTATCACATGATGTACATGCATTGTATTTGAAATAAAAATTAAGTTGAAGTCTCCTCAAAGACATACCTGCATAAATAAAATAATAATGGAAACATCAATTTACTACAAAAATAAAGAAATAGTGGGAAATTGCTCAGTGGTGTCAGTTTAACATGTTTAAAGAAATGTTTTAAAAATAACTTAAAAATGTCAGTAATGTTTTAGTTTGAACTGTTGCTCTCAAACCCACAGCAGTACACCTGTCCCATACAGTATTTAGTGCAGCTAAAAAAACACAGTCATTAAGTTAAACAGCTGTAGGAACTCATTTCTACCAATGTGCATGTTTTTGTATGAGACCTCAGACTTTTTGGCAACCAATTCTTGATTAAATTACAGATTGATTCTTTATTTTTGGCAAAGTACATGTAGGTACTTAAAGGTTATTTTTACAAATATATCTTTTTGCTTGCTTGGGGTTTCATTTTTGGCCAAATATGGGCCTTAACGCCCCTTGTCCTTTGTACAGAAGAAATATGGGGACTTTCTGAGACGATTATCCATCTTACAAAACACTTGAAAATAACCATTTATCAAGGGAACTTTACTTTTATTTCTGTTTTTCATATCAAGGTTTTTTCATACTCTTATTGCTGATTTTTTTTTCTTGTCACTGTACTATTTATGTGTTTTCTTTTCCCAAACTTAATGTTAATAGTTTATTTGCCAAAATAAACATTTCTGTGGAGGCTTAATTAATAATAATAATAATAATAATAATAATAATAATGCTTTATTTATAGAGGGTAACACAGTTAGTACAAACTAATCTTCCCTGAGGCCCTCGACTAGATATAAACCATAATGATACAATGAATATAACATGTACATATGCAAACATAATAATAAAAAAGGAACTGTACATTACAATTGTAGAGATATAGCCAGTAAAAAATCATTACATAATTTGTTACATCTGACATTGCTTTATATTAATCATTTAATAGATTGATAAAATGACATTTCAACTTTTCCTTAAAAACAATTAAACTTTGTGTGTTCCGTATTGATTGTGGAAGACCATTCCATGCACAAGGACCAGAGTAAATGAATGATTTTTTAAATAGCTCTGTCCTTGCTTTAGGTACCATTAGATCTCCATTTACAACATTTCTTAGGTGGTACGGATTACTTTCTGACACAAGTGATATTTTTTCACTAAGATAGCTAGGTGCTTCATTTCTTAGACATTTAAAAATTAAAAGACACTTGTGGTACAAAATTCTATGTTCAATTTTCATCCATCCTAGCTTTTTAAATAAAGGAATTGAGGGTGCAAGTTGTTCAGCATCTAAAATTATTCTTGCTGCTCTCTTTTGTAGCTTTTGAAGACGATTTACACTATCAGTATTGCAACTTCCCCAAACAATACAACAATAATCTATAAGTGGAAGAATATATCCAGTGTAAAATAATTTTCTTGATTCAGTATTCAAAAATTGTTTGATCTTTAAGAAAAGGTAAATACGGCTTGAAATTTTTGAACAAATCTGATCAATTTGACTTCCCCAATTTAGATTATTATCTATCATTACACCATACCTTCTGAATACATCCACAGAATAACGGAAATGTAACATGGAAAACATTGAAATTGTAAACTGAATGACTACATGATTTAGTTCAGTATTGACAAGCAGTATACATACATATCAGAATAACTTAAGATGTATCTGAAATAACAATAAAACAATATACTCACACTTGTTTAGATCAATCTCAATAAAAAATTACGATATTTTCTTTGAGATCAACAAATGCATTGAAATTCATCTTGATTCCGCATCGAAATCTAAAGGGTGACCAAATTTTAAAATGAACTAACTGGTTTCCAGACATTACCATTTTCATATCTCCTTGTTGGTATGACAATCAAATTTTTGGTTTGGAACAGTTTTTATTGATAGCGTGGGAAAAAATAGCACAGGGAATTGAATTTACTGCAAAATATTTTAGTTGCCAGCTGGGCAAACAGGAAAATAAAATATATTTGCCAGCCAAATATCTAGCCGTCTTGGTAGACTGGGCAACTGTTAAGTTTTTTTTCCCTATATAAATTTTATGAACCAGTCATTTTAAGTTCGCCTCAACGAAGTTCAGTGGGACTATTGGAGTCACCCTGGCATCCACGTCCGTGTCCACAGCCAGTTCTCAGTTACTAGTTGACATAGGGTCATATATTTATGTGTGCAGGTGCATGATGAAGAGACTGACCATGTGACATAAGATGAAGGTCACATGACCCATATTACACGGTTGACTGGCTTTTAAGTTTTATGTCAAAAATCAGTTTTGATATACAAAGTGACCTACAATCATATTATTTGGTGTGAGGGTGCATCTTAGGGAGTAACTCAGCCTCCTACCAAAATTAGGTTACTCTGACCTTCTTATCGTGCTTCATTGACTTATGTTAAGTTTTACGTCTGAGTTTAGTTCTCCGATACCAAGGGACCTACACTCTTATTACTTGGTGTAAGGATGCATCTCGGGGAGTAACACAGCCGCCCACCAAAGTTAGGTCACTCTGACCTACTTATCACACTTCATTGACCAGTATGGCTGTCATTACTTAAAAAAGAGAAATGATAAAAAAATCTTTAAAAGCTTTTTTTCTGAAACTACTTTGACAGTTGAGACCAAAGTTTGATGCAATGGTCCTTAGGTTACTCCTCTTAAAATTGACCTTGACCAGTATGGCTGCCATTACTTAAAATAGAAAAATGATAAAAAAATCTTTAAAAACTTTTTTTTGGCGATCAAAGTTTTGTGACAAAATAAGATACCAGCCTATTTGTGTAGTGCAGCAACTATCTCACCTCTTATTCGTGTTGTAATTATCCTTGTTAGATGATTAATTAGCCATAGTTATTGTTTAATTACTCCAAACTTTGCTAACAGAACTGTCGGTCCAAATCAAAACAAAGTGACTTATAGCATTTGGAAGGGAAACCACGAATTTGCGGCTATATTGGTTTTCGGTATTTTGTAATAATTAATTCCTCCAATTAATGAGCATCATTTTAAAGTGGACGTGAACCGGAGGAATCTTAATCCTGGTATCCCTAAAATGTTTTAATGGACTTGGCTATCTCGTGCGGCGGGAAAATATTACCTGTACACCCTTCAAAATTCATAATGGACTCTACCATTGTTTAGTATAAATAGCGGCGTTCAGAGTCATTCTTTGTCAGTGTGTTGACCGCGTTTGATGAAATGGTCAGGCGTATAATTTGATTTCAGTGGTCTTGAGCATGGAACAGTATTGCTAGTTTTAATTTTTCTATTTGAGAAAAGACAAATCAGAAAATTCATGTTTGAAAATTTTATAAATTCTTTAAAACTTGGAGAAGAATTTAGACTTAATCTTGTTAAATGGTCCTTAGGCGATCCACCTTGGAGCCTCTTGTTAATTCATTTGATCACCTTCCAAGTAAACATCTACACGTGTATTACCTCCAAATGTTCCTATTGTGTAATTGGATAAGTAATATATATATTTACATGTGTATGAAACCTTTTATTTAAGTTTAAGGATATAAATATGTTAAAAGTACCCAAGGGAAGCAGAACAAAATGTTTGTGGAAATAAGGGAAGTATTAAATGTTACATTGGAAATAGGCCAATTACAGTTGAGTTCAGTGAGAAATAGGCCAATTACAGGTATATTTAAGATAGTTTTCTGATAATTGCAAGTACAACGTAACAAGTCCACTAATTTTGCAACAGAATGACAGCATTGATGAATTGTGCAGAATTGTCTTCATAGTCTACTTGGAGATGGGAGAAAAATATGTATTATTATCTTTAACAATATTATAGCAATTCCAACTAAATATTCTTAAATGAGTATATTGATATAATAATTATTTTGATAGGTATGCAAGATTTAAGCACCACTTTCATCCTATATATAAGAAGAACCCAGATGCTTTTAGAACTATGTACTTGGAGCTGACTCGACAGGTGGAATCAAATTTTAATGTGAGTGAATTAATATTGATAAATGCATACTTTATGATAGATATCCGCAGTATTTAAAAAATGATAATTTTTTTTGCATTAAGTTTTTGATCTAATTTACAAACGACTTTATGCAATTGGTAAATTCAAAGTAGATACATAGCAGGTATAGTACCAGTAGTAACTTGAATGTAGATTAGTACGTAAGGTACCGGTAGTAGTGTTCATTTTTGCAGCTTGTTTTGGCTACTAAGTCCTACAATGTAGATGCAATCAACCTTGGCAACAGCTTGCACAACACGAATGTTACAAATAAAATTCTGCCTTGCTTTTAAAGACCAATCAGTACAACTGTTATCTTATTTGGACACAAAACCAGCTGCAGGTTTGATAAAGAATGATTATAAGTAAAATTTAATGTTTTACAGGAGGAAGTAAAGCAGATTTTTGAAGAAGAAAATATTCCTGTTCTGATGAATGAATTAGATAAATTGATAGACAAAGCATGTCATGATGTAGAGACATCTGCCTGGTAAGTTATTTATAAGAACAGAATGGGGGTGGGGTTTTGCTGGACAAGCAATCTCAATAATTTGTCCTTAATACTAATGACCACTAGCTTAACACTGAGGTTGTAAATTCGAAACTGGGTCAAGGCAAGAGATAATCTTCTCTGTACCAGAGTTATGCCCCTTTATAAATTGAAAATTTTTGTGTTTTCCACACTATAACTTAGGTTTGCCTTGCCCAAAGGTTTTGATACTTGTACACAATGCATTATTGCATATTGGAAAGGTGGCTTTTACCATTCCAGAGTTATGTCCCTGTATGAATATTAAAATTTCAAATATTGTTAGGAAAATAGCCAAAACTGAGGTTTCTGTTCATTAACATGAGTATTGTTTCACCAGATAACTTAAAATTTGGAAATTTTGTTTTGGACCACTGAACACAAGTTATGCTCGAATTTGACACTTTCACTTTTGTGATTTTTATGTTATACCTTACGTGGACCTAATTTGATATTAGTAAGTGTGCATATGTAGTAAAGATAGCTGTGGGGTGGTGACATCTGTTTCCAATGGACTTGGCGTCTGTCGTCTTAAACTATTTCAAGGATCTTCTCCTCAGAAACTACAGGGCTAAATACTTCAAAAGTTTAAGTGAATGTTCCTTAGGGTATCTAGTTTATAAATTATATCCGAGGTTTTGATCCATAATCAAACATGGCCACCATTGCAAAAAATATAACATAGGGGTAAACTGCAGTTTTTGTCTTATATCTCAAAAACTAAAGCATTTAGAGCAAAACTGACATGGGAAAAATGTTCATCAGGTCAAGATCTACCTGCCATGAAATTTTCTGACGAATTGGTCAATCCTTTGTTGGGTTATTGCCCCTGAATTTTTTAATTTTAAAGAAATTTTGCAGTTTTAGGTTATTATCTTGAATATTATTATAGATAAAGACAAACTGTAAACAGCAAAAATGTTCAACAAAGTAAGATCTACAAATAAGTCAACATGACCAAAATCATTGATTGACCCCTTATAGTAGTTTTTGCGTTTTAAAGACGGCATCCGGTGTAAACTTTCCTTTAAAGATCTTTTCTTCTGAAACCACTTGGCCAATTGGGACCAAAGTTTGGTGGAATAGTCCTTGGGTGGCCCCCTTCCAAAATTATGTCTGGCATTCCTGACTTCCAATCGACATAGCTGCTGTTACTAAAAAATAGGTGAAAGGGGGGATGAATTTCAAAAATCTTCTTCTGTGAAACTACAAGGCCAATTGGAACCAAGCACGGCAGTAATGGTCCTTAAGAGGTTCTCTTTCAGAAGTATGTCCGATGACCTGGACTGTTAACAAAGATGGCCACCACAGCAAAACTTAGTTTAACATAGGTCCCTATGGGAAAATTCATTGAAAAATCTTCTTGTCTAAAACAACTTAACCAATTGGAACCAGAATAGGCAGCAATGGTCCTTAGGAGATCTTCTTTCAGAAATATGTCCTATTTTGTTGACTGTGAACCAAGATGGCCATCACAGTCGAAATTAGTTTAACATAGAACCATATGGGAAATTCACACAAAAATCTTCTTGTCTGAAACCACTTAGAACTAGACCTGGTAGCAATGCTCCTTAGATGGTCCTCTTTCAGAATTTCGCTGGATGACCCAGACTGTAAACCAAGGTGGCTGGCACAGTCGAACTTAGTTTAACATAAGGCCCCATGGGAAAATTCATTGAAAAATCTTTTTGTCTGAAACCACTTGACATATTGGAACCAGACTTGGTAGCAATGGTCCTTAGGAGGTCCTCTTTCAGAAATGTGTCCAATTTCTTGGACTGTCAACCAAGATGGCCGACTCAGCTAAACTTAGTTTATCATAGGACCCTGTGGGAAATTCACTCAAAAACTTGGCAGCGTTGGTCCTTAGATGGTCCTCTTTCAGAAATGTGTCCGATCACCCCGATTGTCAACCAAGATGGCTGCCATGGCCAAACTTAGTTAAATATTGGTCCCTATGGGAAAATTCATATAAAAATCTTCTTATCTGAAACCACTTAGCCAGTTGGAACAAAATTTAGTTGTAATGGTCCTTAGATGGTTCTCTTTTAGAAGTGTTTCCATTGACCTGGATTGTCAACCAAGATGACTGCCATAGCTGAACTTAGTTTAACATAGAACCCTATAGAAAAATCAGCCAAATTGACTGCAACACTTTAATATTTAGTCCTGCTCAAGGTCAAAAATAAATCCAGGTGAGCGATACAGGCTCTGGAGAGCCTCTTGTTAGATTTATTGAATAGCTGTATTTTAAAAGGTGTCATAAATCTCATGACGTGTTTAATAAGGGGTCTTTAAAATATTTTGCCCATTGTATATAGGTCCAATTATTACATAGGTGACTGTGCTCCTAAATAGATGGGAGGAAGGTACAGAAAAGAAGAAGGAAATTAGACAGTTTACCTGGGTTACATTGAAAAGTTTTTGAGTTCAAAATATTTAAAATGGAAAGCCAAACATTGGACAAAAAGGAAAAACATTCTGTTAAGGACAGAGCCCCAGATAATTTGTTTGAACCAGGGGGTAATTACATGTACCTACAGGTTTTTAAGAGAGCTGAGTATTTAACCTCCAAAAGGCAGGATCAAAGAGGTAGAATGTGTCATAAGTGTTACTATATTGAATATCATTAGCATTTAGTCACAATGACTGCTGTTTTCATCCACATTCATACTGTTCAGAAACTCTCTACATTCCGTATGATCTGGGATACCGATGTTTGTTTATATACACTGTAACATTTGTATTGAATACAAATTGAACATTAAATTTCCTAAAACCATTACCACTGTGTCCACTCCATAATGTGGGATTCTGGTCGTAATGTTGGATTTCCGTTAAATGAAACGTTAAAATCCCTGTATTTTGGTCAAAATCTGGTCAAATTTCATGTTAGAGGAAAGTAAGTTAACATTTTCAGAAGGTCATAAATGCCACCTTGCATATTTCAGTTGTTAAGTTTTCTGCTTAAGTTAGCTTGATAGGAACTACTTGTGATAGATCAATGATATTTTGTATAAAGTTGCATTACTATTGGTACATCTCAGTTTGACGACCATAAATGACACTGATACACACATTATTTGGGGCTCTATAAGGATATTGACAAAATTCTGTGTCCTAAGTAAAGACATTTTAAACACACACATATATATATGTACAATTTTATAGTATATTGATCTTTCTTATAAGACATATGTTTAAAAATAGGCTTCAAATGCTTAAAGCCCCAAAAAAAGTTTTGATCTTTTTATGACTGTCCACGAAAGTGGAAGGTGCATATAGATTTACTCTTGTCCGTCTGTAAGTCAGTCCGGCTTGCTTAAGTTTTTGCATTTAGATCAATTTCTCAGAAACCCATTGAGATATTATACCACTAAAATCTTATTATAACACTGAACAAAGATGAGGAACATTTGGGTCACTTTTACTAACATTTAAGGCATGAATGACTCTGATAGATTTCTGCCTTTAATTTCGTATCCTAGGAATCAATGATACTTCACCACTATAATCTTCTTAAATTATATATAATACATTGCTGCAACAGTTGGTTCATTTTGGCCCACATTTTGTGCATGAGTATATCGGTTTAGTGTTTTTTTAAGGTTCATTTCTCAGATACAATGTACCTATGGAGAAAAATCAGTGATATTATACCTTTTCATTCATCTTGTATAGTACAACAAAAGTCAGCAAAATTTGTGTCACCCTGCTTAAGTAACTATGGTAAAACATTTTCATGTAGGTATATTTTAAAAACCTATAGTAGTATATTGATGATACTTCACAATTGAAATCATCTTACATGTATATAGTAAAAAAAAACAACTTGGCAACATTTGAGTCACCATGACCTACATTTTATGCTTGAGTTTCTTTGATTAAACTTTTGCATTTTTACAACTACAGTCATCTTCCTTATTATTTAATTCAATACCAATACAGATCTCCAACATATAAGTTCGTATGACCTACTTTTGAGTGACTCCAATTTTACTGTTTGGGTCCTTAAGTCAGAAGCAGAATTTATTACTGTGGATTCATAATTTCTAATGGGGTAAATGTAATGTAAGCACTGAGGATATAAGATTATAAATGGAAAAGTGTATAACTACCAGTAATCTCTACTTTTTGCCAAAAAAAAGCTGTGCATAAAAATTCTACCAATTTCTTGTTAGCAGATCCTATTGATATGTGGAAATCATGTTATGCATATAAAGATAAACCTTCAAGATGAAGTGAAGATGATAACATCTACAGATCATCAACCAATGAACGTGCCTCTACTACCTTTCAGTTGCAAAAAGGACAGAGTTTCATTTAAATGTTGGAATAAATACCTGAAAAGGGCTAAAAGCTGAAATTTCTATAATAAGTGTTACCTTTGTTAACAAAGCACAAATTAATCAGGGTGTAGTGTCACTTTAAATATGAAATTGATTCTGCTATTTTGATAGGATTCATTTTTAGCTCACCTGGCCAAAGGCCATGTGAGCTATTGCCATCACTTGGCGTCCGTCGTCGTCGTCGTCCGTTGTCTTTAACAATTATACAAAACTCTTCTCCTCTGAAACTACTTGACTAATTAGAACCAAACTTTGTATGAATGTTCTGATTTTTGTGAAAATCTGTCAATTGATGTTAGAGTTATTGCTCTTTTTTGACATTTTTGGTTTTTTTTTATGTTATTATTTCAAAAATCTTCTTCTCTGAAACTACTATTCAAAATCAAATGAAACTTGGTAAGATTTTTCCTTAGGGTATCTTGCAAAAAGAGAATGCTTGGATTTTTGATTGGTCGAAAAACATGTCCACCCTTACTAAAAATAGAACATAGGGGTCAAAATGCTGTTTTGTGCTATTTTTTCCTGAATTATAGAAAGAAAATGAAGATGAAAGCTACTTTCAAGGTAAACATGGTATCCCAAGTTGAATGGTGATGATGAAATTTTTAAAATGGCTGCCATTTTCTGCCATTTTTTACACTTGCTCAGATTTTAACAATATTTGGTTTTTAAAGTAAACATGGTATCCTTAGTGAATGGTGATTATGAGATTTTTTGTATGGAGCATCTATGGAAGGTCCTTTAGGAAATTAGCATAAATCTTCCCGGTCTGTGAAACAAAATGGCCGTCATGAGCATTTACATGTTCTGATTGGTCGAAATTTAAAAGTTCTTCTCCTCTGAAACCATAAAGCCAAATTAACTGATTTTTGGTATGGATGATCTATGGAAGGCCCTTTACAAAGTTTGCATAACTCATCATGGTCCGTGAAACAAAATGGCCGCCATGAGCATTTACATGTTCTGATTGGTCGAAATTTAAAAGTTCTTCTCCTTTGAAACCGTAAAGCCAAATGAACTGATTTTTGGTATGGAGCATCTATGGAAGGTCCTTTACAAACTTTGCATAAATCTTTCTAGTCCGTGAAACAAAATTGCCACCAGAAACCTTTATATGTTCTGATCGCTCAAAATTTAAAACTTCTCCTGTGAAACCGTTTGGCCCACTGAGCCTCTTGTTGTCTTTCCCTGATTATTTTATTAATATTTACTTGCAGAAAGTGGCCCATTGGTCCATTCTGATATTTGTTGTAAATGGTCTGTTTATGGGAATATCAAAATCTGCAACACAGAATTTAGTTTGCTGTGTATGATAGCTTATCTGGTTTTGTTGAGATTTAGACTTTTCTAAACAGAGTCTACCAAGTGCACATGTCCCACTATGTTTACTGGTATATAATAAAGATACAATCACTTCAATCCAAAATGTTTTTAAGTAGTCATACACTAATTGTTTATCCATTCAACCTTTTGGATGTACATTAACAAGAACAGACTTTCTCTTTCCTTTAAACATATGCATCAGTTTCAGTTTTGTACCATCTGTCAAAAATGATAAACTGTAGCAAAATGGTGTCTCTATCACCACCACATGTGTGACTACATTACAGTTTTTGCACCTGTTACATTAACAGTTGTATTTCATCAGTTTATCAACACTGAGCTGTTTCAGATAATTGAAACCTTCACTTGATAGCTGAAAGTTGATAGTCATGCAACTCATGTATTACCATTTATGAAAAACTATAACTTTCTCTTTTAAACATGACAACTTTTTGAGCAATTTGTGTACTAAAGTAAGATTGAATACATTCTATTACATGTATATATATTGTATTAAACAGCAACACATTAATATGTATATCGGACGGATGCATTAAAGTTAGTAATTAGTCAAGTTGAACTGTTGGGGTGTCCCAATATTGATTTTCTAATATCTTTAGTTTGCCTCGGCCTATTCAAACCAAATTTGGAAATGTTGCTAGACTATATGAGACTCAGATTTCTATTAATTTTAAGCTGACCTGGCCAAAGGCCATGTGAGCCTTTGTCAACACTTGGAGTCCGTTGTCCATCCGTCTGTAAACTTTTACATTTTCATCTTCTCCTCTGAAACCCCTGGACCTATTGAACTGAAACTTGGCCTGTAGCTATTATAGAAGGTCCTTTACAAAGTTTGCATAAATCATCCCGGTCTGTATACAAAATGGCCGCTATGAGCATTTACATGTTCTGATTGGTTGAAATTTAAAACTTCTCCTCTGAAACCGTAAAGCCAAATGAACTGATTTTTGGTATTGAGCATCTATGGAAGGTCCTTTAAAAAGTTTGCATATATCATCTTGGTCCGTGAAACAAAATGGCTGCTATGAGCATTTACATGTTCTGATTGGTCAAAATTTAAAACTACTTCTCCTCTGAAACTGTAAAGCCAAATGAACTGATTTTTGGTATGGAGCATCTATGGAAGGGCCTTTACAAAGTTTGCATAACTCATCCCGCTCCGTGAAACAAAATGGCCGCCATGAGCATTTACATGTTCTGATTGGTCGAGATGTAAAACTTCTTCTCCTCTGAAACCGTAAAGCCAAATGAACTGATTTTTGATATGGAACATCTATGGAAGGTGCTTTACAAAGTTTGCGTAAATCATCCCGGTCAGTGAAACAAAATGGCCATCATGAACATTTACATGTTCTGACTGGTCGAAATTTAAAGATTCTTCTCCTCTGAAACCGTACAGCCAAATGAACTGGTTTTTGGTTTGGAGCATTTATAGAAGGGCCTTTACAAAGTTTGCATAACTCATCCCGGTCTGTGAAACAAAATGGCCGCCATGAGCATTTACATGTTCTGATTGGTCGAAATGTAAAACTTCTTCTCCTCTCAAACCATAAAGCCAAATGAACTGATTTTTGATATGGAACATCTATGGAAGGTCCTTTACAAAATTTGCTTAAATCATCTTTGTCCGTGAAACAAAATGGCTGCCATGAGCATTTACATGTTCTGATTGGTCGAAATTTAAAACTTCTTTTCCTCTGAAACCGTAAAGCCAAATGAACTGATTTTTGGTATGGAGCATCTATGGAAGGGCCTTTACAAAGTTTGCATAACTCACCTCGGTCCGTGAAACAAAATACCCACCAGAAACCTGTATATGTTCTGATTGGTCAAAATTTCAAACTTCTCCTCTGAAACCGTTTGGCCAATGAACTTATACTTGGTATGAAGCTTTTATAGAAGATCATATACAAAGTTTCCAGAAATCAATCTAGTCTGTCAAATCAAAAGTTTGTTACTGCCAGGTGAGCGATACAGGCTCAGCCCACTGAGAAAGAATTTCTCTTGGCATATATAGAATTTTTTTTTTTGAGACAAGAGCCGGTGGGAATAACTCTGTGATTTCAACCAGAAATCACAGATTTATGAATTGTGGTTTCCAGATGATATCTTTGGTTTTACATAGCCCATTAAAACCAAATTATAATATGTTGTTAACTATATCATTCACAGAAGCCTATTAATTTTGGTGTCAATCAGAAATTAAAGGTTTTGAGAATTTACAATATCTTTAGTTTTCCTCAACTGATTTCAACCAAACTTCAACATGTTGTTCACCAATATGAGACTCTGAAGCCTACTGATTTTTGTGTTGGTCAATCACATAACTTTTGGGGGAAAATATTGGTATTTTTACTAAGAAATCACAGAATACTAGATTTTATATAATCTTTTGCTGGATGGATTCAGTACTTCATAGAAATAAAACCCTAAGTCTGTTGTAATGCTGTTTGGCTCAATTTTAGTCATTGCAATTCCAATCTGGGTAAATGTCCTTAAAAACTCAGACCTTTAATTTTTGGAAAAGTATCTAGCAACCATATATTGAAGTAATAAACTACTACTTGTCTGAAACAATTTAATTTCATATACTGTAATTCCATCTTTGGTAGAGATTCTGACAGACTCTCAGACCTTTAATATTTGGGAAATGTTGCTGGAATATTGTACCTAGGAACCATATAATAACTTTATCAGCTGTGAAATATCAATTGCTTGGATCAGTTAAATTTCAAACATTGCAATTTCATAATTGATAAATATCCTGGATGGTTCGCAGATCTTTAAATTTTTGACAAAGGTACCTGGCAACCATTTATATTAAAACAATCAACTAAGAAATAGCAATTGATAAGAAAAACTGAATTTTAAACATTGCACATGTTGTAATGCCATCTTTGGTAAATTTAATATTTGGAAAATGTAGCTAGCAACCATAAAATAAAGTAATCAACAGTGAAATATAATATCTCAATTGCTTGGTTCAGTTGAATTACAATCATTGCAATTCTATCTTTGGTGAATATCCTGCACGACTCTCAGTCCTTTAATTTTTGGGAAAATTATTTAGCAAACATATATTTATATAATCAAATGTGAAATAGATCTATTAGTTCAGTAATTCCATTTTTCTTGTATTTCCTTAATGGCTCTCAGCTTTTTTAATTTGTTGAAGAAGTTACTTAGCAACCATGTATCATGGAAATTATTATTGGAATACCAATCACTTTGAACAGTTAAATTGCAATTCTAACTTTAGAATATTTCTCTCCCATATTTACTGTTGTGGAGATTTTCTAAGCAACATTGCTTTGATTTTCAATTTTAGTAATTTTCCTGGAAGTCTTTCAGGCTTGTGTGAGACATATTTGGTATGTTAAAGAAATCAACAAAAGAATATCAATATACAAACTATTGTCATACAAATGTATCACACTCAAAATTATGTTACAACTTGGCTTTTGCATTTTTGAAGCAAATTTTATTTCATATTTAGCTGAATTTTGGATTCCTATTTCGGTATTTTTGGTTGAGTACTTCTTGTTTAATACAATGTATAAGTTTGGTTTTTGGTCTTCCAAATGTTTCGGTTTTAATGCTGCTGATGAGAGGTAACTCCTTGAAATGTGTCGTATACAGCATAGTATAAATTTACTATATCTAATATTACTATCTTTGGATTGTTATTTTGAAACTCCTGGGATGATGCCTCTGCTGGTGGACCCTGGGTCCCCGAGGGTATTCGCCAACCCAGTCGTCAGACTTGTCTGACATGATTATTCATTGATTTGTTACAGAAATTACCAGTATTTAGCAAAATTCAAAAATAATAGAAATACTAAGGGTTCATTCCTTGTATTGCACATGGTAGATCTCCTTAGCTGAATTTTGGATTCCTATTTCGGTATTTTTGGTTGAGTACTTCTTGTTTAATATAAGTTTGGTTTTTGGTCTTCCAAATGTTTCGGTTTTAATGCTGCTGATGAGAGGTAACTCCTTGAAATGCGTCGTATACAGCATAGTATAAATTTACTATATCTAATATTACTATCTTTGGATTGTTATTTTGAAACTCCTGGGATGATGCCTCTGCTGGTGGACCCTGGGTCCCCGAGGGTATTCGCCAACCCAGTCGTCAGACTTGTCTGACATGATTATTCATTGATTTGTTACAGAAATTACCAGTATTTAGCAAAATTCAAAAATAATAGAAATACTAAGGGTTCATTCCTTGTATTGCACATGGTAGATCTCCTTAGCTGAATTTTGGATTCCTATTTCGGTATTTTTGGTTGAGTACTTCTTGTTTAATATAAGTTTGGTTTTTGGTCTTCCAAATGTTTCGGTTTTAATGCTGCTGATGAGAGGTAACTCCTTGAAATGCGTCGTATACAGCATAGTATAAATTTACTATATCTAATATTACTATCTTTGGATTGTTATTTAGAGTTATTTGCTAACTGCAGTGCATAAATACATAATCTTTGGATCAGTTTAATTGAGGTCTGGAGCTGGCATGTCAGTAACTGCTAGTAGTCCTATGTTAATATATATTGATCATTGTCATTTTGCTTAGTTTCTTCTGTTACATTTTTAAACACACAGTAGAACTTAGTTTAAGAGATGTCCAAGTCCGATGTTAAAAACCGGACTCTGACATCTTTTAAACTGAGTCCTACTGTGTGTGAGTTGCTGTGTGTTTGTTTATTCCACATTGGCTAGAGGTATGGGGGGGGGGGGGGGTTTGAGATCTCACAAAACTTGTTTAACCGTGCCACATTTTTGCGCCTGCCCCAAGTCAGGAACCTCTAGCCATTGTTAGTAATGTGTCTTTTTTGAATTTTGGTTCATTTGTATGTTTCGGAGATTAGTTTAATGTGCCGTCCATGTCTGAACTAGTAAGCAGGTTTGTTCAGGGGCCAGTTGACGCCTGCCTCCGGTAGTGGGATTTTTTATCGCTGCATTGAAGACTTATTGGTAGCCTCCAGCTGTTTTCTGCTTTTTGGTCGGGTTGTTGTCTCTTTGACACATTCCCTGTATCCATTCTCTATTCTATACATATAATTTTACAACCACAATATAACCCATTTCAAGATTATTTTCTTAATTTGGCATATGGATTAGGGTTTTGCGTTATCTTTTTGACAGATTAACAAAAAGTAGAAATTTCTGGCATTTTTAAGTCGCGCCACTATCTATCTTTCTGTAGCACAATTACTATGTGATTCTTAATATTCTAATTTTAACACATATTATAAGGAACATGTGTCAAACACATTTCACCAACCTGTTATAATCAAGTATTAATTTGTTTGTACTGATATCAGGCTTCCCAACCCAATAACCCAGGAATTTCCCACCCTGTTGCAAGTTGTTCATGATAACAAGATATATGTGCATAATAAGACAAGGGCCTGTGCCTAAATAGACTTTCATAATAATTAGCTTAACATGACACATTATGTTTATTGGTGAGAGGTCTGTAACCAAACCAACTATGATGGCAATTTGATACATTAGATGTTGATAAAACATAAGAAACACAGGTTCGGGGAAAATAAACCACAGTTTTATTTGGAAAATCATAAGCATCATAAATTGTATATTAAAACAATGAACAGTAGGCATAAAACTGTGTGGTTTTCCCAAAGTAATTAGCCCAAACCTGTTGTAGGAGTAGGAAAGAAATATGTGAAATGAATTTTTTATTTAATTGACCACCAAGTCTGAGTGTCAATAAAATAATGCAGAGCTCAAGACTAGGTCAGAGAGATATGCTTAAACTTATAATTATTATGAAACAAATGAAATCGCCATTTACCAGCCCTGAAAATGTTTGCTTTTATAAATTAATTGACATCTCATAAGCAATTGGGAATATTAACAAAGAGAATGAAAGCTTCAAATTTGAGAAAGAATGTGAGCAGGCCCTGCTGACCTCACAAATTCTCAGAAATATTAATAAACATTTATAAATTACAATTACTAGGTTAAAGTTATAAAAATAAAATGAATACGTTTGAAAACAGTATGATTATGAACAAATGCAAATGCAAGCAATATATAATATAAATTTTAGACAGAAAAGAAATATACTTTAGAACTTCCAATAGTTTTTTTAGCTCACCTGACCCGAAGGGTCAAGTGAGCTTTTCTCATCACTTGGCGTCCGTCGTCCGTCGTCGTCCGTCGTCGTCCGTCGTCCGTCGTCCGTCGTCGTCCGTTAACTTTTACAAAAATCTTCTCCTCTGAAACTACTGGGCCAAATTGAACCAAACTTGGCCACAAGCATCATTAGGGTATCTAGTTTAAAAAATGTGTCCGATGACCTCGCCTGCCAACCAACATGGCCGACATGGCTAAAAATAGCACATAGGGGTAAACTGCAGTTTTTGTCTTATATCTCAAAAACTAAAGCAATTAGAGCAAAACTGACATGTGGTAAAAATGTTCATCAGGACAAGATCTACCTGTCATAAAATTTTCAGACGAATCGGTCAACCCTTTGTTGGGTTATTGCCCCTGAATTGTTAATTTTAAGGAAATTTTGCAGTTTTAGGTTATTATCTTGAATATTATTATAGATAAAGACAAATTGTAGACAGCAAAAATGTTCCACCAAGTAAGATCTACAAATAAGTCAACATGACCAAAATCATTGATTGACCCCTTATAGGAGTTTTTGCCCTTTAAAGACAGCATCCAGCGTAAACTTTCCTTTAAATATCGTTTCCTCTCAAACCACTGGCCCAATTGAGATCAAAGTTTGGTGGAATGGTCCTTGGGTGGTCCCCTTCCAAAACTGTATCCGGCATTCCCGACTTCCAACCGACATGGCTGCTGTTACTAAAAATAGAAAAAAAAGGGGGGTGACTTTTAAAAATCTTCTTATATGAAACTACAAGTCCAGTTGGAACCAAAGTTTGCAGTAATAGTTCTTAAGAGGTTCTGTTTCAGAAATATGTCCAATGACCCGGACTGTTAACCAAGATGGCCGCCACAGCCGAACTTAGTTTAACATAGGGCCCTATGGGAAAATTCATTGAAAAATCTTCTTGTCTGAAACCACTTGACATATTGGAGCAGGACTTGGCGGCATTGGTCCTTAGGAGGTCCTTTTTCAGAAATGTGTCTGATTTCGTGGACTGTGAACCAAGATGGCCGCCACAGCCGAACTTAGTTTAACATAGGACCCTATGGGAAATTCACTTAAAAATCTTCTCGTCTGAAACCACTAAGCCAATTAGAATTAGACTTGGAAGCAATGGTCCTTAGATGGTCCTCTTTCAGAATTTTGTGCGATGACCCAGACTGTCAACCAAGATGGCCGCCACACCCGAGCTTAGTTTAACATAGGGCCCTATGGGAAAATTCATTGAAAAATCTTCTTGTCTGAAACCACTTGACATATTGGAGCAGGACTTGGCGGCATTGGTCCTTAGGAGGTCCTTTTTCAGAAATGTGTCTGATTTCGTGGACTGTGAACCAAGATGGCCGCCACAGCCGAACTTAGTTTAACATAGGACCCTATGGGAAATTCACTTAAAAATCTTCTCGTCTGAAACCACTAAGCCAATTAGAATTAGACTTGGAAGCAATGGTCCTTAGATGGTCCTCTTTCAGAATTTTGTGCGATGACCCAGACTGTCAACCAAGATGGCCGCCACACCCGAGCTTAGTTTAACATAGGGCCCTATGGGAAAATTCATTGAAAAATCTTCTTGTCTGAAACCACTTGACATATTGGAGCAGGACTTGGCGGCATTGGTCCTTAGGAGGTCCTTTCTCAGAAATGTGTCTGATTTCGTGGACTGTGAACCAAGATGGCCACCACAGCAGAACTTAGTTTAACATAGGACCCTATGGGAAAATCACTCAAAAATCTTCTTGTCTGAAACCACATGACCAATTGGAACCAGACTTGGCAGCAATGGTCCTTAGATGGTCCTCTTACAGAGGTGTGTCCGATGACCCGGACTGTCAACCAAGATGGCCGCCACAACCGAACTTAGTTTAACATAGGGCCCTATAGGAAAATTCATTGAAAAATCTTCTTGTTTGAAACCACTTGGCATATTGGAGCCAAACTTGGCAGCATTGGTCCTTAGGAGGTCCTTTCTCAGAAATGTGTCTGATTTCGTGGACTGTTAACCAAGATGGCCGCCACAGCCGAACTTAGTTTAACATAGGGCCCTATGGGAAAATTCATTGAAAAATCTTCTCGTCTGAAACCGCTTAGCCAGTTGGAACAAGACTTAGCAGAAATGGTCCTTAGATGGTTCTCCTTTAGAAATGTATCCGTTGACCTGGACTTAACCAAGATGACTGCCACAGCTGAAATTAGTTCAACATAGAATCCTATAGAAAATAGCCAAATTGACTGCAACACTTAAATTTTTAGGTCTGCTCAAGGTGAAAAGTTAAATCCAGGTGAGCGATACAGGCTCTTGAGAGCCTCTAGTTTCTTGTTCTATGCATTTTCGTGATCTAACATCAAACATGTCTGTCCAAAAGCCACTGAAGAGATTTTACAGACATATGATCATGCAAGTCTTGAACATAAAATGGCTGTGGTAAAGTATCACGCAAAAAGGAGACAAAAGAATTAGATTCATGCAACCTTGAAATGTGATCTGCCAGTACATTCTGACATCCCGCAAGATGGATAGCTTTCAAGTGAAAATTGAAACATGCTGATTTCCAGAAAAGTTGACGCAAATAAGACATTAATTTTTTATTGCGCGAGGTACACTTGTTAATGCAGCGTACTGTTGCCATATTATCAGAGTAAATAACTACCTGTTTATTTCGCAACCTACTTGACCATCGCAGTGCTGCTAAAATGACCGAAAATGCTTCCAATTCATTTATGTGCAAATGTTCAGCAAATGGATAATCTTTACGCCAATTTACATAGAACCAATCTTGGTTAAATATGCCACCTGCTCCTGCCTTACACGCATCTGTGAAAACAGTTGTAATGGGAATATGATCTAGGATCATCGCTTTGCCATTAAAATTGGATATGAAATCCCGCCACCAAAGAATATCTCGCTGTATTTCGCTAGTTATTAATGCCTTGTGCCAGTCTTTTTTAAGTGCCACAATGCCATCTTTATTCTGCGAAGAAATACTCTTCCGCCACGAACAACAGCTGATGCCCGATCAAGTTTGCCTGCTAAAGACTGTAATCGCTTTTTTGACGCACGCTTATGCTCGCAAAATGCTGCTAATTCTGCCTGCAAAGCAGATAATTTTTCATTAGAAAGGCGCAATTCCATTGTGCTAGAGTCTATTTCAACTCCTAGAAAGGTAAGCTTATGACATGGGTCAACCACCTTTGACCAGTTTATGAGAAAACCTAATTTCCCTAATAATGAAATAAGTGTCTTAAATGCTTTAATACATTTCTCTTTGGATGATTCGCATATTAAAAAGTCATCAATGTATACAATAATGTGGAATCCCCTACGAGACATCATACGCCGAACTGCTTGTGAAAGTCTATGGAAAATTCCTGGAGCTAATTTAGAACCAAAAGGTAACTTTTTGTCACTTAAGATATGCTCTGATCCATCAGGAAAAACCCATCTGAACCCTGTGACTTGCTGACTCTTATGACTAAGTCTTACAGAACGGTAGGCTGATTTAAGATCAACCTTTGCCTTGTAACAATTTTGAGTTACTAATTTGACCGCATCATCTACAGTTTGAAATTTATGTTTATCCATGTCAGTCACAAAGTCATTGACTGCAGTGCCATGTGGCCGACTACAATCATGAATAAGTCTAATACCCCCATCCGGTTTTGAGATAGCAGCCATAGGACTGATAATTTTAGGTTCAATATCTGCAAATACATAATTGCCACATTCTAGTTCTGCTAACACTTGGGCATGAGCCTTGGAGTATATTAAGGGACTATCAATAGATACAGAGGGGTGATTTTTCCCAGAAATTCCTGAAGGGATAACATCTTCTGTCACTATATCAAACCCATTTGTAATGCCATTCATAAGAAATACTTTATCATGATCAAATTCTAATTCAATGCTCCAAACTGATTCGCATAAGTCTGGTAAAGGCTTCACGATTAGTCTTTTTGGAATAGTACATGAATTTGTTTTATGGTTAACAGATGAATGCTTCTGCCCACACCCAGAAATATTACAAATATGATCAAATTTGCAGGAGCGAAATGTACAACCTGACTTACTGTTGAATTGTTTGCATATCTTCCTGCCTAGTAGAGAATCTGATTTAATAATTGGGTAATGGTTATAGATGGCTTTTTGCTTTGAAAATTTTGCATGCTTTATCTGAGATTTCTGCTTAAATCTTAGGTGGACTGTGATTAAATGAGGAATTTCAGTCCCCCAGCGAAAATCATGCTGACCCTAAAAAAATCTATATTCCCTATCGTAATAAAAAACTGATACCTGATCATAAATGTTAAGTAATTCATAAATCTTTGCAGTATAGGACAAGTAATCTAATATATTTTCATTTTTAAAAATTGCATCATCTATTAATTTATAAAAAATTGCAAGATTTGCTAAGGACCACTGACATATAGATATAGTTTCAAAGGTTGGTTTTTGTCCCATTTAAAAAATTAGTTGGCCTTTTTCATTGTCCATTAAAATTTTCTCTTCTACTTCAAATCTAGTTTTCTCAACAAAATCTAAAATGTCATAAAAGGGCTTGCTGGTATCATTGGCAAAAGTTTTTAAAAATACTTGCGGATCATTCCATGAAGCACAATTGGATGAGAGTGGCACTGTCAAATTGCTGTTTGCATCATACAATGTCTTGTTTTTAAAAGTTTTCGAAATATTTACATTGTTCTCGCTATCTGTTAAATGTTGATAATTGTCTGATGAATCTGAACTATCTCTTGTAATTTTGAAAGTTTCCTTAATTGATTTTAGTAACAGTTTTCTCTGTCCAATTGGAATTCCAATGTCTAAAATGTCCTCAGCTGACAACAGTTCTAAAGCTTCCAATGAGGTAAATCCCAAATCTAATAAGACGCGCACAGTATTTTCGCTTAATTTCTTAGCAATTGCCCAGCTTTTGATTTCATTTAATTCGACAATTGCCATATGTCTGAACTAACTATTGCTATCTGAGATGTTTCTTTACACTCACAAAGAATAATGTACTCAGTGTTAAATGCCATTTGCACATATGTTATAAGAGCAATATAAAAAAGTCAAGACTGAATGCTGGGGCCGCCACTTTCTTTACCCTCATACTGAACTTTTTTTACAGCGAATATTCCACATTATGAAATAGATATAAATTTTAAACACATAAGTCTGCATGCCTGCACAGAACTACATATACTCAATACACATCAGGTAATGTCCATTTTGTCAGATCAACTTGCGAATAAAGTTTTTAAGAAAATATTGTAAGCTGTTAAAATGATGTGATGTTGCTTGCAGAATGCTAACAAAGTTAATGATAACAAAGTTTTAATTATGACCAGATAAATAATTTTTAGCTGACCACATGTAGATGCAGGTGGGAGAGGATTGACCAATGTTAATAAATTAAATTAGACATGGTGATAGGAAATGAAAGCCAGGAATGCTTGTATCCCTTTATCTCTATACTTCATGCTGGGAGAATATCTCCATTGACATTACTGCTTATAATTAATGGGGTCATGCAGTGCCCAGGGGATTATCATTAACTCCCAATTAATAACAAATTTACAACTAAATTTTCACTTTGAATCAGATAAACTACATGTGTGTGTCAAACAGTGAATCATGTTCTTGTACTGCGTCATATTATGAAGATTTTAGCACTGATAATTTTACATGCATTCCTTCAAAATTTATGATCTACCTTTTAGGGTTAAGGCAAATTTTCTCCTCCTTTGCAGGTGCCCTTTCTGTTAAAATGACCCCCTTTTTAAAAAAAAAATGAATTTTGGTACCAAACATATGTGAAAACTGACGAAAATTAGAATTTTTTTTTTTAATTTGTACTTGAATCTCATCACATTCTCATTAACAATGTTGTTTTGAATTTAGTAAAAGCAGTGCAGGGTGTCAAGTGGTCCTATATTCCTATATTTTTCCTATATTTCCAGGCAGTTCCTATATCTCATATATTTCACTGAAAATTCCTATATTTTCACCCTTTTTCCTATATTTTAAAATATATTATAAGAAAAAGTATTAATAGTGGAATGATTCACATAAAGTTGGTTTTAGTGCTTATACATATTGATCATAGTATTAAGCTAACCTTATGCAGCAAAATTATTTGTTGTTTTTATTAATGTAAGATTTTTTAGTAATTGATATTTTGCATTTCAGTGAATCTCTCACAGAACACGGGTTACTTGACTGCAGAGCATTTGTACGATTTTTACATTATGTTTTTAAATAAACTTTTTAATAACATTATTAAATGTTTTCCAATTATTGTTTTGTATTTCAACAGACCCTGACTGAGCACTGCTGATGATTATCTGTTAGATGAAATATGCATGAACCATACATCCAAATTGTAATCTTAAGATTGTTTCTAAGTAGGCTGAAAATGTAAATGAAATCTTAAATAGTAAACTATACCTTTTTTTACCTTGAAATTACTAAAAATAGTCAACAATATTGGCATGAGTACTCTGCAGTTGAGACTGATGGGAGGTACAATTTATTGTAATTGAATTCATTGTATCACATTGATTTGAATTATTGAACAAGTTAAAAATGCCAAAATTGAAGACTTAAGTCTCAGCAAAAGTGGTTGACAGATATTATGTTATTAACTTTTATTTTAAGTAAAAATGAGGTGAGGTATGGCTGTATGGGAGGTGGAGGCCATAAATTAAGAGTGAAATTTGGTAGCAATTATCCTATATTTACCCTATATTTTCAACTTGAAAAGTCCTATTTTCCTATATAGTTTTGGTCCAAAATGGCTTGACACCCTGGCAGTGTGTAAAATAAATTTAAATCTACATTCAATACAATTTCATGATTTAATACTAAGTTTCCTGTATATATAACAACCCCTGTACAGTCTCAAACTACTTCAAAATTTTTCTCAAAATTTATGAATTCTAATTTTTATGTTTGAGAATTTGTACTCAATGATATAATCTATATAACAGAATACCATGTGCTCTCAGATAGATATGTCATTTTTGTCTCCTCTGGATCCCTGCCCTGTGGAAATCTTACCCGAATTTCTTATTGTTTTTTTGTTGTTGATGCTACCTCATATCTGCATAAACCTTCAACAAACATGATAATGTAATCTAACAAATCGTCATTGGAATGGGAAAAATAAGCAACTCAACAATAATGTACATAGTAATTATACCCCCCGCAAACAAAATTTTTGGGGGTATATAGGAATCACCATTTCTGTCCATATGTTTTGTAAGCGCAACTCCTCCTTAACGGATGGACCGATAATTTACACAGTTGCAGTACACGACCTGATGATGTGCATAAAGGATGATAATCCTGGTCCGAAATATTTCAAGGGAGATAATTGAACTTACTTAGTTTAATATTGCAATATGTGGCAACAGGTCTCTTAAGCTCAACTCCTTCTAAACGGCTGGTTTGATATTGATGAAACTTTGCACAGTTGCAGTATATGATCTGAGGATGTGGATGAAGGAGGATAATCCTGGTCCGAAATATTTCAAGGGAGATAATTGAACTTACTTAGTTCAATATTGCAATATGTAAATGAATGAGTATTCTTTTTTTTTTTGTCTTCCAGGAGAATGCAAAAATTGTTTCTGCTCCATTCCTCTTTTGTAAATTGTTGTTGACTTCCCCATTTCTATTTTAAAAAATATAAATATTAGTGTGGGGCGGGAGTTGATTCATCGTTCTACTGGGTAGTTAAACATGAAATTTGTACATTCGTCATAGAGTTCAACATAAATCACATGCATTGCACATTCAAAATTCTTTCTGGCAATTTGGAACTGGACTGTTTTGTAAGTTATTTTTATGTTTTCAGGCGACCATCAGGAGATCCAGAAAAAGACAGTGTAGCACACGTAATGCCTATTAAGCTGAAACACAAAAATAAATTGGAGAAAATGGTTACAGAACTGGAATCAATAAATAAAATGATTAAAGAAGCACATGAAAAGAAACAGAAAAAATTAATAAAGACAAAGCAGAAAATAGATAAGATATCAGACAAATGGTCACAAGTAAGTACAGTGTACCTGGAAAGATTTCAAACTCATTTACCACTGTTTTCTAAAATATTTTCCATGAATTTAAAATCTGGAAATTTTCTTAGTCTCCATTCTCCAAATATGTTACGCATTATGGTCCCCAGTCAGGCTTTCCATATTATGACTGGACAACATCTGAATGAGACGTCACATCTCTCTAGACATAAAAATGCATTTAAACAATTTTTTACCTCAATATGCACAGGCACAAAATAGCAATAAGAATGTTGTCTTTTATATCTATCGCTACATGTGCATCGAAACAGTTTTGCGTTTAAGGTAAAATCATTTTAGTACTGCAGAAGTTCGAAATTTAACTGCTGTAGATTTGTTTTATTTGGTTAGATACCAGTTTTTGTGGTTTTTATTTGTGTGGAATGATCTTACAGAATCATGGAAGTTTTTGTAAATAATTGTGATATTATATCTTTCCAGGCTGTATCAGACATCAAAAAGACAAATATAAAGGATATAGATGATTACTTGGATGTTCACAAGGATGAATTGTAAATTCACATTTACGTTATAAGGATGAATTGTAAATTCACGTATACGTTATAAGGATGAATTGTAAATTCATGTATACATTGTAAGGATACCTTGTGTGGGGCAGTTTTCCAAAACATATTTTCAGATTTTGTTACCGAAGTGACCAATAGACAAGGACAATTTTTTTTAATCCTCCTAGACAGTCTTATTTATGAATAGTATTTGCTGCAAGTTCTTCATGTATGTAATGAGGCAAAGGATTGATGTATGGTTAATGTATATGCGTAGATCAGGGATCTGTAAATTTCATCAGTTTTTTATAGAAATTAATTGTCTGTTTACACACTTTTTAGCAATCTCAACACACGACCTTAATTCATACAAATGTTCTTATGCACGATTTATTAATGTTTTGGGTAATACCTTAAATAAATGTGGTGCGTATCAACTCTTTAACATTCTGTGCGGCATTGTTTCTGTGCTGCATTGTTTGTGTATTGATAATTTCGATGTTATAGGTGTCTTTATCGACGTCCGCGTTTGGTACGTATGCATAGGTCGATATGGAAATGGACTACACAACGGAGTAGAAATGAACTAAATAAATTACTAAAATAAAGTTAAAAAACTTTGAAATCAGTATATGAAAGTCTTCCCGAGAGATGAAATTTTTATTTACTTTTTCATATTTAACTACAACGATTCGCGCATTCTCAGTGATTATTTTCTATAAACTACACGTGCAGTTCATTTTTTCAGATGTGTTATTCATGGCCCTCCATCAAAGGTGTGGTTGCCATATAGTAATCACTCTGCAAGTCCGTCATTACATGTATATCTGTTCATCTGCACTTTTTATGTCATATGATAACTCATTTGCTTTGACCAATTATAATTTTAATGCACAATGTCTGGATTAATCAAATGAAGCTCCCTTTCATTTTTGACGATTTTTACTTTTGTTATTCCATAGTTTTAGGACTTTGGAAATTGGAGTAAGCATATTCCTAAGTCTTATTATAACTTAGAGTTAGCTTTGACCGATGATCATAATTCACACATTCTTCAGATTGATCATTTTTATCATTACAAAGTTATGGGATTTTGATGTTTGTAATATATATCTGTATATTCCTATGTTGCGCGAGTACTCAAGTTTGGTCAAGACAGATTTTTATAATATTTATGCAGAATGTTTGGATTGATCAAGCGAAGCTCCCTTCAATTTTTGATGATTTTCACATATGTCTTTCCAGAGTTATGGGACTTTGCTTTTTGGAGTAAGTGTATTACATGTATTATGTTGTATTATATTAAGTTAGTCTTGTCTAATTCTCATAATTTTTATACACTACATGTATGTTAGGATTGATCAAACAGAATTCTCTGTTTTTTAACAATGTTTGAAATTGTCATTCAGGAGTTACGAACTTATAACTTTAGTTGTTAAAAAATTACAACTTTTTAAATGTTGTAACTCAGTTTTGTTTAGACTGTTCTATATATTTTTAAGCAATGGTAAGATTGATCATATAAAGCTCGCTTTTTTGGATTTTGGTGAATTTTGAAATTATGATTTATTACCCAGGAGTTATGCAGCCTTAGTTTTTAAAAAATGACCATTTGTCCCAATGTTATAATGGAACAAAAAATTGCACTTGATTAAACAGTGAATGGACTATATAGTACTTTCGTTAGTTCTTGACATGAAAATTAAAGGAATGTTTGTTTCTGCTTTCTGAATGCTTCCTACGGGGATGTCTGGCTGTTCAAAATCCATATACATGCTGCTCTAAAATTGTTTTCATCAGTTTCAGCTTTATCTTTCAATACTGAGTGTACAGTGAAATAATAATTGAAGCACTGTGTGCAGAATGGAGAAAAGTGTCTTATTTTAGTAGTTGTCTAAAATGCATTTGTGTGTATGAAGTTACATGACTGTAGATCATGTGGTAATCAAAACACCAATTTGGACATTAGACTATATTGACATAAAATAAAAGAAGAATGTGTCCATGGGGAAAGGATGCCCCAGCTTATAAATATGCAAGAGTCAATGTACCAATTTAAACCTATTGATGTTTTGTTTTCTTTGAAACTTAATGACATTTGTTTCTGTATGTGGTCATTAGAGATTGCTGGGGGTTTGAGTGCTCTCATTGTTCAAAACAGTAATGGACTTTAGTCGCAGAAAGCTTGGCATAGGGATAGTGATTCGGCGGTGGCGGCGTTAACTAACTTCTTAAAAGCTTTATATTTTAGAAGGCGGAAGACATGGATGCTTTATACTTTGTATATAGATGCCTTATGTTAAAAGTTTCCGTCTATCATATGTACATTGTCCTTGACCTCATTTTCATGGTTCAGTGACTACTTGAAAAAAAGTTAATATTTTTTGTAATGTTAATTTCTCTCTTTTTATGAGTAATAGAATAACTATATTTGGTATGTGCGTACCTTACAAGGTCCTCATCCCCGTCAGACAGTTTTCAATTGACCTCGACCTGCTTTCAAGGATCAGTGAACAACGTTAAGTTTTGGTGGTTAAGTCCATATCTCAGATACTATAAGCAATAGGTCTAGTATATTTGGTGTATGGAAGGATTGTAAGGTGTACATGTCCAACTGGCAGGTGTCATCTGACCTTGACCTCATTTTCATGGTTCAGTGGTTATAGTTAAGTTTTTGTGTTTTGGCCTGTTTTTTTAATACTGTATGCAATAGGTCTTCTATATTTGGTGTATGGAAGGATTGTAAGGTGTACATGTCCAACTGGCAGGTGTCATCTGACCTTGACCTCATTTTCATGGTTCAGTGGTTATAGTTAAGTTTTTGTGTTTTGGCCTGTTTTTCAAATACTGTATGCAATAGGTCTACTATATTTGGTGTATGGAAGGATTTACTTTCATTAGAAATACACGACAGGCGAGACATTTTTGTGTGTCCACTCTTGTTATGTATAATATAGCAAGTCACATGCGTTTACCTCAAATATTTTCATTTAATATCATTTATTTTTAATCTATACCGGACATTTATGCGAACTTTACTCACAATTGTAACTGAATGTACTGGTTTTTGTCATCAGAATTTTAGATTAAGTAATACATAATACTTTTTTTGTTTGTTTAGTTGGGGATTTGTTCCATTTTCAGCACATTTGGCTATTTCACATGGCCAATTTTTATTGATGGAGGAAACTGGAGTATCCGGAGAGAACTATTGACCTTGGGTAGGAAAATTGGCAATCCTTGTCACTTAAGATCAGAGTCTAACACACCTCGCCACAATTGAGATTCGAACTCGCAACCTCAGTATTGATAGGCTAGTAATCATTAGTAGTCATGACTAACTAGTTAGACCATTCGGCCACTGAGGCCCCTACATACTGTGATCAGAATTAGTATGTGGCATATTGTTTAACAGTACAATTCTTTAGAGCTTGAAAAAACTAAGTCAATCATAGTTTCATTGTGACACCACTCAAATTTGAACTTGATATGTGTTTGGTGGTAAAAAGCATTGTGTATAAGTTTGATAATAACATTTGATTGAGACAAACTAAAATTAGAGTGAGGAAACAGCAAATTTGGCATTTTTTGTCTTGACTGCGATGAATAGTTGCGGAGGCGAGATATAGGTATTACTTTTCGACAGAGGCAGCGTAAACTTTTTAATAACTTTGCACATTTAATACCTACAATTAAGATTTATGGTCGACAAGGTTGCTTATCGTATAAGGTTTGCCGCAGTATACTTATCTTGTGACACTGACCTCATTTTCATGGTTCACTGACTTCATAAACATGCATTTAATATCTGCATCCAAGTTTCTAGGTTAAATCCATTTCTCAGCAACTGTAATACCTAGGCCAACCATATTTAGTCTGTAGATAGTTCTTGGTGGGTACATGTCAGTCAACACCTGGCTTGGGACCTTGACCTCGATTTCATACTTGAGTGACTTTCCACTTTTTTGTGGTTAAGTCCATTTCTTAGAAACTGTAATACCTAGGCCAACCATATTTGGTCTATAGATAGTTCTTGTTGGGTACATGCCAGTCTGACACCTGGCTTGGGACCTTGACCTCAATTTCATCTTTGAGTGACTTTGTCACTTTTTTATGGTTAAATCTTTTTTTCAGCAACAGTAATATCTAGACCCATCCATGTTTGGTTTATAGATAGTTCTTAGTGGGTACATAAGTATGACTACTGTCTCTTGACTTTGACCTCAATTTCATGGTTGAGTGACTTTCATCCAAATTTCTTGATCAAGTCCTTTTTTCCAGCACTTGTTAATACCTAGACCAATAAGTGTTTGGTCTATAGATAGTTCTTAGTGGGTACATGCAAGACTGACACCTGTTTCCGGACTTTGACCTCACTTGCATGCTTGAGTGACTGTCACATTTTCGAGATTAGGTCCATTTCTTAGCAACTTTAATACCTATTTGGTCAATAGAATTTGAAAATGATCTGCGTTTGGTGTAATAAGCATTGTCTATAAATTTCATAACTTTTGGTTGAGGCAAAGTAAAGCAAGAGTGTGGAAACAGCAAATCCGGCAATTTTTTTTCATTTATAAAGGGACTGAAGAACGGTGAATGTGACGCCACCCAAATTCAAAGTTGATCTGCGTTTGGTGGTGGTAAGCATTGTGTATAAGTTTCATAACTTTGGATTGACGCAAACTAAAGTTAGGGGGAACAGAAACCAATTTCAGGATGTATGTACAGACAGACGCACAAGGTTAAACCTCAATGCCCCCTTTGTGTCGAACTATTTTTTTTGTCCCAAAATTGAAAAGTTATATTTTACCACTTGGAAGTTGAATTTGATAGCCTTAACTGATCAGATGTATTTTTCCTTTCATATAATGTAACTTTTACCTCACTCCCGAAGTTATTATAATTTTAATAAGTCGAAGCACTGGATAAGTCGAAGTTATTTTTTAAACCCCTTGCACTTGTATATATCTTTATAGTGAAATGAGAACAGGTATGTGGATGCCTAAGAACTCCATTTTCCTTTTGTCAAAACTCTGAAATGCTGAATACAAACAACATACATGTATGGTTTTATCTTTATTCTTTGATTAGTGAAGCAATCTGATGTAAAATACATTTCAAAAATATAAGGCATCAAAATACAAATCAGCATAAATATAAATGCTACTGTTTGTAACATACAAAATTTTATGTAATTCAAAGAACTAATTCTTTAATAAAGAACTGCAAGCTAGGAATTCTTGCACACATTCAAGCTGCTAGAACTGAGTATTTTAGTACCATTACTGACCTCTATTAATAGAAAATTCTAGTAACAGCTTGGTACACTTACAAGCTACTTTAGTCACATATTTAATATACAACCAACAAGCACATATTTAGTTAGGTAGTACTCAGTACTTTAAATAACAGAAAAAATAAGCTAGTTTATATCCATTTTTTTTTATTTATGGAAAAAAATTTGAAGTATTTATGACTTTTATAAGAAAGCAGGTATTTTTTATATAGTGAATTTAAAACAGTTATGAAGTAACATGTTCGTTTTGAAACCAATAAATTAAATTTTTAGAAGAGTATAAATTATTATTATTATTAACTTACAGTATATATTTTTCATATGTAATAATTTAAACTAATTATAACAAAATTTTAAAAGTAGTCGGCGGAGTGAAACAGTTCCCAAGTCATCTCCAGCACTTCGGGTTAATACATGTAGTTATGACTGTTCCCTGAACAGGCATTAAATAGCTATATAGAGGGGCATACAGAGGGCAATTTTCAAAATTTGGATAAATTTTATGAGATTTATTTACAATGTAAGACTGTAGCAAAATATATTTCCATTACTGTATTACAAGTTTTATCAAACTTGTCTTGCACCATTCAACTATTGGTTTTCTGGTTGAAATGTACCTGTATTTAATATTTCCGACTATTATTGTCACTGATAAAAAAAATGTCAGCATTGTGATATAAAAATTCAACAGAATATTGATTTAATGACATATAAAGTTTACCAAAAAAATTGGTTTATTACATTAAAATTTCTCTTAAAATATTGCTTTTTTCACCAAAAACAAATGATGCAAAAAATGAACAAGTAAAGAACCAATATTAAATATATCGGTACTAAAAAAGATTTATAATTCATAAACAAAACATTATGAATTTAACTGATGACATCTTTAAAGTGTACCAGTACATCTGTAGAATATCTTTTGCATGGATTTTCAGATGCATTTTCATGACATATTTAGTACAAAGTAATTATATTAAAATATACATATGTACCCATCTACCACAGTGAAAGAAAATTACAATGTAGTACAAAAATGTAAATTTGAAATTTATGACTAGAATGAATAAATGGTTAACTATTTATAAACAAGAGATTCAAATGATTTTACATATAACATGTATAAATTGCATTGATAATATTTAATATAGATATACTCCCCATTAAAAATTTCAATCACATGGTTATTTTTGTAGAAATATCAAACTTGGTTAATTGACAAGGCCTATATTTCAATTTTTTTTTGAATTTTTAAATTTTAAGATTCTTAATTTTAATTTGAATGCTAAATACCTCAATAGATTTATGGAAATTTTAAATCTTGAAAAGTTTAATAAAACCAAGTTTTCCATCCAAATTTCATTCTGTTTTGGAAATTTATATCATTCAACAACTATGAAAAAATAAGGAATGTTTTTAGAGGTGATAATGGAAAAAATCTTTTGGAAAGACGTATTTGTGTATTTTACTCATTCATATACATCTATGTGTACAAGATACATATATGTCAATATGAAAAAATCTGATTCTGAACTTTTTTCAAACAATTTGTAATTAAATCAATTAAGATTACACAAAATGACAGTACTGACAAGTTTATCCACTTTCATATCACAAGCACTGGAGATTCTACAACAGATAAATCTTTTTTGCAATATCAAAATGGAACTGTTAAATAAATAAAACAAAAAAAAGTTAGCAACATCTTATTGCAAAAATTATAATGATGATTTCCTGACATTCAGTTTTATTTTCTTTAAGTTGTTTATTTTAACTTTCAAGAAGAATAAGATTCATTATACTATTGTAAATAAAAGTTGTTTTAAAGGAATTAATCAGTTTGTAATCAAGACCAACTCACTCACAAACTAAATGCAGTCTATAGTTAACTTGCCGATGAATTCCATAAATTTTTTTTTTTGTAATACTTATCATTCCAAATTTTACAAAAAATTAGATACAATAAGTTGAAATAACAGCACTATTTTTGCAGCTCATTTTCCTATAGTAACATCGTTCATTAATAAATGAATGCCACCAGAAATCTTGATATTGACCAATGAAAATTCACTTCAAAATCAATATTGGAATTATACTAACAAATTTATAACTAAGAGGTAAATATATTACAAAACAAAGATGTAATTATTTTTTTGCCCTTAAAAGTTTTCATCAAAATTTACATTACTGTAAATTTCAGTATATAAAATAAGCATCAATTTTCAATCATGTGTTTTATCCTATAATAAAATTTGAAAATTCAATTAAGAAATTGCTTTAGATTTATTTTCTAGTGGAAAAGTCCAGAATTATTAGAAAAAAACAACAATTGATAAAATCAAAGCTGAACACATTATTCAATGAGCTGGATTTATACAATTTTATTTTCTGCATGGTAATGCACAGGACACTTACAGAGTTGACATCTTAAATAAACTTTTTATTATCAAAATAATGAGCAATTCATAATTTATTGAAGTAGATATACATGTAAGCTTATATGCTGCTACAATGCAGTAAGTGCTCTCCATCATAAACAAGTTCTTTACTTTTATACACAGCGTCCAATGTAACATACACTCACTACTCTCTGTTATGAACACGTGCTTCCCTTTTATCCATAGTTGTTAAATATCTATGTATAAATACCCTGAATCTGTAGGTAAAGAATACCGAGCTATGGACTAGCGGGCAAACTACAACTGCTATTGTTATTATATAATTGAAAGCTTTTGTCGGAGAATCACTATAATTTAATACTGTATAGATGAATGGTTGTCCAAACTGGTTTGTTCCTTCGAACCACCAATACACTATAGTAAACAGTATGTAACATAGACCAAACAATGAGCTCTGGTAAACATGAAGTAATCTGACAGGAGTCCTCGTTATAAAAGTATCGACTAGGATGAAGGCAGCATTTATACCATGGGTGTTGACATTTATAAAGTTATATCCAAGTCCTGGAACAGAATGCAAAAAAAGCATAACAAATTATTACATCAGGTTTAAATTGCATCAGTTATGTGTATTATTGAATCTTAGGCCACACCTTCAGTTCTTTGGATTTCACTGCTTTAATTTTCTGACTTAATTTTAAGAAACAAATTTTTTGCCGCTTCATTTTGCAAAAATGCCAATATTTCGAATAAAATTCTTAATTTTTCAAGAAATTATAAATAAAAAAGAGTTCAACCACTCCTAAAATTTGGTATAAAAATAGGGATTTTTTCCAGTTTTTGCAATACTTTAGTTAAAAAAAATTGTGTCACACATAAATTTGATATTTGCCTGAAAAAAAAACTAGTCACTCGCTTGCACTTATTTTTGCCATAAAAAAATCAAAAGAACTTAAAATCAATTTTGTGTGGCCTTATCTTTCTCAAATAGTGATCCAATAGATGTAAATGCATTTTATGACATCACAATCAAGTCTTTCATATTCCAATGAATAACAAAACCCTCAAGCAAGCCTGATTCCATGACAACAACAACAGTGCAATTCTTTTTTTTTATTGTAAAGTTCATGCCTATGTGTGTATAAATTATATATTCAGAAAATAGTTTGATGTTTTGATTCAAGTAAAGAAGCAACATAGTACTGATAATTGTACTTTTCCTGTAAAATATAAAAGCTTAACTACCCAGTGATCTATAAAGCAATTTAAAATTATTTTTTTTTATTCAATTTGTCTTTCTGTTATTAATCTTTTTGAATGTAAGAAAATATAATTGACATTTTATAAGTGGGTTTTGATTTATTGTCGAAAGCCCCACAAGAACCTCTAGATGAATTTATTTCCTATATATTCTAATGAGATGATGTCTTTTTCAGAGCTATGAGTATAACATACTAACCATCATAAGCAATACTCCAGTATAACGCAGCAACTATAGGTGCAGTATCTACTGAGATGTTATATAGTGTCCACTGTAACTTCAGTCTTTTTGTCATCCTTATTTCTATTTTCTCTGTAAACAAAATTTAGTCAAAATGTAAAATGTGTAACATCTTAACCATTATTTTACAAAAACAGAAATTTAAATTTCAATGAAACAATATTCCAGAAGCAGAAATTTAAAAGTACAGATAGAGGTCAATATACAGTCTTCTATGAGGGGTATGTGCCCTTACTACATTATACAAATATCTTACTGGTCCCATATTGAAATGTAAAGAAATTTGAACCAAAATCATGAAGTGCATCAAGCCAGTGAAGAATGTGCATCATACACCTTTCAGTAGTAAATAAAGAAATCTATACTGCTATGAGAAACTTTCAGCAGAAAAGTAATAAAATGCATGCAAGGCTGTAACACTAAACAGAGATCTGTATGTTTTTTTTTTTATGTCAATGTTTAGCCAGATGAGAAATTCCATAAACTATTCCTAGCAAGTTTGATTAGTATTGGCCTAGTAGTTTCAGAGGAGATAATAAAAATATGATTTCCTATAGGATCTAATGTCACAATACAAAATGAAGAATCTTTTTAGAGTGTTTAATAAAATGCTCCGCTGGGCACAGCTAGATACGACCGCAGATGTCGAACCCTGAATAGTTGGGGCAATTATGAACACAACATTCAAGCTTGATACAATACTGAATTTGGATTGTGAATAAATATTTGACACAGCATAGGTTTCTGACACAGAATGAATGTTGTCTAAGAACTTTAAAATTTGTAATTTACCTATTCAAACCATATCAGTATTATTTGTTTTTATATATAAATCAGAAATAACCAATTTAAAATTTAAAATTGGGCACACATATCAATTTCTTGCTATTGTGCAATACTGTGCAATTGAAAATTTCTTGAAATATTTGACACATAATAGGTTTCTGACACAGAATAACTGAAATCAAAGAACTTAGAATTGGTCATATGATTTGAATTTATATTCAATTTTTTGCTTCTTGTGCAATACAATATGCTGTGGAGAATTGTCCCCCCTCCCTAAAAAAAAATAATAATTTACCCCTTTTTTTAGCTTTTGTGCAATACACTATGAAGTTGCACATTGACCCCCCCCTCCCCCCCCAAAAAAAAACAAAAAACAAAATTTATTGTACCCTCCCCCCTTTTTTGCTAAAAAAAATTTGAAATTTTCTTTTTAATTTATGAAATATGAAATGGGAAAAAAATTGCCCCCTCCTCAATTTCTCATTTACCCCCCCCCCCCCCTAAATTTTGTTTTCAACCTCCCCCCCCATTTCTTTATACTTTGCAACCATAACAGCCCATTTAAATACACAATAACGTATTAAAATAGAAAATGACATCAAAGTCATGGATGGCAAATTTTAAATATACATAATTTAAAAGCAGTTTAGATGAGATAAACTAAAAAGCTTCATCAGTACATTTTATATTGGCAAATTCCCAATGAAGTTCATTAAACTAAAGTTATTGGCAAATTTCCAATGGAATTTGTTAATAATAAAGTTTTGATAACAGGGCACACATATCAATTTCTTGCTATTGCGCAATACTGTGCAATTGAAGATTTCTTGCTATTGCACAATACTGTGCAATTGAAAATTTCTTGAAATATTTGACACATAATGGGTTTTTGACACAGAATAACTGAAATCAAAGAACTTAGAATTGGTCATATGATTTGAATTTATATTCAATTTTTTGCTTCTTGTGCAATACAATATGCAGTGGAGAATTGCCCCCCCCCCCCAAAAAAAAAATAAAATAATTTACCCCTTTTTTAGCTTTAATTTTGGACCCCGATTTGGACCAACTTGAAAACTGGGCCCATAATAAAAAAACTAAGTACATGTTTAGATTCAGCATATCAAAGAACCCCAAGAATTCAATTTTTGTTAAAATCAAACTAAGTTTAATTTTGGACCCTTTGGACCTTAATGTAGACCAATTTGAAAACGGGACCAAAAATTAAAAATCTAAATGCACGGTTAGATTCGGCATATCAAAGAACCCCAATAGTTAAATTTTCAATGAAATCAAACAAAGTTTAATTTTGGACCCTTTTGGCCCCTAATTCCTAAACTGTTGGGACCAAAACTCCAAAAATCAATCCCAACCTTCCTTTTGTGGTCATAAACCTTGTGTTTAAATTTCATAGATTTCTATTTACTTATACTAAAGTTATTGTGCAAAAACCAAGAAAAATGCTTATTTGGGCCCTTTTTTAGCCCCTAATTCCTAAACTGTTGGGACCAAAACTCCCAAAAACAATCCCAACCTTCCTTTTGTGGTCATAAACCTTGTGTTAAAATTTCATAGATTTCTATTTACTTATACTAGAGTTATTGTGCGAAAACCAAGAAAAATGCTTATTGGGCCCTTTTTTGGCCCCTAATTCTTAAACTGTTGGGACCAAAACTCCCAAAATCAATCCCAACCTTCCTTTTGTGGTCATAAACCTTGTGTTTAAATTTCATAGATTTCTATTAACTTATACTAAAGTTATAGTGCGAAAACCAAATGTCTTCGGACGACGACGCCAACGACATACCAATATACGACCGCAAAAATTTTGCGGTTGTATAAAAAGATTAGGCATTGCAGTTTTAGAGGAGAAAATTTGACCATCATAATCAAGAATTGGTTGAGACGGCAATATTTTTCATCCAATCCACATAAAATGAGGATTTTCATAATGGACCATTCAATACATTTGATTATTACTGGCCTTGTCCTTTCACAGGTGATAATGAATCTGTAATTTCCTATCGACTTCAATGCAAACCTATGTGCCACTATAGCCACCAAATGCACACCTAAGTGCCACTGTAGCCACCCAATCAAGAGCAAATGTGGAATCATCATTACTATAAAGTTTGAAAAGATTTGACATAAATCAGAATGAAGAATTGCCTCCGGTGGCAAAGTTTTTGATCCAATGGGAATCAAATCAGGATTTTATATAGACATCCTTCCACACATTATTCCTGCCAAACTTGTTTAAAAAATGGCCATTGGAAGATAAAGGGATGGACTCATACATTTGCTATGCTTTTCAGACATATAGTTCTTCAATGTATGGGATTTTATGAAAATTATAGGAGTTATCTAGACAAACCATATACCTATTAAGTGGACGAATGGATAACAAGAGAAAATAAACACACCCTTGGCATGAAAATATGCAAGAAAGTTGTATTTAATGGCATTACTATGAGTAAATTTTTAAATTAATTAAGTAGAAAATGTCTGTTAATTAGTTTAGCAATGTATGGCAGGTGGGTGGAATGGTGGGTCTAAATAGTAATGAGCGACAATACTGTTTGGTATTTAAGCTTAATAAGTTAAAAAGTTTTTTGGTGAAGGAAAAAAGATAAGTGGCATTTTTTGGAAACAAATACACATATTATGCAGCTGTAGAGTCCCCTTTCCTCAGTACTATTGACTTTTTTTTATAAATGGAGCAACAAACTGCATAAGATCGTTAGAAGATAAAATAAGTTTTAGTTTATCAAAAGGTGAATAATTATTTATACTTGGTTGTATTTCAATGATGTTATTTAAGTAATCTGGCCTTAACATGTCATATTTTGGACAATTGAAGAAGAAATGTATTTCATCCTCTATCTCATTTAAATTACATTTTTGACATATTCTGTTTTCTCTTTTGATGTTTTTATACCATCCTCTTTCAATTTCTAAAAAGTGGTCACTAACTCTCATTTTTATAAGGTTTTTCTATTTTCAAAGTTTGTTTGAAGTAAAGAAATTTCAGTTAGATATTGAGTTTTTATTTTACTAATACAAGTATATTTTACTATCTTCTTTCACTGTTTATAATTTTTTTTTTAAAGAACACACTTTCATAATTATCTCTAAGTTTCTGTTTCAAAGTTTTAGTTAAATTACATTTCTCTTTTTGGTAGTTTATTACTTTCAATTGGTTTTGATATCGATGTCATTAGAAGTGCATATATTATCAACAAATGAAAACCAGGAGTAAGTACCAGCTGAGTGAAGGGACTTGGATAATAAGAATGCATCATCTAGTAAAGGATTATGTTTTCCATTTACACATCTATGTAAGTATTTCAGGGATTGCAATTTAATGTATGTATCAATGGGATATTGTGGTAATTCAGCTCCATCTGCTATGTCTACAGATTGTTTACTTAAACCAAGGGTATATTTACAAAATTTTAAGTTAGTTTTCTCAAGGTGGCTACTGTCTATCAAAGATATAATATCAAATTGGAGTTATTAGCTTTTTTGGATTCTTTTATTATTTTCTGATAAAAATCCATATACCAAATTTCTGAATTAATAGTCCTTTAATAAACCAGATATCCATGATTTTTGCTGTTTTTTTTTTCCAGCAGCGACTGAATTGCTCTAAAGGCCTGACCCTGGACAGAATTTGATAGGGTACCACCTAAGAACCAATCCACCACAGCTTGGTCTCAGTTGGCCCAGTTATTTCAGGATTTTTAATTATTGTTTTGGTCTGAGGTGTGGATTCCTGGATACAATTTTGAAAAGGGAATGACCTAAGAACTATTCCATCAAAGTTTGGTAGCAATTTGCCAAGTGGTTTAAAAAAAGAAGATTACTATGTGAAAGTTTATGTAGTGATGGCAATGGCTTACCTTAACCTTTGGTCTAGTTGAAAATTATAAATTTAAAAAAATAATCCAGTACCCCATAAGACCATTCTATAACCACTAGCCAAGCTACCAAGTATGAACTGAAGGATAACCAACTCAAAACCATCACCAAAAATGTACAATATATATCATACCTTTCTGTTGTCCCTTTAATGAAATATAATGCCATACATTGAATGCTCTCAGTATCTGACATGCTGTAAGAGTATACAATGACCAGTACGTCAACATGATAAACATCTTCATCTTCAGTGTCCCAACAACCGCAGAATACAAAACAACAAATACAAAATACAAGGCAACAATGGTTCTGTAGATGGCATAGTTGATGGAGTCATTCTGATTCTTTGACCACTTCATAAAAAAGAAAATAAATACACTTAATACCAGCAATTATTGACTAACAATAGAATATCAGCCTAAATATGATAAAACCTGTTAATACAATACAAAATGTCAAAGAACGAAAATACGACACAAGGCGAAGCCGAAGTCCAATATGACTTGCCTCGGACCAATAACTAAGCCAATATGGAAAACCTTACACAATAATACTATAATAAATGCTGTACACATTGTGATCACTGATATTGAATTAACTTTCATTTTCAGCAAATATATATATTTTTATAAGGTGAAGTTTTTGTGTTATTTTTTATAAGTCATCCCACTCAAGCTGCTAAATGATTTTACTGATCCAAATGATATTTTTTAGCTGGAGTATCTATTTTGTTTAAATAAGAGTTGGAAAAATGTGAATTAACCATTTGAATTTGTCCTAGTTTTTGTGGTAAGGAGAAATACTGCAAAAGAAAATGGCAATACATAATTTGTATGAAAATCATCAAAGTCAAATGAAAAATATGCTCCTCTGAACTTTTGGAAAATATATATCCTTCAAAATGAATATGTAAACATACATGGCTACAAGCGTATAATAACTAACAATTTTAAGTGATTGGAATAAATTATTTCCCTGGTGGTCTTAAATTCCTAAGAATCTTGTCTCCCAAATTCAGATTTGTTTTTTTTTTTGTCTTTTTTTTTTTTTTTTGGGGGGGGGGGGGGGGACATACAAAATATTTCAATTCAAGTCTTAAGAGAAAGACCCAGGAAAAAGTAAATAAATTTAATCTGTTTGTAACAGTTGGGATGAGGATATCATGGATATAGGAAAAAATGTGTATTGCTGTATAAGAAATACCTGCCAATATATCTATACCTGTGATTTAACTAAATCCTCTGGTCTGTCATGTTCCAGACTGTACCTTGGCTGGTAGGGTTTTTGGGACATAGACCCATCTTGAGTTCCTTTTCTATCATTTAATGAATAATAAGCATATCTTGTATATGTCTGTAATCCTCTCTGAAGGGTTCGAACACCACCGTTTGTGGCCTGTACTAATTTTGCAGATATTTTAAACATATTTCCTTACACCTGCAATCAACAAGTAAGAATATAACAAAACATTTACCTTAAGTTTTTTTATTACTGATAAATAATTTGACTAACCTTGAACTTCTACTCAAGTCAATTTCCTACAGCAAAGCATCTTGTACTTTTGATACATGTACATGTATAAATAGTATGTTTGTGCCAAATTGCAAAATAAATGACTGTTAAGTCAAATACATTTATAAATATTGATATGGATTTGAAATAACTCAGCCGTATATAGATTTACCTGCTTACATGTACAATAACATACACAATATAAACAGACAAATCATTTACATGGACTAAATCCAAAGGTTGAAAAACTGACTAATACATGTATATATATGTATATATTTATTTACTCAATATGAAATTAGACAGTTAACAATTGCTGACCTTTTTAATGTAAATATTTTGATTTAAAGTTACTAAACTGTTTTGTTAAGTTCACAATGATCCCAGGAACTTGTTAACATTTCCTGTCCATGTACATGATAGTCCTGCATATAAATTGTTTAATTCACACATACTGCTCAATGTAACATAGGTGACAGTTCATAAATAAAAGATTAGCTGGTTTCATATGTAAAATTTACATTCATAATTCTTTTCATAAACAATTTAAAATATGCAACATAAAATCTTCCACTGAACCAATTTTATGATGTATGCTATAAGTCAAGGTATTACCACAGCTGGCATACTTATGAACATTAGCATTCCACTTCAGATGTATATATATATAATGTTATTCAATTGGTATAAAGAAATTTAATCAGTGACCACATGTACACTATTTCTCTGTTTTGTCCCTCCTTTGTCCATTGGGATTTTACAAAGCAAATCCTGCAAATCCAATGATTGGAAATGAAGTTATATAAATCTTTATGTGCTGGTCACTATTTTATTTTGATCTCAATTTAAAAAGAAAAGATCTGTGTAATTATATCTTTTAAAGTGTAAATGGTGAACAAACAATTTAGACCTATAGATGCTCAAATATTTTTTACTGAAATATCTTGTCCCTGATGCTTTGGTGTCTTGTCCAGTATTTCAATAAATTATATTATTCAATATAATTTTATGGTCTGTCTCAACAGAGATTTCTGAAATGTTTAATAATGCCACAATCTTGGCTAATAAATATTTCTTCATATCCTTGTCTTTAATACCCCTTTTAAATCATTTATCAACCATTTTTTTCACATGATTTTCTGTGTTCAATCTTCGTCCACTAATTTAACCTCTATTATCTATAGTCCTCTTTATTCATTATTACATCCCCCTATGATTTATCACTCGGTCATATAAAAATACTATATTGTCATACAAAAGTTAACGCAATATTACCCTCTCCTTGTCTCCATTTATGTTCATTTTAAATTTTTGACTTACTCTGCCCATTATTTCTTCTTTCACCTCTTGTGTATATAAATGCAACCATATTTCTGTACCCAGGGATGGGGTGAAATTACTTGATTTTCTTAACTTGGAGTACTCATTTAAATTCATATCAAATTCTTCCATCATTTTCAAAGAAATATTCTCGCAGTCAAATTAAATTCTTTCAAATGATAATAACAGAATGGTAAATTAATTTTACATTCTGCCTTGTTCACCATGTATCATCCGTACAGTGGATATAGGTACTAACCAAGCGAGACATGCGATATTTTGAACTTGCAAGGTAAGAGATTCCTTGTTTTATTTGCATTTAATGCTATATGATTCCCGAGTCATTCAGCGTCTTTTTCTGATAGTAAGTAGTTGTATGATTGGAATGGAATACAAGTTATTTCCCAATCTAGCATTGATATCCTCTCATAAACATTTTATGTTATGTATTCTTCGATAGAAAAGAAGAGTCGTGTATGGTTTATAGTTGGTCAAATAAAAGCTTGTGTATGGTGTATAGTTGAAACAATGTATGGTTACTATACACCGTACACAAACAACTTGTTTTCGACCTCCTTTTTCAATTAATATGACACCCAGGAGAAGTTGAATAACAGTAACGTTTACTCTAAATCATAATCTGCTTGCTGTCAGAAAAAATCTGTGAATGACTCGACAATCATGTCCGAAATAACAGAAGTAATTGACATCTACAAGTACTAGCGCCTATTTTGGTATAGCTTTCTCATTTTCTTGAAGTACTTATTGGGTATAAATATACTATAAAATCATTTGAGAACAATGCTATATTGTTTCAAGATGTGTACATTAAATTTTATGTCGATAAGATACAGATTTTCTTACCTGGTAAGGCCGATGGATCACATCTCTCGCTTGGTTAGTACATATATTCGGTGTACGGATGATACACAGTGTTGTTGGGAAAAATTTAAATCCTTTAGATAGTAAAGATTTCTGTGCATTGGTTAGTTCTTTGGATAATTTACTTCACACAGGACATTTTATATATTTCTGGAGTGCACGTTTACATCCCAATAAAATTACAAAAATAATGCATTTAATTCTTAAATGAACATCCAACATGGCTTAAAGTTATTTTATACTAAATTATTAATTTTCAAGCTTATTTTGGTAATGAGAAAACAGAATTTTGAATGATTTGTACTCTTCTTCTTCTTCCATATACTGAACATACAGAAGGGTATAATTTTCTTTTTAACCAGGAAGCTGATACAACTTCGCAAGCTAAACACGATAGTGATTCTAGATATACACTTGACAGTGACTTAAGACAGACAGAGACCGAAACCGTTCTCTTGGATTCTCAAACAGAAACAACTCCATTTAGATGCTGATACGCCTTTCCCATTTGTTACATTTGATTCAGTTCAAGATTTAGAAGAAAATTCACAAACAAATACCATTACAATGGGCAGTAATGGATCTTCCAAAAACACGAAAAGGGAGAACAATAAGGAGACCCATTCAACATTCTGAATAGACTAGCATAATTCAAATGTCAACTTTTAATCTTGATACTAAAGACCAATCATGGCATTTTGGTCAAATATATTTTTTTTTACCAAATTCTTATCATCAAAAGTTGTAACACTTTGCTTTTTGTATTTTCCCGCCAGTTATCACGGGATATCACATGACGAAAAATGGAGGCATCCCGCATCGCTTCAAGTCATTTTATACTAAATTTTGTAATTTTCCTTCTTATTTTGGTAGTAAGACAACCAATTAATGGTCAGAAATGTCCAGATAAATCATTTTACTCATTTAAGGTTTCAAATCTGACGCAATGGTAGGTATAAATACTTTACTCAGTAATTTTCTGTCACCTTTTGACTTTTGTTGTCGATAATTTTTTAACTGTAATTCCATGTCCGTTGTATATTGTTCAAAAATACTCATTGGGGGTCCAGATTGTATACATTTTCTCAAAAGAGTATCAATGAATTTTGAACTCGGGTGCTGAGTGCTGTACGGAGCAAAGCTTGACTGGAACGACGAGAGTCGTGAGGGGATGAGCATTTAATGATTGACCAGTAATATTCAAATGTTTCAGTTTAAGAAATTTTTAAGCTTAAAAATAAAAACTTACTTTCATTTAAACTTATTGCGATGGTTATTTTGTCATAGCCTGGCAATAATTGAGCTACTCCATTGTGACCTCACCTCTCATCAGTCACATGATCACCGTACTGGATTCTTAGATTTATCTCCCTTTACATGACATAAATGTCTTTTTTTCCCTGTAGGAAGTTTTAGATTAAATTTTGAGTGTACACTTATTTGTTTTAGTTAACTCAGTTTTATGATAATGCACTGACAACAATTATTATTTTTTTTTTTAAGCAGACAACTTTATTCTAAGCTAAGACAATACTACACTCAGTGGACATAACTGAGTTCCCACTTGTAAATTTTGCTATACAATTCATATAACACTACTTTATTTCAAAATAGTGTCCTGATGTTAATTCTTATCCTACAATTATGAAATTTTTACAACCAATATCAGAAATATTTCACGTTTCTGTAGATAATTTTGAATTTTTTCTGTGATTCCGAATTTTGGAGAAATCATTATTTAAACGCAAGTAAGATTTTTATGAGTGGCCATTCGTGTCATTGGCGGCCTATTTTGGCACGTATATCAGATATGCGCGTATATTCTTCAGTTTAGCGCGCTATTTGTGTAAATTAGCGCACCTTTTTTATCAAATAGTGCGCCATTTTTATTAATTGCGCGCTATTTTTTTCATTTGTATATACTTAAGTATAATTTTTATTTGCGCGCTATTATTAAGAAATGGCGTGCAATATTTTCTTATTAGCGTGTATATTGCATTCACTTCTGAGCCAATCAAATAGCTCGTTTTAACGTTGATGATTGATGTTCGGAAGTCATTACAATTAAGCAATGGCTCAGCTTCTGTTGAATGTCTTTGCTAGAAATGAAACAAAAATAAGAAATTAATAATATTTAAAGTGACCTTGAAAAGTTTTGAACTTTTTATTTTTCTATTTCAAACCAACTTTTAACTATTGAAATAATTAATTTCTGATGTACTAACTAGTCCTATATAACATAAGACCTCGGATTCGATGATGATATTGCACGTTTTAATTCCGATATTTAAATTTGTTATTAATTGATGAACCGCGAGGTCTTAGAAAAAAGCTTCATTTTCACGTAGCATACTAGAAAACTTGTCTTTATGAAAATGACGACTGAGAACACCTTTCTTGAGATGAAATTGCAATCAAACGCAAATATTTAATCCTAAATTTAACAATTAGATACATACAAACCACTTTTCACTAGAAATTTTGAAATTTTATCATTTATTTTAAGATTAAAATGATAAAATACAGAGAAGAAAAGTACGAATCTATAAAACTAATATGCGGAATAATCCAGATATTACAAGGACACATTTTTAAATGACTTCAGTAAACCATAATCGAAATATTAACTTTATGTGTATCAACAGTGTCATAATTTGATGAATTGAGCCATGTGGTTCCCGCCCTGTAATCATGCCGAAAGTGCTATAGGTAAAATCGCTAAAATGATTTGACTTCACATTAAATTGAAAATATCCGTTTAAAAATGTTAAAAAAATTAGAAAGTGCGGAAGTCATATGTTATCTGGAAATGAAACAAAAATTAGAAATGAATAATATTTAAAGTGACAATGAAAATTCTCGATTTTTTTTTATTTTGTTGTTTCAAATCAACCTTCTAACACTTGGAAAAATTAATGACTGATGTACTAACTTGGACGTCATCAGGTACTTCAACATCAACAGGCTCGGCTTCTGTTGGATTTATTTGCTTGAAAAGAAACAAAAGTTCAAATAAACAAATGAATTGCAACTCTTTCTGCTTTTGTTGGTGTTTATTTTATGAAAATCTGTCAATAAACGGCTTGGTTATAATTTTTTGAAAAAATGTGGTTTTGTAAGAAATATATAGCGTAAAATAACAGTGACCGAATACTTTTGGCACGTTTGATAGGAAATTTGGGCTAAAAAATATGAATGGGTCTGAAATTTGAGATATAACATATGAATGGGTCTGAAATTTTATTTATATATGAATGGGTCGGAAGTTTGAGCTAAAATATATGAATCTGTCTGAAATTTGGGCTAAAATATATAAATGGGTCTGAAATTTGAGCTAAAATATATGAATTTTTATCGTCGGTTGAAACTTTAAATAAATGATAAAATTTCAAAATTTCTAGTGAAAAGTAGTTTGTACGTATCTAATTGTTAAATTTAGGATTAAATATTTGCGTTTGATTGCAATTTCATCTCAAGAAAGGTGTTCTCAGTCGTCATTTTCATAAAGACAAGTTTTCTAGTATGCTACGTGAAAATGAAGCTTTTTTCTAAGACCTCGCGGTTCATCAATTAATAACAAATTTAAATATCGGAATTAAAACGTGCAATATCATCATCGAATCCGAGGTCTTATGTTATATAGGACTAGTTAGTACATCAGAAATTAATTATTTCAATAGTTAAAAGTTGGTTTGAAATAGAAAAATAAAAAGTTCAAAACTTTTCAAGGTCACTTTAAATATTATTAATTTCTTATTTTTGTTTCATTTCTAGCAAAGACATTCAACAGAAGCTGAGCCATTGCTTAATTGTAATGACTTCCGAACATCAATCATCAACGTTAAAACGAGCTATTTGATTGGCTCAGAAGTGAATGCAATATACACGCTAATAAGAAAATATTGCGCGCCATTTCTTAATAATAGCGCGCAAATAAAAATTATACTTAAGAATATACAAATGAAAAAAATAGCGCGCAATTAATAAAAATGGCGCGCTAATTTATACAAATAGCGTGCTAAACTGAAGAATATACGCGCATATCTGATATACGCGCCAAAATAGGCCGCCAATGACACGAATGGCCACTCATAGATTTTATGTCTGTTAAAATTACATAGGTTTAATGGAGAAAATGCAGTTAAAAAGAAATATTTGTATTTAAATTGTGGATTTTAAGAAACAATAAAATATTATAATATTTTAATATTATCAGTATAAATCATACATATACAAATAAATACAAATATTTTATTGGCACAAACTCATTTACAATAAATGGCAAAGGCCCATTATTACAACATGATGTAACACAATAATTACAGACATCAAATCAAATTACATTGTCTCTAGTTTCAAGGCAATTATATATAAAGGAGGAAGATAATTTAAGGACCAAAGCAGATTCATTATTTAAAATTATTTTGATTCTGTCGTAGTCATTTTTTGGTAGATTTTTTGTTAATTTATTTAATTTGAACATAAATTCTGTTGGTTGTGTGGTAAATCCATCACACTTTAGTAAAAAATGTACTTCATTTTCAATTTGGTTTGTTTTACAAATTTGACAGAATCTTTTATCCCTAGGAATATTGAGATATCTTCCTCTTTCAATCATAAGTTGATGTGCACTTATGCGTAGCTTGCATATAGCAGATCTGTCACATCTATAGGTTAACAAATCAACATAAGGTGGACGTTGACCCATGTTATATACACTCCTGAAAAAACTTAGTTTAGGAGAATTACAGATAATTGAATTTTGATCCTGTAGACCATGATCTTGAATTCTTTTGTTTTATATTATTTAAATGCGGTTTTAATGGAAAATTTAAATCCGTTAGGTATGAGAACCCTAGCTTTTGTAGTAAGAGCTTGATTTGATTAAACCATGGGTTTGTGTTTTTTAGTTTCACAAAATATATCATACACTAAAGTGTTATCTGATGAAAGTATATGATCTAAATAGCTTATGTTAGAAAACATAATTTTAGCTTTCATTGGAAGCCTTGCAAGTTCAGCTCTACAGGCATCATTCAAAGACTTGCAATGTACTCCTAATATTTCTTTTATAAATTTGATGTGCAGTTTTTCAAAGGGATCAGAGTCTTTAAAAAGTGAAAGCAGACCCCATACTTCACTACAGTACATAAATATTGGGGATACAAGTGTATCAAACAGTTTTTCCAAAAATTTACATGAATTGTTTAAGCCAACAATTTTTTTGATTTTTAAAAATGCTTTTCTTGCTTTTTCCATAAGGGTAGCAATAGCCAAGTTAAAATTTCCATTATGTTGCAAAACTACACCTAAGTAACAATAATGATTAACAGTTCTAATGATAGTTTCATTGTATGTAAACTCATCTATGAAAGATTTACCATTTGAATTAAATATAATAACTTTAGATTTATCAGTACTAACCTTTAATTTCCAAGAGGTACAGTATTCATGAAGAATATCTAAACAATTCTGTAAACCTCTTTTGCTTTGGGATAACAAAACAATGTCATCAGCATATAATAACACACTAAGAGATTGATCCCCTATTACAATTGGATCAGTATGACTCTTTTGTAACATAATTATAAAATCATCAATAAAAAAGTTGAAAAGTAAGGGACTTGAAACATCTCCCTGTTTCACACCTCTATTTGTTTCAAAAGGAGAACTTACTCCATTTGAGAATTTAATTCTACAAACAGTATCAGTGTACATAGAAAATACAATTTTATACAATTTGTTGGGAAAATCATGTAGGAATTATAGATATTTCTCTGCTCATCAATACAAATTTTGTTAAAATATGATAAAAAATATGTACTGCTTAACCAAATCTTTTAAACCCACTTGGACTCTGGATCTACAACTAATATGACACTCATTACGAAAAAGTTGAAAAAAAATCAGTAAGAAATATTTTTAAAACTTATTTTCTGGACAAACTTTGAGGAATGGTCCCTTTGTGGTCCCATTTCAACTTTTGTGTAACTTACCTCTATGTCTGCAGTTACTAAAAGTACAAAAATCAGCAAGAAAAAAACACATATCCTTAAGCAAACAGCACAGTTTAAATCAAGCTTTGATGGATGGCTTTTAGGTGGTCTCCTTTCAAACTTATGTAACTAACAAATATGGCCACAAGTATTGAAACTAGGAAAATCAACAAAATCTAAAAAAAACTTATTCTGTGAAACAACTGGGACAATTAAGACCAAACTTTGTCCCTAAGTTGGTCTTAAGGTTGTCCCTTTCAAAAGTGGGTCTTGACCTATGACTATTATGGACATTATTTAAGGATTGACTGTAATTTTCTTTTCAGTCTAAGAAGAAATAACCTAAATCACGTGGTGCACACTAAACCTGCGTAGCGGGTTATTTGAAAGTGTACACCATGTGCACTGAGGTTATTTCGAATTTAATTCCAATGGTTGTTTTGCGTCTAAAACGTCGGGATTCCCTTTCATGACTTCATAGTAGAAAAGAAAATTTAGTCTATGATATGTTGGACGAAAAAAAAATTGACCAATCAAATGACACGTTACATCCAATATTAAATTATTACTTAATGTAGAAAAAACATTTGAACATTGTCTCTTCTGAAAATACTAGGCCAATTGAGACAAAACTTTGATTGAGTATTGTGTGGGTGGTCCTCTTTCAAATTTGTGTCAGGGGGTATTGACGCCTGAACATTGTGACTGCCATTACTAAATACATGTATAAGAAATAAACAAATCAATCTTTAAAAATCTTGAGACTTCACATTGATGAAATTAGGTCCTTTTGTCTATTAATGCAAAATTATTCATTTATCTATTGATTTTACATTTTGAAGTTCGAAATGCACCAAATATAGACCCCAAGAATATTTACATTTCCCAAATCATGAAAATATATGTAGGCAACAAATAACTGAATTCACAGTAGTTTATTGCATCATGAAAGACTCATATAATATAGATGTCTAAGATGATGCTTGGAAAAACAAAGGGACATAACTCAGTTTATTTTTCCAAGATTAAAATATATATTTTTAAATGAGCCAAAGAATAGGATAAGGTTAAACTGTGTTAAAAATGATATGTTGAGCACAGTTATATGAAAAAACTTGGAATAATCTCTTTGTTTATCATCCTAAGAAAAACATTATGTATTTATATTTAGTCCATGAAAAAAAACTTCATTAACTCTGGTATATCTTGCGTAAAATAATTCTACAGTGATTTCCAGTAGATTTATTTTCTGTGACATATATATGATGTTGTTTATTATTAGAAACCAGAGAAAGTTGTCTTTCAGTTGGAATATCATATCTGTAATGTAATAAGTGACGAAATCTAAAAAAACAGCCAACTTTTAGGAATCTTTCAAGGATATACGGTTACGGAGAAGTTTGTCTATACTCCAAAATATCCTTAAAATATGTGACAAACTGATTTGTACTTGTTATCAACATGTAACTTTTTGTTAACTAAGCATTAAATTGCAGCTTCAAAATTGGTATTTACTAAAAATGTCCCATCTGCACTCTTAGTTTGCATGAGGTCAAATAGTAATGCTTACTATCACCTTTTTCAGTGTCTCCTTTTTACACAAGAGAAGGTTTGTCTGAGTGAAAAAAAAACAAGAATAATAATACTTTCAAATCCACAAAATATTGAAGTCTTAAGGTCATATCAAACAATATGTTGTTCTGTAAATCCTGAAAATCGGAATGTTTGAAAAAAATGTTTTGAGTCCATCCTTTCACTTCTTATTTGAATTCTCACTTTTAGGAAACCAGATAGTAGAATTTCATTAAAACACCTTCTATTAAAATAATTTTAGATTTCAAATAAAAATCTTCAGTCCAAAAAGTCAGTTGGTATGTCCTGAAAGGAGAAGTACAAACCTGTTATATTTTCAGTTACTGGTATTTTACACATCAACAAGGATGTGTAGGAACAAATGGAAGTGGTAATTGTACTGTCACAATGGCATTCTGTCGAGGACTTAATGACGACTCTGGTTGTGATCAGAATTCCAGTATATGTGTCAAAACGTATAATGGCACTGGGAAGAATGAAACAATGTCTTACAGTGTAGGAAAGTTTGTACAAAATAAGAATCCATATTCTACTATTTCTAATACAGGTAATATTTTATAGAAAATACATTTTTATGACATTTTTAAAAAAATTTCGTTGTTTTTCTCTTAGACATGGTTTTATCTATGGCCCTGTGTACATTCTAAAACATGATTTTGGAACACAGGGTTCCTTGTTTACATCTTTATATGTACATTTGAGTTGCATTTCATTCCATCCTGGAAAAGGAATCACATGGTTTACATGAAAAGTGTTTCGTATCTTGATAAAAAGATATCAGCTACCACATCTTAACAACATTTATAATGCTATAACATGGTGTAGGAATTTATATGAAAAATCACTATACAATTATTTGATTATCTGAAAATTTTAACAGAAAATTGCTGTCAAATATAATTATAAGAATTGAATACTTCTCTCGTTTCATAGGGTTGGAAAAGTGATGGCAATATGCTTATTTTTTAGCATCAAGTGCTTTCACATCCTTCCTGGCAAGTCAGGGTTTTGTACCATGTTCGTTACTACAAACCCATGACATCGCACATTCATATTTAGCGTAAAATATGAATGTGTGATGTCAGGGGTTTGTAGGAACGAATCCCTAATACACAACTTTGACTTGGGAGGATGGTGCTTTCAAAGAGTACCGGTAATCATTTTTTGCTGAGACCTACATGTAGAACTGACTTCTTTTAAAATTCCAGAGTATTACTAACAGTTGTGCCTGTTTCAAAATAAATGGATTGGTACATGTAATTTATAACTGACAGTAGAAAATACCAGTAGTTTCAAACTTATTTTCACCTTCAGTGTCAAACACATCATGTTTGTTGAGATCATAATATATCTATGAATATGTACCGGCATGTTGTAAGGAAATTTATTCTATAATCATTTTATAAATCTAAAACTAGTATGTCTTTTTTTCCAAATAACACTACCGTAAAAAAAACGAATAGAAATGGAAATGAGAGGATATGTGGTATGCATGAACAAAGAAACATTTAATTAGCTCTAACATGGGATAACCTTGAGTGATTGGCAACAGTTTTATTGTAAATATACTAATAATTTTATACAGGTACTGACTTTAAGGCCATCTTTGATAGCGGTTCAAATTATACAAGAAAGTATAATAAAACAACATGTCTCCTGAAGTCAGAAATATACTTCCAATGTAACTCAAAAATACCATGGAAACCAGCACCTGATTCTAAGCAGAGATCAATACTACCAAACAATGCACTGACAAATATAACATTTGATGAAAACTTGTGCAAGGTAACCTTAGTAGTAATGATAGGAAATATTTTAAATGTGGATGGTCAAGTTGCCTAGGTAGTTTGTTTCAACTAGGCTGCCTGGGGAGGACTTCATGAATTGGGAAAACTTGTGTCCATTCTCTTTTGTTTATTACAAATGAATAATTACAAATCAATAACTAGCCTATAAGAACTGAGGGTATAAGTGAACTATAATTTTAAGTTATTGGTGTCTTTCTTTGGGTACTTGCATTTGCTGTAATAATATCTGCTATCACAAAAAGGCAAGTTGCACTAAAGTCGTGTAAAACTCTTAATAAAGCAAACCAGAAGGTAGAAATATTCAGAAAAGATAATTTCATTTATCAGGAACAAAATACAAATAATTTAGTCATAATAAAAGTACATAGTTCAAAAGTGATTAACGTTACACGTGGAAGGTTCAAAAGTGTACCGGGTAAAAATAATATAATAAATGTTGTGATTATATTTTGACTTTTTTATTTGGTCAAAGAAAGATCAAGTTTCAATTTACTGGTAATAACTTTTTGTATTTATTTCAGCTGAAAATATTTGTGAAATATGAAGGAGCATGTCTATCAATATCTCCACCTGTTCCACTAAATGATGACAGTCTCAGTGTGGGCTCAGTACTGATAATAATGTAAGTTTCTTGTTAACACAGCTACAGTCTCAGTGTGGGCTCAGTACTGATAATAATGTAAGTTTCTTGTTAACACAGCTACAGTCTCAGTGTGGGCTCAGTACTGATAATAATGTAAGTTTCTTGTTAACACAGCTCCAGTCTTGGTGTGGGCTCAGTACTGATAATAATTATGCCACAGCTATACATTTATTTGCATAAAATGCTAAAAAAATCAATTTTGGCAGTCATTGGTTTCCATAATCTGACCCTGAACTAAAACTACTTCCGAAAAAGCCTTTCAGTACTGATCAAGATGACATAGAGTGCATGCATGGAAGATTTCAGTCCAAAGGTTAGCCCATGCCCAGTTTAAAGGTTCAAATTAACCCTGGAAGAGCAATTTTAGAAGGGAAACAAAACCTCCTAAGACAGCTTATTGTGCATTAAAAGCAGGAATGGCAAAAATATTCAATCATGATACAGGAATAAAAAAATCACAAAAACAGGAAATGAAATAAAAGGGACATCATGAAAGTTCTAAATAATTAACTATGAAATTCATATATTAATTTCTTTTTAAAAGTATGAACCTGATTTTGACCTTTTGAGCATTTTGAATCATTCGAGAGTTCATTTATTTTCTACCAGGAAAAACCCATTCTCATAAAACATAACATATAACATAAAACAAAAGTATAAAATAGATTTCTGTCATACATATGTGCCCGTTATAAAATTTTCTTTTATTCTAGATTTGTTGCTGTTGTGTCTGCATACTTTTTGTTTGGCTGCACCTTTAAACTTTGTTATGGATTCCGAGGTAAAGAAGTTCTACCTCATTCTGAGTTTTGGATAGACTTACCTGTACTTGTTGCTGTGAGTATACATACATTATTGATAGACTTACCTGTACTAGTAGCTGTGAGTATACATACATTATTGATAGACTTACCTGTACTAGTAGCTTTGAGTATACATACATTATTGATAGACTTACCTGTACTAGTAGCTGTGAGTATACATACATTATTGTTAATTTAGAAATATATAGAGGAACTGTATCACTTTCAATTTTTTTTCTATATTAAAAAAAAAACAGTACTTAGTATGTAGACTATACTTTTTATGTTCTTCCCACCTAGTAGACCACCTAACTGATCAAGGATCAAAATAATGCAGCGTTTCATTGTTCCTCTCTACCTATGATTTTGATTGTTGGACTTCCTGTGTGAGATCAGACCGTATGCAGTTATCTTCAATGGGTCTAACATAATACAACCCTATTTGACTGTGGAAAAAATTAATATGAGTCCTTTACGCTTTGCAATAGATTGTTATTAGGTAGCAAAAATGACAGTTCAGTTATTGTGAAGTTCATCCATTTTTTGCAATAATCAGACCTGATTTTTTCCACTTTTAAGTTAAATTCTGCTTTTGGAAGTCCAGATATGTCCATTACAGTTACTTTATTATGCTAATAGTAAAACAGTTGGCAGAATATCATTTGGTTGACAAATTTTGAATAATTAAGTTGTCTATTTTCTGAAGTTACCATAATAGACTGATGCATTACAAATGGTACAAGCTTGGGATATACTTAGCCGAAGACTGCCTCTGTGTGCAGGATTTTCTCGCTGCGTTGAAGACCCATTGGTATCCTTGAGCTGTTTTCTGCTCTTTGGTCAGGTTGTTGTCTCTTTGACACATTCCCCGTTTCCATTCTCTGTTCTATTTATGATTTTATTTAATTTTAGGATGGAATTATTTTTACCTGTAAATGTGGCAGAACTGAAAAAACAGGCAATTATGATAGTATTTGAAGAAGACATTTATTTAAACAGTGTAGCAAAGAAGAAATGGCAAGAACATGACTTAGCAATGAAAAAGAAGTACCAAACATTAATTTATGACAGTATTTTAAGAATGAAATAACAAACATACACCATAAGTGTCGTTTATAACATGATACATGTAAGCATAATATTTTAGGTATAGACTACAAGAATCTTTTATAAGTATGATTATTTGTCAGAATAATCTATTAAATAAAATTATATAGTATGAAAACGTTCATTACCGTACTTACTCTAATTATTGGACTCTAAAATTTTATGAGATCTGTGATATTACTATGTTAAATTTATGCCATTCCATGTTTTTCATAAATATATTTTCTAGTAGTCCTATACAGGTTCAGTCTTTGGTTTTACAATGGAGTTAATGCTTTATATATAGAAGTATTTTCATTTATTACTTCTCTAATGTTCTGACATAAACAAAAGTTCTAGGCAGAAAAAATTAATACCGACAGTTGTAAAGTTCACCTCAAATTTTACTCATCAACATTCAACTGGAAAATTTATTCTGAATAGTTCACATGGAACATTTCAGATATTGATATTTCATTTTCTTTACTTCTTTAACAAGGAAAAAAAAACATAAGAATTAAAAATTATAGAAATTTTCATTATGATTTCACCCTGCAAACACATTTTCTGTTGACCAAATCACCTAGTTATAAAGTTCCATATCTCAGGACTTCTAAACTAGTTGTGTAATTTTTAAAAAATGCTGAAAATATTTGAATAGCTCCATTAGAATAAAGTTGCTGTTACACATTGATGTGACTTATCTAATGGCATATATACATTGTATGTATAATGACAAAATGTAAGGTTTTAGCAATTTATAATATATACACGTAAGTAGGGAATGAATTACATATATTTTCAGAATATATAGAATGTTGGCAGGAAAATTACAATGTAATTGAGAATGTAACAAATCAGTCATTATAATAAACAGCGGTCGAGCAAAATCTTCATGATAAGAGTGAGGAATAAATATATTCTATTATGTGGAAGAAGTTTCATGTGTTCATTATTAGTGTATTTTTGACCACCTTCCTGCTGTTTGTAAATTTTGTGTTGTGCATGAATGCACTAATGTTAAAAATTGTATTATATTTTGTTTGAAGTATATATGTGAAAGTTATATAATTAACCTGTTTTGGTGTTTTGGGTGAATTTACCCATTTCCAGATTACATGAATTCACGTTTTCTTAAACGTTTTTTAAATTATGGATCTGAAATCATCTTTTTTAATTGTTATATTTTATTTGGTTTCTCAGTATACAATTAGATCTGTCTAAATTCATAGAAACTAATCAGATAGTTCTAACACCTTGTCTAATATGACTCTATATAAATGATTTATAACCTAAATATTCCATCATCTTGTCTAATCCAATGTATTTTTGTCACCCTTTTTTGTATTGGATAAGAGGTTTACTTTAGAATCCAAAGAGTAGACTGTATGCTGTGGAAATTTTGTTTGTCATTGGTCTCAGCATACAATTAGATCTTATTAAATTTGTAAAAAAAAAACAATCAGTTTGTTAGGTATTCTAGCACCTTGTCTAAGCTGTCAATATATGTTTTGGTCAAAAGAAAACCTATTTAAATGATTTGTCACCTAAATATTCCATCATCTTGTCTGTTCAAATGTATTTTTGTCACCAAGTTTTTCATTGGGTAGGAAGTATATTTTAGAATCCAAAGAGAAAATCAGAGTGGACTGTATGCTGTGGACTTTTTGTATATCATTGGTAATATTGCTTATGTTTCTGTTTTAATTTATTTCATTATATTCCACACTGAATATTCATAAATATAGCATGTCTTATTTTTTCCCACTTTCGTAGTAAAATAGCCACCAAAGTATCGTTTTTGCTCTTTTTTCCCCATTTGTAAAAATCCTCTCTGATTTCTTTAATGGAGCTGTGCAGTTTTGCTTAGTGATATACATTTCTCTTATTTGGTATTCTCTGACAAGTTATGTGGTATTAGATATACTGACAATATCAGTAAAATATTACACTGTCGAGATCATTATTTGTAAAAAATATTGAAACTTAACTGAAGTAGTTTGAAAATTTAAAAATCAATGTGTGTATTACATTTCATTTTGTGTTATGTTTTTGTTATAAATAATTTTATTGAAAGAGAAACTACTCTGTAGATTATATAGTGTACATTAATCCACATGTCTTTCATACCATACAGATTACACATAGGCATTGTTTTTATATTGACTTACATTCATAAATGGAGTTTTAAATGTATCATAAATTTTACTTGGAGATCAGACCAGTCAAGATGGCTTCTAAGGATGTATATGAATCAGTTGACCTTCATTAGTCATTTAACAATTCATATGCACAGCCATTTATCATACTTTGTAAAACCACTTACTGTATGGGTGTCAATTCAGAACAGATACAGATTCAACTATTTATTTTTAGTTGAATTAAAGTACGGGTACGTATTTCTTTTTCATTTATAGCGAGTGCTATAGGAGCATATGCATTTTCAACATATGGGTCATTTAGAAAAGTCTGTTTAATGGGGTCAGCCATATTGTGCTACATACTAAGGCTCGAAAAAGTTTCGTTTGCCAGAAGTAAGTAAAGTAAGGGAAATAATTTGCTTCAAATTATAATTTTAGAGTCAGAATCGTGATACCGGAAAAGAGTTTCTGGAAAGGGCTAATATTGCTGTGCTCCCATCATTGGCCACGCCAACAGCATATATTTTTTCTAAATACATGCACTTATTTAATGATGATTTTAAATTGAGTACTATGAAACACTTTATTTGTGATACACCAATTTTCATGGATTTAATAGACAGATCAATCCATGGATTTAAGAACCCAACGAAATATTCATTTGTACAATATCATGTTTTGGTTATGCTATAAATATGAGTTGAAATTAATCAAATGAAATGAGGTCATGGATTATGGTTCAAAGGAAATCTATCGAATTGAAAATTGTTTATTATCTACTATATTTAATATTTTTTGCCAATTATAACACCTTTTCATTTCAATTCTTTTTAAATTCGAAATTAACGAAATTAAGAACCAATGAATATGATTTTTCCCCCAATCCACGGAAATTTATCACAACAAAAATAACTGAATTCACAGTAATAGTAGGAAGATTGTATTTATAACGTTTGTAATCTTCCTTTGGAATCTCTCTGTCAAAAAGCATTTTTAGTATGTTTTGTTATAGCTGAGAAAGTCATTGCTTCATGATTTTCTAAGATGATATTTGGAATTACATATATATTCATAAATGAATAAACACAAGTTTTTCACAGTTAGTGATTTTGTTGGACAGTCATATAATATACCGGTAACTTGGCTAAGATCCAATAATTTTAATATTTATATTGACATATTATGTTATATTTTATATCATTTTATAATTTTCACTTTGTTATACAGTGTGTATCATTTTAATGTGTGCTTTATTTCATTAGTACTAAAAGAGTTTTCTAACAAATAAATGATGTTTTGGAAAATACAGTTGTGTTCCTTTTATCTGTCATGTGAATAATATCTTGACTGTCAATACTCAAAAATATTTATTCTCATTTTTAGCTCACCTGGCCTAAAAGGCCATGTGAGCTTTTCTCATCACTTTGCGTCCGTCGTCGTCGTCGTCGTCGTCGTCGTCGTCGTATGTCGTCGTCGTAAACTTTTCACATTTTTATCAACTCCTCTGAAACCACTGAACCAATTTAAACCAAACTTAAGTGGAATGGTCCTTGGATGGTCCCCTTTAAAATTTGTGTTCGGTTTTCCCGGGCGCCATCCAATATGGCTGCCATGGTCGCACATAGTTTAACCTTGGACCCTATGGGAATTTTAACATTTTCGTTAACTTCTCTCAGACCATTAGGCCAATTTAAACCAAACTTTAGTGGAATGGTCCTTGGGTGGCCCCTTTTAAAATATATGTTCGGTTTCCCCGAACGCCATCCAACATGGCCGCCATGGCTGGACTTAGTTTAACATTGAGCCTATGGAAATTTTACTTTTTCGTCAACTCCTCTGAAACCACTGAACCAATTTAAACCAAACTTAAGTGGAATGGTCCTTGGATGGTCCACTTTAAAAATTGTGTTCGGTTTTCCCGGGCGGTATCCAATATGGCTGCCATGGTCAGACATAGTTTAACCTTGGACCCTATGGGAATTTTAACATTTTCGTTATCTTCTCTGAGACCATTAGGCCAATTTGAACAAAAGTTTGGTGGAATGGTCCTTGGGTGGCCCCTTTTAAAATATATGTTCAGTTTCCCCCAACACCATCCAACATGGCTGCCATGGCTGGACTTAGTTTAACATTGAGCCTATGGGAATTTTACTTTTTCGTCAACTCCTCTGAAACCACTGAACCAATTTGAACCAAACTTAAGTGGAATGGTCCTTGGATGGTCCCCTTTAAAAATTATGTTCGGTTTTCCCAGGTGCCATCCAATATGGCTGCCATGGTTGGACATAGTTTAACCTTGGACCCTATGGGAATTTTAACATTTTCGTTATCTTGTCTGAGACCATTAGGCCAATTTGAACCAAACTTTGGTGGAATGGTCCTTGGGTGGCCCCTTATAAATCTGTGTTTGATTTCCCTGAACGCCATCCAACATGGCCGCTATGGCTGGACTTAGTTAAACATTTAGCCTATGGGAATTTTACTTTTTCGTCAACTTCCCTGAAACAACAGAGCCAATTTGAACCAAAGTTTGGTGGAATGGTCCTTGGATGGCCCCTTTCCAAACTTATATCTGGCATCCCCGACTTCCAACTGACATGGCTGCTGTTTCTAAAAATAGAAAAAAAGGGGGGGAAGAATTTCAAAAATCTACTTCTATGAAACTACAAGGCCAGTTTCAACCAAATTTGGCAGTAATGGTTCTTAGAAGGTTCTCTTTCAGAATGATGTCTGATGACCCAGACTGTTAAACAAGATGGCAGCCACAGCCAAACTTAGTTAAACACAGGGCCTAATGGGAAAATTCATTGAAAAATCTTCTTGTCTGAAACCACTTTACCAATTGGAACCAGACTTTGCAGCAATGGTCCTTATATGGTCCTCTTTCAGAATTGTGTCCCATGACCTGGACTGTCAACCGAGATGGCTGCCTAACTTAGTTTAACATAAGGCCCTATGGGAAAATTCATCGAAAAATCTTCTTGTCTGAAACCACTTGACCAATTGGAACCAGACTTTGCAGCAATGGTCCTTAGGAGGTCCTCTTTCAGAATTGTCTGATTTCGTGGAATTTGAACTAAGATGGCCGACACAGCCGAACTTAGTTTAACATAGGACCCTATTGGAAATTCACTCAAAAATCTTCTGGTCTGAAACCATTAAGCCTATTAGAACTAGACTTGGTAGCAATGGTCCTTAGATGGTTCTCTTTTAGAAATGTGTCCATTGACCTAGACTGTCAACCATCTTGGCTCCCAAAGCCAAACTTAGTTTAACATAGAATCCTATAGAAAAACCAGCCAAATCTTTAGTCCTGCTCAAGATGAAAAGTTCAGTGCAGGTGAGCGATACAGGCTCTTTAGAGCCTCTAGTTTACAATTTTTACTGTGATTTCTGAGGAATGCCAAAACTGATTTTCCACATGTAAAAAGGAATTCTCTAGTTTCAGTGCAGTGTTAAATTCTCTCTCTCTCTTTCCTTGCAGCTTATGTTATGTCTCTGTATGTATAATTTAAATTACTTACCACAAAATTTCCTAGATCTTTCCATCAGTTTGAATGTGACATTCAACTAATCACATTACAATGATAAATTTTAGTTTTTAAAGGACATTTTGATTGTTTTTGTAAATTATTGAATACAAACTATTGCTGTCCATTCTAATAGATCATTTGTAGGTATGGCTTTTTTGTTGCTGTTCTTTAAAATTTTTCTCTGAATCAACTTTAAATTACAAAACATAGCACTGAAGTGCTGATCAGCAGTGCTGCTGCTAAATTTTTCACACTAACCTCATTTTCCTATGCCTAATTGTTGTTTTTTAGTCTTAACAGGGTTTCTGATAGTGCACTAGCCGTCATGCTGATACTGCACTAACATATAATAAATTTACTTCAAATCTACCATTGTGCAATAGAATAATTGTACATTCAACAAATTTGGAGACATTTATACTATTCCATTTAGAAATTATGTTGAACGGATATCTTTAACCAGAAATTCAACTAATGGATAAGCTGAATGGTTGATTAAAGACTATCACAATCCATGAATAATTAGAACTGTGAGTGACCTCACTGAGTGATACCCCATTTGCAATACTAGGAGTTTACACTTACAAACTTCAAACCCAAAGTTGGATTATCTCCCTTTGCAAGCATCCAGCGATAATTATCTTGCTTCATACACATCTACATATGACGCCAACCTTCATATAAAGTTTCATCAAAATGAATTGAATGGTTTAGGAGTTGCACTTACAAGCTTTAAACATGTAAAACCCTTAAGATGAATTATTTCCCTTTGCAAGCATCCATGATAATTATATTGCTTCTTGCATATCTACATATGATGCCCAACCTTCATATATAGTCTCATCAAAATCCATTGAATTGTTTAGGAGGAGTTGCGCTTACAATGTACATGGACAGACAGACGGACAATTCCTATATACCCTCCCCCCCCCAAAAAAAAAATTAAAATAAACAAAAAAAAACCCAAAAAAACTGTGTTTGCAGGGGGGTATAATAAATGATCCATTCTGACCATTTTCACTTATTCAGTAATGCACTAAAATAACTCATGTACCTGTTAGATCAGAACAAATAATAAAGTTCAATATTTTGTTCTAAAACAGGTAAAACAAAAGGCTAACAACAGTTAAACGATCGTACAACATAACATATTCTACAGTGTAACATTAAACAGTCACTTTCTGAATTATGAATCACCAGGATGACAGATCGGCACCAAAGTAACAACACTTGGCCAGAACGTCATAAGAAGGAACATTCATGCTATGTTTCGTTTCAATCCATTCTGTGTCAGTGGTTTTCTAGATGAAGATTTTTGTATGAAATCTCCCGTAGGAGCAATCGGAATAACTACAACGGACCGCGCAATGGCCAAGTTTTTTTTAGAATTGCCCACCAACTATCCTATCCACGTCGGATGGTTATTGACTTTGTTGAACGTGGGCATCCTTTATCTGGTGAAACTTCGTTTTGACTGTGGAAAAACACGGTGGATGGTCAGCAGATCGATATACTAAAACGGTTAAAAATTAACGTTATGGTTTCTTATTAACTTAATTCCAATCCTTTTCATAATTTTATAATTCTTCCTTTCGATGGAGAGGTAACTCTTAGCTGAGTTTGGATACCTGTTTGTTTTAATTGTTTTGATTTTTGATGGTTGTGCTTATGAATTAATCATTATATCTTTAACGGGTTTTCCAATATTTTGATCTCGAGCACTGCTGTTGAGTTGTCAGTCAACGAAATGGCCATACAGTGCATCAAATTTATTTCGGTATTTTGTGATACGTTTTATTCCTATACAGTCGGGAGTTTTTTTTTACGTTCGTAATAACAGATTTGTCCAGCATAAATAAATGTGTCACCTGTAGACCAGAAAATGATTGACAATAATCTTGACCACGGTTTATTGTTTGAAGTAACGGGTCAGGGTATATGTATCTTTGGCAAGACCACAAAAATCTCGTGCAAAAACTGGCGGGAAAATATACGACCGTATGATAAAATCTTCAATCAATACAATTTGGAAAAATAACTAATGTATGTCATAAAAAAGACAGACTTACGGACGTTCGGGACAAATATTGAATTTGGTTTTATCTAGGACTATTATACTAGTATATAGTCCCAGGTTTTATCCTCAACGGGGAAATTTGATATGACCTATGACAGACCGACCAAGAACGAATGAAATGGATTAAAGATAGATTTTCAATAGTTTTGTTGTATTTGTATTTGAGGAAAATTCCCAGCACAGGAAACGTTACATTTTGTAAACAGACGCCGAAATTTGATTTCACCTAAGAACGAAATAAAGGTTAATCAATGACATTTATTCCGTTATGTACAAAATGTATTAGTATAGGAAGTATATAAAATGTTGTTATCATTACATTTTTTCAAAAGATAACATTTTTAAGAACCAAATACGTGCAATTTGATTATATACATTAAGAAAAAAAGTATTACAGACAAACAAAAAAATAAATAAATAAAATAAATAAATCTCAATTGATGACATTTATTTCGTAATAAATTGTAATCTAATTTGAAGAAAATAACGAAATAAAAGACAGATAGACAGCGTTAAAGAGTTAAACGTGGAAATTTGAGGAACAGTATATAAGACAGTGTTCCAGAGATACCTAACTTTTTAGTATAATCTGATCTTTTTGAAACTGATTTGCATTTAATCATGTACCACTGTTGTGTTGGTACACTTTTATGACACTTTTACACCATCACACTAGGGTGAAGGTTGTTTATTGTAGGTTTTGATAAATATACTGCCCTCAACTCAAGGTGTGGTATTGGGGGCTAATATTATCTTTTTTAACAATTGAGTGGTCTCAAAATACGAAAATTACCATGCCTTCAAAAATTTCTGGGGAAAGCACTAACGTTGAGACAGTTTTTTACACTCTAAATGCAATTTACGACAGAATTTGCCTGAATTTTGTTACAATATTTAATAACAAGTTCCATTATACAAGTATGAGAACTTTTTAACATGTTAAAGGGAAGGTGGTGGTACATTTGCTAAAGGCAGAAATGAAATGGAATTTGTATTAAATTATTTTCATTATCTCGGGGGTTATTGTGCTTGTTCAACTCAACATTAATATAAAACAAAACATATGTACACATTTATTATTACTGTCTGTTCATTTATTTGTTTATATTCTGTATTTCAGTGCTCAATCATGAGCATCAAATTGACAATAAAGTATTCTGATTTATACAAAAGAGGACAAATATACCTAAGGAGGAATAAAAAAAAAAAAAAAAAAAAACCATCTAGACAGATAAAACCCGGGAATACAAATGAACAATCACAAGCACAACAAATAGACAATGAAAACTAAAACACAATGTACAACACGAGCTCCTGTAAAAAGCAACAGTGAACTCAGGTGCTCCGGAAGGGTATAGGCAGTTCCTGCTTCGTATACGGCACCCGTCGTGAAGTTCAACAAAGTCAATCCGGCGATAGCCACAAATCGGTGGAGGTACATGAAATGTTACGAGAGTGGGAACAGGTCCAACATTATCTTAGATACTGGAACACTGTAACGGTCAATCAATTCGTGATGACAACCGTAAAATTTCCTAAGTTCTTATCCCAATTCAGGTAACTAGTAAGTAAAGTAAAGAAAAACCAAACATTCGAAGGAGTAAATAGTAAGAACTTCTTAGTTTTTAATAGGAGTTGTTCAGCTTCTTCATTTTCATAGCCCAAAGTATGATGAACACAAGGCGATAACGATTTGTGTATATATGTATATCTGTGAACATATATTTGTTCCGCTGGAACCAAACTATGGATAATAAAAGTTCTTGGGAACTAACATAACATGATATTATTTCCACCTTAATAAGATATTTTCCTGGAACTAAAACATCATATAATTTCATAACATTAGTTCCTTTAAAGAAAAAGTGTCATTTGATTTTTTACACCTAATTGCATCTTTATTACTGCTCATCTTACCTGTGTATGACATTTACCTGTACATGTAGTATATGCAAACAATGGAGTCTGAGGAATACAACAAAATTTTCTCATATTTAAACGATGGCTGTTATTCTAAACAAAGTAAGAATACATAATTTTAATATATTATTACTCCATGCTCCCTTTACACTACTTACCTAAATGGTCCGTTTGTGTGTATCAAGAACAAAGTTGAGCTTGTACTTAAGTCAAGCATGAAGTTAGCCACAAATTTCAGAAGAAAATGCCTGTACTTTATTATTGGAAATTTACTTGCATACATTTGTAGCTAGAAATAATTTTGGATATTGTAATATAAATACCTAGAACTTTGATCACATAATAAATATTCCTGGAACATTTATAATATAACCAATATTCCTGGAACATTTATAATATAACCAATATTTCTGGAACATTAATTATATAACCAATATTCCTGGAACATTTATTATATAACAAATATACCTGGAACTTTTATAATATAACAGATATTCCTGGAACTTAAATAATATTACAAATATTCCTGCAACTATCATTATTTAACAAATATTCCTGGAAAAGAGCAGCATAATAGTATTTATGAATATTTTTCTGTCATAAAAAAGTTGTAAATGAACAATCAATCCGTTCTCGAGATTTTGTTCTAAAGAATTTCTTGTATATTCAATGTATATGTTTAAAAATGCGTTTGCCTCATTTGATGCTACTTAATTGCTACCATGATAGAAATCAGTATATTTGTTATAGGGAACTTTTGTTACATAACAAAAGTTCTGATTCAAAGTTTCATATTGGTGGAAAATGTCAAAACATTGTCCATAATATCTGTTCCAAAGAAGTTTTAGTATATAACAAAAGTTCCATTAGGAACTTTCTTTATGTAATATTTTATCCTTTACGGAGGAAATTTTCTTATAACATTGGATAAAATATTATATATGGAAATTTCCCAATGGAACTTTTGTTATATGCTAAATGTTCTTTGGAACAAATATTGTGGGGGAAATTATATTCTGTCACATATCTACAGTTGTACAAATTCTATTTATCCGGATTACACGGCAATGTTTTTACTTTTAGTTTACATTGATTTCAACATGGCGACACTCGCTCGAATTTCCAGCACGTGTGTTATGAAACAACATAAAATCCACATTTATGTTCCATTAACAAAACATTTAAGTGCTGTCATATATAAACCCATTTCATTTAAACATACTGCATATTCACACACTTGCCAAACCTTACGAAACGGGGAAAACGAGCCAACGGAACTATTGCGTAATATAAATCCGGGAGTTTTAGCAAATAAAACGAATAGATTACTTAATGTGAAACATACATTAATTAACTTTTCCTCTCAAAAGGGCTATGGCATCTGTAGTTCATGTCCAAATGTACTGTATGATACACAATCAAGATTTTACTGTACCAGTAGTAACAGTGATGACGGGGATGATGTTTCACAGAAAAACAAAGACGGAGATGAAGTGGTTGAAGAAAGTCCAGAGAAAAACATTTACCCCAATTTGAATGCTATGATTCCGTGGGATTTAGTACCTGATAATTTTCCAAAAGTGCCTGTCATAGCGATTGATCGTCAGCCGGTGTTTCCAGGACTGATTAAAATCATAGTTGTTAGTATCTGCAATGCTACTAGTACTACTATTAAGAATTATAATTGCATATGGGAGATTTTTTAGCAGTACATAAAAGGCCTGAGTATTGTGAGAAAACTCACAATATGATAAGTATCACAATATTTACTTGTAAGGCCATTATTGTAGGGTAGGTAGGGTTAGTGGAAACGTGTATTTTTTTTTTTTTTTGGCCTAAGTTATACATGTACACATGGGGTTAAACAATATAACATAGAATGAACAATAACAACAATTACTGACAGATTTATCCCTCAAAGATAAGTTCATACATTGGTTATTTACTTTGTCACTCAAAATTTACTCCCAAAATGACAAACATTGTGCAACACAGAAATTTTACTCTGAAAATTTCCAATAGAAGTTGTTTACAGCTGTACACACATGTAATAAGCGAGTGAAGTGAGCTCTTTAAGGTTGAGTTACAAAAAAAATCTGAACCCGATGCCATCAAAAAAGTTTCAGCAACATGGCTGTAGCCATGCATAATCTCATTCAGCCATTTGCTTCCGGCGTTATTATACGTGAATAAAGAATATTCTGAACAATTTAAATTATTTATCGATTTGCATCCACCTTTTAAACTTAAAAATGTACACAAAATGAAAAGAAATATGAAAGAAAACACTTGAAATCAAATCTCAAAAAATAAAAAATATGCAGACCCAGGTGTCAAGTTTTCCCGCCATTCCAAAGTTTTCACTAAATACCAAAAAGCAAATGTACATGTAAAACCTTACGCTTTGCTAGTTTTCCAGGTCACCCCTGTTTCATATTGAATAAAATGAAAGATGTGTATCTGCCATGGTCAAAGTTTTAACACATGTGAAAATGGTACCTGAGACTAATGACAGTGCAACTGAATTTTTTCCTGCCAAAAACCGGAAACCAGTAAACTCTGCAAATAATCTGGAAATGTATTTCGATTCTGTAGTGATGATACGATATGCGTATGTAGGAGTACGCCATCAATATTATCTGTGAATCGTTACACTCCTAGTACATTGTAGTACATTACACTTTCGGAAAAAAGCAACTCAGATTGATTTTAATTTTCTCGTGTCTTCTTTTATAAATATGTATCAAATCTCTGATGTTGCTGTCCACCTTTTCAATCTGCAACTCTTCCTAAACTAGGAAATAAATGTTTTATTACCTGATTAAGCTTTGTATCTAACTTCAGAAGTAATTTCATCAAACCTACTTCTCAGGTCAGGGTTGAATAGTAATAAATGAAGAGCAATGATACATGTATGTTTAAAAAAGGGGGTGGGTAACTTGGCAAACAAGAAATTTTTGATGGATGAATGATTGTTGAATTATTGTTTAATGTCCAGTGGCAATTATTAAATGCATATCACGACGAGAATATCTTGAAATGATTTGAATATGAACCCTGCTTTGTACTAAAAGACATGCTAAGCCAGACCTTTAACATGCTAGCTCACAAGGTAACAGTCTGCAGGAAGACATGTTGCCCTGACCTGACACGTTATACTGACTCCGAGACAACCAGTCCTTTTGTCATGCTACATGCATAGCAGAGAAGCAGCAGATACTAATTATAATGTCCTTGGTTTGAACCAGTGTTCTTCCACACTTTAGGCTACCATAAGACCATCAAGGCAGTTAACAAGTTTTTGAATGCCAGCGCCACCCCTGACCCTTGAATGGATTTCCATGAATTCAGTGAAATTTTTAAACCCCCATTTTATTTTTTCATCAAATTTTTTTTTATTTCATATCCAAAAACATGGACTTTGTCATTTATTCTGTACTGGTCTTTGAGAAGATGTGTTTTAGTGTAATAAGGGAGATAATCCAGCAGATCTTCTTATTCAACTATTTTACATTGGGTTTTTGTCATTTATTGTATATGTAATTGATGTTAGTCCATAGGGATAGGCATCAGATCTCATCCTTAACCAGTGTTGGATGGGAGCAAGTGACACGAACCTAAGTCTAAAATAAAAATGAATAATTTATACATGTACCAGGGAATAATCATTGACATATTTTTTTTAGATAAGAAACAAAGATTTGATAGAATTATTGAGAAGAAAAATATCAACTAAACAACCATATGCTGGGGTGTTTTTGAAAAAAGATGACAGGTATTTAAGTAAATTAAATTTACATTGGAAGTGAAATGGGGGGTTCCCTTGTTTACAGGTTTATAAGGCAAAAAATATATTTATGTATTTAGGGTTTCACCCCCCCCCCCCCAAAAAAAAAAAATGGGTAGACAGGTTGTGACAGAATCTGTCCAACATTACATATCTCACTGCCACGTCTGACATTTTCATAACATTTTTCTGTGTTCTTTGCGAAAATAAACATGTTTCATTGTATTCTACTTGAATTCTAATCATGTTTGGAAATGCAATTTTAGAATTTCGTTATGATGAAATGTGGTTCTATTGTGTTTTTTTTTCACAAAAGTAAAAAAAAAGTTAGGGTCAGTTGGGAAACCATAAACACATATAAATTTTTTTTTGCCAAACCACCATTCATTAGCTATGCTAGTCAAGCACTCCTTTAGATTAGTACCTCTGGTTGGCATAGTAGGTAATATTAGGAGACAAACAATGCTATACTGTTACAAAAGCATGACACATTATATTAATCTATCTGTACAAACAAAATTCAGAAGACTAGGATTCTTTGAAAAACGTTTATGTATTTTTGTATGGGGACCCTGTTTGACAGAATTAAATGTACTTGAAATAACTACTAGTATCTAAAAGCTGAAAAAAAATTACTTAAACTATTATTGTAAACTAGAAATAATTGTTCTAGCTGTCATCCCAAAATTTCATGTATTAAGGTAGTTTAATTTTATTTAATTTGAATAGCCTAGGCTAAGATCTTTGAAGTTTGTACTGGTATATAAAATGTTTCTATCACCTGGGCTGTGCCTTGAAAAGAACAGTTTCATTTGAATGTATATAAATTGAGTCAAGCTGCAAATTTTTTTTCACTGTACAACAAAATATGAAATAAACTAGTTTGGGTGATACAAGTAAATGAAGACATAAAGATTTTTTAATTAATTTTACCTGTCCAAAGTTTGCTTAGAATTTATCTTCGTTTTATATAAATGCTGAGGTTGTAGAGAATTTGTTTTACAGCAAAACAGCTGAGTTTTATAGGGAATTTATATTTGTTTTACAGCAATACATCTGAGGTTGTAGAACGTTTAGATGATATATATCATACAGGAGTGTTTGTAAAAATTGTAGAATCCAGAGATGTGGGAGATAGAATGGAACTGATTGTTTCTGGACATAGACGGTATTTCATATTGTATATTATGTTTTAGTTGTTCTGGGATATTTAACTTTCTAAAGTTAGGCTTAGTCTAGACCAATACAGAATTTCTGGTACAAAACTGCAGGTAGAATAATTTCAATAAACTATTTAACTTGGGAATATTTAAAATGTAGATTGCGGAGTAATAGTTTGGTGACGTAAGATTACAAAGAGTAGATTATAGGGTATAATCTAACTTGTCTACCAGTCAAACTGCTTGTTTCAAATCAAATTAAATTCTTAAATTCTAAATTTGATGTTTATTCCTAATATAATATTGAGTGCAAATACTAATTTGGTTATTTTTATTTTGACAGAATAATGCTCATTACAGATGTATTAAATGTGTTTACTTGTTTATTCCAGGATAAAGATTACATCTGTTATCACAGACGATATAGAGGATGATAATAATAATAATACTCTGAAGAAAAAAGGTAATGTTCATAAGAAAACATCACTGGTTGAATATTTATCAGAAGAGAAATATGATGTTTAGGATTTTTCAGAAGAAACTTTTTCAGTGATTCATTACAGCTACATGCCATCACAGATTCTGAAATATTTTTTGAATCGACAATTGTAAATTTTTAAATGTTGTGGTACCATTAAGATAAAAATGTACACATGTAACTATATAAGTTTACTCATGAAAAGTTTGATTTTCTGTTCACTTACATGTATATCCTTCTGTCTTCTTTTTATGTTAAAGGAAAACCTATAAATAATAAAAACAAAAGATCAAAAGCCAGACTTGCAAAAAAAGATAAAAAAGATACTGAAACAGAAGAAAGAGCTCCGATACAAACTATAGAACCTGAATTGGAGTTAGATGTTAACGAAAACCCTCAGGAATCTCCAGTCATAGAACAAACTGCTGAAACAGAAGTATTAACTGGTCCAACCCCACCGTCGCTGTTTCCCAATGACACAGAAGCTAAAGTGGTTGTCACAGTACCTAAAGTTCTTATGGTAGAAGTGGAAAATGTTAAGCAGACAAAATTAGAGACAGATGAAAGAGTGACAGTTAGTATTTATATAAAAACGGACTACAAAAGTTAAATGTTAGATATAAGGCCATAGAAAGTAATTCCTAGGTTAAAATCCATATCTTATAGAAAATTAGTTTGAAAACACCTTTTTGTTGTTCCATGGTAAAGATTTGAAATAAAAATAATCAGACATAGAAAATGGGTTATGGCAGTCTAGGAATGAATTATATTTGTCTTTAATTATGTATTCTTAAGTTAATGTATTGTTTATTTAGATGGTTTAAGGCTAATTAAACTTATCAACAGTACGGCATAGGAAAATAATATGAGTAAACAGTTTTGATTTTTGAAAGTACAATATCATTTATTTCTTGTCTATTTCTTTCTTTTATGAAATTACAGCAGTATAAATCTTTACAAATAAGCTTTCAAAAATATAAAAATTGCATGTTGCATATTTTATTAGGCAAAGTATATTAAACTAGAAAATTTTATTTATTTCTAATTTATTTCAGGCATTAACAGCTGAAATTGCTAAAACTATAGCAGAGATTGTAAGCATGAATGATATATACGGGTGAGTTTACTGATACATAATAATAAACTGTTTGGATCAACAGTTCTACATGCCTCACATGATTGTATTTGCTTGTTTGTTTAGTTGAGGTTATTTGCCATTTTCAGCACATTTGGCTATTTCGCGGTGGTCAGTTTTTATTGGTGGAGGAAACCAGAGTACCCGGACAGAACCACCGGCCTTCAATAGGAAAATTGGCAATCCTTGTCAATTAAGATTGGAGTCAAACACACCTTGCCACAGGTGAGATTCGAACTCCGAACCTCAGTGTTGATAGGCTAGTGATCATTAGTAGTCATGACAAACTACCTAGACCACTCAGCCACCGAGGCCCCCAACATGATTGTATGTTTATTACATGATTGTTTAAAGATTTAACAAGTCACCATAAAAGACAGAAAAAAACGGAGATCCACAAAAACTACTTTTAGCAATTCTGTTTTTTAGAATAGAAAGCTTGAATCATGAATTTAACTCTTTTTTCTAATAGTATTAAGTAAGTGCAAAACAAGATATTTTGACACAGATTTTTGTTGTAAGTACATTTTGTAAAAGTTAATTAGGTTCATTTAGTAAAAGGAGTTTTATTTTTTGTTTCCAGGCAAAGTTTACAAACAATATTTCGCAGTGGTCAAGGAAAATTGATAAACAATCCAGGTTTACTGTGTGATATAGGTAAATAACAATGTAGATTTATGATGTGATATATAGAGAAAATTAAAAAAAATCTGTATCAACCCGAATAATAAATATCAGCAGAAGGCTCGAGAGCTGATATTGGTCAAAGGTTGATATGGCATGTGATATAGATTTTGATATGAATTGTTCACTTTTTCATATATTTCAACTGGAGATATTATACAGGGTATGTGATATAGGTTTCATTAGACATTCCAAATGTATGCATTCCAAATGTATGTACATATGTAATAACTACTAGAAATATATATATATGATAAAATAAATATTGCTGTTTGATTTATTGTGTGATATATGTTAATAAACAATCAAGATTTACTGTCTGATATATGTAGAGGGATGATCATATTCCGTTTTTAGAGGATTTCCACATTTTGCAATTCAGATACGTGCATTATGATTTCTTTATTACACATAGCAAAATGGCTTCTTTCCATTTTTTTTCTTGGCTGGAAAATTGTTTGTAGGTAAATGTTATTTTAAGGTCATAATAGAACATAGTGGTTGCATTCTTCTCTAGAATCTACTATTGCCCCCAAAATGCCCATTTTATTTTATGATGTGAAGATGCATGTAAATAAAGCTTGAAATCTGCAATCCACATAACGACATTAGTGTGATCCAAAAATAATTTGAAATTATTGATTCTTAATATTTATAATGGATTTATTGCAAAAGATAAATCTGATCAGTACTTATATCATATTTACCTCAGGGTTCTTGCTAAGGCGCGTATATGCGTCCTGGACGCGCTAAAATTGGACTGGACGCGTCATCCTTCAAACTCATGCGTCCCTGGGATGCATGTAGATCTAATCAGCTTCGTCCGAAGACCGCTATTTTCGTAAGAAATCTCGTGCCGCCATTTTTCGTTATCTTGGAGATCACAGGGGAAGGGGGAGAGAAACGACAAAGAGTAAGCTAGAAAATTGCGGAATTCTCTTGATTTTTGATTGGCCATAGCTTTTTTCTACCGACCGGTAACAATATCAAGACTTCATTTAAAAATTAATTTAGCGGATTTTGACTTATCTATGCACAAATGGAAATTTTGTCAATATTGATTATTAAGGTGTTCAAACAAGGTCAATGGGAGGGTTATGTTGGAGAAAAAAAATAATAGTAAAGATTATAGAATAAGATAAATAAATATTAAAAAATAAAATGGCAATAATAAATAATAAAGTTGTGTCAAAAGGTGCAAAGATTTTTGCTCATATCTGTAACAGAAATTTTCTTCCAAGCTTGGAGTACCACTGCATATGTTCATTTTTTTTTTTAATTATATGGGTCAGTATTTTAAGGCAGCACATGTTTTTAATTTAACTTTAACAATAGTAAAATAGGTGTACCATGGTCAAAATCATGCAGGAATGTACGTTAAAAAGTGGCGATGAGTCCTGGGACTCATCAAAATCAGCTGGGACTCACCATTCTGAAAAAGGATGAGTCCCAGGACTCATCATGAAAAATTCTTAGTGAGAACCCTGTTACCTACCGTAATTACTCTATTTATTGGACACTAAAATACACCTATTTTTTAGGAAAACTGGAAAATAGTCGAAAAAATAGAGTTTTTGTATTTCCATCCACATCGTTGTCATTTTTTGACTCCATATGATCGACCTGAAACAATGTACTTTAAGAATATGCAATCAAAATAATGATTCATACTTGCGGTATTGTTATTTGATTTTGCTTTCATGATTTATCTTTTTGTACCTCCAAATTAAGTTAATTGAATGTTGAAGACGAAAACAGTAGCAAACTTCAAACGACCCGCCATGTTGTTGACTAATATATGGACATCTCACAAATTATTTTTACGATCTGGATTTGGGGCATCTCACAAATGATTTTTACAACACATGTTATGTTTGTAGTCTCATCGTCTTTTTAGCTCACCTGGCCCAAAGGGCCAAGTGAGCTTTTCTCATCACTTGGCATTCCTCGTCCGTCGTCCGTTGTGTCCGGCGTCGTCCGTCGTCCGTTGTGTCCGGCGTCGTCCGTCGTCGTCGTTAACATTTTGAACTTCTTCTAGAGAACCACTGAATGGAATGAAACCAAACATGGCATGAGTGTTCCTTATGAGGTGCTGACCAAATGTTGTTACTTTGTAGCCGATCCATAATCCAAGATTGCCGCCAGCGGGGGACTTAGTTTAACATAGAACCCTATGGGAAATGCATACAAATGACTTCTTTTAGTGACCCACTTAATGGAATGAAACCAAACATGGCATGAATATTGCTTATGAAGTGCTGACCAAGTGTTATTACTTTGTAGCTGATCCATCATCCAAGATGGCCGCCAGTGGGGAACTTAGTTTAACATAGGACCCTATGGGAAATGCATACAAATGACTTCTTTTAGAGAACCACTGCATGGAATGAAACTAAATTTGGCATGAATGTTCCTTATGAGGTGCTGACCAAGTGTTGTTACTTTGTAGCCGATCCATCATCCAAGATGGCCGCCAGAGGGGGACTTAGTTTAACATAGGATCCTATGGGAAATGCATACAAATGACTTCTTTTAGAGAACCGTTGAATGGAATGAAACCAAACATGGCATGAATGTTCCTTATGAAGTGCTGACCAAGTGTTGTTACTTTGTAGCCGATCCATAATCCAAGATGGCCGCCAGCGGGGGACTTAGTTTAACATAGAACCCTATGGGAAATGCATACAAATGACTTCTTTTAGTGACCCACTTAATGGAATGAAACCAAACATGGCATGAATATTCCTTATGAAGTGCTGACCAAGTGTTGTTACTTTGTAGCTGATCCATCATCCAAGATGGCCACCAGCGGGGAACTTAGTTTAACATAGGACCCTATGGGAAATGCATACAAATGACTTCTTTTAGAGAACCACTGAATGAAATGAAACTAAATCTGGCATAAATGTTCCTTATGAGGTGCTGACCAAGCGTTGTTACTTTGTAGCCGATCCATCATCTAAGATGGCCGCCAGCGGGAGACTAAGTTTAACATTGGACCCTATGGGAAATGCATACAAATGACTTCTTTTAGAGAACCACTGAATGGAATGTAACAAAACATAGCATGAATGTTCCTTATGAGGTGCTGACCAAGTGTTGTTACTTTGTTGCCGATCCATCATCCAAGATGTTTAGAAGTCTATCAGAAAATTGTAAAAAAAAATTCTGAATGGTCACAACTTGACCACATATTCAAAAATAATAATGATAAGATGTCTTCAGTAGCTATTGTAAGACTACACTAAGATGACCTGTTTTTAATTTTAAATACTGTGTCAAATTAAACAAATCTTGGTCTCAATCATTATATAATTTTACATAATTTCCAAAATCACATTAGATACAGGTGAGCGACACAGGCTCTTGAGAGCCTCTAGTTAGAACATATTATAACTATTACATTTAAATGTCTTATAAACAATGATGAGAGGATTTGTTTTGTAAAAACATTATTTATTTCATTTCAAATTTTTTAAATTCATTTCTCTGAGAAACGCGACTACACAATTCCGTTCCGAACTCGTTTCGGATTTCTTTTCAAAAGTAAACTTTCAGGTAGGAAAAATTTAATAAAATTGATCTTGTTTCAATCAAACTTATTAAGATAGATAGTTTAAATGGTTTAGAAAGACGAAATAAACACTCAATGAGGACTGAAAGTAATTAACCTACCTAAGAAGTTAAAATTACTGATTGTCACCACCTGAGAACAACGATCATAACTTTGACAATTTTGAAATCGTCGAAAAAAATAGAGTTATCAAAAAATTCAATTTTCCTTGAATTTTCAAAAGTGTCGAATAATTAGGCCGTCCAATAATTGGGGTTATTATGGTATATATATTATATCATATTTACCTATATATATTCCAAATATTTTATGTAATTCGTGTAGATTTATTAAAATAATAAGAATAATTTCAGTTTTATTTTACTTTACAGGTGCTTCTATTACCACAGCTAAACCAGAAGATTCACAAAAAGTTATTGAAGAATTAGATGTAAGATCCATTGTTAAGTTTGGCATTGTTGGTTCAGTATTTTCATCACTTGATTTAATTGAATTTTAAATCTACATGAAAGCTAGATTAGTGTATAATCAAAATGCTTAAGGGAAAATGTTGCCTTTCTTTGCACCAAAAAAAAGATATCTTAATTCCTTGAAGGCTACGCAAATATCGTAAGAAACACTTGACAGTATTTAATATATTTCAGTAAATTTGGCTTTGTCTATACTTAAAATCTGAATGAAATCAGACAAAAATTGGTTTCAAAATTTAATAGTTGTTTTAATTATGTAGTGAATAGTTGAAAACATGTCTTTCTGATTTCATACTTTGAATATGTTGGGCTGTCTTGAGTTGAGATTTTGTTCTACATAAAGGTGATGTTGTATCTTTAAAGTGATCCTATACTGACTTTACTCATGTGTATACAGATATTTTAAGTCATGTTTATATAGGTATTTTAAGTCATGTTTATATAGGTGTTTTTAGTCATGAATTTATCCCCCATATTTCCCTGTTATAAAGATTAAAAAAGAAAATTAAAAAATAAGGTAAACTAAATTTGGTCCTTATTCCAATTGTATACTGGTCTGCTCTGAAAGTTTATACTACATTAACTGTACAAATGTCTGGCAATGTTTCAGATAAAAAACCGGTTGTACATCACCCTAGAATTATTAAAGAAAGAATATGAACTTTGTAGATTACAACAGAAATTATCTAGAGAGGTAAGAATTTACAGGTTTAAAACCTTTCTTTAGAATCAATTGGCTGAATATTTTGTAAGTTTTATTGAATTGTCCTTAGGCTATAAGAGAATGTTAAGGTAGTAGATTGGACAGATAAAATGGCAAATATTTCTAGATATAAATAGAAATTAATAGAGTATAGTCCAATTTGAAATTTTTATGTCACATGTATCAGTAAAGTAATTCATTTAAATGGTACTGCTATAGAATGTTATTAGTGATGAAATCAATTTATTTAATAACAAACTTTCTCAGAATAGGATTGATTAAAAGATGTGTAATACAAAAAAAAAACGATTGCTTTTCATCTACAAGTAAATATACAGGAAAGCTTTAATTAAAATTTAAAATAGAAAGTTCTTTAAAACTGATACTTTGAATTTCAGAACCAAATTTATTTACCAACCCTGTCCTTTATTATTTATTTTTTGTTAAAATACATTTTATTTTATAATGATGTTCTGTTAATATCTCAAGTTTTTATTTTAGGTTAATGAAAAGATTCAAAAACATCATAAAGAATTTATATTAAAAGAACAATTAAAGTCAATTAAAAGAGAACTTGGTATGGAAAAGGATGATAAAGATGCTATCGAAGAAAAGTTTGCTGAAAGAATGAAGGTGATAAAATCATTTTTCATCAATCGTTATTACCGTATTGAATTTAAGCTGCTTGAACAAAAAAGGGATCGAATTATTGTTTTAACATCCAGTGGCAGCCATTAGATGCATATCTTGACGAGAACATCTTGATATGATATGAATATGATCCCTGCTTTGTACTAGACCGACTAGCTCAGACGGATTTTTAATGTACTAGCTCACAAGGCAACTGTCTGCAGGAAAACACATCCCCACTCAAAATACATTATACTGACTCCAGGCCGACCAGTCCTTTGCTCTTACTCCTAGATGCTGCGTGTTTGGGGAGATGCTTAAAATAAAAATTTTAATGTCTCTGGTTTGACTGGGCTGGGTATTGAACCCATGATATATTGGGTAGTTCTAGTAATTGAAGTTCTGAAGAAAAAACGATTTTAGTAAATTGAACCCCTTTTTGGGGTACCCGTAGTATTCTAGTGATTGGAGTCTGAATATGGGAACTATCCGTATATTAGTTAAAGTCAGAAGGTGATGATGTTTTAATAAATTAATTGGTATCATGGAGGGATTAGCTTATAAGCTGTGATATTAATATTCCAAAAAAGACTTTAAATTTCGCAAAGCTTCTGTTTTCAAGTTCATACTTCAAACTTCAGTCTTAACAATTGACATTTATCTGAAACCTGCTAAAGCCTCGAAATATTACACATTTTGAAAATATATGATAAGAAATTAAATGAATAAATTTATATTGTAGGATCTGGTTATACCTAAACATGTGAAGGATGTGATTGATGAAGAAATTAATAAGTTGAATTTTCTTGATCAACATTCATCAGAATTTAAGTATGAACTGCTTAATTTTAGTCTTAAAATTATTAATTTGATCTTTAAAATTTTTAAATATTATAAGAGAACTACAGAGTAGGATAAGAAAAATTAAAGAGCAGTTGGGTAAATTGAATTAAACTTACATGTATTTGAAAAGAGAAAATGATATGAATTTGAATAATTATTCAATCATATCAAGAATCTAAACATTGCTATTATGTTGAGTAGTAAATATGACAATTCTGCATTGAAAATACTGACTGGAAGCTATAACCTATTTCATCACAGTTGACACTTATATTTAATTAACCACATACCTATATCATGATGGTATCAGTATCAGCTATGTCTGATAAATACGACAAGATAAAATGAAGTGTTTTTCCTCACTGCACATCCCATATTAACCCTTTAGGCCCTGAAGCAAAGCTGAAATTGATGTCTGAGATTGATATAGGATGTGATATGAAAAACCATATATTCTATATGTATTATAGTGCTTCAATACTTTATAATTCTATTAATCATCTAATAATTACTTTAGAAATTGGTATTATTGTGAGAAGAGAGTGACTGCTCAGGGTGAGGCATGATTTTATTAACATCTTAAGGAACATTAAAATAAAAGTAATGTATACTTAGACATTACTTTTATTTTCAAATGACCTGATAAAATTATGTAACTTTAATGAGATTTTATTTGGAAAATGGTGGTAAGTTTAATATTACAGTGGATCATTTGTGGATGCAACTTATATAAAGATAGATTCTCTTTTTGATTTTCAGTGTAACGAGAAATTATCTTGATTGGCTCACAAATTTACCATGGGGTAAGAGTAGTGAAGAGAATTTACACATTGATCAAGCTAAAGAAATACTAGAGGAAGATCATTATGGAATGGATGATGTTAAAAATAGAATACTGGTTTGTATTGACTTCATGTTTTTTTGGTTCTTGTATTTTAAATTCCGAAATGTCCAAGTGTTTATTATGAGAATCTTTGATATTTAACAATAGTGTTAGAATAAAAGCCCAATTCCAATTAATATTGTAAAATAATTTAGTAATAAAAATCAAAATTACAGTCAACTCTCGTTATCTCAAACTTGCTTGAGTCGAATTTTTTATGTGGTCCCAAACGTTTTACAGTGCAAATATTGGTATTTTGACTCCTTTTTAGTCAAATTTGCATGTGTTGAATTTTCTTCTATCTCGAACTAAATTTTGAGTCCCAAATTATGAAAACAAGGAAAAGTCTATTTATGTCGAATAATCTTCATCAAAACATCACCTTGTGGAACAATTAGTAATTTTAATCTATTGATATCAATTTGTCTTCAACTTTTTTTTTATTATTTTTATAAATTTAAAATGCTAAAAATTAATTAAAAAAGTATTTGAACATGGAAAAAGTGATGTCTTGATATATCACGTACGTGCAAACTCTCGTTTTACTCCGGCACCTACATAGATGTTAGATTTACTGGACCTCTGAGGTAGTTTATTACCTACCTAACTTGGAAAATTTGTCAGCTCCCTTTGAGTCGAATTTTGTTTATCTCTAATTTTTTTCACGATACGAAGGACTTTGAGATAACAAAAGTCGACTTTATTTTTCAATTATTGCAATGATCATCAGGTCAAATTTTCTGCAGCAATGAAAACAAATCCTATCTTTCTGTGTGTACATGTATATACTTTTTAGCTCACCTGACCCAAAGGGTCAAGTGAGCTTTTCTCATCACTTGGCGTCCGTCGTCCGTCGTCGTCCGTTAACTTTTACGAAAATCTTCTTCTCTGAAACTACTGGGCCAAATTGAACCAAACTTGGCCACAAGCATCATTAGGGTATCTAGTTTAAAAATTGTGTCCGATGAGCCCGCCTGCCAACCAACATGGCCGACATGGCTAAAAATAGAACATAGGGGTAAACTGCAGTTTTTGTCTTATATCTCAAAAACTAAAGCAATTAGAGCAAAACTGACATGGGGTAAAAATGTTCATCAGGTCAAGATCTACCTGCCATGAAATTTTCAGACGAATCGGTCAACCCTTTGTTGGGTTATTGCCCCTGAATTGTTAATTTTAAGGAAATTTTGCAGTTTTAGGTTATTTTCTTGAATATTATTATAGATAAAGACAAATTGTAAACAGCAAAAATGTTCAACAAAGTAAGATCTACAAATAATTCAACATGACCAAAATCATTGATTGACCCCTTATAGGAGTTTTTGCCCTTTAAAGACGGCATCTAGCGTAAAATTTCCTTTAAAGATCTTTTCCTCTCAAACCACTGGGCCAATTGAGACCAAACTTTGGTGGAATGGTCCTTGGGTGGCCCCCTTCCAAAATTATGTCTGGCATCCCCGACTTCCAACCGACGGCTGCTGTTTCTAAAAATAAAAAAAAAGGGGGGGGATGTATTTCAAAAATCTTCTTATATGAAACTAAAAGGCCAGTTGGAACCAAAGTTGGCAGTAATGGTTCTTTGGAGGTTCTCTTTCAGAAATATGTCCAATGACCTGGACTGTTAACCAAGATGGCCGCCACAGCCAAACTTAGTTTAACATAGGGCCCTATGGGAAAATTCGTTGAAAAATCTTCTGGTCTTAAACCACTTGACCAATTGGAACCAGACTTGACAGCAATGGTCCTTAGATGGTCCTCTTATAGAGGTGTGTCCGATGACCTGGACTGTGAACAAAGATGGCCGCCACAACTGAACTTAGTTTAACATAGGGCCCTATAGGAAAATTCATTGAAAAATCTTCTTGTCTGAAACCAGTTGACATATTGGAGCAGGACTTGGCAGCATTGGTCCTTAGGAGGTCCTTTTTCAGAAATGTGTCTGATTTTGTTGACTGTGAACCAAGATGGCCGCCACAGCAGAACTTAGTTTAACATAAGACCCTATGGGTAATTCACTCAAAAATCTTCTCGTCTGAAACCACTAAGCCAATTAGAATTAGACTTGGTAGCAATGGTCCTTAGCTGGTCCTCTTTCAGAATTTTGTGCGATGACCCAGACTATCAACCAGAAGGCCGCCACACCCGAACTTAGTTTTACACAGGGCCCTATGGAAAAATTCATTGAAAAATCTTCTTGTCTGAAACCACTTGACATATTGGAGCCAGACTTGGCAGCATTGGTCCTTAGGAGGTCCTCTTTCAGAAATGTGTCCAATCACCAAAATTCAAAATTGGATTGTCAACCAAGATGGCTGCCACACCGAACTTTGTTAAATATTGGAACCTATAGGAAAATTTATTTAAAAATCTTCTTCTTGTGTGAAACCACTTAGCCAGTTGGAACAAGACTTAGCAGAAATGGTCCTTAGATGGTTCTCTTTTAGAAATGTATCCATTGACCTGGACTGTAAACCAACATGACTGCCACTGCTGAAATTAGTTTAACATAGAATCCTATAGAAAAACCAGCCAAATTGACTGCAACACTTAAATTTTTAGGTCTGCTGAAGGTGAAAAGTTAAATCCAGGTGAGCGATACAGGCTCTTGAGAGCCTCTAGTTATGAAGTAGGTGGAACTTTAATTAATTCTTCATGAGAAATCTAGGGAAAGTACTGTTCATTTCACTTGTTATTTTATATTTATTTATTTGTGTTTATTTGTTATTTTCAGGAATTTATAGCTGTGAGCATGTTGAAGAAATCCACACAAGGAAAAATATTATGTTTTTATGGACCTCCTGGTGTTGGTAAAACAAGTATAGCTAAATCTATTGCAAAGGCTCTAAATCGAGAGGTAAGATTTTCTTTTTTTCATCGTTTTATAAATAAGATTTAACAAGTAATTCAATAATTCAATCATATAAACTGTAGTTAGAAAGTAGAAATATAGATTCTCCTTCAGGTACGAGTGATTTATGAAATTTTCCACCTGAGATAGTTAAATTTTCGATTTTCAACGTGCGAGCTTGTTAAAATCTAAAATTTAACTCATGAATAAATTGAAGGAGATTCTGTTTCTTCTATGATTTTCAACAAAAACCTCATTAATGTCGTTTCTATGTAGTTTGTTTACATACATTAGATGTCATTTCGGGCCTTCTCTAGTTTATCATTCCAATAACTGTAGAAAAAATGGCCGGAATTCCCTTGCAGAAATTTAATCACCAAGAAGTGGTTAAAAATATTATATATTTTCATCCCACCGATTAAACACGTCAAGAATAGGAGAAACTTTGTTAATACATGAATAGAGGTTTATTGTTAATTATTTTCGGTATGGGATACTTTATTTTGTATGAATTTGATGCTTCTTGTTCAGTTCAGTTGAATGTTGTCTCATTGTGCATGCTTCATATCCACTCAGTTTCATGTAAATATATAAGTAAATCTATTATTTATAAATTTAGTTTTTATGTAGAATTTATTTTACAGTATTACAGATTCAGTGTAGGTGGTATGACAGATGTTGCAGAAATTAAAGGACATAGGTATGTTCTATCGATAAGTAAAGATTTGCCACAGAAGTACTAGTTTTCTGGATGAATTGCTGATGGAATCTTTATGATACTCAGCCTTAATAAAATAAAATGTCAGGGAATTATATGAAAATTCAGTCTATAAATCCTTAAGTACAGGTTCTTGATATTATTTCTATTTATGACCAGCTCTTCTTGATAATGATCTGTCGAAAAATATTCAGATTTATATGAAAGAAACCTATTTCCAAAATTTATGACTAACATTTTGTCCTGACTCGGCCATGACACTTATTAAAATTTTTGCCATTGTGCAAAATGAAAGACTTTCACAATAACACATTTACACAGTTTTGAAGTCACACTTTTTGTGTCGCCTGCGAACGCATGGTCGACACATAGGGATCACTATCTGTCGTCTTGCGTCGTCTTGCGTCTTGCGTCTTGCGTCTTACGTCTTGCGTCGTCTTGCGTCGTCACACTTTTCTTCTATCCTCAACTCCTCCTAAACCGCTCAAAGGAATTTGATGAAACTTTCTCTGTGCATTAACCTTAATGCAAAGGTGTGCATATATATTTCATTTTTAGAAAATTTCAATTTTTTTTTGTGTAAAAATTGACATTTTTGGAAAAAAGGGGGGGGGCAAAACTTCTATCCTCAACTACTCCATAACCGCTCAAAGGAATTTGATGAAACTTTCTCTGTGCATTAACCTTAATGCACAGGTGTGCATATATATTTTATTTTTAAAAATTAAAATTTTTTTTTTGTAAAAATTGACATTTTTGTAAAAAAAGGGGGGGTTCAAAACTTCTATCCCCAACTACTCCATAGCTGCTCAAAGGAATTTGGTGAAACTTTCTCTGTGAATTAACCTTAGTGCATATATATTTCATTTTTAGAAAATTTCAATTTTTTTTTGTGTAAAAATTGACATTTTTGCAAAAAAAGGGGGGGGGCAACACTTCTATCCTCAACTACTCCATAACCGCTCAAAGGAATTTGATGAAACTTTCTCTGTGCATTAACTTAATGTACAGGTGTGCATATATATTTTATTTTTAAAAATTAAAATTTTTTTTTTGTAAAAATTGACATTTTTGTAAAAAAAGGGGGGGGGTTCAAAACTTCTATCCTCAACTACTCCATAGCTGCTCAAAGGAATTTGGTGAAACTTTCTCTGTGAATTAACCTTAATGCACAGGTGTGCATATATATTTCATTTTTAGAAAATTTTAATTTTTTTTCTCTAAAAATTGACATTTTTGAAAAAAAGGGGGGTCAAAACTTCTATCCTCAACTACTCCATAACCGCTCAAAGGAATTTGATGAAACTTCCTCTCTGCATTAAACTTAATGCACAGGTGTGCATATATATTTCATTTTTTTAAATTTTAAATTTTTTTTGGTAAAAATTGCCATCTTTGAAAAAACAGAGGAGGGGTTCAAAACTTCTATCCTCGACTACTCCATAACGGCTCACAGCAATTTGAAGAAACTTTGTCCGTTAACTTTAATGCAAAGGTGTGCATATATATTTCATTTTTAGAAAATTTTAATATCTTTTGTAAAAATTGACGTCCGCAGGCGACACATGTCTTCCTTGGAAGACTCACACATTTTTTTTGTACAAAATGTACATGTTCATGTATATGCCATTTGTATGCATCATTAATATTTAATTTAAAATTTAGGAGGACATATGTTGGTGCTATGCCTGGTAAAATGATACAGTGTTTAAAAAAAACAAAAACGGAAAATCCTTTGGTTCTTATTGATGAGGTGAGGCAATGATGTATTATGCCAATTACATTTGGACTTATGTTTCTCCTGTGTTTCCTGATAATTTTGAATGGAAACCAGTTGAAAGGATTGTATAGTTTTCGGGAAGTAATTGAACTTTATTAATTTTAGTTAAAACTGTACTTACAAAGCACAAAAAGGCCTGTACAAAACTTCTTAGTTAAATGCATCTCATTTAATCTTGACTGTTTGACTTGCAATGCTCTTATTTTTTATCAAGTCATCGATACAATGTACTAACCAGATACAAGAATTTATTATAGTAATGAAGGTTATTTTGAAGGAATTTATCAATGTGTAAACTCAGGCGGTTGTTCACAAACTAAATAAAGCACTAAGTTTGTGAGTGATAAGCCTGAGTTTACACATTGATAAATTCCGTAAAAATAACGTTTATTACTTATAATTCCAAAGTAATGCAGAAATATTATGTTTATTATTTAAAATTAACATTTTCCTCATGCACTATATTGCATGTGTATGTATTTATACGCACGACATCATGAAAGGAATTTATCAAGTAATAAACTTTTTACCGGAAGTTGCTGTTAGCCAATGAAATTACTGCATTTGATGTTTTGAAGACAACATTGAAATTATCATGTTATATTGAGAATCAAAATTAGTAATATATGTACCAAAAAGGTCTTTGATGTAAACAATGATTTTTGTATCCTTCGGGTAGTTGAATACTGAGCAGGATTAGTTAAATGCCAGAAATTTGAAAGGCCAATACAGTAATATAAAAATCCAAAGTGACCTAAAATTTAAGTGTTATTTAATGATATGACATTTATTTTTCAGTGCATTAGAACCTTATATCATTACTGTTTTAACGTCATCTTTTATCAGGTTGATAAAATTGGAAAAGGTTACCAAGGAGACCCAGCTTCAGCATTACTGGAGTTATTGGATCCTGAACAAAATGCAAACTTCTTGGACCATTATCTTGATGTTCCCATTGATTGTTCTAAGGTAAGGAACACTAGAATGATAAATTTAAGCAGTATGGATGTAACAGAAGTTTTTATGGGTGCAGCTGTTCTGATTGTTTGCAATTCCAATGCACCTTTCTGAATTACTTGCAGTATCAAAATAAATCTTGATGTGTCTAAAAGTTTGTGAAAAACATTCCAGTTGTAACTGACTAAGTTAACTATGCATTGTATTTTTTAGCATGATCAAACTTTAATCTAAATCCCAGTAAACAAGCAGAAACAGTAATGATTAACACATAGGCCTTTCAGATAAACGTTTGCTGTAAGTCCCATCATATGTAGATGTATGTGTACTTATTATGAAAAGTGTTTTTTTTCAGGTTTTATTTATATGTACAGCCAATATAACTGATACAATACCAGAACCATTGAAAGATAGAATGGAAATGATAGATGTATCAGGTTATGTAGCAGAGGAGAAACTAGCAATAGCTCAGGTTTGTTTGTTATAATAAACTAAATCAGGTTATAACAGGGAATTCAAAGAAACTGGTTTCTGGCCTATAAACTATTAAACCAAACTAAGTATGGTTAGCCATGCATGCATGGCAAAGGGTCTTCATTAGTTAGCATAGAAGTACATATAAAACTAACTAACACCTTAGCCATGTATGCATGACTAACCCTCCTTTAGTCATGTTAGTTTGAGAAGTTTAATGATTAATTAGTATGCCAGATTTCAAAATTTGTGTAAATTCAAATAATTCCCTGTTTTATGTAAACATTGGCATTAGCCCAGAATGGTCCATAAACAGTACTGCAGCTTGCCCTAAAAGCACCCTTCCATCTTAATTTACAAGCTGAAGCACTGATAAAATATTTATCTTGGTTCCAAATAATTTGTTAGTCAAATAGGCCTCAGAAATACAGCTCTGAGTTATAAGTGCGAGAGCGGCCTCCATAGTGGCATTTTAGCCTACTCTTTCGACATCTGCAGAGGAGTCTTTAACGTGCTAAGGGTGTTGCTATTCCTTAACATGGGACAGCCATTTTTCGTCCCCATCCGACGGACTAGCATCGTTAACCGAGACCATCCTCGCACATGGTCTCGATAGGGCGTCGCAAATTTGATCCCTGAAATTTTCACCCCAAACAGGAATCATCCATGGACCTTTGGCTTCATAGTCTGGTGTGCTAACGACTACACCACAGTGCCCTTGTCAAAGTATTGTCAATATATTTAAGGATTGTGACTGGAATAAGAATTTATTAAATGATTAATAATAATATATAATTTTTTTACAGAAATACTTGGTACCACAAGCCCAAGAACATTGTGGTATAAGTTCAGATGGTGTGAAAATAACTGATGAAGCGATGAATACTCTTATCAAAGAATACTGCAGAGAGAGTGGTGTCAGAAATTTACAGAAACAAATAGAAAAGGTTTGTGTACTACGTGTATGGAGTTCTAGATGTTTTAGAGTAGGCTATACAACACGTTTGGTTCTTAAGGGAAAATAACATAATTAATTATATAACATTGTGGCAAATTTTGTATAGTGGATGTGGGAATTTGGAAGATGGATGGATGAATATTATTTAATGTCCAGTGGCAACCAGGTGCATAACAGGATGATAACATGTTGATGTGATAATGAATATGATCCTGCTCTGTAGTAGACCGACACGCTGAGCTGGATTTTTAATGTGCTAGCTCAAGAGATAACTGTCTGCAGAAAGACATATCAGCCCGCTCGGACACATTCTACTGACTCCAAGCTGACCAGTCTATCTTTGCTCTTACTCCTAGATGCTGCGTGCTTGGCAGAGAATTAGCAAATACCAATTTTGATGTCTTTTGTTTGACCTGGCCGGGGATCAAACCTACGAGCTTTAGCATTCCAGGTGAACATGCTACCACAAGACCACCGAGGCGGTTTGTGGGAATTGGTAAGACTTTGGTATTGTGCCATGTTGTGAGGAGTCGTCTGTCATAAAGAAAATACATTTGCTAATCAAATTGCTACACAATAAGTTGCCAATCAAAAATTTTTTTCAGCATTTATATATGTACTAAATATTATTAGAATAAGATTAATTTATAATGCTGTTAAATTGACTGATTTATGCAATATTTTGTAGATTTACAGAAAATCTGCTCTAAAGATGGTTAAAGAAAACATAAAGAATATAGAAGTGTCATTATCTAACTTGACTGACTTTCTTGGTAAACCAATATTCACTAAAGAAAGAATGTATGATGTAACACCACCAGGTGTTGTTACTGGTCTGGCTTGGACAGCTATGGGTGAGTTCAAAAATTCATTCATGTTATTGTTGAATACACATAAATAAATAAAACGATGATATTCGTCATTGATGAAACCACACAACTAACTACCGAGTTATGTTTTGCCATTAACAAATAGCTACTTTAAAATGTTTTAAAATATTATAATTAAAATAATACTGCATATTCAGAAATTGGTGGGATGTTTTTATTATAGCATAAATTGTGATAGGATAAAGATCATGATGATTAAAATTCATATTTACTTAATCCAGTTGTATTCTAGTATTAAAAGTACATCAGTCTCTCACTAAATTGTCTTTTAATTTAGATTCCAACCAATAAATGCATGAAAAAGTTTCTAAATTTGAAAATATAACAATTTATTGTCTGATATTGACTTTATCAGCTTTTTTTTCATTTGATCAAATAAATTGATAAAGTAATTGTCTTTATATTGAGTTATTAACTTTCTATTAGAAGAAAAGCTTTGAATGAAGTATGCATCACTTCAACTAATATTTATATATAATCATTCAAAATAGTGGTAAGCTGTTTTGTTGAAAAAAATAATTTATCTTTTTTTGATTCAGGTGGATCAACATTGTATATAGAGACTGTACCGAAGAAGGCATATAATCCTAAATCTGATGAGAATGGTTCATTGGAAATGACAGGACGCCTTGGTGAAGTTATGAAAGAAAGTGTACAGTTAGCATATACCTTTGCCAAGTCTTACATAGCTCAGCATGATCCAGAAAATAACTTCTTACAGAAATCTCATTTACATTTACACGTTCCAGAGGTATTATTTTCTTTATGAACTGTTAAAGAAAAGTTTATTTCATAAGATCAATAGAATAAATACAAATAAAGTAAAAGACCAAATATTTTGGCTAGCCAGCTCTGATAAAGAGCACAAAGAGTTACATGAACAGTTTAAAATCCCATCATTAAAGTTTAATAAATTCTAACTGTAACAATTACAAATAAAGTCCAGTGGCAATTATTATGTCTCCCAAACGAAGTTTGGAGACATGTTGTTTTTGCTCAGTTCTTATTATTCTTATTATTCTTATTATTATTATTATTATTATTATTATTTTTCTTCTTTCCGGGCGCGTTTTTTCGAACACTTGTGTGCACCGTTTCTCATAAACCAATAGACGGAATCGCTTGATATCATACGACTTGCTAGGCCCATATTCCAAGATGCGCCTCCCGAAAAAAAATTTTCAATCTGTGGGAGGGAACATATATTTTGGGGGTCTCAAAAGGGGGTGGGGTTTTGCAAAATTTTACTATAGAAGTCTATGGGAAAACTGATATAACTTGATCATTTGTGATCTTAACTTGGAAATACTACCTGTTACCTTGGATATTTAAGTTTTTATACCCCGCCACACGAAGTGGCGAGGTATTATGTTATACCCTCCATTTCGTTGTCTTAGGGGGGGTCATGCCCCACCCCCTCAAATAACAAAATACTTAATATTTTGCAAACCATTGTGATCCCCACCCTATAACCATATATATTATTACTCCTTATGATAAGACAAATCATTTGGTACCATAGGGGGGGTCTGAGGGGAGTCATGCCCCACCCCTCAAATGATAAAATACTAAATATTCTGAAAACCATTGAGATCCCCACCCTATAACCATATATATTATTACTCCTTATGATAAGACGAATCATTTGGTACCTTAGGGGGGTCTGAGGGGGGTCATGCCCCACCCCCTCAAATGATAAAATACTAAATATTCTGAAAACCATTGAGATCCCCAACCAATAACCATATATATTATTACTCCTTATGATAAGACGAATCATTTGGTACCATAGGGGGTCTGAGGGGGGGTCATGCCCCACCCCTCAAATGACAAAATACTTATTATTCTGAAAACTATTGAGATCCCCACCCTATAACCATATATATTATTACTCCTTATGATAAGACGAATCATTTGGTACCATAGGGGGTCTGATGGGGGGGGGGGGGGGTCATGCCCCACCCCCTTAAATGGCTAAAGGGGAGGTGGAGGCCATTGCACCTTCAATAATAAAATATTTTGATAAAACATCTGTTAATCATGTTAATACCGATTACAACATATAAAACTGCAGATATTGAATACCATATATCAAACATTTTGCATATACTCAATCTCTTTGTACACTTGCCCAGTATTTCAAACACTAGGAATTCCAAAAATACCCTGAAAGAGAAAGAGCTTCGTTTGGGAGACATTCGAAACTGCATCCAGTTTCAATTATACCTTGTTAAGTGCATATTTGGGATGAGAGCATTCTTTGCTCTTACTCCTACCACGAGACATGCATGGCGGTTCATCATATTTAACATATTTCCTTAAGAATTTAATTATGTTTATTTATAAGGAGTGAAAAGTAAATCATTTCAAGTTATATTACAAACCAAATGAAATGATTTGAAATGCCATGGGAATCTTCTTCTTTCAACATAATATAAAGGATATAGAGAAATAAAATATTTACTCATTGGCTGGTTTTGGAATGCTTGATTACTTAGAATGAAATGTGGAAATATTGGGATGTGAAAATAACTACAAATGAAGCACAATAGGATATGAATAAAAATAACACTTTGTATATGGTGTTTGATAGATATATTCTGTATTTTATATTTAGGGAGCAACACCAAAAGATGGACCTAGTGCTGGTTGTACCATTGTAACTGCCTTGTTATCGTTGACATTAGGGAAGCCATGTCGTCAGGACTTGGCAATGACAGGAGAAATATCATTAACAGGAAAGGTGTTACCTGTCGGAGGAATTAAAGAAAAAACTATTGCTGTAAGTATTGTTACACAATAAAATACACTATACATAATGAGCATGTATTATTTGTTTATCTACAACTGTAGTAGAGTTGGGTATAAATGGTTTTACTCATGTTTTTTTCCATTTTGTGTATACTGTATTTTCTGGACTATAAGTCTATGTGGACTATAGGTCTAATTGATACTTTCTCCATAGACTTCTAATAGTAAAATGGTCATTTTAAAGTAAAAACGTCTCGACAATACGGTACAAAGTTAAAATTTCAACTGCCTGACATTAACTTCAACACTACTTTATTAATGTTTTCAGGAAATATATTTAAAACAGTGTTTCAAATATTGATAAAAACTTTTAGTGTACTTCTTATTTCCCATACGTGTAATTACTTATTAGCTCTTTAAATGACTTGAATTTTTTAAAAGAGAAGATTTACTGTTTTTTGCAAGCCATTCCTTGATTTTTGTGTAAATTTGTCATTAACACAAACAAATCTGATGTGGTTAGACAAGTACAGTAAATTTAGTAAAACCAAAACTTTTTCATCAAGGAACAAGTTTAAGAATTATGGGAGACACACAATAAGTTTATTTTACCATACAATGCTGTCTTTTATACAAACTCGGATGTCAAAGTTCATATTCTTAAGCTCCTTAATACAGAAGTTTTAAGATCAAAGTTAAGGAGAAAATCTTATTGAACCTGTTTTGTAGAAAATTACATATAGTCACAATATTGACAGTGTCTTAAGTAGACACCAACTATTCCATTATAACAGTATTTCAGTTCCTTATTTCTAAGGGCTATTCCAGAAAAAAAATGTATGGGAGGGCTGGGTGGCAGTTGATCTTTTTTTGCATGGGTGGTGGTGGTTGGAGCAAATGTAATTGTGTGGTTAGTTGTTCTTCACCACAATTTAATTACATGGGTGGTTGTACATTAACAGAAAAAAATTAAGCAATATTAAAAACTTGTATCATGTGCACTAATATTTCAACACATAGAATATAACAAACTATCTCTAGTACTTATAAATAACTTTTTATTAAAACTTTTATTACAGGCCAAGAGAAGTGGATTACATTGTATTATCCTACCAGAAGAGAACAGAAAAGACTATTCAGATTTACCAGAGTTCATTACAGATGGACTCGAAGTACATTTTGTTAACAATTATCAACAAATTTATGACATTGCATTTGCTGAGTCGTCGTCATGACAACAGCTCCAGTTAGTGATATTTTATTTGACATTTACATATGATAAATATTACACAGCTGTAATCATAAATCCTGCCATGTATAAAACATGTTTACAATTGCGTACATATTAGGGATCATTTTGTAGATTACACAACATAGTGTCAGGAGATATCAAACAGTGTTATATTTTAAAATTGTCATTTTTCTATGAAGTAGACATGACAGTTTTACTGGTAGTAAAAGTTGACATGAGGCGAGACTGACGTTGAATGATAGCTATATCAAACTCATACAAGGGTAAAAATTGATTTTTGCATTAAAATGTTCTCTAAATCATTTAAAAATATCCTGTTTGGTTTGAATGTGTCAATGAAGCAATTGGAGGAATGGCTACTTGTGTATGGTCTGGACAACATACATGTATTAGCATGTGAAATTTCGTGTGACGAGCCTTTATAACAGTGTGACCGTCAAATATATAATTTGAGATATCAGGAGTTTTAAGATAATGAGAGTGAGATTATAATGAGTATGTAATATAAAGCAAATTTTGGTAGTCCTTTAAATAACAACTAGGTGCTATGTACCTCAGTATTCAAAATTTTAATTAGAAAGCTAGGAGATATTTTCATTATAAATATTTATGTTAGTGAAACACTAGGAGACATGTTTATTATAAATATTTATGTTAGTGAAACACTAGGAGACATGTTTATTATAAATATTTATGTTAGTGAAACACTAGGAGATATGTTTATTATAAATATTTATGTTAATTAAACACTAACAGATAAGATTATTATAAATGTTAGTGAAGCATGCAAAAAGATATTTTTCCAATGAATAATAATGGAAAGATTAAGATGAAAGTACTGAAGATATATTTCAGTTGTTTGCCCATTGTTCAAGAAAAATCAAAATTTTTATGGTGCCTAAAAATTCACACATATTTTACCTGTTCCTAGATGTTTGTTATTTGTTATGTTCATAGTCATTATCAATCATTTCAATGCAATGTTATTGAGGGCGCTTTAATTTAGAAATCACTATACAAGAAAATTCAAATAAAATATTCAAGTGGAATATTTTTTTATCAGAAATCTTTCTTGCATGTAATTCACTAAATGTTTTGCATTACCTGTACTTCAAGCAAAACACTTACAGTATGGTAGATAAAATGGTGACAAATAAGTACATTTCTGATATATTCAGCACATATATGCATATTCAGAGGATAAGTATAAGAATAAAATGTAAAATAAAATACATTTGCTGTCAATGTTACAATATTATCATAAAACGCGTACTTGGTATTCATAAATTTCTTAAATAAAAAAGAATATGCTGAAAAAAATTACAACATGAATTACTCATATTTATTGTTGATTCTCTAACATATGTTGACCTACTGGTCCCCGGTCAGATATCTTGGTTTATTGAAAAATACAAAATTTATATTCATATGATGTCTAATGTTTGTGAGATTTAATGGATTTAAGTTAGGAAAAAAAGAACAGAAAAGTTTTTTTTTATATAACAATTTAACCAATATATTCATTTTTAAGAATGAATAAGTTTATTTGAAGTGTATAAAAAGTCAGTTACAATGTATGTGAAAACATGATGATTATGTGATTTTTGTATACTATGAAACTTTTGTTCACATTAATGTTTAAACGGGATTTTAGAAAATAGATCTAAATGATGTATTTATTTGTATTTGTTGCAGAAAATAAAATGTGAACTGACAAAATAATATCTCATTAACAGCCTTCCAAGTATCATGTCATTGTAGCATTTTGACAAATCCTTCAGTTCTTGTTTTCTCAAATATCTGTAAGTTCTTGTTTTCTCAAATATCTGTAAAGTCAGTTTGCTATGTTATAAAGATAACAAGTGAGGTAAATGAAGTCAAAGAACCTATACTTCAAACTATTCACGGAAATAGACTAAATAAAATCTGTTTTTACTGTAAACAGATCAGGTAAGGGGCACCTTGTTCTGACTTAGTAATAAGTGATATCATGTGATGTTAGTATCCCACCAATAAATATTCATCCTGTATTTATAAACAACACAATGGATAACAGGAATGGTCTATAATCAGTCAATGTCGCCAAACAGACCAAACTCCAGACAGAAAATAACATAAAACAGCACAAAATACCAATATTCAGAAAAAAAAATAACATAATATAAAATAACACAAAACACAACAGAGAGTCAGGATAGTCTGAATTGGTTTATACACTGAAAGGTGGTGGGCTTCAATTGTTTTTATGGGTATCCAAACCTGCCCCTTATTTGTCTTGACACTTGATTATATAAAACATACCATTAAAACCAATACAGTATGATTACCAACAATGTGACCAATTGCTTGGACTGCAAAAATTGGTTGGACGGTACATAATTGGAAAGAAGGGTCAGAATGTGCTCGTTTTAACTGTAAAACTAATTAACGCTTTCATAGCTGCTGTTCAGATACCGTCGTTTTATTAAACAAAAAAATCAGAAATAACTCTCCCATAAAGGGTTTAATTGCGTCTCGTCATCGAATTCAATAGTAATCGGCAGTATTCGTGAGAGGCCAGTATAAATTTTAGTTTTTCTGCAGCGCTGCTGCGGCGAAGATAAGCTTTAGCTTATCTAGCTGACGCTGTGGTACAAGATTGTTAACACGCATGGCAATAACTTTGTACTGAGCCATCTAACCTCTTTCTATGAATGCTTCCGCAGTTTTTACTGTTTGTGTATTGATACAAAGTTTGAAAGTAGTGCAGTCTCCATTATCACGGCCCCGTTCAACCTGAACCAGTCTCAGTTGTAGGCTTGTGCATTACCTGGGGACATTTTGATCTCTTTCTTTTTAAATAGATTTAATTACATAATTCTTGTACAATACGACTCGTTATAGGCCTTTAATTTCGATGTTTGCAATCCAGAAAGCGTGTATCAAAGATAGGTCAAGTCCATCACCTAATCTATTAATACGATTTGATGCTACGTCACATCGACCAGTTGAAAATTTAAACAAGTTCATGGTCAATATCGGTCGTCACATATATGAATTCCCATGCTAAGGTGTGCTCTTGCGAGTAATTGATACGGTAATATTTTCACGAATATTTTTGCGTATGACCAAAAAATAAATAATTGTTTGTTTCCCCAAACCGGGCGGTATCAATTTATCAGGTTCGTACACATCTTTCTAGACTATTTAGTGTTTTTCGGAGAGGGCTTATATAGGTTTAGCCTGTTGACCAATCTTATTCATGATAACTTTTATGAATAAAATATTGTTTATATTAAATAATTATAAACAAATTCGCCTTAAAGATCCTTAAAGACGGGTTTTTCAGGCGTGCATTTTAATCAGATCGCGGACAATTCTTCGCGCATGCTCTGAAATAGTAAGTACACAGGAATTCACGGAGAATTTCTAAATATAAATTCTCATTATATGAAGGAAAAAAAAATATGCGAAGTGTGCAGTACGTTCTTATTTTAGAAATGTACACTGTTTTATACGGAATGGAATAAAAGAAACAACAATATAAGGTCAAGGAGACAACACGGGGATTATTAATAAAGCACATGTATTGTTTTTATAATTATTAATTGATCCAATTTATTTTTGTCGATTCCATACTGGATTCATCTAATTTGACCCTCAGGAAGATCGTTCTTCTATTTTCGACAATTAGTAGAGCATATAAATTATTCTTGTAGTATATTTTCCCGCCAGTTTTTGCACGAGATTTTTGTGATCTTGTCAAAAACACACGTACATACTTTGACACCGTCAATTCATGTTACACAACCAAGTTCATAATACCCTGACCCGTTACTTTAAACGACATACCGCGGTCAAGATTATTGTCAATCATTCTTTCGTCTACAGGTGACCCATTTATTTATGCTGACACTGATGTTGGACAAATCAGTTTTACGAACGTAAAAAAACTCCCGACTGCATAGGAATAAAACGTATCACAAAATACCGAAATAAATTTGATGCACTGTATGGCCATTTCGTTGACTGACAACTCAACAGCAGTGCTCGAGATCAAAATATTGGAAAACCGGTTAAAGATATAATGATGAATTAATAAGCACAAACCATCAATAAATTGCTTCGCTGAGCGCAGCTGGATACGACCGCAGAGCTCCAACCCTGAACAATTGGAACAAGAATGGAAACAATATTTGCACTTGATACAGGTCTGAATTTGGATTGTAATTAAATATTTGACACATAATAGGTTTCTGATACAGAATAACTGTAATCAAAGAACTTAGAATTGGCCATATGATTTGAATTTATATTCATTTTTTTTGTTTTTTGTGCAATACAATATGCTGTGGCGAATTGCCCCCCCCCCCCAAAAAAAAAAAAAAAAAAAATTACCCCTTTTTTTGCTTTTGTGCAATACACTATGAAGTTGCACATTGACCCCCCCCAAAAAAAACAAAAAATAAAAATTATTGTAACCCCCTCTTTTTTTGCAAAAAAAAATTTGAAATTTTCTTTTTAGTTTCTGAAATCTGAAATGAGAAAAAAATTGCCCCCCCCCCAATTTCTCATTTACCCCCCAAAATTTTGTTTTTACCTCCCCTCCATTTCTTTATACATAATTTACGACTTGTAAGGGAGGTAATCGAACCATACACAACATTTTACTTTAAATGTGTTTGGATTACCTCCCTTACACCAAGATAATAACCAAAAATGCTTATTGGGCCCTTTTTTGGCCCCTAATTCTTAAACTGTTGGGACCAAAACTCCCAAAATCAATCCCAACCTTCCTTTTGTGGTCATAAACCTTGTGTTTAAATTTCATAGATTTCTATTAACTTATACTAAAGTTATAGTGCGAAAACCAAAAATGCTTATTGGGCCCCTAATTCTCAAACTGTTGGGACCAAAACTCCCAAAATCAATCCCAACCTTCCTTTTGTGGTCATAAACCTTGTGTTTAAATTTCATAGATTTCTATTAACTTATACTAAAGTTATAGTGCGAAAACCAAATGTCTTCGGACGACGACGACGCTAAGGTCATACAAAAATTTTGCGGTCGTATAAAAATCAAAACAATTAAAACAAACAGGTATCCAAACTCAGCTTAGAGTTACCTCTGCATCAAAAGGAAGAATTATAAAATTATGAAAAGGATTGGAATTAAGTTAATAAGAAACCATAACGTTAATTTTTAACCGTTTTATTATATCGATCTGCTGACAATCCACCATGTTTTTCCACAGTCAAAACGAAGTTTCACCAGAAAAAGGATGCCCACGTCAATAACAATCCGACGTGGATAGGATAGTTGGTGGGCAATTCTAAAAAAACTTTGGCATTGCGCGGTCCGTTATACTTATTCCGATTGCTCCTACGGGAAATTTCATACAAAAATCTTCATCTAGAGAACCACTGAATATTGAAACGAAACATAGCATGAATGTTCCTTATGACGTTCTGGCCAAGAGTTGTTACTTTGGTGCCGATCTGTTATCCATAATGACCTTCTGCGGAAGACTTAGTTCAACATAGGAACTTATGAAAATACATACAGACGGCTTCTTCTTGAAAATATCTGAATGGATTGAAACCAAACATGGCATGGATGTTGTTAATCTCAAGGTCCCTTATCGATGAACAAATGGAAATATCAGGTGAGCGAGGTGGTTTATTTACTGCCACTCTCTGCTACTATCTTTAATTTTTGTAAACATAGAACAAATATACAACTGTAATTTGTTTTTTGAATCAATTTAATTATCTATGTTAATTCTTTGTTTTACATGAACTCTTTTCATTATAGTATCTCCCTTGTGCAGTGATCTGACCTTTGATGGTTTTGGCATAACCCTTTTTGGTCATTTTGGTGATTTTGAATTGCTCTTCAACCTTTTGAAATGTGCTCATCTTGTGCATCAAAATTGGTATCAAAGAATTGTATTTTTACCATTGGAGTCGATATGCCACTGAGGGTGAATTCCAAGTCCCCGAGGATATCCCCAGCTCAGTTGCTAGTATTTTGATACTAACCCGAAGCTGATACTTAGAGTATACTGTTGCAAAAATGTAAAAAATTGCAAAAACCTATGGAGTATCTCCCTCGTGCGTGGTATGTCATTAAAACGTTTTAGCATAACCCCTTTTGGTAATTTTGGAAATGTTGAATTGCTCTTCAACCTTTTGGATTATTGTTTTGGATTTCAACATTTTAGGCCTTGAGCACAGCTGGTGAGTCGTAAATCACATCTTGTGCATCAAAATTGGTATCAAAGAATTGTATCTCTGATGATTCATAATTCAGAAAGTGACTATTTACTTTTACACTGAAGAATATGTTATGTTGTACGATAGTTTAAATGTTGTTAGCCTTTTGTTATACCCCCCCCCCCCCCCCCCCCCCCCCCTTGCAAACATACTTTGGGGGTATATAAGAATCAGCCTGTCTGTCTGTCCAGAATTTTTTTTACCCGCAGTTTCTCAAACATGCCTTATCAGGTGTTAATGAAACTTTACATACTGTTATATCCTAGAACATAGATGTGCGCATGCGAAGTATGTCCTGGTCCAATACTTTTTTCCATAATTTTATACCCTTTTGGACTTACAAATTCAGTCTATCCCTCAATTTTTTTGTACCCAGTTTCTCAAACATGCCTTATCAGAGGTCAATGAAACTTTGCATACTGTTAGATCCTAGTACGTAGATGTGGGCATGCGTAGTGTGTCCTGGTCCAATACCTTTCCCATAACTTTATACCTTTTTGTTCCCTCAGTTATACTCAGTTGGACTTGTGAGACAATTCACCATGATAAGGATGCCCTGGTCCATTAAATTAACAGCAGCGGGGGTTATAGTTAGTGAGGTCCCCTCACAGTTCTAGTTTTACCTGTTTTTGAACAAAATATTGAACTTTATTACTTGCTCCAACTTCACACTTACGTGAGTTATTTAAGTTAATTACTGAATAAGTGAAAATGGTCAGATGGTAGCATTTATTATAGCCCCTGCAAACACAGTATTTGGTATTTTTTTTTGGGGGGGGGGGTATATAGGAATTGTCCGTCCGTCTGTCTGTCTCTGTCCATGTACATTGTAAGCGCAACTCCTTCTAAACAGTTCAATGGATTTTGATGAGACTTTATGAAGGTTTGACTTCATATGTAGATGTGCATGAAGCAATATAATTATCACCGGGTGCTTGCAAAGGGAGATAATTCATCTTAAGGGTTTTACATGTTTAAAGCTTATAAGCGCAACTCCTAAACCGTTCAATACATTTTGATGAAACTTTATATGAAGGTTGGGTATCATATGTATATGTTTATGATACAAGATAATTATCGCTGGATGCTTGCAAAGGGAGATAATCAAACTTAAGGGTTTACAAATTTAAATCTTGTCAGCGTAACTCCTTAACCGTTCAATGCATTTTGATGAAACGTTATATGAAGGTTGGGCAGCGTATGTAGATATACATGAAAGAAGACTATTATCGCCGGTTGCTTGCAAAGGGAGATAATCCAACTTGTAGGTTTAAAGTTTGTAAGCGTAACTCCTAGTATTGCAAATGGGGTATCACTCAGTGAGGTCACTCACAGTTCTAGTTATTCATGGATAGTGATGGTCTTTCATCAACCATTCAGCTTACCTATTAGTTGAATTTCTGGTTAAAGATATCCGTTCTAAAAGGAATAGTATAAATGTCTCCAAATTTGTTCAATGATTAATTATTCTATTGCACAATGGTAGATTTGAAGTAAATTTATTATATGTAAGTGCAGTATCAGAAACCCTGTTAAGACTCAAAAGAACAATAAGGCATAGGAAAATGAGGTTAGGGCAAAAATTTAGCAGCAGCGCTGCAGATCAGCACTTCAGTGCTATGTTTTAGTGATTGGGAGAAAGAGCAATTTTTACAGAAATGCACAAAATTTCCTATTTGTAGCCCCTACTGTGAAAAGATCTCGAGTAACTTCCAACTTTGTGAGGGTTATTGGGGAGACTTTTGAATTTATTCACAATATTACAAAACGAGGAAGCGAAAACCCATTCATGATTAGTGCTTTCTGGGAGCTGGGTATTTAGCTAAAAGATATCGATAGTATAATGTGGTCCAATCGCTACTATAAATAGAAAAATCAGCAATATTTTAAAGTTTTCCTCAGAAACCACTTTGCAGATTTACGCCAAAATTTGATGGTTTTATGGCATTCAACTTTAAAAAGTGTGCTTTGATGTGCAGACTTTGAATCAATACGGCTGCCATAACTAAAAATTAAAAAAAAAATCACTAAAACTACATTGAATACACCTGGTTTGAATTGCTGGGGTAAATTGAACTAAATTGGTTCGTTGTATTGCCCGTTTCAAAGTTGTCTGGAGGTTCAAATTTAATCAATATGGTAACCATTAGTGAAAAAAAATCCTAAAAAAATATGAACCATAGACAGACATGGACTTACTTTCTATTTCAGTTCGGTCGAATTATTGAGTTTTTACACCACTATCAGTACATTTGGCTATATTTTGTCAGTTTTTATTGGTGGAGGAAGCCAAAGGACTTCTTACCTATGGCAAGAAAACTGACACTCCTTGTCAAGGTTGCAGTCAAACACACCTCGCTAGGAGTTGTATTTAAAGACAATTGTAGTAAGACAAACTACCTAATACATTTGGCCACAGTGGTCCCGGTGAATTCTTTCCGAAGTTCATTATTTTCATTAGAGGGAAAAGTTTGTACATGGTTATAGTAATAGTATCTTAGTATAAAAAAATCACAGCGCAAATGCTATAAAGCAACAGTATGGCACCAAAAGTAGTAAAAAGAAAAGAGTTCTAGACATATCAGATTATGATACTTGGAAAAAGAATATATCAATAAACTTGACTTTCTAATGAATATTTTCATACATGTACATGGTAATTCCAGACTACCATGCATTTTTTATTTGTTTATGAAAATTGTTAATTTGGTACACAGCCCATTGTACCATTGTGGTACATTTGCAGAAATGATAAAGTGATTTTGTGAAAAATGTTGAACATTTACCACAACGTAAAATAATTACATTGACATTCAAGGCAATCCATGAAGACAATGTTGGGTAATCAATGAATTTGTAGATTATGGGACCCACGCATTCTTGAAACTGATCCTCTGATGAAAATCTAGCTTATTAAAATCCTATGTAACAACTTTATTCAACAACAAACATATACACGTACTGAAGACATTAGCGTCTCATTGTTGACCTTTCCTAATATCCATTATATATGTTATTTAAATCTACTCATTTATTTACTGAACGTTTTAAAATCCCCCCCCCCCCCCCCAACAACTTTAAGGTATGTAGGACAGCTAAAAAACAGAAAAAGCTTTCTGAGCAAATCTGATTTTCCTTCCTAGCCGTTTGAAGACGTACATCGCCGAACTAACAACCGGATTTTTCCATTTGGAAACAACTAATATGTAGGTTTATAATCTGAGGAAAAACGGGTATGGAGTACAAAGAAAATACACAACTAAATAAAACACCCAGAGCTTACAACATGGTCTTCAATGGGGAAAAACACACCACGCTGCAAGCCCTGAATGGCCCATGTCAAACACCAACAAGAAGGTAACTAAGATAAAGACATTCATGACTCGGGACAGGTGCATAAAATGCGGCGGGATTAAACCAGTTTCCTGGAACTACTACCCTCCCCTCCCTTTTTTAGTATGGTCGAGGAAAACTAAACCTACTGAGGCATTCGAAAACAACAGCTATTCCCGCACTCCCCACAAGTTGTATCACTGTGCACCTTTTTTCACAATCATACCTTTGAATACAGGCCCACATTTTGGAAAATTGAAATTCTAAAACCTTATTGCACATCTGTTTGCAGTGTATGACAATACTGTATAGAAATAAAATTTATAAAATGAAAAATGAAAGAAAATTTCAGTCACCAGCTTATAATTCCCCATTTTTGAAACTCGACTCTAAAGGCCCCAATTTTTGAAAATCAAAATTCTAAAACCTTATTGTATTGTACATACATTGTAAATATGTGATAATATTGTATAGAAATTAAAATGCATGAAGTAAAAAATGAAAGAGGAGTTTAGGTCACACGCTTCAATTCCTAATTTTTGAAATTCGACCCCTGTGGGCCCAAATGTTTGAAAATCAAAATTCTAAAACCTTATTGCGCATCTGCATACAGTATATATATCAAATGCATGAAATCAAAAATGAAAGAGGAGTTCAGGTCACAAGCTTAAATTCACAATTTTCGTAAAATCGACCCCTGTGTGCCCCAAGTTTTGAAAATCAAAATTCTAAAACTTTAATGCGAAGTGCGGGGATAAAAATATAAAAAAACACGATTAAAGTCTATCCGAGGTGCAACTAAATATAGTGTAGGACAATACTACATATAAGCAAAATGAAAGAGAAGTTAAGGTCACAAGCTTAAATTGAAAATTTCAAATTTCGACCCCTGTGGACCCCAATTTTAGAAAATTTAAATTCTAAACCTTATTGCACATCTGCATATAGTGTATGACAATACCTGCATCTGCAGGTGGTGTGCAACTATTCTATATAGAATTTAAATTTCTAAACCCAAAAGTGAAGGAGGAGTTGATGTCACAAAAAAGTGTGGACGGACGGGCGGGGACAATTGCTATATCACCGAACTTTCTTCGAATGTGAGGGGATAATTACCACCATTTGACTAAAAGCAAGCTTAGGTAGCATAACGGAGACATTGAATCTTCAAGCCTATCACTCTTAGGAGAATTAGTCTGCTACACCCCTAACCAGCATTGTAATACCCTTCCCAGAATGGACATACCACCGGTTTGAATTAGCATACAAACATCTCTGATGACACTGAACGACTACAAACCTCTATATTCTACATTTTTGTTGTAACTCTACAATGTCAGTTTGACATGAATGCTAGTAAAAAGTGACATAAATTTGAAAACAACCAAGAAAAGCAAATATGGTATTATGCATTTTTAAAAAATTACAGATTATGTAAGATCAGATCAAGAATTGGACATCACTGATCATAATCGTTGTTTTATATGGAATTTCTTTGTACCGAAGTATATGGTTTATTGCGAAGAAATATAATTATAATTGCGTCCTTTGTTGATAAAGGTAGAATATGTACACATTATATATACAGGACGTTAACCTTCTTTTAAAATATCAATTTCACAGAACAGTTCTTTAACAGTAAGTTTTTTTTCAACACTGGGAAAACAATACATTCAATTTTGACTTTAGAGAAAACACTAATTTCCATATGTTGCTACACTGTTAATGGAAATTTATTTCCTACAGAAAGTCATTTCCTCTTAAGTTTCTGGTTAATGTTATGATTCTAAATGACTACGACCCACGCAAATAATGCGCCTGTAATGTAATTTGTCTGTCCAGAGACGCATAAAGTCTTCATCTATAATACAATCTGTAAATTAGTTTGTGGAATCGCTACAATATCATTGTAGGTTTATCTGTCAGTCAATAAGGAGTCTTCTTTTTTGTAAAGCAGCATTGGCGACATTTGGAGATCTAGATGAATCCGAGAACATTTCAAAATACAGTAGATATATCGAGAAATTAGAAACTATTATTACATTGAGTGAGGTGAAATATCGGGATTAACGAGTGAAATCAAATTCGATAATTTAACCAGTGAAATCAAAAGTCATATTTCACTCTAGTGACGTAACAATAGCCGTTGCCAACGAAGTTGCTATACAATGGTCGACGCCTAATCATATAAAAACATATTTCCTTGTATTTTCTCCTTAAATCTTCTGAATACATGGCATAAACAGAATAACTAATCTTGAAATTCGAATACCAAAGATCTACAACTCGTGACCGAAAAACACTAATAATTCACTCGTGCGCGTAGCGCACTCGTGAATTACTGTGTTGTTCGGTAACTCATTGTAGATTGTTAGGTATTCGCATTTCAAGATTAGTTATACTATAATTATATCTTGGCATTAAATACATTAAAGCATAAAGAATGGCGTTTTCAGAACTAATTTAAAACGTTCCAATATGGTTGGTAAAAAAGCGAGGTAACAGACTCGTCCGAGGTATAACCATATTTACCACAGTACCAATATACCAGAATGGCAAACCTTGACTGGAATAGAAAATGTAGAAGTAGCACACTGGAATTTGTTCGCTTTAGACAGAAATGGAAAATCTAAATTAGCGTACCGAGATTTTTTTTATCTGTGTCTAGATGCAGAAACCAAAGAAATTTTGAACGTCTCGGAGATATTATCCATATAAAATGGTATTATTTGGATAGAATCGGAAGCAAATTTACCAGAGGTACAGGAAATATAAATCACGAGATAACATTAAATCCTTTATTTGAGTGCTATTTCTGACTTTTTCGTTCAATAAAGCGACAATATCCGACCAGCAGTTCTGAGAGTCTTAGCTAATTTTACAGTTAAAATGAGCACATCCTGACCCTGCTATCTAAATTGTGTACCGTCCAACCAATTGTTGCATTTCTAGCAATTGGTCACCTTGTTGGTAATCATACTGTATTGGTTTTTATAGTATGTTTCATATATACTCCAGTGTCAGGAAAGATAAGGGGCAGGTTTGTTTACCTATTAAAACAATTGAAGCCCACCACCTTTCAGTGTATATACCAAGTCAGACTATCCTGACTCTGTTTGTTTTTTCTGTTTTTTTATGTTATTTTGTGTCTGGGGTTTGGGAGCCCTTTTATGTTATTTTTTTCTGGGCTTTGGGAGCTCTTTTAGGTTATTTTTTGTCTGGATATTGGTGTTTCAGAACTATCTTTTATGTTATTTTCCGTCAGGGGTTTGGTCTGTTTGGTGTATTTTTTGTCCGAGATTATGTCTGATGAGTGATGTTGATTGTTTGGTATGTCGTTGTGGACCTCCCCCGTTGTCCTATTTTGTTGTTTGTTTATAGAATAAAGAAAATGAGAAGAAACATGATGTTGCAAAGCTGAATACAATCTGTGTGTACATTTTTGTAGTATTGACATTACTACCATTATTATATATTTCAGGAGAAAGTTAGTTCGGGATGTGTTAGCTTTTTAATTGAATATAAATTGATTTTTTATTAAAACAAAAATCTCGACTTAAATTATACATGTATATTTCAACCACGCAAAAAGAGCATAAATTTGCATCTTCAATTCTTTTAGTAAAAAATATTGAATACGCCGGTATATATGAATAGTTTTCGACCACTGCTAATTTGGATTACTTGGGCAGATAAGTGGTGACAAATATAAAACCCTACAAATACTTCTATCTTTTCAATTATTTTATTGCTGTTTATTATCATTATTAACATAATATGTCCTTAACAACACTAAAAACGAAAAAGAAATCCACAGACAGCAACCCATCAAATAAGAAGGAAAAAAAATCCCGCTTTTTGGACGACCCGTAACAATTTCACAGTGGCTTGAATGTCATACTGGTCTATGGCACGCCGTTGTTATATTTATTCAATTTCGAGATATCTTATTTAGTTAAATAAGATATCTTATAAACTAATAGAGATATCTTATAAATTAATAGAGATATCTTATAAACTAATAGAGATATCTTATAAACTTATAGAGATATCTTATTAACTTATAGAGATATCTTATAAACTTATAGAGATATCTTATAAACTTATAGAGATATCTTATTAACTTATAGAGATATCTTATTTAACTGGTTATAAAGATATCTTATTAAAAATATAAGATATCTCTATAAGTTAATAAGATATCTCTATTAATTTATAAGATATCTTATTAACTATAAGATATCTTTTATATAGTTAATAATAGAGATATCTTATAAACTAATAGAGATATCTTATAAATTAATTGAGATATCTTATAAACTAATAGAGATATTTTATAAACTTATAGAGATATCTTATTAACTAATAGAGATATCTTATTAACTTATAGAGATATCTTATTTACTTTCAAATTAAATAAGATATCTATAAAAATTAAAGATATCTTAATACTTATAGAGATATCTCTATTAGTTTATAAGATATCTATAAACTAATAGAGATATCTTATAAACTAATAGAGATATCTTATAAACTTATAGAGATATCTTATTAACTAATAGAGATATCTTATTAACTTATAGAGATATCTTATTTACTTTCAAATTATCTATTAGTTAATAAGATATCTCTATAAGTTTATAAGATATCTCTATTAGTTTATAAGACATCTCTATTAATTTATAAGATATCTCTATTAATTTATAAGATATCTATATTAGTTTATAAGAGATCTTATTTAACTAAATAAGATATCTCGAAATTGAATAAATATAACAACGGCGTGCCATACTGGTCAGTGTGGTTCTTCCATATAAGGCCGTCTCCTCCCTCGCCATATATGCCTTTGGCAAATGAAATAAAATTTTCATTCTCAAGTCCTTGTTTATTCCTGTTATTTGCTCACCTGTCTTTATTTTGATGTTGCCACACTAATGCAAAGAATTTATACGTGTATCACACTGATTCTTTGTTTATATAACCTATTAGTCATTCCTGTCATAACAGGACTATGCGTGGTTATGAAATATAATGGCAAAGTCAAATATGATTTCTTTGACTTTGATTTTAAGAATTGTGATTTTGCTATTCTAAAGTTTTAAACTCTTCTATATCTCAAATTTTAGTCTGTTTATTTTAAAGTTATTAACAAAAATCTTAAAAGAAAATGTGGTGAAAAATGAAAAAGTCTATCAGTGCTACATATTATTGGCGACAAGGGACACAATTTAGAGCAGAGAGTTGATGTTTAAACGTATTTGTTAACCAACTAGGTATAATTATAGCTAAAATGCATGTGTATTATAAATTTCCTAACAGGTCCATTATGACAATCAGGGCATTGTTACAGGGTCAATTAAGAAAAAATAGGGCCATTATGAAATCAGAAAATTTAAAGATGGCTATACAATTCTGAGGATTTTGTCGCATGGAATGTTTTGTTGTTGATTGTGCTGATCGTAGAATTCTGTTTTATGCTACTTTGACTATAAAGAATTTCTTTTCAGCCGGAATTTGTTAAAAAGAATGTATTTTAATCTTTTTTTCACCCCGGAAATAGATAGAAATTAGCAGACGACAGGTAAGGTTGACAATACAGTGGAGTGCTTTCATTGCGAAATAGCAATCAACGTGTATCTACTATAATGGGGGAACACTTAACATAAATTAACATTTACTCTGGGAAGAGAAATTTTAAGACTGATAATTTTCTGTAATCCTATTATTCAATGAATTTATCCCATTTGTTACAGTTTCCATTGTTAAAATCATATATGGTACAATGAAGCTCTGCGACATGTATACATTTCTGTTTGATACTTCATTAGACATACATGTAGTTAAAAAATAAATTATATTTCACTTCTATCCCACACCCTTCATTACATAAACTAATAGCAACGAGCAAATCTGATGTGAAAAAATTCTTACGGCACAAACATTTTACCACAAGTTACAACTGATGAAAGTTTGTAATAGACATAAAAATACCTCTACAACATTGCTACACTAAATTTGTATTTAATCGGTTGGTTAATAAAAGTATTAAGAAATGGGTGTTTTTATAATGGTCCTGTAATGTGTCCTTGGTATGTAATAATGACCCTTTGGGCTATAATGCCCCTCGGCGTTGTTTCGGCCTATTACAACCTTCCTCGGGTCATGGCCATTATAAAAGCACCCATTCATTAATACTATAGTTAAATTTAGGCTTTTTACTTGACGTTTTAACTTAAATCAATTAAATTAAATCACAAAATAGGAGTTGAAGCTATATGCTTAGCAATGATTAGCAGTTAATCATTAAAAGATACTTTTCTTAACAAAAGTATGTTTCAAATTTTAACAAGATATATTGAGCACATCGAATTTGACACGTTTTTTAATTTACCAGAAAATTGCTAATTTTGTGATTTTCGTGCATATTTGATTTTTTATGGACAAGGCGACATAACCCCAGAACAACATCTGACTTTAATAAGGTGTAACAGTATAGAGGTACGGGGCGCCGAATGGGACTTGAACCTTTTGTAATCAAAATCAATTTTGATATAAACGTATTTGCAAACAAAATTGACTTTTGTTCCTGATATGGAAATTAAAACACAAAACTGAGACAAAATTGAATTTTGTGTGGACAAAATTGAGTTTTGTTAGACAGAAGTGAAAATCTAAGACAAAATTGACTTTTGTGACAGAAGTCAATTTTGTGTCACAAAAGTCAATTTTGTATGCAAATTTGGATCTACAACTGATTTCTCGGAAGTTCAATTGTGACGTCAATCACGTGTGTCCCATAAGTTACATGGGTTTGTTGACATTAAAACAAAGGAAGGACGTCAGATTAGAATAAACAATATTGTACAAAATGTCCTATATTTGCCATATATACTTTATTAGGTATTTATACTTACTTTTGCAGAATAGCGCATCACCCATTTGATGTGTCCCTGTACCTGCGAGACCCGCGGTTACTATATCCAATGAGAGGCCTTCTTACAAAATCGTGATGAGAGATTTCATTTGCATACAAAATTGACTTTTGTGACAAAAATGACTTTTGTGACACAAAATTGACTTTTGTGTTAAATTTTCACTTCTGTTTAACAAAATCAATTTTGTCTACACAAAAATAAACACAACATTGAATTTTGTGACAAAAATGACTTTTGTGACACAAAATTGAATTCTGTGACACCAAATTGACTTTTGTGGCACAAAATTCACTTTTGTGTTAAATTTTCACTTCTGTTTAACAAAAGTCAATTTTGTCTAAACAAAAATAAACACAAAATTGAATTTTGTGACAAAATCTCAGTTTTGTATGCAAATTAGTTCACAGAATCCAAACTTAACTAATTTGCGTACAAAATTGACTTTTATCACCAATTTTCAAATTAGGTAACAAAAGTAAAGTCTGTGATACAAAAATGAATTTTGTTATGACAAAAGTAACTTTTGTCCACTGGAAGATAATTTGTATGACAAAATTTAAATTTGTAGTATGCTACAAATTTTGTTAAACTGAACCCATTTTTATTGAACAAAACCCACTTTTGTCCGTACAAAATTGAATTTCGAGTACAAAACCACAAGAGTCCCATTCGGCGCCCCGTAAGAGGAGCCTAAGGAAATTTCAGTCTATTGAGTGTTTTTAGCAACTTAAAACTTTGATCACAGATACAAAGAACTTGGCAATACTTTGTAGCCATTTTTCACTATTTTAGTTGTTATGATATTGTAATTAAGGTCTTTCCTTTACTTAGGAAAGACCTTACTGTATTTCGTATGATTATTTTTAGGTCTTTCCACTTTCCGTGGAAAGACCTTTTGCTTTTGTTCTGATTATTTTTTTTTTTTTAGGTCTTTCCACTTTCCGTGGAAAGACCTTTTGCTTTTGTTCTGATTATTTTTAGGTCTTTCCACTTTCCGTGGAAAGACCTTTTGCTTTTGTTCTGATTATTTTTTTTTTTTTAGGTCTTTCCACTTTCCGTGGAAAGACCTTTTGCTTTTGTTCTGATTATTTTTTTTTTTTTTTTTTTTCTTCTGCCGTCTAGGATGTTTTTTTGTTACTTGACATATCGAAAGGATTTTTGGCCCATGATATCGTACAGTGATTGCGATTTCACCATTAACCCTGTGTAACCGAACACTTTTTTTATAGGAGTTATCTCCCCGCGTCCTCCTTTTCTTGTTATCTTTATTTCTCTGTAACCGTAAAAGATATTGACCTAAAATCTTTTGCAATGTCTTCAGTGTATCTGTGCGCAACTTTGTTCTATTTGGTCGGAAAGGAACTGACAACATTACATAGGAGTTATTTCCCTTCAAACGACTTTCACTTTTGGTGTATCATACAAATTGTTATTTAGAGTTGAGATATCAACATGAAACTTTGTATTTAGGGTCCATGACCCCTAACAGGTAAAATGAGGTCAAGGTCAAAGGTCAAGGTCAAGTTCTAAATTTTGACTTTTGCTTGTTATCGCTTCTCCTCTGAAACGGTAAAAGATAGCTGATAAAATGTAATGGAGAAAATGTTAAGGATGTTGAGACCTAGCTTTGTTACATTTGCATAAAAGTTGTATGACGTCATTTTATAGGCGTAATTGCCTCCAGAACGTTTAAATTTTCGGTTTTTCGTTTATTTCTCAACAATGGTACATGATAAAGGCATGGGGTCTTTTGTTCTGACATCAAGGATTGATAACCTTCAAATTGGCATCAAGGTCAAAGGTCAAGGTCAAGTTCTAAATTTTGACTTTTGCTTGTTATCGCTTCTCCTCTGAAACGGTAAAAGATAGCTGATAAAATGTAATGGAGAAAATGTTAAGGACGTTGAGACCTAGCTTTGTTACATTTGCATAAAAGTTGTATGACGTCATTTTATAGGCGTAATTGCCCCTAAAACGTTTAATTTTTCGGTTTTTCGTTTAATTCTCAACAATGGTACATGATAAAGGCATGGGGTCTTTTGTTTTAACATCAAGGATTGATAACCTTCAAATTGGCATCAAAGTCAAAGGTCAAGGTCAAGTTCTATTATTTGACATTTGCTTGTTATCACTACTCCTCTGAAATGGTTGTGGATAGCCAAGGAAATGTTATGGTTGAAATGTTTAGGACATTGATGCGCAACTTTGTTACATTTGAGTTAAAGTTGTATGACGTCATATTTTGGGAGTAATTGCGCTTAGAACGTTCAAACTTAAGGTTTTTCGTTTATAACTTGACGATGGTACATAATAATGGCATGGGGTCTTCTGTAATGACCTCAGCGACCAATGACCTTGAAAAAGATCACAAGGTCAAAGGTCAAGGTCATGACCTTTATTACGTATTTTGCATTTTTTCATACTTTATAAGGTTTTTTTTCAGATTTTTAAAGCAATTAAAGTTATTGAAAGCGTGAAATTCAGGCACTACTTTTGATGACGTCATTTCTGGCAACGTTATCATTTCTGTAGACCTTTTTAGACGTTTTGAATATATTGGAATGTTAATTAACGTGACAATGTTATAGCCCATGAAAACGTCTAGAATAGTCAATTTATAAAGTCACATTAATGACGTTTTTGATGTTTATAGTGCAAAACAGTATAATTCATCACAAACATTTAGTTAACCAGAAATAAACATTTTTCTTAGTTATTCAAACTAGGAGTCCATATATTTTTTTAACAATTGTGAAATTACCTATCATATCAAACCAGAAGTGATATTTGTAATACGGGAAGTAGCATAATACCTCCCTTATTTCAATCAATAGTACATAGAACCATATATTTTTGCAATCGCTGAAAGCTTAGCTATGCTCTAAAACCAACAATTACATTTTAAACCTCATTTTTGTTATCAACAAATCTGCAATCGAGGTGGAAAGACCTTCAATTGTTCTCTGAACAATTGGTTTTTAATTTTTTTTTTTTTTTTTCTTCTGCCGTCTAGGATGTTTTTTTGTTACTTGACATATCGAAAGGATTTTTGGCCCATGATATCGTACAGTGATTGCGATTTCACCATGGACCCTGTGTAACCGAACACTTTTTTTTATAGGAGTTATCCCCCTGCGTCCTCCTTTTCTTGTTATCTTTATTTCTCTGTAACCGTAAAAGATATCGACCTAAAATCTTTTGCAATGTCTTCAGTGTATCTGTGCGCAACTTTGTTCCATTTAGTTGGAAAGGATCTGACGAATTTCATAGGAGTTATTTCCCTTCAAACGACTTTCACTTTTGGTGTATCATACAAATTGTTATTTAGAGTTGAGATATCAACATGAAACTTTGTATTTAGGGTCCATGACCCCTAACAAGTAAAATGAGGTCAAGGTCAAAGGTCAAGGTCAAGTTCTAAATTTTGACTTTTGCTTGTTATCGCTTCTCCTCTGAAACGGTAAAAGATAGCTGATAAAATGTAATGGAGAAAATGTTAAGGACGTTGAGACCTAGCTTTGTTACATTTGCATAAAAGTTGTATGACGTCATTTTATAGGCGTAATTGCCCCCAGAACGTTTAAATTTTCGGTTTTTCGTTTATTTCTCAACAATGGTACATGATAAAGGCATGGGGTCTTTTGTTCTGACATCAAGGATCGATGACCTTCAAATTGGCATCAAGGTCAAAGGTCAAGGTCAAGTTCTAAATTTTGACTGTTGCTTGTTATCGCTTCTCCTCTGAAACGGTAAAAGATAGCTGATAAAATGTAAAAGAGAAAATGTTAAGGACGTTGAGACCTAGCTTTGTTACATTTGAGAAAAAGTTGTATGACGTCATTTTATAGGCGTAATTGCCCCTAGAACGTTTAAATTTTCGTTTTTCGTTTATTTCTCAACAATGGTACATGATAAAGGCATGGGGTCTTTTGTTTTAACATCAGGGATTGATAACCTTCAAATTGGCATCAAGGTCAAAGGTCAAGGTCAAGTTCTATTATTTGAAATTTGCTTGTTATCACTACTCCTCTGAAATGGTTGTAGATAGCCAAGGAAATGTAATGGTGGAAATGTTTAGGACATTGATGCGCAACTTTGTTACATTTGAGTTAAAGTTGTATGACGTCATCTTTTGAGAGTAATTGCGCCTAGAACGTTCAAACTTAAGGTTTTTCGTTTATAACTTGACAATGGTACATAATAATGGCATGGGGTCTTCTACAATGACCTCAACGACCAATGACCTTGAAAAATGTCACAAGGTCAAAGGTCAAGGTCATGACCTATATTATGTATTTTGCATTTTTTCACACTTTATAAGTTTTTTCAGATTTTTAAAGCAATTAAAGCTATTGAAAGCGTGAAATTCAGGCACTACTTTTGATGACGTCATTTCTGGCAACGTTATTATTTCTGTAGACGTTTTTAGACGTTTTGGATATATTGGAATGTTAATTAATGTGACAATGTTACAACCCATGAAAACGTCTAGTATTGTCAATTTATAAGGTCACATTAATGACGTTTTTGATGTTTATAGTGCAAAACAGTATAATTCATCACAAACATTTAGTTAACCAGAAATAAACATTTTTCTTTGTTATTCAAACTAGCAGTCCATATATTTTTTTAACATTTGTGAAATTACCTATCATATCAAACCAGAAGTGATATTTGTAATACGGGAAGTAGCATAATACCTCCCTTATTTCAGTACATAGAACCATATATCCTTGAAATCACTGGAAAGTTTAGCTATGCTCTAAAACCAACAATTACATTTTAAACCTCATTTTTTTTATCATTCAATCTGCAATTGAGGTGGAAAGACCTTCAATTGTTCTCTGAACAATTGGTTTTTAATTTTTTTAGGTCTTTCCACTTTCCGTGGAAAGACCTTTTGCTTTTGTTCTGATTATTTTTTAGGTCTTTCCACTTTCCGTGGAAAGACCTTTTGCTTTTGTTCTGATTTTTTTTTTTTTTTTTTTTTTTTTTTTTTTTTCTTCTTCTGCCGTCTAGGATGTTTTTTTGTTACTTGACATATCGAAAGGATTTTTGGCCCATGATTGCGTACAGTGATTACGATTTCACCATTGACCCTGTGTAACCGAACACCTTTTTTTATAGGAGTTATCTCCCCGCCCCCTTCTTTTCTTGTTATCTTTTTTTCTCTGTAACCGTAGAAGATATCGACCTAAAATCTTTTGCAATATCTTCAGTGTATCTGTGCGCAACTTTGTTCCATTTGGTCGGAAAGGATCTGACGACATTTCATAGGAGTTATTTCCCTTCAAACGACTTTCACTTTTGGTGTATCATACAAATTGTTATTTAGAGTTGAGATATCAACATGAAACTTTGTATTTAGGGTCCATGACCCCTAACAAGTAAAATGAGGTCAAGGTCAAAGGTCAAGGTCAAGTTCTAAATTTTGACTTTTGCTTGTTATCGCTTCTCCTCTGAAACGGTAAAAGATAGCTGATAAAATGTAATGGAGAAAATGTTAAGGACGTTGAGACCTAGTTTTGTTACATTTGCATAAAAGTTGTATGACGTCATTTTATAGGCGTAATTGCCGTTAGAACGTTTAAATTTTCGGTTTTTCGTTTATTTCTCAACAATGGTACATGATAAAGGCATGGGGTCTTTTGTTCTGACATCAAGGATCGATGACCTTCAAATTGGCATCAAGGTCAAAGGTCAAGGTCAAGTTCTAAATTTTGACTTTTGCTTGTTATCGCTTCTCCTCTGAAACGGTAAAAGATAGCTGATAAAATGTAATGGAGAAAATGTTAAGGACGTTGAGACCTAGCTTTGTTACATTGCATGAAAGTTGTATGACGTCATTTTATAGGCGTAATTGCCCACAGAACGTTTAAATTTTCGGTTTTTCGTTTATTTTTCAACAATGGTACATGATAAAGGCATGGGGTCTTTTGTTCTGACATCAAGGATTGATAACCTTCAAATTGGCATCAAGGTCAAAGGTCAAGGTCAAGTTCTAAATTTTGACTTTTGCTTGTTATCGCTTCTCCTCTGAAACGGTAAAAGATAGCTGATAAAATGTAATGGAGAAAATGTTAAGGACGTTGAGACCTAGCTTTGTTACATTTGCGAAAAAGTTGTATGACGTCATTTTATAGGCGTAATTGCCCCTAGAACGTTTAAATTTTCGGTTTTTCGTTTATTTCTCAACAATGGTACATGATAAAGGCATGGGGTCTTTTGTTTTAACATTAGGGATTGATAACCTTCAAATTGGTATCAAGGTCAAAGGTCAAGGTCAAGTTCTATTTTTTGACATTTGCTTGTTATCACTACTCCTCTGAAATTGTTGTAGATAGCCAAGGAAATGTAATGGTGGAAATGTTTAGGACATTGATGCGCAACTTTGTTACATTTGAGTTAAAGTTGTATGACGTCATCTTTTGAGAGTAATTGCGCCTAGAACGTTCAAACTTAAGGTTTTTCGTTTATAACTTGACAATGGTACATAATAATGGCATGGGGTCTTCTACAATGACCTCAGCGACCAATGACCTTGAAATAGGTCACAAGGTCAAAGGTCAAGGTCATGACCTATATTACGTATTTTGCATTTTTCACACTTTATAAGGTTTTTTTTCCAGATTTTTAAAGCAATTAAAGTTATTGAAAGCGTTAAATTCAGGCACTACTTTTGATGACGTCATTTCTGGCAAGGTTATTATTTATGTAGACGTTTTTAGACGTTTTGAATATATTGGAATGTTAATTAACGTGACAATGTTACAGCCGATGAAAAGGTCTAGAATTGTCAATTTATAAGGTCACATTAATGACGTTTTTGATGTTTATAGTGCAAAACAGTATAATTCATCACAAACATTTTGTTAAAAATAAACATTTTTCTTCGTTATTCAAACTAGCAGTCCATATATTTTTTTAAAAATTGTGAAATTACCTATCATATCAAACCAGAAGTGATATTTGTAATACGGGAAGTAGCATAATACCTCCCTTATTTCAATCAAAGAACCATAGAACCATATATTTTTGCAATCGCTGAAAGCTTAGATATGCTCTAAAACAAACAATTACATTTTAAACCTCATTTTTGTTATCAACAAATCTGCAATTGAGGTGGAAAGACCTTCAATTGTTCTCTGAAGAATTGGTTTTTAATTTTTTTTTTTTTTTTCTTCTGCCGTCTAGGATGTTTTTTTGTTACTTGACATATCGAAAGGATTTTTGGCCCATGATATCGTACAGTGATTGCGATTTCACCATTGACCCTGTGTAACCGAACACTTTTTTTTATAGGAGTTATCTCCCGGCGTCCTCCTTTTCTTGTTATCGCTATATCTCTAAAACTGTAAAAGATATCGACCCAAAATCTCTTGCAATGTCTTCAGTGTATCAGTGCGCAACTTTGTTCAATTTGGTCGGAAGGGATCTGACGACATTTCATAGGAGTTATTTCCCCTCAAACGACTTTCACTTTTGGTGTATCATACAAATTGTTATTTAGAGTTGAGATATCAACATGAAACTTTGTATTTAGGGTCCATGACCCCTAACAAGTAAAATGAGGTCAAGGTCAAAGGTCAAGGTCAAGTTCTAAATTTTGACTTTTGCTTGTTATCGCTTCTCCTCTGAAACGGTAAAAGATAGCTGATAAAATGTAATGGAGAAAATGTTAAGGACGTTGAGACCTAGATTTGTTACATTTGCATAAAAGTTGTATGACGTCATTTTATAGGCGTAATTGCCGTTAGAACGTTTAAATTTGCGGTTTTTCGTTTATTTCTCAACAATGGTACATGATAAAGGCATGGGGTCTTTTGTTTTGACATCAAGGATTGATAACCTTCAATTTGGCATCAAGGTCAAAGGTCAAGGTCAAGTTCTTAATTTTGACTTTTGCTTGTTATCGCTTCTCCTCTGAAACGGTAAAAGATAGCTGATAAAATGTAAAGGAGAAAATGTTAAGGACGTTGAGATCTAGCTTTGTTACATTTGAGAAAAAGTTGTATGATGTCATTTTATAGGCGTAATTGCCCCTAGAACGTTTAAATTTTCGTTTTTCGTTTATTTCTAAACAGTGGTACATGATAAAGGCATGGGGTCTTTTGTTTTAATATCAGGGATTGATAACCTTCAAATTGGCATCAAGGTCAAAGGTCAAGGTCAAGTTCTATTATTTGACATTTGCTTGTTATCACTACTCCTCTGAAATGGTTGTAGATAGCCAAGGAAATGTAATGGTGGAAATGTTTAGGACATTGATGCGCAACTTTGTTACATTTGAGTTAAAGTTGTATGACGTCATCTTTTGAGAGTAATTGCACCTAGAACGTTCAAACTTAAGGTTTTTCGTTTATAACTTGACAATGGTACATAATAATGGCATGGGGTCTTCTAAAATGACCTCAACGGCCAATGACCTTGAAAAATGTCACAAGGTCAAAGGTCAAGGTCGTGACCTATATTACGTATTTTGCATTTTTTCACACTTTATAAGTTTTTTTCAGATTTTTAAAGCAATTAAAGGTATTGAAAGCGTGAAATTCAGGCACTACTTTTGATGACGTCATTTCTGGCAACGTTATTATTTCTGTAGACGTTTTTAGACGTTTTGGATATATTGGAATGTTAATTAATGTGACAATGTTACAACCCATGAAAACGTCTAGAATTGTCAATTTATAAGGTCACATTAATGACGTTTTTGATGTTTATAGTGCAAAACAGTATAATTCATCAAACATTTAGTTAACCAGAAATAAACATTTTTCTTAGTTATTCAAACTAGCAGTCCATATATTTTTTTAACAATTGTGAAATTACCTATCATATCAAACCAGAAGTGATATTTGTAATACGGTAAGTAGCATAATACCTCCCTTATTTCAGTACATAGAACCATATATCCTTGAAATCACTGAAAGTTTAGCTATGCTCTAAAACCAACAATTACATTTTAAACCTCATTTTTTTTATCAACAAATCTGCAATTGAGGTGGAAAGACCTTCAATTGTTCTCTGAACAATTGGTTTTTAATTTTTTTTTTTTTTTCTTCTGCCGTCTAGGATGTTTTTTTGTTACTTGACATATCGAAAGGATTTTTGGCCCATGATATCGTACAGTGATTGCGATTTCACCATTGACCCTGTGTAACCGAACACTTTTTTTTATAGGAGTTATCTCCCCGCGTCCTCCTTTTCTTGTTATCTTTATTTCTCTGTAACCGTAGAAGATATCGACCTAAAATCTTTTGCAATGTCTTCAGTGTATCTGTGCGCAACTTTGTTCCATTTGGTCGGAAAGGATCTGACGACATTTCATAGGAGTTATTTCCCTTCAAACGACTTTCACTTTTGGTGTATCATACAAATTGTTATTTAGAGTTGAGATATCAACATGAAACCTTGTATTCAGGGTCCATGACCCCTAACAAGTAAAATAAGGTCAAGGTCAAAGGTCAAGGTCAAGTTCTAAATTTTGACTTTTGCTTGTTATCGCTTCTCCTCTGAAACGATAAAAGATAGCTGATAAAATGTAATGGAGAAAATGTTAAGGACGTTGAGACCTAGCTTTGTTACATTTGCATAAAAGTTGTATGACGTCATTTTATAGGCATAATTGCCGTTAGAACGTTTAAATTTGCGGTTTTTCGTTTATTTCTCAACAATGGTACATGATAAAGGCATGGGGTCTTTTGTTTTGACATCAAGGATTGATAACCTTCAAATTGGCATCAAGGTCAAAGGTCAAGGTCAAGTTCTAAATTTTGACTTTTGCTTGTTATCGCTTCTCCTCTGAAACGGTAAAAGATAGCTGATAAAATGTAATGGAGAAAATGTAAAGGACGTGGAGACCTAGCTTTGTTACATTTGCATAAAAGTTGTATGACGTCATTTTATAGGCGTAATTGCCCCCAGAACGTTTAAATTTTCAGTTTTTCGTTTATTTCTCAACAATGGTACATGATAAAGGCATGGGGTCTTTTGTTCTGACATCAAGGATTGATAACCTTCAAATTGGCATCAAGGTCAAAGGTCAAGGTCAAGTTCTAAATTTTGACTTTTGCTTGTTATCGCTTCTCATCTGAAACGGTAAAAGATAGCTGATAAAATGTAAAGGAGAAAATGTAAAGGACGTAGAGACCTAGCTTTGTTACATTTGAGAAAAAGTTGTATGACGTCATTTTATAGGCGTAATTGCCCCTAGAACGTTTAAATTTGCGGTTTTTCGTTTATTTCTCAACAATGGTACATGATAAAGGCATGGGGTCTTTTGTTTTAACATCAGGGATTGATAACCTTCAAATCAGCATCAAGGTCAAAGGTCAAGGTCAAGTTCTATTATTTGACATTTGCTTGTTATCACTGCTCCTCTGAAATGGTTGTAGATAGCCAAGGAAATGTAATGGTGGAAATGTTTAGGACTTTAACTCAAATGTAACAAAGTTGCGCATCAATGTCATTGATGCGCAACTTTGTTACATTTGAGTTAAAGTTGTATGACGTCATCTTTTGAGAGTAATTGCGCCTAGAACGTTCAAACTTAAGGTTTTTCGTTTATAACTTGACAATGGTACATAATAATGGCATGGGGTCTTCTAAAATGACCTGAACGACCAATGACCTTGAAAAAGTTCACAAGGTCAAAGGTCAAGGTCATGACCTATATTACGTATTTTGCATTTTTTCACACTTTATAAGTTTTTTTTCAGATTTTTAAAGCAGTTAAAGCTATTGAAAGTGTGAAATTCAGGCACTACTTTTGATGACGTCATTTCTGGCAACGTTATTATTTCTGTAGACGTTTTTAGACGTTTTGGATATATTGGAATGTTAAATAATGTGACAATGTTACAACCCATGAAAACGTCTAGAATTGTCAATTTATAAGGTTACATTAATAACGTTTTTGATGTTTATAGTGCAAAACAGTATAATTCATCACAAACATTTAGTTAACCAGAAATAAACATTTTTCTTAGTTATTCAAACTAGCAGTCCATATATTTTTTTAACAATTGTGAAATTACCTATCATATCAAACCAGAAGTGATATTTGTAATACGGGAAGTAGCATAATACCTCCCTTATTTCAGTACATAGAACCATATATCTTTGAAATCACTGAAAGTTTAGCTATGCTCTAAAACTAACAATTACATTTTAAACCTCATTTTTTTTATCAACAAATCTGCAATTGAGGTGGAAAGACCTTCAATTGTTCTCTGAACAATTGGTTTTTAATTTTTTTTTTTTTCTTCTGCCGTCTAGGATGTTTTTTTGTTACTTGACATATCGAAAGGATTTTTGAAATTACTTCTCAACAATGGTACATGATAAAGGCATGGGGTCTTTTGTTATGACATCAAGGATTGATAACCTTTAAATAATGGCCATTATTATGTACCATCGTCAAGTTATAAACGAAAAACCTTAAGTTTGAATGTTCTAGAGGCAATTACTCCCAAAAGATGACGTCATACAACTTTAACTCAAATGTAATAAGGTTGCGCATCAATGTCCTAAACATTTCCACCATTACTTTTCCTTGGCTATCTACAACCATTTCAGAGGAGTAGTGATAACAAGCAAATGTCAAATAATGGAACTTGACCTTGACCTTTGACCTTGATGCCAATTTGAAGGTTATCAATCCTTAATGTTAAAACAAAAGACCCCATGCCTTTATCATGTACCATTGTTGAGAAATAAACGAAAAACGAAAATTTAAACGTTCTAGGGGCAATTACACCTATAAAATGACGTCATACAACTTTTTCTTAAATGTAACAAAGCTAGGTCTCAGCGTCCTTAACATTTTCTCCTTTACATTTTATCAGCTTTCTTTTACCGTTTCAGAGGAGAAGCGATAACAAGCAAAAGTCAAAATTTAGAACTTGACCTTGACCATTGACCTTGATGCCAATTTGAAGGTTATCAATCCTTGATGTCATAACAAAAGACCCCATGCCTTTATCATGTACCATTGTTGAGAAGTAAACGAAAAACGAAAATTTTAACGTTCTGGGGGCAATTACCCCAATAAAATGACGTCATACAACTTTTATGCAAAAATAACAAAGCTAGGCCTCAACGTCCTTAGCATTTTCTCCATTACATTTTATTAGCTATCTTTTACCGTTTCAGAGGAAAAGCGATAACAAGCAAAAGTAAAAATTTAGAACTTGACCTTGACCTTTGACCTTGATGCCAATTTGAAGGTTATCAATCCTTGATGTCAAAACAAAAGACCCCATGCCTTTATCATGTACCACTGTTGAGAAATAAACGAAAAACCGAAAATTTAAACGTTCTAACGGCAATTACGCCTATAAAATGACGTCATACAACTTTTATGCAAATGTAACAAAGCTAGGTCTCAACGTCCTTAACATTTTCTCCATTACATTTTATCAGCTATCTTTTACCGTTTCAGAGGAGAAGCGATAACAAGCAAAAGTCAAAATTTAGAACTTGACCTTGACCTTTGACCTTGACCTCATTTTACTTGTTAGGGGTCATGGACCCTAAATACAAAGTTTCATGTTGATATCTCAACTCTAAATAACAATTTGTATGATACACCAAAAGTGAAAGTCGTTTGAAGGGAAATAACTCCTATGAAATGTCGTCAGATCCTTTCCAACCAAATGGAAGAAAGTTGCGCACAGATACACTGAAGAAATTGCAAAAGATTTTAGGTCGATATCTTTTACGGTTACAGAGAAATAAAGATAACAAGAAAAGGAGGATGCGGGGAGATAACTCCTATAAAAAAAGTGTTCGGTTACACAGGGTCAATGGTGAAATCGCAATCACTGTACGATATCATGGGCCAAAAATCCTTTCGATATGTCAAGTAAAAAAAATTAAAAACCAATTGTTCAGAGAACAATTGAAGGTCTTTCCATCTCAATTGCAGATTTGTTGATAAAAAAAATGAGGTTTAAAATGTAATTGTTAGTTTTAGAGCATAGCTAAACTTTCAGTGATTTCAAAGATATATGGTTCTATGTACTGAAATAAGGGAGGTATTATGCTACTTCCCGTATTACAAATATCACTTCTGGTTTGATATGATAGGTAATTTCACAATTGTTAAAAAAATATATGGACTGCTAGTTTGAATAACTAAGAAAAATGTTTATTTCTGGTTAACTAAATGTTTGTGATGAATTATACTGTTTTGCACTATAAACATCAAAAACGTTATTTTTCAAGGTCATTGGTCGTTCAGGTCATTTTAGAAGACCCCATGCCATTATTATGTACCATTGTCAAGTTATAAACGAAAAACCTTAAGTTTGAACGTTCTAGGCGCAATTACTCTCAAAAGATGACGTCATACAACTTTAACTCAAATGTAACAAAGTTGCGCATCAATGACATTGATGCGCAACTTTGTTACATTTGAGTTAAAGTCCTAAACATTTCCACCATTACATTTCCTTGGCTATCTACAACCATTTCAGAGGAGCAGTGATAACAAGCAAGAAAAAGAAGATTTATTTGATAAATGACTTACGTCAAAGAAAATAGATAACAATTTTGATAAATTAAGACAATTAATGTTATTAGAAGAGTTCAAGCAGTGTGTTAATTTAGACTTAAAAACACATTTAGATGACAAAACTGTTGACACATTGCAAGATGCAGCTGTTGTTTCCGATAATTATACCATTTCACATAAAAGAAGTTTCAAAGGTCAAAATTTTAATACTTCAAGCGGAAACTACAAAAATCAAAGCACTGAGCGTACTGATATTAAGCCTGTTGCACAGAATAAGAGTCCGTCTAGTTATAATATGTCTGGTCCAAAATTTGATACTTTTGAGAAGAAGTCACTAACTTGTGCTTATTGTAAGAAAAATGGTCACCTGATGGCTGATTGTTTTAGACTCCAGAAGAAGAATGAAAGAGATCATAAGCCCAAGTCCAGTGCTTGTACGACACCCGTTGTTACCAATAAGTTGGAATGTCCTGCGAGTCAGGCTTTTAAGTCCAGTTTTTGTGATTACATGGAGGATTATAAGCCCTTTATGTCTGATGGGTTTGTTTCTATTGTTGATAATACTACTCCTCAGCCTATTAAGATTTTACGGGACACTGGAGCTTCTCAGTCTTTGTTGTTAGAAGGTGTGTTGCCTTTGTCCGAGGAGACGTCCGTTGGTGCCTCCGTTTTGTTACGAGGTGTGGAGTTAGGTTGTATAGATGTTCCCCTCCATCGTATTTATTTGAAGTCAGATTTAATTACTGGACCAGTTGTTGTGGGTGTTCGTCCTACTCTCCCCGTTGAGGGTATTTCATTATTGCTAGGAAATGATCTAGCTAGGAACAAAGTGGTTGCTGAACCAATTGTTACAAGTGAACCGGTGGTGGATGTTAAATCACCTGAAGATGATGCTGAACTGTATCCAGCTTGTGTTGTTACTAGGGGAATGGCAAGAAAACAACAAGATGGGGATTTACAAGAAGGCCAGTATGATTATATGGACCTTTCTGACTCTTTCTTTGCCGACATTGAAGGTCCCGGTAGCTCAGAAAAGGCCATAAGACCACCTGGTACTAACAAACGTGTAATTATGCCATGGCCAGACGTGAACAGCCATTCATTAGACAAAAGAAAATTTAGGGAAGAACAGAATAAAGACCCTGAGGTTCTTCAGCTCTGCAAGAGGGCTCTACCCCAAGAAGAAGCAGACAAAGTGGCCGAATGTTACTACCATCAAGACGGCATTTTGATGAGGAAGTGGAGGCCCCCTGATGCTATCCCAGAGGAGGAATGGAGAGTGGTATACCAAGTGGTGGTGCCTAAAGTCTATAGGCAAGAAATTATTGGTCTTGCCCATGACACCCCCTTGGCTGGACATTTAGGTATAAGGAAGACTTGCCTTAAGATATTACAACATTTCTACTGGCCCAGACTTAGAAATGATGTCACAGAATACTGCAAATCATGCCATATATGCCAGGTTGTTGGCAAGCCTAACTAGAAAATACCACCAGCACCACTTCTGCCAATTCCAGCCTTTGAAGAACCTTTCAGCCGAGTGCTTATTGATTGCGTTGGACCTTTACCAAAGACCAAGACTGGAAACGCTTATTTACTGACGATCATGTGTACATCCACTCGCTTTCCTGAGGCTATTCCCTTAAGGAATATTAAGACACCAACTATTGTCAAAGCTCTTATCAAATTTTTCACATTAGTAGGACTTCCTAAGTCTATACAGTCCGACCAGGGTTCAAATTTTATGTCAGGTTTATTTCAGCAGGTCGTTTACCAGTTAGGGATTGCTCAGTATAGATCAAGTGCTTATCATCCAGAATCTCAAGGTGCCTTAGAACGTTTTCATCAAACATTGAAGAACATGATTAGAACTTTTTGTCTTCAATTTGACAGGGACTGGGATGATGGTTTTCACTTTCTACTTTTTGCGGTCCGAGAGGCTGTTCAAGAATCCCTTGGTTTTAGCCCCTTTGAGTTAGTGTTTGGTCATACTGTAAGGGGACCTTTGAAATTGATTAAGGAAAAATGGCTTACTGAACACACTGACTTGAATCTTCTAGACTATGTATCTAGATTTAAAGAAAAATTGTATACTGCTTGTCAAATTGCTCAGAAAAACTTAAAAACTGTACAGAATAAGATGAAAATATGGTATGATAAAGATGCCAGGGACAGAGTTTTTGAGCCTGGTGATAAGGTACTTGTATTTTTGCCAGTCCCTGGGCATGCTTTACAGGCTAAATACTGTGGTCCTTATACAATTGACAGTAAAATCAATGATTTGAATTGTATTGTAAAAACTCCAGGTCGGCGTAAACAAAATAGAGTGTGTCACATTAATATGTTAAAACCATATTTTGAGCGTACTAATGAAGGTGAGAGTAAAACAGTTGCCACTTTAGCCATGGTTAAATTGGAGAACGATCATGACAAACCAGAAATAATTGAACCATCTTTTGATTCCAATATTATGGAACAAACTGTTAGATTGAAAAATTCTGAAATTTTGTCAAATTTAGACTCAAAACTTGCACATCTGACTTTCGATCGCAGAGAAAAATTGAAAACTTTGGTATTTTCATTTAAAAATCTTTTTCCAGATGTGCCAAACAAAACCACTGCTATTTGTCATGATGTTGATATAGGCGATGCTTCTCCAATTAAGCAACATCCTTACCGGCTCAATCCACTTAAACTTGATTTTATGAGACAAGAAATTAGATATATGCTTTATCTAGATTTTATTAAAACACTGTATACATACTATATATTTTTGTATATATTGTTCATGCGAAATTCTCGTTACCCTCCAACTTCTTTTAAGGGGGGAGGTGTTATGATATTGTAATTATTATATTTATTTATCTTGACCTAATTTGTTTTGCGTAGCCTTATAACATGTATACTATGTTTACATAATACTTATAGTTGTTTACCAAATAATGTTATAAATGCGCAGTTTAGAAATCACTGGAACAATAATGGATACTGGTGGAATGACTAGAACTTTCTATTTGACTTACGTAATAATTATGGTGTGATTCGAACTTCTACCGTATTCCAGAAGTTTCCGTTCTACAGTATATATACGGACAAGAAAGTTAGACTTTCAGAACATCATTTATCGGACCAGAGATAGACATTCTTGTGTTCTCAGCTGTTGGATTTATTTACGTTTCACACATCATCCTTGACATACTTTCATTTGCGTTGCATCATACTAGATTGTGACTGATTGGATATAATATTCCGTTTGGATTCCCGCAACAGTGAAAAGAATTCCGGATTAGGAAAAGACGAAGGATTTTGAACAGTTAAGTTGACATTTTAGTTTATGTAATATTTTTTTTTGTAAACTTGTATATAATAAATCTTGTTAAAATTTTTAATTGATTTGTGTCTTTTGTTGGCTACAATTTAAAGGTGATTTCGGCCGAACATAGTAAAGATATCTAAGTTTTTAAGAATACTTATGAATATTTACACTGGAAACAAAAAGAAAAATGTTTTCATGGGTTTATTGATAAAGTTTCATTTTTTTTAAAGTACAAAGGCTATTATATATAAAACCTTTTTAGCTCACCTGGCCAAATGCCATGTGAGCTTTTGTCATCACTTGGCGTCCGTCGTCCGTTATCTTTTCACATTTTAATCATCTCCTCTGAAACCACTGGGCCAAATGGAATTAAATTTGGCAAGAAACATCTATGTAAGGCCCTTTATAAAGATTGCTCATTTCATCCCGATCGGACAACAAACATGACCGCCATGCATGGCAATTCTTGTTTCTGATTGGTTGAGTTTTCAAAAATCTTTTCCTCTGAAACTGCCAAATGGAACAAAACTTGACAGGAAGCATATATGGGAGGTCTTTTGTAAAGTTTCCTCATTTCGTCCCAATCGGACTACAAATATGGCCGCTTGTTTCTGATTGATTGATATAAAAAAAATCTTCTCCTCTGAAATTACTTGGCCAAATGAAACTGAACTTGACAGAAAGAATCTATGGGAGGTTCTTTGCAAAATTTCCTCATTTCGTTCCGATCGGACAAAAAAACATGACCGCTATAGGAAATTCTTGTTTCTCATTGGTTGATTTAAAAAAAAAATTCTCTGGAACTGCTTGGCCAAATGGAACGAAACTTGACAGGAAGCATCTATGGGAGGTTCTTTACAAAATTTCTTTAATTCATCCCGATTTGAGTACATATATGGTCACCAGTGGCAGTTCTTGTTTCTGATTGCCTAATATAAAAGAATCTTCTCCTCTGAAATTGCTTGGCCAAATGGAATGAAACCTGACAGGAAGCATATATATGGGAGGTCCTTTATAAAGTTTCCTCATTTTGTCCCGATCGGAATACAATTATTGCCGCCATGAATAGTTCTGGTTTCCGATTGGCTGATATAAAAAAAATCTTCTCCAAAGCATCTAATTTGCAGGTTCTATACAAAGTTTCCTTGTTTTGTCTAGATCAGGCGACAAATATAGCCGCCATGGGCAATTCTTGTTTCTGATTGGTTGTTTAAAAAAAAAATTCTCTTAAACTGCTTGGCAAATAGAGCCAAACTTCACAGAAAGTATCTATGACATATAACAAAAATCTACAGAACCGCACAATTGCTTGAAACCAAACAGGGTCTGAATGTTCCTCACCAAGTGTTGTTACTGTGGTGCTGATCCCTTATTCAAAATGGCTTCAGCAGAGGACTTAAGACCCTATGGGAAATACATGCAAAAATCTCCTGGGTCACCCAAATGTTAGAATATGCTGACATGTAAGTAGAAAGACCTTGATAAAGAAAAAACTGGTTCCTACAAGGCTTACCACACTTCATAATGATTCTGTCTTTGAGGTACATCAATAAAAATGGCTTTTATGCCAGGTTCAGCCCTATGAGCCTCTAGTTTTTCTTGTAAAGGGTATGTTTTTAAATATAGAAGTAATTTCATGCAAAACGAAATATATATTCATGATATGTATATTTGATCGCAACATGGGTCACGATATTCAAGGGACGCAACTTGTGTCTATGTAAACTGTTAAATAATATGTTGTGCTCGCAATAACTTCGTATTTATACAAATTTTAATCAACCAACGCTCAGGGCGTGGCTAATTTATGTCTCCACGAAAAGTAACTGCAAATGCATTCTAAATGTCACTAATCACAAGTGGTTCCATTTACACTTACTAATTACACATTTCAAAGTCAACGGACAATGTCTGAAATTGAATTAGCCTGTTGTACCAACTGCATGCATAGACTATGATAACATATGTGGACGCCAATCCACGAAAAAGTAACACCCATGTTTCGATTTCTGAACTTTCCTTGGTGGCGAGGCAAAAAACTAAAGAAAAGTAAAACAGACGTGGGAATAAAATGCACGAGAATCTCGGGTACATAATACAAGTAAAAAGCTTGAGAAAAGAGCTTTCCTGTTGCTCAGCCATTGTATTGGTTGTGCACTTAACGATTATTTTAATTATTTTTTCCTCTATTATTACGTAACATTTGGAATCAAAACTAAACAACAATCAATTTTCCTATATATTATTAATCTTGCTAATCTGATATAAACTCAATACTTTAATATTTTTCCATTGATGGTTTATTTTAGAACTTTGTTATCTCTCGTACAGTCCTGAAGGCGACAACTTAATGTCGTTTATCTTCCGTTTGCTTCCAACAACGGCAAATCACTTTCTATTAACGGAATTTTATGGTAAATGTCATCGTCTTCTTCGAGGCAAAAAGCCTACGATCATTAGATGATTGTTGAATCTTTTTAAATGCCAGTGTACTTATTCCAGACAAATAAAGTCCGAGACAATACAATTATTTCTGCAAATACGTCAACAGAAAAATTTCTAAACAAGAAATAAAATATACTAGCTATACTAAGTTTCCACTGGGTTTCAATAGTCAGTAAACGTTACATTTCCAAAGATTATAAGTCGCATACAAAACTATCATATCTTTTTAGCCTCCAACTGTTATTTTAGTATTTCAGCTACACCGAAATTTAACCAGTCCAATTGGTATCATTGATGATATGCTTGTCACTATACCATTCATGACTCCAGATTAGATTTTGATGTTACCATGCTGTAGTGAATTAACTAAATTATAATAGGAAAATTGAAAGAAACTTAAAAGAATCTCTCTCATGGATATCTCTGTTCTTAGAATTGTTTTCAATTTTACATTTTTAGGTCATTTTGGCATTTCTAGGCACCTGTGTCGGAACACGGGAGCTCAACCAACAGAGCTGCCTAGCGCGTCCCCACGTGGCGGATAGGGGAGACCATCTCGTTGCATGGGTGTTGTCAGGTCATAATACGGAAAGCCTGACCGCGGACCTATTTACCGATGAACTAATTATAAAGCTTGCAAAAAATCATATTATCTGAAATAAGTTGATTTTCTAGTTCATTAAGGTATAACCAATGTACTTAGCTGTACTGGTGTGTTTCAACTGAGCTAAGTATACACACATTGTCTATTGGCTGGGTAAAAAAATCAAATCGATATTAGATTTCACTGACTTTAAAAATCAAGGTTTAATTTGTGTTCTCATTCGCTTCCCTCATCCGAATAAAAACAAATAAAACAACACGTAAATCAGTTGATTTTGAGGATGAGTATCAGACCTCCATTGAACAGATCAGAAAAGTCTTTTCCGCTATACGACACAAAGTTTTGTCCATGTAACAAAGGAAACAACTCAGTGTATATGGACAAAAAAAAAAGAAGTAAAAAAGTATAAAATGAATCAATGTTGTGTACAATAAACAATAGTAAATATTTTGACATTTTTTTTGTAAAATGAATCAATCATTGAGCAGTGTACAGCATACGAAAACTGTCAAATGTATTATACAGATATTGATATCTTAATCTGTAACCTCTAAAACAAGATTCTGTTTGGAGGTATATCTGAAGCACACAGCGCTGTGCATCTGTCTTTAGAGACCTACTTAATCCAATCTGAAGAAGGATGACCCCACCTGGTGATGGAATTGGATCGGCATTCCTTTGATGTTTACAAGATAATCAAATATGCATTAAGGAACATGTGCACGCGACACGTACGATCAGGAAAAATCCAATAATTATCTGATATTTCTTTCAAAATTATTAGACAGTACAAAAATCACGCAATTGAAACTCATCTGTGGAAAACGGTAACATTTCCGTCTATACTCCCACATGTGAATGATAAAATGTGTGGAAGCAATATGTATTTTTAATGGTGTAATAATGACAATTTATAATGTTCTGCGACTCAGATTTTCAAATAATGAATTCACGTCCTTGAGACCGACAACCAACATACTGACCAATAACTGTTAATCTGGTGTGCTTAAAAAGATAAAAAATACAAAGAAAAGAAAAAACATATAAAAAACCAGGCTCTTAATAATCGGTCTAACTGTGAAACATATGTGCCTTTAAAAGGTATGATAATATGCTTATTTGTTGCTAAGGATAACAGTTTCTGCATGCTGTCTATCAGGAGAAAACAGAATTGGGGTCAATGTAGATATCTATATAGTAACACTAAGAAGCGAGTAAAAAGCACCTATAGTGATCTCGAAGACGACTGCCAGGCCTGGGCGCCATAAAGAAATATTTTTGCTGAGTAAAGAAAATTTTACTCAAATTCCCATTCTCAGCCAATCACATTCGAGTATCCCCATATTTAAGAAAATTCTCAGACTTAAGAATATTCTCAACTTTTATGGCGCCCAGGCCAGGTGTAGTAACAACGATGATCCAGAAGATTGAGCATTACAGACAGATCAAGACGGCCCTGTGCATGTATAAATTATGTAATTGGTATAACTTGCCGATTGTGAACCAAACATGAGTGGCTATTTTTTTTCGTTTAATTGTTTCTCATTTCCAAATTATCAGCTTTGAGTCCTGCTGATGAGATCTTAATTGTTGCTATCTGCACATATAATGCGGGAAAATTGGTATAAATTAAGAGATTTTAATATTTGCAACCATCAAATCAAAACTACCCCAGTCAAATATTAACATACAATACAGTTATCTCCATTCTAATTTTAAAGATTCTAAATAAAATATAGATTTTTGAAATCCGGAAGTGACGCTTTGCACGTTCTGTTGTCTCAGAGGGCATCAATTGCAGAATAGGTGGCTTGAAATTTTCGACGTCATCCAATGAAAATCAACGTTACGACCAAAGTTGCATTAGAATATTTATTTAGAATCCACAGAAAGGCAGTCTTATTAATTTTACAAGGATAGATTAGGTGCTGTAATCCTCAAGTTCAGTATATTAAGAGGTTTATCATATAGGAATATTATTTGGAATTTTAGATATTTCTTGGTTTAAATTTGTTCAATGTCTTTGAGGATTATATGTAAGTAATAGGTTTTTGACTCCAAATATCTGCACAAAGGCAAAAGGAAGCACCAGAACAAATTATGCAACAAAGTCTATTCAGTATTAAATTTTATGCCATTAACGACAGAACAAATGTAATAGTTAGTAATACTAGTCAATAATCTAAGACAAATGTATTATGGGTAAACGCCACCGAGTTATATTTTTAAAAAAAGTCTTGCTAAAGGCTGAATGCTGTTAACATTTTTCAACATATTTTGAATTTGAACAGAAGTAGGTGACATATCAGATCCATATCAGAAATTAGAACTTCTTTAAAAAAAATCCCTTCAAATGTCATAGATGTCAAATAAAATTGTTCACGATAAGCATAACCAAATAAATATAAATTAGAACATAAAATGAAAATTGTCTTATCCTAATTAAAAATATTTTAAGAAATATTCAGTAAAAAAAATTGTGATAATCTTGGATGTAGAATTTGTAAATCATTTCAGTAAAGATGATGAGCTACAAAATGTATATATACTCAAAAAAAAAAGGATACAAAACTAGCTTAAACCCACGTATTATAGTGATTATCTACAATCGAACTCATGAGCTAGAAATAAAGGATACTACTGACACTCGAAACTTGGCCTCCTACCTTGAAATTTACCTTGAAGTTGACGATAAATGGAAATAAAACTCTACAAATAAACACTGTTCATGTGTAGCAACATTCCAGCTGAGACGACGTATGGTGCCTACATCTCTCAACAAATTCACTTTGGCAGAGCATGTGGCCAGTGCAATGATTTCCCGGACAAGGCTCGGTTGGTGACACAAAAGCTACTCAAACAAGGGTATATGCATATTGTTCCAAGGCTGACGTTATCGAAATTCTACGGTCGTCCCCACGAACTTGCTGATCGTTATGGAATATCAGTTCCCCAGATAATATACTTAATACATTTATTTCCCTTGCAATACTGAAATATGCAGATTTGTTCAAGCCCTCGGGAAACATGACTTTCGAGGGTGAACAAATCTTCATATTTCACTGATGCAAGGGAAAGTAATGATTTATTCCACCAACTCGAGTAAAATCCTGAGCATTTCGAATAACTGGGATATGATGGTGAAACACAAATCTGAGAGGGAAACACGATGTTTTGTTCAATATCACGTGGGAGAGTCACCCCCAATAAAATAGGTACATAGCTATGAATTTATATATATAGTGGAATAAGATCTGATCTCTTCCATTCTCTTCGTAGTTTTGCTGTTTCTCCGTCACCGAACATGACATTTTATGCTGAAGTTGACATGCGCAACATGGCGTGAATGTCTTATAAAGGAAAGAACTGCTTAACTATTCGGATCACCTGTTTATTTGGTTGAGTCCATGTTGCTCATCATGTTTATTTGGTGGGGTCTATGTTTCTCATCATGTTTATTTGGTGGGGTCCAAGTTGCTCATCATGTTTATTTGGTGGGGTCCATGTCGCTCATCATGTTTTTTTGGTGGGGTCCATGTTGATCATCATGTTTATTTGGCGGGGTCCATTTTGCTCATCATGTTTTTATGGTGGGGTCCATGTTGCTCATCATGTTTATTTGGTGGGGTCCATGTCGCTCATCATGTTTTTTTTGGTGGGGTCCATGTTGCTCATCATGTTTATTTGGTGGGGTTCATGTTACTCATCATGTTTTTTGGTGGGGTCCATGTAACTCATCATTTTTTTTGGTGGGGTCCATGTTACTCATCATGTTTTTTGGTGGGGTCCATGCTGCTCATCATGTTTATTGGTGGTCCATGTTGCTCATCATGTTTTTATGGTGGGGTCCATGTTGCTCATCATGTTTATTTGGTGGGGTCCATGTTGCTCATCATGTTTATTTGGTGGGGTCCATGTTGCTCATCATGTTTATTTTGTGAGATCCATGTTGCTCATCATGTTTATTTGGTGGGGTCCATGTTGCTCATTATGTTTATTTGGTTGGGTCCATGTTGCTCATTATGTTTATTTGGTGGGGTCCATGTTGCTCATCATGTTTAAAGCCTTTGTGTGTGTTGTGTGTTTGATGTTTGTTTGTTCTCGTCCTTCCGTATCTCGGATTTATAATTATCTGATGGCCTTTCGGATTTGTCTCTCTATATATAATTATTTGAATTATTAGCCGGATATTAGTGGTTGAAAGGATGATATTCTGAAATAACAAACACGATCTTTCCGTAGGCAGAATAATAAATTTTCCGAATCTAATCAGTAAATGTAAAAACTTGGTTTCGTATAAAATAAGTTTTTAATGTTTATAAAGTCAAGTCTAGTTAATTAAAATATCCGCCCAACGAAGACTTAGTTTCATATGATAACTAACCTTAGGTATAAATGTCAATTTTTAGAAGGTTATGTTTATCTTCGATCATGGAGTCAAAACCTGCAGACAATATTCTATGACTATGCTATATAGTGGTGGAATAGAAATGTGTAATTTTCATAAATTCATTAACTTCACACAGAATGATACCAGTGCATCGATAGGGATATGTAAACCGTCAATTATGTTCAATGAAAATGTGTCTTAAACTGAAGTAACAATATAAACCTGGTATTAAAATTTCAATGTAATGACCACTATAAAGGACCTATTATATAAAATTTCCCTAGTCAGGTGGGACAAAAATACCCCCAGTTAACAGAAACTGTAGAAATCAAGATATTTTACATCAGTCGTTCTTCCTTTAATTACGAAGCAGACATAGTAAATTGATTTTTCATTGTTTGTCCCACATTATTCCGCATCCGATCTTTCTACCACGATTGCGGCTTACATCTTCAATAATGATCAGATGTCTTTCCTAAAAGTAAGAATGATTCAAACGATTGTAAACAAAACTTTCACATATCTAGCCCAGCTGGTTCCCTGGGACGACAACACACTCCATACATGTATATAATACATGTAAAATTCTGAAATTTGCTGGTCCTATCTGGGATCGGTACACGTCAGTGTTTTTATTTGACGTATTTTAAATTGAAAATTTCGACCCCTGTGGACCTAAATTTTAGAAAATTAAAATTCTAAAACCTTATTGCACATCTGCATATGGTTTTTGGCAATACTGTATAGAAATAAAATGCATAAATTGTAAAATGAAAGAGGAGTTTACGTCACAAGCTTAAATTGATAGTTTTTCAAAATTCGAACCATGTGGGCTCAAATTTTGGAAAATCAAAATTATAAAACCTTATTGCGCATCTGCATGTGGTGCATGATAGTACCGTATAGAAATAAAATGCATAAATTGTAAAATAAAAGAGGAGGTTAGGTCAATCTAATTAAAAACCGATCTCTCATCGCTCCCGTTTTCTGATATGTCGCGTGGGAGATCTAACGAAACCCGCTTTGAGGTCACATGTGAGTGACCTCGTAGGTGTGTCCAGTTCGACCAATGAAATTGCGGCTTAGGCGATCTTGTAAGTTGATCGTGTGGTAAAGGGATGCAACTCGTTTTATTAACGAAGAAATCGTCAGTCCCCAGAATTCATTCGGATCATCTTTAACAATTAGATCTAAAGGAAAACTTTTTTGATTGGCTTATTGATAGGAAGTCAACTCATTTGCATATCATTATAAATTCATAAGTTCCAGTTCACTCACATGTGACCTCAAAGCGGGTTTCGTTAGATCTCCCACGCGACATATCAGAAAACGGGAGCGATGAGAGATCGGTTTTTAATTAGATTGAGGTTAGGTCACAAGCTTAAATTAAGAGCTTTTCGAAATTCGACCTCTGCGGGCCCCAGTTTTAGAAAATAAAAATTCTAAAACCTTATTGCGCTTTTGCATATTGTGCATAACAATAATGTATAGACATAAAATGCATAAATTTAAAAAAAATGAAAGAGGAGCTAAATTTTACAAGCTTAAATTCAAATTTTCAAACTACAACCCATTTGGGCCCCTTATTTAGAAAATCAAAATTCTGAAACCTTATTGTGCATCTACAGGTGGTATGCAACCATTCTATATAGAAATTAAATTCCTAAACCGATAAGTGAAGGAGGAGTTGATGTCACAAGAAAGTGTGACGGTCGGATGGACGGAGAAAATCGCTATATCCCCGAACTTTCTTCGAAAGTGCGGGGATAGCAATGTACAAGGTGATCGTCCATTGCACTGATAGAGCTGATGAACAGTACTAAAAAATACTATGGGTGACAATGTTCTTTTTTTCAATGTTATACTTCTAAACATAAAAGCGTATTAGCCAAGCCTGTTATAACCTGATGTTGTGTTAATTATTGATTTTGTTTTGCAATTTGAAGCTGATTAATTACCAATCCTTACCAATAAGTTCTTTTTGAGACTTTGGATTAATATTCGAATTTATCTCGATCTTTAGATATTGTTTACTTTATCAACACACTTGAGATACAAAATTAAACTGTATAATTTTTCGAAATAGGTTTTGAAAAGCTTTTCATCTTCAATTTTTGTTTTTATCAATATCAGTTTTGCTTACCAAATGTAACGGTCGAAGAATCATACGAAACCGCTTACTTCATCTTTCACTTGACGACAATCTGTCTACTGTTATGATATAACGGATCGTTAAATTAGAACTAATTCCACTATTTCATGTGGAGAAAGGTTGATTAGTAAAAAAAAAATACCCAATTTATTAACACGTTTGAGTACAAACACATAACAAAACAAACCGTCTTGTGATTTAAATCTGAACCCGTAACAAAACTTAAAAGCACTTATCTATTTAATACCTCCTGATATATATAGCACGAAAGTGTAATCAATGATCTCAGAAAGATTAGAAGGATGTTATAGCACGAAAGTGTGATCACTGATCCTAGAACGATTAGCAGGATCTGACTATGTCCTTTAATACGAAATAATTGCGATGAGTATTTTGAAGGCTGTATTAGGAAAATTAATGCCATTTTGATAAATCATTTTGTTGCTTATTTACGCAAAGACGCTGCTTATATATTTCATAACATGCAAGATATTCGAGTTTATAGCACTCGAGTGGGAGATAAAATGTTTGAGTTTAACATGACATCTACATTTGCCTCTCGACATCTTTACATGTCAGTATCCCAAATAAGTGTTGGGTGAATTGTAAATTTTACTATTTTTTTTCGGTTTTTGAGCTTAATCTTTCCATAGCACGGAATTGTATAGTAATAAATACGATCGACTTTTTCACCAAAAAGCTTTAACATAATTTTTTTTTAAATAAAATTACTTGGATTTGCAACCTTTTTGCGAATTTACACGATCATGGTGTTTATCTGGAAATCTGTCCTGATGCTTTAAATTTACCATACTCACAGCGGAGGACAAAAATCCCACCGGGATTGCTTGCTAGTGTATACTTGAATCCAACGAGCAAACCCAGCAAATATTTTTTTCTGAATTAAGGAATATTTGCTTGTACTTATTAATGTGGCTATAGAGTACACTCTTGTAATAATCTTGGGGTTAAGTTCTGCTGTGTGTTATTATGTCATTTCCATATTTTTGTTCCTGCTAAAATATCGAAGAAACACAATCTGGTACAACAGATATTTGTAACAGAATTAAAATTTAATTTCACTTGGGGTTTCAGTATGTAAATCCTTTTCTATTGGTTATTTTCTATCCTAATGTGGGCCAATTTTATGTATTCAAAAAGTATTGTTGGAAACATTGGACATTATAGACAATAATTACTGATGATTTGCAAAAACTATGATGCATTAATAAATACATTAGTATATTGAAGAGTCACAAAAAGCTTTCATTTCGTTATTTTTGCTGTTATAAGATATCAAACGCTCTTTGATCGATAGATATGAACAATAAACGTAGTTTTACTTCCTGAAAGGTACTTGTGGTGGATGAATTTAATTTATTGGAAACAATTTGGGCTCTTTTGATGTCGCAAAATCAATTTCATAAAGTTAAAAACAGTTTATTTAGGTTTAGACTAAAATAATTACATAAGTTATCAACTCGTGCGCTCAAGTTAGTAACTCGTGCGCACGATTTGTAATTTATTTTTTGCATGGCACTCCGAGCTTCCGTAGCCTTCAAATAAATCTGATGTTTGAGAAAAACAACTCCATATTTATAATAACTGAATATATGTGAAAATGAAAAGATAAGGGATCAGCTTTAATCATCCTCCCAAGTCAGGGGTTTTATCCACGTTCGTTCCTACAAACCCCTGAAATCATACATCCATATTTTGTGGGTCGGAAGTGAACGATTTTCATTGGTTCTTCTCTAGGTCAAAAGAGAATCCATTTGCGTCGTACGTAGAATTTTCTAGGTCACACACCAGGCGGAGATATTTTCGATCTGCAAAATATGAATGTGCATGTGATATCAGGGGTTGTAGAATCGAACGTGGATATGGGAGGATGGCTTTCACGAGACAAAGGCTCATTATACTAAACGTGAACAAAAGATCTAGGTCATCTAGGGGGTCTTTGTACACGTACCTCTTGTTATCGTTTTAGACTTAAGAGTAACTTCTAAGATGAAAAACAGCAATAAAAGTATAAGTCACGTGCTTTTTTTGTAAATATTTCCCCATATTACATCGGTTTCTCGTGTATATTAAGAAGGCCACATTCGTTTCTACCCTATTCAAAAATATATAAATGAGCCAAATTCTCACAGGTTAAAGCACAATCAAGAGTAATCTTAGTGTTCACTTAAGTGGCCCTTTTTGCCATTTACCGAAATCAGTTATTCGTGTCTTTTTCATCAGTTTTAGTGACATATGCACAAAATCTTAGTGTTCGATTTTAATATCGATACTAAAACGTAAGGAACAAATTTAAAGTCAAATCACTTAATTTGGAGGATCAGTGAAATAAGGTGACACAAAAAATAACCATTCTTGTCCTTTGTATTTGTTTGATCCACGTTTGGATAAATCGCCTTTATCACGGCAATATCCATCAATTTCAACCACTGATGAATATCCTGTCTGTAAATTCAAATGGTTGCCAAATTTGACGTTAAAGATCCGGTAATATGTTATAAATATACCCCTGAAAGATGTTAGCCCGATAGTGGTATATGTTATTTAAGATAGCATTCAATAATTTAGTTTTGGCTAACCCTTTTAATCATTTTTGAATTTGCTGTGTTTTTGGTCATTGTTTTGGTTTTCAACATTTTAGGCCTTGAGCACAAAAATGAGCCGTAAATCGAAATATGCGGATCTTCTACATCAAAACGGATATAAAAAAAATTCTTTAGACGGTCAGTGATGAAGTATTATAAATACATGTTAATCAGGTTACATACATAAATAGATCTTTTTCGAAAGTCAACAGAACTATTTGTTATGATCCTTCCACTTTATTTGCTTATAGTAACATGTATTGATATTAAAAAAAAAAATAAAAATAAAATTATCAACAATATAGTGTTAATCTCAACAAATGTATTACTCTTCCAGTTAATTGGAATTCAGGGAATAAAATTCTTTATGATAAGAAGCTAACAATGTTTTTTTTTCTTTTTTTTCAAAAGTCAATAACAAACAATACCACAGATAAATGCCTTTACATTGCTCTTTTTTATGCCCAGTTACAAACAATACCACAGACAATTGCCTATACATTGTTCTTTCTTTATGACCAGTTACAAGGGGCCTCGGTGGCCGATTGGTCTAGGTAGTTCGTCATGACTACTAATGATCACTAGCCTGTCAACGCTGAGGTTGTGAGTTCGAATCTCTCTCACCTGTGACGGGGTGTGTTCGACTCCGATCTTAATTAACAAGGATTGCCAATTTTCATACCGAAGGTCGGTGGTTCTCTCCGGGTACTCCGGCTTCCTCCACCAATAAAAACTGGCTGCCGCGAAATAGCCAAATGTGCTGAAAACGGCGTAAAACCCCAACGAAACAAAACCAGTTACAAACAATACCACAGACGAATGCCTTTACATTGTTCTTTCTTTATGACAGACGATTGCCCTTACATTTTTCTTTCTTTAGGACCAGTTACAAACAATACCACAGACGAATGCCTTTACATTGTTCTTTCTTTATGACAGACGATTGCCCTTACATTTTTCTTTCTTTAGGACCAGTTACAAACAATACCACAGACGAATGTCCTTACATTGTTCTTTCTTTATGACCAGTTACAAACCATACCACAGACGAATGCCTATACATTGTTCTTTCTTTATGACCAGATACAAACAATACCACAGACGGTTGCCCTTATATAGTTCTTTCTTTAGGACCAGTTACAAACAATACCACAAACGAATGTCCTTACATTGTTCTTTCTTTATGACCAGTTACAAACAATACCACAGACGAATGCCTATACATTGTTCTTTCTTTATGACCAGTTACAAACAATACCACAGACGAATGCCTATACATTGTTCTTTCTTTATGACCAGTTATAAACAATACCACAGACGATTGTCCTTACCTTGTTCTTTCTTTATGACCAGTTACAAACAATACCACAGACGAATGTCCTTACATTTTTCTTTCTTTATGACCAGTTACAAACCATACCACAGACGAATGTCCTTACATTTTTCTTTCTTTATGACCAGTTATAAACAATACCACAGACGAATGTCCTTACATTTTTCTTTCTTTATGACCAGTTATAAACAATACCACAGACGGTTGTCCTTACATTATTCTTTCTTTATGACCAGATACAAACAATACCACAGACGAATGTCCTTACACTGTTCTTTCTTTATGACCGGTTATAAACAATACCACTGACGATTGCCCTTACATAGTTCTTTCTTTATGACCGGTTACAAACAATACCACAGACAAATGCCTTTACATTATTCTTTTTTTATAATCAGATACAAACAATACCACAGACGGTTGCCCTTACATAGTTCTTTCTTTATGACCGGTTATAAACAATACCAAAGACGAATGCCCTTACATTTTTCTTTTTTTATAATCAGATACAAACAGCAAATATGCATCTTTATATGCACTGTTTTATGTATTTATCTACTTTTTGTTGAGTCTTTGGTACTAGTTTTCTTTCTTTCTGTGGATGGTGGGATGTCTCAATCAGGAATGAGCTATCTGTGGCACAAAATAGTGCCTCCTATTTAGTAAAATAGTACGTGTGTACATTGATAGCTCTTATTTTGTTAATTATGCTTTATTACAACGAACTCTTAATCTTTGCCGTCGTTACACCTTCAGAGCGAGTAAAATTGTTAAAGGCGTTCATTTTTCACTTTTTAATATTTTATTATTAGAGAGGAAGTCAATTCATAGGTTCAGTTTCAAACAGAAAAAATGAAGTATAAATATCGAAAATCAAACATGTGAGGGGGAGGGGGGGTGTCATAGTATACATAAAACACACTCCGTGCTATTGTAAAGCAATAAATTCCCAAAGAACAGACAGGGAACACAAACATCTCCTTTAGTAATTCGATGGATTTGCAAATAACACAGAGATTAATTATACATAGAGCAATGGGAATGCAATCTCACACGAAAATTCCTTACTTGTATGAAACAGCAACATATAAAAAATTATTTCAAGGATAAAGTAAATTTCTGCAGAAAGTCATAAAACTAACATCTCTCCAGGATAAGGTAAATTTCTGCATAAAGTAATAAAATTAACATCTATCCATGCAAGATAAGGTATTTTTTCATAAAATCATAAAATTAACAAATCTCTAGGATAAGGTAAATGTTTTTCCAGAAATGATAGAATTAACATCTTTCCAGGATAAGGTATATTTTTTCATAAAGTCATAAAATTAACATCTCTCCAGGATAAAGGTAAATATTTTTCCAGAAAGTCTGTGATTGGTTTTGGGAAAATGATAAAATAAACTTCTCTCCAGGATAAGGTATATAAGTCATAAAATTAACATCTCTCCAGGATAAGGTATATTTTTTCAGAAAGTCATAAAATTAACATCTCTCCAGGATAAGGTAAATTTCTTCAGAAAGTCTTTGATTGTTTATGGGAAAATGATAAAACTAATATCTCTCCAGGATAAGGTATATTTTGATATAAAGTCATAAAATTAACATCTCTCCAGGATAAGGTAAACATTTTCGCAGAAAGTCTGTGATTGGTTATGGGAAAATGATAAAATTAACATCTCTCCAGGATAAGGTATATTTTTATATAAAGTCATAAAATTAACATCTCTCCAGGATAAGGTAAACATTTTTCCAGAAAGTCTGTGATTGGTTATGGGAAAATGATAAAATTAACATCTCTCCAGGATGAGGTATATTTTTTCATAAAGTCATAAAACTAATATCTCTCCAGGATAAGGTAAACATTTTCGCAGAAAGTCTGTGATTGGTTATGGGAAAATGATAAAATTAACATCTCTCCAGGATAAGGTAAACATTTTTCCAGAAAGTCTGTGATTGGTTATTGGAAAATGATAAAATTAACTTCTCTCCAGGATAAGGTATATTTTTATATAAAGTCATAAAATTAACATCTCTCCAGGATAAGGTACATTTTTATATAAAGTCATAAAATTAACTTCTCTCCAGGATAAGGTATATTTTTATATAAAGTCATAAAATTAACATCTCTCCAGGATAAGGTATATTTCTTCAGAAAGTCATAAAAAATAACATCTCTCCAGGATAAAGTAAATTTCTTCAGAAAGTCTGTGATTGGACAAAGAGAGGATAAAATTAACATCTCTCTGGGATAAGATAAATTTCTTCAGATATTCTGTGATTGGACAAAGAAAGGATAAAATTTACATCTCTCTGGGATAAGATAAATTTCTTCAGATATTCTGTGATTGGACAAAGAAAGGATAAAATTTACATCTCTCTGGGATAAGGTAAATTTCTTCAGATGGTCTGTGATTGGACAAAGAGAGGATAAAATTAACATCTTTCTGGGATAAGATAAATTTCTTCAGATATTCTGTGATTGGACAAAGAAAGGATAAAATTTACATCTCTCTGGGATAAGGTAAATTTCTTCAGATGGTCTGTGATTGGACAAAGAGAGGATAAAATTAACATCTCTCTGGGATAAGATAAATTTCTTCAGATATTCTGTGATTGGACAAAGAGAGGATAAAATTTATATCTCTCTGGGATAAGGTAAATTTCTTCAGATGGTCTGTGATTGGACAAAGAGAAGATAAAATTAACATCTCTCTGGGATAAGATAAATTTCTTCAGATATTCTGTGATTGGACAAAGAAAGGATAAAATTTACATCTCTCTGGGATAAGGTAAATTTCTTCAGATGGTCTGTGATTGGACAAAGAGAGGATAAAATTAACATCTCTCTGGGATAAGGTAAATTTCTTCAGATGGTCTGTGATTGGGCATGGGAAATGTTAAAACCTAACAATAAATGACATGAGAAGTTGTTTCTTATATTATAATTATCATTAATTGATCGAAAATTAAAAAAGAATGATTTAAGTTATTTTCTTAAGATCAGTATAAAAAAAATGATTGAAATTTGTTCTGGAAGAAGGGTTTTGCATTCTATGCAATGAGAATATTAGTTGACATTGTATAAGGTAAAATAAACAACTAAATAATAACAATGAAGATAGTACAATATATATTGCTTATTCATTAGTATTTCTCTTAACAGGAATATTGAGAAATAGTTACATATATTTAAACTGCGAAATATAGCATCTTTAATGCGAAAGCATAGGCAACTTCATTCTTAGGAATGTAGGAATAGAAAGATGTAAAAAGCATTATATAAAACAAAAATCTACATTAAATCCTATTAAACAGGAAGAAAGCAATTCTTTTCCAAAAATAAGGTTTGTGATTTTGAATGATAAAATTCACTTTTTATGGCTTTATAAGGTTTTTTCTGGTTTTTTTTTCTTACTTGGTAAATGGCACTTCGAAATGAATAACAAATTAATTGCGACTAAGATGATTTAAGACAAAATACTGCCAATTCTGTACAACATATTTTGGCATTCAGTTGAACTGTATGGGTTGTACTTATCAAAATATATCTTTGTCAGTAATTAACAACATTAATAAACATTTTTTAAACCAATAACATATCATCACTTAACCAAATTTTATCAATCGGTCAACTTGTGCCACTCAGCTATCTGTTTTCTTGGGCAATTGGTGACCTCGTTCCAGTGATGGATTTCCTGTGCACCTGCTTTGGATCCTATTTCCAGACGTCCAATAACTTCATTCTTTGTCATCCTGTCCCAGTCCAGTACAAGGAACTCAAGACTTATATTCTGTAAACCCTCATTGTATGGGACGTCAAATAAAAACGACTCGTTATAAACAGGATTCAGTGTTCTTTTCTTCACGTGTGTCTTCTTTTTAGCAATTCTTTGGTTATTGTAAAGCAGGTAAACCTTTATATATGGGTCTGAAATTTAAATAGAGGTTGCTAAGATTGCTTTTATATAGTTTTCATGATAACTTCTTCAACTTAGAAAAGTGCAGAACTATGCAAAATTGCACAATTTCAAATAAAATTAACCTAAAAACAATTTCAATTCTGAAATCAGCTGTGTTTCATTGCACCCTAGAACTTAAGGTAAACCCGTGACGCTTATACGTCCTAACACCATGGTCATATTCAATATATAATGTTTGATAAAGAAATATTGTAAAATTAACTGGTTATCAGTCAATAAAACTTTATTAATGGATTCTTTGTATACGGGTTCAAACTAGCAGAGATATATTAATAAATTGATGCGTACGTTTGTTTGACAACATTTGAATATGTGACAGTGTATAGAAATGGCTGCTATATTTGGAATCAAATAACATATTAGTGGGAATTTATTAAGTAGTACGTCATAATTTCTATACAAAAAGTTCATAACAAAAATGTATACATGTAGCTCAATTGATTGAATACTAGACTGGCAACCTATAACTATCCATCAGACAACTTCACACTATTGATTTAAATCTTTATACCAGATTTTATAAATAAAACTTAATACGAAACCGTAAAACATCAGAAGCGACCATAATTATTAGTTTCTTTTGATGTCTAGAAAACTCAATTAACAAAACTCTAAGTAACTTGATAATTGACAGGAAACTTCATGCTCAAATTATCAAATCACTTCTTTTTTCTGTATTTTATAGTAGGACAATTTATGAAAAATTGGAATTTCAATCAATAATCATAAACTAAAAGATAAAGACAAAACCCGGTTAGGCAAGAATGAAAACAAACGAGAAAGATTAGCAATAATCTTTGTAGAAAAAACATTATTTGTGTGTTGCATCATTGAACATCGGTAAAATTCGGTAAATAAAGACCGAAACAATATAATGAAGCATATCCAAAGACAATAACGTTTTGCTGACAGATAGGGCTTATTGTGACAATAAAGTTTTACTTACAGATAGGGCTTATTGTGACAATAAAGTTTTACTGACAGATAAGGCTTATTGTGACATTAACGTTTTACTGACAGACAGGGCTTATTGTGACAATAAAGTTTTACTGACAGATAGGGCTTATTGTGAAAATAACGTTTTACTAACAGATAGGCCTTATTGTGACAATAACGTTTTACTGACAGATAGGGCTTATTGTGACAATAATGTTTTACTGACAGATAGGTCTTATTGTGACAATAAGGTTTTTACTGACAGATCGGGCTTATTGTGACAATAACGTTTTACTGACAGATAGGGCTTATTGTGACAATAAAGTTTTACTGACAGATAGGGCTTATTGTGACAATAAGGTTTTTACTGACAGATGGGGCTTATTGTGACAATAAGGTTTTTACTGATAGATAGGGCTTATTGTGACAATAACATTTTACTGACTGATAGGGTTTATTGTGACAATAACGTTTTACTGACAGATAGGGCTTATTGTGACAATAAAGTTTTACTGACAGATCGGGTTTATTGTGACAATAAGGTTTTTACTAACAGATCGGGCTTATTGTGACAATAACGTTTTACTGACAGATAGGGCTTATTGTGACAATAAAGTTTTACTGACAGATAGGGCTTATTGTGACAATAAGGTTTTTACTGACAGATCGGGCTTATTGTGACAATAAGGTTTTTACTGATAGATAGGGCTTATTGTGACAATAACATTTTACTGACTGATAGGGCTTATTGTGACAATAACGTTTTACTGATAGATAGGTCTTATTGTGACAATAAGGTTTTTACTGACATTTTGGGCTTATTGTGACAATACGGTTTTTACTGACAGATAGGGCTTATTTTGACAATAAAGCTTTACTGACAGATAGGGCTTATTGTGACAATAAGGTTTTTACTGACAGATTGGGCTTATTGTGACAATAAGGTTTTTACTGATAGACAGGGCTTATTGTGACAATAACGTTTTACTGACAGATAGGGCTTATTGTGACAATAACGTTTTACTGACAGATAGGGCTTATTGTGACAATAACGTTTTACTGACAGATAGGGCTTATTGTGACGTATCCTTTTACTGACAGATAGGGCTTATTGTGACGTATCCTTATGTATACAAAAGATTTGATCTATATGCCATATAAGGCAGAAAGAATCCGTCATCTAATAAAACTATATACGTCTACAATTTAAATCTTCCAGAACTTATTGATCGTCTTATTTGAACTAATCCCCAGACAGATTTCTCTAGTTCCACATAATTTAAAATGATTATTAAACAGAGTTATTTTTAAAACGTTTAGCACTTAATCAATGAATCTACCTGAGAGGCCTGTTATGTCCATTTTTGGTAAATTTCTTGCTTTCAGAACGACGACTGTTAGTCTATTGGCTGCAGGCTGGTAACATAATGAAACCAATATTTCTCCTCTCCCCTGAGTCTTCAACTGTAAGAAAGATATATCACGAAGTCATGACTGGTTTGACATTGTGGGAATATTTGACTTCATAGAAAAATAAACATCTACAGACGCAGCGGTTTTTATATTATATTTCCTTTTAAAGATATAACATAAAAAAAACCACATTAAAATACCAGTCATTGTAAGAATATATTACCGTAAATGACAAGATAGTTGAGTCGAGTACTGCTTATGTTTTAAATGACATCATCGTTGATGATTCAAGGCAGAAAAATTTCACACTTTTGAAATCACATCTTAGGTCTTCTATTGAGGCAAAATGTATGGCACGCCGTATTTATATTTATTCAACGTTCAAGATATCTCATATACTTTATAAGATATCTCATAAACTTTATAAGATATCTTATAAAGTTTATAAGATATCTTATATAATTTATAAGATATCTTATATATTTTATGAGATATCTTATAAAGAAAAGTTTATAAGATATCTTATAAACTTTTTTTTATAAGATATCTCATAAAATATATAAGATATCTTATAAATTATATAAGATATCTTATAAAAAGATATGGCACGCCGTATTTATATTTATTCAACTTTATAAGATATCTCATATACTTTATAAGATATCTCATAAACTTTATAAGATATCTTATAAAGTTTATAAGATATCTTATATAATTTATAAGATATCTTATATATTTTATGAGATATCTTATAAAGAAAAGTTTATAAGATATCTTATAAACTTTTCTTTATAAGATATCTCATAAAATATATAAGATATCTTATAAATTATATAAGATATCTTATAAAAAGATATGGCACGCCGTATTTATATTTATTCAACTTTATAAGATATCTCATATACTTTATAAGATATCTCATAAACTTTATAAGATATCTTATAAAGTTTATAAGATATCTTATAAAGTTTATGAGATATCTTATAAACTTTTCTTTATAAGATATCTCATAAAATATATGATATCTTATAAATTATATAAGATATCTTATAAACTTTATAAGATATCTTATAAACTTTATAAGATATCTTATAAACTTTATAAGATATCTTATAAAGTTTATGAGATATCTTATAAAGTATATGAGATATCTTATAAAGTTGAATAAATATAAATACGGCGTGCCATATCTTTTTATAAGATATCTTATATAATTTATAAGATATCTCATAAACTTTATAAGATATCTTATATAATATATAAGATATCTTATATAATATATAAGATATCTTATAAAGTTTATGAGATATCTTATAAATTATATAAGATATCTTATAAAAAGAATTATATTAGATATCTCCTAAATTATATAAGATATCTTATAAACTATATAAGATATCTTATAAACTATATAAGATATCTTATAAACTATATAAGATATCTTATATAACGTTTGTTTATAAGATATCTTATAAACTATATAAGATATCTTATAAACTTTATAAGATATCTTATATAATTTATAAGATATCTTATAAAGTTTATAAGATATCTTATATAATTTATAAGATATCTTATAAAAACCCAATTATATAAGATATCTTATAAATTATATAAGATATCTTATAAATTATATAAGATATCTTCAAAACGGAATAAATATAAATACGGCGTGCCATAAAAATGACACCATTACATAAACTAAGATACCTGAGGACTCTGCGTACAATGCGCATTTCTGTATCAACGTTCGCCAGGAATGCTCACTACCAAAATGTTGGACAGCCAAAAGATAAACACCAAAAACAAATTTGAATACAACAATTTAGTTAAAATCCAGATAAAGGCAACTTTCCCTGAGGGAGGTGAAACCTTACTTTTAGCATAATTTAAAAAAAAATAATTAAAACATTTAGATGTCATAATTGTAAAAAGGTGATAATAATTGGTATACACCATCAGTTATGGCAATGTGTATAAATAATAATTTAGGATAATGTTTCATTAGTGTTAACCACTATTTTCCATCCAATAGTTACACCAGTAACTTCAATCCTCGTGAATTGAATTGAGATCAATAGAATGGAAGGTTAAACCGATTCATTTAGGAAATAAATGTCTGTTTTATTTGACAGATTACATAGAGAATTTTATCGATGGTTCCAAACACTGATATTACCAAATAAAATTATTGGTTCCTGTGATGGATGGCTGTATTTAAAGTAACAGTTATTGACGAGCAATTCTGTATTCTTGTTTTTACACGATAAAGGCGTGGAATTACCGAATATCGAACAAATGTCGATGTTTGATCGAAATTTTTGTCAAATCGGAAATTCATACAAAAAAGAAGTATAATTTTATCGAAAAAACAATAGTGTGTGTCATAATTTGCTGTAACAAACGAAAAACGTGTCTCTTAGACAATATGTATGATCCCTCATACACCGAAACTCGTTCTTCGGGAATATATTGAAAAATTACTTTAAAATATCAATAAAACGGTTACTTTTTCTAACTTCAATCAAATTTATTAATGCTAATGTTTAGATGCTTTGAATACTACACGAGAGCATATTTCCATGTATGTGATCCATTGGTTCATTGCAAATGCTACAATAAACAAATGTGACTTTGTTGGACAAGTGTTAGACAGTTTGTTTCCAAAAGTATGGACTATGTTCTTGACTTTTATGACTTACCTGATCATTTTAAATAATCTAAATTCGATCAATGCTATGATCTTTCATCACGAAACATTATTTCTAGTTTCTGAAGTATGAATATGAGGGATACAATAGTTAATATCGGAAGAATAATACCATTGGAGCGATATGAGAATGGGCAATTTCAAAAGACCAAAATCCAAAGACAATTCATAATCATTAAAAGCCAAATACATTATTATATCCAACAAAACCACAAATTAGATAAAAAATGATGGCATGGTGATTATTTTAAGATGCACTTTAGTCGATTTCAGTGCAGAATTTTTGAATTTTTGGCTTTGCCTTTGTGGTGATTTTGGTTGACAATCCTCTCTACAAGACTTTGGGTTATTTTTATTTTTTTTTTTTTTTTTTGGTTTTCATTTAAGGCCTTGGGCAAAGACACTGATGAGACATGGTATATTGAAATTTCATATACAGTACAATTACTATGGAATGTTTATTGCAAGGATCGATGGTTAATATAATGTTTTTGCCGCGAAACACGAAATTCTATCGTTATATGAACTCATAAACGGAACAAGCCATTCTGTAAATATAAGCCCATAGAAACAATATAAAAATCTAATATTTCCTAGAAAATAATTGGTACATCATTGATTCCTATAGAAAATCTTCCATACTCCCATCGATTTGTAATAACTACAGAATCTTCTATTTTGATTAGGAGAGATGTCCTGTGGGAGGGATAAATCATAAACAAATAATAATGCTGCAGTTCTTTACAAAGTATCTGATAAAAACTGATTGTTAATGTAATACCGATAAAAAAGTAAAATATTATCGGATATGGACAGGAAGAAAACTAATAAAAATCCGATATATTTCCGTCATTACTTATCACTAAATAGGACTCCACTCCTTGTAATAAATTTGCCATCCTTTTGTGAACCGAAGAAGAGCAAATAAAATAATTAATTTGAAAAACTGCTATTAAAAATAGCATCAGTAAATATTTAATTAAAGAATAAATTAATTTAAATAAAAATATATAAAATTCAAATTTGTGAAAAAAAAATTGGAATACACCAAAATGAAATGTAATTTGATCTCAGTCTCTTTTTCGGTTTTTCAAATTTCTTTGTAGAAATGTACATGTATATATTCTAGATATTGCAATATAGAAATATATATAGATTTTCAGTTTTGAGCGATCTTAAAATAGACAGTGTCACATTTTTGCCATTACGCATTTCCAGATAAACACTCGGGAATTGTGGGCGTTGTGCATATTGAATATTACTAAACTCTCTTCTCGTTTTGTAGACATAGCCAATTGATGCTGTCTATGAAACAGGAATTATAGACAACTGATTAAATAACACGTCATAAGAACGCAATTGAAAAAAAACTAGAACTATTAACAGGATTATTTCCTTTTGAAATACGTTGACATGTTTTACAGAACTAACGGAAAGACTTCCTTTTGAACCCCCCACGGAATAATAAAAGATATACATGAAAAGGCGGGGGTTCAAATGAAAGGATATTATAGAATCAGTAGTATCAGTACAGTACATCTAGTTTCTTCAGTTTGATCTAAAAATTCGGCACGAATATGCATGTATTGTAGCTTCTGTCGACGCTCCAGGTCATCTTGATCTTTCTGATGGTTGAAACTTTTGTCTTATTGTTGAAGACCATACAGAAGAACCAAACAACAAAATCGCTTAGAAACTAAAAACATACTACTGAAATCGGCACAAGAGTCGTTTTGAAGCAAAATTGATACGTTGCAGCAGAAAATAAAGTTATAAAAAAGATTTATTACTCCTACCATTAAAACAGGTATTAACAGTTGTTTAAGAAAATATGAATTGCAAATAGCAATTTGAGTCTGTTAAACGTTATTGTCGCGAACATATGAACTTCTGATATATGAATTGTAGGCCAAAGTAAATTTCAATATCAAAGTTATTTTTGGAACGTTAATAGGATGTATTCAAATGGCTTTCGACGTGACTTATAATTTGGTCACCGTTACTAATAGAATTCTGTAACAAAATTGATGAATTGAATTAATCATATTTGTTGGGCTTGGTTAAATACCATCAATGAAATCTTGTTATAGTAAATGTGAACAGTTCTCGAGACAAAAAGAATGTCATTTTATAGCGAGCACAGCGAGCGCCATAGGAGCATATGCATTTTCCACATACATTTATGGGTCATTTAGAAAGTCTTTGTTTAATGGGGGCAGCCATATTGTGCTACATACTATAAGGTTAGAAAAAGTTTCGTTCACCGGAAACGGAAGTAAGTAAAGTAAGGGAAATAACTTTCTTCAAATTATAATTTTAGGGTCAGAATCGTGATATCGAAAATGAATTTCTGAAAATTCATGCCGTTATTTGACTATAATTTCACAAAAAATATAGTGAATACTATTCTCGTATAAAATTGATTCAAATTAAATACAGTATAAAATGACTAGATACAAATAATTAGACGCATTATGACAACAGATGTTTATCTATCTTAATCTTTGGTCAGTCTGATGAAATGCTGTCATATCCTTAAATTATACTATTTATAGGTCAATCCAGCTAGAATGTTTAACTTTCTTACCGTTAAGTGACGGGGACTTATTTCTTTACAAAGATTCATTTCATTCTTTGAGACATCAAATTCTTTCAATGGATGGACAACTTCCCCGATTATATCATCTCTTGAGAACCTGTCAAAACTCAGAACCACGAAGTGTAAGGTGATATCCGGAATTTGATTTGGATTTATTCCGTAGAAAGTGAACGTTTCATCATACTGAGGATTAAGTGTCTTTCTCAGTACTCTTGTTTTACATTTGTGTCGTTTTTCTGGCAGAAGCTGTAACTTTATGTACGGGTCACATCCACCTAAACTAGGATCTCTTGTTGGAAGGTCCTTGACATTGATTACCGTGACTAGTAATGCCATTTTCTGTAGATCATAGCCGACAGAGAATGACATGTTTCCTAATGATACTTGCTTTTCGTCTGGTTGTTTTTCACGCATGCTCTCCTCTTTTTCGTGTACAACTTCCATTTTCTCTTCTTTTTCATTTTCAATATAAACTTGATCTGGCGACCGTTGTCTGCTTCCGGAATCTTTCTCAGAATGAGAAGAATATGTTGGCGACAGCTTCCGCTCCCCTGGGGATATATCCTGTCTTGTATGACCTAATGGACTTGTGGCTTTATGCTTAATAGGTGTACCAAGGGGTGGAATATTCTTTTTAACTCCGGTGCTTTCTTTCAAACCTTTCTTAATGGCAGTTGATAGACGACTCTGTGCAAGACGGGCTCTTCGTTTTCTATAACATTTATAGCTAACAACTGTAAAGAACAAAAGGAAGCCAATCGTTCCGAGACAAATTCCTGCCACACCATAGCCACCGACTGAAACGATAAAAAAACACTGTTTTAAAGTAGAATCTAAATTTGAATAATCATAATTATCGTATATTGAGTGTTCTTTTGTTAAATATCGGCAAAAGAATACCGAAGCGACAAAACATGATGTAAAGTCCACAAATTCGAAGTCCAAGGAAAAGTCAAAGTCAAGAAAATAGAACACAACAAACGAACGCACAAGGATACATGTATAACTAAAGGAATAAAAAACTTATATTCTAACAGTTGATAAAAGAATGAAAATAGAGAATAGATTGTAGAAAAAGATTTGAATTTTCATAATTATAATAAATTAAGTGATTCTTTGTTAAAATAGAAAAAATGAAAATAGCATGAAAATTAAATAAGTGGCACACAAATCAATGTTAACCAGTGCTATACATGTAGCCTAAATATTAAAATATTTTATAACAATAAGAACTGCTAGGTTATCTAGAACTTACGATTAGTTCAATATATTTAAAATAAAAGTTCGTGTTGATTTCTGTTGTACTGTTAATGATTCTCAAGTCTCATTATAATCTCCAAGTTTCTAATGAATGAGAACTGTAAAAACTGAAAAGCTAGTTGATTATCAGCATGTAATATATTAAACTTGATAATTACATTTTAAAATCATATTGATTTTAGTTTAATTTAAAATTCTAATTTGAAAATCAGTGCGTTAATGAAGGTGTAGTTATGTATTAGTCTGCAAAATTAAGCAAATGAGATCTTTGACACATTTTAAAGTGCATATTTATGCCCTAACTAAAGTCAACAAGTACATACTATGGAAAAGCTAATCTCACACACGAAGAAAGGTTGAAATATTTGCACATTTGAACAATTATTAAGTTCTGTACTACAGTACATGCAGAATAGGGTACACAACATGGGAAGAATAACCATAAATGTAAATATTTGAAAAAAAATTGTCAACTTTAGTAATATTTTTTTTTAACCAGAGGTAAGAACTTACGAGTAATTTTAAAACAAAAAGGTTTCCGTCTCTGAAGTGTCAGTTATCATTCGTAACAATAACCATTGTGTTATGTAATTAGCAGATACCGTTTATATAACCGAAATGCTAAAGAGCCGATTAATATACAAAAACCCAACAGAAAAGTAAGGCCACATATATAGACAGAGCAAAACGAAATTGTTTCATTTATTTAGTTGGGGTTTTTACGCCGTTTTCAGCACATCTGGCTATTACGCAACGGCAAGTTTTTATTGGTGGAGGAAGCCGGCGTACCCAGAGGGAACCACCGACCTTCGGTAGGAAAATTGGCAATCCTTGTCTATTAAGGGAGCAACCATTTGATTTTTAATTGGGGGGGGGGGGGGGGGGGGGGGGCTAGGACCAAATTGAAATAAAAAGACAGGACAATGATTTTGGCAAAATAAAAAGACAGGATCACTTTTGGTGAGAAAAAAATATGCAGGACCGATGTCAATCAGGAAATTGCTTGGTTTAAATGAAAATAAAAATTAGGCCGCAATAACGGCCAAAAAAAAAGTTCAGGACCAATATTTTGACGAAAAAGATAGGCAGGATCGAACATTTGATCCTATCCCCCCTCCCCATCCCCCATAAAAATCAAATGGTTCCTCCCTAAGATCGGAGTCGAACACAACCCACCACAGGTGAGATTCAAAGTTGACAGGCCAGTGATCATTAGCAGTCATGGCGAACTACCTAGAACACTCGGCCACCGTTGCCCCTCACGAAATTATAATAACAAATAGAATTTGTAAGAATTTTATAGTGAATTAAATGACAAATATTACTTTTATTCTGTACAACATATTCAGTTTATAGTTTTGATACAGAACCCCCATGTACAAAGCGCTTTCACTGGTATCTGTCATTATTCATCACACAGCTACTATGGTATTACATTGTCTGGACGGAGAAACATGTATGCAACATCTCAATCTTATATAATAGATTTGGTTATATTTCAAATGGAATAATAAGATATAGCCACAGAATGGTAATATCTATTATAAGCACAGATGCAAGATAATTGCATTTCCAGAGGGAATATGATAGATTCAGACTGCAAATACATAGATGTTATAGACTTTTTACGGCTGACGGTTCGCTGTCTGTTTTCTTGCTATAAATTAAATCGCTTTCTGTCTTCAAAAAATTCAAACGTAATATTGCGTTACCGTAATAAATTACCAGTAATAATTACAATGATCAGGATAAAGCAACAGGCATGAATGATACTGTATGGTCAGATCACATTATACATTTATTTCCCTTACATTAGTGAAATATGAAGATTTGTTCAGCCGAGGAAAGTCATGTTTCCCGAGGGCAAGATGAATGTTTCGAATAGAAGTATATTGTACAAATGATGCTGATAAAATCCTGCACTATTATGAAGACCACGCAGTGTCGTAGTACTTCAGTTCTTTATGCGAGTTGTCAGCCGTTGGTCTTTTATAAATGTAGAGTTTCAAACGTAACGGTAGTCTATTAAGCAAGTTCCATTATGTGATGGAATGAAATGACCTACCTCTAACATTTATACACTACCACAAACTTCTTATTATCACTGATGTCGTTTGTAAAATAAGATAAACTATTTTTGCTGAAAGAATGGGAATTATATCTTGATGGAAGAACTTCCTGTAAGCTTAATTAATTGTAAAATGTCAACATGAAAGAAAATAAATATGTAGAGAAATTAATTCGTTTGTCATGGAATCTGTAGGATAACTACCAATAATTACGATTTCAAGATAAATTTCTTGGGAAGACGAACTGTTCTTGAAGAAAAAATCGATTCAATGACTTTTTCCAATATAAACTGATATCCAATCAGAATATATAAGTTGGAGAAAAATCAAATGTACAAACATTTGTAGGGATAGAGAAACATAAAAAAACGCTTGTAAAATAAAAAGAATAAAATGATATAAAAACTAATTAAAGCACTCCCAGAAAAGGGGAGTGTGCTACGTTAAAATCACCTGCCACATCGAAAAGAAGATTTCTGTAGCCCTGACAGTCTTTCCTATATACTTGTGAAATTCTTTTCATTAAGGAAACAAATAAATATGGTGATAAAATAGATGATGTTGTACTGAAAGACATTACAAAAACAATAGAGGATTTGTTATTACTATTCTTTGTTTTCAGAATTCACAGTAAGATTTTGAACAATAAGTTAAAAGCACACACCTTTCAACAAAATCAAGGCGGAGGAGACCCTAATATCGGATCTACGATACCAATTAGAGAACACTTAGGCACGTTTAATCAAGTCATAAAAAATATTTCACGTCTTTTATAGTACAAATGTCCAAGCTGGAAAAGTCTGTAACAGTAGGGTTAAAAAGAACAAATGAAGTCTAAAAAATGTTTTATATTATGTCGTAAATGGAATTAACAGAATATTCAATCTGATAAACAGCTTTGACAAGAAACTTCCTTTTTACAACGAATTTACCATGGCTACGAAACTAAAGCTTTCAATCCATCATGTCAAGCTTTAACATTATTGGTAAGAAATAATCAATAAGGTCTGTATTATAACATTATTACATGAAAATAAAATGCAACCCACGGGATAAAGATTAGGTATTCAAATTTAACTTAAAAGACGGAAAATCAATGGGTAAAACTTTAACTCAAGTGTTTATACCAATCATACATTTGTCCATTTGGTAATAAAATTACAAAATAACAGCACTTATTCCAAATTTAAGACACATTATGTTACCATTTCAGGAATGGTTATTCCGTTCTGAATTTATAGAATTTGAAATTATATAAATGTTTAATTACCACATCAAAAGTTACTCCGGGCAAAAAAGTAAAACTCGAGCGTGAAGATTCTGGGTACACATGTAACTGGAGAATCGATAGGCCTGCAATTTTTCATATTATATGCAGTCAGTTTTCTTTCTTTCTTTCAGAAGTAATTGATAAGAGCTCATACCAAATTGTTGTCCTCTGCTAAATATAATACCAAGACAAAGTTTATCCGTTATGTGTTATATCTATCACCGGTTTTCAAAGGTTAGACTCCACAATCAGATGTGAAAAGTGGCATCACTGATTTCTTGATCATGGGGAAGTTTCAGAGTTAATGATATTCATATACATGTATGTATATTCAGTTACTGTAACAATGTATGGCAAAATACAGGCAACGCTTGAAACACCAAAAAAAAGTATAAAATAATAATAATAATAATTACCATAGCTACATTTCAGATTTTTTTGTGAAAAATGATTAAAAAAAATGCAATTTTACCGATGTTCGACTGTGGCGTTTCAATGGAGATGATTTATATTTAACCCCTGCTTGTATTTTCCCAGCTTGTTCTGTTTATGTTTTCGCATTTTATTATTCTAAAATCTATCCTTTTTAACTTGGTATTCCTTATCTGTGGGTAATATATTCGTTACATGATTACCATGCTGTCAAAGTAACCAAATTTAAGAATCAATATAAACTTAAATAATTAGTAGAGTCGACCCAAAGTACAAAAATAAGAACCCAGTTACGGGGAACCAGCAAATAACTCTCTATAAAAGCACCATGAATGTCCCGTCCTGAACAGAGCGTGTAAATTTAAAGTCGCTTATATTCTTCTTCATTCAGTGGTATCTATACGCAAGACAATGCAATGACTAACAAACCTCGTATGATACGATTCATTGCCTTTAAGTTTATAAACATGATAAAAAATTTATGGAGTAATAACTCTTAATGAATGCACCGATACATTTCGCTGGATACAATAACACAATTCTATTTTTTAAACATTGGAATATGTTTAAAGTCAGTGCAAAAAATCCCAGGAGAAAAATGACAATGATGAAGCACTTTTGGAGCATACCTTTGAAGGATAAAACCAAAACGTGCATTAAATCGAAATTTCTAACGAACTAAATTGACCTTCTAATGATAGACATCATACAGTTGGATTACTGAATTAAACTATACTAGTCAACAAAAGTAACGATACACGAGATCGGAACCAAATATCTTGGCAATTCCTTTAAAAAACTTAAGTATGTGGCATGCTACTTCATTTCTTGATCTAATGCTTCTCATTTTGAAATTTGGATAAAACTTGAAATGGTGGAAAATGGAAATTTCCAAAAGAGGGTTAAATTAAATTTGCGGGAAATCGAGAAGAAAATTGACACACATTTTGTAAAATGAAAATCCAGTGGCTGAAATCAGTAGAAAAAACTCAAATCTTTTGTCACACAGACATTATGATTCACATAACGGGATAAAAATACTTTTTTTTTTATTTAGGGTTGAAAAGATGTGATTTTTGAAATCTCAAAATTAGAATTTTTTTATATCAAACTTTTTGCACAGAATCCATGCTTTTGATCAGAAAACAATCTACTATGAAAATCAAACGTGTGGATCTAATTTTCTGCTTAGTACACTATTTGAAATTATGAATATATGAAAAAAAGCATTACCCTGTATCATTTCTTTTGTTGACTAGTATAGTAAATCAAACTTAGTGTTTTGGAGAGTAAAAGCTAACCAAATTTTAAATGTATTCAAAGAAGAGAACAAACAGTTTACTGTATTAACAGCATAACTAAATATTGTTTTTGCCATGATCTTAATCCATGTTATTATCAGAATTATCCGGTGAACCAAGTCCCCACGCATTAAGGCAACGGTATAAATTGGACTTTGGAATTTGGCTGTTGTGAATATGTGTGAAAAGCATTAAATAAATAAAAAATTAATAAAAATAAATAAATAAATACAAATTCGTAACATTCTTAAGATAAATCAAAATAATCATGGACCTGTTGATTCTGAACGTATAATTATTGTTTGCTTTAGACACTGATTCTCCTTTTGAAAAGGGTAAATTAACTTGAACACGAAAACAATTCATTGTTGTCAAACACAAATTAAAAAAAAAATCATTAAAAATACAAATAGATAATATTACATTCATAAAGGTTACATAAAAGCTTTGATGCAATGAAAACTGAGGAAAGGTGTTGAAAAATAGAGAAAATGTCCTTATTGGAAGGTCAACAAAAAATTTGATTATTTGCCATTCAATGTTAGTTGTATCAAATAAGATTGAATGGTAAACATCTATATTATTGGTAAGCTGATCAATATAAAAACGAATGAAATTGATTTACATGGTTTCCTTGACAGATAGATGACTTTTGATTTCTCAGTTGGAATAGAGTAAAAACGGCATTAGATAATTTCTTAGACTGTGTTATTGATTAACAGATTAAAACCTGTAACTGGATATTTTCTAAGAAAGCTACATCGATCCTTTCCGTTTTAGTTCCACCTGTGCCTTCCCATGGTTCCGGATCTTCGTAAAAATAATATTGACTGTCACCTTTATGACAAAGTTAATTGAACATTTATGTCTGAAACACTGGGGATTCTGGTATTAGAAGGAATAAGAAACCAATTTTTCTAATAAATCACAACGTCAACCGCCTACGACTTAATCAAGACTAAAGAAAAATATCAGAAAGTTTTGAGTTGGAAAGGTTGATTTATACACTATCTATTACCAAACAATCCACGAAGATTTATTTAAATACAAATTCTGGTTTCATTAGTCATAACAAAGACTGTAATGGGAATCAAGATCCTGATTATTTACCCTAAAACCTAAATTATAACCCCCCCCCCCACCAAAAAAAAAGAAAAAAAAAAAGAAGAAAATTGGGTTCATCCTTAAAGTTCTGTTATAAAGTTTTTAATTTACTGATAATCATTTGTTATTTTGAATCTTTCTACGACGATCTTTTTTGGCGATTCCACATATTCGGCCTTGTTGCAATTTACACATTTAATTAAAATGTGCGCTTATTTTTAGTAAATCAAAATAGGGATCATGCAATCCTTCTTCAATTTCTAAAATGGATATAACTACTAAATCGGCCATCCTTCCAGAGAATATTCCAGTTAAATATCACATTAATCTTTTGTTCTACCTTGCATACATGTACCGGTCTTTATAATTTTCATAAAATGCCGATATTAAAATATTTAGTCTTGCATTCAATCAGCAAATGTCATAAGCTTTACAAACTGTGGACTATGGTCAGTTCTTCATTAAGTAAATAGAACTCTACGAAAACTACAAGTTAAAGTAATATCTAAAAACTAGTCGCACATCATCCAATGTTGCCGAATGTAAAGTTTAATTAATATGGGCTGCTGTAAACGTCATTAAAACAACCCCGTGGTAAAATTAGGGGATAACTGTATTGTATTTTATCAGTTGCCGACATAAACCGCTGGTTTTACCGTCGCAAATTGAGTTTACCTGGCGACGCGTAGCGGAGCCAGGTAAACGAATATTTGCGACGGTAAAACCAGCGGTTTATGTCGGCAACTGATAAAATACAATACAGTTATCCCCATTCTAATGCAACCTCCGTTAAACGTTAAAAAATAGAATAAAAAGTAAACAGGAAACGTCAAATGCGTTTGCGCAACGTTGTCGTCAATGGTTCCGGCGGTAAACCGTGGATTTTACGCTTGACGTTATCCAATCAAAAAGGACGTTTATATGTTATGTTGCATTAGAATTTCCAATAAACCACGACCCGTATGAAGTGACGATGTCACAATGTGTTTCGAAGCAATAACGTCATATTTTTGTCAATGGCGTCGGCAATCTGAAGACGTTTTAATGGTTTACCCTATTAGAATCGAAATGATTCATGGACGCTCGTGGTCGTGCGCTGCTCAGGGTAAAATTTCGACAAAAATATGGCGCGCCAGTGGTAAAATCTCCAACAAACCACCGGCGTCCATGAATTATTTCTAAATAAAGATTAAATGAATGCCGTTTTTAGAATGTTTTGTTCTGTTTACATGGCAACTAGACATTCAAAATTTCCAATATCCTATATTCAACATGTGGTTTCAAATATGTTTCAATGATTTTATTTTATCTTTAATTTTTTTGTTCTGATTCCTTGAAAACGGAAATCACTCTGAAAATAACATGACATAATTATGTCTTAGCCACATTTTCTGCCTTCAGCACCGAGACGTAATTCGTTGAAATATTCATATTCAGTGCATAGCAATAATTTGTAAAAGGGAATTGTGACATATAGGATAAAGAAAAATGAATGAGGTTATGGTCGGTGCTTTTCCAATAGAGTGAGTTATTCTGATGAAATTTAAAATCATAAAGTACATATGCAACTTTCCAGTTTAAACTGTATACTAACACTAATAGATTCATCTGTCGTCCAAAGGCTTATTTGCTTGTGTCGCCAAGCACGCGTCATATATATTACTTGAGAAATTTGTCGATTCTGTCCAGTATTTTCCACTTACAAACCCATCTTCTAGCATAAATACTTATATGTTTCGCTTCTATAACAATTTTTCTCTTCCAAAAAGTTTATATAGTTATAAATAATAAGCATTATAAATAATGTTAATTAATAATAATTTATTTCTATATAGATATAGCATTTATGTCTTTCCAAAAACGACAAACTCAAGTTAACAAACAGAAGTTTTAGAAACAATTATTCAGATATTACAAAAGCAAACAAGTTCTAGCGGAATTTAAAATTAAAAGCAAATTGATAAATGTCCTCGGTTTAATATATGACCTGTGCTTTGACATGACGTGATAATAAATATATTTAGAGGAATCCGGGTCTACATTGACCCATTCCATAATATACAATATTGGTATTTGGTAAGAGTAGCAATACTAAATAACTGGGAACCATATGGTCGACCGTGCCTGAAAATTTTGTCACAATGAAAACTAAAGTCATAGGTGACAAGATTATAGCTTTCATAAGCGAGAAATATAAAAAAAAAGTTAAATTTATTTTCCTACAAATTATTTCACGGAAACAGGTACCAACTATGAAGAATGATTGTGATAAAGTCAGAATCCACAAATGTAAAGTGGTTGAAAATTCACAGGAAAAAAATTACAATGTCTTTATTCACTTATTCTAAATTTCAAACACGATCAATTACTATATTTCATAAACAATATCTTAAATATTGAAATATATCTTTAACTCGACAAATTTTCTATATTTTGTAATAAAAGATTAGTCTTCTTCGATCGTTATAGTTGTATATATATTTAAAATTTAAGGGATTGTTTTTACACCTTTTTTAAATTAAATAAACGACTTACTGATAGTATGTTTTTCGTGGACTGGATGTTGTTCTACAGATTTCACCATTTTTACGTCCAATTTACAGCTATGGTGTTACATTATTTCTTCACTAATTCTGAACAACAGTTAAATCTAGTTTACAGCATCTGTATTCGATCAATATGGCGATCGATTCTTAGACAAATCATGATGCGATAGTCTTTGACGCAAATTGAGTTATTCGAATAGGAGAGCTGCTTTGCACATGCGTCACAGAACTTGAGCATCAACAGATAATTATAAGTTCAATAATTAATACAAATTTGTGCTGTTTTGAACATATTAGTAAGAAACTGTCTTTAAGGAAACACACTGATTGTTAATTACAAGTTAAAGTATGATTTACCATATATGGTATTGAGAGACCGGGGTTCTAGTGTTAATAAGCAGACGACGTGAAAAACTAACTGAAACATGCGATTTAAACATATATCACTAAATCAATGACTTCATATTGATTCTGATGGCTAACACGGCAATACATTTCCAACAAACTCTAAAATCTAATTTATTTCGTCATTGTATGAACATATATTGCGTGTAAACTCAAACTTCCGTAAAAGTTTATAGTCTTAACTTTTCTGAAAATGCTATAAATAGGAAAAAAGTCAATTATAAATATTATCTAACTGAAATTAATTTCCATAAAACCAGAGGAAACCATTGCCAATGGATTCAATGAAATAAGTATAATTAAATATAGATGAAAGAATGGTTATCCATGCAATGGAAATATCTGTGATACTTTAACTCTGGCGGATAAGTCTTCATATGAAAAATACATAACAGATATTGTAAATCCATCATAGGACTGAAGAAAACAGCATGCAATATTGCTACCAAAACTGAACTTGGAAGATTCCCTATTGAACCTTTGAAAAATTCAAGTGATGATATATTTTTGTAGACTTAATTCTGACAAAATTAATCCTTTGCTGAAAGAATCATATCACGTAAACAAAAATTTAGATAATGAATGCATGTGTACCTTGATGTGTACCTGGTATACGCATGCCATACATTTTTTTATTAGAAGAATTTGATCTAGACCCAACAGATTATGAAAATTTTGATAAACCTTTTCATAATATAAAAATAATTTGTTAGACAAATTGTAGAAGATAAATATAAAGAACAAATAATGTTCAAGATAACAAACCTAACCAATGAATCCAAATTGTTTTTATATAAACAGATAAATACCAAATTTGAACTGGAAAGCTATGTATTAAAAGAATCAAGTTTTAACTAGAAAATATGTCTATAAGACACGGATGCCCCGCCCTAAAACAATATAGGTGTTGCTGAACTGCGTTGTACTATACAAGAGGACTGTAGTGGCGAAATATCATTGATATATTACTGTAGGTTTGTGAGAAATGAACCTTAACGCAAAACTTAACGAAACTCACTGAAGCATGAAATGTAGGTCATAGCGACCCAAGTGTTGAAGAACTGCATTGTACTGTACAAGAGGACTGTAGTGTTGAAATATTGATATATTACTATAGGTTTCCGAGAAATGAACCTAAATGCAAAACTTAACCAAAGTCACTGAAGCATGAAATGTAAGTCATAGCGACCCAAGTGTTGCTGAACTGTGTTGTTCTATACAAGAGGACTCTAGTGGTGAAATATCATTGATATATTACTATAGGTTTCTGAGAAATGGAGCTAAACACAAAACTTAACCAAATCCGTACGTACGTACATACAGACGGACGGACAATGGTAAATCTATATTCCCCAGCCACATTCATGGCGGGGCATAAAAATAGACAATTTTTGACCAAATTTAGAGTTAGTTACCATATCTTATAGATAGGGAGATATAAAAATATTTTGAGAAAAAATAGATTATGTACTGTGTTTAGAGAAATTGGGGACGAATAGTACTTTTTCCTTTACTGTAACTTAGACATGTTTTGTTCCAAAAAACTTCAATTAAGTCAAAATATTGACATTAACAGTAAATTGAAATATATCAAACAAATATTAACCCTAAATTAGAACTTTTACCACATTTTGTGACTTCATAAAGTAGTCATTGTCACAACGAAAATAGGGTCCACATCGGTCAAAGGTCATTGACTTTATTGTATGTTGAACTATAATTACATGTTCATTTGGTTTGTATTGCTGTCAATTTTGTATGTCATGTTTGTATTGCATTGACTCCTATGGGTGTATTTCTTGCAAATAAAGTTCATATATCCGTTGGCATTATATGTTCATACCATTCTTTGATTAATTAAGAACATTAGTAATTTTCTAAGGAATCATATCATTAAACCACAAACTAAACTCTGGTTAGAATCCTTTTGGACAGAGCAGCGAAATCCCCTCTCGCTTTGTGATTTTAAAAGCATATAATGGTGCGTCTTGTTTTAATCTGTAAGAATGGAGAAATGCAGTTACATATGGGTTATGAAGAAAAGGGATCATTATTCTGTCATTAGGACGTTCGTCATATGGAATTCATCTTAAAATCCTAAAACTGATGTTCCACATTTAACGTTTAAGATAAATTAAAATTAATTGCAACAATAATGCCACAGACCCATTAAAAGTGTACAATGTTTACATGTGTTTTCGGAAAAAAATTTGATGCTAAAACCGGTTTTTACAAACAAACTGAATGTCAAATAAAAAGTTGTATGAACCACATCTTTCAAGTTTTACTTGATTGATAATTTCTAAATTCTTCCGGCTGTCAAAATATATTCCGGTAATCCGCTTTCTTCCGTATACATGGACAACAATATAAATTTTGTTTTTCCATTTTATGTATTAATCTATCTATTGGATTTTCAGTCACACAATGGATCTCTTCATTGACATGAAAGCATGCTAGTAAAGGCAGTTATACACAACATATATATATAACAAAGCTAATGACATGCAAACATGTGAAGTCAAAACATAAAAAAAAATATGTAATAATAAAAACTACCGATTTCAGTCTCCAACGAGCTGTAAGAAAACAATTACATGCTTGCCGCCTTTCAAGCGTGGATTTGGTATCATGCAAAGAAATTTGTAAGGTTTCAGTTGTCAACAGTGCTCGGTAGATAAAAAATTAAGTAAATTAATTCAATGACAATTGACGGGTGCCGTTAATGGAGCAGGACATGCTTAACCTCTCGGAGCACCTGTCACTCCCGGTTATTAATGGGAGTCCACATTGCCAGTGCTTTAGTTTTGTCTTGTTCAAGTTTTGTTTAGTTTATTATACGTTTTTTATTCTTTTACTTCTACATGTATCCTTTTGGCGTTTGTTTGTTGTTTTCATTTCTCCTGCCTTGTCTTTTCCTGGGACTTTTCGCTTCGGTATTCTTTTGTCCTTATTTAACGTCAGTATGATCTGGACCACTTATTCAAGCGATGAAAAGGAAGATGTCAATAACAACAAAGTTTAGGCTTCAACCTTTAATATCCATAATGTGCAAAACGGACAAAATATCATTATTCTATCACGTGTAGCTGTTTGGATTTGTATTTTCAAGAAAACGCACATTGCGTAGTCAGGATGACCCAACCTTTCGCGGACCCTTGCCACTAACCTAAACGTGACGAAATACCATTTCCTTTGCATGTGCTTTAAACTGGACAATGGTTGATCTGAAAATCAACCTGACTTGACCGTAGCCGTTCATCATAAAATAGAGAATTAAGAGAATGAATTCACGTGAACCTTGTTACAACATGGGATTGAATGAATCCATAAACGAACACACGGTATATCCCTCTAACAAACTGAAACGATAGTAGCTAGACACTTCAATTTAAAAATAAAAAATAAATTACTTATTATCAAACGTTTGTATCATTTTCTGTGGAATTGATATGCTCAGAAAAAGGCAACTATTTTACAAGCAGTTTTTGGATAATTCAAGGGCAAAGGATATTGTAACTTAAACAAGTACACTAAAGTTTAGTGGTCCAAATTTTTCTCAAATTTCAAATTTTGTTGTGGCTAAAATCATCGTAATATATAATGTGTAAATGTAAAGGGAACAGGTAAAGTTTTAACAAGACTTATGTTTAGTTTGTAACAACCTTATCAAGGGGACATAACTCTGAAAATAATAAAGGTAAAAATTTAAATTCAAACTAAACCTGCGATTATGCTGATATCATATTCAAATTTCAAATTATTTGATTCTAGTATTCTTTACTTCTCAAATTTGTCCATTTTTAACATTATCAGAGAACAAAATTGAGAAAGGGATTTTCTGTAATTAATTTATCCAACAATCACTTCTTCTGTATTGATGTTTAGAAATCTTAACAATATTTCACAATTTTAGACTATTTATCATTGCATATATGAGGCATTTCACAGAAGTGAATACGGACAGATAGACATTCACTGGTAGAGCACTAAATGTCCCTCTCATATTATTTATAAAATCAACACAATCATTTGTAAACTTTAATTGTAATTGCTTTGCTCCGTAGGGGCTTCATAATTGACAAATAAATATTTGTTATTGTTGTATCAATGGTGATAATAAAACTGCACCCCCCTCTTTTTTTTAAATCCCGTTTTTGCTATTAGTTCTTCATTACATGTCATGTATTACTATTATTTATATTTCACCTTCCTACAAATATCCATACATTTATCTAAAAATAAAGGCAATTTGATTTTTTACCAGAAATCTTCCCACTGACAATAAAACCAAATCAACAGTTTAAAATAACTTTTATTCATTGTATGAAAATACAAAATTCTTAAAACATCTGATATAATCTATAACTAAAAACAAGATCTGATATAATGATAAAGATTTGAAATCTCAATTAGTTTTACTCTCAGACTTCAATTATGAGACATTTTTCCTTATTGATAAATGTCAAGAAAGTATACAATTATTTATATTACCACAGAAAATCATACTTCAACTGATCATATGATTTTGCTAACAGCTAAACTTAATGTTAAACACTTAAAGAAAGCTTCTGGTGTTTGCAATAAATTTTGTTTGTCATTTATTTATTTTTGTTTGTTTTTTTTTAAATTACTGCATTTTTGGATTTTTTTTTTTGGCAATTTACCAACATAATTCTAAAATTTTTCATTACTAATTGATTAGTTTGAAGGAATAGATAATTTAGTCTTAGTGAAAGCCATTTAAATTGATATGGTTTATATTAATATCTTAAATAATTTGTTAGGGTGATAAATCTTTATGACAGTTAAAGTTACTTCTATTAACATATTTAAAAATGTTCATATCTAAGCATTACCCAATCAGATATCACAGCAAAAATATAGAAGTCAGGTTGCATAGACAAAAAATCTTTAAAACGATTATCCACTGGCCATTTTAGTTTGGTATACTAGATTTATTTATAGAAAAAGTTTTTGGATACTTTGTTTGAAAAATCCAATTCTAATTGATATTGTAATGTGTATTATAATTCAGTCATGATATTTTAATGTAATTCATGTACGATATTTTAAGGTGTATTCTGAAAAGACATGCTTCAAATGATTTCAGTCTACATCCGTGGTAAAATATGGATATTTTAATTCCAACATCATAGATGTTGGATGGCTTGTTTGGCAAGGTCATTGAAAATTTCCCACAAGCTGTAACAACATCATAGTACAACGGCGTCTTCGTGTCTGAATACCTATATAATGGCTTTTTAAAATGTCGTAGAAACAGTCCTTTTTAGAATAGAAATAATTTACAGTGATTTGCAAATATCATGATTTTACCATGGGAAGGCCCTTTATGGTGATATTTTACCACTCGCTGTCACTCTTGGCAAAATATTTGGCATAAAATACCTACCCATGGTAAAATGAGGATATTTTGAAGCTACTGTTAATTATTTCTCAATTTTAATTTACCATATTTGGTTGTAGAAAATAACGCAGTCATAGATTATATGCACCCCTTTTCAAGCTCTTAAAATGAGGAAAAAAACTTAGTTCTACTATATTAAAAGCTTGGACATTTTGGCCAGAAAGTCCAAGTTGTGGTCTTCATGAGGTCGGCGTTTTTCATCATTTTCAGAACTGAATCATCTTTTCATTTTTGTTGAGTCTTTCAATTTGTTTTATAAATGTTTTTATGCAATTAAGATAAAATATAGTTCAGGAAAATGCCTAAGTTTTAAGACAAATTGATGAATTATTGACAAGGGAAATCAACGACCTTCTAATTTCTTAATTGAATTCAGACTGACTTGTTTGTTTGCATGATATTAATTTAAAATTTAGTGAAACAATATTTAAACTAAAATTTCATAAATTACAATGTTAATTTTATTTTATTACCAAATTGTATCAATCATTTATAAATTTAGATTAGACAACATCTCTATCTTGATCTGATACCGGAATAGTTGTGAATGAAAACAAAATATGACACCAGGAACAAAAACAAAATAAGACACCGGGAACTAGATGACGCGGATGAAAAATCAGAACCAAAACGGGAATAACTTTTCATTTTCTAAACGCTCTTTTCAAAGAGTTATTAGAGATAGGAATTTTTATCTCAGTAGTTGGTTTCAATCTGTATTTATTAAATATAGGTATATAATGTCTCTACAATAGCAGTGATCGATCGAATGTAAGAAGTTGTTCCCTTGAACTGACATCGAAAAGTTGCAAGAAAAAGTCTCTTGGGCCTGTAGTACTACATAACGCCTTTCCCAGCTTTATTTCTAGAGGTAAAAAAGTGTGTATTATGTACAACTGAATACAGTATGAATGATACTTTGATGTACAGTTTACTGTAAAACATGCTGTGGGGAGATAAAACTTTAAAACTGCTGCAAAAAATTGTAATTTTATGTATAAAACGCTTTACAGAATACAACTGTTGGTTTTATATGCACATGATAGACATCCTCTTTCTTGTACCTGAGACAAATAGGCTAAAACAATGTACATTAATAAAGAATTTTTTAAATTTGATCAGAACCATCTGATTTAAGAAATCAAGATTTGTTCTTGGAATGATGAAAATTAGTGATGTAGTAACAAAGAAATGGAAATAAATCTAGGTTCAAATTTGCCATTATATTATGTTCATCCTGACCATGAAGGAAAAACAGAAAAAAAGCTGATCCATGAGTGAATGATACAGCCGGAAAAAAAGAAAAAAAACCTGCTCCATGAGTGAATGATACAGCCACAAGTTGTTTTTCACTTTAAAATTGAAGTCCCATAACCCGGATCAACAATTTTTGACAAAACTAAATGGGGAATTACCAAGCTACATTGTACCTTGGCATATATTTAAACGCCCAGATCAGACAGATGTATTTGGTTATGTTACTCAATACAGTAAAAAAAAAATGTTTCAAAAGCCATGCCTACATCTCTTTGGCAAATATAATATGGCACACTTCCTATGATATTCTGCTTTACATTTCTGTTAATTCACATTGACCTAGTAAGAACATATCATGCTACAAATTAATTCTTATAAATCAATGTAAATACCACTATAACAATAAACATGACTGTTTTAAATGCTATTCAGTCACCACTGGGATTGTTTGTATGTTAACACAATGTCAGAGCATGAGAGAGAGCACATTTCAAATTCTCTAAGAGACAAATCAGTCATGTCATGTTTACTTTGAGGTATTTTCCCCCTTCTTCAAAGTTCTCGAATATCAATGCCCACTTTTTCCAACATAAATATCACAGTTTACTTCCCTCCATGTTTGGAACCCTGAAATAATAAATATTAATTTTAACACTGAAATATTTTTTAGAATAATGGGCAAACTAATATGACATGAATTATCACAGCTAATTATCATGTATGTGTAGATATTTGGTGTAAAAATTAATCCACCATATCTCTTTTCTCAGTACACAGATGAATTAATAAATCCAACTGATGAATGAAATGCCTGGATGATTTAATGTTTACCGTAATAACCCTAAGGAAAATTGAATTTTATTATATCTCTATTTTTCTGACGAATTCAAAATTTTCCAAGTTGCGATCGCTGTTCTCAGGTGGTGACAGTCAGTAATTTTAACTTCTTAGGTAAGGTAATTACTTTCAGTCCTCATCGAGTGTTTATTTCGTCTTTCTAAACCATTTAAACTATCTATCTTAATAAATTTGACTGAAACAAAATCGATTTTTAAGTAAATTTTATTGAATTTTTCCTACCTGGAAGTTTACTTTTAAAAAGAAATCTGTAACGAGTTCGGAACGCAATTGTGTAGTCGCGTTTCTCAGAGAAATAAATTTAAAAAAAATGAAATGAAATGAATAATGTTTTTACAAAACAAATCCCCTTATCATTGTTTATAAGACATTTAAATGTAATAGTTATAATATGTTCTAAAAAGACGATGAGACTACAAACGTAACATGTGTTGTAAAAATCATTTGTGAGATGCTCCAAATCCAGATCGTAAATATAATTTGTGAGATGTCCATCTATTAGTCAACAACATGGCGGGTCGTTTGAAGTTTGCCACTGTTTTCGTCTTCAACATTCAATTAACTTAATTTGAAGGTACAAAAAGATAAATCATGAAAGCAAAACCAAATAACAATACCACAAGTATGAACCATTATTTGGATTGCATATTCTTAAAGAACAATGACCAGGTCGATCATATGGAGTCAAAAAATGACAACGATATGGACGGAAATACGAGAACTCTATTTTTTCGAATATTTTCCAATTTTCCTAAGGAAAAAAGTGTCTCCTGGGGGCAGAACGCCATCGATATAAAATTGTGTTGGTGGGGGGTAAAACTGCATTTGAAATTTGCTGGTTGGGGTGTGAACAAAGAAAAGGAATGTATTGATGGGGGGTACATTTCAAATCAACATATGGTACCTTCAAGTCTTGGATCGCGCATCTTTATATTCTTATCGGCAGTTTTGTATCAGTAAATCAAGAAAATACAACGATGACAATCTTCAAACGACCCGCCATGTTTTGACATGTGGGCAACACATGGTCGTAATCCGGATTCGGAATGGAACTTAATGAATATTTATTTGATTTGTTTCTTTTGTCTCCGTATAAGATCAATGTTAATTTAATTTATAGGTTAAAGGAAAGGAATTACGCAGTAGAATAAGATTAATTTTGTAATATCAATTAAAATTTTATCCTCGTTATCTAACATGAAATCAGAAGCGTAGTTATACCGAACTTTATTTTGTTGTTACTATCTTAACCTAACTTCCAGGTGCAATAATTCGATTAAATTTGTTTAAAATTATGTATTTCTAACATTTATTTTCATGTTTTGGATGAATAAACTTATTTGTTTTGAGGAATGGAAGACTCGATGCTGACAAGAACTACAATTGTAATTCAGTTCATGAATAATATTGAAAATTCTGATCTTCACAACGATCGTGATTTGAAAGCTTCAAAGTGACGATAAATTGGTGATTTAAAAAAAAAAAAAAAAAATTTTTCCACGAAATTCTAAAACTGATGAATGATTAGACCGGCGAATAATAAGAGTATGAAATGAAGTGACCGAAAGGCGGAAGCTGATATTTAAATACGGGACGTGCGGCAAATTGGGATCAAGATTTAAAAAAAAAACGGGGGAGATTTCGGGTCAGGGTTTTTTGACAATCTAGAAAATTCTGGTCAGGATTTTTAAAATTTCTGCAGATTTTTATAAAGCAAAAGGATGATGGTTGTCTTATAGCATGTTAAAATCCTGCACTATTACCAACTAACTTTCTTTTATTATTTTCGGATAATTTCGGGTATCTAATTTTAGCTTTCCCGGATATTTTTAGGTCACAAATTCAATATAACGTGGATGATTTAGTATAAACATATTTTATTCAAACATCAAGCACACATCACAGTATAATACACACAATATTAAAGATGAATGGGATTCGTAAAAAAACAACTGGATGCTTATATAAATCCATCTCCCGGATGATTTTGGATAGGGGTTTCAAGTTCATTGATGCACTCCCTGTCATAAAAATGGTCAAGTCTGACCAGAAGTGGAGACAAATGAAGAAACATGGAAACAAGTTGGATTGAAAACGTTTGAGTTAACTCATCGATAATTCCAGCATTTAAAGAAACGTATTGGCCTAGATAAATTCTCAGACAACACATTCATCCTCAATCAGTCGAACTCTGATTTGAATTGTGTCTAATTCAGTTATTACATGATGATGGCCCAAAGAAATCGAGCCCTTAATTTTAGTAGTTTAGAATCATATACAAGTGTCTAAACATTAAAATCTGAGGTCAGTAAAGAGCATTGTAAAATGGATGGTCCCATTTGAATATGTGCATTGTCTTTACAACTTTATTGCAATAAAAAGCTAAAACTATAGGATTTAATTGATCTACAATGTATAACATGGAAAAAAATAACTTCATATTTTATTTAAATTTGTTGGTGGGGGGGTTTATCCAAAATATGAAATAATTGGTGGGGGTGTGTTTTTTAATTTAAATCTATTGGTGGTACCCCTAAATTTCATGGGCGTTCTGCCCCCAGGAGACACTTTTTTCTGGAATAGCCCTAAAAAAATAGGTGTGTTTTAGTGTCCAATAAATAGAGTAATTACGGTAAATGGTGGAAATCACATCATCTTTGAGCTAACATGTGTTATGACGTTGACTATCGCCATAACAGACTAATAGTACATTCTTGGAAAATTTGGTAATATGATTTGTATAGGATATATTTTGTTTATTTGGGAACCGTGGTTCATTTGTGGAATTTTTGACACCTTGTTTCTGGGACTATTCATTGCTTGTCATGCAGTTTTTCCTTGAAGATCACACAACCTACACTCTTCTAAAAGTAAAGAACTGGAAAATCTCCAACTCGATTTTAAAATTTATCATCTTTCCCATCATTCTGCTGCACTCCACTCGGCAAACAATGAGATACTTACATGTCCTTTAATTTTGTCCATTTCTGTTTTCAGTGAGTGTACTTTTGATCTTTCCTTTTCTAATTCACCTGTTAATTCTTCTACCTAACAGACAAATATTAAAACACAATGTATAATGAAATCTAATTAACTTAATCAATGTGTGAATGAATTAACAGAAATTTCAGAATTGTGACCAACTGTACAATGGGTAGTGTATATATATATATATACTTAATTGTAAGACATGTTTTCAACACAAATATATCACCAGAGATAAAATACTTTCTAGACTTAAAAATTCTATTAATTGAAAGATCAATTTGTGTACAGTAAAATGTTACTCTGTCAGTTTAAGTAGTCAGTCTCTGAATATTAGAAAAGTATATGTTTTAAATATGATGTAATGGTATTACATGTAATGATAAACAGAACTGTGTAAGATGTTTGATATTTCCTGCTGTGTAAGATGTTTGACATTACCTGCTGTGTAAGATGTTTGACATTACCTGCTGTGTAAGATGTTTGACATTTCCTGCTGTGTAAGATGTTTGACATTTCCTGCTGTGTAAGATGTTTGACATTGCCTGCTGTGTAAGTTGTTTCACATTACGTCTTGTGTAGGATGTTTGACATTACCTGCTGTGCAAGATGTTTGACATTAAATGTTGTGTAGGATGTTTGACATTACCTGCTGTGTAAGATGTTTGATATTACCTGCTCTGTAAGACGTTTGATATTACCTGCTGTGTAAGATGTTTGACATTACATGTTGTGTAAGTTGTTTGACATTACCTGCTGTGTTAGATGTTTGACATTACCTGCTGTGTAAGATGTTTGACATTACCTGCTGTGTTAGATGTTTGACATTACCTGCTGTGTAAGATGTTTGATATTACCTGCTGTGTCAGTTCATCTTTAACCTCTGTTAACTGCTGTACTTGCATCAATACTTCTGCCTTTTCTTTCACTGAAATAAAATACATGTATCTACTAAACTAACATTCTTATGATATCAAAAGCACTTATGGTATCTGGACCAGAATATAGAATAACCATAAATTTATTACTTTTTGAGTGAAAATCTTGAACCATGAGTTTAAAACAGCAATAGTTTAGATCTATCTTTTTGAAGCTGAAACAAACACTCTGTAAATTGTATTAGATGTCTATGAGAATATGCTAGGTTTATTTTGGTTTCCCGAAGTTGGCCGATCATCACCAGAGTCATTGCTGTTATGTTGTAATGTCATCTGACACCATGTGGTCCTTTATAGTGGGGATACCTTAAATAGACACCATGTGGTCCTTTATAGGGGGGATACCTTAAATAGACACCATGTGGTCCTTTATAGTGGGGATACCTTAAACAGACACCATGTGGTCCTTTATAGTGGGGATACCTTAAACAGACACCATGTGGTCCTTTATAGTGGGGATACCTTAAATAAACTGCAAAAAGGGCAGTTCTTTAATTGTATTGGGAAAAAATCCTAATAAGAGAATTTAAAATTTTTTGAACTTCTTTTACAATTATCACAGTTTTATATTCATCACAATAAAAAAGAGTGGCCTCGTTGGCCGAGTGGTCTAGGTAGTTCGTCATGACTACTTAAGATCACTAGCCTGTCAACACTGAGGTTGTGAATTAGAATCTCACCAGTGGCGGGGTGTGTTCGACCCCAATCTTAATTGACAAGGATTGTCAATTTTCCTACCAAAGGTTGGTGGTTTCCTCTGGGTACTCCACCTTCCTCCACCAATAAAAACTGGCAGCCGTGAAATAGCCAAATGTGCCGATAACGGCGTAAAACGTCAACTAAACAATAAAAAAGATTTTCATTTCATTTCATAATACATCAAACTTACTTTCTCCTTGAGCTAATATGACACACAGTTGTTTGTTTCTTTTCTTGACTTGTTTAAACTCTTCCTGTGTGCAAAGAAAATGTAAAGAGTAATTGTGCTCAGTGGATTTTATTTAATTTAATAATGCTCTCTTAATAAATTATTTTTATGTTTATTTCAATGAAGTAAATCACAAAATTTTGAAACAAATATGTGTGCTGAAAATAAGCTGACAAGTTTATTGAAAAACCTCCTGGAGCATTGAGGAATTTAAAAAGATAGGTAACTATAAAATCACAAGCTGGCATTATCACCATTGTTTCAGTGGTTCATTTATTGCCCAATAGATTTATTTTCTATAAATTAAAGAACATTTATTTAAATCTTAACAAATAACGATTCATTATCATTTCACATAAGTGTATGCTTGCAAGTTTCTCCTATGGGCTATGGTTTGTTTGTAATATGTGAAGTAAACATTCAGCAGTGATGGAATTTATCAATAAATTGTACTTCTGAAATCTTCATTTAAATGTTAAAATTAAGATTTAGGATACAGGTGCGACCAGTCATAACCTCTCGTCCAAGTTAACTTAGAGAAGTCAGGAAGTAAAACAGCTCTGGTCAAGAATTAGAGCAGTCCTGGTCCACGACTGCTTTTTAGGACAGCTCTGGTCAACAATCACCTCTGGATCTAACTGTATGTGAATCTTATATGTATAAGCTAATATACCTCTAACTTTTTTACTGTTGCTTTTAAGAAATCGATTTCTTTGTCTTTTTTGCCTATTTCAGACTGGAACTTTGATGTCATTACACTCTCTGCAGCATATTGCTGGTAAAAAAAAATTATCCAGATAAAAAAAATCCCTTTCTTTGAAATTTGCCCCAGTGCTGAAATCTAAACTTCCTACATAAATTATCATTATTCTCTTTTTCCAAGCATTACATATTTACTTTAAAATACTTTCTCATGTGTTTTTACTCCAGATATATCTGAATTCTTAACTTCTTTTATCAAATACAATTTATTATTTATTTAAATTAAAACTATTTGTCCATTGAAATTCTAATGTAAATATTCCAACTCTTTATTGAATATGTCCAACTTACAAAATTATGGTAGTTCTGTCAATTTACAAAATTGTTTAAGGTAAGCTGTTAAGAATGATGCGGGTCTAATAGGAAATAAATAGGATTTGAAATAGGTGTTTTAGTTTGAGAGAACATATGAATAGTAAACAAATAAGCAATAAAAAAATATAGGTTCATGTGCTCATTTTAGAGCTATAAGGCCTTGAAAATTTGCAGAAAATGGGTTTTCTCTGGATTTTTCACTGTCTTTGCATTGACAACTTCAGTCTCTCAAAAATGTATGAAAAAATAAAAAGGATTTCATAAAATTTTGTCAAATACCATTTTAAGGTATATATGATTGAATTATAAAAGAAAACGTGGGGGTTCATGGGCAAAATATTTCATGTTTAAGAAATGGATAAAACCCGAGGATTCCGACAAAAAGACCAAAACATGACCAGTGAGCATCCTTAAATCAATATACACCTTCTGATATTCTTCTTGCATTTTTTCCTTCCTGAGTATTCTTTCTACATCATCTTCTACATGACTAAAGAACTGTGGATCTGCCTCAGCTGCAGATGTTTCTGATTTACTGGATAATTGTACATGTGTTTGGTCAATTTCTGAAATAAAGCAATGGCATGAAAAATCAAGCTCAGATATTACCTACATTAAGCAAAAGAATTTGGTTAAGCAGGTGCTAAGTACATGTGATTTAATTTGTAATAAATTATGATATGCATAAAAAATCTTTGATTTGAAGGGTTCACCGTGACTTTAAAATACAAATCAGAAATAAATGTATTGTTTGTTTGCTTGAACATATGTAACCTACAATGTACATGTGTGAATTTTGTATTGGGAATTCATCATTTTCTTTCTTATTGATTCTAATAAGAAAAAAATCAGGTTATCCAAATATTTTTCACTTAAAAGATATTAAACATATCTCTGGAATTTACTCCATAATGTTACCATTCTTTTTCATATTATAATGTGATAATGATGGATTGATGAATTATTGTTTAACGTCCAGTGGCAACCAGGTGCATATCAGGAAGAGAACATGTTGATATGATAATGAGTATGATCCCTGCTTTGTACTAGACCGACATGCTAAGTCGTATTTTTAATGTGCAGGAAGACATATCACCTCACTCAGACACATTATACTGACTCCGAGCCGACCAGTCTTTGCTCTTACTCCTAGATGCCGCGTGCTTGGCGGAGAAGCAGCAAATACCAATTTTAATGTCTTTGGTTTGACCCGGCCGGGGATCGAACCCGCGACCTTCCCCACTCGGGGCGAGCACGCTACCACGAGAACACCGAGGCAGTCAATGTGATAATGAAAACATATCATTACTGGCATAAGACTTGTGCTAACAAAAACAAAGGATTAGACTATGATAATGTAAGAGCCATCTTGGACTTGGTGTTTTCCATTGTATTGAAGATTGTGTGACACCTTCTATATGTCTACGGTTTGTCAGTTAACTTTAGATATGGGATGTTGTCTAACTGAAAATTACGTCATATCTCTTCTTTTTCATGTTTTAATGTGATAATGAAAACCTACCATTAGAATGTGTAATTTTTCCACCAGCATTGAATTCATCAAGACTCATTGTCTGAGGTTTATCTTTCTTTTTCTTCTTCTTTTCTTTGTTACTCTCTTCTTCTATATTAATACCAGCATCTTTGAAAGACTTTTTTACCTTAAAACCAAAAATAATATCATGTACATTGTATTTATCATTTCGAAAAACAGAATCTTTATATATTTTCAATTAGTCAAATTCATTTAACAAACAACACTTCACTACTTGAAAAGACACAAGAACAAATGTATTGCCAAATCTATGCTTCACGTATTTTGCTCCAATGGCACGTAACACTTACACCTATAAATCCTTATGATACCTATAATTGTATTCCCTGTAGCTTAATTGGCAAATCTACAACATCTGATGTTAAAATCATTGGTAAATAAGTACTTTCATTATAAAAACATAGCACTGAAGTACTGACTTGCAGCACTACTACTAAGCTGCATTTTCATTGTAGACATTTTTCGCACTATAACATTATTTGCCTATGCCTTATTCTTGTTTTAAATCTTTAGGAGGGATTTAAGTCTTAATAATTAAACACTGGTTCCACTTTCATGCTAATATTGCTCTGCCATCCAATGAATTTACTTCAAATCTACCATTGTGCCATAGGATAACTGATCATTGAGCAAATTTGGAGACACTCATACTGTTCCATTTAGGAATTATGTTGAACAGATATCTTTAAACAGAAATTCAACTAATGGATAAGCTGTAGAATTGAAGAATCACAATTCATAAATAATGATTTGTCCATTTTGACCATTTCCACTTATTCATTAGTTCACTAAAATAACTCATATAGCTGTTAAGACAGAACAAGTAATAAACTAAAAGTTCAATATTTTGTTCTAAAAGACGTAAAAAAAAGGCCAACAACTGATAAACTATCATACCAAAATAACATATTCTACAGCAACACTCATTTTCTTACTTATGAATCAACAGAGATCTAATGCAAAGAAATCATCTAAAATTTCTAGTGTTCTGAATTCATAATATCTTGTATGCATGTAAAACAAAGAATTGACAGAAAATTAATTGTAATGCAATTCTGATTGGACCACGTTGAAAATCTTGTGGCATCAAATGGACAATTGATACCATAAAATTATTTCGCAGCGCAGGCATTACTTCCAACATTTTGAAAATTTCCGTTTTAAAGTGATATTTTGACATCTGCATTACAATGCAGGGCTCAGAAGGGAAGATACTGACAGGGAAAAAAGACTTCTCCTTCTAAGGCTGACAAGAAGAGGTGGAGAAAGACAAGGAGAAGTAATTACGCGATGTTCCAAAGCACCAATTGGCAGTATGTTTATTTTTTTTTTAAAGAGCCAGTCTTATTCTAATGTTTTAAAATTAATGTTTATTTTTTAAAGAAATTCAGATTCATTCTCTGATTTACAGTTCAACTGGGTTAAAGGCAAATCAAAACTTACATGCCTTCTAAACCAATCTACAAAATGTGTACGACAGAGTCAACATAAAGAAGTTCATAAAATCTAATCATTACTTCATTCACAGTATCTTTCTCATGGTTTTTCTCATTGTCACTACAGACCATGTTGTCTTAATTATTGTTATTCCGGTCCGACTTACTGTGGTCTGGGTTGTCAGCGGGCCGAGTTTACCCATCTTTTTCTTATTGGATTATTTCCCTTTGTTTACTGATTGAAAAAAATAGTGGCATGGACTTTATTTTCAATACGCGGGTCGGAATTTCATTAAAATAATGACTGTCATATTCCTGATTTCGGATCAGGCGAGTAATTGAATTTATAGTCAACTCAAACTTCGCTTTTGACACAAGTTCAGGTGACTTGACAATTTTCAGGGCGATTTCAACTTCGCTTTTGAGAAGAGTTTAGGCAAACTGAAACACTTCAAGGCGACTTCTTTGCCCAAATCGCCCTCCAGGTTAAGCCCTGCAATGGAGACAACAGTATTGTGTTTTATTATTTGCTAATTACTTTAAGTATCAATTTCGGCCTAGTTTGAAATAATAGCAACTGAGCTGGGGATACCCTCGTGGACATGGAATCCACCAACAGTAGCATCGACTCATGGGTATAAATAAAATTCTTTGATACCAGTTTTGATGCACAAGATGTTCATATTTCATTGCTTTACTACTCATCAGTTGTGCTCAAGGCCTAAAATGTTGAAAACCAAAACAATCCAACAGTGTAAAACGAGAAACATATATGTACAGATATATGAACACATACATGACGCTCCTTCCTATAAATACAGTATCTTAAGTTTTGATTTAATTAAATTATAGCTGGGTTATACATATTGAAAGAAATCAATAACATATACATGTACAGGTACATGACAAGTACTAATCACCATGTACCTAGTGTAAAAGACAAGTAGAAAATGTACTTATTGTTGGATTCAGAGGAATATATATATACAATATTGATACCTTGGGTTTGAATACAGAATTTATTTGGATGAGGCTTAGAAACAAGTCCAAATAAATTTATATTACTGGCTCAATACACAATTTGAATGGTTGTGTGGTCTAGATAGTTCAATGCACAAAATGTGACTACTAACAATGTGACTTGCTAGTCCAAACAATTAGATCACAACTTTGTGTTGAGGTGTGTCTGACTACCATCTTAACTGACAAGGATTCCCCAAACAATTAGATCACAAGTTTGTGTTGAGGTGTGTTTGACTAACAGGTACCATCTTAACTGACAAGAATTGAAAGTCCAAACAATTAGATCACAAATGTATGTTGTGGTGTGTCTGTACCATCTAAATTGACAAGAATTGAAAGTGCAAACAATGAGATCACAAGTTTGTGTTGAGGTGTATCTGTACCATCTAAACTGACAAGGATTGCTAGTCCAAACAATGAGATCACAAGTTTGTGTTGAGGTGTGTCTGACTACCATCTAAACTGACAAGGACTGCTAGCTTTCTTGCTGAATTTTGTGGTTGTCATCGTTCTAATCTACCAATATAAGTTGGGTGCATCAATAGCCAACCCAACTGCACTTGTCTGAAAATTCAAAATATTTCAATGATTAAAAAATATAATGGACTAATCAATCTTTACCTCTTTCTTCTCTTCATATTCCATCTTACTCATCAACAATGCCTGTTCCAGGTCTTTTTCATATGATTCAGCTGCATACTGTAAAATACAACATTCTGCTTCTATAATGACTGGAATAATTATCTCCAAAAATTATGCCTGTCAGCTGGAGATACATGGTAAAATGAAAGTAGACAAAACAAATATGTCACAAGCAGTCTTGCTATGAAATTCTTAATAATAAGGGTACATTACTCATAATAAAAATTGTTAATGAAGTAAATCAAAACCTTGTCTTGGCAGAAAAAATATGAATCATTAAATATTACTATATGCCATTCAAGGATTGTTTAGAGTGCCACTGTAAATTATTAGGTAAATGAAATAAATGAAATTCAACAATTTTACATTTGCATCTGCCTTTATCCAATCATTCCACTGACTTTCTGATGCCTCTGTATGACCATTCTGTTGTGTTCTATGTCTAGCTGAGCCTGGCTTAACAAATGCTAAATTTTTCAACTGAAAAAAAAAACAACTTTGAATTCTTTATGAATTACATAAATCTAGATACATGTACTTTCAGGAACTTTGCAAAAGCGTGTATATCTGAAAGGTGAACTGATACTCTCTTTTGCGAGTATGACATCATCAATTAACTTGCAAATGCAAGTATCCTCACCTGGTTGTATATTCTTTCACCTATAATGTAAACGAGTAAGTAGTCATAGCTGTAAATTTGCTCATATATTCTTTATACATTTTTAAACATATCTACTGAGCGAATTAAAAATCTACCGCGCAATTATGGAGGAATTCAAGGTCGAAGTTAAGCTATCTTTTGGATATTTTTGCAAAAAGAACAGCCACATTTCATCTAATTTTGGGACTTAATCTTTAATAAAAACATCAGTTCTGCAAAACAAGGCACGAAAGAATATATTTTTTTTACTTGAATGTTTTTATGACTTTTCAACTTTCATTTTTAGAAAATATATAACTGGAAGTCACTTAGAATTGCATATAAAACTAAAGAATGTTCAAAATGTTACACTATTCCTTAAGTGGTTTAATTAATATCTATTTTTACTTTATAACAATTATTTATGATATATTTACAAATATTTTGTATTTCTATTGAAATTTGTTACAAAAAATACATGAAACTCTGTTAAGATACTGTTCCAGCCTAAGCATTGAAGATTTCATCAAAAACACTGATTGCTGGGAAAGAAAACTCTTTTTTAAGAGTATACTCGGTTTTGTGAGTTGGACCAGGCCTGACAAACAGCTAGGAAGTAGATATCATACATGTAATAAGCAAGATTTTATTGCAATAATCCTTGATTTCTGTTCATTTTTTACAGTCACCATGCCCAAATTAATGTAAGATTTGGTCCATCCATATGATTTTGAAAGAAATCACTTTTACATCTATTACACCAGGTCCTTATCAACATCCCCAATAAAAAAATTGAACAAGAAATGACTACATAACCCTCTTATTTTATATGGACTCTGTACTTGTATAGACTATATTTTTCAGTTTACGTGGGAGAAACGGCAACTTTTCGAATATAGTGATAATGATTACTGTATTTATAAATTCTAAAATAGTGTATGGAACCTCATCATTCTCGTGTTGCTGTTCAGCCTTTTTCTTCCTTTTGTTTTTCTTCTTATTGGTTGTTTGTTGATTGGCATTCTTTCCCTCGTTTGTTTTAGTCTTAGAGTTTTCTTCATCATCGTCATCTTCAATTTTTAAAAGAGCAAATCTGGATTGGGCAACTTTTGCCATTTTCATGCATGTGTGAAAATCTAGGGGGAGGCAACTCTTTCTGATAATGAAAAGCAGATACGGAAACAAACGTAGAATCCGGATCTCAACTGACATCCTTTTAAAAAAAAATCTTTGTAAATAAGGATCAGACGTAAAATTACTTATTTCAGTCACACCGTTATGTAAATTGTGCAATTCATTTAAAAAATAAATATGTAGGTATATAACAATTTCTTTGAAAACCGCTTGGGCGTAAAACAGGGAGACAATCTAAGCCTAACTTGTTCAAAATTTTTATAAATGGTTTGCCAAAATGTTTGGAACAATCATCAGATCCAGTAATATTAAACAAACGCTCAATTCACTGTTTAATGTATGCAGATGACATAGTGGTGGTATCTTCATCAACAAAAGGACTTCAAGATAAACTAAATATATTAGAAAAATACTGCAATGATTGGTGTCTAACTGTTAATTTAACCAAAACAAAAGTTCTTGTTTTCAACAAGGCAGGCAGGCATCTAAAACATAATTTTATATATGAAAATAAAACACTTGAATGTGTATCTAGATGTAAATACTTAGGTATCACTTTTTCTCATCTGGATCTTTTTCTTATGCTCAGAACGAACTCTACCAAAAGGGGTTGAAAGCTTATTTTAAGCTCTGTAAAGATTTTATTGCACATGGACCCTCTCCAAAGGCGTCACTTCATGTTTTTTCGATCACACAATATTGCCTATAATAACTTATGGATGTGAAATATGGGGTTTTTTCAATGCAAACTCTAGCAGATTCAAACGTAAACCAGACATGCCTATTGAAGAAATCTTCAAAGGAATTCAATGTGAAAAACTTCATATAAAATTTTGTAAATTTGTCTTGGGAACTCAAAAGAAAAGTACAAATTTTGCTGTTTTATCAGAACTGGGAAGATTTCAATTGCATTTTATTATTGTAAGATCAATGTTGAAATACTGGCACCGTTTACACGATAATCTAGATGATGAATTTCCAGTTCTGAAAGATGCATTTTTGACTTCAGAACATTTGCATAAGAATCAACAACCTTCATGGTATGGCTCTGTTGAAGTATTGAAAAAAGCATTGTTTAATTGTAACAATGACATATTAGTTAAATCCAAAAGTGGCTTTAAGACATTCTGTAATAAAATTACTAAAAAACACTATATTGAAAATTGGCATATTCAGAAAAACAATTTATTAAGTGGAAAATTGTGCACATATCTAAAATTTAAAGTTAATTTTGGTATGGAAAAGTATCTTATGATTATAAAAAAATTTGAGCAGAGAAGGAGATTCACAAGGTTCAGAATATCAGCACATCATTTAAGAATAGAAGCGGGAAGGTTTCAGGGCACTCCCAGACATGATAGAATTTGTCTTCAATGTTCATCTGATGAGGTTGAGGATGAAAATCATTTTTTATTTAAATGTCAAAAATATAATGATGATAGAACTGAATTAATGAAAATAGTATTACATCTTTGTCCAAAAGTCAGTAATTTAAATAACGCTGAAAAATTAATTTGGCTTATGAATAATGAGAACTTTGAGATATTGAATGGCATTTGTACTTTCATAGATAAACCTAGTTGTCCTCATTAGAGATGGTCACTTCACTTGCATATAGCTTGTTTCATCTCCCCATACTGGCGTGTTTTCATATGTATATATATAATTTCAATTGTCTAGAGCGAGATTGACAGATAATTATTTAAGTCATTCAAAAAGATAGAATATACATAAATTATATTATATAACAACACTAGAACCTTTAGTATCTACCCTTGGTGACTTCTGCACAGGTGAGATTATGACTCTCTACTGTGCTTTAGCCACGAGGAGGTTCATTAAAGTGAATTGTATAATACTATATAATGCTCAAACACTGGAACCTTTAGTATCTACCCTTGGTGACTTCTGCACAGAACAGACAATTGACTTTCGACTGTGCTTTAGTCACGAGGAGTTCCACTATGGTGTTTATATTTTATAGAATTATAGACGTGCACAGACAATTTATATTAATATATATGTGAAAACAGAAGGTCCTTTTGCATCGGCCCTTGGTCTCTTCTCCTGCTGAACAACCTCTCTCAACAATTTTCGCATTAATGTCAAAACTCAGAAACTTACTTTAGTACTGTTGATTCGTCAATCTTGGAATGCAAATTTTCTGGATTTCCTGGATAATAAATTAAATCATGACATTCTTTAATTTTCACCGAAATACAGTGATCTACTTGTAGTTACATAAAGCCACTGAATTAAGTATCTTTGAATGTCAACTTCTTCCCAGTTAACGTGAATAAATTAAACAATGGCTTATAAATGATATTTTACCGCTAAAGTCTTCTCGTATAGTGGATATAACATCTCACATTCATATATTCGATATGTTTAAAATAATTTCCATAATATATTGCAATTCTGCGACTGAGAGGACAGGGTATGTCATATCTTATGGACACATTCGATAATTAGGCCAGATTTTTTATTATTATTTTCTGTTTAATGGGATAATAATGGAAAATCTAGGGTTGGGGGGGGGGGGGGGGGGGGGTGACATAAATGAAAAAAATAATAATAAAACTCCAAAATTTGTCCAGTTGATACTCCGATAAAAAAATGTTCCAGATGTTTTTGTTTTCTTGGCCTTAAATGAAAGGTATAGTACTCTTATTTTCGAAGGTATCTTAGGACCATCCTAAGACATATCTTAGTCCTAAGTGCTATTTTCGATTGTGTCTCAAGTTAGGATTTTTCTTAAAATTATCCTAAATTTAGGATGTCAATTTAGTTGACTTAAGATGATCTTAGGAATATCTTAAGTTAAGAATAAACGTAAAATTTAAAAGAGTAAAATTTGGGTTCCTTTTCCTGCTCATATTTACGTTACAACATGATATAGATTCGAAATACACACTGTATGTGTATCCTTATGGGTAGTTATTTGCACTCGTGTATTCCATGGTTGACTACGGTGGAAACATTTAATCGTATTTCATGGTTAGGGTGTAATTCGTTAACATTATATTGATGACATTCTCCTGAGGACTTTATTATTTTATAAGATTTATTAAGGGTCAATAAACTGTTGTATCGGGTTGAAGATTGCATGAATAAACACCTCCCCTCCCCCCAATATCATAATTTTGTTGCCTCCTTTACGCTTACCATATATCTTTAAATTTTCATATATACAAGTTAAGTTAATACATGCAAGTCCTCAATAATGAAAAGTTTTCTGTTTGTTATATTGGTACCGCAACAGCTTTCGGAAATAACATTTGACTCTGTTCCCAAAAAACTTTTCAGAAAATAGTTTTTCTGAGTCAAATTAAATGAATAAATAAATGTAAAACTTCACATATGTTCAATGTATTAACGGTATTTAAAATTAAAATTAAATATCTAATCAGACTTGATTGATGTGTTGTTTTTACAATTAATCTCACTGATGAACGATCATCAAAGATGAAAAGTTGTGAAAAACTTCATTAAAAAACAAACAATATTTAGAGAAATTTGACTTGTGAACACATTTTATTCAAAGGTGAGTAAACTAGTAAACACATATATCAATCAGCGAAAAATTATAAATATCAGAAAACTCCAAATATTCATTAAAGAATTAAAAACAATCATCGTGAAAACGTTATAGTGTTGTCTTATCTGAAGAATGCCAAAAAGAAGACTTTTCACCTCTCTACACGAAGCTAATCAACATGACCTTTCAAGTTTGCTGTAAGTACGATTTCTAATTTTTTGACTTTTTTCTTTCATATTATAAGAATTGTAGAAAGCCATTTTTACCTGTCCACTTAACCTTTCAATACTCTCAAATTATATCTCACTAATCTTAGTTAAGCACATATTCTCCGTGCCATCATAATCTTTTAGACAAGTGTTCTTTCCTAATCATTTCTTATTCATCACACTTTATGCATATGTTGCTATTCCACACAATCTACTCCTAGTAATGTTGCACCATTCAAAATACTCCGAGGAATTACTACCAAGAAATATTTTTAAAAATGGATTGCTTTAAGGCAGGAGGTACCTAAATCCACTAATTTACGGATTTTTATGAAATTTTACATGCAGCTAGAATATGGTATTGACGTCAACTTTTCCGTTTGATTGATATTAAATAAACATAGGGTCACCAGCTTTATTTTCGCTGCGGAAATCATTAAACTATATGCACTTTCTGAATATATAACCAAATTAGGTACCTCCTACCTTAAAGTAGGGTTAAACAATCATATCGAACCATTGAAATTGGTATGTGACCAAATTTACATAAATATGGGTATTAAAAGAATTACGATTCGTACATGTAATTATTGGTAACCTATATATAGTTAACATCACCATCGACCAATGCTAGAATAATTTAAAATATGACAATTTCTTGAAAGGTCTTTTCATTAAGTATGTAAATCATAGCCATAGATGTGCACTGCATGGTTTCTTTAGAAATGACATACACATAAAAACCTTATTGCTAAGATGCACATGAATTATCCAAATTTATATTTATTGTAGTTAAATTTGCATTATTGGTCATCTGACTAGTATACATAGATGACCTTAATGCTGTTAACATGTTATAAATATATGTTTATAATGTATAAATTAAAAATAATAAAATAAATAAAAACTTCAGCCTTATCAGGTTTTGTATGAAATGTACCAGAAATCAAGAAACTAAATCGGCTATTTTCGTATTTGACGTATTTCGGATTCGATTATTCCCCAATTTTTTTTTTGGAATATTATACATTACTTTCAATTATATTTTTAAGACACTACGCCCAGTAGTAAAATCCTTGACCAAACAAAATACATTTTTTTCATTAACTTTTTTTCATAAAATTTATGAACAATTTAGAAAAACCACCAGTGTCATTGATCGAAGAAAATCTTCTGCAATCAAAATTACTGATAGGCATGTGACCTTTTCTTTTTTCGAAATGTACATGGAGAAGGAAATATCCCACAGTCCACTGCACAGAAAATAGCATTTACCGTCTGAGAATCATTTCTGAGGTGAAGCATTTGCAGGTGAAGTTATGTAGAAGTGTTTCCATATCATTGAAATATGTAGCTTGTAATATGAGATAAGTGATGTGTCCAATATCAAAATAAAATTAGTATTTTTTTTTTAATTTTTTGTAAATTTGAAACCAAATAAAAAAAAAAAGACTTGTTAAAAGAAAAGCTCACTACGAGAGTTACAATAAGAAATAGGATAGGGATTTTTATATTAACGATTTGGCAGTCAAGGAAACCTCTTTGGGAAAGTACGTGAGAACAGTTTGTTAATGGGAAATACAAGTATTTTATTGGCACTGCTTTGCAGTATGGTGTTTTCTCAACGGTGAAGCAAATCTGTTAGTGAACGAATTTACAGATCATTTTTAACTTGACTTTGACTTCCCAATCGTCAACTTCCCATTTTTGAGCGGCAATATTCCAGAAGCGCCGGCGTATGGAGTATATATTTCACAACTCATACGTTTTTCCAGAGCTTGTGACATATACATTGCCTTCTTGGACAGAGCCCGGCTTCTGACAGAAAAGTTGCTCAGACAGGGGTACGTTGCTCCTAAGCTGAAGTCATCCTTATTAAAGTTTTATGGGCGTCATCATGACTTGGTTGACATGTATGAAAAAAACCGTTTCCCAAATGAAAATGGACCTGTTCCATTGATATTATCCCTTCCTCATATCGGATTTTACATGGACAGCATGGCGGGTGTCCTGCAGGAAGCAGAGACTGCTTACTTTTCCGGAGCACCTGAGTCTACCCCCGGTTTTTTGGTGGGGTCCATGTTGTTCATATGTTTTTAGTTTTCGATTGTAGTGCATGTATTGTTTTGGTCTTGTCTTCGTTGTTCTCCGGAGTTTGTCAGTTGTTACGATTTTTCTCTCCTTCGAATATCCCTTTGGTATTTCTTGACTTTACTTTTAAAACTTCTCTCCGTACGGTTTGCCTAATTAATGTTTAAAGCTGAAAATGCATTATGTTTCGTATACAATTTTTGCTTCCGTTTAGGAAACTATTGAAAAACAGGAAACAATTAAATTTACACGATTGTCATGTGAGAAGTAAAATGTATATTCGCTGCTCCAAAGTCCCTAACGAGTACTTTTGAAATTGCCTATGGAGTGAAAATGAGCAAATGTTGATTCCTTATTAATATTCCTTTCATGGGGTGGGAATACAATAAAATATGTTTATTCATTTATATTATAGCAATGATAAATGATTTCTTTTCATTCAAATTTAACTATATTAAACTGTTTACTAATATTTTTGGCTTTTCTAGACATTTGGATATCTCTTTACTCTAGAAACGTATGGTGTATATAGAAGATAAGAGCATTATATTACCAAAAAATCATGCCTGTGTGCATTTCCTCGTTATATTTATAACGAATTTATGTTTTTAGGCCAACATTTGGTAGCGATTCGTCGGCTTCTTGTACAGAAAACAGAATAGAATGTGTAACATCCCTGAAACGTGGCTGGTCAGATGACGAAGATTCAGGTCTTGGCCAAGATGACGTGAGTATTTTATAGCCGTTTTTGCTTATTTAGTAGTTTTTTTTTTATATTTTTAAGTTTTCAATCTTTAGTTTTGAATTTGATCTATATTTGCTTCTACAGCATTGCGTTAAGCATATATATTTCAGATTAATCTAAGGATTGAAGAGTTAAAATTAAAGGATTATTCATAGTGGGTTCATCGAACCCAGGGGTCACAAAAGTTAGTTTTATATACAAATGATTTAAACAAATATGGGTCTCATGAATGCACATACGACATTTAAATTAAAACATGTTTGTGTATCACTTCTAGTGGTATTGCATTGATATTTTCATAAATTGTCTACCTAGCTTATTTCAACGTTAATTCCAACAGAATTGTGCGATATTGCATCACTGCAATCTATTAAACTGAAAATCCTCGCCGAACATCAAAAGTATATATCACCAAACTAGTACAATTTTAGCCTCTACGTACAATTCACTCTCAAGATTACGTCAGAGCTTTGACGTCAGTACGCTCACAGGGATCGATGAAAAAAACCCTGTTTCTTTACCTCAGGTTTACAACGAAGAAAAGGCGAGTATGACTCCTATTCTGAAAAGACGAAAGATTGCAAAAGTAGACTGCAGTGACCTGATAGCAGACGGTTCCAGACCTTATACCCTACCAACAGTCAGTGGAATACACAAAGATCTAAAGAGCATCTCACCAGAAACTGTAAGTGTAATCTCATGTTAGGGTTTTGTAAGTGTAATCTCACGATACGGGTTTGTAAGTGTAATCTCACGATACAGGTTTGTAAGTGTAATCTCACGATACAGGTTATATAGTGTAATCTCATGATAAAACTTTGTAAGTGTAATTTCATAGTGCGGTTTTGTATGTCGTTTACTTGGAAATTTTTCTGCACTTCGAACCATACAGAAGTAAACAAGAAAATCAAAATGAAGACTTTGCGTGTAGGCGTTAAAACTCTGCAGTGTCCAGATCTAAATTAAAAGTCGCAGGAGAAGTTGATTTAAAAGAATGTAAAATGTGGCATTACTTTCATCTTCGTTATTAAATGAAACTTATAATTTCATCTCTTCTGAAGATATTATCTAATGAGTAAGATTGAGATTTCTGATAGCCACATGTATATACCTCCCCCCCGACTGCTAACGCATTAACCCTTAACTTAAACATTTGGGCATGTCCTGAAAAAATCTTTTAAATAAAACGCCACAAAAATACATGTATAACCAAAAGGATAAAAAAACATAATAAACTAAACTAAACAAAACTAGAACACGAAAACCCGACAACACAGAAACTAAAGCACTAGCAATATGAACTCCCACTAAAAACCGGGAGTGGTATCAGGTGCTCTGGAAGGTTAAGCATGTCCCGCTCTGTTAAGGGCACCCGTGACTGTTTCATTCACCTGTAGTATGTGTATCAAATTATTTATTTTGCAAATTTCATATAAATTTATAAAATTAAAAGTTCCTCTTGTTGTGCATCAAAATTTGTATCAAAGAATTTTATTTTTAGCTGACAAGTCTTGTATCTGGTTGCTATGACGATGTAGTCAGCAGTTATCGGATCATCGATTGCAGATACCCTTACGAGTATGAAGGAGGACATATTAAGGTAAAAGACCAAGTAAAAAAAGTCAAATTAAGATTATATTGTAAATAGAATTATTATTATTAGTGTTCTATAGATGTTAAAATTCAGGTCTTCCAGTTATACTGTATGAATGTCTATTGTGTTTCATTATGGTCTAGTCATAATTCTGCTTCTTTGAAGAAAATGCAAGTCATGTTTAACAATTCGAATAATTATGGGTTGTGATCATTATTGTAATGCAAGTAATATGTTTGTGGCAAATATAGTATTATCGTTTAAGGAATGTATGAGAAAAACAATGTTTAGTCTATTGAATCGTTTGAAGGTTTCTGATAATGCTCTAGTGAACTCAATTTTAAGTAAGGATTTGTTATTTACTTCAAAACTGTTACATACACGTATGATGAGTTGTATGTAAATTACATACATGGTATAATGAGGTGTATGTAAATTTCTAATTTCGATTATAACATACATATTATCTTCCTTTTTTATTGTACATTTAAAACTATCTGTATTGCGGTATATTTTTATGTTGTGTGTATATATATGATCCTTTTTGTGTCTGAAATAAAGTTATATAATTATTACTATTAAACCGATCAAGGATAATCAGTAATATTTTTACACAACATTGCAATATAAATATTAGAATCTTGTTTCAAGCCAACACCTATGTATTGTAATTCACAATTTTTAATGTAATCCAAATTATTTCATATCAGATAAAACTTCTATATCCCAATTTGATAAAAAGTTATCACGTGTCATTCATTATTCGAGGGTATTGATGGTACCGGTCAATACCGTGTATTTCCCAATGTTTGTGCTTTTAACGTAATCGCCTTGTCAAGCTGCATGGTATATTTTGGTGGTAGAGATCTAGAGCCTCGGTGGTCTCGTGGTAGCACTCGCCGTCAGTGCTGAAGGTTATTGGTTCGATCCCCGACCTGGTCAAACTAAAGACCTTAGTATTTCATATTTACTGTTTTCCGCCAAGAACGCGGCTTTTGGGAGTAATAGCAAAGGCTGGTCGTTTCGGAGTTCCGGATTACTGTATTCCGGCGTGGAATCAAGGTCTCGTCCCAGTACAAAGCAGAGTTCATATTAATATTAAATAACATATATGCTTATAATTATTGCCAAGGGACGTTAACCAATAATAAGTATATATTTTTGCCGACTTTTATAATAATAATATAAAAGTATTACAATTTATTGTTTTTAACCTTTTTAAAAAGCGTTATGACTAATCCTGGTAAGGTTCATATTTCGTATTTATAAATCCTTTGTAAACCTCGTTTTATATAATATTTAATTTTGTACATAAGATGCTGTTTGGTATATTTTAGTTCATCGCTTTCAGCTACATGTAAACTAATGGCTTAAACGGTAGAAACTCGAAATTTAAAAAAAATGTTGTCGCCACCAATTCTCAAATGAACCCTAGAAACAGAACAACACAAATCCAAGGAACGGACAAATTTGCGAACTGAAACCATACTTTTTCATAAAACACTGATCTATGAAATGTATTTAATTCAACCGCCTAAGTATAAATAATTTGAATAATGATGCTTAGCGTTATAGCAAGAGATTTGTGAAACAGTTTTTTTTCTGTCTGCAGGAATTAAAAATTATTTCCATTTTCTCTCTTTTTCAGAATGCAGAGAACAGATATCTCAAGTCTATGATTGAAGACCTTCTACAACAGTCTAAAGTACAGATTCTGATCTTCCACTGCGAGTTCTCACAGGAGAGAGGACCTTCCATGTAAGTTTAGCTGAAATGAATTATCTGTTAAAATACAATTTGGTCTCAAATTCTTTGTGTCAGCTTTTATTAAGAAACAACAATATAACAGTCTTATGTTAGTAATGTTTTATGCATAAAACTCTTCCAAACTACGCCAACAGTGCATTTGTAAAACAATTTTTAAAAATCATTTCTCCATTCCTGGATTATTGTTGTCCAATTGTAAGGGAAAAAAACAAAAACAATGTTTCCAACAATTGCACCCAGTCCTTATAAAACGACACCACAGTAAATTATCAGCTACTTCAGGAAAGAGGTCAATTTTGAAAAGCTTCAAATCTACACGAGATCTCAAAATGCTGATTGTTGCATGAAACCAAGGTTTTTGCCACAAAAGTAAAATTCTAGACTACTAAGCTTTCAAAATGTAAAATGTGTTTTCTTTGTTAAACTAGTTTATAATAGGTAGACATCACCTGTGTGTTGGTAGGGCAGGGTGATTCTAAAAAATATCACTCTGCCTCGATTTCATGCAAGGGATATTGAAATACTCCACGGTCATTGTAAAATACCAAATGCCTTTTAGCCAATTAAATCAATGAATTTCTGCATGGAGTATAATAATAAGGAATATTAATCTCAATTTTCATGTTTTTTAGGTTAAGATATCTTCGTAATAAAGATCGTCAGATGAATAGTGAAAACTATCCAGCATTGAAGTTCCCAGAGGTCTATCTTGTTGACCAGGGTTACAAAGCTTTCTTCAAAGTCTCCCAACATTTGTGTGATCCTGTTAGTTATCGACCCATGATTCATCATGACTATTCCTCTGAATTGCGTCACTTCCGCAAAGTTGCAGATAAGCGCCACTTCCATTTCCGGTCCAAGTCCTGGACAGCAGGTGAAAAGTTACCTCAAGCCAGAAAAGTTATTTTCTGATTTCTTGTTACACCATTGTAAACTGAAATTGGCAAGTGCTATAAAACTGTGATATATTGTTAAATTTGTTAAAAAATTCGTTGTTACTGTATATTTATTCATGTTATTTATATTGTGATGATTTCAGTGCTTTGTGAACTAAATAAAACATTAAAATAGCTGACTTTTTTTCTAAAAATGTTTTCGTAAGTCAGTGTGCATCATCGGCGACAACCGGAAAACTAGAATTTTCGTTTCAGTCGCAGGTCTTGTAATTATGACTGAGATAATGGGCTCAAACAACCTTACATTTACAATATTTGTCGAAGATTGTGGCTAGGTATATACTAATACACAAGAAATGAGAGAAACTAATCCTGGTTTTTAGATGATAACCATTTCTAATCTATATCAAATTGTAAAACGAGTATTCAGCAGTGTTATTAGGCTCCTTGTATAATTGTTGAAACATCCTGTCCGTTGATATAATAGGCTTCGCTCTCAAATGGTACAATTTTGGTCAACATGATACAGATATCAAATAGCATGTCTTGCGTCGATATTAGAATCGTCTCAACTTTGCTGTAGACGTGGCATGTGAGTTCTTTTTAGACCAACAACAGCAATGAAACTTGAAATTTTTTAATAGTTTTTGTGTAACATTCTAGAATTATCCTTCCTTATCCTTTGCATACGAAGATATGCACACAGAAAAGTAATGGTCATGGAGATGTGTTTTTGTTCATTGGTTGGCATTTCATTGTTGACCTTTTTTGTTATCTAGATTTTAATTTTTATATATTACTAGTATAGAAAATGTACTGATGAGTGGAATATGAAATCTATATATATGATCTGAAATGTTATAATTATTATAACATATGTCTACATGTTAGTACCCAGTTTTAAGCAAGAACGATTAGTCCTGCATTTCGCTTGTACATCGCGCCTGTTGAGAGTAATAAACATATGATTTTATTGAAATTCAGTGAATGGTCTGTCTGATCAATTATTCTTATTTCAATACTTTGATCAGTGTCAGTTTGAAATAAAGGAATTAAGCAAGTAATTCATTTCGTGGCAGGTCGTTATTAAACATGAGGATGTCAGTATATTTCCTGACATGCCAGTCAAATGCAACAAGCGAAAAGAAAGATAAGCTGAAAATGTTTTTTATTACAGTTTTATTTACTTTAGTGAAAGCAGATTTATACAATAAAACAAATATAAACAACTGTACACTTTGTCGACGAACAACACAATCTATACAATATATAACAAACAGGAAATTTACCTACAATTCACTTCTTACTAAGAAAATTCCTGTGATCCGAAGACAGAAATTAGATTTTGTATACAATTTTGAGAAAATCTGCCTCAAACTAATTTTATGGCTAAAGAACTTACGCTCGGAATACATGTAAAATGTGAAAATCAGATATATACAATATTTAAATAAACGAAAAATTTCTTTAGACTTTCCAGTACAAATAAAACTATCTGGCCATCAAAGTATTTAACTGCGAGAAAAGGATTTGTTTTTAAAAGTATTCATCAACCCAATTTTTCTTAGTGTTAACTAACTATAGAATGTTGGACATTGACAATGACATATTTTAGGTTTTTAGGTTGGATAATCGATGAAAACAGATAGACCGGATAATCGATGAAAACAGACGGACTGGATAATCCATAAAAACAGATATAAATCAAACTAAATTTTTCAAATACAAAGTAAGATATTAAATTTTGTAAAAACAGCAAATACGAGTTAATTAACAAAGTGGCACCATCAACTGTAAATTTTTTCAGTTTGTACAGAATCAAGATGAAAAAAATGTACACTCATAAGAATGCTTTTTAAGCTAAAACTTGTATACTGAAACAAAGCAAAATGAAAATCAAAATATACATCCACACAGAATGATCACTGTTCCGCAAACTTAATTGACTTTTCTTGGTTAAATTGATGTATTAACTTATACCAAGTTCACAATGTGCTCTTACGATACATATTTACAGGTAAAATAAAATCATGAAATGGGCAGTAATATCATAAACAGTAAGCATACACAGTATAAAGATTGCTTTCGGTACTTTAAAACTACTTTCTAGTACTTCACATATTGGACAAACTTATATTGTATACGTAAATGCTGAAGAGAGCATTTGATCAGGTACACACGTATGCCGATTTTCTACTTCTTCCTCTTTGTACAAGATTTCGAATTATATTTTTTTGATATAGTTTAATTTTTGCCATTGCTCATCCAATTCATTACAATATAAACATTTTATACATTGTATATACAAATAAAATTCATCTTAAAGCAAATTTGCTTCCACCTTCAACAAAATATCAATTATTCAGGTTACTGCACGGATTTGTAGGTTTGGAGCAACATTCTTTAATCCTTATTGGTGACTTCAACAACTTGTTGAGCCGTCGAGGTATTTTAAGTCGAGTTATATTATGCCTGTAAAGAACAAGATACGCAACAAACACTTCTGTATCCGTGATGCTTACACATATCTGCCTGCACAACTAAATCACATCTGGGATATGTATCTTTACAAGATTCTGAAAAACCAAAACATCATGACATTTGAAAAAAATACAATCCCTGAACTGGAATAAATATATGGAACGGTAATAAAAGTGTTGTCAAATGACGGAAGTGACGTATATGTCGACATGAATTATACATATATTATATAAATTACGTGCTTAATTGAATACCACTGAAAATTATGATATAATTATTGCATACTGCCAAATCATTCTTTTCGGATGACGAATTTCAGATTTTTATCATGAAAATTAAAAAATCCCATAACCAAATATTCTACAGTAGACATACCAAAGTATTTGAACTGTATGAAATACAAGCAACTATAAACAGGTGAACAGAATATATACCTACAAAGAGGCCCAACTACAGAACCCAGTATTTAAGCACTGAATCTGCGTTATAAAATGACAACTAACCTAAAGCAGCACGATAGTTATCACATGGCGTGGTTCCACATTCTTCTACGCTGCTTGGTTTCATTGAAGAATCACATGCATTAACTTCTCTGTTATCTGTGTCAATACACAATACCTCACGTGACCTCTCACCTTTACCACAACTTACAGAACACTACAATATAACAATTATGTAAACATCATATTTCAAAATATTTGCAATAGTTATAAATATATCATGAAAACCTAAATTGAAATAAAATCAAAATATTGACAGAAACTATTATCAGGAGGTGAAATAACAATTAAAGTGATTTTAATCTTTAAAAGATTGTATCCAAGGAAGACTGGATAACAGTTTTGATTTGTCTGGTTATAAATATTTTGTTTCACCAACCTCTCCAAAGATTTATGCTAAACAGGACAAATATACCTAAGAAGCAAATAAAAAAACGCAATCCATTAGACAGACAAAACCCGGGAAGATAAATGAACAAGCACAATAAATAAACCCTGAAGACTAAAAACAATGAACAACACGAACTCTTATAAAAAGAAGGAGTGAACTCAAATGCTCCGGAAGGGAAAACAGTTCCAGCTCCATATACGGCACCCGTCATGAGGTCTGAAACTCTGGTTAAGATAAAGTTAAAATATTCCTATTTTCATCAAAACATCGTTTTATTACTATTACATTTATCATCTATTCCACATAATCAAGTATTTAGATTGTTAGACTAAAACAGATACATGTATTTCATATACCATGTATATATTATAAATATTAATCTGTCTGTAGTTTTGTTTGATAAAGGATAAGGTGGTGTGCCAGTTACATTTATTTTACCCCTTGCAAAATGACTGAAATAATTAGGCCTACTTTTAGTTATAATTTTTAGTATTTATTCAATGTGTCGCCATTCTTGTCTATTGTCCTCTCAATCATCTTATATACTATCCGAGTGGCTAACAAACCACGTATAAAGATTTGATTTAAGGTAATCTAATAAGTGTTTATGAAAGATCTGGGTTCTTAATGTAAGAAAATTCGTTTTTTCTCCAGAGTGAAGCGTAAAATTTTTATCCCAATGTTTTCATATAGGACAAATGTAAGAACCTATTACATTGTACTTTCTTACACTATGAATTTTCCTAATAATCGTTCGACGGGCTCAATGATGTAGTCACAAAGCCATCTACATTTCCAATACAACTATGAGGTGACAATGCCTTGTGTAAAATAACAGCAATTACGGAAGAAATTATTTACCTCGCTCCATTCTGCCATAAACCATTCTGGAGGGCAAGGAGGCGACGTACATAACTCATTATCTATTGGTTTGTCATCAGAATTACAATAATCGTCTGGTATGATCTCGTAAGCAGTATTTCCATTTGGACGTAAACACAGAACTTTGCGTTTTCTTACTCCTTCTCCACAAGTAGAATTACACTAAAAATAATGGAATAGACATAAAAGAAATGACAGAATACACGTAGGCGTCATGGAATATATATGGACAGGCCAGTTAGGTCAAATACGGAAAGTTTGTTTTCTTCTTCAAAAATTAATTTTAGTTTTTTACCTCTTCACTGCGCTAAAACGAGAATTATAGAAAGTTTATTATTACAACTGAGCAGACACCCTAGTTGAGTATTTTCAGCTGAAGCTCTATCCTTTTGCCGATTTTTGGTTCTACTTTCTTTGGTCATTTAGAAATCTGAAATTGTTCTGCAAAATTTCGACCCTTAACACTATCAATGAGCTTTAACTCTGTGAATACATATTGCATCAAAACTTGTATCGCATATTGTTTTTTTACCACTGATTGGATCCCTCTTCTAAAATTTTCTAATGAGCCCAGTCCCGTTGTGATATTAGCATATGTGGGTAAAAGCTATGACACTGTTAGTCAAACTTTTAAAGTTGTGAATTAAGATATTCTTGGAAACTAATGAAAACCCCCCCTCTTGCATAGCTCTGTTCTTTTTTTTCTATCATTTTTGAATTTTTATCTCCTCTACAACGTCTTTTGAACTGTTTCGTATCTTCACATTTATTTATTCACCTTTTACCACTGCTGATAAGAGGTAAATTGTAGAAATTAGCAAATTTGACGTGAAAGAATGTTAATGATTATTACTGTCTGCTTTCCAAATGTTGACATTTTTAAAAAGTTGTTATTCCTTTCACTTTAAAGAAGCATCTTCACTTGACCGTACCCCATAAAACAGTTAGCATCTTCACTTGACCGTACCCCATACAACAGTTAGCATCTTCACTTGACCGTACCCCATACAACAGTTGGCATCTTCACTTGACTGTACCCCATACAACTGTAAGCATCTTCACATGACCGTACCCCATACAACAGTTAGAATCTTAACTTGACCGTACCCCATACAACAGTTAGCATCTTCACTTGACCGTACCCCATACAACAGTTAGCATCTTCACTTGACCGAACCCCATACAACAGTTAGCATCTTCACTTGACCGTACCCCATACAAATGTTAGCATCTTCACTTGACCGTACCCCATACAACAGTTAGCATCTTCACTTGACCGTATCCCATACAACAGTTAGCATCTTCAATTGACCGTACCCCATACAAATGTTAGCATCTTCACTTGACCGTACCCCATACAACAGTTAGCATCTTCACTTGACCGTACCCCATACAACAGTTAGCATCTTCACTTGACCGTACCCCATACAACAGTTAGCATCTTCACTTGACCGTACCCCATACAACAGTTAGCATCTTCACTTGACCGTACCCCATACAACTGTTAGCATCTTCACTTGACCGTACCCCATACAACAGTTAGAATCTTCACTTGACCGTACCCCATACAACAGTTAGCATCTTCACTTGACCGAACCCCATACAACAGTTAGCATCTTCACTTGACCGTACCCCATACAAATGTTAGCATCTTCACTTGACCGTACCCCATACAAATGTTAGCATCTTCACTTGACCGTATCCCATACAACAGTTAGCATCTTCACTTGACCGTACCCCATACAAATGTTAGCATCTTCACTTGACCGTACCCCATACAACAGTTAGCATCTTCACTTGATCGTACCCCATACAACAGTTAGCATCTTCACTTGACCGTACCCCATACAACAGTTAGCATCTTCACTTGACCGTACCCCATACAACAGTTAGCATCTTCACTTGACCGTACCCCATACAACAGTTAGCATCTTCACTTGACCGTACCCCATACAACTGTTAGCATCTTCACTTGACCGTACCCCATACAACTGTTAGCATCTTCACTTGACCGGACCCCATACAACAGTTAGCATCTTCACTTGACCGTACCCCATACAACAGTTAGAATCTTCACTTGACCGTACCCCATACAACAGTTAGCATCTTCACTTGACCGTACCCCATACAACAGTTAGCATCTTCAATTGACCGTACCCCATACAACAGTTAGCATCTTCACTTGACCGTACCCCATACAACAGTTAGCATCTTCACTTGACCGTACCCCATATAACAGTTAGCATCTTCACTTGACCGTACCCCATACAACAGTTAGCATCTTCACTTGACTGTACCCCATACAACAGTTAGCATCTTCACTTGACCGTACCCCATACAACAGTTAGAATCTTCACTTGACCGTACCCCATACAACAGTTAGCATCTTCACTTGACCGTACCCCATACAACAGTTAGAATCTTCACTTGACCGTACCCCATACAACAGTTAGCATCTTCACTTGACCGTACCCCATACAACAGTTAGAATCTTCACTTGACCGTACCCCATACAACAGTTAGCATCTTCACTTGATCGTACCCCATACAACAGTTAAATAGGGTACTAAATATGCCAAATATCACTTACAAAATAACAATCCAAAGATACTAATATTAGATATAGTAAATTTATACTATGCTGTATACGACGCATTTCAAGGAGTTACCTCTCATCAGCAGCATTAAAACCGAAACATTTGGAAGACCAAAAACCAAACTTATTTTAAAAGAAGTACTCATATTAACCAAAAATACCGAAATAGGAAGCCAAATTTTAGCTAAGGAGATCTACCATGTGCAATACAAGGAATGAACCCTTAGTATTTCTATTATTTTTGATAACCAGCTAAGGAGATCTACCATGTGCAATACAAGGAATGAACCCTTAGTATTTCTATTATTTTTGAATTTTGCTAAATACTGGTAATTTCTGTAACAAATCAATGAATAATCATGTCAGACAAGTCCACCATGCAAAGGCTTATAAAATTTCTGTTTCTATTTAGGTTGAATAATTTTATGATGTACATCATGAATTTGTATTTCAGTTACAGTTTTAATCATGGGCAAAGGATTTATCTATGATTAAATAAAGTAGTACCTGTTCCCAGGGTCCACTAAACCAGAATCCATTACAACTCTCTCTGGCCCGACAGCTTTTTTCTTTCTCTGGTTTGTCATTTTCTTCACAATCTGGACCGTATGGATTTTCACTGACGCATACAACTCTTCGTTTTTGTTTACCATATCCACAAGTTACTGGACACTAAACACAATAATGCAAAAAGGTAAGAAGCATCACCTAGAGACCCTCTCCTTAATTAAGTGTCTGATAGAGGTAAATAACCTTTCAATGCTGCATTTTAAGAAACCGTTTCAGAAATGAAAATGGATCTGTTCCATTGATTTTGTCCCTTTCTCATACAAGATTTGACATGGACAGCATGGCGGTTGTCCTGCAGGAAGCAGAGACTGCTTACTCTTCCGAAGTGTAGTGTATGTATTGTTTTGGTCTTGTCTTCGTTTTTCTGTGGAGTTTGTCAGTTACTTTCGATTTTCCCCTCCTTCGAATACTAGAATTGTTAACTTAACATTAATTATATATTCTGATCTTTGTTGTTTATTTGATAACCATTCAGTCTTTTAATCTATGTAAAACTTTCAACGTGTAAAGAATTTCTTCATATTACATAACTGTTACATCTTGTGCATTAAACTGGTATTAAAGAATTCATATTTTACAACTGACAATACTTAACTTACATCCTCTTGCCATTCTGTATAATACCAGTCGGAATTATAACCATGTTGACATGCGCTGGAATAACACCCTTCCTCTTCAGGTGGCATCTCAGTTCGGTTACAGTACAAATCGTTAACAGTATAACCATCTACCGAAGTACAATTTACAACCCGGGTTCTTAAACCCTCACCACAATGAGTAGAACACTACAACGGAAATGTGTAGTAGAACAATTATATTCTACCATATATATTCCAACAGTATTTATGAAGTACTCCTAGTGTCTTAATAGTAATGTAATTTAATATTTGTGAATTTCTAAAAATCAAAATTTTACAATAAAAACTCCGTTAAATTGTTATAGTAAAATTCCAAATTTCTCAAATTCACAAATATGAGTGTAACAGTAAGGAAAATAAATATGGGGTATTGGAAGTCAAATACCCTTAAACCACAACTTGTCGTATGAAACTCAACGCCGAACAAATGATAAAATAAGAATTCATGATGATATTCTGGTAGATAAGACTAATGGCGTTTTTGACAATTTAGACTTAGCTGAAATTTGGCTTCCTATTTCGGTATTTTTGGTTATGAGTACTTCTTGTTTAAAGTAAGTTTGGTTTTTGGTCTTCCAAATGTTTCGGTTTTAATGCTGCTGATGAGAGGTAACTCTTTGAAATGCGCCGTATACTGCATAGTATAAATTTGCTATATCTAATATTAGTATCTTTGGATTGTTATTTAGAAGGCAATAAAAAATGCAATGTTTAAAGATTTAAAAACTACATCATATTTGTAATACAGTAGCATAATGAATATTCAATCAATTTTCTTCGTCAAATTTATCCCATCTATTAAAAAAAAGAGTTATATTTGCCTTTTATAGTTTTTTTTTTACTTAATATGACTGTACAATTGTCTGTATTTCTAAGTCGAACATACTGTTTTCATTCTATTTACATACTGAAGTGTTTTTATCAGCGATATCTGCGATATGGAGCAAATAACAATATTGATATACAATGTAATTCGTTACGATAATGAATTTTAATAAATTACCTCGCTCCATGGACTAACACTCCATGTGAAACAATTCTTTACTTTACAAGAACGTGAAGTTTCAGGTGCATCTATAGTTTCACATTCATTCAATGGACTTTCCAGGAAGAAAGAGTCAGACACTTCTTTTAAGCAAGAAATATTTCGGATTTGGATTCCTTCATCACATGTTGCACTGCATGGGCTCCAAGACGAAGCTTCCCAGCTATAACACAAATAATACTTTCATCTATATAATGTATTCAGACGGAAAAGTTATTTTCAGCTGATATGATATGTCAGCAAATTAGCTTAGGTCAAGTTGACAGTTGCTAGTATGTCATTAAGTATATGTTATTAACAAAATATATACATGAATTCATTACTCTATTCTTTATCCAATCTGTGTCGTATGACCTTCCCGTCAATGAAATACATACAGACAGAATATTTTTTTTTGAAATTTTACACGAAATTTATGGTCATATTTACATATTACCATGAATTAATATCATTACCTTATCTAGTGTCCGTTTGATATTTTATGATTTACTTTGGTGCATATGTATAGAATTAAATTACAATATCAATACGGCTTTAATTGTGTTTGTATGATACCCACAACTGATATATATCAATTCTACAATCAAGTCTATTAACATTAAAAAAGTAGATTTTCCTGTCATTAACTTTATGTGCCAATTTTCTGTACATAAATCTAACATTAAGATAACTTTTATTATAAAAAAACCCATTGTAGTATAATATATTACCTTGCAGGACAGGGTTGTGTATTGCATTCTAATGGGGATTCGTCTGGTTTGGGTAGTTTTTCACAATATTTTTCTGTGACCTCTTTGGAATCACGGACACATTTTACGACTGGCTGTTTTATACCTGTAAAAATACATCGAAATTACTCGGTGTCATGTGGAGACTTTATTCAGAATAGACAATTTATGGCCATTTACTACATTTATGTATTTATATTTGAGAAATTTTAATTTTAATTCAAAGTTTTTTGTAGCGCGTGACGCATGCCCAATATTTTAATTTACCACTTTGCCATAAGATACAAATGGCCAAGTATCTATACTACTTTCTTCATAACCAGTGAATTTGACCCGATTATGATCGACATCGTCTACCATAATTATACACTGAAAAATGCCACTCTGGAAACTCCTAAATTATAGTTAATAGGAATCTCAAATATACACCATATTCCCTGTGAAACATTCAAATATACACCATATTCCCTGTGAAACATTCAAATATACACCATATTCCCTGTGAAACATTTTAAATTGTCAACCAATATAACAAATAATTCATCATCATTGATATCTCAATTCCAAAAGTTTGTGTCATACTATTATAAAATACCTGATCTACAAGTTCTATTACAATCTGTATAACCAATGACTTTCCAGTTATATATTTTCATATATATAGCTTGTGTAATACTATTATAAAATACCTGATCTACAAGTTCTATTACAATCTGTATAACCAATGACTTTCCAGTTATATATTTTCATATATATAGCTTGTGTCATACTATTATAAAATACCTGATCCACAAGTTCTATTACAATCTGTATAACCAATGACTTTCCAGTTATATATAATAGGTACAGTTTCCGGGTCTATTGGATCCGATACTATAATAGGTCGTCTACCATTTCCAGAATCAGTGTACATTGGATCATTTTGGCCATTTCCAAGTATTCCGTTTTTATGCATTTTTTTCTTCATTTTACTCATGAATGGGAAACTTTGAGTGTAACCTGGAAATTTTGATTTCCCCCCTAAAGATGTTATATAATAACTTTTCTCCTTTTTAGCAATTGGGTAGTTTCTATTTGGTTTCCTTTCAGTCTCTCCAATAACAACTGAGACTTCATATCTTTGTTGGGGTAGTATTCTGTTATTAATAGGTTGGTTCCTACTTCTTTCTCCATTTGTGTTTAATTGTTCTCTATTTGTATTCTGATTTCTATTCCGATTTGTATTCCTATTCCTATTTCTATGCCCATTTCTATTTGAATGTCTATTTCTGTTTGTATGACCAATTCCGTTTCTTTGTCTGTCCGTATTCCCGTTTGTGCCTAAGACAACATTATACTGGTCGTAATTTTGACTCCTACTACCTTGGTTAATGTTATTTTCATTGTTAATATAAGTATCTGTGTTTATTTGTCCATTTGGTCCATTGGTTAGTTTAACACTTCCAGAATTCTCCGTCAGTGATAAATCTTGATATTTCAACATTCCATTTTGGTCAACAGGATATCCGAACTTATATAATACACCAGTATTTCTTCCAAAGTACAATAGCTGTAAGAAATAACAGATTTCTGAATAATATGTCAGTAGAAGGACAATAAAAATTACTTGCTTTGTATTAGTACACTTATCGTTCTATCGTTTTTTATTGTCTGCGCTACTTTTCCTTTTTTTATGATTCCCCTTGTCTGTGGATTATGGTCTTCGCCAATCTCATTATCGAAAAAAAAATCAGAAACCAAATGTTTCGTACAATGCTCATTTCTGGAATAACCTTCACCAGGTACGTTCGTAGCCAAAACTTTCAAAATAAATAATAACGTATAATTCTTTTTTTTTTGATTAATTTTCTTCGCAATTGAAGTCGTACTTTCTACTCTGACGATTCTGTCAAATCAATAATAGAGATGAGTGCCATAAATTTCGCAAGCGTTTCAGTTTGTACTCCACTTACCGAAGATAAAAAATTTGACTACTACCATATTTTCTGACATTGGTTAGTACAGTTTTGTTAAATAGCGTATATGAAGCAGAATGATTTAAATATATATTCATTAGCATAAATAAAATGAAACAAAGTGCTTCGAACGCGTAAGCTTCTCCTGGCTATACATGCTTTGCCTTTAACCATTCCATGCAAATTCGGTACTCAAAAGTATCTACTCTAGGAACATCACAGAACCGGAAGACTTAGCACTGGTGATCTACTGATATGTGATACATGATATTTCACTAAAATATTTAATAAATCTCATTACCATGACTTCAATATCTCTATTCGTAGGACCATCTGCTAGGAGACATTCCCCTGGACAATGTTTGGAAGCCCTGTTTTTGTATGTGAAGGTTGTTCCAGCTGCTTCATACTGACCGGCAGGTGATAGTCGCCTTCGTCCATTGAAAATGTATTTTCCGTCTCTATATTTCAGCGCTGAATAAAACAAAAATAAAAATCCGGGAGTTTACTTCATTGTTAATCAATTATAAACTTAAATAACTTAACTGTGAGGAAAGGAATGTCTACATGTAAGGAATACAATCAAACGCTGCATAATTTTGGTCATGCTGCACAGTACCAGTATTAAGCAAAATAAAAAATAATAGAAATACTAAGGGTTCATTCCTTGTATTGCACATGGTAGATCTCCTTAGCTGAAATTTGGCTTCCTATTTCGATATTTTTGGTTATGAGTACTTCTTGTTTTAAATAAGTTTGGTTTCTGGTCTTCCAAATGTTTCGGTTTTAATGCTGCTGATGAGAGGTAACTCCTTGAAATGGGTCGTATAAAGCATAGTATAAATTTACTATATCTAATATTAGTATCTTTGGGTTGTTATTATTAAAACTATGAACTAAAACTATGGATTGGTGAGTTTAAATCTTCGATAAAATACAAAATAAATGAAGGTTTCATACAAGTACATAAATTAGTCATATTTAGATATAAAAACAATTATTAAGACAATTGCTTATCTCTCTCATGCATAACAGTTGATAATATTAAATATCCACATTATATTCTGCCCTTTTTTTAATAAAAATCCCAGAATCTAAGTATGACTGCAAAACCGGCTCTAAATTAATTTTCAATCTCTTTCACATCCAATTCGAACCAGATATTTCAACCATAATTGTGTGTATCTAAATGGACCCAGGTACTATTTTTCGAATCACATTTTATAAATTTTAGAAGTACTTCCTACTCAGTATATTATAAACATTTAACCATAGCATATTTTTTATGATTCAGAGAGATAAGAGGGCTTGCTAAAGGTACGGATATTAAATTATCATTTAAGTGCTACAAGATTATTTCTGAAGTATAAAGTTGTACTTTATGGGTTTTAATTCTTTGCCTAAGCTTATAACCTGCAGTTCTAGCTTTATATATTTTAGAAGTACTCCATCTGCAGCATGTTTGTACATTCCATCTAATAATTAGCCAAGTTTACTTTCAATGTTCATAACTAAAAAACAATTACAGTCAATGTACAATACCTAAGTAGTTTCTGCCAGTTCTTAGCTGTGTCACATTAATTGAAGTTGCTCCTGATGGGATCATTGTAACTAAATTATATCCATACTTTAAATTGTCATCTTCATAAACATCCTGGATCATTTTACATTTCGAGTTGTCCCCATTACATATACCACACATATCTCGCTTAGATTTAGAACCAACTATCCCATCACAACCAAATGTCTGTAAGTTAAAAGTTCGAATTAATTGTTTATTTGTATAAGTTCAGACTGATATAAGTAATGATTTTCATTTTAAATTGAGAAGCTGAGCTTCTCGGCAGGAAAGTAACATTTGTGTGAAAACCCAGTCGTTTGAGCAAAACTCAAATACACATGTAGCAACGGACTTGAAACTTCGCCCAGGTCGATTTTCAAGCTTGTGTTTTGTGAAAAATGAAAAGATCACATATATATCTAACATTTCTTATTTTGGAAAATTTCATTTATTATATGAATATAAAGTGGTATAACAAGATAAAAGGAAAACAGATTAAAGAATCGTTGATGTCTGTAGTCAGGAATTTGATGCAGAAAGAGACAAACTAGATGAGAAATTTTAACATCAACAAACGAGATTATGTAATCACGTACATTTTACCTGCTATTTTTGTATTTTTGGTTAGTTGTCAATACACTGATGAAAATATCTAAAACGCCAAGTTTCTTAGACTTTGTTTGTCAAATGTAAGATTAGAAAAGCCAATGTACGAATTATCTGTAAAAGAAATTAATCATAGGAATATATGAATAAAAAGAATTTACCTCACACACACCCTCTACGCACACAGAGGACCCATCTTTAGAACAAACTGTGCCATTTATTATAAGATCAGGAAAACTATTATAAAATCCTTGGCCAGATGCTTTACATGTAAGTTCACATCGGGCGGAATCTGTAAAATATAAAGACAAGTTACAGATACCATAACTACATCCTAGCAATCCATTCCTCTACACCAAGTTCTCTCTGATATAGGTTGTATACATGTTATTATTTTATATAAGTTGTAAATTGTATGAAATATTTAGTAGACTCTTTTTAACAAAAAAAAAAAAAATACATATTGTATAATGCATTAGTTGGTGTGTCTAGAAACTGCAGTTGTCATATTTTTAAACGTCCGCGTAAAAATCCAAAAACATTTAGTTGCGCAATATAAGAAATTTAAAAGGTTTCGATATTCCTTTTCAAAATTTGTTTAAATGGTCAGATTCCACAGTCTGGATTTTCGAAAGTCCTCCAGTTATTATTGGGAATGTGAGGCTTTTGTGTCTGTCATACCTCATTACTTGTATCGAAAACATGTTACAGACAGAAAGTTTTGTCCATTTTGGTAGAAACTATCATCTCATTCCTTTCTTAGTAATCACACTTTTTTACCGCATGATGAGTGAGGGATGCGTAGTTTAATCTGTCTCATTTGATTTAGAGTTTATGGATTTTTGATATTTCTTCCCCATATTGGCATTAATATGATTCCGTTGATTTTGAAACATTTTTCCCGTAAAATTTGTGCCTCGGCCTTAGGCTTGCTACCCAGTCTTCCACAATTGTTATGGAAATATAAAGGAAAAAAAAACTGATTAGATTACCTACGTAATAAATAAGGGAGCCATCTGTACCGCTTGCTTCCTATGATGTCATTGTTGTGCTTAGAACATAACTGTTCTCTCAGAGTTTCTTGTCCAGGAAAGCAGTCCTGGGAAATAATAAAAACAATGCAAAGATATTAACGTCCCAAGTCATAACTTGTGCTATAAGGCGGTTTTCTGCATTAACCTGTCAATATACGACAAAAATATTAATTGGTATTAATTGTGCTACGCTCTGCGCTGACTTGTTTTTTTTTTCTCCAGAGAAAGGATAAAATACGAAACTACCATAAACATGATCATAGACTTCAATTTGTTGTTAATCCCCATTTATAGGTAGCAATACAAACGTACGGGGTTTACATTTCTATGTTTGGGCTTGAGGCCAGGACATGGAAGGGCTCAGATGCAAAAGCTACTAAATATAAACTTTCTGTTCATCAGAAGCAACATCCCAGAACAACCACCATACATGGTTTACCAAAATAAAATAAGATAAAATTTTGGAATTGTACGCTTAGTGATTTGATAGATGGGGCTCACAAAAGCTACTTTTACAAGAGCATATTGTTCCAAAATTGAATGGATCTCTTCAAAAAATTTTACGGTCGTCAAAACGAATTCGTAAATAGTTATGGCATATCAGTCTCCAAAAAGAAAATGTTTTACATTTTTTATTATTCTGTTATTTTATTTTATGAGTATCTTTTGTAATGCTATGACTAAATGACCTTAAATTTGTATACATAAAGAATAAATGAATATTAATTAACCGGATTTTCCCGGGGAGTCCGGCTTCGGCTCCAAATAGTGATGTCAGTTTGCTGTTAGTTATACAGCTTCTTGTTTATGTATGTCCTAAGCCATTACGAATCACTAAAAGTCCATAATAAAGATGAAATCTACAGACAAGGACTCCGGAGAACAGTAACACAGTGAGGGGACACATTTTGCAAGGATATCATAAACAACAACTAAAACACTATAGCAATGTGAACTAAGGAGAATTTGACTGACATCAGGTGTTTCGGATGGGTAAGCATGTCCTGCTCAGTTGAAGGCTCCCTTCACATTTCCAGTGGGTAAAATCTGAAAAAGTGAATACTAGTCTCATTCGTGAGATAGATATATCAAGTGGTAATTTTTTAAACCGCCCAGACATTGTTTCGTCTCATGTCATATATTCACACCGACTTAAGTTTGTCCCAAGAAATGAAGTTCATTTTAAGTTCAATGTCGATATTCATATCAAAACAACAATGAGATTGTTTTTTCCTCTCTCTTCAGATGATTGGGAAATCATCTAAATTTTGCCAAAAATCTATCAAACATTACGAATGATAATCAGCTGTTCTGTAAAGTCTGTACACTTATTACCATACAACATTTTACATTTAATGATGTATCTAAATATTAATCATAATAATTGGCCATGAAATAGATAATTAACTAGATATTACCTGAGTATTACAAATCTTAAACTGATGTTTCTTCCCATGACATTTATTGGAATAAGCCCTGAAATATACAATTAGAATTTTTGATAGGATTCGGCCTAGTTTTGTTAAGTACAGATTACAGTTTTGCATTAGTATTATTCCATTTTAATGGTATGTACGCGCACCTTCTACTATAACTTAATTTTGAATCGGTGAAGCAGAAAACTCTCATTGAAATTATAAATAATATAAAATATACAGAATTTGAAATGCAGACAGTGTAAAGTTAAATTGACTTACTTCATATTAATGCGGAGAATTTTGCGTGGTAAATATACTCAATCAATAAAATGAAATGAAATGAAAGAACTTTACCTTTACACCAATTTACCAACAAGACAATAAAAGTATGGGCCATCTTGTAAGGTTGAGCCTTTAGTTACAGCGACTTCCTTGATGAAGACAAGAATAAAAGCGCTGTTCGTATACTTTTTATATTGTATTTTAGGACTACACGGGGTAGATTCAATGTACATTACTATTTTTGTCATTGTTTATATGCATAACGTTGACGAAACAGCATTCAATAAAATGACACATGGTTGTAATTAACAGATCTAAAATAAAAAACAATTATACTGTCCAAATGCCCTTTAAGTTTTCAGTGGCTGTCGTTATTGCTTTACGTTTGTAACTGGAAGTTCATGGGTTTGATAGGTGTATATGTCGATGCAGGTACATAGTGCCCTGCAGACTTATATATTTTGTAAGATATGTTCTATAACTTCCTCCCTCAGAATTAATTTCCAGCTATTAACTTGCCATCTTATACAACTGTTGTTTTACTGACTACTGCGGAGAAAGGTCAGCAGCAGTCAGTTTTAAACTGTTATAATCAATAGATCAGGGAAAAAATTTAATTCGAAGAGAGGGACTCGTAGCAAGTCTAAATAGATGATAATAAGCATACTTCAATTCTCTATTCTATTTTGTGCACGTAATGAATACAGAATAGAATAGAATATTGTGTTGTCCAAATGGTTTCCCAGAAAGGCATACAACGGTACATGTATTTCAATGTTTTGGTTACCCACAAAAGAACAACAACCGAAGAATTTAGAGCAGTTCCTGCGATAATAACAACTGACATCCTTGGAGTTATCTAAATTCTATTTAATAGATAATATCGTTAATGAGCTGTAGCCGAATAACTTAAATATAATTTACTTAGGAATGCATTTAAATGGTTTTGTAATAATGAAGAAAGTATCTGACATCTGTAAAAATATTCACAATTAAGACTTTCTGGTCTGAAGCGGAAACTGTTTTCTTTACTTTCAGATTAATTTGAAATCAAGGTGTCTCACAAAATAGATTACGTAACAGTTCTCTCGTTAAAGTCAAACTGGATCTGTCTACTTAGCCATTCTTTATATCATTATTATTGAAACTGTTGAAGCTTTTTATTTCTTTTACAAAGTGCAAATATCTTAAATTAACATGTATATGTAATAAGAGCTGATTATGCAGGTGTAATTTAGTCAAATTCATGTCAATTATTGCCATGGGTATTACGTAATTTTTTTCAGAGAATTTTGAAAGCTCAAACTATAAAGAAATCATTCCACCTCTTGTTCTTATGTCACTGTATAATGAAAAACTCATTCGATGTTTCTGTTTTTTTTTTGTAAACATCATTTGCATTAATATAAATAGATGAAAATAGACACTGATATTAAAAATAACTATAAAATATACGAGAATCCGGTTACTTCCTACTTGTTTCATAAAATTATAATGATACCCTACACTTTTTAAATACTGGTACCTCATTCTACGGTCTATACATTTTCTTTCTCTATAAGCCGCCCCTGTTCCACACGGAGCTGTACATGAAGACCATTCCGTCCACGCGCTCCATTCCAAATGGTTATGGCGTCGATGTCGGTTTCTCTGAAATCAGTAAAGAAAGCGTGCATTATTTTCATATATTGATCATCAATGAAAAAGCAATTTGAAGAAACATGTCGCTAAAGAAATGTTAAACCAATAACATTGACCGATCGAAAAAAAAAATATAATGGAAGGTACTCAGTGTTGGTAAGTTGTCAAGTTACAAAATGGATGGCGGACAAAATTGTGTAAAGAATATCATCACGTTAAGAACCCCTTTAAGATACGTGTCGAAAAAATGTAGGATCTACACAGCAGTCATAAAAGACGCAATGCTTACACAATTATGCATTTTCACATAGAAGACAAAATTCCTGCAGCTTTTTATTTGTATCGTATCGCCACCATTTGACGTTTTAACGTCGTCATGAAAATGCACAAGATTTTTGCAAGAAACATTAAGCAACCATATAACACTCAATCAATCTTTGACAAGATTCCTGAAATCACTGATCTGACTGTCTTCACCAATATATAGTGGAAGAGGCAGCTTTGTTAACTAATCACCTCATATTATATTATTAACAAAGTATATGATGTTCCCAGGTTATTTAAGAAAGATTGATGAAGACAGTTGTATGTAGTCATTTGTAAACACATTTAATAGAGTACTACCCTTTGATAACAATTAAAAGCTACTAGTCGACATGGGAAAATGCCTAGGATAAGTTTGACATCAACACACAGTTCTACTTTATAAACTTGCCAAAAAGTGAATATGTACACTTAGTAGTGTCCGCAGTTTATCATGTGGCTCAAATTGATTTTTATCATTACAGTTGTATAAAATGGTATAAAAGCGTAGCCTTGGCATGAAATTGAGATTTTCATTATAAAGTAACCAGGAAAATTTGGTTAATTAACTGAACACGAATCATATTCCTGTAATGTCTTATTTATATGGATGATCATGCCACTATATAATGCAATTGATATTTCGTTTTACACTTTACATTAAATCAGTGTACTTAAATAAAAGAACTGAACAACTTCTAGCAAGTAATTGCTGGTCAGACCAATTCTAGGGCATTCTGAACTTGCTGTAAGGTATGAGAATTTTCTTTGAATCGAAGGCTTCAGTGTGACTAAACAATGAAGAACAGCAATAAAAGCGCTGTTCATTTGCTTGAGATTTTTGTTACCCGTATATATAGCTGCTGTTTCAAGAATTTATCCATGATATCAAGTCTAACTTACAACAGACAACGGACCATCAACATGCTCATGCTCCGTGATGAAACATTCACACTGGATGTGTATCGGGTAATAGTGCGCCATGTGTCTCATGAGCAAAAGATCGAACCACTAGTTCCGTGATAGAGTAAAATTACAGCATTAAATATAAATTTTCTATGTTGATTTGATATGGGTTAACTAATTCCCTATCATGATAAAATATATGGAAAACACTACTCAAAGAAATAGTTTAACTTGATAATATGGGAATTCGGTAGTTGTTTAATATCAATATACTTTTTGAATTGATCTTTTGTCGAAATTTACGGAAAGAATGTTCATGTGGTTTTTCGGACTGAGCTAGTGATTAAATACCTGTTTTTTCATGCAGTGTGATTAATGGAAAAATCTTTCTACGAAGTGAAGGTATTGAAATCCTGTCACTTTTTATAGGCATTGCTGTAAAAACCAGACATATGTGAAGGAAAAACTTTTAACTCTAGATGATAACAAATTAGGGTCGAGATCATCTACTGTCCTTCTTTAAGAGAGATTTGTTACATAATATATTTTATTACACTTCTCGTTGGAAAGCGGGACAATAATGTCTAGTTTTTAACTATACCGTCTTTATTACAAATATTATTATAGACATTTACTACAAAACGGATCGAGTTTAACTTTATGATCAATCATTTCTAAGTTTGACTATCCAGTATGAAAATTTGTATGACGGTAGTGTTGTTATATGTTCAGTTATTAATTTTGCACAAATAGAAAAAAAGAAATTTGTCATATACAGTTAAAACATAGAGATAAACACAATTATTGTTTTAAGCAACACTTCTTTCAATAAAGAAATATTGTGCAAGATCTGTTATCATTAATCTTATTGGACGAATACCAAAGTAAATTTGATTGTGTATTCTCAGCTGAATTGAAAGTGCATAGAGGTATAGTGAACGTCTTTGTTCTCATTATTGGCATGTATTATAAATATAAACAACCCATTTTTGCACATTTTAAAAACAAAACTTCCTTAATGGCAAAGGGAAAGGTTAAATACGCTTAAAGATCAAATTAAATACCCGACCGTGTATAATTGCAATTTAAGAGTACAAATTCTATTTGAGTCAACAAAAAACTAGACAAAGTGATGCCCCCGCACTCCACTCTGAAGTAACTGTATTATAACAAAGTCAGTTTAGGACTTTCTTTGAGATATTATTGTGTCTGGGAGACACAATTGATGCCCTGCAGATGCAAAGTGTTATTTTGAAATGCACAAAGTTGAGCATGGGAGCACATAGGTCAATGTTCAGCTCAAATGGTAGCTCCTTAATCAGCATTGTATGACATCTATTTTTAAGATAAATTTAAAACTAACTTTTACTCACAAGGTTTAATATTTGACAATGCTAACAATTTTATGATCAGGTATATTCTCCCAAAATGACAAAGATCAATTATCTTCAAAACAGCAAATATTGATAAAAATCTAATCACAGACATTATGCACACCTGCAATTTATGTACAAATAGACAGCAAGTGAAAACTTCCTAGCATTCAAACTGTAGGAGGAGTTATGCAGAATAACTATAACGTTATTCACCGCTTATACCCCAAAAATGACAAAGTTCAACTATCTCCCAAAAGAGCAAATATCAATAAAAATCAAAACCCTGACCACATGCACACCTTCAATATATGTACAAACAGACAGCAAAGTGAAAAATTCCTAGGATTCAAACTGTAGGAGGAGTTATGCCCATAATGGGACGGACGGACGGAAGGACGGAAGGACAGGGGTAAAACAATATGACCCCCAACTTTTAGTTGCGGGGGCATAAAAACATTTTATTAGAAACTTCTATCTTTAGCGCCCAATTTTTTCGATGTTGAAAAAAATTGTGGGGAAATAAATAACTGGTTAAAATTGTTTTTTCCCCGGAAACTTGAATTAACATGTATAGTTTGTTAACCAAGTGGTATAGTTTAGCCATTGATCCTTTCATCTAGTCATGGAATATTTTTATAATATGATAAAAGACGAATGTGGGTTTAATGTAAACAAGAAACTAACTAGGTGTGATACTGGAATTTAATACAAAACGGAAGAAACTCATCTTTACTGTTATTCCTTACATTGAAAGTCGGTAAAAAGGTCTTCAATATTTAGTCATAATCTCCTACCTTAAACGTGTTAAGGCAAGACCAGTACGGACCCTAGCTTTGGTTTATTTATTTTTCTATTTCCTTTGTGTCATAGGTTTGATGTACATGTACATGGAATTAACAAATTTAGAACTAAGTTAATCTAAGCGTAATAAGATCAGTAGTCTGTACATACTGTTATTTGTTATCTTACTATAAATATCGAAAATTGAGATATACTTACTAAAATTTATGATAAAAGGAACGACATTAATTTTCCAATTACTAATTTCCCCTTCTTGACAGTTTAGCTAGTTTTACAGTTAAAACGAGCATTTTGACCCTGCTATCTAAATTACGTACCGTCCAGTCTAATTTTGCGGTTCTAGCTAGCGGTCACCTTGTTGGAAATAATACTGCATTGGTTTTTATAGTGTTTTTTTATGCACCAAGTACCAAGTCAGACTATCTTGACTCTCTGTTGTGTTTATGTTTGTGTTTTGTGCTCTTTCATGTTATTTTTTATTCGGAGTTCTGTAGGTTGGGTTTCTTTCATTGACTGGTATGTCATTGTTGGCCTTTCCTATTATCCTTCTTATTTATGTTAACAAATTCTGGCTGAATGTTTAGCTGTTGCTCGACAGAGCCATTTATTATACGACAAATATTTAGAATACCACAGCGTCACAAAAGGGTAATTGCAAGGAGTCTTGACCAAAGGGAATTCGGTTGAAAACGAAGTTAAGACCACGGACAAGAATGCGCTTTCCTGTAGGTGTAACACATTCGCAGGTGCTCCAGAAGGGTCTAGAGAAGGGTAAAGTTACACCTTAAACAACACTAAAATTACCACTTTACTTTTTTAAGTATCAATTCCATGCCAGTAAGTATAGAGGTAACAGAAGCAAAGCATCTATTGGTAAAAAAATTGATAGCAAATAAATTAATTATTAATTGTTATTACGACCGAATGCAGTTTCTTGATGCCTTGTGAAAACTGTTCAATTATCTCCAGATGTTGTTTCATGGCTAGTATTTACAGAGTCGTTAAGGAAATAAAACTACGATGGAAAGTCACTTAGATGTAAATACAAAGCTTAAGAAAAAAACCCACGACAAACAGAATAAGAAAAATACATCACAAAAACTAAAGCACTAGTCAATGGAAAACCCCTAAAATAAAGAAAAGTAAAATAGAAACATTTGATTCTCCGGAATGGTAAGCATTTGATGATCAGTACCCGTGTTAATGCAATTGGGAAAACTTTATGTAGTTTCGGGTACTGTCAGGTGCCAATCACATTAACAGGTGAAGTGCAACTGGAAGCATATGGTCTGTGTGACAAAGAAATTTAGTATCGCTCAGACAAATCGTGATGACGACAATATCGTTTTTGGAGTCATGATATTAACCTGTAATATCTGTTAAAATTTAACTTTCAAGTCGTACACACCTAGTTCAAATTAATCAAAGAATCGTATAGATTATTTCAAAATTTTCTATATAATTTTAGACATACAATTGTGTTTGTAATATGTGACAGTTGTTAAATCAGTTTGTAGCTGATTAACCAAACAGTAACGTTACTGATCAGAACGCCAATGATGAATAAAACACTAACTATATACACAAGACAGACCTATTTTATTACAATATTTCTTTTGATCATAAAATTGTATACACTGGATGTATAAATTTACGTTAATAATAATAGTATTGTATGAATTTATATTGGAATGACAGCTTTATGTCCTTTTTTGCGAACGGTTGTGTAAACGAATACAAACTAGAGGCCGAAAGGAGCCTGAAGTACTAGCACAAAAATCATGTACAGAACACTAATTTTCTGTCTTCAGAAATTTTGGACCATTAGATAAAAATCTGAAAACAGACTTAAAATTTATTTTTGAAAACTTTGGTCCAGTGGTTTCAAGACGAAACTTTCAAGGAGTGTACATCTGAAACTCAACTTTCCGGCTGCAAAGATCATGACTGATGGCTGGTCTCACAGCAAAGATCATGATTGATGGCTGGTCTCATAGCAAAGATCATGACTGATGGCTGCATGGTCTCATAGCAAAGATCATGACTGATGGCTGGTCTCATAGCAAAGATCATGACTCATGGCTGGTCTTATAGCATACATTTATAGCTTCTTTCGCCATTGAAATATTAAAATAACGGAAAAACGCCTTTTAGCTGATTCTAAATTCATTTGGTTTAGATTCAATAGCGAGCACAGCGAGCTCTATAGGAGCAGATGCATTTTCTACATATGGATCATTTAGAAAAGTCTTTGTTTAAAGGGGGCAGCCATATTATGCTACATACTAAGGCTAGGAAAAGTTTCGTTCGCCGGAAACGGAAGTAAGGGAAATAACGTGCTTCAAATTATAATTTTAGAGTCAGAATCGCGATACCGGAAATGAGTTTCTGGAAAGAGCTATTCAGCTGTGCTCGCATAATTGGCCACGCTAACAGCATATTAAATAAAAAAACCAAAAAAGACAAGAAACGTACTAGAAACCAAAAAAAAAAAAAAAAAAAAATCGAATAGCTACTTTTATTCCGTTATTGCATGACTTGTAAGTTTGATCAAAACTATAAATTCGGAAAAAATCGCAGGAAAATATCCGGTTGATATTCTAAACTTTTTAAAAACTTTTCAGTCATGATAGTTTATCATAAAAATATCGCTGTTTCACAATGACACGTTCATGAAACATACGACAAAATGGACGTATATTAAAATTCTTCTCTCGTTCTTTGTACTGACACTCGAATTAATAAGTCAATCTATTCACAAAGTAGTCAGTAGTTTCAATACATGTGCGGTGTTCAATAACATATTTTATCTCTTATATACAATGCACAGAATACTAACAACATGTTATAAAAGACTACACTATTGTCAACTGTTATGTAATAATGTCCCAACTTAATAGAATTGTAACAACACTACATTGTACCTTTTGACCTACGATTAAAGATAACATTAGATCTTGTGAATTGAGAAAGAGGGTTTTTTTCTGCGTATTGTCGGGTCTAGGCTTCTTTTGTGTTGATTTTAATGTAAATTCTAATCGCTAGACCTAGTTAAATAGCGTCAAACATAAACACAATTATTTTACGACAAAGATATAATTTTGCTTCCATCGTGGCCCCATTTTTTTTCCTTTTACTGGTTATCCAAATTACTAATGTGTCTGTACAAACTTTTGATACGGTAGGATATGTTAAATGTCATATATGTACATGTACTAAAAGTGTAGGCTATTTATTACAAACATAAAGGCACCTACGCTTTAGCGTTACAGTTTGCCAGTCAAATGATTCATAGAAAATTCAAGATCTGATGTAGAGGTCTTTAATCTTTTGTTAAAACATTCTTGTTGACAACATACTCTAACTTACATGAGAAAATTACCAATGTAGTTTGGAATATTTTAATCGTTCTAGGTGACCCAATGTTTCCTATTATTAATTTCCCATTCTTGAGGAATATCTTTTCTTATGATGCATATAAATATATATCTCAGTTACACCAAGGTCTATTCACATAAGGGAAAGTGGCAGGGGATATGTTTACTCGAACTAACAGCAACAGAGTTAATATGAGGGGAACTATTTCGCAGTTTTCGGTCGACGCCACGAACAGGTTGATCGGTTCCAGCATTTTCAACTATAACTTTCATACATCTTTAGTGTTCATTATTGTACTAATGAGTTACGAAGTACCAACACAATACTGTGTTCAATGTATAAATCTTTAGTGTTAATTATTGTACTAATGAGTTACGAAGTACTAACACAATACTGTGTCCAATGTATAAATCTTTAGTGTTAATTTTTGTACCAATGAGTTACGAACTACTAATATAATACTGTGTCCAATGTATAAATCTTTAGTGTTATACTAATGAGTTACGAAGTAGTAACATGATACTGTGTCTAATGTATAAATCTTTAGTGTTCATGATTATACTAATGAGTTACGAAGTACTAACACAATACTGTGTCCAATGTATAAATCTTTAGTGTTAATTATTGTACTAATGAGTTACGAAGTACTAACATAAACTGTGTCCAATGTATAAATCTTTAGTGTTCATGATTATACTAATGAGTTACGAAGTACAAACATAATACTGTGTCCAATGTATAAATCTTTAGTGTTAATTATTGTACTAATGAGTTATGAAGTACTAATATAATACTGTGGCCAATGTATAAATCTTTGTGTTCATTATTGTACTAATGAGTTACGAAGTAATAACATAATACTGTGGCCAATGTATAAATTATAAGTCAGACAATAGAACATTGTAATGATATTTTAGCTATGTTTATTATTCACAGTCTATATTGTCATTCTTTTTTTTTTTGCTCTCTAATGCGACAACAAAATGTCTTCATTCTATAACCCACACACAATGCAGTATCTCTGTAGATTTTTATAAACAATTTACAAACCGACAATTTAATATCCAGAATTTAATAGACTCTCATTGTCTACAAGATAAACATCAATGAGAGCCAACAATCCCGGGCCAACAATACTCTCACAATCTTATCTTTTAACAATATGCATTTTATTGTTTTCTGTTGTAAGATTTAATCTTTATTTTAACCTGGAATATGTAGATCAAGGCAGACATATCATCGAAACGAAAGCATATGTGACGTTATAGGCATATGTTGGCATTATTTCAGTCTGAAAAATAATACCAAAGCGTTTTGTCTGGAGAACAATCGTAGATAATCTTCACGCTACAGTAAAAAAGATGAATTGTCGTATCGTTTCTAAATATCTTAAAATTTTGGTGTTTTTTTTGTTGGATATGATCAGGATATCTGATTTGTTACAAGTCAGTGGTTTAATGCACGTTCAAGTGTACTGCACCAAAACATTCATAAAATTGTGATAACATAACAAAGACGTACACAATAGTACATAATGAGATCATAAGTGTACAAATCATGGCACTAAAACAAAAAATATGAAAATAATAAGGAGTCTTCATTGTCTGAGCTAACATGGGTAATAAACAAAGGTGTGGTATACTATCAAATCCTTCTGGTCAAGTATATAAAACACACGTATAGGCTGATTACATGGTTTATTTATATGATTGATAGTTACAGTAACAGTAAAGAAACTGGACATTGGTAGCCTTGAGCTCTTTTCTGCTCTTTGGTCGGGTTTTTGTCTCTTTGACACATTCCCCGTTTCCATTCTCTATTCTATTTCATTTACTTAGGTAAGTGTGTTCAAAATATACATTTTTTATACGTAAAACTAGTTGATGTATTCATATTTGTGGAACTAGCCAGACATTCATAGATGTTCAATGTGAAAAAATTATGTTATCTAGTTTCAGTTGATTCCAAGAAAAACAATTTTTACCATAGTTTTTCCCCCGTGTTGTACAAAGTAATGCTTGTACTAAAGTCATATATCATTACAAGAGATGTTACATTTGAATTCCATGCAAACCTAGGTACCCACAGGATCATATATATTTAATGGTTAAAAATTGACACTAGTACTGTTTTTATTCTAAATTGTATGAACAAGTACAGTTTTCTATTTAACTTTTTAATGTCACTGTTGGTTAACGATACCTACTTTTACACTCCCCCCTTTTAAACATATTTATTCACAGGTTGAAAAATCATTAAATTCACTTTAAAAGTATTCAAAAGTAAACTTATCATGTGTGATTTCTAATAAAAATTTTCGTGTATTATTCTTTATAATGTTAATATTTTCTATCTAAATTTAATGATACGTGTCTGTTAAATTTCTCTTGTATAAATTTGTCAACAGCATGGAATTCAAAAGATTTTTTTAAATCAAAACAGATTATCAATTATATTGAGAAAAGTATATCCAGTTACGTGGAAAAAATTATATAAATTATTTATGGGGAGATATTTATAACTTTGTACAGTTTCTGGAGAAGTACAGAATTCTTTAATCTATACTGTTAATTCTCTTGAACGATTCATTCAAGATTAAATAGCGCGGAGTCGGGCAGTTGACAAATTTTTGTTTATCCCAGAACAGTCCAAGAAAGATGACAAATATACCTAAGGATCAATCCATTAGACAGACAAAACCCGGGAAGACAAATGAACAACCACAAGCACAAAAAATAAACACTGAAAACTAAAAAACAATGAACAAGACATACTCCTATAAAAACCAGTAGTGAACCCATGTGCTCCGGAAGGGTAAGCAGTTCCCGCTCCGTATACGGCACCCATCGTGAAGTTCAACAAAGTCAATCCGGTGGTAGTAACAAATCGGTGGAGGTACATGGAATGTTACGACAGTGGGAACAGGTCCAACATCATCTTAGATATTGGAACACGGTAACGGTCAATCAATTCGTGATGATGACCGTAAAAATTCCTAAGTGATGACATCATTTTATCCCTGAAAAAACTGGTTAAGAAGTTTTTTTGTGACAGCAGTAATCCTCTTTGTCGAAAGTCATGGTAACTCTTGCATGACCTTGAATATCGGATAAGCTGAGAAACGTAGACGCCATATGCAGGCGATGCTGGTATATTAATACTCAAGAAGGGAAAGTTAACAATAGGATAGTCGAAGTCATCACGTTTGTCATAAAGTTTTGTCTTCAGATGTCCCTCATTGTCTATTTCGAGAAACAAATCCAAATATGTAGTGGACTTTAGTGTATCTATAGTATCCTTAATTTCAAGTTCACTGGGGTAGATGAGATGTAGCAAGTCTTGGAATTTATCGTTATTTAACGACAACACATCATCTATATAACGAAAAGTGAAATTAAAGGATTGGGCTAGTTTCTTTTTGTTTTCACGTAGAAGCCCTTGAATGAAGTCCGCTTCATATGAGTACAGAAACAAATCGGCGATGAGAGAAGCATAGTTGGTTCCCATTGGAATGCCAATTGTTTGTTGAAAAATTCGACCGCCAAATTTAACAAATATGTTGTCTATGAGAAAATCTAACATGTTTGTAATTTCATCTTCAGAATACTTTTTGTCAGAAGTGGTTCTTAACGAAATAAGACTTTTCTCTACCTTAAACTATAAATTTATACCTGCGCGTGCCATTTTTCTTGAAAAAACATTGATTAACTAGTTGATGAACAGCTGTGAATGGTGGCGACTTTTTTTTTCGTTGCCCCCACCCCACATACATATTAAATTGCTTTACTAGATGTAACCCTTATGCTAATTTGTTCCTTAATCCAAATGTTCAGCGTATACTAGTATTATTTATTTTGATACATTGCCCAAATTTGAAGTTTTTACTACAATGTAAGTTACTAGAGAAACTTGAGGATGCAAACTTGAAAAATTGAAATTACACTATATATGAATTTCGTAATGAAGTGATAAAACCTGCGTATAATACTCCGCTCGACATTTTAATCAATATTCGTGAAAGTGGCCAGGATGTGTTTAAATGCATACAGAATTAGAGAAAATTGGTATATCTAATACATACTCTTTTCCTTGCTTCTGTTTGTTGAACTTGAAGAAGAGACACGAATCCAATATATAATACCATATATGAAGATCTGAAACAAAAATTTATATTCCATCATACACATATAGATGTGGCGCATAACTGGGTTTATTTCACTGCACCTAGATCTATAGGTCATTTACTGATTGTACAATAGGGCATATATATATGTATGTACAACTAAAAACGTGCAAGCACGGAATATACATCGATGTAAAAGTAATAACGTGCAAGCACGGAATACACGTGGATGTAAAAGTTAAAACGTGCAAGCACGGAATAGACGTGGATGTAAAAGTAAAAACGTGCAAGCACGGAATACACATGAATGTAAAAACGTGCAAGCACAGAATACACATGAATGTAAAAGTAAAAACGTGCAAGCACGGAATACACATGGATGTAAAAGTAAAAACGTGCAAAAAGCGAAACTGATAATTAAGAGACACGAATATAATTAGTTATACATAGAACAAATTTTGTTCACAGAAGCCTGTATCGCTCAACTGAATTTACCTTGCTCATCTTCCGCAGAACTCAAAATTTGACTGGTAGTCATACTGGTTGGTGTGAGTTACAAGTAACTGATTATGTCTTATTGCAGCTAAGTTGAACTTCACGACGGGTGCCGTATACGGACAGGAACTGCTAAATCATTCCGAAGCACCCGATTTCACTCCTGGGTTTTATAGGAGTTCGTGTTGTTCATTGATTTTTAGTTTTCAGTGTTTATTTGTTGTGTATTTGGTTGTTCATTTGTTTTCCCGGGTTTGTCTGTATAATGGATTGCTTTTTTTGGTTTGCTCCTTAAGTATATGTGTCCTCTTTTAAATTAATTTTCCCTTAGAGTCATATGTTAAACTAAATCCGGCTGAGACGGATTCGGATCTTTAGGCACAATTCTGAAAGAGAACCATATAAGGAGGATTGCGGCCAATTCTAGTTCCAACTGACCAAGTGGATTCAGATAAGAAAATTTTTAAATCAATTTCCCTGTAGGGTCCTATGTTAACTTATGTTTGGCAGTGGCGGCCATCTTAGTTGACAGTCCGGATCATCACACACAATTCTGAAAGAAGACCATCTAAGATCCATTGCTGTCTAGTTTTGTTCCAAATGGACCAGTGGTTTCAGACAAGAAGATTTTTAAACGACTTTCCCATAGGGTCCTATATTAAACTAAGTCTGGCTGTGGCGGCCATCTTGGATTTCCGATCCTAACCAAAAGAAACAATGTACTTTTTTGGTAAGTGTGTATTTTTTTAATTGGTAGTAAGAACGTATTAAAACTTGTGTAAAAGACCTATAGAGAAAAATATTTTGAAACTTTATGTTCAATCGCGTATATCGGTCCTGAAAAGTTTTTCAAATTTCAGCCAATCATAAATTAGAATAGGTTCTGGCGGCACCAAAGTAACAGCGCTTAGGAATGACCTTATAAGAAACTTTTTTTATCAAGTGTGGTTAAATTATGTTCAGCGGTTCTCAAAAAGATCAAAATGTGAAAAGTTTGCGTACGACTGACGACAAGTGATGGCAATAGCTCACACTGGCATTTGGCCAGGTGAACTGGAAATAGATTTTGAGATGTGCTTACGATTCCGAAATTAAAGCGAAAAATGCACCAGGACAAGCATACAATATTTAAAATGTCAATTTTGATACACGATATGTTTATATGTTGAAAGGCGAAACAATAATGAAAAATTTTGAAGAGTGTTATTAAATTTTCCCTATTGAATATTATATTAAAAGTTGTTCAAGAATCGCAGTAATTACTCTCGTATTATTGAAATTTTCTATAAATCGCTTTTAAAATAAAATTTCTGAATTTGCAGAATTTAAATAATACTGAACACGTAGAAAAATGACACTAGTATGATGATCATTATTTGTTAAATATGTTATTGTACATATTGATATCGCGTCATAATTACAAATATAACAGTAATATATATGCTTCCAAACTCTTGCTAAAGAATATTAAAACCTTTTTAAAAATAACAAGTCAACTTGAAACCGAGACTGACCTTGATTTAGCCAATCGGAATTGTGAATTAAAATAATTTAGCCAATATCAGTTTGGCATGCCTATTGCAGCGTGATACCGAAGTCAGCGATACCGAGGCTGACCTTAATTTAGCCAATCAAAATTGTGAAATATATATAGCTGACCTAAATCAGCTCATCTCACCAGTATTTTCTTATTATAGGATATATAAATATAACAAGAACGATACACAACGAAAAATATATAATTATTCATGATAGAAAGTCTTTGACAGCAAAATATCTTCAAAGCTCCTGACCAGATATTTTTTAACGTTTTTGGAAAATGTACTTTTGTGGTATGTGTGTATGTTTTTTAATTGGTTGTAAGAACGTATTAGAACTTGTGTAATATCACTGATAAAAGTGGCTGTTATTTGTACCCTTGCCAGGCATCAAGGTCCAATGACACTTAATTTACATATTATGAAAATTTGGTTTATTCAGTACCATAAGATTGCTTTTATAATACTAGTTTACTAGTGAAATTTAAAGATGATATTTTTATGTACATGTATCATTTTTATCCTTCAATGTGCATGGTGATATTGCACTTTTATGTTTTGTGTAAATACCAAAACTATGTTTTATTCTGATGTTTTAATATTGTATATAACAGTCTCTCATAGTTCTGTTAAGAATAGCACATGCATTCTAAATTTTATATTGTGTATTATATGTCATATTGTGTTTATACTTGTATGTATGTGGTGAGACTCAAATAAACTTGAACTTGTATCCCAAGAGGCCACAGGAACATTTAACTAGTTCCCCAGCTTGCCGTTAACCAAGAGGTCAGCCCAGTGCAATATTCTTGTTTAGACAACCACCAAGATGTTGTTCAATATAACGGGTGTTTAGATACGATATTATTGATGCATGTACATGTATATTTGGAGATCTTTGTGATTTATAACATTTGATTTTAGTCGTTTAAAATTTTATTAGACTTTCGATAAATATCAGACTGCACGGAATGCTAACCCCAAATCAAAATATACACACATCTAAAATATCAAAACACTTCTTTGATCGTCTGTTAAGTAATTGTCAATAAAATCAGTCAAGATACTAAAAGCCCCCGCATTTCAATTTCGTATTACGTAATATCAAATTATTGAAAAGCAATTCTTCAGACATATAACTTTCAATGTAAATAATTAAGTGGTCTAGTAAGATACTTCCTTCTCAACAGTAAATTAATATTATAGAAGGAAAAAGTGATATAATTAAACAGTCTTTAGACGTTACATGTATATAATCATGTTTTGGCAAAATTTAATTATGAAAGAATTTGCTGGTTTTCCGTTAGGATTTTTGATATTTTATGGGGAATAACAATCTATTATGGTTAAAATGAAATTTATGTTTAATTATGCGAATATTTTTTTTTCAAATAGAATGTAGCAACTGAATCTGATACTCGATTAAAATCTCTTGACCACACAACTTTTATGTTACACAGCAGGAAAAAACTATCAGGCTTCACATTAACTGAACCTGTTATTGAAACCCAATTTAACTATTGACACAAATTAAGGTATCTTTTTAGCTTTCCAAATTCATTTTAACGCCCTCTTGTCAAGAAATGAAAACAAACTGATCATTAAAAATTTATTCTGTTGTGGATTGTATTGTTAAAGCAGTACCAATGTGCTGCCCCGCCGTTGATATGACAAAGAATGTTCTTTATATCTTTAATTCAAAAATTACTACCCTTAACGTACTATTAATATGGCAATTAAACTGTAATGAAAAATTTCGTTCGTGTGAATTCCATACAGTGCTCCAGATTTAAACTCCATCATTTCATCTTAAGTTATAGTAAAAGTCCTTGATTTGTAAAAATTATCAAAGAAGTGTTTGCTTATACCCACCTGCCTTGTTCAAATTATGTGAAAAAAAAACGAACATATTATTATTAGAAACACTCTAGTCGTGATCTTCAACTTAATTTCTAATTAATGTGGCAACAAAGTCTTTCGTGTTTGACATACACACTTTAATTGGTTATAATTATTTAATTTAGATTTTTGCTGCCAACTTAATTTTATTATCGAAAATTGTATATTTATGACACTTATTAGTGTTAATAGAACGCATGATTTTATCTCGTTCGTGCATACCTCATATCCTTTTATTTTCGTATTTAAACTATAATGTAAGGATAAGGAGTTTCTGTACATGAGAAACTAACTCATGTTATACTGAAACAACACTACAGAAATAAAATAAACAGCGCTACATGTATTATTTCTGTTCTTCATATTGAAAGTCGTTGTAAGACTTAATAAGTCTAATGCTTAATACCTTGCAAGATAAACAGCTCCTGTATCATTTACTTCTCATTTTCAGAACGTGAGTTAATTAACCACTGATCAATCTCGGACATGAAAACAACTTTATTGACCAAAAGTGTTTGTAAACAAGGTCTGCCAACAGACACCTGTTTGAAGCAATTTCAAGCAACATGGCGTAACAAGTTTAATCTATCAATGTAATAAGTCTTTCTGTATAATCAATCTAAAAGATTAACTAAATACCAGAAATGTTAAATGTAGGCGTTGTTATTTGTTATTGTCTCAAAGAATACTTTTTGTCTACTTTTTAGAATTACTTATAATATAGTTGAAGGATTTAAGAGTCGCATCGATGTCAAACTATGAATGTGTGCATGATGACAACTATAATAATAATAATAAACATTTTAATAAACAACCAAAGCAAAAAAGATAAAAAAACTACAACAAATTTTATATAAAGAGCTCTGACATACAACAACATGTGATAACACAGAAAAAAAGGTGGTATTTGACCATGCAAGCACTAGAGACAGGGAAGACTACATGATACCTGTTCAGACTCTTTATATGCGGTATCCATAATATCTCGTGGTAATGTCGAACGCGTGAATTTGACTGGGATCTTATATCATGACGCAATTTGACACTTTTCTTAATTGTCAAGCGTGCGACATGGATTATCCCCGAAAGCCAATGTCACCCTCGAGTAACACTTTCTTCTCATGTCTAAAACTACAAGGTTGTTAAATTAATTATTGCTATCATAGTGACTGTAGGTATTGTATCCACGTACTTTCATTTTATACATTGGGGGGGGGGGGGGTCAACTTAACATCGTGTTATCACTTATTGGATAGATAAAATGTGATATTCAATGTGACAATAAAACACAAAAATCTAATGAAGTATGCGTACTTTTATCCAATTTGTCAATATCTAAGCAAATATGCATACCTTTCTTACGTGCATGTATATTATTAAAGATTTATGACTTCTGTATATATTTCTATAATATATTATTTACTGCTGCCATAGAATGGATACCTCTGCTGATTGGCTAAATCCTCGAGGGTACCCTACACCTATGCTTGTATTTCAAGCCTGGCAGGAAAATGATACCAAAAAATCTTGACAAGATTTCTTGAAAAATGTATTTTGGTTTCAGGTTTGTTGTATCATCCACGTGTACCCCTTATCTCTATGTACAGTACGCCATAATTGGTATCACTGAAGGTGTTTTATATATTAAAATCTTATGTTTAATCATATTAAATGATCAAAACACATTTAATGACGGCGACACGTTCCAGTCATCAGCCCTAGTATTACACAAACTATTATATATTTTGTAAAACTGAATTTAACATACTTCACAGTCAATAGTATTATGACTGAGATGATCTAATGATAAAAATAAAAAACGTGCCGGGAATATACAAATACATTTAAAAATAATTTTCTAAATAATAAATTTTATGAATATTGAATTACAACAAAATTATATATGAATGAAAACCTGAACTGATTTTACGTTTTCAGAATACATTTTAGATAAGCATAGGTGCATGGAAGGATTTTGTATCGAGACTTTATTCAACATTCAATGTATCCTGTTATAACGGATATCCAAATACTATATATATACCGATAACTACTGCATAATACCAAAGATATACACATTTCTTAGATTTAAGACTCATACGTTGTCTTCAAGGCCTAAAATTCAAATGCCAAAATGATCAAAAGGGTCAAGTCAAAACCAGCTATATATATAAGGACAGAGCTATGCACGAGTGAGATAGTCCATATAGTTTTCACAACATTTAACATTTCTTATGCATGAGATATACGTTGTAAGTATCTTGCCAGCATTCATTAAGGCTCGAAATGTTCAAAGCCGAAATTTCAATGCCAAAATTAAAAAAAGGTAGTGAAAAAAGTACTTATTAAAAAAAGTTTTTCTACTAATACTAATATTAAAAAAATTACTAAATTGATATTTCTACTCGGTTAATTTGATATTAAGGTGGTTATATGTACCTAAGGGTAAGAGGGAAAACAAATACAAAAATCAACCAATGGAGCATTTGTATGTATATATTTTACATTACCATATATTTATATCTGATTGTATGTGGTCTTATTTGTTCATACCTCCATATATTTGCGTTTGTCTATGTACAAGTTAATCACGTCAAATTGATACTGTGTTTTTTTTTATTTCAAAAAGACAACCCAAAACTTTTATTTTCTCACTTTTACTTCACCTGAATACCCACAAAAATTTGTTTTGATATGTTTATTAAAGAGATATGGAAAATGAATTATTGATATGAAACAGTGACAAACTTTCAATTAAAAGAGCATCGATTTCATTCCACATGTTTATTATTGTTTAACCTAATTCTTGCACATGGTTGTAATAGGAGTTGATCACGTGCTACGTAATGATGTTTTAATAGAAAATAAAGTTTGAAGACGCAAAACACAGATAAATGTCGATATTTTGCGAGAATCGAAAATTTCCAAGTACAGCATGTGTATAAAGAGTGTACTCTGACGTACGATTGGGCCTGCCCATTCCAAAAACGGCACAGTTATAAAATCTCGGAATACAAACCATATGCATGTGTCACTTACGTTCTAGATATTATCTATGCATTTGTTCAACCATGTTATCTGCCAAACTGGGCTACAACTGGATCATTGGTTTCAGACAAGAAAATTTTTAAGTGAATTTCCCCATAGGGTCCTATGTTAAAGTAATTTCGGCTGCGGCGGAAATCTTGGATGGCGAGTGGGGTTATCGGATATATTATTGAAAAAGGACCACCTAAGGACTATTGCTGCCCTAGTGGTCTCAGAGGAGAAGGTCTTTAAGTAAATTTCCCATGGATCCCGAAGTTCTTGTCGGTCAATTTGGGTGCGGGTCATCGGATACAATTCTGATAAGGGAGAACCTAAGGACCATTTCTGCCAAATGCTGTTCCAATTGGCTCACTAGTGTCAAATTTTCGGGATCATTAGATATCATTCTGACAAAGGACCATTTCTGCCAAATTGGGTTCCAGCTGGCTCACTGGTTTCAGACAAAAAGTCTTTTAAGTGGATTTTCCCTTGGGTCCCATGTTGAACTATGGCTGTGGCGACCGGGTAATCGGATATATTTCTGAAAGAGGACCACATAAGGACAATTGCTGCCAGTTTTTGTTTCGATTGGCCCAGTGGTTTCAGGGGAGAAGATCCTTCAAGGAAAGTTTACGACGACGGAAGCCAAGTGATGGCAATATTTCACCTGTGCTAAAACTTATACAAAACAAAAACATAGAAACAACAGAGTCAGGATAGTCTGACTGAATAGTGGGAAAGTTAAACCTCCCATTTATCTACATGTACCCTGACCCACTGGTGTATATAAACCATACTATAAAAAACTAATGTAGTATGATTGCAATGAAGGTGACATCTAGCAAAAAAGATAAAAAATGGTTGGACGGTACATAATATTGATAACAAGGTCAAATGGGCAAAACTGCAAAACTAGCTAATGTTCTCTGATATACTGTCATTCTTTTAAACGAAATAGTTAGACTTATTAGTCCCATAAATCGTCAGTATTCGTGAGAGGCCAGAGACAGCTTAACGTCAAAACATAACTATTTCATAAACATTGTCAAAAAGCGAATACTATATTTTTAATAAATTCATTTAAGTCACGTCAGCCTCCATTTCGCCGTTTCTAGCTAACGGATATTGGAAATCATAGTGTGTTGGCTTTAGTGCTTATTGTCAGTACATGTACCAAGTCACAATATTCCCACTCTGTTGGTTTATGTGTGTGTAGTGTGCCCTTTGATGTTGATTTCTAAAGGATTGTATGCTATATGCTGTTAATCATTGGTATGTCATTATTTAGCTTTCCTGTTATCTCTCTTAATTTTCAATTCAAAGCATATACATAACGGTTAAGGATACAGTTGATAGTTTTACTGACGTCATGTGGACACGGCGATATCTCTATTCTTGAAATGATGAAATGTCCTGTTCCGATTACGTCATTATAACAAATTCCTTGCTCCAAACAAAGCAAATACGTCGTTCTAATTTTTACTTTTAAACAGGAAAAAGGACTGGTTCATGTACGAGTTATTCACCACAAATAAGTGCATAATACCCAAGATTGTTATCCACATACAGATTTTGGTCATTTAAAAAAAAGATAACAACTATCCATGACACTGGTACATTTAATTTACTGTCATAAACTGTTGAAATTTTGGAAAACTAAAGAGAATTATTTTGCCCCGTTCATGGTGGTTTTGGATTTTTCCCTTTGAATATTTGAATATGCTCTTTAGAATTGTGGGCTATTGATTCTGCTTTCAACATGTTCAGACTTGAGTAAGTTTACATGTATAGTTTTACTATTATTATAAGGTTTCACATTACGACATACCCCATATCTGTTCAATTTAATATACCTAATCCTTAATTATGAAAGAATGTAGGGAATGCGCCAGTAAAACAAAATCCCTTAATTTTTTGTGTAGTCGATAAGCCTCCAACTACATGTGTATAAGCCGCAGACTTCATCAAATATAATCAGTAAATGTCCCTACCCCGAAACTGTGTCAAAATATTAAATAAAAAAAAATCTTTTTAGATATGGAGAGAAGGTAGAACAACAGAAAGTGAATACTAAAAATATCGTTATCAAACAGTTAACTCAGGGTTACCTGGCTTAAGAATAAGGGAACCCTTTTCTCTTACAGTAGATGGGTAAGTAACTATTAAAGAGTTGTGTCATATACGAAAAATATCGTTATCAAACAGTAAACTCAGGGTTACCTGGCTTAAGAATAAGGGAACCCTTTTCTCTTACAGTAGATGGGTAAGTAGCTATTAAAGAGTTGTGTCATATACGAAAAATATCGTTATCAAACAGTTAACTCAGGGTTACCTGGCTTAAGAATAAGGGAACCCTTTTCTCTTACAGTAGATGGGTAAGTAGCTATTAAAGAGTTGTGTCATATACGAAAAATATCGTTATCAAACAGTTAACTCAGGGTTACCTGGCTTAAGAATAAGGGAACCCTTTTCTCTTACAGTAGATTGGTAAGTAGCTATTAAAGAGTTGTGTCATATACGAAAAATATCGTTATCAAACAGTTAACTCAGGGTTACCTGGCTTAAGAAAAGGGGAACGTTTTTCTCTTACAGTAAATTGGTAAGTAACTATTAAAAAGTTGTGTCATATACGAAAAATATCGTTATCAAACAGTTAACTCAGGGTTACCTGGCTTAAGAATTATGGAATCCTTTTCTCTTACAGTAGATGGATAAGTAACTATTAAAGAGTTGTGTCATATATCACGGGTATGAAAGGAATATTATGGATGAATTCTTGACAAAAATTCCCCATATTCAAGTGACACAAATTAAAAACAAAGAAATCGTGCTTTTATAGCTCTTCTTCATCTTAAAGATGCTATGAGGCCTTCAAAAAAGTATTGAACCTTCTTACAAGTTCAAGCAAGCCTTACACTGGTTTAAGCAGAATTATTACATAATTATGGTAATAATATATTGCATTAGTAACTACATGTACATATATGAACGTCCTATTTGTATCCTTTTACTGTTAAGAATTTGGTATATAACTACATGTACCTCATCACGCATCGTCAAGTTCTACATGTACAATTAATTCATTTTTACTGTCCCTAGCTAAGTAAAGAGTGAAAAATATTATTCATATCATTGGAAATAAATTACTTCGATCGTTTTGTGTGAAATACAACATTAAAAGGTTAATCTGCATTTTACGTATTATAAAATCCCAAAAGCGTTCAACTCAGACAATTATAAAACGAATATATTTGAATATTTAAACAAGCTGAGATTGTTACCTATACTTAAACAGAATATAAAACTAAGACATACCAAGACTCAATACATTTTTACTTAACGTCTTAGACAATTAAACGAGAAATTATAAACCATTGACACTTAGGGAATGATGCAACCGATGAACAAATATCATCTCGTTTGCTTTTCAAGTAAAAGTTAAAATATCTGGTTGCTGTTTCAATAAATTAAAGTAAAAGTTAATTTTTTTTTATTTAGCTACTCAATGATTTCCTCGTCTTTAAACTTTGCCTTTGATACAAGTGTTATTAATAGTAATAAAAGCTGTCTCTTTAAGTACATGTAATCAGTTAAAATACAATGTTATATAATTTTGTCATTTACAATTCAAACTTAATGTGCACATGTCAATGTTCAGGTGTGTGTTAAATAATGAAGACATATCAAATGTTACAAGTCTGTGTGGGAAATTTACTTAAAATCCAGACTTTAAAATTAATAAAAACTAGTACTCACCTGAAATACTTCATTATTGATCTACATTAATATATATCCGAAATTCGAAAATTTAAACTAACGTATAAAAATCACGTTAGTTTTTTATGTGATAAATATTTCATCTTAATCTATCACAAAATGTAAGATATTTTATAAAAGTATTATTTGATAATCACACAAAGAATCGCCTACTCGCTCCCACATCAAAGTGACAATTTTGAGTATGAAATAAATTTGCCCCTGAAGTAAGTTATCGAATTAATCCTCTATAGCTATAGGAGAAAGTCACTACGCCTGTTGCAATACTTATGTTTTCGGTTGAACTAACGCTTCAACACACACGATGGATGAGAGAATCCTTATAATAACAACACATAATATACACTGTGACTTTCTCAACAATATAAAAAGGTTTTTGAAGTTTTAGTTGTCACAAAGGTCGCCATAAAAGAAATATTCAGCTTCTGAAGGCAGTGAATAACCTTTACAATTAATGAATGAACAATGCAGGTATACGAAAGGTGTGTCATTACATTTCACAAATTAATTTGTCGGTAGAATGGAGACACAACAATTTTAAAAAATATTTTTGACATTGATATTAGTATATTTGTGATTTAAACGAATGTAATTATGATAACATAGCTAATAATATCTTTAAGTTGTTTTTATAAATATATCTTAATAAATTTACGTATCTTTGATCACTGTTGTATTTATTTATTTCTTAAAAGATGTATATATATTTTGAAAGTCACAGGAAGAAATCAAGAGAAGAAAAGAAACAAATTTTGCAAGTCGGTCCAATATGCAATTATTTTTTTATATCTATTTAAGACAAGAGGAAACATAAAAAAAGAAACCATTGAGCCTTATTTAACAACACGTTCCTGTTATAAAAGATGTTCTTGAGTGCGCATATCCGTTATGTGACGTTAATTACCAGTTCTGCCTAAGGATGTGTGCTTCCTCCTTTAACTTGAATGTCAATAAAATGGAATATTAAGTAAATATCATATATCCTTTTTCACAGCTTGCACTAAGAGTATGCAGTCTATATCAAATGTAAAATTTCTTACATGTACATTCAAAAACATTAAGAAAAGCAACTTCCATCCAATGTGTTCTTGAATTGCGTAATGTACGATCATGGTAATATTTCATTATCAACTTGTCAACCTCGATACATTGCTGTCATGAATAAAGTTCAATTTGTCATCCATTCTGCTACTGAAAGCAGCTTTATGAAAGATTTACCCGCTTAGACAGTGTAACAGTGTTATAAGTATTCTTCTGTTGTGGGTTGATGATAATTCTACGCCACATTGCAACTTTTTTTTTATCTGCAACTCTGCTATATGAGCATTTCTACCTGTTTCTAAGCCTTGTCCGAATACATTTCATATTCCGAGACAATGTACACATATTCTATATTTATTTTACCAAGATTAATGTAGAGGACAAATATACGTAGGGGGGCAAATTAAATTGGGATTGTCTTATTGGTGTTCGTTTCAATTGCAAGTATACATGTATGTAGTCCCTCTTATTGCAATAAAAATTATGTCTTAATATACATGTATGTGCTCCCGCTTATTGCAACAAAATGACGTCTTAATATATGTAGTCCCGCTTATTGCAATAAAAAATCAAGAACGTTCTTTTTGAAAGATTGTTTGGATCTTTTCGTTTTTCGTGAAGTAAATCAATTTCAGATTATTTAAATGAAAATAATTATCACCAAACGTTATGCGCCACACAGTTCTATACCCGACACTGTTTTGGAATTTTGGCAGCATCAGTTTCGGATCTGCAATACACTTGACCTTATTCTTACATTATTGATTTATTTATATGTTTATATTTTTTTGACAAAGCGCGCCACGCAAAACAGTTGACAAAAAATATAAAAGTATATAATTAAGTGAGCAGCGGATTTGTCCGAAATTCATGGAAAATTAAAAAAAAAGAAAGGACAAAAAGCATTTTCTGACTTGTGTAAATAAATTTTACTACTCCAAAATCGGATAGATGTAAATAACACATTCTAAGTATATTCAGTGCCTGGATGTCAAACAGAACTCCAAAAGTGTATCAGACAAGTGCGAGGTTCACTTAGACATGTTAGACGAAATTTATTTTAACGGGTCAGTCTTCTTGTACTTGTTGCCAGCGTGGAACTTAAAACTGACTTGTGTCATAACATGAACATCTGCTTAAAAATACCAGAACTCATCAGTCGACCGAATCCGAAACAAGCCCTTTTCCAATCTTTTCATTTTTAAGAAATGCATGACATGTACACACAAAAATCCAATACACATACTGGATATCAATTATAAAAAGATATGTTTCATCTCAACAAAAGATTCATATGCCTCAAACAAGATATTCAGGTATTTTTTAAAGAATAGGTTTGACCGTATAATGACACTACCTCTGGCTAAGGCGACGAGGTCACGTATGATTATTCTTTAACTTGTCGTAAAATTAGTTAACATCACACGGTTATTGTTAAAGATAATCAATTATAGCGTTCAACTTTCGATGGAGGACTAACAGTGTATAAGGTGCAAGATCATCTTTTTTAATTCATAAAACCTGTTGTTTTTTGTCCCAAGTAAAATATTATCAAATGTTATCTCACGGAAAAATTTTGTGCCTAAAATAAAATGATAGTGTACTGACAAAAATATAAACACATGTACATGCAAATTTCGTTGATTATTTCATTTCGGGGTAATTTTTATTTCATTACACAATAATTTGAAAGTCGAATTTATTCATTAAATACCAGTTTTTCAATTAATATATACTAAGTATTCAGCGATTACAGATATTTTAAATTTACATGGATTTACAGTTTTAAAATATTTTCATTTTATCTTCAAAGCTATATTGGAAAGAGATTTTGACAAACATGACTGTAAAATCATATTTTTTACAGAAGTGACATAGCTTACGTATTGACATTTTAGACTTTTTAACAGGCGTAATAATGTTGACCTTAAAAATCTAGGGACCTGCTGTCCGCTTGGTCAACATTGTTTTCTACCATTATCACAAGTCAAAAGTACCATAGTTTTGAGTTTTTGAATAATATTCAGTATAGGCAAAATAAAACAGCAGAAATAAAAGACAGCGGAAACATCACATCACATTCTAAAAACAAGACGAATTCGTGAAAACAGTAACGTAGAGCATATATAGTACAAAGATAAAACGAAAAGCCAACCAAAGATAATAAGAATAAGACATCGCATAACTATTGAAATAACGACACCTCTCGTTGAAAGCCGGTTAGAAGACTGATATGGGGTTAAATTAATATGTATAAAGAGGACAAATATACCCAAGGAGCAATCCAAAAAAACGTAATCCATTAGACAGACAAAACCCGGGAAGACAAACGAGCAACCACAAGCACAACAAATAAACACCGAAAACTAAAAAAAAATTAAGAACCCGTACTCCTATAAAAACCAGGAGTGAACTCAGGTGCTCCGGAAGGGTAAGCAGTTCCTGCTCCGAATACGGCACCCGTCATAAAAAACATGACAAGATGTTTAAACATAATTTCACATACATAGAGTCTTATAGATGGACATCAAGTGATGATTGATTAATGATTTTTTGTTTAACGTCCAGGCAAATAAAAAATGCATCTTAAGCACGAGAACCAGTGCAACAATTCATCAATGTTATCCAGAAATGGAATTAGCAAAAAAGAAAACATATTTTTGCCACCGGAAATGCGTGATAATTTGGCTTTCTGTAACGGTCATTAGCATTTCTTTTCGAAATTTAGAGAAAATATCGTAAGCTTGCGGGGAAAGTGGCACCCCAAAGTCCACTGTCAAGGGTTTTCGAATTATTATAACCTGCTAACTCTCACTAGGAAGGTACCTGAAACTCAGAGAAGATAATTGCTTTGTGGACAACCAAAGTATTCCGAAAATGTCATTATCAATATGCTATATTTCCTTACATACAACATATTTGTTTTCAAGAGAGAAAACCTCCATAGGTGCGTATAGTGATTTTATAGAAAAATTCATAAACCACATCCTTAAACGTTCAAAAGATTTTGTTTCTAATGGACGAGATCAAAAGTTCAATGTAGGATAAAAAACTTAATTCAAATAGTTTGGGGGTGGGGTGATAAAAATCGCTACAAGTTTTGTTATCCGACATAGATTTTTTGATATGCCCATATTGGTCAATCAATTTTTCCCAAATTAAGTTAAGAGTGGGGGTGGGGGGTCAGTGAAAAAACTATGCGAATTAAGTTTTTTTATCCTACATTGAACTTTTGATCTCGTCCCTAATATATCCAAATTAAACAGATATTGAAATTACTACAGATACACCAAAGTCGTTTTCAGATGTTAATTTACTGTTTGAAATTGACAATAAGGTTAGTTGAAAAGAAAACTATAAGCCGAACATAATACTATATCAATTTACTTTTTTGCCCCTGAATGCAGATCAATTGAAGTTACCGGAATTAACCAAATCGCGTTAGTGTTGAAGTCTAATGATCATGAACAGCAGCATAAATTCTAATAAAAAACTTATGCCAATTTCTTTTTAAAAGTTTATTATCTGCTAACTGGAATAGATATTCTACTTACGGATTACAAGCTTTTGTTGTATGGAAGTTCTCATTATAACTACGTTATTTTGTTTTGTTATATTTCGGGGTTTAATATCTTCTGCTAATCATTTATACTTCATATGTTACTATTCATTTTTACGTTTTCGACTTCTCGCAGCAATATTTTATTTATTTTCAGATTCCCTTGTTTCTAAAATAACTATAAACTACTTCTATTTACATGTTTTCTGATCTTAAGTAATGAATACAGCAATCATAATAAGTAAAGTCAAGAAATACCTAAAGGGGAAAATCGAAACAACTGACAAACTCCGGAGAACTACGAAGACAAGACCAAAACAATACATACACTACATTTAAAAACTAAAAACATATGAACAACATGGACCCCACCAAAAAACCGGGGGTAAACAAAGATGTTCCGGAAGAGTAAGCAGTCTCTGCTTCCTTCAGGACACCCGCCATGCTGCCCATGCCAAATCTGATATGTGGAAGGGGTAACAGAAGTCCTTTTTCTCATTTCATTCTGCAAAATCTGATTAAACAAAAATTAATTATAGATAATCGACTCTCTAACTAAACATACTTTTTATACATTATTGTTTGTCATAACACGTAATATAATTATTAATTCATATATTATGAGATATTTAATGCTTCTAAATTTTATGTGTTTACATTTAGATAAATCGTATGCATCTGCATGTACCTATTGAATTTAACAATAGACTGTTTGATAAAATTGTATTGTATTTTAAATTGTTTAATGTCCAATAATTTATAATCTTTTATGTCTCAAAAATTTATATCTTTAATTTATGTAAGTATATTTGGACCGAATAAGGGAAAAAAGTATATCCAACCAATGAGCTGCAGGAATTCCTAAATAAAAAGACCAATAGCAAACATCAGAGAAGTACAACCAAAGTCAAAATACCATGCAAAGTAAATAAAAGAAGAAAACCAAATAATGAAAATATCTTTTTAAATCTTTAGACTTAATCATCTAAAATGTCAAAACATGACTTCTACACAGACACTAACTGCTAACGAACCTCAAACCTAAAGCATTCGAAACCAATCGATTTCTTACTCATTACTCATAAGAAAACGTATGTAGTTACAAATTGGTGTCGGTGTACAAATGTGAATAATGTAGTTCCCCCTTGGTTTTTCGCTGCCAAAAATATTAAAACAAACAAAAATTAATAAATAAATGAAATAAACAATAAAATGAAAAAATAACAAGAGGCTCCCAAGAGCCTGAATCGCTCACCTGTTATCTTTTGTGTACCAGTTGATCTTGCATCAAAGATTATTTTTGCTATTTTATGTATACCGTCACAATTTTCTCTTAATATTGACCTGTAAAGCTAAAATATAGAATCCTGAACCCAAATAAATATGGTTGCTAGGGACTTTGTCATCGGTTGCTATGGACTTTTTCAATGGCATTGACTCTTGACCTTCAATTTTGACTTGAACAGGTAAATTGTAGGGTCCTGAACCGAAATACATATGGTTGCTAGGAACTATTTCCTCGGTTGCTATGGACTTTTTCAATGGCATTGACTCTTGGCCTTTCTTTTTAACTTGTACAGGTAAATTATAAAGTCCTTAACCTAAATATATATGGTTGCTTGGGACTTTTTCATCGTTTGCTATGAACTTTTTCAAATACATTGACTCTTGACCTTCCATTTTGACTTAAACAGGTAAATTGTAGGTTCCTGAACCCAGATATATATGGTTGCTAAGGACTTATTCAATGGCCTTTACCCTTGACCTTTTTTTTGACTTGTACAGGTAAATTATAAGGTCTTTAATACAAATATATATGGTTGCTAGGGACTTTTTCATCTGTTGCTAGGGGCTTTTTCATCGGTTGCTTTTTCATCGGAATTTTTCAATGACCTTGACCCTTGAAGCTCCATTTTACTTGTACTGCTACCATTTAATTTATTTCAAGTAACGCCCTAAACATCTGTGACAATGTCAGACCATTATTTTCTGTTTACATGTAAATAATCTTTCAAGGGCAAAAACTCCTATAAGGAGTTGACGAGTTTGGTCATGTTGACTTATTTGTAGATCTTACTTTGCTGAACATTTTTGTTGTTTACAGTTTGTCTTTATCTATTATTATATTCAATATAACAACCTAAAACTGCCAAATTTCCTTAAAATTAACAATTCATGTTTGTTGAAACTTCGGATACAATTTATAAGTTAGATACCCTAAGGAACATTCAGTTAAAAGTTTGGAGGTATTTTGCCTAGTAGTTTCAAAGGAGAAGATTCTTGAAATAGTTTATGACGACGACGCCGACGACTACGACGCCGACGACGACGCCGCCGACGAATATGACATACGACGGACGAAGATTGACGCCAAGTGATGGCATAAGCTCACATGGCCCTTTGGACAAGAAGACAACAGAAATATAAAGGAGTGTCAGGCCGAAGTTATCACGGTAACAAAAAAAGGTCGCCACGGTGTAGTGATAAGCACATCGAACTACGAAGGCAAAGGTAGATGTTTTGATTACCGTTCGGGATGGAAATTTCAGGCTCAAATTTACAACGCCCTATCGACACCATTTGCGAAGATCGTCTCGGTAAAGATGCTATTCTGCGGGATGGGAACGAAAACTTGTTGTCAATGTTAAGGGAGAGCAACACTATTACCAAATTAAAGACTCCCCTGAAGATCTAAAAAAAGTGTAGGCTTAAAAGCCACCACAGGAGACCGCTCTCGGACCTGCCAAGCGGAGAGGGATAATCATATGTTTGTATTACTATAATTAAACAATTTTAAACTAAACTAAAAAACCTGTCTACCATACATTGATAACGTGTTTAAAACAGCGGGAATATATGCCAACCCCTCTAAATTTACCTAATAATACGCTTCTTGCGAGAAAATATCAGGCTATACGCCCATTCTAATATCAGCTGCTTCAAACTCTTTCAGTCTACATCCCGTGGTAAAATATGAATATTTTGATTCCAACGCCACAGATGGATTGTTTGGCAACGTCATAGTAAAGTTTCCCACAAGCTTTAACGACGTCATAGTATAACTGACGTTGTGAAATGGCGTCTTTGTGAATACCTATGTTACGGCGTTTCAAAATGTCCTATTAGAATGGAAATAATTCCATGACTTTACCACCGGTTGGCCCTTTATGCCAATATTAACCACTCGCTGTCGCATGTGGCATATTAAAAAAAACCGTGTAAATGCTGTTTTTCCTTATATACATGTACACTGTATTTGAGTTTAACTTCAACGTGAAACGAGCCTGTCAACAAGGAATTATTTGAAATTTACGGAAAACTTGACAGCACAGCAGATTTCAGTTAAGAAACAAAAGGAAGAACATGATACAGATGTATGCGGCTCTAGATTCATGCAGAAATGAGAAGCTCCTGGACAGAAGATGTTCTATGAATTATCAAGTGGACAATGGAATTTTTAGTGTTTTTGTTCAGAGAAAGACAAAATAATTGGTTGGACAAAACATCTTTAATAGGTTTCTCATTGTATGTGTATTCAAAAGATAAAGATCAGTGAAAGATGAGATGTTTTTTTTTTTTTTTTTTTTTTTTTTAAATTTAATACTTTACAAAAAAGGCTACAACCGAATAATTTAAAATTTTGTTGGAAGCTAGTAAACAACTAGCAATTTCATCTGAATAAATCCAAGTTTTAAAAATTCAAATTTTAAGGCGAAGATATCAATTGTGGACCTCCTGTTTTGAAAATATTTTGTAGATTGGTTCACAATTCTTTTGTCATTTTCTACTATTTTATCGACTTTATCATCACATGTTGACGGTACATAACACATTTGTCATAGGTACGTATCGAGTTTGTAATGTACAATACATGTGTATAAAGCTTAAAACCTCTACCAACGTTAAAATATTTTCAATGCAACTATGTGTGCTCTAACGGCTGTTTTATATTTTTAAAATATTTATTTCTTACTTCCCAATTTTTTCTTGCAATTGAAAAAGAAATGAACATCTTTACTTAGCCTTTCCTCTCTTAGAACTTTTAAATATCGTTTTTTCTCTATTAGCAACTTCAGGTCACTCACTTTGGATTTTCTAATTAATTTTCTGGTTTGCTTTCAGTGTGTTACATTGTAAGTAAGTTTCGACCATTAACTTTCTCACCGCTAAATCATGGTTGCAGAGTAACTCAACTTCATCAAATGTTTCCTTTCTATGGGAAAAACAGTGAAAACTTTGTATTTTAAATTGTAGTGATATAATTCATTGATCTATTATCTTCAAAAGCAGGACATGCTTACCCTGCCGTTTTTGTAGGAGTTCACATTACTAGTGCTTTAGTTTTGTCTCATCTTGATTTAAATTTCTTTCGTTTATTATGTATTTTATTTCTTTTGGATGTTATGTGGTGTAGTTTTTGTTCCCCTTGTCAATGGATTAGCTCCAACTTGCAATGTGACAGGTGTCATTAACGGGCAGGACATGCATCTGGTGATACTCCCGGTTTTTTGTGGGAGTTCACATCGCTATTGCTTTAGTTTCTGTGCTGTCTTATTTTTTGTTTAGTTCATTATATGTTTTTTTATTCCTTGAGCATTGTGTGTTTTATTGTGGCGTTTGATTGTTGTGTTCCATTCTCATGACTGTCTATTCCTCGAATTTCGATATTACGTACTTTTCCCACTACTAGTATTTTTTCGCTTCAGTATTAGTTTACCGATATTTAATTTTCAATTACTTTCACCTACACCAGTGTCAGTTCAGCTGAAGAAATTTTAATTATCTTATAATGTTTTTTTTCCCAGAAGCAGTTTCTTATTCAACTTGTTGACGTTAATATCAATAGATTTCTTCTTATTCCCTATTTCTTGCATTTATGCAGATTTCCCTAAAATTTGATAGAAAGAGCTAACTTTGTAATACCGAATCATTTTCTTATGCCACGACGACTGTAAAGTCGGGTGGACACATTATGTTACCCCAGTATCTTCGTCTGTCCTTCTGTCCGAATAAATAATTCATGTTTTTTTACAAAAAAATATTTGGAAAGGTCTTTCGTACAGTGAGTGACAAGTCCTCATTGTACAATCCATAATTATCTGTTTTAGCCTGTGTCGGATTTTGAATTTTGGAAATAAACATTAAAATTTCGTTCGACTAAGTTGATTAGTAAAGGATATCATAATGGAGCAGTAGCATGCCTGATACTCAAAAAGAAAACACCCACTCAACATCGGGTCCCCTTGAAAAACTACCGTAACGGCCTGGCTGAAATTGAACAATACCTACATAGTTAGCCATCATTAAGAACTAGGCCATCAAAAAGCTGTTAATGAGGGAAAACTCATTTCATTCCGACCGAGCAACTAATACTGTGACCTGAAACGATACGAGTTTCTAATTAATCAAATGTTAACATTAACTGCGCTAAAATGATCAACCAATTAAATTGAAATTTATTATCAAGCACTTTAATGTCGTTTGACACACACATTTGAAATATAAATGTTTCCCTTTTTGTCAATTATATCCCGAACCGGAGTCAAAACCCTTGACAAAATAAAATACATTTTCCACTTACTTGGATTAATTTCCAATTAATTTTGCTCATTTCAGGGCAAGACAGTTCTTGAAGTTATTTTCTCTAAATTTCAGCCAATTTAACACTCTATAGACCAGTATTGGAAAAATTGATAATCTCACTAGTGAGTTTTTGGTTCTCGGAATATGACTGGTCTTCATTTCCTTAGTTACATATAAACAAACACGATCCCGTCGTCTGCTTTGTAATAAGAGATGTCCTAAAAAGAGGTCTTGAAATCGGACAAAAGATCTGATTCGTCGGGGGACGACGTTAATTATTAAGTGTCAAATTTCAACATGCCGTGTTCTTCTTCTTGTTCCTTTGCGTCCGCCATTGTGACAGCTGTTGTGTAATATACAACTTCCGCTAGGAAAATAGTCCGTGTTTAACAATGACTTTGTTTTAAATGCTTTAAAGAGTCGGATATTTTTCAATACAAGATTCGCATGAATACATACTGGTGACCATAGTGACGGGAAGACGTTGGAAAAATAAGATGACGTTTACCACTTTTTAAAAGTTTTCGAAAATTAGAGAAACGGTGTCTTACATTATGTCTAGTGGATTATCGGATTTCTGCAATCTCGATAGTTAAATTACGGAATTTTAAGTACTCACCAGGGCTCATGCGTAAAATTTCGTAATTTAAATATCTCGATCGGAGAACTCCGATAATCCACTCATAACAATGTAAGAAGCTATATTTATTACCCGAAGACACATTGCTAATGACAGCAATGTTGCAATACAGGTCCTCCAATTGAGCATCTACTTTATTCAATCAGACGTCCGCATGCAAGAAAGGTTTACATTTAATAAGTATTCTAAAGTCTTTCTTTTTAACGTAGTAAATTTTGGTGTTACATACACTGGTTTAGTTTTATGTATTCTGAAGTACATTATACAATAGTGACTGTGTTCATGTATAATATAACTCCAGGAGAAATTGTTTTGAGTAACAAATTTGTTTCCTCTTCAATCTTCTGTGCGAATAGTTGTTTGGGGAATGATTCTGTCTAGTTTTTTAAAACTTTTTTGTGACGGTTACTTTGACCACTGGAAAACAAATTTCCAGACCATTTTCCTTTCTTTATAATTGTTGGTTTTGTTCCAGTCATACAGGCAAACTCAAGTTATCAACAGGAAACATATTGCAGAATGATATTGTTTGCAACTGGTAGGAGAGACAAAAAATAGGTGTTAATACAAACATTTGTGTACCAAAACGGAAATTCGAAAATTTATCAAGTTTTAAAATACGACATCTAAGTTTTATATTTTGCGTTGTATAATTGAAATTTAAGCCACTTGTCAACAGTTGGTATGTTCTTCACGTGCAAAATCCATCATTTATATAAACTTGAATATGTAAAGAAAATACGGAAAGACTTGTTCTAACATAAACAAAACAATAGATTTTGGCATATCATCAGAAGCAAAATAGAAAATGTTATGCTAACTATGTAACGAAATATACATGTACGTACTTATTTTAATAACAATGATATGTAAAGGTAATACAGGCTATATTACTTTTGGTCCTCATTTTATTCCAGATTAGGAATATTAAAATACGCATCGTGATTTTTTCTATAATATACAACATATGTGTGTCTCTCGCACTCGACCTCTCCTTTACTTTACACCAATTATAATTTATGTTTATATATTCGTAAAATATACGTGCAAATATTTCTTTGAGAAACAATTGAATATGTTTTTATAAAAAAGGCTTCGACTAGCTTCAGTAAAAATTATATGTTACACATTGTTCTCATAAATTATTAAAACATATACATTTATATATAGATACCTCAGGTTTTAAAGAAAAGTCTAAGGACATTATTTTAGGATGATGTTTTGTTAATGCTAAATTAATTAATTCAAAGCAGAACTGAGACAGCTTTGTAAATCTTCCAATACAACAAATATACGACAGACTAAAGTTCCTTTGTTCTACAGCCAAAGTTTCTGAGTGTGCGTAAAGTATTCCAGTATATCACTTAAATATTAATATACTTGTATGTAGCATTAAATACTGCTCACCTTCTTCAACTAATTAGTTAAAAACTAGTAAAAGCTTTCAAGGAAGACTAGGTTGTTATATTTTGAATTCTTTTCTAAAAATACACAGGAAGATAATTCGGTTTCGTGTTATTTCAAGTGCTAATTGTCCCGTCGCGTATTCTTCAGCTTTTAAGTGCAAGCTTGGTTTCGGTTTATACTTGTACTACATGTATATCTTATTTGTCTCAAAAGACACCCTTGTGCTCTCTAATCTCTAAACAGTAATCACCATATTAGAGACTTCAAGACTTGGCATATTACGACTATGTTGTCGTTACGGTTGAGCTGTACTTTCTGACTTAATCTAAAGAACACAACGGTTAATATGTGTGTTCCTTGGCAAAAGTAAGAACAAAAGTCGGTTTAGTGCTTTTTGATTTTGTAAGAAGATGCGTGATTAGTTTGTATTAGAAAATAACTAAGTATTACTGGGATATTCTGTGATGTGTAGATTGGGTATTGTTTCTAATATTGACGACAATCGTTGGTATGTTTTGTAGAGACATACAAATTAAATCTTCATTCTACAGATGATTATTTCCAACGATACTGGTCTTTTTTAGAACAAAAATGTTCAGAAAACGAAGCAATATCCAAAGGGTCACCTTCATGGGAATCATACTATATTGGCTTTATAGTATGTTTTATACACTAGAGTGTCAGGATAGATAAGGGGAAGGGAAAAAAGGGGGGGGGGGGTGGGTACCCATATAACCGGTTAACCCCACCATTAGTGTCTGTATCGAGTCAAACTATACTGACTCTGTTGTGTTTATGTTTTGTGCTCTGTTTATGTTATTTTTGTCTGGGGTTATGTCTGTTGGATGACGTTGATTCATTGGTATGTCAATGTTGACCTTTTATGTTATCCATTTTTTTGTTTATGATAACAGATTTCATTTTCGTCGGGTTCCTAAATTGACTGATTGATCTTTCACCAAAAAACCACTTTACATTCAAGATCTTCTGGAACGAATGGATGCGTTATGTATGTTGATTTAGCAGGTCTTACAGTTGGCCTTGACTATAACCGTCCCATCTTTGCTTAAATCATATCGAATATTTTTTTTAGAGATTGAGCATATCATTGAATTTCAGCTCCTTTCTTAGTTTATGGTTTGTATTTTTGTATCATTTTGCTTTACATAATTTGGTTATATATTGTTTCGACTTTCCGAACCTTCATTGTTGAGAATGGCATAAAATGTCAAAATGTGCACAATAAGTGTAAACCTTAGGACATATATATAATTGTAGAGGAAACTTCCATTGTGTCTGGAATCTCATATAAACAAGTTAATTTTGCAAATTAAAGAATTATAGGATAACTAATTCAAGAATTTGAATATCACAAAGTATTCAACGAGTGACCGAAAAACACCTTAATACAGGAATGCGCGCAGCGCATGAGGGACTTATTAGTGTTTTCCGGTCAAGAGTTGAATATTTTCGATATTCAAATCCTTGAATTAGTTATACTGTTTATTACATTGATAAAATAGACAAAAAATGCTTGAAAAGTGTCATATTTTCCTTAGATCCCTTCCTGAATCTTTCGACGTCACATACATCATTTGTTAGTTACGCTCTTGACGACGTTAAAAAAAAGATCTTTCACTGAGTGAAAATATCGAATTTATTTTCACTGGAAATAACGATAAATCACCATCATCAATGTAATAAATTAAGGTTATCAGCGGAATACCACGTAATGAATATTTGTACATGTATTTTGAACGTGTTTTAAAACAGACATCAATCATTTCTAACTTTTTAACGCCATTAAATTTCCAACAAAGAAGTACATGATGTAATAATTCCGACAAATCTCAGAATAATCCAAAGATGATAAATGGAAATATCGGGAATAATAAACAGAAATGTTTTGTAGAGGAAGGGAGACTAATCTTACGGACCCATGAAACAGGTTATTAATTGTAGAAATCAGCGAGTGATTCAAGATCGGTAAGATGTCCAACTGGCTGGATCTGAAATGATAAAAAACATAAAATCAAAATAAAAATCGAAAGATAAAAGACCCAACGTTTCGGCTAACAACAACATTGATGACGAGAACATAAAAAGAGATGTTTACTCTTCGATATATCATCAAAGTCGAAGTCCGTGTTTGGACTAAATAAACGTACTAGTAGGTAACATAGTATTGAAATTCTTAACTGCTGTTAAAGTTCTTTAAAAAAAATGCAAAAGTATATATATATATATATATAGGGTAGTAAAACATTTAAACATATGTGGGAAGTACAGAGAAGAAATTTTAAATATGTACAAAAAAAGACACCAGAATAGGCTCTATAATTTAAATAATTACTCTGATAATTGACAATTCACTATAAATATGAATGAAACAAAATCTATGATATTTCAAAATAATTGTTATAAAATGGGGAAGAGTATAGTATCATAAAGACAGTACAAGTTTCTGGGAAATATAGTGAAGATTAATGGAAGTTTAATTAATAGTAGTAAAGATCTATAAAAAAAATCATATACATCATCATTAACACATGTACAAAATATACCAGTAAAAGTTACCTGTACGGTTTTTGACACAATGATAAAACCCATATTAACCTATAATCCGAATATATTATATGGATTTATATTTAAAATACTATAGAGCTAAAGAGAGAAGCAAGAAGTCCAAGTCTCTAGTAGATGTACTAACGTTTATTGATAAAAAAAACCTCTATAAAAAAATCTTTACATTTTGTAGAATTGAGACAAAAAGAAATTCTGCAAATTTAGCTGTAAAGTCAGAGATGGTGAGAGAACCATTAGAAAAATATATTGCAATGCAAACTATGAACTATCTTTCTGCACTGAATATTGAAAATATAAATCCATTATTAAAAGATGCCTTCACATAGAGTAAAACTTTATGATCCAAAACTTAGTTTACATTCGCAAATATTCTCTCTTTAGATATAGGTATTGATTTAAAAGCTATTGATTCGTGTGATAATGATATATCATTAAAAATACCAAAAATTTACTTAAAAAGAAACTGAAACGTATTATAAAAAGATGTAAAGAGATAAAATTGAAAATCTTCAAGAAAGTAGCAAGATATATTTTTAACAAAATTATAAAATTAGATCAGTCTGAAACAGAATATTATCTTACTCATCCAAATTTTGAGGTACGAAAATTGTTCACAAAATTTAGGATTACTAATTGAAATTGGCAGATACAAAAAAAAAAAAAAAAACTAGCAAAAGAAGAAAGATTATGCACTTATTGTAAAAAGTCATCAATTTTATTTTTGCTTCCCATCACGGTGCGGAGTTATTAGTTTCAGTAGACATACACGCAATCTTGAAATAATTACTGATCGCTGATTGGTTACTTTATGATGCGGCTGAGATACAGCAACAGCCATTGGTTTAAATGAGATAAAGAATTACAGACTTTACTCATCAAAAGCCGGAAAATTAACTATGTGTATATCAGTTCCGATCAACTGTCATTACATGTTTTTGTAATATTCATATATTCTTAAATTCATTATTGAAATCAATTATTAATACGTGCATATTTGCTTTGTTAATCGGCAATACCCACAGTTTGTTTTGCTTAATCGTATACACTATAATCCTATGTTTACAACAAAAAATGCATGTACTCTACTTTGTAACTTCTGCCAATCTAGGCACACCTCCAGAGTCGTGTCTATTTGTTGTATTTCATATCAATCATTATCTAAGAATACCACAATTCCAATACTAAATCAACAACCAAATGCTCACATATTACCATAAATTAAGATACACCGAAGCAGTCCAGAGCTTTTTAGAAAGGTAAAACTTGTTACAATAAGGGCTAAAAGGTAGGCATTTTGTTAAGATATAATCAATTTATTGCAGAGGTGAGCAAAAAGGCAGACTGAATTGAGAACAGAAAAAAAAAATTCTGACGATTTGAAATTTGGCGTTCTCGGAATTGATATCTCCCTTGTGTTATGATATAGTACATAAGGGCCGCCCCAGTCTCCAATGTACTTTAAAGTCATCGAGATAGACGACGTTTTTAAAATCTTTTAACATGTCGGTATTGTATATCCAAGATAAATATAGCAATACTTTTTATATCATGTTAAATGTTTTGACAAGGTTTAAATGTTGCATTTCTATATAAAATAGACAACATTTTAGTTTAAACATATTTTATTAATCAAAGCATATAACTCAATACAATTACACACATATTAATACAATAACATAAAATAATTAATGGGATTGGGAAACAAGTATAAAACTTATATAAATCCCTATCCTATTAAGATTATATAGTGATATAGTTTTCAAAAGGTAAATAAAATTTAAGTTTGCTAGATCAATAAGATATATTATTATAGTGTTTGTGAAGCAAAAGGAATAGGGGTTGAGCTGTCTTAATAAAAAATATAAAATTTCCTTTTTTTTATTAATATATCCCATTAAATTTTTATTGTGGTTGGTTTTGTGTGGAAAGGCGCTTACTAGACTCAATAAAGCACTGTATGGATGTAAATATAAGAATGGTTTGACCTGTTGTAAGATCAACAGGTAACTGATAGTCAGAGGTACTAAAGTTGCTAGTAGATCAATATGTTGCTCTCTTAAAGCACGAAATCTTGGACAATGTATTAAAAAATGTTTTGCAGTTTCAGGTCCCCCACATACACAGTTTGGAGATACGACAATATTTTGTTGATATAAGTCAAAATTCAAAGGGCTGCATTGCATTCTTAATCTAGCCTGTAATATTTGACCCAGTCGCGTTCCAGTATAGTAAAATGGAGTCTTTTTTAATGTTTTGGATTGCCAAAAGAACGTGAACGAATTAAGAGACGTACAATTTTCATATTTTCTGATAAGTCATTCCAGTGGCAAGAAATAATTATAGTAGAATGATGTTCTTGTACGAATGGGTGGGATAAGAGAGGTTTTACGTGTGTTATAAGAGTGGACACTTCCTAGGGGGCGCGGTAATAAGCTATTAAGGTATTGCGGTGTCAGTTCGTGGGTCATTTTATAAAAATATGTCAAGCTGTGTGTCTCACGCCTTTCTCGAAGTCGTTCCCATTTGGTTTCAGTGTACAACTTATTTATTGAGCAAAGCCTTGTCCCACCAGTGACGATCCTAGCCGCCTCTATTTGTACACTTTCTAATTTATGAATATGTAACTGTATAGGGTTTTCTCACATTTCTATGTGTTTGGGACAGTTATATTCCGTGTGAGACACCGGTGTGAGATTCATGCATCTCACGTCACTTGACCTACCTTGACGTAACAATGCGAAAAAACGTCACGTCACAATGCAAGAACGTCAGAAAACACGCAACTTTGCACAAATGGTACGACAACGTCGAAATTAACATCGCTTCAATTTGAAAACCCCTGAAGCGCAACCTAAAAGATATCTTTTGAAAGTTTTGTACCTTCGGTACAAAACCAAAACGCATGCGATCTTTTCAAATATCTAATTTATTTTGCCCTAGGTTGCCTAGTTTAATAGAGCGTATTTTCGTGTCATGGCGGCCATGTTTATTTCTTTAAATATTCGACCGAGAAATGTGAGAAAAATAATCAGTCATGGTAAAAAATGTGACACTGGACAATTCCACCCTCGGGTTCACATTTTGTATCATCAGAAACTCGGCAAGCCTCGTTTCTGACTGTAAAATGTGAACCCTCGGGTGGAATTGTCCCATCTCACATCTTAGACCATGACTATTATATTCTCACATTTCTATGTGTTTGGGACAGTGATATTCCGTGTGAGACACCGGTGTGAGATTCATGCATCTCACATCACATGACCTACATTGACGTCACAATGCAAAAAACATCACGTCACAATGCTAGAACGTCAGAAAACACACAACTTCGCACAAATGGTACCACAACGTCGAAATTAACATCGTTTCAATTTGAAAATCCCTGAAGCTCAACCTAAAAGATGTCTTTTTAAAGTTTTGTACCTTTGGTACAAAACCAAAACGCATACGATCTTTTCAAATATGTAACTTATTTTGCACTAGGTTGTCTAGTTTAATAGAGCGTATTTTCGTGTCATGGCAGCCATGTTTATTTCTTTAAATATTCGGCCGAGAAATGTGAGAAAAATAATGAGTCATGGTAAAAAATGTTAGACTGGACAATTCCACCCTCGGGTTCACATTTTGTATCATCAGAAACTCGGCAAGCCTCGTTTCTGACTGTAAAATGTGAACCCTCGGGTGGAATTGTCTAATCTCACATCTTAGACCATGACTGATTATTATAATCCCAAACTACATCAGCGTACTCAACAATTGGCCGAATGTAAGTTAGATATATCTTTTCTAATGTCCTTCTATCTAAAATAAATTTAAACTTTCGTAAAATATTAAGTCTCACGAACGCTTTTTTACAGATCAGATTTATATGTTTTAACCAAATTCCATCGTCAGATAAGAGTAGACCAAGATGCTTGTGATCCTAGCGTTGCTGATAACTGAACAACCAATTAACAAAGGGGGATGAACAGGTTTATTTGCTTTCCTTGAAACAGTAAGAGTCTCTGTTTTTGTTGGATTAAAAGTCAATAACCATTAGTTCGACCAGTTATGGATTTTTTCAAGGTTAATATTGAGAGTTTCAGAGGTAGCTTTTGGGTCATCAACAATCATGTACAAGGTAGTGTCGACAGCAAAAAGCTTTATTGTAGACTTAATATCAGTTACAATATTATTGATAAATATAATAAAAAATATAGGACCTAGGGTCGATCCCTGTGTGACCCCAGCGTTTATATTTTGCCATTTGGAATAATTGTTTGTTTGTTTAGTTGGAGTTTAACGCCGTTTTCCGTACATGTTGGCCATTTCGCGGCGGCCAGTTTTTATTGGTGGAGGAAGCCCGAGTACCCGGAGAGAACCACTGACCTTCGGTAGGAAAATTGGCAATCCTTGTCAATTAAGATCGGAGTCGAACACATCCCGCCACAGGTGAGATTCGAACTCACAGCCATTTGGAATAAGAACTATTTATAATCATTCTTTGTTTTCTATGACTCAAGTAATTCTTTATCCAATTTAACATAGACCCTTTAAATCCAACAGATTCTAGTTTTATCAGTAAACCCTTATGCCAGACCCTATCAAAGGCCTTATTTATATCGCAAAAAATAACTCGTATCTCCTTACCTTATCCAATGCCTTACCAAACTCATTCGTTGTATTTAAAAGCTGATTTACAGCAGAATCTCCTGGAGTAATGTTATATCTCAGTTTGGTATGGTCATAACGTTTGGTGGTTGTAAGGTAAATGTTGGAGAGTTATCTCTCTTTATGCATATATGTAAAGTTAATTGGATAAAGTACGGAATTGTAGTCCGGTATTGTTTCTGTATCGTACATGTAGTTTGTGAGTTGTCGTCAGTTTGTGATTTTAAGAGGGAAAGGAATAAACGTGTTTTTCTAAGAATATCGACTTTAATTATTATTATGCCAGTCAACAGCATAAGATGGTGCAGAATCCGGTTTTAAACAACAATTTTGTGTGTTTTAATAACTTTTATGGCACGATCCCATAAGTGAAGTGGAAAATACATATTTTGACAATTTTTGTTCGCGATCAGCAGACGACACTTGTGGAGACTGGTTAATATTTGTATGAAATATTTTTGTGTTATATTTTTGTACATTTGTGAGCTATTTTTCCCACAGAACATTATTTATTCATGTTATCACGGAAGATCCAGAAACAAATTCGGGATTTACGAGTGCCACCATTGCCTGCCCCCGACACGTGTTCCAGTTTTGCTGAGCGACAGCAAAGGTTTAAGACTACAGAATCAAGTTTCTGGGAATCCTGGAACGTATCTTAGATTTTTGTGCGAATCAGGAGCAGATTCAGCGAACAGACTACAATACTTGCGTGACAATTTAGCCCGTGAGTTACAAACACTTGGACACATTACGCTGTACGTGTGGGTAGGTACTTGCGACCTAACGGACAAACAAGGAACTTTCATATCTCTTGCATCTCTGGACAATACCAGAGTCAACCAGCTCACAACAAATTTGCGTGAGATTTATCATTTTACTAGACAATTTGGCGATTCGGTCAAACTTGTATTTTTACACCTGCCCGTGTATTCAATCTACCACTGGAATCTTGCACACAATTACACAACAACATTGAACAGTTCAAAGATCAGGATTATAAACTAGATATTCAAATTTCCGATGTGAATTTCTTTATTGAAGATACCAATAGACTTCTCCACGCCAACACACCCAAATTTTCTGAAGATTTGCGCAAACCCAGAAAACGCCGAAGTCAGTCCCTTACAGTATATTATTTGAATTTCAAACTGTACAGTGACGGCGTCCATCCAACAAATGAATTAGCAACCTTGTGGCTAGTACGCCTGTGTCGCCTGATCAGAGATGATTGCTATTGATCTGACTGAAATTTAATAAAAATTTTAATTCCATTTGCATTGTACTTTCCTTATATTAGTATACAGTAGTTCTAAAATAGTGGAAAGGACTGCCTTTCCAATTACCAGGTATATATTTATTCACTAATATTGAGCTTTAAAGTACAATGTCATTTGCTATTTTTTGTCTTTAATTTGGAGATTTTTTTTTTCTGTGGAAAAGATTGCTTTTCCATACTAATATTTTATTGCTGAATTGGAATTCATTGACCTTATGTATTACGACTGGGAAAATGACAGACTAAGATATTCAGACAGCGAGGAAGATTTATATACAATTAATCCGTTGTACAAACAAATAAACACTCGCGATGATTCTTTTATAGATAAATACCTTACACCGTCCCGTCAAAATTATAACGAACCATTAAATCTGTCAAATTCCAATAATCGTGATAATCGTTTTGAAAGTTATGAAACAAAAAAGAAAAGTATTATGGATAAGTTAGCAACATGTAAAAAATTTTCTGCATATCCAAATGAAAATGGTTCAAATTTTTGAAAGAGTTTGAATCTTTTGCTACCCTTCATGAATTAGACGAAGAAGAGGACGATTCAAAATTATTAGCGGCTTTTCTTTACATTTACAAGGCCCTGCCCTTACATGGTACAATGGATTAACATCAGGTTTAGATTGGAATGCTGTAAAAGAACGTTTTAAGGCTAAATATGTAAAATTTAATTGGGAACATCCGTCAGTCGTCATTGAAAATCAGTTGTTTAACAATATGAAATTACATCCAGGTCAAGAAATTGAAGACTTTTATTGTCAATTTGTAGAAAAGGGTGAATTACTTTCTAAACCCGAACATGAAGTAAGGTCAAAGTTTATTGACGGATTGCCAGATAAGCTTGCTTTTTATGTCCGTGCTAGTAAACCTAAAGATTCCGCGGAAGCCTTAACTTTAGCGAAAACAGGCGAAGCCTACAAGTACCGGGAATCTGAAAATACCTCCCCAGCAGCGCGGAACGTTTCCAATAATACAGAAATTGAAGGGTTAAAATGTCAGTTAAACCAGCTTACAGAAATGATGAAAGGTATGCAAAACCAAACACAGACACAATCACATACAAACTCATCCCCTGGTTTTAGGCGATTTCAACAAAATCAATCCACAAATGTGCCGCGCCGAAATTTAGCATGCTTTGGTTGTAACGATATGGGTCATATTAAGAAGTACTGTAACTAGAACGGAACTGGCAATCTTTCACCCCAGTCCAAATGTCAGTTATGTTCACAAAATGGACATGTAGCTTTACAATGTAGACAATTTCAAAAAGTGAATCAAAATAGCCCTACACCGTCAGTAAAATGTCAAATATGCTCAAAATCTGGACATTCAGCAAAAGAATGCTCACAGTTTCAACAGGTAAACTCGTCCCTCCTGGGAGCCACAGGGCACGCTCCCCCAGGAGACCATCCATAAGTGCTACTAGGATACGCAGTAGATCTATTTCACGTGTAAATAGTGACAATGTGAATGTAAATAATAATATTTGTGCTGCAAATACATGTATTAACAATTTAGATTCAAATTCCTTGTCAGAACAAGACAGTGAAACGGACACTAAACATGTTTTAAATGATGATAAACGTTCAAAATTTTTATATTTGACTGTGCGCTTTGAATCTAAGCTTGTTTCAGCATTAGTTGATACCGGAAGTTCTGTAAACATTATTTCAGAGCAACTTTACAATTCTTTGCCATACAGTAAGAAATTCAATTTTAAATCGGATGTCAGCGATTCAATAGTTTTAGCCAATAATGAAAAAGTGGCAATCGTCGGTACAGCTGTGGATAAAATGAATATTTCGGGTGTAAACCATAATGTTTTCACATACATTTTGAAACTTTCGTCACATCCTATTATTCTAGGGACAAATTATTTGATTGAAAATAAAATGGTGCTTGATTTTAACCAAATGACCGCCATTCCAAAGAAAGCAAAAGTATATTGCACAAAACGAACAGTGATAATGCCTAATACTGAAACAATTATTTGGGGCAAAGTCCCGTCGAATGTTTTGTATGGAAAGCAAGGAATTTGTACTTCTAGTAAATATATTTTGTCGAAAGGATTAATTGCTTCAAAAGCTGTCGTTTCTGTGTCTCAGAATAGACAAATTCCAGTAAAAATATTGAATCCAAATAACTGTTGTATTGACTTGTATAAAGGGAAAGCTTTAGCGGACTTTGATGAAGTTACTTCAGATTATGAGATGTTTCCTTTTAGTAGAGACACAAATAAACAATATGTGCAAAATATAGACTTATTACAAGATGATGTCAAATCAAGAGATAATACGACAACTGACATTGAAATGTCGCATTTTATTAACAATTTCCCTTTTGAGAAATGCGAACTTTCGGATTCTGAGACTAAGGACTTGCAAAACTTTTTGTTTAAAAACAAAGACATATTTGTTACAAAGTCAAATGCAAGCCTAGGATTCACCGACGTTGTCCAACATAAGATCATACTTAAACCGGATGCCCAACCAAAATATCAGAAACCTTATCGCTTATCACCCGATAAAAAGGAGGTTTTAAGGCACCACCTTGACAATTTACTTGAACAGGGAATAATTTCTCCCGTGAGTCCAGACGAGGAACTTCCGATAACGAGTCCGATTGTGCTAGTGACAAAGTGTGTACACGGTAACAAATTAGGCCCACCTTACAACAGAGATGCCAGTATTTCACAGTTTAGATTCTGTTGCGATTTTAGGTACTTAAATTCTCAATGCCAAAATTTTTCATACAACATTCCTGATCTGAATGACCTAACAGAGTCCTTTTCCCAACGAAAACCTAATCTAATAACCTCTATAGACTTATCCTCCGGATTTTTCCAAATGAAAATATCACCGTCAAGTTCAAAATATACAGCTTTCAACACATGTTTCGGAACGTTCAAATTCAACCGACTTCCAATGGGACTCAGTTCAGCACCAAACTCTTTCAATTGTTAATGGACAAAATTTTGTCAGGATTAACTTTTAAGTCTTGTCTCTGTTACCTGGACGACGTCTTGGTATGTTCCGAAACATCCACAGAGCATCTTGATGACTTAACTGAAGTTTTCAACCGCTTTAGGAGTGCTGGTCTTAAGCTTAACCCGCAAAAATGCCATTTTGCTAGAAAATCCTGTATATTTCTAGGACATCATATTTCAGCTGAAGGACTGAAACCGCCCCCTGACCGAGTACAAGCCTTACAAACGTATCCGTCACCTCGGAATATTAAAGAACTGCGCCGAGTTTTAGGCATGTTTGGCTGGTTTCGGAAATTAATTCCACATTACAGTGAAATTACACAGCCGTTGACAAAATTGTTAAGAAAAGGTACCCAATTTCAGTGGACCAAAGAACAAGAAAATGCGTTAAAAAGCCTAAAAAGTAATTTACTCAACTCCGACATTTTGGCGTTTCCTCAATTTAATATTCCGTTTTATTTGGCAGTCGATTCATCAGCAAAATGTATTGGCTATATGTTGTACCAAAAACATCAAGATGAAAGTGGAAATTTTTCAAAAACAAGAGTTGTTCGTTTTGGATCCAAAGCTTTGAATCATTGGCAAAGATCGTATGGCCCAACTAAACTTGAACTACTAGGAGTTGTTAGAAGTATCACGGATTGTTCAAGCTACTTGAGAGGTAGTAAATTCATTGTCGAGTGTGATCATAAAGCCCTGCGACCTTTAATTGAAAAGCAATTAAAAGGCGCCATTTACGACAGATGGCTGGCCATACTACAACAGTACAATTTTGAGATGAGATATAAACCAGCCTCTCAAATGCAAGTCGCAGATGCTTTATCACGATGCAAAGCAACGGACGTTTCCGACGAAAATGCAAGTCCGGCGGAAGATGACCTTTTCTTTCCGTACGTTGAAGAACAAACCTGAATAATCAACATTTTGAATACTGAAGATGAACACAACGTAAAAAGCTTAAACTTTGCCAATTGTTCCACCAACAATGAAGATATCGACGCTGGATATACGGCCGATACCGAAGATGAACTTAATTCATTTCTTGTAAGTGGAAATGATTGCATTTCCTCTAAAATATTGAAACAAGATGTAGAAAATTTAAACTTTTTGACTTCTTTTACTCCGACAAAATTCGACACAAAAATGGTTAGCAGTGGAAAGGATTGTCTTTCCTCACAACACGAGACCTCGAATACAGAAACAATCAAATCAGATGTTGGAAATGATTGCATTTCCACAAAACAAGAAAATTCCGAAAAGTGTACATCATTGATCGATTTAGAAATTTCATTGGAAAATACATTTCAAAATTCTACCAATAGTTTTAATTTGGACGACATATTTAATATCGAAAACAGTACCGTATGTCCACCAATTTTATCTTTAAATGCCGTGAAAAATACGGACCAGAAAACAAAATATGATACTAAATCAAATCAGGACGACAATATTTTATGCGAATTTGATCCTTTTGCAAATACGGACCAATCTTGTCAAGACACGACAGAACTCATGGAAAATACTTTACAACGTGAACTCACTAGCTTTGGAATTGATAGCAATTCCAGCAAAAACTTTGTTGGACAAGAATCAAACATGTCAACTTTAAATGATATTACTCTAAATGCCGTGGATAATGAAACACAAGAAACCGATGCGGCAAACTTGACCGTTACCCCCGATGAACTAGTGAAAAGGAGTATTGAGTTATTCAAACAATGTGACTACAGTCCAGACAGCGTGAAACTCTTGCAGAACAATGACTATGGATTAAAACCAATCATAGACTACCTACACAAGGGAATTTTGCCTAAATTTCAACGTGACGCAAGGCGACTTATTTTGCGGTCTACGGATTACATTATGGCAAACAATTTGCTTTACCATACGCGAAAGGCAAAATGTAAACGAACTCAAAATCAGGAGCCAAAATATCAATTGGTTTTACCGAAAGTATTGATACGACCAATTCTTGAACTTTTTAACAATTCGCCGATGGGTGGCCACAGTGGCATACAAAATACTATTGATTTGATAAGTGAACATTTTTATTTCGACAAGTTACCATCTACTGTCACAGAATACGTACAATCTTGTCACGATTGTCAGTCCAGAAAAATGACAAAGGCACACACTAAATCGGGTATTACAGCATACCGAACACCTATAGAACCATTTGAAACCTGGCAAGTTGATTTATTTGGACCACTTCCTGCCACACAAAGGTCAAATACGTACATATTCTCAGCAATAGATATGTTCAGTAGATATGTATATAAAGTGCCAATTCCGAATTGTGACTCAATGACTGTGTCTTACGCTTTATTTGATATGTTTTGTCAGTTTGGAGTCTGCAACACCTTAATATCAGACATGGGAAGTGAGTTTATTGCAAACTGCACAAGCGAAGTTTGCAAGTTAATGCAAGTAAGACAAAATTTCAAACCTAGTACAATTCATCATTGTCTTGGAGCGTGCGAGAGGACCCACCGCACTTTAGCTGAAAGGCTTACGCCGTACATACAAAAAGGCAAACAATGGGACAATATTCTGCCCGCTGTAACGTTTTCAACGAACGCATCAATTAACTCTTCCACAAAATATTCACCGTTTGAGATAGTGTTTGGCACAAGACCAAAATTTCCAATGTGTTCGTTAAAGGAGACCGATTTTTCAACATTGCCAGCCGATTTCCACGACTATGTCGAAAAACAGGCAAACAAGATTCAAATAATCAGAAACGAAATTAAAACCAATATTGAGAAATCAAACCAGTTAATGATTGAGCGTTACAACAAAAAGGCAAACCCATTGCAGGTATCAGTCGGCGATTATGTGTACATGCTAAAGGATCCTACGGGACAAGGCCGAAAATTCCAACCAAAATACAGTGGACCTTATGTTATTCATACAATAAAATCGAACCATATAGTGAATCTCCGTGATCCGTCTACAAATAAAATATTGAAGAATGATGTACATTTGGACAGATTAAAAGTAGCGTACGTCCGCGCACCAGACCCGGCAGATTTCTTTGTACCAAATGTTCAAACGGCCGTAAATAATGATGAACCACACTGTGCGAATGATGAAGCAGAAGTTCACAGGCTAATGGTGGACCGGAAGTTCACAGTGTTAACGACGAAGCAGTTACTACTCAGTCTGGACCACAACAAGCACCTTTGCGCCGTTCCATGCGTAAACGACAACGACCAGTTCGTTTCCAGTGTTCAACTTTTGATTACGACTCTTCGTCTGACAATATGACACATTCGGACACTTACTATAAGATTAAAAGAGTTTTAGCACGCCGTAACAAAAATGGAACAACAGAATATCGCGTGCAGTTTTCAGGAGAACCGGCACAAAATGCTTTATGGATTCCATATGAACAGTTAAATTCACACACCCAACGATTTGTGCGTTCGAATCCTCCGCCGTTTATTGACTAATTCTAAATATCTATTTCCAATGATGACTATGATGATTATTTCCATTCAACGACAAACTTTTTAAAATTGGAAATGATAGCATTTCCATATATTTCGTACAGTTTAGAGAATAACATTGTTTGAAATCTTCATTGTAAATAGACATTTTTCTGTGGATTCCATATCATGTGAAGTAAAGGTCCATGATGTTTGACAGTCAATTATTTTGGAAATGATAGCATTTCCATCAATTCCTGAAAGAAATTCTATTTGTTGGAAATTACTGAATTTCCATAAAATCATGACATAATATTTGGACGTGTTTAATTTACAATTTTATTTGTGCTTAAAATTTCGTTGAAATGTACTTTTGATATGTTTTAATCGTGTGCATTTTACTTTATTGCAGTTTTAGTGTAAAATGTAAACTTATCGAATTGCGAAGGATTTTAATATATTTTTTTTGTGATTGATTAATTTCGGTTACATTTTATAGTGAATATGGCTGATTTTCAGCAACTGCTGTTAGCAGGATTTTTAAATGTCCCATATTCGTTTTTCATATATGTACTTGACAAAATTCGAATATCCAGTTTGTTCAATGATAACTTTAATTTTTCATTGTATGAGAAATAGTTACGATTTTTTTAAATCACCAGAACTATTCGAGTTTTTTTGACATTTTTGTTTAGATTCAACATTATTGAAATACTGCATTTTTGAGCTACAGAAAGACATTATTTGTTTTGATGAAAAGTACCAGAAACAAATCCCATTTTACTGGTTATATTTATTGATGTGGCATATCTGGCCAATATGTTGCTTTTAATAGGTATTTCCATATTTAAGAGTTAGGGTCTCTGCTGGTGTCATCATAATATAAATGTATGCTCTCAAAACATTCTATTTTTATAGGTTTATGCAGTAAGATTTCACTTGTAAGTTTGTAATGGTATAAATTGTGATATAGGTTGATGAGTAATTTTTCATGGAAGAATATTTTGCATAGTTATTCAGTAGTCAGTTTTCACAGTGAACCACCAAAACGTAATGACCATTTGAAACAAACTTGGTTTGTTTTGTTTTCGGGGGGATGTTATATCTCAGTTTGGTATGGTCATAACGTTTGGTGGTTGTAAGGTAAATGTTGGAGAGTTATCTCTCTTTATGCATATATGTAAAGTTAATTGGATAAAGTACGGAATTGTAGTCCGGTATTGTTTCTGTATCGTGCATGTAGTTTGAGTTGTCGTCAGTTTGTGATTTTAAGAGGGAAAGGAATAAACGTGTTTTTCTAAGAATATCGACTTTAATTATTATTATGCCAGTCAACAGCATAAGAGTAAACCCAGATTGGTGATTAGTGATTACATCATGTTGACGTAAATAGTTGTAGAGATGCTTATAAACACACCTTTCAATGACCTTTCCCAAAACACTAATTAATGAAATAGGTCGATAGTTTTTAAAACACGAGGGACTATCCTTCGTTAAAGACCGGGGTAACATTTGCCTGTTTCCATTGATTTGGAAATTTGCCAGTCAAAAGGGACAAGTTAAAAAGTTTACACAAAGGGGATTTAATAATAGGGGTCGCTTGTTTTAGCAATCTTGGGTTTAACAGATCAGGTCCAATAGCTTTCGTCGTATCTTAAGTTTTAAATATGTCCTCTACCTCAGTTTCAGATATAATTATTAAATCAAGATTTTCATACGATACATGGGTCGTTCCTGGTAAAGTAGCAGAGGAATCGTCTATGTTCGCAAAAATAATCATTAAAAATTTCGCATTTATCTATGTCATCATTGACCACAATGTCGTTAACAAGCAACGATGGAAGAGAACGATCACAGTTTGAGCCCCCTAATAGGGACTTAATTAACTTCCACCAATCTCAAGTACCTGTTTTCTCAGTATTTATTTTATCAGAAAGACTAGAAAAGTATTCAGATTTTCCGGTTTTAGTCATCAAATTGCATTTATTTCGAATTTTGCGATAACGTTCCCAGTGGCTTTTGGTGTCAGTTTTCTTTGCGCGTTTGTGAGCCCGATTTTTCCGTCGAATGAACTTTTTTATTTCCGTAGTTATCTAAGGTGGATCTTTCCCCCTTACAGCAATAATCCTATTGGGTATAGTTTGGTTTGCAATGGACATTATATTATTTGTAATGTCTTCTGTAATATTATCAACATTATTGCTGTGTAAAAAATCATCCCAATCAATTTCAGAAAGCTTGTGTCTATATAAATCATAATCTCCCCTATCATAAAGATAATCTTTCTCTTGAAAACTGGAGAAGGGAGATTTGAATGATCAAATACACCAATAACTGGCAGATGATACCGCATTTGATCCAATAAAGGAGGACCAACTTCGGCGAGTGTCAAACTGTGGGGATTTGATACTAAAATTAAGTCAAGTAATAAAGCACTTTGCTCGGTAATATAAGTTGGTTCATGAATAAGTTGGTGTAAGCTGAATTGGGTCTTTAAGCTTTCAATTTTATTATTAACATTAACACAAAGTTGGTTTATGTTAAAATCTCCCGTAATAATGACGTTACATTATTGTCAATCGTTCGATCAATGGAAAGCTCCAAACTATCCCAAGTGCGGTGACCACTATTGGGAGGAATGTAGAACGTTCCATATAAGTATTGTTTTATGATCAAGTTTTATTTCGAGCCAATTACACTCAGTATCACCTATACACAAGTCAAATCTGAGAACACAATGGATATTTTCCCTAATATAAACTATAACACCACCACCTTTCTTATTTAGACGATCCAAGTGGAAAGGGGGGAATTTGAAATTAGGAATTTCGAGATCGTTTTCGGTCTTATCTACACCATCGTGCAACCAGCTTTCAGTAAAAGACAAGATTTCATGACATAAATATTCGGCTGTTATCATATCAATTTTAGGTAGGATGCTTTGAATTTACCAGTATTTAGCAAAATTCAAAAATAATAGAAATACTAAGGGTTCATTCCTTGTATTGCACATGGTAGATCTCCTTAGCTGAAATTTGGCTTCCTATTTCGGTATTTTTGGTTGAGTACTTCTTGTTTAATATAAGTTTGGTTTTTGGTCTTCCAAATGTTTTGGTTTTAATGCTGCTGATGAGAGGTAACTCCTTGAAATGCGTCGTATACAGCATAGTATAAATTTACTATATCTAATATTAGTATATTTGGATTGTTATTTTGAACATTTAAATGAATAAAACTGATACGCTTCTAATAATCAGGCTAGATCTGACATTTGACTCGTGTTACCGTCAATAGATGAGTTACTATCAAAGCTTTCCGACATGTCGCTAGTCATTGGCCCATGATATAATAAGCAATATAGAGATCACTACTAGGAAATATGCGACCGAAGAAGTAATTTGACACATGTGTGATTTTCTAACAGTTTTGCAATTTCTTTGGCACTTAATCGAACGTTCAAGAACCAAATAAGTATTAAAAAGGGCAGGAAATCTATCCCGTTTTGTAAAAGCAAGTTAAAACAAATGACCTCTAGCAGGAGCAAACGCTTGTGTTTCGGTACAATCCGTGCTTGCGAATAAAAGTTACCGATTCTCTCTATATATTGTTCAACACTAATGCCGTTAAGTTACACCTTTTTCTAAAATTTGTCTAATAGAGAGAGAGATATCAGGTACATATATATATTCTATAGCAATCGCCAATTCCACGCAGACAACCAACCGTTCTTTATAAAAAACAAACAAAAAACAAGGAAAGACGAAAATTTTAACAAATAGGAGAAAATTAATCATAAATCTAGTATTAGAGACATGTAGGGGATATCGAAAATGAAAATATTGAAATCAACTGATATGTTAAGCTACATACAAATATTACCCATCTAAATAACATTTATAACATAGAAAGGTGTACTTGATTTTTCACTAATGTTATCATTTTTCTTTTATACATTTTCATCCCTCAGACTAATTCTATCAACATTATTTTATATACACACATTCAGTATTACAACAACATAAAACAAAATGTTTTGACAATACACAACATCACAATTAATACGTTAAATCTCTTGAATTAATAATACATAATAACATAGTATGAATAACAAACTTATTTTTAAAAAAAATTATAAAGTAATATATAAACCCACTAGAACACAAACATTGTGCCTTGTAATGGTTAAAAGCAGATCAATATAATTTTGCTTACTGTTTCACAACATAATAGTGACTTTTTTAATGTGTATATAATGTGTATATAATGTGTATTTGTTATGAGCAATGAACTTATATAATTTACAACCAATCAGATAAAGAGATCACAATTATTAATTTTTTTTTAAAGTGCAAGTCATTATGATTCATTCTATTTGGTAAAAAAGAGAGAGAGAAAAAGAAATAAAACAAAAAACAAAAAACGAAAAACTCGTGTCGACTAACAATTGATACATCTACATGTGTTACGCAACTAAGGTGTAATTAATTTAACGGTTAATCTAAGAACACTTGCTACCTATTTTCAGCCCTTCTTTTAAAAAAATCACTTCACTGATTTTAAATAGTAAGAATAAATCAATAAATCTCAATTGAAAAAGATTTATCAAAAAAAGCACAATCACAAAAGGCTATTATGTCAAAACGTCGTTAGGGAAACCCATTGGGTTTTGTTCATTCATAAGGTTCTATTTACAAAACAGAGAAATGACTTCGATTTCCTAAAAGTAGTTTGACCTTGGCATTAAATGGAACGTTACTATGAAAGTAATAAGAGATCGTAAATAAATTATCAATGAGTCAAGATAATTTTGAAAATTTTTCGAAACGAAATACTGGCATTCTATCAATTTAATAACATTGTACACACTGGTCTGATTTGACAGAGAATCATCAAATAGACATATTTCGCATTAAATTACATTTCAAAAATATTAGAGTCAACGAGATATAATGACATTGTTTTGTGATGCAAAAAAAAAAAACAAAAACAAAAACAAAAACAAAACAAAACACACACATAAAGGAAGGAACAAATCACCAGTCGTCGATTTTGTAATAAGTGTCCACAGTGGCTACTAGTTCTCTTAGTTCATCCTTAGTATATATTTCGTACAGTTTGCCTTTTTATCCTTCGTTCGGATTTTGCCATTTACAGTCCATAGTTGCGCGATTGACTTTCGTTTTAGCAGTTTACGATCGTGAGCGTGTATCTAACTTCGTGTTTGGGTAAGGTCTTCATTTATGTATACATTCTGTCGCTTCTCGTAGTCTTTCAGGTTCTTTAGGCAGTTGAGAATTCGACGTTTCACAGTAGGGTTTGGCAATCGAACAATGATCTGACGTGGTTTTACGTGTGTAACATCTTCGTCTTGTTCATTCATAATATCGCCTTCTCATTCGTCGCTGATCTTCCCAACCCTATGAGAATTTTGGACTTCTGAGTAAACAAATTCTGGATCTATGTCTTTTAGAAATTCTCGAACTACTGCACTGGTGTCCTCTCCTTCGTTTTCCGCTATACCAGTAAATCGAATTAGACTTCTTCTACCATACTGATCAAATGCATTTAGATTCTTTCTTAATTTTTTTGTTTTCCCTCTCAAGGGCATCAATTCTTTTGATGAGAGGTGCGGTTTTCATTGTCATTAGTTTATCAATATCAGCGATTATAGTTTGTTTTACCGCATCTCCAATTCTACCAATATCATCATCAGAAAGCGGGAATTGTGCTGGTGAGCTCATACTGCACAAACTGTTATCAGTGTCAGTGTCAGTGTCAAATGGAATAAAAGATGTATTTTTTCTAGCTTTTTTAACAGATTCGGGTTCAGGGGGTTTTGGGTTACTTGTCCTCTGAATTCGATTTTGTGGTGTTTGTTGTCTAGACATCAGCAGTTCAACAAGACATAATACGTGTAATATATATTTCAATCAAATGAATGTTAAATGTTATTGTGTGAGTAACTAGAATTGGCAACAAAGAACATAATATAGGTTATAATGTTCCAGGTAAATCAACTGTGATTGAGGTGCGTTCGACTGAAGCGTTGAAATATTTACAAATTGAAGTACATCTTATAATCAGCTTACTACTTGTTCTCTCTTCAGTATTCGTTTATTATTGACATTCAGAAATGTTCTCTCATAATATCCCCCGTTGAAGTGAATAAAACACTAAATTTCACATTTTTAGGACAGTCGATGTATGTACAACGATCTGCCTTCAGAGCTCTTCCGAAAACAACATTTTTGTGTTTACAATTAAGACAACATTTCTATATAAAATAAAGACAACAGGATTTCTGTATTAGCTGAGTATTTGTTATGGCATTTATTCAAAAGAGCAAACAACCCCCCCCCCCCCCCCCCCAAAAAAAAAAACCCCGACAAACAAATAATAACTACTTGTTGACCATGCAACACTGAAGGGCAAACCAACAGTGATCTAAAATCAAATTGTAAATGCTAGACAATTACTTATTAGATTAAGTATCCGTAATGAGATAATTCAATGCCAAATATAATGCCATTTCTAGTTTTATCACTCAAGTCTAAATGACATGACTGAAGAATGCAGTGTAATAAATTTTCTTGCTATGCTCAAGAAACTGAAAATATAAAACTGATAGACAATTGTTTAACATCCTTTTGCAATTATTACATGCATATCAGGACAACAACATATTTTTGTTATTGCACTCGACGTTCACTCAAAACCAGAATTTTAACGCGATAGCTCAAAAGGAAAGGGATCGCACAAGGAAGACATGTCACCCCGCCCTGACACATAATTCAATCCTAATAGTCCTTGCTCATTATGCTGCGTGCTTGGTGGAAAAGCAGCAAATACAAGTTTTTTTTTATCTTTGGTTTGACCCGGCTGGGTATTTAATCCGCAACCCTTACCACACGAGGCGATCACGCTGCAACCGAGGCAGTTCCAAAAAAAGAAGAAAATAGCAGATTTGTTCTTTGGGAACAAGGGAGGGAGTTCGATTCCGATTTATATACTACTAAATTTAGAATCCCACAAATGATTTATGTTATTTTTATATGAGAAATTCATTGGCACGTTCTAAGTTTTGGATGTTTTTTATAAGTATCAAGTGTTAGAATTCTTTAAATGTTGAACTCACAAAGTAGTACATTTTAGGTTCGGTAAGGGAATATATTTATCCTCAAAAATGAAATGAATTCAAAAGTTTATTCTTCATCACAATTTATTAACTAGAATACATTCTCGTTTTTATCATTATTGAAGGGGGAAGGGAGGAGAACTGCAAAAGAAAACATGAACATGTTTAGACTGGAGTCCTGTAATATAAAAATCTGATAGGCTGAAGTCGAGCAAATTGTTCTTGGATTTGGACTTTTTATACACCCCGCAAACAAAGTTTTGGGGGTATATAGGAATCACCCTGTCCGTCCGTCTGTCCATGTATCTTGCAAGCGCAACTCCGCCTAAACCGTTCAATGGATTTTGATGAAACTTTATATGTAGGTTGGGCATGATACGTTAATGTGCATGAAGCAAGATAATTATAGCCGGATGCTTGCAAAGAGAGATAATCCAACTTAAGGTTTTACATTTTTAAAGCTCGTAAGCGCATATCCTAGTATTACAAGCGGAGAGGTCACTCAAAGTTCTAGTTATCAACTGTCGCATGTCTGTATTCTGTTAGGTTTTCAAGTCCATCAGAGATGACCTTTAAGATGACTTTATCTGGATTTTTGGGTACTTTCTGTAGTAAAAATTAGTTTTAGTTAAGTTGTGATAATGAGCATACCAGACGCAGGGTTAGAATAATTTGTTATCTGAATATTTACATATTTAATTTAAATTAAACATTACGTATTTGCAAATTTCAGGAAATTTAATCTGCATGAATAAATTGATAAGAAGGGGCGTGGATATATGTTCAAATATTTGGGGAAATATTAAGCCTAATCTGACCTTATCCTTTTCTTTTTTCTAAAGGGATTTTTTTTCTAAAATAGATATGATTAGTCTTCCGTTGTCACAAATCTATTGTGTACATGAGAATATGGAACAAACTTAAACCATTTAAAATTTTACCACCAGTTCGTACCAGAAAAAAAATAGATAATGTATTTTATTTGACTATCTTTTGTCTAATGTTTGATATGAGCATACGGAAACAACATTTATCTGTGAAAAATGAAAATAAAAATGTATTTCTTTGAATTATACAATTATTAAATATCGGATTTAACTGTCTTAATACATTTCAGTGTCTAGGGTAACAGACCAAATAATTATATCCCGGATGTGAAAGTAAAAATTATTCGGTGTATTGATTTGAATTATCATTACAATTACCCAACACAGACAATAATGGAAAATATTATTATTATCAGACATTTAACGAACAGTAACAGTACTAGTGATAATAATTTAACGGATTCCATATATGATCTGTTCAATAACTACATGAAAATTTCAATTCCAAGGGACTGTATCAATGTCAATAAAAGTGACAATGGAGAAAGATGTGCAGTTCTTAAACTCAAATCACTTGACGAAATACATCAAGCTATAGACCAGCTTAAAGACAGAAGCAGCCGGAATAGTCTTCATTTCCGATTTCAGAAAATTGCAGATACGTCCGTTGATATAGATGTAGATATGAAATTACCAGAGAAGTATTATCGATACGGGCAACAGTTAGGAAATGAAACTAGGGCAAAAGAATTTAAGACTGGGGGAGGAGATTATGTTTATAGACATTTAAGAGAAGATGTATCTAGATACATTTGTAGATTTTTAAATGGCATGGTAGATGGTAAAATTTTTATTGGTGTCAATGGTATGTATTGATAAAAATCACTGCATTTTATAACTAACAGAAGGATTGTAATTACATTAATTACATTATTTTTGATGATTTTTTTATATAAGCGTTTAACACACATTTTAATACATTAAACAATTATTGTCCTTGTACATCTGTAACGTAACAACTCCCTGTCCTGACGCTTGTTACCAACCTCCAAAGGAGCTAATAATCTCTCCGTAATTCGGGATAGAAACGCCGAAAACAAATTAATATAGTCCAAACATGTACGTACGCAAGCTATTATTTCAAGTATTTACTGCTGTACAATCTACCCGGGCGTATTTCAGCTGAACCTTTCTCAGAACCTGATCAATAAAGAAACGCTGAACAAGCTTATGCGTATTTTAGCTAATGTACCAGGTCAGCACTGCTTGAAAATCTATATTGGCCTTTGCGTATTTCAACACTGTTGGACAAGCTATATTGGCGCGTGCGTATTTCAGCACCTGCACCAAGTCAGCACTGCTGGACGCGTATTTCAGCACCTGTAAAAAATCAGTACAGCTGAAAGTATACACTGTTGGACAAGCTATATTGGCGCGTGCATAATTCAGCACTGCCTAATTAATTAGTAACACCTACTAAGACTCGATCCACTGCTGCTAGACTTAATTAAAAGTCATCACTTTTTCACATGTACGTTTTGATCTCTTAATCTTCAAAACCACAATTTCTTGATTTATTTAACTGATAACTGCTTATATAAGGGTCATACGGACTATTATACATGTATTATTCAACGGACGATACCAATTGAACTACCCTTAATCATCCGAGGGTTTTAAGATACCTAAACTTTAAACATTTAGCGTCTAAATGATGGCCCAATTAATTGCTTGTACTGATCCGACTTTTTCCGTTCAAAACTATCGTATCCGTACCTATTGGTTCTGTTTATTAGAATTTCATCGGCTACTTGTAAACACTTACAAATCTGTTTATTAGAATTTCCTTGGTGACTTGTAAACACTGACAAATCGAAAGTACAAATGTACAAATTTACATGATGATACTTGAGCCGAGACAATAAAATTAGTTATTATTTCACAAAGTAGAATAAATATTATACCAGACCAGAATAATGATAATCAGATAACCCTATTTTGTCACATTACCCACGCTTCCAAGAAGTGCGTACCCGCATTTACCCATACAGTTGAATACATCGATTGTTATTGAGTATTGCCTCTTGAAACGTTTAATAAAACCGCCCAGCTGTATGAAATACGTCTCGCGCTTTGAGCGATGACTCTCTTGTTGCTTGATCAGCAACCAATCTGGACTACCCGTGGACTTAACGGGAGAAATTGTGAGTACATAGAGGATTATAAACCCATTTACCCATACAGTTGAATACATCGATTGTTATCGAGTATTGCCTCTTGGAACGTTTAATAAAACAGCCCAGCTGTATGAAATACGTCTCGCGCTTTGAGCGATTACTCTCTTGTTGCTTGATCAGCAACCAATCTGGACTACCCGTGGACTTAACGGGAGAAATTGTGAGTGCATAGAGGATTATCTATAGAAAGTACATCTATATCAACGGACGTATCTGCAATTTTCTGAAATCGGAAATGAAGACATTTAATAATACTACTCTTCAGCCTATTAAGATTTAACGGCACACTGGAGCTTCTCAGACTTTGTTGTTAGAAGGTGTGTTGCCTTTGTCCGAGGAGAGGGCCGTTGGTGCCTCAGTTTTGTTTGTTACAAGGTGTGGAATTAGGTTGTATAGATGTTTCCCTCCATCGTATTTATTTGAAGTCAGATTTAATTACTGGACCAGCTGTTGTGGGTGTTCGTCTTAATCTTCGTGTTGAGGGCGTTTCATTATTGCTAGGAAATGATCTAACTAGAAATAAAGTGGTTGCTGAAAGGGCGATGGCAAGAAAACAACAAAATGAAGATTTACAAGAAGACCAGTACGATTATATGGACCATTCTGACACTTTCCTTGCCGACATTGAAGGTCCCAGTATCTCAGAAAAGGCCATAATAAGACCACCTGGTACTAACAAGCATGTAATTATGCCATGGCCAGATGTGAACAGCCATTCATTAGACAAAAGAAAATTTATGGAAAAACAAAATTAAAACCCTGAGGTTCTTCAGCTCCGCAAGTTGCCGAATGTACTACCATTTTAATGAGGACGTGGAGGCCCCCTGATGCTATCCCAAAGCAGGAATCGAGAGTGGTATACCAAGTGGTGGTGCCTAAAGTCTATAGGCAAAAAATTATTGGTATTGCCCATGACACCCCCTTGGCTGGACATTTAGGTAAAAGGAAGACTTGCCTAAAGATCTTACAACATTTCTACTGGCCTAGACTTAGAAATGATGTCACAGAATACTGCAAATCATGCCATATATGCCAGGTTGTTGGCAAGCCTAACCAGAAAATACCACCAGCACCACTTCTGCCAATTCCAGCCTTTGAAGAACCTTTCAGCTGAGTATTTATTGATTGCGTTTGATTTTTACCAAAGACCAAGACTGGAAATGCTTATTTACTGACGATCATGTGTACATCCACTCGCTTTCCGGAGGCTATTCCCCTAAGGAATATCAAGACACCAACTATTGTCAAATCTTATCAAATTTTTTACATTAGTAGGACTTCATAAGTCTATACCGTCCGACCAGGGTTCAAATTTCATGTCAGGTTTATATCAGCAGGTCGTTTACCAGTTAGGGATTGCTCAGTATAGATCAATTGCTTATCATCCAGAATCTCAAGGTGCCTTAGTACGTTTTTCATCAAACATTGAAGAACATGATTAGAACTTTTGTTTTTAATTTGAAAGGGACTGGGATGATGGTGTTCACTTTCCCGAGAGGCTGTTCAAGAATCCCTTGGTTTTAGTCCCTTTGGTCATACTGTAAGGGGACCTTTGAAATTGGTTAAGGAAACATGGCTTACTGAACACACTGACTTGAATCTTCTAGACTATGTATCTTGATTGAAAGAAAAATAGTATACTGCTTGTCAAATTGCTTAGAAAAACTTAAAAACTGTACAGAATAAGATGAAAATATGGTATGATAAAGATGCCAGGGACAGAGTTTTTGAGCCTGGTGATAAGGTACTTGTAATTTGCCAGTCCCTGTGCATCCTTTACAGGCTAAATACTGTGGTCCTTATACAATCGAGAGTAAAATAAATGATTTGAATTATATTGTAAAAACTCCAGGTCAAAAAAAGTTTGTCACATTAATATGTTAAAACCATATTTTGAGCGTACTAATGAAGGTGGGAGTAAATCAGTTGCCACTTTAGCCATGGTTGAATTGGAAAACGATCATGCCAAACCAGAAATAATTGATTCCAAGACTGTGGAACAAACTGTTAGATTGAAAAATTCAGTAATTTTGTCAAATTTAGACTCAAAACTTGCACATCTGACTTTCGATCGCAGAGAAAAAATTAAAACTTTGGTTTTTTTTAAAAAATCTTTTTCCAGATGTGTCAAATAAAACCACTGCAGTTTGTGATGATGTTGATGTAGGCGATGCTTCTCCAATTAAGCAACTTCCTTACCGGCTCAATCCACTTAAACTTGATTTTATAGGCAAGAAATTAGATATATGCTTGACAATGATATTATTGAGCCAAGTAACAGTGAATGGAGCTCTCCTTGTCTCCTTGTGCCCAAACCAGATAAAACCTTTCGTTTCGTTACTGATTTCAGAAAAGTAAATTCAGTTTCAAAATCTGACTCCTATCTGATTCCAAGGATAGACGATTGCATTAATAACATTGGACAAGCAAAATTCGTAAGCAAATTTGATTTATTGAAAGGTTACTGGCAGGTACCCTTGACACAGAGAGCTCGTGAAATATCAGCTTTTGTCACACCAGACGGCTTATTTCAATATACTGTTTGGTATGAAAAGTGCTCCAGCTACATTTCAAAGAATGATCAATACTGTTATAAAAGATTTAGACTGTTATACTTATATTGATGATTTTATTGTTTGTAGTGATAGCTGGGAAGAGCATTTAACACATTTATATGATACTTTTGATAGTTTGTCACAATCAAATTTGACTGTTAATCTTGGTAAAATTGAATTTTGTAAGGCCATTGTTGATTATTTAGGGCACACAGATGGCCAAGGTCAAGTGAAACCTATTATGGCTAAAGTGGACGCAATTACCAATTTCCTCCTCCTACAAATAAAAAACAACTTATGAGATATTTAGGCATGATTGGATTTTACGGAAAATTTTGTTCAAATTTTGCTACTGTTTATCAACCATTGATTCATCTTTTACGGAAAGATTCATCTGGAATGATAATTGTCAAAATGCTTTTGAAAAAAGCAAATCACTTTTAATTAACAGTCCAATTCTTATCACTCCAGAGTTTGATAAGCAATAAGCAAATAAACAAATGATAATTTTGAGAAACCTATATCATATTTTTCTAAGAAATTAGATAAACACCAGAAAAATTATTCAACTATTGAAAAAAGAGTGTTTTGCACTGTTGTCTGCACTTCAACATTTTGATGTATATTTAAATCCAGCTATGCATCCTATTCTGGTTTATAGTGATCATAATCCTCTCACTTTCATGCATAAAATGAGAAACAAGAACCAGAGGTTGCCTAGGTGGAGTTTACTGCTACAAGAATATGATATTATTGTAAAACATATTAAAGGTAAAGATAATGTAATAGCAGATGCTTTATCTAGATCTTATTAAAACACTGTATATGTTGGTATATATTGTTCATGAAAAGTTCTCGTTACACTCAAACTTCTTTTATGGGGGGAGGTGTTATGATATTGTATAAAGAAGGACAGATATACCTAAGAGCAATACATTGGACAGACAAACCCGGGAAGACAAATGAACGACCACAAGCACAACAAATAAACACAGAAAACTAAAAAACAATGAACAACACAAACTCCTATAAAAAACCAGGAGTGAACTCAGGTGCTCCGGAAGTGTAAGCAGTTCCTGCTCCGTATACGGCACCCGTCGTGAAGTTCAACAAAGTAAATCCGGTGGAAGTCACAAATCGGTGGAGGCACATGAAAGGTTTCGACAGTGGGAACAGGTCCAACATCATCTTAGATATTAGAACACTCTAATGATCAATCAATTCATGATGACGACCGTAAAATTTCTTAAGTGATGATATCAATTTATCCCTGATAAAACCTTGGTTAAGAAGCCTCCGTGACAGCAGTAATCCTCTTTGTCGAAAGTCAGGGTAACTCACGCATGCCCTTGAAAATCAGATAAGCTGAGAAACGTAGACGCCATATGCAGGCGATGCTGGTATATTGCTACTCATGAAGGGAAAATTAACAATAGGAAAGTTGAAGTCATCACGTTTGTCATAAAGTTTTGTCTTCAAACGTCCCTCATAGTCTATTTGAAAAAACAAATCCAAATATAAAGCGGACTTTGGTATATCTGTAGTATCCTTAATTTCAAGCTCACTGGGGTAGATAAGATGTAGAAAGTCTTAGAATTTGTCGTTATTTAACGACAACACATCATCTATATAACGAAAAGTGAAATTAAAGGATTGGGCTAGTTTCTTTTTGTTTTCACGTAGTAACCCTTGAATGAAGTCTGCTTCATATGAGTACAGAAACAGATCGGAGAGGAGAGGAGCACAGTTGGTTCTCATTGGAATGCCGATTGTTTGTTGAAAAATTAAACCGCCAAATTCAACGAATATGTTGTCTATAAGACAATCTAACATGTTTGTAATTTCATCTTCAGAATACTTTTTGTCAGAATCAGAGTGGTTCTTCACGAAATAAGACTTTTCTCTACCTAGAACAAGGAATTTATACCTCCGTGTCCCATTTTTCTTGAAAAAACATTGATGAACTAGTTGCTTTAAGCGATCTTTTAATTGAGAATGTGGTATGGTAGTGTAGAGTGTAGACAAGTAGAACGTTTTTATGCTGTTGCATGTAGCCAAAGATTTTGATTTTAGATATTGAAGTAAATTTTTGGAGTTTTTAAGAATCCACATCTGATTGACGCCACTGGTGGAATATGATGTTTCAATAATTCTGAAGGCCCTCTTTAATACATGCCAATATGGATGTTAAAATCTTTGAAAGAGGTTTTGTAGAGCAATTAGCTGACCCAGCAATGTACCTTTGTTTAAACGGATTCTTATGTAGTTTAGGAATCCAATAAAGAGCAGGAGGGTCCATTTCTTCATCCTTTATAGAAATGCCAAAGGAATGAAGAACGGTCTTGTGGTTATCAAGAACTTCCTGCTTAGTGAGTGTGGTCGGTGTATAAGTTGGGTTACCCGCAGTGTTATCTATTCCCAATTCGTTTCTAATACACTCAAAATAATAGTTCTTACAAACAAAAACGATGTTATTGGGGGCCTTGTCAGCTGGGACAACTACATATTTGTCATGGAGGCGAGTCAAGTTTTCAACAACCTTAGGGTCTTTAAAGATGGATTTAGCTTTAGTGCTCATAGACCCTTGGAGGCTTTTAATTCTGATTTGTATCATTGACCTAATAGCCTTCACCCACTATGAAAGTGTGTCAGCAGGCTCCTGTTCTTTTGAAGTCCATTTTCTGGCATAGTCCTCAACCGAATCCATAAGTAATTTGAAATTATGATATTTATTTATCTAGGCCTTATTTGTTTTGTGTGACCTTATAACATGTATAATATGCGTACATAATACCTATAGTTGTTTACTTAATAATGTCATAACTGTGCTGTTTAGAAATCACTGGAACAATCATAGATACTGAATGATTAGAACTTTCTAATTGACTTAGATAATAATTCTGGAAGGAACATAATATAAGATGTGTAATTCAAACTTCTACCGTATTCTAAAAGTTTCTATTCTACATTGACACACTTATTCACGTTAACTAAATCACTCTAGGTTTTGACTTATTGGACATAATATTCTGTTCGGATTCCCGCAACAGTGACAAGAAGAATTCCGGATAAAGAAAAGACAAAAGGATCGGACATATATTTTAACAGTTAAGTTGAAATTTCAATTTGTAAAATATTTCTTGTAAACTTGTGTATAATAAATCTTGTTAAATTATATTATTGATTTGTGTCTTTTGTTGGCTACAATTTAAAGGTATTTCTGGCCCTAACAATGTTTCGCTGTCACAAATCCATTGTGTACATGAAAATATGGAACAAATTTAAACCATTTAAAATGTTTCCACAGTTCGTACCAGAAAAATAGATTATGTATTTTATTTTACTATTTTTTTTCTCTAATGTTTGATATGAGCATACGGAAACAACATTTATCTGTGAAAAATGAAAATAAAAATGTATTTCTTTGAATTATATAATTATTAAATATCGGATTTAACTGTCTTAATAAATTTCAGTCTTCCAGGTGTTATGATATTGTATTATATTTATTTTGTTATGATATTGTAATTATTATATTTATTTATCTTGGCCTAATTTGTTTTGCCTAACCTTATAACATGTATAATATGTTTACATAATACATATAGTTGTTTACCAAATAATGTTATAACTGCGCAGTTTAGAAATCACTGGAACAATAATAGATACCGATGGAATAACTAGAACTTTCTATCTGACTTATGTAATAATTCTGGTGTGATTCGAACTTCTACCGTATTCCAGAAGTTTCCGTCACTGTTATATATATACGGAAAAGAAAGTTAGACAGTCAGAAAAGTATCAGACCGGACGTTAACATTCTTGTGTTCTCAGATGTTGGATTGACACACTTTTATTTACGTTTCACACATCATACTTGACACACTTTTATTTACGTTACATCATACTAGATTGTGACCGATTGGATATAATATTCCGTTTGGATTCCCGCAACAGTGACGAGAAGAATTCCGGATTAAGAAAAGACGAAGGATGTTGGACAGTTAAGTTGACATTTTAGTTTGTGTAATATTTCTTTTGTAAACTTGTATATAATAAATCTTGTTAAATTTAATTATTGATTTGTGTCTTTTGTTGGCTACAATTTAAAGGTGATTTCGGCCGTCACACAGGTAACAAACCAAAAATTTATATCCCGGATGTGAAAGTAGCAATTATTCTGTGTATAATTACAATTACTCATTAACATAGACAAAATGGAAAATATTATTATTATCAGACATTTAACGAACAGTAACAGTATTAGTGATAATAATTTAACGGATTCCATATATGATCTGTTCAATAACTACATCAAAATTTCGATTCCAAGGGACTGTATCAATGTCAATAAAAGTGACAATGGAGAAAGGTGTGCAGTTCTAAAACTCAGATCACTAGACGAAATACACCAAGCTATAGACCAGCTTAAAGACAGAAGTAGTCGGAATCGTCTTAATTTCCGATTTCAGAAAATTGCAGATACGTCCGTTAATATAGATGTAGATATGAAATTACCAGAGAAGTATTATCGATACGGGCAACAGTTAGGAAATGAAACTAGGGAAAAGGAATTTAAGACTGGGGGAGGAGAATACGTTAATAGAAATTTAAGGGATGATGTATCTAGATACATTTGTGGATTTTTAAATGGCATGGTAGATGGTAAAATTTTTATTGGTGTCGATGGTATGTATTGATAAAAATCACTGCATTTTATAAATACCCGAAGGATTGTAATTACATTAATGACATTATTTTTGATGATCTTTTATATAAGGGGTTAACACACATTTTAATACATTTAAACAAATATTGTCCTTGTCCTGACGCTTGTTACCAACCTCCACAGGAGTTAATAATCTCTGCGTAATTCGGGATAGAAATGACGATAACCTAAATTAATATAGTCCTAACATGTACGTACGCAATCTATTATTTCAAGTATTTACTACTCTAAATCTACCGTGACGTATTTTTGAACCTTACTCAGAACCTGATCAATACAGAAACGCCGAACAAGCGTATGCGTATTTTAGCACATGTACCAGGTCAGGACTGCTTGAAAATATATATTTGCCTTTGCGTATTTCAGCACTGCTGGACAATCTATATTGGTGCGTGCGTATTTCAGCACCTGCACCAAGTCAGCACTGCTGGACGCGTATTTCAGCGTCCTGTAACAAATCCGTACAGCTGAAGATATATACCCGCGCACATCAGCAATTGTGCATATTCAGCACTGCCTTATTAATTAGTAACACCTACTAAGACTCCACTGCTGCTAATCTTAATTTAAAGTCATCCCTTTTTCACTTGTACGTTTTGATCTCTTAATCTTCAACACCACAATATCTTGATTTAACTGACAACTGGTTATATACTGGTCATACGACTATTATATTATTCAACGGACGATATTCTGCTATAGAAAACTGAAATCAGCATTTTTAATTTCCTATTGAAATTAACATCGGAAAGGGGAGATAACTCTGCAAAAATTCGTCTCTTTTGTCAGTTTTTGGTTGATTTTCTTAAAATTCATGTAAAGTATGATACTTTGATGGGGTTATAAGTTCGTATTTGACTATATTATATAATCTTCTGCTCATGAAATGTACAAAACCGAAGTGTTATGAGTATGGCACATTTTTCATTAAAAAAATTGCAAATTTGTGGCTTTGTGACCATTTTGAACAAATAATGTGAAAATTTGGTATTGTTTATGAGAGGTAACTCCTTGAAATGCGTCGTATACAGCATAGTATAAATTTACTATATCTAATATTGGTATCTTTGGATTGTTATTTTCGAAACTCCTGGGATGATGCCTCTGCTGGTGGACCCTAGGTCCCCGAGGGTATTCGCCAACCCAGTCGTCAGACTTTTCTGACATGATTATTCATTGATTTGTTACAGAAATTACCAGTATTTAGCAAAATTCAAAAATAATAGAAATACTAAGGGTTCATTCCTTGTATTGCACTTGGTAGATCTCCTTAGCTGAAATTTGGCTTCCTATTTCGGTATTTTTGGTTGAGTACTTCTTGTTTAATATAAGTTTGGTTATTGGTCTTCCAAAGGTTTCGGTTTTAATGCTCCTCTGATGAGAGGTAACTCCTTGAAATGCGTCGTATACAGCATAGTGTAAATTTACTATATCTAATATTGGTATCTTTGGATTGTTATTTTATATCTGTAAATTATATTTGTTCAGCATCTACCTTGTTTAAAGAAACTTTAAACCACAAAAAGAAGAATATGCTTAATCATTTTTATTAAATTTGAGATTCTTTACCTTGACATGTTGAAAAATTTAATAAATGGTCAACTAATGAAAAACGAAATCTAGGTTGTAGCTTGATAAAAGATATGAAAACACCTTTAAAGTTGTTTGTTATACTCTAAAGACGGCTAAAATATCAAGAATCAATACATTCTGCTGAATAGAAGTGGTAAAGTTATAATTTTGTATCAATTTTTATTGATAATTCTGCCTTTTTTGCAGAGTTATCTTCCATTTTCAATGCAAATCTCCATAGGAATTTTAAAATCATGATTTTTTAGTCTTCCTCAAGTTGGATTTTGTTGGACATTTTTCTGTGTATATTTGGGATATAATGCTAAAGATTAAAACTTAAAAATCTTCTTTTGCAATTATTTTAAGTTTAGGGTAAAATTTATGCTAGATTGACTGGACTATTGGTGACAAATCGAAAGTACAAATTCACAAGATGATACTTGAGTGATACAATAAATTTAGTAATCATTTCACTCAATAGAATAAATATTATACCAGACCAGAATAATAATAATAATCAGATTAACTTATTTGTAACATATCAATTGTAAGTTTAAATCAAATCTTTTAATTACCAAATAAGATAGAATAGTATTTCATGGTACCCTACGAAACACCCTTCTACTTTTGATACACCATTCACTTCTATAAAAGTTTATTGCTCGTTTTTCTTGCTTCTTCATTAACAAAATGGAGAGAATGTTCCTTATATGATATTTTATGCCATGATTATTGCCATACTGAATATAAGAGTCTCGTGTGGTTTATTGCATTTTTGAACACATTTTTCAACTTTATGGGTACTATTGTCTTCAAGTTCGGGAATTTTAAGAGTACTTAATTTATTTGTAGAGAACGGAAGAGTTGTTGGTGTACAATGTGATGATAGTGAACAATTAAGAATACGTAGAAATTACATAGACAAAGCTATATGTGACATAAAACCCGTTTTATATAACAGAGATTACAATCTGGAATTCGTGCCAGTAGAGAAGGACGGTTTAATTAAAGGTTTGTAAAAGGCGATTCTTTAATGTCATATTGACTTTTAGATTGTAGGGGACATTATTTCGTATAACACGACCCCCGTGTGGATTCGGGGACACTTTGAGAATAGGCCCACAGCTCCTTAACTTGGCGTAAAAAGCCCCTAAAGAGGCGACACGTTTGCCGCGTGCTGCAAACCGTGTCGGTAATGGGGTGTAAACCCGATGGTTGGATAAACGGTTTCGATCACCATCTCGGGCATAACTTTTATCTAGACGGGAGGCCGAATAGACCCGAATCGGTCAATCGGCTGATCACATCAATCCCTTTTGTAGACTATGTATGTTTTTTTTCTTAGTTTGCATTATCAAAATTCTTAATTCCTGATTGGTGGGATTCATGTTGGCTTATGAATCAGAAAGGTAAAGTCGAGGAATACCAAAGGGACATTCGAAGAATGGAAAAATCGAAACAACTAAAAAACTCCGGAGAACAACGAAGACAAGACCAAAACAATACAAACCCTAAAATTAAAAACTGAAAACATATGAACAACATGGACCCCACCAAAAAACCGGGGTAGACTTGGGTGCTCTGGAAGAGTAAGCAGTCTCTGCTTCCTGCAGGACACCCGCCATGCTGCCAATGTCAAATCCGGTAAGAGGAAGAGACTTAGCGGTCTCAAAATTCTTTACTTTTGAATCTGTCATTTTGATCTTTATTTTATTTTTCTTAATAAATCATTCCAAAAAATTATTTTATTCCGTCACTGTATTTCGACTTTGTTTGGATGGTCTGATTTGTCTGTTAACACATCAAGCTCCATGAATGGCTGGATGGTCCCGGTCCAGTCATCAAATGGTCATATCTTGCCCTGTGCAGTTTTCTCGTGGTTTTTGAAGAGACACAAAGGAACCCTTAATAATGCAGGGTATGCAATGGCATGGGATGGGTGGCTTGCATATATCATTGAAGGTTGATATTTGATTCTTTTTTTTTAATTAATCTTTATCAGGTACAAACAATATTAAACTTTTTTCATACTTTGTCTTATTGCTTCACACCAAATTTAAACGAATGCCTTTATTTCTGTTTTAATTTACTTGCTCTATAGTCGTAGTAATTGTTGGAATTTATTTCGTTAGCCATTGATCTTTTCCTTAACAGATGGGTTTTAATTTGATGGAATAAAAAACAAAGCGTTTGAATAGAAAGAGCTTTATTTACTTTCAGCCAATAGCAAAGTGATAGAAATTACAGTTTTTAGGAGAAAAAAGTTACGAAAGTTGTTTCATACAAAAGAACGTATTTATATACGGCGGGACGGCAGCGTTAGGGAAATAACAGCTGGCCAAGTGCAAGACTTGGCACTGGAGGTATGGTAAACAACATTTAATCCTCGGGGTCTGTTGTTATAATTTTGTTAAGTTTTTAATCATCATTTTAAGTCGTTTAGGCTAAATTTAACGATGTTTCAAAATATCGTTATTAGATTTAGTAAGTGAATATGAAATTCAATATAGCTGTCAATGCCTTTTCCCTCGAATTTCAAGTCATTTTAGAAGATTTCACCCTTTAAAAATGATTTTTTAAATAAAGCATATAGACAATAGTACACAATTTTTGACATTGCTGATAATTGTATGAACCTGAAAGGACACATTAATATTCTGTGGAAGTATTGCATGGTTTGCAGGTACAATGTAGGCAGTGAAAGTTGATTTTACCAGGTCATTTGCTTTTGTGTGTATTGAAAAGGCTAGATTTCTTAATAGACGTTAAGGAGATAACAACGGATAAACAACCACATAAAAAAGCTAAAGATTTCCCCGAGTTAATATTCAAAATGATCAGAACCATAAATATATATATTTTTCATACGCTCTTTAAGTCCATTTAAAGACATATTGTCCTACTTCATGTGTGTCGATTTGCCTTTGCCTCCGTAGATGTGTATTGCTACTTATTTCGTACCTAAAGTGATAAAACTTGATAAAACTGACAACCTGTGTTATGTAGTGATGACATGTAAAAATTCCGTTTGGGTTGTTGGTATTTTTAGTGATTATTCAGATTACATTTTGAAGTGTTTTCTACCACGTACTGAAAAGTGAAATAACCTTTTCCTTCATTTTGCATAGTTGACAATTCAGCCATTGTGATTGTACAGTGAATACTCAACATTTGTAATTATCGAATCCTATTTCTTAACCAGGGTTTTATCAGGGATAAGTTGATGTCATCACTTAGGATATTTTACGGTCGTCATCACGAATTGATTGACCATTACAGTGTTCCAATATCTAAGATGATGTTGGACCTGTTCCCACTGTCGTAACCTTTCATGTACCTCCACCGATTTGTGACTTCCCCCGGATTGACTTTGTTGAACTTCACGACGGGTGCCGTATACGGAGCAGGAACTGCTTACGCTTCCGGGGCACCTGGGTTCACTCCTTGTTTTTATAGGAGTTCGTGTTGTTCATTGTTTTTTTAGTTTTCTGTGTTTATTTGTTGTGCTTGTGGTTGTTCATTTGTCTTCCCGGGTTTGTCTATCCAGTGAATTACGTTTTTTTTTTATTGCTCCTGAGGTATATTTGTCCTTTTTATAATGCAAGATTAAAGTCATTTCAATAGAGATGAGATACCAAAGTTAAAAGAAAACATACATGCACGAATACATATTCACGACTTTTAATAAAACGACAAGTTTAACAACAGATCCCGGGAGTCATCGTTAAATTATTATTTGAAATATATTGAAATGTTAGATACATACAATGTAAATAAGGATTAATGCAAACCACTTTTGTAATTCGACCTATTTATCAACTGTGGAAACAGTTTTTAACAAATCTACACACTCTGAGCTCTGCTCATCAATCTTAGTGATTTAAATATTACCGCGGTAGATATGCTTCCTGTTGTATTTTAATTACACAGTAAAAAAGGCTTGTTTTCTCAAGGAGGTTCGAACTAATACCCCTTTCAAATATCAGCAAAATAATGCCTTAGCGACAAACCATTGGGAAAATTGAACACCAAAGGCAAATTGAATGTAAACTTGTGAGAATGGATGCCATCCATACTTTTACAGTGGCAGTCAAAATCGGTTTTCCTTAGTGTCCCGTCACACCCCTATTTGAATTGTAGTTTTTAAATAAAATTCTTTGATACCAATTTTGATGCATCAAATTAATGAAGTACTTCTCATCCTGAATAAGCATGAAATATGTGCCACTGGACTTCAGCAAAGAACAATCAATCAATCAAATACCATAAGGATACATTTTTACATGTATAACTAAAAGAATAAAAATGAAGAACACCTGCATTTGGGATATTACCTCGACTGATAGTACAGTAAAGCATCTACTAAAAAATGAATTATATTCTATAAACCCAAATTCGGTTCTTTATCTTACTCCTCTTTTATATAACCATCTTTTGCTTTTTCACTTCTCTGTGTACCATGTTCTTTGAAAAAAAAGATCTTTAATTCCGGCTGTTGTTGCAGCCGTAGCTCAACCTGATCATAAGCTGTATAAAGCAAAAATACCTAGTTTATAATGGTTCAAAAAATAGTTCAAGAAATAGTGTGAGGAAAAAATGGATACAATAATTGTAATTTATTAGTATGTTTGATCGTCTTAAGTTGGCCAATTCATTGAATCTTTTAAAAAATCTGCAAACAAATATAAAATTTCGACCATATTTAAGAATGATATTTTTAAACATGTTAGGAGTGATTGGTTAATTTTTTGTGCCAATATGACCTATTTTGCTATGAGAACCTTCCCATGCAGATGTTAACAAGTCCGGCTTACTTTGATCTGAATATAATGTACTAATTTACAAACATATAAATCAGCGAAAGAATTTTGTGATCTTGGTATCCGCTGTATATCTATAAATAGATACATGTATACACTTTTAATACATGAAGAAAAAAATACACAAAGGCATAATTGCAGCTTTTCATTCATACTTCTAATTTTGACAATTTTCACGCAAATATGGTTGTCGGTAAACAGTTTCATTACTTTTCCTTGAAAGCTTTGTTTACATGTGAAAAGTGTTAGCTCGATGGCTTCCCACTTTCTCCGGGAAGAGCTTTCTAACATTTCAGATAATGTCTACATTTTGTGAAATATTTTGTTTTCAGTTTCAACAGTGTAAGCGCATTTGCTATATTTTCAACATCCCAATTAATAACTTTTTTTCAGAACAGCGTGAATATTGACTTTTCCTACTTTATCAGTAAACCTGCGTCAAGTAGTTAATTTTTAAAAATCTGAATCCTCGGTACACTGTGAACTGTTTTTACACATTCCAAAACCATCGCATAGATATTAAATATCCACCTTTTTCTATCCAGTATTTAACTACAGGTCTTAGACATTTTTTAAAACGGCTTGTACTAATTCAAAAGTATACTGCGAAACAGTAACATGTATTGTTCCATGAATAATCTAAAAAAGTTTGTTGATTTGTGCAAACATCATTTTGAAAATACTAAGAACTAAATTTTAACACGTAGTAACTCTTTTGAAAAAAAATGTATTGCAATTTTCCAAGCCTCTAATTTAATGCTTTTCTTTTTTCACAAATTTATTCAGACTACTGAAATCCAATATCAAACGCTTTTTACCAGATTTATGTGTTGAAACACTGACAGGATTTACTACATCGAGTCTAAACGGAACTTGTACTATGCATACTGAAGTTACTAGTTCAGCTGAAGTCTGAGTAACCAAAGTACCATTTTCACAGCTGCGCTGTTGTTACATTGTAGCCAAATGGACACTACATGACCTTTTACAAAAAAGGGAATAACATGACCATTTTTAATGGTATCAATTACAAAGAAATAGCTACTGTTTTTTTCCCAGAATTTAATGACTTGCTAATCTCCCCTTTCCTATTGAAAAGAATCTTTAAGACAAAAATTTTCAAAATACTGAATTTACAATGAAAACGTTCCTAAGTCATTCAACATTATCAGTAATTAATTTTAACTATTGTTATTGCGATGGAGGAGTCTGTATAGTTTCTTTAGGCCGCTTAAAATTACTCTTTTAAGTTTTACTGGATTCTGTTACCTTCATTCTTAAATTTGATAGTCACGTCATCTGTAAGCTTCTTTAACATAGCGTGTTGTTCGTAAGTAAGTAAAGACAAGAAATATCAAAGGGATATTCGAAGGAGGGGACCCCACCAAAAAACCGGGGGTAGACTCAGGTGCTCCTGAAGAATAGGCAGTCTCTGCTTCCTGCAGGACACCGGTCAAATTAGTTATGACTTCAAATCCACCAGTTTTCAGTTCATATATTTTTAAAAAGCTGAAAAGGTTCGTGAAGATTTCTTGAAGAAATTCTCTCCAAATCATTAGGAGCACCACCAGAAGCCCTATTAGGTTATTCACGTAGTAGTACATCGTGGTCAGTAGCTCTCGCATATTTATCGCAATTGTATCAATATAACTTTATTTTATAAGAGACTAGCCTCGAATGACTATTTTTCATATAATGATGAAACACATTTTTTCCGCTTTACCAATATCCTTGCTTATAAAAAAACATTGAAGTATACCTTAATACCTTGTGACGTAAATATATAATCATTACAATAAGGTAAACATATGCACGTTCTCTTGACAACATTAAAAACATAGATGTTTATATAATAATAAATTTAATTATCTTTAGTTATTAAAGTTTCGTCTAGCCGAGTGGTTTAGTCGTATATAGCATATTATAAATTTACTATATCTAATATTAGTTTCTTTGGATTGTTATTTTGAAACTCCTGGGACGATGCCTCTGCATGGTTGACCCTAGTTCCCCGAGGGTATTCGCCAACCCAGTCGTCAGATTTGTTATAGAAATTACCAGTATTTTGCAAAAATCAAAAATAATAGAATTATTAAGGGTCCATTCCTTGTATTGCACATGGTAGATCGCCTTAGCTGGAATTTGGCTTCCTATTTCGGTATTTTTGGTTATGAGCACTTCTTTTTTAAAATAAGTTTGGTTTTTGGTTTTCCAAATGTTTCGGTTTTAATGCTGCTGATGAGAGATAACTCCTTGAAATGCGTCGTATACAGCATAGTATAAATTTACTATATCTAATATTAGTATCTTTGGATTGTTATTTTTTATAGTCACTCTGCCTCGGCGAAGGAGGTACATTTAAAGTAGTATGATCGAACCTGCATGCCGAAGGATACATTCGGAACGCAGATATGGTGTAATGTTTTGATAAAAAGAGGTGGTAGACAGGAGTAATGCCTAGTACAAAGTTAATATCAGTGTTGTATTTATAGTAATAAATAGAAAGATTTTACCCCTACTCTGTTAACCAGATGTGAAGATGTGTTACCTCTTTATGTCCAGATTAACAAGAACAAATAACACTTTTGTACGATTATCTGTCCTCAAGTCTGCCTTATTGATCGAATCTGAGTATCTTTCCAACCCTTAGCCCTTAAAAAAGTGGGATATTGTTAGTACACGTATTGACAAGTTGCACATTTTTTTCAGATATGATGATTGTAGAAATAGTAAATCACAGAGAAAATGATACATTATAACTGATAACACTGTTTTGTCAAGTTTAATTAAAAATCTTTAGTTTTAATTAACTTTCATAATTTAACGTCATCAAAACAATGGATTTGACACTTAACTGGCAATATGTCCGTTGCCGTTAACGGAGCAGGAATTCCTTACCATTCCTTCACTTTGCTAATGCTGTAGTTTTTGTATGGTTTGTTCTCTTTTTTATAGTTTATTAAATGGTTTTTTTACATTCTTTTAGTTATACATATATCATTGTGATGATTATTTGTTGTGTTAAAATTTACGGATTTTTCCCACTGTTTTGTCGCTTCGGTATTTTTTTGCTGATATTTAAAGATGTTAAGATTCGTATTATGTTGTTCTGTAGACATAAATACCGTTGTTTAAACATATTCATAATGTTCATCCGCTTTTTCTTTTTTTTTCAGATGAAATCGTCGAACGTATGCATAGTCCTGTAAGACTTAAACGTTTACTAGATTAATAATTAATTTTTACGGACAACCAAACCAATAAAAATATCTATAAAATAGGAAACACAATCTCCTCTCATGACGACGTTGACTCTTTCCAACTGAATTGATATATATGTATATACATGTTCTATATTGAAATTACAATAATATTAATATTTATAAAACTAAAATGAATTGCATCTTTATTATGATGGAAAACTCCTCATTATATTACGACTATTTGGCAAGAGCACCAAAATGTATAAACATGAATAAATAGAACCATAATAAGTGGGGATTTATGGACCAAACAACTAATTTAACCCTGGCCTACTACTTCCAAGTATCCAGTTTCGGTTGATTTAGTGTTGATCTGACGTAAATTGATTGGTGTATAATTGTTGATCTTGCCTCAATCCTGTTATACCGTATCATTTAACAATGTGTTTTATAATTCAACTAATACTAACCCTTTCTGTTGGTTATTTGATGCTTTTAATCTTTGACCTCATTCGATCCATATTAATTTTAGTTGTCAAAATTTATGGGTTTAAAAAGATTTGGTCACGAGCATTACTAAAGAATGGTAATTGTAAAGCCATTCAGACACATTATATGATCAAATAACAACGCTGGTTGCTATATAATCAGGATCATATTCTCCGCGTTTGGTCTATAATACAAAAGAGAAAGTTTTATATCTGAATTTTAAAAGATGGATATCAGTAATGTTCATTCGTTTCCAAACCAAACGTCAAAACATTTTGAGCAATAAATTCAAAAGGCCAAACAAAGGTATCCAAATGACAGGTAAGGTCATCATTGCCTGAGGGAGTCGCAACCCTTCCTTTAAAAGATTTTCAGCACATTTTTATAGGAGTTCGTGTTGTTCATTGTTTTTTAGTTTTCAGTTTATTTGTTGTGCTTTTGGTGGTTCATTTGTCTTCCCGGGTTTTGTCTGTCCAATGGATTGCCTTTTTTTGATTGTTTCTTACAACATATACGTATCATTGCCGAAGCCATGGCTACTAAGGTTATGTTACATGTGTACCATCGGAACATGAAGTCCATCGGCAGTATTCGTAAGAGACCAGTAAAAATTGCAAGTCTTCCAGTTATTGAGAGATATAGATAGAGTATTTTTTCAAATTTCATATATGTAGCCCTTACTGTGAAAATATCTTAAAGTACTCAGGCATTTTCGCTGGTTATTGGCAACTTCCAGAGACAAAAACAAGACCAGTAAAACTAGGACAACACGACACAAAACACTCAAAAACTTAAAAACCACAATACAAAAAAATAAAATGTAATGAGCAGCTCGGATTCCTCCAAAAACTTAGAGTTGGGACCATATGCACAAGAAAACACAATATTAAATTCTATAGATGAAAGGAGACAGAAAGTGGAGGAAAAGCTGTCAAAGAACTTGAACTTGAGCATGGACAAGGTGCACCGGTAAGATATAAGTCTATTATTTCTTAAAAAAAGGAAGCTTTTCCCCATTCGACATCATGCATTCAGTGTTTAGTCGTCATTCATTATTATTTCGCATGAAATACATGTGCCAATGTGGCGGATAGGGAAATTATCGGGTCAAAACACAGACAGGTTGATCATACAGTTGAATAAAATGGTAACGGGGTCTCGATCCAAACATCTGCCTAAAATGTCACCAGGTGGCTGGCAGGGGCGTTTTTTTAAGGTCGTTATAAAATTGATGACTGACTTTAGTGGTCGGTGTATTTATAGAACTCCGTGCCGCTTGTACGCTGAAGACATCGTCTGTAGATTTCGAAGAAAGAAGGCTAAACGTTTCTGTCCTTACCTAACTCTCCACACATTTTCGATTGCAATCAAATACAATTGTTTTGGTTTTTGTCCATATATCTAGATTACTTTGATGTTTTTCCGAACTGGTTCTCCTGCTGAACTTGTTTGAAATATTGCTGTTGACGTTTAATAAACAACAATTAATTTTAAAGAGGAGAAATATACCTAAGGAGCAAATAAAAAAAAAACGAAAACCATAGCCAGACTTACCGGGAAGAAAAAAGAACAACCACAAGCACAACAAATAAACACATAAAACTAAAAAAAAACAATGAACAACAGGAACTCATGTGTTCCGGAAGAGTAATCGTGTTACGGCCGAAAGCACCTTTAAATTTTAGCCAACAAAAGACACAAATCAATAATAAAATTTAACAAGATTTATTATATACAAGTTTACAAAAAAATATTACATAAACTAAAATGTCAACTTAACTGTTCAAAATCCTTCGTCTTTTCCTAATCCGGAATTTTTCTCGTCACTGTTGCGGGAATCCAAACGGAATATTATATCCAATCAGTCACAATCTAGTATGATGTAACGTAAATAAAAGTGTGTCAAGTACGATGTGTGAAACGTAAATAAAAGTGTGTCAATCCAACAGCTGAGAACACAAGAATGTTATTGTCTGGTCTGATATCTTCTGCTCGAACTTTGTTTTCCGTATATATATAACAGTGACGGAAACTTCTGGAATACGGTAGAAGTTCGAATCACACCAGAATTATTACGTAAGTCAAATAGAAAGTTCTAGTCATTCCATCGGTATCTATTATTGTTCCAGTGATTTCTAAACTGCGCAGTTATGACATTATTTGGTAAACAACTATAAGTATTATGTAAACATATTATAATGTTATAAGGCTACGCAAAACAAATTAGGCCAAGATAAATAAATATATTAATTACAATATCATCACAATCGGCTCCTGCTCCGTATACGTCACGTCTTGAAGTTCAACAAAGTCAGTCCGTTGGAAGTCACAAATCGGTGGAGGTACATGAAATGCTACGACAGTGGGAACAGGACCAGCATCATCTTAGGATATTGGAACACTGGGACGGTCAACCAATTCGTGATGACGACCGTAAAATTTCCTAAGTGATAACATTTTATCCTTGATAAAAGCCTGATTAAGAAGCTTTTGTGACAGCAGTAATACCTTTTGTAGAAAGTCATGGTAACTCACGCATAACGGATAAGCTGAGAAACGTAGACGCCATATGCAGCCGATGCTGGTATATTGCTACTCAAGAAGGAAAAGTTAACAATGAGAAAATTGAAGTGATCACGTTTGTCATAAAGTTTATCTTCACATGTCCATCATCGTCTATTACACAAAACAAATCCAAATATGAAGCGGACTTCTATGCATCTGTAGTATCCTTAATGTCAAGCTCATTGAGGTTGATGAGATGTAGAAAGTCTTGGAATTTGTCGTTATTTAACGACAACACATCACATATATAACGAAAAGTTAAATTAAAAGATTGGACTAGTTTCGTTTTGTTTCTACGTAGTAGTCCTTGAATGTATATTGCTACTCATATGAATACAGAAAGAGATCGGTGAGGAGAGGAGCACAGCTGGTTCCCATTGGAATACCGTGTTTTTGTTGAAAACCGCCAAATTCAACAAATATGTTGTCTATAAGAAAATCTAACATGTTTGTAATTTAATCTTCAGAATACTTTTTGTCAGAATCAGAGTGGATTTTCACGAAATAAGCCTTTTTCTCTACAGGAGCTCATCCCACAGAGCTGCTGAATAGCGTGTCCAAAGTTTGCCGATAGGGGAGAACCTCTCGTTTGGGGATGTCAGGTCATAATACGGAAAATCTGACCACAGACCATAGTGGGTAACGTGTTTGGAGAATGCCAAACTCCCTGCACGGTAACGACCTATCTGTTTTTTTAACAATACGTAGGATGATTGCCCTTACGTAAGGCTAAATGATCCGACCCTATCAAACCATCCTCCATTTACAGTGGCAGTCAAAATTGGTTCCTCTTTGTGTTCCGTTCCATCCCTATTTGAATTGTATTTGGAACAATCGATCAATCAGCAATTACCAAACCCATATAAGGACAGAGATATGCACAACTATATATACTCCTTAATTTGTTTAGGCTAGCCGGAGATTGCTGAACAACAAACTTTGGTATCCGAGTGTTTATTGCTTTTTGTCTACTTTTAAAATATTTTAAGTAAAAGTGCTTAAGGATAAAAAGGATTTTCACAGCATTAATAATAATATAAATTTCATTTAAGCATTTGTTATAACTAAACATGCACCAAGCTTTGTTTTAACAACCTTATTATGTTAGCGTATGTGTTTAAGGTGCAGTTTCTAAGACAATTTGCATTTATTTTGAAAATGGATTTATTATCCGTATTGATCTGAAGAAAAAGACCTCTCCTCGCTGATCTGTTTCTGTACTCATATGGCTTAACACCTGCAATGAACTTTGACCTGGGGGATACAAAAGAAGTCCATAAAAATTTAAGTGCACCATGATATATGGACCTACTGTAACAAAACCAACCATGATAACTGAATAACTAATGTTGTTTTAAAAGTGTATTTACCTGAGGCATTTGACATAGAAATATTGAATGGATTAAATAAATAAAACCAAGAAAAATTTCATTCTACATGGAGAACATGAAAGAGGTACATTTTGCTTTGCGGACGGAGACTTTTTAACCATGGTTCGTGATTTGTCAAATTACGGAAAAAGTAGACTGACATCACACCCCGAAATTTTAACTGGATACGTGTCTGTGTATGGCGATCGTTTTGAGCCATCTCCCATGTTTCAACGAAACTTACAGACTTAATGGCAGCCTTTTATTTCATGACTTCTGTAACAGGAAAACAATTGCGCATCTTGTCCCATATGAAGCGGAACTCATTCAAGGGCTACTACGTGAAACCAAAAAGAAACTAGCCCAATCCTTTAATTTCACTTTTCGTTAATATAGATAACGTGTTGTCGTTAAATAATGACAAATTCCAAGACTTTCTAAATCTCTTCTACCGCCAGGGGCATAAAGTTAAGGATACTAAAGATACAGTACTGATAATTTAAAACATCACCCTCAAGCAGACATTTGAAACAGAGATTATGACAGTTCCAAGTTAACTTAGACCAGAGATTATTACTGGTCAGTTTGATCATAATCTCTATATACAGTTAACTTGAGGACAGCAATAGTCCTATAACTGTTCTTAGGACCACGACTAGGACTGCGTTTGGTTTCGTCCTTAGGACGGGCATGTGCACTAAGTTTGTTCTGATGACCGTTTTCGTCCTTATGACCAAATCCGTCTCTACTTTAGGACGGCAAATGCGTATTATACCAAATATACTTGAAATCTGGAACTGGTCACCAGGACCGCGCATGCGTAGTTTAAATTCTTTAATTCAAAACAATTAATTTGTTTCCAAGACGTTCAGCTGATAATGTTTTATAATGTTTCATGTTAATTAAAGTACGCAAATTATCACAAAATTATTCGTATTTTAGTATATATAGTTTTTAAGTAACAGTTTTTAACTGTAATCTTTATCTTTATTTTTTCAATGTTTTTATTTATCATACCTTATTATCCTACTTAGGGAATACGAAATTGTACTTGAAAGTAATATATTTATTTATTTGTTTTTTTTTTTTATATTATTATTATTATTTTATTTGGCCCATTTCATTTTTGTTTCCTTTTATTATATTGTAATTGCTAGGTTCGATTTTTAGATATTTTATTTTTATCAGATTGTGTGATATAAGATTAATGTGATTTTTTATATTGATATTTTTTTCTAAAGTAAAAATACAATACTTTTCAAACCTGACACATGCTCATCTTACGTTTTTATGAAGTTTTGACATGAATTTAGTTCATACATTTATTACAATATCTCAAAAGATGTCTCTGTTACTTACGGTAATACATTTTAGATGAACACATTTCAATTCCACAGTTTCAAAAACCCAAAATTTAGCTTTTCAACCAATAATATGTTCATATTAAGTAAAATTGAGACCTATCAGGGTGTGCGATATAAGACAAAAGTTAATTTTGTATTAACAAAGTGTTTTTAAGGTAAAAATACAAGTTTCAAACTTGACATGTACTTATTTTATACCTTTATTAATTTTTCGCATGAATTTAATTCATAAAATTTTATTTGGCATTTTTTGTATCTTATAAAATTTCTCAAAATTTCTCAAAATTTATCTTTTCAAACATACAGTATCCAAAAAGTCTTTTGCAACTTACCGTAGTACTTTTTTCATGAAAAATATTTCAATTTCGCTTTTGGCTTTTCAACCGATTTCATCCAATTTTAGGTTGATACTTAATAAAATTTAGCTATTTCAGAGTGTGCTATATATCACAAAAGTGATTTTTGTTAAAACAGATGAGTAATTTAAAGTGAAAACATAAGTTTCAAACTTGATGGGTTTGATGAACTTTGATGAATTTTTTACATGAATTTAGGTAAAAAAAATCATACGATATCTTAATGTCCGATAAAAATATTAAATTTTACAGTGAAAAAACACAATGTTAGCTTTTCAAACATTATTAAGATGATACTAATAGTTCAATTTAACCATACAAGATTGTGCGTTGTAAGAGAAATATGATTTTTGTTATAATGCTACTGTTTTTAAAGAAAAAAATACAAGTTTGTAATTTGTCATATGCTTATTTTTACTTGCAGTAATTTTTATAGAAATTTAGTTGATACATTTCTTACGATATCCAAAGAAACCTCTCTGCGACTTACCGTAGAACTTTTTTGATGAAAAATATTTCAATTTCGCTGTGAAAAAACACAAAATTTACTTTTTCAACCAATTTTAGGCTGATATTTAATCAAATTCAGCGCTATCAGAGTGTGCGATATATGACAAAAGTGATTTTTGTTAAAACAGATGAGTATTTTAAACTGGAAACACAAGTTGCAAACTTGATGGGTAAATATTTTATGAATTTTTTACTCAAAACTTTCATACTGTATATTACAAAACTTCTCTGCAATTTACCGTAATACTTGTTTGATAAAAATAATTCCATTTTACAATGAAAAAAAAACCAAAACATTTAGCTTTTCAAACATATACATAGGATGATACATAGTTAAGTTTAGCTATATAAGCTTGCACGATATAAGAGAAATCTGATATTTGAAAGAATGCTACTGTTTTTAAAGAAAAAAAAAGTTTCAAATTTGACAGCTACATATTTTATACTTTGAGGAATTTTGACATGAATTTAGCTCAAGAAATTTCATCGGTATATTAAAAAGCTTCTCTGCAACTTATCGTATTACTTGTTTGAAAAAAATAATTCCATTTTACAGTGAAAAAACAAAACATTTAGCTTTTCAAATATATACATAGAATGATACTTAGTTAAAATTAGCTAATATAAGCTTGTGCAATATAAGAAAAATGTGATTTTTGTTAAAATGCTACTGTTTTTAAGTATCTAACTTGTCATATATATGATTATTTTTACTTTCATTAATTTTCTATAGAAATTTCATAAATTTGTTATGGTATCCAAAAAAGCATCTTTGCAGCTGACCGAAATACTTGTTTGATGAAAAAAATTAAATTTCACAGTAAAAAAAACACAAAATTTAGCTTTTCAACAAATTTTAGGTTCATACTTAGTCAAATTAAGCCATATCAGAGTGTGCGATATAAGACAAAAGTGTTTTTTTAAAGTTAAATACAAGTTTCAAACATATGGTTATTTTATACATTTATGAAGTTTAGTACTTCTTAATTAAAATAAATTTGGTTTTTAGTCTTCCAAATGTTTCGGTTTTAATGCTGCTGATGAGAGGTAACTCCTTGAAATGCGTCGTATACAGCATAGTATAAATTTACTATATCTAATATTAGTATCTTTGGATTGTTATTTTGAAACTCCTGGGACGATGTCTGCATGGTGGACCCTAGTTCCCCGAGGGTATTCGCCAACCCAGTCGTCAGACTTGTCTGATATGATTATTCATTGATTTGTTACAGAAACTACCAGTATTTATCAAAATTCAAAAATAATAAAAATACTAAGGGTTCATTCCTTGTATTGCACATGGTAGATCTCCTTAGCTAAAATTTGGCTTCCTATTTAGGTATAATTGGTTTTGAGTACGTCTTGTTTAAAATAAGTTTGGTTTTTGGTCTTCCAACTATTTCGGTTTTAATGCTGCTGATGAGAGGTAACTCCTTGAAATGTGTCGTTTACAGCATAGTATAAATTTACTATATCTAATATTAGTATCTTTGGTAAGAAAATAACGATTTTGGCTAGATGGGAATAGAATTTTAAAAATTTTGGCTATGTGGGAAGACATCCGTGAATCCAGGTAGGTAAGGCGTAATTTGATAATTGAATATACAAGTGCCCAGCTGAGAAAAATTCTTCTTTAAGTAGAAATACGATTTTAAAGAAACAACTTATGTAATAAACGTTATAAAATATTGATAAACTTACTAGTTCATGTTATGTAACTTTTATAAAATGGAAAACGTTAGGTAAATTAATAAAAATATACTATTACATTTTTATTCCAAAATATAAATGTCTTTTACACCTTTATTTCATCTTTTCTAATGATAGAAAAGAAAAAAAAGAATAACTTCATATGGTCGAATAAATCATAATTATGCAATAAAATAATTTTTATTTTTTATTTGTTAGTACATATTTGATATAAATATATAAAGAAAAAAACTACGCATACACGGTAGTTGGTTAAGAGTTTCAACCTTACAGTCTTTCGTTTAAGTGTGTCACAGCATATATGTCACAGAAGAACTATAGCACAATATCATAAAAGGCCCATTTGATTATGCTGCTCACCATATTTTGTTTTTTATTTTTGCCCCTCGCCGCAACGCGATGGCTGGACTTAGTAATGGTCCGAGTCCGTCTGTCCGTCCGTCCGTACGTCCGTACGTCACAGTTATTTGTCAGAGCAACTCATCTGAGACGCCTGATCGGATTTCGTTAATATTTTGTAGGATTGTAAGTCACCTTTTGTTCTTCATCCTATCGCACCGTCATTAATATTTAACAAATTTTATGGGAGATATGGGACTACTTTTTTCTGCATTCGACACTATAGGCTGATCGGATTTCGTTCAAATTTTGTAGGATTGTTTGTCACCAATGTACTTGATCCATCGCACCACAATTTTTATTCGACAAATTTAACAGAAATTATGGGAATTTAATGCATGTGATACTACAAGAACACTTTGTTGACGCAAATTATTATTTGTATTGTACTGCATTTTTTTTTATCATGTGTTGACATCCATAATGTGCCACCATTTTAATGATACACATTTTGTATATCTTGTGGGGGCTTCGTCTTTTCTCTGTAGCGGGGGACATGGCTACATGTAACAATCTTGTTAGTTGAGTTGTGGTGATGAGCATACCTGATGCTGGGTTATAAAGATTTGCTGTAAGAATATTTACATATTTAAATCATATTTAAATTATACATCACTTATTTGCAAATTTCAGAAAATTCACTCTGCATGAATATATTGAGAAGAAGTGGTGTGGATAGATGTTAAGATATTCGGGGAAATATTAAGCCTAATCAGACATTTATCCTTTTCTTTTTTTCGAAAGGGAATTTGTTCATATATTTCCTCTACCAGAATAAAAGAAATTTCTGCAAGATAAATTTATGAAAAACTATAAATAAATGAACAGTAGATATCGAGTAACAAAAATGACGAATATCTCATTAATGGTTTATGGACATGTATTGTCCTACAAAAACAGTTCTAAAATAGATATGATCAGTGTTCCACTATCACAAATCCATTGTATACAAGGAAATATGGAACAGATTTAAACTATTTGAATTTTACCACCAGTCCGTACCAGAAAAAAAATAGATACATTTAATGTATTTTATTTGAGTATCGGTTGTGTAAGGTTTTGTATAAGCGTACGGCAACAACATTTTTCTGTGAAAAATGAAAATGAAAAGTGTCTATTTGAATTATGTAGTAATTAGGTATCGGATTTACCGTCTTAATAAATTTCAAGCTACTTTTTACCCCGGATGTGAAAGTAAGAATTATTCCGTGTATTAGATATAACCAAAGTATAATTTATCATAATTACCGAACAAAGACAAAAATGGAAAATATTATTAATATCAGACATTTAACGAATAGTAAAATCACTAGTGATAATAATTTAACGGATTCCATATATGATCTGTTCAATAACCACATAAACATTTCTATTCCCAGGGACTGTATCAGTGTCAATAAAAGCTACACTGGAGAAAGGTGTGCAATTCTTAAACTTAGATCACTAGACGAAATACATCAAACTATAGATCAGCTTAAAGACAGAAGTAGTCGGAATCGTCTTAATTTCCGATTTCAGAAAATTGCAGATTCGTCCGTTGATATAGATGTATTTATGAAATTACCAGGGAAGTATTATCGATACGGGCAACAGTTAGGAAATGAAACTAGGGAGAAGGAATTTAAAACTGGGGGAGGAGATTACGTTTATAGACATTTAAGAGAAGATGTATCTAGATACATTTGTGGATTTTTAAATGACATGGTAGATGGTAAAATTTTTATTGGTGTCGATGGTATGTATTGAAAAAATCACTGCATATTAGAACTAAAAGACGGATTGTAATTACATTTGTTTTGATTAATTTTTATATAAGGGGTTAACACACATTTTAATACATTTAAACAATTATTGTCCTTTACATCCGTAACTTGCAAGGCGGTAACAACCCGCTATCCTGACGCTTGTTACCAACCTCCGCAGGAGCTAATAAACTCTGCGTAATTCGGGATAGAAACACCGAAAGCCTAAATAAATATAGTCCAAACCTGTACGTACGCAAGCTATTATTTCAAGTATTTACTACTGTACAATCTACTCTGGCGTATTTCAGCAGCTGAACCTTTCTCAGAACCTGATCAATACAGAAACGCTGAACAAGCGTATGCGTATTGTTTTTTTTTTTTTCAAGTTTTTTTTATTTATTTCTTTTTGAATAGTCAGGATTTTAACAATATACCCATACAATACCACCTGACTAGGGTGTTACTGGGTATAATGCAGCAAAATAAGTATTAAGTGCAAAGACTATTATAAAGTTTTACAATTATTAGTTTCTATAATAAATCTAAACACACAGCTGCACATCCTAAAAAAAAACAAAAACAAAAAATATATATACACGCACACACACTTTTTTTTATGTATATAAGTCAATTCAACTGCTTTTCTTGGTAGATGACAATATATATCAAATAATTATTACATGTATTACCAACCTCTACAGGAGCTTATAATCTCTGCGTAATTCGGGATAGAAACGCCGATAAACTTATAATCCAAACTTAGGCTATTTATTTCAAGTATTTACTGCTGCACAATCTACCCTGGAGTGTTTAATAGCCCAGGAAAAATATACTGCATAGTGGACCAATATTTTTCAAAAGAATGCACTTTATTGTTTTTCGTTGCTATATATTGTTCAATTACATAATTCCATTTAATCTTACATTTTAATTCTACAAGATTAGGAATTTTACACTTCAACTTGCACTTATATAAATAATTCTTTACAATAATTATAAGAAAAGAGAGATCCATTTGACAGCCCAAGCATAACATATCCAATACAATAGTACAAAAAGAACAAGATTTTGAGCTAAAAAATAGATTTTGAATAGAAAAGAATTTGTAGGAATAATTCTGTGAAGAAATTTGTACTGAAAGTTGAAAAGATTTGTATCTCTACAACATTTTTTAAGTATCGTAAAATATTTTGACCAGTCTGTTATGTCATATTGTAAAAGTTCTTCCCATTTCAGAAATTTCTCAGTGGGAAGATGTACAATATTCTCAAGTAAACATGCATATAAAAATTTTACACTATTGCTATTAATCACGTTTTGCTAAAATTTATCATCTGAATAGAAATCTCTACTTTCATCATTACTAACATTTTCTCTCAGTGGTGTGGGTAGGTAGTCAAAAATATTCTGATCTAATATTGTGTCCTGAGTTTAAATTAAATTGGTCTTCATCCAATTTCAAACTTCTTGGAATTGAATTTTCTATTGATCTCAATTCCATGCCTGACCTAAATTTTAGGGAAAAAATTGTGGATATTTAAAACATTCTGAAAAGCTGGCAACACAGGAAACTGACACTACTTGGTAAAGTCACTGTAATAAAATCGTTAGCTCTTTCAAAAATTATTCTTCTACTAACTTCTTTACCAAATCTGAAAGACGAAGCATTAAATGAAATTAACAAACTATTTTTTAATTTTATTTGGGATGGGAAATCTGAAAAAAATTAGGAGGAATACACTTATTGCTGATTCTTGTATGGGCGGCTTAAAAATGATACATTTATTTTCATTTAATGCTTATCTCAAAATAAGTTGGCTTAAAAGACTCTTTTCAAACTTAAATGGAGGCTGGCAAGCAATCCTGGTTTATAAACTTAGAAATCTTGGAGGATTGAGATGTCTTTCATTACAGAGAGATAAACTGAAAGAGATTTCTAGGGAAATTACAAATCCATTTTGGAAAGATTTTTTTCACAGCTTACACTTAGCAAAACCATTTCTAAATCACCCTTTTTAACAATATCATTAAGGGCATTGTCTAAATCTGGTTTCTTTACAATGCCTTCAAGGTTTTCTTTAATTACACACAAATCATGTTGTAAGTTTGCCAATTCAATAGCAAAGTCTAAACTACTGTCCATTGACACCTCTGTATTGAGTCGTTTACTTGAATGTTTCTCACTCTTCTCACTAGCCTTTTTTGCTGCAAGCAAGGTTTGAACTGTTTTCTTTTCAACTTGTTTATCACTATTTCCAGGCATAGTAGAGAAGGACGGTTTAATTAAAGGTTTGTAAAAGGCGATTTTTTAATGTCATATATAGACTTTTAGATTGTAGGGGACATTATTTCGTATAACACGACCCCCGTGTTGATTCGGGGACACTTTAAGAATAGACCCACAGCTCCTTAACTTAGCGTAAAAGGCCCCTAAAGAGGCGACACGTTTGCCGCGTGCTGCAAACCGTGTCGGTAATGGGGCAATGGTTGGATAAACGTTTTCGATCACCATCTCGGGCATAACTTTTATCTAGACGGGAGGCCGAATAGACCCGAATCGGTCAATCGGCTGATCACATCAATCTCTTTTGTAGATTATGTATGTTTTTTTTTCTTAGTTTGCATTATCAAAATTCTTAATTCCTGATTGGTAAGATTCATGTTGGCTTATATATATAGGTAAAAAAATTAAAGTCAAGAAATACCAAAGGGATATTCGAAGAAGGGGAAAATCGAAACAACTGAAAAACTCCGGAGAACAACGAAGACAAGACCAAAAACAATACAAACCCTAAAATTAAAAACTGAAAACATATGAACAACATGGACCCCACCAAAAAACCGGGGATACACTCGGGTGCTCTGGAAGAGTAAGCAGTCTCTGCTTCCTGCAGGACATTCGCCATGCTGCCCATGTCAAATCCGGTATGAGGAAGGGACTTAGCGGTCTCAAAATTCTTCACTTTTGAATCCGTCAGTTTAATCTTTATTTTATTTTTCTTAATAAATCATTCCAAAAAATTATTTTATTCCGTCACTGTATTTCGACTTTGTTTGGATGGTCTGATTTGTCTGTTTTTTATCAAGCTCCTTGAATGGCTGGATGGTCCCGGTCCAGTCATCAAATGGTCATATATAGCCCTGTGCAGTTTTCTCGTGGTTTTTAGAAGAGACACCAAGGAACCCTTAATAATGCAGGGTATGCAATGGGATGGGATGGGTGGTTCGCATATATCGTCGAAGGTTGATATTTGATTCTTTTTTTTTATTAATCTTTATAAGGTACAATAGAATATTAAACTTTTTTCATACTTTGCCTTGTTGCTTCACACCAAAATCTCCGAAAAATCTAGACTACATAAATTCTAAATTAAACGAATGCCTTTATTTCTGTTTTAATTTACTTGCTCTATAGTCGTAGTAATTGTTGGAATTTATTTCGTTAGCCATTGATCGTTTCCTTAACAGAGGGGTTTTAATTTGATGGAATAAAAAACAAAGCGTTTGAATAGAAAGAGCTTTATTTACTTTCAGCAAATAACAAAGTCATAGAAATTACAGCTTTTAAGAGAAAAAAAGTTACGAAAGTTGTTTCATACCAAAGAACGTATTTATATACGGCGGGACGGCAGCGTTCGGGAAATAACAGCTGCCCAAGCGCAAGACTTGGCATTGGAGGTATGGTAAACAAAATTTACCCAGGGGTCTGTTGTTATAATTTTGTTAAATTTTTAATTATCATTTTAAGTCGTTTAAGCTCAATTTAACGATGTTTCAAAATATCGTTTACTTATTAGATTTAATAAGTGATTAACAAATTCAATATAGCTGCCAATGCCTTTTCCTTCGAATGTCAAGTTATTTTAGACGATTTCACCCTTTAAAAATGATTTTTAAATAAAGCATAAAGACCATAGTACTGATTCGGACAGCACACCATTTTCAACATTGCTGATACATTGTATGAACCTGAAAGGAACATTAATGTTCTGTGGAAGTGGTGGATGGTTTGCAGGTAGGCAGTGAAAGTTGGTTTTACCGGGTCATTTGCTTTTGTGTGTATTGAAAAGGCTAGATTTCTTAATAGACGTAAAGGAGATAACAACGGATAAACAACCACATAAAAAAGCTAAAGATTTCCCCGAGTTAATATTTAAAATGATCAGAACCATAAATATATATATTTTTCATACGCTCTATGAGTCCATTTAAAGACGTATTGTCCTACCTCAGGTGTGTTGATTTGCCTTTGCCTCTGTAGATGTGTATTGCTACATATTTCGTACCTAAAGTGATAAAACTTGTTAAAACTAACAACCAGTGATATGTAGTGACGACATGTAAAAATTCCGTTTGGGTTGTTGGTATTTTTAGTGATTATTCAGATTACATTTTGGAGTGTTTTCTACCACGTACTGAAAAGTGAAATTACCTTTTCCTTCATTTTGCATAGTTGACAATTCAGCCATTGTGATTGTACAGTGAATACTCCAAATTTGTGATTATCGAATCCTATTTCTTAACCAGGGTTTTATCAGTGATAAGTTGATGTCATCACTTAAAAAATTTTACGGTCGTCATCACGAATTGATTGACCATTACAGTGTTCCAATATCTAAGATGATGTTGGACCTGTTCCCACTGTGGTAACCTTTCATATGCCTCCACCGATTTGTGACTTCCCCTGGATTGACTTTGTTGAACTTCACGACGGGTGCCATATACGGAGCAGGAACTGCTTAGGTTACACTCCACTAATTATCTTAGTTTCAGAGAAATGCACCCCCAGAATTTTATTAATTATTAGAGTTGGTAAAGTTTGACTACATGATAGATAAATAAAAATTTTTTTAACCTCAAAATTGTAATATTGACCGAAAGGGGATGGATTTTAGTTTTAAAAAATACGAAAACATTAACTGATTTTGCTTCTGACAAGTAATGCGAGGTCATAAACTGGGACTTATGAATTGACATGTGGTGTGTAAAACTTTGACAGTGATAATCGGCACCTGCACTAGTAAGTTAAATTGCGAAAAAAAGAGCCGGAAAAGTAAACCTTTTTTTCCCACATATGTAATGGAATTTTATGCAGAATCTGAAAAATTAAGTCTCAATTGGATTGAAACGCTGCATCAGACCTCAATTTTAAGCCGAAGTGGAGTGAAATTTAACATTTTTAAAGCTTTTTTATGAAAATTTTTGAAATGTTGCTATGCCAACTAGGTTTCCATGGATATTCTTTATTTATTTTATCATGATTGAAACAATGCTAACATAATGGCCTTTCAGAATATATATATATGTATATGGGTATTATTTACTCTGAAGATGGCACAAGACCATGATATTTGTTAGCTCACTTCACATAGAAAATGGTACTATTAATTTGTGGAGTGCAACCTTACCCTTCCGGGGCACCTAGGTTCACTCCTGGTTTTTATAGGAGTTCGTGTTGTTCATTGTTTTTTAGTTTTCTGTGTTTATTTGTTGTGCTTGTGGTTGTTCATTTGTCTTCCCGGGTTTGTCTATCCAATGGATTACGTTTTTTTATTGCTCCTTAGGTATATTTGTCCCTTTTTATAATGCAAGATTGAAGTCATTTCAATAGAGATAAGATACCAAAGTTAAAAGAAAATATACATGCACAAATAAATATTCACGACTTCTAATAAAACGACAAGTTTAACAACAGATCCCGGGAGTCATCGTTAAATTATTATTTGATATAAATTGAAATGTTCATACATACAATGTAAATAAGGATTAATGCAAACCACTTTTGTAATTCGACATATTTATTAACTTCGGAAACAGTTTTAAACAAATCTACACACTCTGAGCTCTGCTCATCAATCTTAGTGATTTAAATATTCTCGCGGTATATATGATTCCTTTTGTATTTTAATTACACAGAAAAAGGCTTGTTTTCTCAAGGAGGTTCGAACTAATAGCCCTTTCAAATATCAGCAAAATAATGCCTTAGCGACAAACCATTGGGAAATGTGAAGAAGACAGGACACCAAAGGCAATGTAAACTTGTGAGAATAGATACCATCAACACTTTTACAGTGGCAGTCAAAATCGGTTTTCCTTAGTGTCCCGTGACGCCCCTATTTGAATTGTATTTGTTAAATAAAATTCTTTGATACCAATTTTGATGCATAAAAAAACAATCCAAAGATTCTAATATTAGATATTGTAAATTCATACTATGCTGTATACGACGCATTTCAAGGAGTTACCTCTCATCAGCAGCATTAAAACCGAAATATTTGGAAGACCAAAAACCAAACTTATATTAAACAAGAAGTAGTCGTAACCAAAAATACCGAAATAGGCAGCCAAATTTCAGCTAAGGAGATCTACCATGTGCAATACAAGGAATGAACCCTTAGTATTTCTATTATTTTAGAATTTTGCTAAATACTGGTAATTTCTGGAACAAATCAATGAATAATAATGTCAGACAAGTCTGACGACTGGGTTGGCGAATACCCTCGGTAAAATTGTTGAATTACTTCTCCTCCTGAATAAGCATGAAATATGTGCCACTGGAATTGAGCAAACAACAATCAATCAATCAAATAGGATACATTTTTACATGTATAACTAAAAGAATAAAAATAAAAAACACCTGCATTTGGGATATTAGCTCGACTGATAGTACTGTAAAACATCAACGAAAAAAATGAATTATATTCTATAAACCCAAATTCGGTTCTTTATCTTACTCCTCTTTTATATAACCATCTTTTGATTTTTCACTTCTCCGTGTACCATGTTCTTTAAAAAAAAGTCTTTAATTCGGGCAGTTGTTGCAGCCATAGCGCGACATGATCATAAGCTGTGTAAAGAAAAAAGACTTAGTTTCTAATAGTTCAAACAATAGTTCTCGTGCTCTTGTATAAGAAATAGTGTGAGGAAAAAATAGATACAATAAATTTAATTTATTAGTATGGTTGATAGTCTTAAATTGACCAATTCAGTGAATCTTTTAAAAAATATGCAAACAAATATGTGACAATATGACTATTTTGCTATGAGAACCTTCCCGTGCAGATGTTACCAAGTCCGACCTACCTTTATCTGAATATGATGTACTAATTTACATGGTAGATCTCCTGAGCTGAAATTTGGTTTCCTATTTCGGTATTTTTGGTTATGAGTACTTCTTGTTTAAAATAAGTTTGGTTTTTGGTCTTCCAAATGTTTCAGTTTTAATGCTGCTGATGAGAGGTAACTTTTTGAAATGCGTCGTATACAGCATAGTATGAATTTACAATATCTAATATTAGAATCTTTGGATTGTTTTTTTATGCATCAAAATTGGTATCAAAGAATTTTATTTTGAAATTCCTGGGACGATACCTCTGCATGGTGGACCCTAGGTCTCCAAGGGTATTCGCCAACCCAGTCGTCAGACTTGTCCGACATGATTATTCATTGATTTGTTACAGAAATAACCAGTATTTAGAAAAATTCTAAAATAATAAAAATACTAAGGGTTCATTCCTTGTATTGCACATGGTAGATCTCCTTAGCTGAAATTTGCCTTCCTATTTCGGTATTTTTGGATATGAGTACTTCTTGTTTAAAATAAGTTTTGTTTTTGGTCTTCCAAATGTTTCGGTTTTAATGCCGCTGATGAGAGGTAACTCCTTGAAATGCGTCGTATACAGCATAGTATAAATTTACTATATCTAATTTTAGTATCTTTGGATTGTTATTTACAAACATATAAATCAGCTAAAGAATTTTGTGATATTGGTATCCGCTGTATATCTATAAATAGATACATGTATACACTTTTAATACATGTAGAGAAAATAACAATGCTATAATTGCAGCTTTTTATTTATACTTCCAATTTTGACAATTTTCACGCAAATATTATTGTCGGTAAACGATTTCATTACTTTTCCTTGAAAGCCTTGTTTACTTATGAAAAGTTTTAGCGCAATGGCTTTCCACTTTCTCCGGAAAGAGCTTTCTAACATTTCAGATAATGTCTACATTTTGCGAAATATTTTGTTTTCAGTTTCAACAGTGTAAGCGCATTTGCTATATTTTCAACATCCCAATTAATAACTTTTTTCAGAACAGCGTGAATATTGACTTTTCCTAATTTATCAGTAAACCTGCGTCAAGTAGTTAATTTCTAAAAATCTGAATCCTCTGTACACTGTAAACTGTTTTTACACATTCCAAAACCATCGTCTAGATATTAAATATCCCTCTTTTCTATCCAGTATTTAACTACAGGTCTTAGACAGTTTTAACAAAATTAACGACCTCTACTCATTCAAAAGAATATAACTGCGAAACAGTAACATGTATTGTTCCATGAAAAATCTAAAAAGGTTTGTTGATTTGTGCAAACATCATTTTGAAAACACTAAGAACTAAATTTTAACACGTATTAATTCTTTTGAAAACAAAATGTATTGCAATTTTCCAAGCCTCTAATTTAATATCAAACGCTTTTACCAGATTTATGTGTTGGAACACTGACAGGATTTACTACATCCGGTCTAAACGGGACTTTTACTATGCATACTGAAGATACTAGTTCAGCTAAAGTCTGAGTAACCAAAGTATCATTTTCACAGCTGCTCTGTTGTTACATTGTAGCCAAATGGACACTACACAAAAAGGGAATAACATGGCCATTTTTAATGGTATCAATAACATGAGCTTGTTTGACCTTTTAGTTTCTCAAGAGGTCTAAAATTAATCTTAACTATTTTGATTGTGATGGCGGAGTCTGTGTAGTTTCTTTAGGCCGCTTAAAATCTTCTCGTTTATGTTGTACTGGATTCTGTTGCCTTCATTCTTAAATTTGATAGTCAAATCATCTGTGAGCGTCTTTAACATAGCGTCTTGTTCGTTAGTAAGTAAAGCCAAGAAATACAAAGGGATATTCGAAGGTGGGGAAAATCAAAAAATAAAACTGACATACTCTGGAGAACAACGAAGACAAGACCAAAACACTACACCTAAAAATTAAAAACATATCAACAACATGGACCCCACCAAAAAACCGTGGGTAGACTCAGGTGCTCCGGAAGAGTAAGCAGTCCCTGCTTCCTGCAGGACACCGGTCAAATTAGTTATGACTTCAAATCCACCAGTTTTCAGTTCATATATTGTTAAAAAGCTGAAAATGTTCGTGAAGATTTCTGGAAGAAACTCCCTCCAGATCACTAAAAGCACCACCATACACCGGTCAAATTAGTTATGACTTCAGATATTTAAATATGTTAAGATTTGTACTATGTTGTTCTGTAGACATAAATGCCGTTGTTTAACACATATTCATAATGTTCATCCGATTTTGTTTTTTTTGCAGATGAAATCATCGAAAGTATGCATAGTCCTGTAAGACTTGCACGTTTACTAGATCAATAATTAAACAACCAAACTAATAAAAATATCTGTAAAATAGGAAACACAATCTCCTCTCATGACGACGTTGACTTTTTCCAACTGAATTGATATATATGTATATACATGTTCTATATTGAAATTACAATAATATTAATATTAATAAAATGAAAATGAATTGCATCTTTATTATGATGGAAAACTCCTCATTATATTACGGCTTGAAAGACAAGAGTACCAAAATGTATAAGCATGAATAAAAAGAACCATAATAAGTGGGGATTTATGGACCAAACAACCAATTGAACCCCTTCTACTTCTAAGTATCCAGTTTCGGTTGAGTTAGTGTTGATCTGGCGTCGTAAATTGATTGGTGTATCATTGCTGACCTTGCCTCAACCCTGTTATTTTTATCATTTAACAACGTTTTTTATAATTCAACTAATACTAAAGTTTTCTGTCGGTTATTGGGTGCTTTTAATCTTTGCCCTGATTCGATCCATATAGGTCCATTTCAATTTTAGTTGTCAAAATGTATGGGTTTAAAAAGATTTGACCATGAGCATTACTGAAGAATTTAAGTGTAAAGCCATTCAGACACATTATATGATCAAATAACAACACTAGTTGCTACATAATCAGGATCATATTCTCCGCTTCTGGTCTGTGATACAAACGAGAAAGTTTTAAATCTAAATTTAAAAGATTGACAACAGTAATATTCAGTCAAAGTCCGTTTCCAAATTAAACGTCAAAACATTTTGAGCAATAAATCCAAAAGCCCAAACGAAGGTATCCAAATGACAGGTGAGACCATCTTTGCCTGAGTGAGTCGCAACCCTTCCTTTAAAAAGATTTTCAGCACATTTTTATAGGAGTTCCTGTTGTTCATTGTTTTTTAGTTTTCTGTGTTTATTTGCGGTGCTTTTGGTTGTTTATTTGTCTTCACGGCTTTTGTCTGTCTGATGGATTGGGTTTTTTGGATTGCTTCTTAGGTATATTTGTCCTCTATAAAACGTATTATTGCCGAAGCCATTGCTACAAAGGTTATGTTACATGTGTACCATCGGAACATGAAATCCAACAACAGTGGTATCTAAATCGGCAGTATTCGTAAAAGACCAGTACAAATTGCAAGTCTTCCAGTTATTGAGACATATAGCTAGAGCATTTTAATCAAATTTCATATATGTAGCCCTTACTGTGAAAATATCTTAAAGTACTCGGGAATTTTTGGTGGTTATTGGCAACTTCCAGAGACAAAAACAAGACCAGTAAAACTAGTACAACACGCCACAAAACACTCAAAAAATTATGAGCCACAACACAAAAAATAAAATGTAATGAGCAGCTCGGATTACATAAAAAAAATCTGTGAGTTGGGACCATATGCACAAGTAAACACAGTATTAAATACTATAGGGGAAAGGAGACAGAAAGTTGAGGAAAAACTATCAAGAACTTAAACTTGGGCATGGACAAGGTGCACCGGTAAGATATAAGTATATTGTTTCTGGAAAAAAAGACATGTCCCGAGATGGCGGATAGGGAAGTTGTCGAGCCAAAACACGGAAAGGTATAAAATGGTAACGAGGTCTCGAAACAAAAACCTGCCTAAAATGTCACCAGGTAGCTGGTAGGGACTTTTTTAGTTCGTAATAAAATTGACGACGTACTATAGTGGTCGGTGTTTATAGAACACAGTGCCGCTTGCAACCTGAAGACATCTTCTGTATATTTCGAAAAAGGCTAAACGTATGTGTCCGTACCTAACTCGCCACACATTTCCGGTTGAAATCAAATACAATTGTTATGCTTAATGTCCATATATCTAGATTACTTTATGTTTTTCTGAACTGGTTCTCCTTCTGAAATTGTTCGAAATATTGCTGTTGACGTTTAGTAAACAATATTTAATTTAATGAGGACAAGGAGCAAATAAAAAACGAAAGCCATAAACAGACATGCCAGGAAGAAAAAAGAACAACCACAAGCACAACAAATGAACACTGAAAACTAAACAACAATGAACAACAGTAACTCATGTGCTCCAGAAGGGTAAGCAGTTCTTGCTCCGTACACGGTACCCGTCTTGAAGTTCAACAAAGTCAACCCGTTGGAAGTCACAAATCCGGTGGAGGTACATGAAATGTTACACAGTGGGAACAGGTTCAACATCATCTTAGATATTGGAACACTGTAACGGTAAATCAATTCTTGATGACGACCGTAAAAGTTCCTAAGTGATGACATTTTATCCTTGATAAAACTCTGGTTCAGAATCTTTTGTGACGGCAGTAATCTTTGTCGAAAGTCAGGGTAATTCACGCATAATGAATAAGCTGAGAAACTAGATGCCATACGCAGGCGATGCTGCTATATTGCTACTCAAGAAGGGAAGGTTAACAATAGGAAAGTTGAAGTCATCACGTTTGTCATAAAGTTTGTCTTCAAATGTCCCTCATCGTAAATTTAAAGAAACAAATCCAAATATGAAGCGGACTTCGGTGTATCTGTAGTATCATTAAATTCAAGCTCAGTTGGGTTGATGAGATGTAGAGTCTTGGAATTTGTCGTTATTTAACGTCAACAATAAATCAATAAAAAATTACCAAAACCATATAAGGACAGGGATATGCACGAGGTATATACTCCTTAGTTTGTTTAGGCTAGCTGGAGATTGCTGAACAACAAACTATTATTTCATGACTTCTGTAAAAAGAAAACAATTGCGCGTTTTGTCCCAATTTAACGTCATGATTTCAAACGTGGGCAAAGGAATATTTGTGATGCTGATCCATTCTGAAAACAACTGATGCAGAAACTAGGGTCAGTATAATTCCTTAAGTATGTATTTAACACAAAAAGTATAAAATATTTGCATACGGTCCAAAACTTTAATGTATTGCTTTAAAGAAGAATGCAAAAGAGGTGAAAATGGGGTTTTCTAAATTTGAACAGTCTATATGGGATGTATATCTTGCGCAATTATTTTTTTTTACATATATGATAAAGTAAAATGAAAAAAAAATATTGTTTTTTTTACTAAAATCTTTTAAAAAACCCAAATACCCCTTCCAAATGGAAGTTGTAACATGTACGATGTAAACATTGCAACATGTGCTTGTGTGAATAAATACACAGTGATTTTGTGTTGCTATTAATAATATATTACAGGTCAGTTAATGTATAAATAAAAATTCTAACTGTTAGCAGGAAACATGCTTTTTATTTACATGTATCAATATTGGCGAGAATACATACATGTAACAAGGACAATTGTAAACATACGAACAGGTGATTGTATTGAAAACCCCAGCTAAATAATTGTAACATTAGATGAATATATTTAATGAAAATAGATGCAAAGAGACCTATATCATCCACCAAGTCCTTTGAACAAGATTTTTAAACCAACATTACTAAGGGTTCATTCCTTGTATTGCGCATGGTAGATCTCCTTAGCTGAAATTTGGCTTCCTATTTCGGTATTTTTGGTTATGAGTACTTCTTATTTAAAATAAGTTTGGTTTTTGGTCTTCCAAATGTTTCGGTTTTTATGCTGCTGATGAGAGGTAACTCCTTGAAATGCGTCGTATACAGTATAGTAAATTTACTATATTTAACATTAGTATCTTTGGATTGTAATTTTATTACCAATAACAGGTTTAATAGATTCTTGTGAATTAAAATTTGCAGTTTGTCAATTGTAAGGGAAGTAACTCATTATGACAGCATGTAACTTGCATGTAAATGTATTACTGAATTTGTTTTGTTTTTTTAAACTTTTAATATCAGGCAGCAAAATGGACTGTCGTTCCTGTAAATTTTCCTGTAAATTTATAAGCTTATACACTTATACGCATACTGAAGAACTATTTAAAAGTGCGCATGTGTAATGGAAAAAATTCATTCTCCTTGTTATTATGCATTTTTTCCTCAATGCAAATCATAGGTTACTACTTGTAGATTAATATTTTTTCTTTAATCATTTAATACTTGGTGACGTCATTAAGTCATGACATCATAATTCATTTAACGTCATATTTTGTTCGCCTTCAAGATGTTTACATTCCTCAGACATAAAAAATGTTTTTTTTTAAATAGCTGTAAAATTGAGACTACTGATTTTGAAAATAAACCCATTTTAGACCTAGTTAAAAAATTATTTTTTGTGAGCATAAAAACCTTACAATGACAAATAATAATTTCAAAATTTGCACTATTTTAGCCCTAACAAATATAAAAATTGACCTTTATTTGTCTGTTATAAGATTTTTTTTAAAAGTACAAGTTTTAATGATAAATTTAGAAGGCATGAGTGAGTTGCAAAGAGTAAAATGAGGCTCTAAATATGTCAATAATGAAGCTTGGTCTTTGTCACTGATATTTTGTTTTTATTCATGAAATAAACATGTTTTCTTTATGCCCAAATTTATGCTGAATCTTTCTTAAATCTGAAAAATGTTGCACAGTTTTGTTCAGAAAAAGCTTCCGCGCCAACCAAATACCATATTTCAATATGGCTCAAGACCTGCAATGAACTTTGACCTGATTGATAAGACTTTTCTACAGCTCATCAACCACAAGGGGCCTAAAATTAAGGATACTACAGATACATCGAGGTCCGCTTCATATCTGGATTTGTTTCTTGAAATAGAAAATAAGGGATATTCGAAGACTTCATGAAAAATGTGATGACTTCGACTTTCATATTGTTAACTTTCCTTTCTTGAGTAGCAATATACAAGCATCGCCCGGATATGGCGTCTATGTTTCTCTGACTTTCGACAAAGAGGATTACTGCTGTCACAAAAGCTGCCTAACTAGGGTTTTAACGTGGATAAGTTGAGGTCATCATCACTTTTGAAATTTTACGGTCGTGATCACGAATTGATTGACCGTTACAGTGTTCCAATATCGAAGATGATGTTGGACCTGTTCCAACTGTCGAAGCATTTCATGTACCTCCACAGATTTGTGACTTCCACCGATTGACTTTGTTGAACTTCACGACGGAAGCTGTATATTGAGCAGGAACTGCTTACCCATGCGGGAAAGCTGAGTACCCTCCTGGTTTTTATAGAAGTTCGTGTTGTTCATTGTTTTTTAGTTTTCAGTGTTTATTTGTCGTGCTTGTGATTGTTCGTTTCTCTTCCCGGGTTTGTCTGTCTAATGGACCACTCCTTAGGTATATTTGTTGTTACGGCCAGAAATCACGTTTTAATTGTAGCCAACAAAATACACAAATCAATAATAAAATTTATCAAGAATTATTATACACAAGTTTACAAAAAATATTATACAAAATGAAATGTCAACTTAACTGTTTAAAATATATATGTCCGATCCTTTGCCTCTTCTTTATCCGGAATTCTTCACATCACTGTTGCGGGAATCCAAACAGAATATTATATCCAATCAGTCACAATTTAGTGTGATGTGTGTAACGTAAATAAAAGTGTGTCAATCCAACATCTGAGAACACAAGAATGTTAATGTCTGATCTGATCTCAAAGTCTGACTTTAGTACCTGTATATATAGCCGCCACGGAAATCAAAAAGATCCCCTTAGAATACTGTAGAACGGAAACTTCTAGAATTCGCTAGAAGTTTGAATTACACATCGTTTATTATGAGCATTCCAGAATTATTATGAAAGTCAAATAGAAAGTTCTAATCATTCCATCAGTATCTATTATTGTTCCAGTGATTTCTTGAGTAGCAATATACTAGCATCGCCTGCATATGGCATCTACGTTTCTCAGCTTATCCAATTTTCAAGGGCATGCGTGAGTTACCCTGACTTTCGACAGAGTATTACTGCAGTCACAAAAGCTTCTTAACCACGGTTTTATCACTGATAAGTTGATTTCATCACTTAGGAAATTTTACGGAGTTCGTGTTGTTCATTGTTTTTTTATTTTTCTGTGTTTATTTGTTGTGCTTGTGGTTGTTCATTCTCTTCCCGGGTTTGTCTGTCCAATGGATTACGTTTCTTTGATTGATTCTGTCCTTTTTTCTAAACTGCACAGTTATATTATTGATAAACAACTATAAGTATTATGTAAGAATATTGTACATGTTATAAGGCCATACAAAACAAATTAGGCCAAGATAAATAAATATAATAATACAATATCATATCAAAATAAATATAATAATACAACATCATAACATTGTCCTCTTCAAAGACTAAAGCATATGATAAAGGATGATTCCGTCTGGTATGACGCATCCCCGTTAAAAATAATGTTACAGAGTCCATGATGCCAGCTACAAGGAAACGTCAAATGTGATTAGTGAACGTATTCGATCTGACAATGAAACTACATGTACTTGTGCAAACCAAAACGATAGAGTTGCTGGTGTACAATTTCATGATGGTGAACAAAATAGAATACGTAGAAATTACATATATGAACCATATGTGATATAAAATCCATGTTATATAACAGATATTACAATGTGGTAGGTGCTACTTCTTCCACGTTCAGTGATGAACAAGCTGAATTTGAAAGTAAGGATATTATTTTTCATCTCAGATGGAAACTTTAATTCAATCGGTTACGAGTACAACCGACGTCTGAAATTAACATTTGGTTATCCGTCAGCCATTACATTTGTCACAGCTAACATAGCTGTACATGATTTCCTTTCGTGAACAATCAGAGTGTTTTCAAACAATGTTTTAATATGTGGCGCATTATTGAATAAATCAATAACTGCCGATTGGCAGTTTTTTCTAAAAAATCCATACATTTCCAGAATAAAAAGACGTTATTGTATATTATCGAATATTATATCTAAACAGAATGGTTTTTAAATTATAAACAGGTAAAACATCATTCATAGGTACCCCGGATGTGAAAGTAAGAATTATTCGTGTACTAATAACCAAATACGATTATTTCTTAAATTACCGAACACAGACAAAAATGGAAAATATTATAAATATCAGACATTTAACGAACAGTTACAGTACTAGTGATAATAATTTAATGGATTCCATATATGATCTGTTCCATAACTACATGAAAATTTCGATTCCAAGGGACTGTATCAATATCAATAAAAGCGACAATGGAGAAAGGTGTGCTGTTCTTAAACTCAGATCACTAGACGAAATACATCAAGCTATATATCAGCTTAAAGACAGAAGAAGTCGGAATAGTCTTAATTTCCGATTTCAGAAAATTGCAGATATGTCCATCGATATAGAGGTATATATGAATTTACCAGAGAAATATTATCGATACGGGCAACAGTTAGGAAACGAAACAAGGGAGAAGGAATTTAAGACTGGGGGAGGAGATTACGTTTATAGATATTTAAGGGAAGATGTATCTAGATACATTTGTGGATTTTTAAATGGCATGGTAGATGGTAAAATTTTTATTGGTGTCGATGGTATGTATTGGAAAAATCAATGGATTTTATAACTAATAGTTACATGTTCACTATTATTGTCTTTACACATCGATTTAATAAATTCACAGTTTAAAAACAATTCTATTCCAAGTTTAGGAATTGCTGAAATCATTAAATTTGGTATATAGCAGTCGGTTTTGCGCCATGTTTTTGGCCCAATTAGCTATATCCTGGTTGTTAGATTTTATTGATAGAGGAAGCCAAAAACAAAGATACTGATCTATGGTAGGAAAAAATACCAATCTTTGCCAATTCAGATAGAATCGCATAACATGGTCAAAATGTATAAGTACCACACGAAATCCCTTTCTTTCGATACACCAGTCACTTTTAAAACAGTTTATGGCTCAGTTTTGTGGCTTCTCCTTTATAAAAAAATGAAATATGAATACACAATTCTTGAATTTTATTTTCTAAAAACAATTTCACGAATGAGTGGGTACTATAGTCTCTTACTTCGCGAATTTTAAGAGTACTTAATTTATTTGCAGACAACGGAAGAGTTGTTGGTGTACAATGTGATGATAGTGAACAATTAAGAATACGTAGAAATTACATAGACAAAGCTATATGTGACATAAAACCCGTTTTATATAACAGAGATTACAATGTGGAATTCGTACCAGTAGAGGAAGGAGGTTTAATTAAAGGTTTGTATCAGGCGATTCTTTATTGTCCCCATTTAGCCTTTAAGCCTTCAGGGGACATAATTCCGTATAATAAAATAATTCATAAATATCACTTTAGAATATGTTATTACAACCAAATGTTACCTATCGTACTTTTATTTGTTTGTGATTCTTTGTTTAATTGATATTTTTATCACTTTGTCTATTTCCTTCACTAAAAAATCTACTAAAAATTTATACAATTATGAAATCAATTTAATGCCTTTATTCGTCTTTTAATTAACTTGTTTTTAGTCGTGCAGATACAATCGAATTGAAATTTATTTCGTTATTCATTGATTTTTTTCAAACAGATTTATTTAAATTTGCAAGAATACATGTAAAAAAAAAGAACTGAATAGAAAGGTCGTAAGGAAGGTTTTTAGCCTTTGAAATACAATTGTGATTTACAAGATGTGCACATGTCGTCGATTTATACTCATCTTTGTACTTTTCAGTTAATAGCAATAGAAATTACTGTGGTAAAGAGAAAAAAGTTACGAAAGCTGTTCCACGCCAAAGAACGCATTTATATCCGGCGGGATGGCAGTGTTCGAGAAATAACAGCCGCCCAAGCACAAGACTTGGCAATGGAGGTATGATAACACATTTTTAATCCTCCAGGTCTATTGTTATAATGTCTTTTTATATTTACCATTGCCTTGAAATTTAATCATTCATTTAAGTCGTTTAAGCTAAATTTAACGATTTTTAAAAATATCGTTATTAGCTTTAGTTAGTGAAGATAAAATTCAAGGTGAGTTCAACTGCCTTTTCCTTCAAATTCCAGTTCAATTTAGATGAATTCACCCCTTAACCATTTTTAATTAAGCATTAGGACAACAGAAATTACACAGCACTCTCTTTTGAACAAAAAGTTTAGACTTCATTAGGGTTGTATGGAAGTGGTACATAATTGCACGTAGGTAGTGATATAATGGGTTTGAATGGGTAAATTTTTTTTGAAGTGTAATCGAAGTGATTTTGGTCATAATTACGAGAACAGAAAAAAAACATTTATACATAAGAATATAACGTTTGAGATACATACAAAAACCTATAAATTACGACAGACTCAAACAATCCTGAACGACAAAACGAACATATTGAGCTGTGTATTAGTGGACGCTATATGCTATTATAGTATTGAGTTTATATTTTTTTTAAACGACGTAACCCCTGGGTGAAATAAAAACTATAAACGGTTAAAAAGTTAGCCGGACTTCAAATTTTTAAAACACTGAGAAAAATTATATATCAGGTCCCTCCCCACTCAACTTTGAAATTCTTGCGTGGGCCTCAGGGGCGTTAACCCACCTTATATCTGGGTAAAATAAAGGCTATGGTAAATATCTTTCATTTAGACCACAAACGGTACTATTTTGTTATGTAGACTGAAAATATTGTTATTTTAATATACATTAATTATGTTAAAGTGCATGATGCGTTTTTATTTTAGATAAAATCAAAAGCATGTATAGTCATGTAAGATGAAGAAAGTGACCATAAAATAAGAAATATCATCTTTTCTCAAGACGACGGTGACTTTTTTCAACTGAATTTATTTATGTATTACATGTTATATAGTAAAATTACAAATAATAATAATAATAGAATATATATATATAAAAATTTATTGTGGCTTTATGGAAGTAAAGAAATTAATATTGTAAATAAGCGTTTTAGATAATTAAAAAATGTATTTATACTGCTTTATATTATCCAGTTATCTCTCTTTAAATGTACTTTAGTAAAGTGAAAACAAGGTAGCACAATTCAGTACCTCAAGAGAACCATAAAAAAACGAAAAAAAAAACGGAGAACATTTGTGTTTTATGACTAGCTGTTTGATGCATGAAATAATTGTTATTCGCAATACATTTATTTAATTGTAATCAGGGCAATAGACCAAAATATTTGTCCCTTGGTATTGGTAAGGTCTGTTTTATCCACAAGAAACAAGAAGATTTTTTAAACATTGGGAAATGTGTTAACTATGTCCTGCAGTGGTAGCCATCTTAGATTTCCGATCGGCATCAAAATAACAATCCAAAGATACTAATATTAGATATAGTAAATTTATACTATGCTGTATACGACGCATTTCAAGGAGTTACCGCTCATCAGCAGCATTAAAACCGAAACATTTGGAAGACCAAAAACCAAACTTATGTTAAACAAGAATTACTCAACAAAAAATACCGAAATGGCAAGCCAAATTTCAGCTAAGGAGATCTACCATAAATTATACATTTGTTACAGGATCATCATACAATCATTCCGGCATATTATCAATCCAATCTGTCAAACGGTTTCGAAGAAGTTGTTTGTTTGTATTTCCCATAAGATCCTATGTTAAATATGTCAAACGGTGGCAGTCATCTTGGGTTTCCAATCGGCACCAACATTACAAATTTGGTAGAGGACCATGTAAGGAACACTTCTGAAAAGTATATGTTCATTTGGTCTTCTTGTTTCTGACAAGAATATTTTTTAAATTTCGGCCAATCAGAACATATTATTGGGTCTGGCAGCTATGGTGAATATTCGATCGAGCTAAAAATGACAAATTCTGTAAAAGACCGTCCCATGAACATTGCTGCCGAGTTTGGTTCCATTTGGTTTTGTGGTTTGTAAGAAAAAGATTAAAGTGTGAAAAATTAGCGGACGGACGGACGACGGGCGCAAAGTGATGGCAAAAGCTGACCCTGGCTTTTAGCCAGGTGAGCTTAAAAACTTGCAGTATAAATTTCCATAGACTTTGGGAGTGACATTGGGTGCTTTAGAAGGTTAAGCATGTTCTACTCCATTATATACATTTTACAGTTCTGTTTGACAAACTAAAATCTGTTTTATACCAGGATATGTTTTCAAGGATTTGAAGACGTGTATTTATTTATTCTAGAATTTGTATGTAACACAAAAATAGATGGGAACTGACAAATAAAATGAACAAGAAATAAATAACATCGTAGTATATAATTATAGTATTAATTTTTAATAACAAATATCGTGTATAAATGTGTTCAAAGCAATCCAATCTGCAGGAAATATTTTGAAAAATAGTATTGTTTTCATTTTTAGACATCCCAAATATATTGAATTAGGAGTTATTATAGAAAGTTACTTTGTCCAACAATTTAAGTGATATTATCAGATATAGAGATTCATTGGATATCATGTGGGCGAACACCCGGTTTTCAGTGGGAGTTTATATTGCTAGTTATTTAGTTTCTTTGCAGTCTTATTCTTTTTTTTGTTAGTTTATATTGTGCTTTTTATTCCTTTAGTTATACATGTATCCTTGCGGCGTTTGTTTGTTATGTTCCATTCTCATTGCTGTCTTTTCCTTGGGTTCCGAATTTATAGACCTTTCCGACTGTTTAGTCCCTTCGGTATTTTTATGTCCATACATATGAATTTGGTAATCTGTAAGTGAAAACTAAATTGCTACAATTCTGTAAATGTATAAACTGATCAAATGTTCTAACGATAACGATTTTAGTTTTTCTCTTTATTGTGTTGTCTTTGGTATTTGTTCATTTGTCTGCTTACGTCTTATTGGTTGCTCCCTTGAATTCCTCTACGTTATTTGTTTGTCAAAATATTTCGACAGGAATTAACAAACCTGTGAAATAAAGAAGGGCAACTTTGGACACTCAACAGTCAGGATGTTTTATAAAAGAAGAGTTTCCAGGAATGTGTGCATGAGACATCCTATTGCATTGTATAGCATACAATGATCACTAACAGCACATTCGACAAGAAAAACGACTAAACTACCTTTGGAAGAACTGGTGTCAAAAAGGTCATCATAATTCTTAATTACAGCCATCGAAGTACCAATTTATGTAAGAAAAAACAGCTTCAAATACATTATTAGAATGAAAACTTATCGGAATAAAACGCTTTATAAAAATATGTATTATGCATTTTCATTGGAAAATACAATACATGGTGGTTGAAGGGCTGCTTGGGCCTTTTCTGTATATTTTGAAGAAAGAACAGGGTATGCCGCTACCTACAGACGGCTAGAATTATATAACTCTACATACATTCCCGGTGGTATGCTGAAGACTGTTTCTGTAAATTTTGGAGAAAGAACATGCTATATCGCTACAGAAGGCTAGAACTGTCTAACTCTTCAAACATTCTCGGTGCCACCCAAATTTGTCACTTTTGTCACCATATCTGCATTACCGTGATATTTTGTTAAACTGGTTATCGTCCTGAAAATGTATGAAATATTGCTGTTCAAAGTAAACAAAAATTAAGGAAATTAAAAATAAAATATATTAACGTATTTGGCTGATTCTAATGTTCTCTTTGTATTGTCAATCTTTAATACAAGCAACGAATTGATCTGAAGTGCGCGGTAAAGTGGTATTAATTATATGAACTGTCAATTTTAATCATTTTAAAAAAATCATTTAAATGTTAAAGAATTTACTACAGGGCTTGTGATAACCAAGTGGTTCTCATTCTACTTAAACTTTGTACTTTACTTGCAAGCTGTAACTATTCAGCCCATAATGTTGTATGAAACAAATCTAAATAATTATTAATAGATTTATGAACATACTCGCTATATAATGGTAACTACATAAATGTAGGTGCGGCCCTAAAGGGTCTTTTTTGTTCTCATTTAAAAGATGAAAGGCATACTATTTTAAATCACGAAAAAATCGAAAAACAGAGAAAGAGCAGAAAATGCTAAAAATTGTCTTTTAACATCAAAGGAATCAAAAGTAACATCCCATATCTCAAAGAATAACAGTCCTATTCAAATATCTTATGTCTGCAAGAACATTGGCTACATGGAAAAGAGACTAAAATATAACAACAAAATCCCCCAAATTACGACTGTCATATCTCATATTTGATGATATAACGATATCAATGTCGAAAATCAAAATATAAGAGGAAAAGGGTATGTTGTCACTCTTTGACCCAAAAACCCTGTCATATAAAATTAGAAAAAGAGGAAAGGATCGTGATAATTGAAATATGTAGAGAACTGCATAAGTAATACTAATCAACAGTTACTTGCCAACAATGATGACAGGATCAGAACCTCAATATAGACAGCATCTGGATGAAATCTCCTCCTTTATAGACAAATATAGTGACTCACATAGTATCATTATAACAGGCGATCTAAACGGATAACTAATATCAACTAGAAATAACAAGCATGACAAATTCTGAAAGAGTTCTGTAGAAATCATCATCTAACACATACATTTAAAAACAGCCAATGTCCTACCTTTTACCATCATAATGGAAAATCAAACCCACAAATAGACTTTATTCTTGAAAACAGTGGTAATGATTTATTAAAGAGCACCTAAATAGAAGATCAATTCCATTAAAATGGATCAGCACACGTTCCAATAAGAGCAAAAACTAATATATCAATAGCATGCGATAAGATTAAAGGGAATAGCTCAAAACAAAAATCAATATTGAAATGGGAAGATACCAACATATTGTCATATCAGAAAACAATAGAAACGCTACAGAAACAGATTGATAGCATACAAACAATCACAGATATAGATGAACAGGCATCTAACATCATTGACACCTTATCAAAAGCCACCAATGCAAGAGTCAAGAAAAGCACAGTCCCCTAAAAAACCAAACTGGAAGGCCTCTGAGAAGGTAAAAGAACTGATGTCAAAGAGTAAGAATGCTTTTCACAATTGGAAGCAAAAAAGATAGACCAAAAGATCAAGAGAACACAGAATATTCTGAAATGAAGAACGGCTAAAGAGAACTAAGAAAACAAATCTGACAAGAATGATATATAGATAGGCAAAGATTCTAAAAAAACATGAATAATCCAGATTCGAAAACATTCCATAGACTGATTAGGAAAAACAGAGCACAATCAGATAACTCATCAGCATTGATAATTAAGAATAAAAATGTTGAAGATATAGTAGACAAGGAAAATCAAACTGATATTTTTGCAGGCTTCTATGAAACATTAGCAACTACAACAACAGAGGAACATCTTATGGAGATTATATGGAGGAATGCGTATTCCGATACAATCTAATCAATACCCTTTTACATCAATCAACCATTAATGAAAATGACTTTACTCAATTTAATGAAGAGGAAATTAAAAAAAAGGCCATCAATGAATTGAATACAGGAAAAACAGAGGATGGCTACTCATTAACAGCTGAACACTTTAGATATTCCGGAAATAGAATTATATCAGACATCGTTGAACTCTTTAATAATATCATGATAACAAGGACAATACCTGATGCCTTCAAAACAGGCATACTTACTCCAGTTCATAAAAAAGGATACAACAAATTACAGAGGAAATACAGTCACTTCTGTTTTAGGGAAAACATTCTGAATATGCTTTTTAGTTTTCTGTATTTATTTGTTGTGCTTGAGGTTGTTCATTTATCTTCCCGGGTTTGTCTGTCCAATGGATTACGTTTTTTTGATTGCTCCTGAGGTATATTTGTCGTTTTTTTACTAGAAAAAAATGCCTCATCTGAATGTTAACCAAACAGAACTCCAATTTGGATTTACACAAGGACTGTATCCAATTATGGCTGCATTTATTGTGTCTGAAGGCATATTATATGCAAAACAACATAAGAAGACTTATATTCAGCCACTCTGGACATTCAAAAGGCCTTTAATGACGTACATCATAAAAGGACTTATATCAAGCCAATCTAGACAGTCAAAAGGCCGTTGATGTCATAAATCATAAAATTCGTCTAGCGAAGTTCCACCAGAAATCTGGAAAGTAATTCAAAATCTATATTCTAATATGTCAACACAAGTAAAATGGAATAATCATATCAGTAAAGAATTTCCTAAGAAACAAGGAGTATGACGAGGAGGTGTCCTCTCCACCCATTTCTAAAAGTCATATATTAATGACTTACCAATGGAATTGGAGAAAAAAGCCCTATGTCTAACAATAGGACTAGAATACTGTGGCAGCCCATTGTGTGCTGATAATATATTGCACTGATGTCCAGAGACGAAACCGAGATTCAGGCAATGCTTGATATTGCATACAACATATATATAACATCCATTCGCAAAAAATGCACGTTAGTAAAGACTGAAAGGATCAAGTCAAAGGGACAGCTAGAAAATATCAGACTAGGGAATGAAGCAATACAACCTGACAATCAAACAACACATCTCGGAATAATTAGAGCATTCAAAAACGAATCCAGAATAAATATACAAGAACATATTAGTATTGCAAGAAAAACTCTATTCTCTAATTCCAATGGGACTAACTAGAAAATGAGGTCTTAACCCCAAAACTGCATATCAGAACTACCCCGCATATATTCTTCCAAAGATATTATATAGCCTGGAGACACTACCTCTAAATATGACACAAATAGGAGAATTAAGACAATTCTACATCACAGCTATCAGATTTTTTCAATCACTTCCAATAAGAACTTCAACAGCTGCTGTATATAAGCTTATTGGTGCCATTCCAATCGGAGCAGAGCTAAATAAATGACAGCTCCGTTTACTATACTCCATTCTATAAGTGAAAATACTAAACTTAGAGCTATAATCGAGAGTCAGTTGATTGTAAATTCAGATAACCCAGAAAGTTTCTTTCCAACAGTACAAGAAATTCTACAATATTACAATCTAATGACTATTCATGAGATGGTGAAAAGCACTCAAATAAAATTTTAATGGAAGAAACAAATCAACACCACCATAACACAATAATAAAAGATATTAATTAAACACATAAACGTCATTACAAACTCCTGCTACACAAGCTCAAAGGCAACTTCGATTAAACTTCAACGATATAACAACCGCTTAAATACTACTAGTGCACGTACAGCACGGACTACATGTACTTCATCTACCATAAACACCGCATTGCGTACAATTACACCCAATCGTATTTTACATAAACAATGGCCATGCGCGTACAGTAAACAATCACATGTGTTCACAATACCCATAAACACTGAACACCTTGTATGACCCCCTTTGTATGTGTTCCTGTACCTTTAATAAATGTATATCTGATGCGGACTGATTTGTAAAATTAACATGTAATTTAGCATCATAGAATGATTATTGCTTCCACAAATGCTCATCTGAGGATGTAATCAAATTTGTTGTTTTGATTCTTTAAGAAAGATACAATGTAGAACATTGGGAACAGAAAGCAAAGGAACATTTTTCATCTCGATTAGATAACTGATACATGTATGAAAGCAAGGGCAAATCTTCTATCTAATTGTTCAAATTTCTAATCTTTAAATTCTATAAATCCGAATTACCAAATGAACATATATTGACACCCACCAGAGGGTATATGTATATGCCTGCTCTAAAGACTGCGAAATAAGATTCAATATACGACTGTTCTTTAAATCACTTTAGGGGATACACATATACGGTAATTAAATAAAAACTTTATTGATGCTTATAAATATCAGTTTAAGATTGACCAAAATTTATGCTAAAATGTGTAAAGTATTGTATGAATTCTAAAATCAATTTCCTACAGTGTATACAACAATTAAAATTTCAACATTTATTTACAATTGTGAAAAAAATGTCTTTAGCACTTGTTTTTATTAACACGGCCACCAATCGCTCTAAGTCACAGCCAAATGCTGTAAAAGAAAAAAGAAAAGGTTTAGAGGAATTTCCGGTTCCAGGTCACGTAAATGGTTTCCTCCAAGTCACAACCGAAAATTCCTCTAAACGATTTTATTTCACAGAATTTGACTTTGACTTAGAGCGATTGGTAGCCGTGATTAAGTCATTTAATTTGTAAAAAATCCATTAATGATTAAACTACACTTATGATAATTTCATTTTGTGCTGAAGAGTACAGCAGGAGTATAGATCATACATAATTATGATCTCATGCAAAACGTCAGTTTGCTTTACGGCATTATTGTTTGATTACTTGATTTTAGAGATTTCGAAAGAGAAAATGGAAAAATAGAGAAATTAATACATAAATGAATATATACAATGTATCTCCTTGCCCGTAGATTTCCTTGTAGATTATTGATTATGATAACAAAAACTCTCTGAAGAATTGTTGACGATTCATTATGCTTTTGACAGTACGTGATTTCGAAAAGTGCAATTTTAATCTTCAAGCGGTTATTTGTTAAATCTATTCGGTGCAACAAGGTAATAAATCACTGGTACGACGTATCAAACTTGTTTTAGCTAATGGAAGTATACAGGCTTAACACATGCGTCTGGTGTTATTTGTCTGGAAATGTGTTTTCCAATCTGCTAGATACATGTAGGTTTCTATATTTCCTGATTTTAAAATGTCAACATTTTCATACTCATTTACAATGATCGATTCCGGCAGGGAAAATTATCATACAAAAGCACATTTATCATTTTTAAATGGTAGGGACATTTTCTAGAGTATATCGCTTAATTGTTAGTTGGCGAACCAGGGTAAAATATTGTACAAGCATCCTGCCATGTAATTTTTGGCATTCGGTTGACAAGCGAACTTCGTACTACTACTGATTACAATTCATAGGACCAGGTGTCCTAACGAATGTCGTAGGTTCTCTCCAAGTACGCGGTCTCCCTCCGCCAATGAAACCTGACAAGCACAATACAGCCTATTGCAATGGAATATTGGATTGATTTCACACATACATTAACCCCATATGCGTACATTACTATATTAGTCTATATAAGTATTATATAAATTGCCATTAATTTTAAAAAAAAATTTAATATAATTTTAGAGCATCTGTTGCTGACGATGCTCCTGCCTGCGTCCATGGTGGCCGATTGATACAGGTAACATCTAATAATCACCCCAACTCTTATTTTGCGAGTTCGTTCCCAAATTATGACGAATTGTTCGACAATTAAATGGCAAGGATTATAAGTTTTCTAGCCGAAGGTCGTTGGTTCTCTTCTTCTACTCAGGCTTCCTGCAATACAAACGGACCTCCACAATATAGCCATAATGCCCAGAAAAATCCGAATAAACCGAGGGTTGTTTAGGTAAGTTTAGAATGGGGCCTCGGGAAAACAAAAGCTGGAAAGATCTGCGTTACAAAAGTATAACAATATTTTGAGTCAAACATCAAAAAAATGTGGATGTACATATATCTTATGTGGTGTTTCCTTAATGCTACATAATATGGTCTTCTGCTGATTTAAAAATGACAGTATGAAAAAAAGTTGTTTCCGCTGCATGTGTATTTTTGTTGTCTCTTGAACAGTTATTCATATACTGAGTAGTAAAATTGTACCAAAAAATTTAAAAATACAAATGGACGGATGTCAACATAATTCATGCGTAATTACAACGTATTAAGGTTGGTTTATACTGCTACACAGATGAAAATACTGAATGACTGTTGTCATTCCAAATCTACATTCACCGTTCAATTTATTATGTCATTACAATTAAGCCGTTAAATTGAGCATTCAGCGCAGAATATTGGCCCTTACAATAATCATAAATATAACGGGAAAACCATTAACAGGAGACATGATCGGAATAAAAGATAAAACGGAAATCTATACATTCCCAGATTTTATACCAATTTTATTACAAAATTCGATTTACATTTATCAGTTGTTGGTATTTTCTTTGACAAAGTAATTTACGAAACACTTTCGTTTGAGATCTGTAAGAATCTTGTAAATATTATATAGATACATTTTATACGAAAGGTCTTAGGGACGAGATCAAAAGTTCAATGTAGGATAAAAAACTTAATTCACATAGTTTCTCACTGACCCCCCTTCTCCCCTCTTAACTTAATTTGAGAAAAATTGATTGACCAATATGGGCATATGCTTTGAGCGTATACTTTTTGTATCATGGGTCCTGTTTTTCCTCAACAATGTATGTTTGTTCTGTATATTGACTTGGACATCACTTAAATCCGTATTTTTCAATCCGAAAATCGATGTCGGATAACAAAACTTGCAGCGATTTTTATCCCCCCCCCCCGCCACCCAAAACTATTTGAATTAAGTTTTTTATCTTACATTGAACTTTTGATCTCGTCCCTTATAATACTTCAAGTTCTCATCAAGCATTGTATGTACCTAAACACTCTCTATGCAATCTTCAAACGTACCTAAATACTTTTGGAAAAGATTATAAAACATTTTAAAGCTTAAACTGCACTTTCTGTTACAGAGATCGAATTTCATTGTACTAGCCAAAAATGTTAAACAATAAAATTCTTACTTGAGGTCTTTGCGTGTTAATTGTACCAACCTTTGCCCTTGATTCCATTTCGGAATGACAATTAGACTTTATACATTGTCGTTAACATACTACAACTGATAGTACAGGTAGTTGATAAAAACTATTATTGTGAAATGAAAAACTAAATTTGTAACAAATCAAAGGCATTAGAAAAGCACTCCTTGAGTAACTTTTATCTGTTCTGGAACAAAACATAACAAACCAAAGAAATTAGACCAAATGTAACATTGTCAGAGTGCTACGTTCATCAAAAGATTGAACCGGATACATCCAAATATTAGCGATCTAGTTCTTAAATGTTAATATTGCTAGCGCAGAGAGACATTCCTAAAACCTCGACAAATCCGATACATCCCAGCAAACTATGGATTGATGACGACTATGAGGAAGCGAAGAAAAACAGGGAAAGCCGAACGACGATTCAACATACATCCTAATTCTGACAATTTAAATAGTTTCCGTATATTCCGTGGGAAAGCAGGTAGAACATTTAAACAAAAGAAATGAAATAAATTTCTTACGCCCCAGTGAATAAAGTTTGGAGCTTCACACAGAAATGTAATGGAAAAAACAAAACGGCCAATCTTCATTATCTAACGGATGGTCAAACTCGTTTTGACTACATAAAAGTAAATCACTCAAATAATTTTTTATTGGTTGGTATTAAAGGAAACACAGTCGTAGATACTATAGCGAAGAATCCAATTATATATATGTCATTGCCTTATGCCGATTTAATTTTTTTATTTCTTAGGCATAAAACGGAGAGATCAAGTTTTTTTTAAATAAATGTATCATTGTCCACACCAGGACGACTCTTTCTTTTATCTTTGAGAATGATCCACCCCTGAGTGTATACCCAGTCAATATCGACATAATATTAAACAGCTTTAATTGGTTGTTTACATAATCCGACATCATTTGTCGGTACTAGACAGTGAACAATATGAAAGATTTATTTACAAAGGTAGCTGACGACAATATTTTACAATATTTGAGGACGTTGGACTGTTCGAAAATATATATATTGACTTTCGTTTATATAAATATTTGATACCTTATCGGTGATATTTTTTGTTGTAAATATTGTCCGTGATATTGTTATTATATTTTTAGTGAAACTTATTTTAATTTTATCTATAAATACATGTAGTCAATTCATTTTAGATACTATTTATCTTGATCAAATCTTATTCTAATTATTGTTCGCCTTGGTATGGCTGCAATACTGTCCAGACGGCGTTAAACAGCATTCAATCAATCAATCAATCAATCAATCAAACAATCTTTCAAGTTACTATATAACATCATGTTGCTTTGGAGTACATTGTATGGTAGATGGAATAATTTTATTATTGATTTTAAGGTAACTTATTCCGCGTTGACCCTGCTTGAAATATATCTATATCAACAATAAAGCATATTATATTTTAATATGATTTCATTTAAACAATTTAAAACAAAAGTTATACATGGCTAAGTAATAGTATGAAAGATATAAATAAAAAGTCCACACATGCACGAAGCAAAGGAATAAATCTTTTGTCGCTGTCCTTCTGTTGGAGTCAAAAAGAGGCTTTCGACAGAGAACAATCTTCAACCACATTGCAAATCCCTAGAACCCTTGTTGAAAGATTGACAATAACATACATGTATCTGTGTACATCTGAAATATGACGAAGGTGCAATGCCGTTCCAAAGAAGGAACGTTTTAATAAATATAACGTAGCTTTTTATTACCGACCTCCTGACGGCAGGCCATGTTGTCATGTTGGTTTCTTAATGTGTTACTTTTACCCCTACAAAACGATAATTTATTTCATCCAGGAAGCAAACAGTTTTTAAGATGTCAAATATAACATCCACGGTTCAAACTGAATACCCAAATGAAATTCAGTTTTTTTTCAGAGTCGTTAGTTTTTCGAAACTTTCAAAATAGGTGCAAAGGGGCTACTGAGAAGTTATTTTGGCGTAACAGTCTCGATAAATATTATCGATCTGAGTAATGTTTAGGTTCTAGCTAGAAAAGTTGCGGTCAATGTACATTTTTCAGATTCTTGTTTCTAGATTGCCTGTAACTAGGTTGCTCGAAGAATATCGTACAATAAATCATTTTCCGCAGTTAAGTAAAAAGTGCACATTCTTTAGTTCGAACCTGTCATGCCTGTAGGTAACGAAAACTTCAGTTGAATGTAGAGATTTATTAATAAGTTATTGGTCTGTTTTATGTGCCATATAACATAATTCAAAGAAGATTATTTTATTATTATAAATATTAACAGAATAAAGTGGCTGATTGTTTAAAATGGCAGGGAAAAACGTCAAGGTGTTATTCGGATTTATAGATTTACAGATCATTACATAGTCACTAATCACAGCATTTGTCTACTTAATGTCTGGCTGTTTAGATATAGGCAGATGGTCTCTGAATTTATGGTAATAGATAAGACCTTGGATAGACTAAGTGACATGTGTAAAAATGCCTCAACCAGATTTCTCTGTTCAGAGCGATGATTTATTTTTTGTCAAAAATTCTTATAAGCACTTAATGAAATCGAAACAAATGTACGGGGCTTTTTACTTGCTGCTCTTCATCCTTGTGTCACATTGACATCTCCGAATACAAAGAACTTGGTTTTAACCAGTGAAGGTGAATTTGCAGTTTGCGAGAAGACATGTTGAAAATACTGTTCCCGGAGTTTTAGAGAGTAAACTGCAGATATAAATCTGAAAAATAGAACTGTTATAGAAAGCAGAGACTGCTTACTCTTCCGGAGCACCCGAGTCTACCCCCGATTTTTTGGTGGGATCCGTGTTGTTCATATGTTTTTAGTTTTTAATTGTAATGCAGGTATTGTGTTGGTCTTGTCTTCGTTGTTCTCCGGAGTTTGTCAGTTGTTTCCAATTCCCTCCCCTTCAAATGTCCCTTTGGTATTTCTTGACTTTACTTATAGAGGTTAACAATATGAGACCTAAAGCCACCTAAATACCTGAACAGTTTAAAAAGACTTTTAACAGTAACATACGTCTGTGAAGATTGTTCAGTATTTACATAAAGCCAGTTAGGCAACAGGTTGAGAGGGATTCTACAAAACAATACTTTATTAGTTTTGTATTTAAATATCAGCCCTTCAAGAAATGAGGAAACAGTTCGACATGGACTCATTACAATCTGCTTAATTACAGTTTTATATGTTGAATATCAGAACATAAACAGATGAGAACACAGGTTTGGATGGGTTCATTACAATCTAATTCATCAAGTTTTATATTTGAATAATAATATTCAAAATATACTGGTTATACTTACATGGTGTAGCGCTTTATTATTATTATTAGGGCTCGCATCAAAGATATGGGAACCTGTTCATTTCACCTTGTCTGTACATGATTTTTTGTAAGCACGAATTGCATTACAGGTTTAATATTACACAGTTGATATGCATTTATGTGAAGATGCACATATCCCATTTTGAACGAATTTCAGCTTTGGTCTTCCAGTCTTAAGCGACTTTAATCAGCAAATATAGGCTGTTTTATGAGCAACAGTTCTACATATATACGTAGGACTTAAATGAGATCTTGCTTATTTGCTTGGAACTTTATGTGGAAATTTGCATATCCAACGTTGACTATTTTCATTCTAGTGGTTCCAGAGTTTCAAAACTTGATTCCTCTAAAATAGGCCAATTAATCTTTAAGGACACAATTTTACAGGGTCATGGGTTCAAGTTGAAAAAAAAAACCAAAAATAAATACTTTGAAATTAAAAAAAACAAAAACAAAGAAAAACGGTGAAGGAACCGATCGGTATTTTCTAATGTACTAGTATTCTTAAGGAATATACACATGCAGATGCTTGCTGAAATAACCAATATCGGGATTTCCGGTATATTCAGAAAAACTTTCACCAATGGTGAATAAATATTTGAAAGTTGTAAGCGGAGACCAAATGCGCTTATCCATTGAAATTCGATTACAAATTGAATAATGTCAAATATGTCGCATGAGATTTGTGAATGCCAATAAGAATTAGACACCATGAACTGGTCTAGAATGTTAAAGGGATGAACTGGCAGTTTGTTCAAGTAGTATTTGAATCAGCTACAATTGGTCGATAATTATCAAAATTTAAGTTTTTATACAATAGATTTTTTTCTTTTTCACTACTTATATCAAATGCAGCAATGAACAGGAAAAAATTATCAATATAATCAGGTATCATCAATATAATTTCTTACTGCTCAAAATTGCTTGCACATTACCGAAATTTTGTATATTATTTGGAAAACAGAACAAAAATACGACTACAAAAGCTAGCTCGTGTTGTATTGACTATGATCATGTAAGAGTAGGTTTTCAAGGGCTTTTGTGGGAAATTGTCAAACTATGTATGGTTAAAAGTGGTGTCGTTAATGTAAATACATTGTACTTTTTGAAATAAAATGAAAGGAAAATTCATTAAAAATATGAGAGAAAGAAAATAACTTTTTCATGTATCTGCTTATTTTACAATATTCTTCCAGCAACTTTCTTTGACAATATAATTATTCTCAATAAAACGTGCAACAATATTCCCATAAAAAAGGCGGAAAGTAGGACTATAAGGTTAGTCATCGCGTTATGTAATAGATAAACATAGTATGCCTCAGTTGTTGAACAGTTTGTTGTATTCTATTATAAATATTTATTGCATAACGAGACTATATATTAAAAAAATATAAAATATAATTTGCAATACCAATTTAAAACCCATTTTATTTTCAAAAGCAACTTTACAACGATAAATGAAATGAGAAGAACAAGAGATAGGAAATAATTCATTGATGCTATGCGTTAGAGAGATGTATAATATGTACACATATAATGCTTAATAATGTTTGGATAAGCAGAGAGCATATCATCAATGAATTATTTCGATTCTAACAGAACAATATGTATCATTTCATGTAAGTCGTCATGTTGATTTTATCAAGGCGAGAACTTTCACCGAAAAAACATAAAATCTTTAAAACAAACAAAATAAAATCAGAACTACATTTGTTGTGAGATTTTAAAGCAAACCCCAACCTTCAAGATTGTGTACAACGTATGATTTTCTGTTTTTAAACTGTTGATGTGACGTCATTTGAATTTATGATGTCAGCCCTTGGATCATGACGTTATTTGGCGTGACGGTTATAACTGTTGCATTTCGAGCTTGGTTTTGTTTGTAATAAGAGGTATCACAAAATACCGAAAAAAAATTGATGCACTGTGTGGCCATTTCGTTGACTGACAACACATCAGTAGTGCTTGAGATCAAAATATTGGAAAACCAGTTAAAGATATAATGATGAATTAATAAGCACAACCATCAAAAATCCAAAACAATTACAACAAACAGGAATCCAAACTCTGCTAAAGGTTACCTCTGCATCAACAGGAAGAGCCTTAGAAAATTCTAATCATTTACGAATTCAGTGAAATGAAAGAATTTAACTTAAAAGTTTGAAAACTTTATTTTATCAACAAAATACCACAGTCTGGTTTCTAAGTTATACAGGCTTCATGTCAACAACTCATGGTGTGCATGTACCAATAATGATTGCTCTATTTAGAACACCGTTGTGTTTCAATAGCAAAAGCGGCACGCCATATAAAAATACTTATAGTTTAAGGTAATGAATGGCTTTATTTCCTTATTAATAAATAACTTTATTTTCAAATTCACGATACGAGCTTTCTCATATATATTAAACATGCAAAAACTATATAGCTGTCATTGTTTTGACAAAAGCTATTTAGTTTCAAGACCTACAGTTCATCGTTCGAAAGGAAGCTAATCAATGACAAAGGTGAAAAACTTGCAAGCTGGTAACCAATGAGATTTATACACTATGTTCTCCAATGGTGCGTTATTAAACCAGACAACTTCACTCGAAAAATACACTGAACATCAGAATGGATACCAAAATGTCGATTTGGAGACAAGTTAAAAGAAAACCCATTGCTCGTCTCTTTTGGAAAGCTATTTACATATATTATTTGTGTCATGTATAGAAATGAATAGTAAAGATAACACTTACAATGTACAGCTGAACTCAGTGTAGCTGTAAGTTCCTCTATTTTGTATATATAATGAGAAAACATATGTCATTGATTGAAGTATAATGTAAACTATAAAAACGCAAGTGTTACACCCATGTTATTGTTATGACATTCTGTTTTTTCTTCAAGTCAAAATTGTATACTTGCACTACCTAGTTAAGTATAAATTCTTACGTAAATGTACTATCTTCTAACCTATAAACAATGTACAGAAAAGTATGGTATGGTAATGAACAATGTGGTCATTCCCTTTTCTTGAATTCCAGATTCCCCCTCCCAACTGTGTTTGAATGCCACCCATACTTTCAATTGCATCTTGTGGCAATATTTTTCACCATGTTTAGCTTCAAAATGTCCAGATCATTTTTAAAAGGTTATTGCAAGTATATTTAACGATTTAATGAAAAATTAAAAAAAAATTAAACATATCTGATCTAAATGTACCTGTAAATGGTGTAATTAGAAGGTTTTATCAGGATTGCAAAAGCAGATTTTTCATTGTTAGGCCATCTAAACTTAAATATCAAGTCCGCAGACATCGCTGGCCCACTTCAAAAGTTGCCGACAGAACGAGTTTTATTTTGTAAACAAATCGCCGTAGTCTCGCTATTTTGTTTAAGTAGAATTAAAGTACTTTTCATGCGTCTGCCGACCCAGATTCAATTATCAAGCTTTGTAACTTTCTTCAAGTCGAAATGAAATCATGGCAGAAAGGATACTCGTCAGTTTGACACTGAATACTTGCTCAAAACAAGTATCACCATGGATGATACTGCCTATAGAGTGTACATGCACCGTCGAACAGCTCTACGAACGAATGTTTGCACGTGAAATAGAGGAAATTGAAGATGACCCGTTTGAAAACTTTGAAAACTCAAACAAATATTTTGTATAAACCATTCTAGACAGTCAAATTAAATTATACTATTCTCTCACTCAAACTAGGATAAAACATCTGAATTGTGCAAAGGGAGATAATTTTTTAAATTGTTTTACATCATCGGTTACTCCCTCAAGTAAACTTTTCTGTACTCAAAATCTCAATAGATTTAAAGCTTTCAACTACATGTATTTATATTATGAAATGAGTCTCTGACCTGATTAACAAAAGACAAGAGCTTGGTTTACTTGCCAAATTCACCACAAATTGATTCCCAGATATATTTTTTTTGTCACAGATTTTTTTTTTAAATGTGGGTATTCCTTTAGACGTTTAGACGAAGTGACGCTTTCATTAGAATAATAAATAAGCGCATGGAAACATTTACAAATAAAGAAAGCACAACGTGGGTCAACATTTATTTGCCGATTAAAAAGTTTCTTAGTCAACCTCTTGTTTAATCACATTAACTATACGTGTTAACGATAAACTAGATAAAAAAACAGCTTGAAAGTTGAGAGTGTAAATTAACGTTTAAAAACGCTAAGTTAAAAATAATCGACTAAAGACTAAAATAAAAGGGGTACAACAAGGAACCCATTCCACCAGTGCCTGTAATTGTTTTTATTACTACAACCAAGTTAAGCCAGTAAACGGAATGGAATTCAGATCGATATCAAGATACATGTATGGACAGTTCCCTACCGCCTCGCTGTTTTGTCGGAGAACGATAATATTTATGACGGTAAAAAAAAATACTATTCTTTTTAGTATCTGTACCATTTGCAATATTATTTTGACGTTATATTTACTAAATACAATACAAATTCTGGTTCTATCTTTAAATTCGCAGTTCTTCAACCATATGCGATGGCTGATGCAGTGTTGTATAACCTTGGTTATTTTTATCAAGCCAAGAATGTATCTACATGAGTTTGGGTTCCCCCTGTATTGGTGATCATGGGTCCTCGTAAATGGCTTGTTATCTCCCTGACATTTACTGCACATCTCTTCTTTTCTTTAATAAATATGCAGTATTACTTTGGGACAAAGTCAACAATAGATATTGACATTTTTATTTGGTAATCTGATTGAGGTAGAATATCAATTCAGCAAACAAGTTAACATTCAGCGGAAATTGACCAGATTAATTCAGTTGACTTGTAATTTACTTCTTTCATTTTATTCTTTATTTTTATTGGAATCTGGTTATATAAACAAACATCATGAAATCACATATCTCTGAGTTTTTCATTAGTGGTATAGACTTTGTCAAAATCATTATTTGCACTGTGTAAGAAAACGATGTATTTGTTATCTTGTATAATTGTGTGTTTATCAACCTGAATCCCTGAAAATAAAGTTAAATCCAGGGTTAAAAGAAGTTTGAGGAATAATTTGTTAAAACAAATAATTCATGAAACTAATTTTGACGCACAAGATGTGCACATTTGTCAATTGACGACTCGTCACTAAAACGTTGAAAACCAAAAAAAGAAACCAAAGTCTTGAAGAGCATTGGATTTACTTTGAAAAGATGTGTTCCGCAGTTCGGACATTTTTGTCAATATTAAAATTATCGCCGTTTACAAAATTGAATGGTCATTTTCAAAACTGACAGTTAATTTGGTATTTTTCTTTAGTGGAATTACTTTTTAAAGACCATTTTCAATTATATGATCATGGTTACTGAAAAATATATAATTCAACAAGAATCTTGTTCTCTGAAAACAATAGGCCAGTATAGATAATATTGATGAAATGGTTCTTTTTCAAGATCGATGACATAGGACCAACAGTCATTAATAATACTAATAATAGCTCAAGAAAAAAACAAATAAATAAAAAATTGAAAACTTCATACTTTGCTGCACTGTATATAATATCTGCTTTATAAAATAATTCTTCCTAAAGTAGTTTTAAATTTGTTTTTATCCTACATTATAATTGTCATTTATCTAAACCCCAAAAGTAAAATATCTCCACTTGATGTGTTGATTAGTTGCCAATGCAAGTATAAAAGACGTTTATATCATTTAGAACGTTGAAGGGGATCTGCAATCCAGGATGAAATCTAAGATGCATGCAGTTATTAGATAATGAAGGTATTACTGCACTTCAAAAGCTCCCACCAAACCATAATTATAAACTACTACACTGGCGGTATAGATTGAACAGGTGCCATCAACCAATTAACTAAACAATATAATATGCATTTTGTTTAAGTACTACCTGCAGTATTGTGTATTTTTATCATTAGGATACCTTTTATGTTTTATCATAAAATAAAAACATAGTAGGTCAAATGAAAACATTACTGACATCTGCTATGTTGCATTTAATATTGTACATGTTAAAATCGATATAACCAATTATGATTTCAACGAAAAAAATGTAATGGACAAAATAATTCGCACGTGTTGATAGTGAAACAAGACGAAGTAATTCGCCACTGAAGTACGGGTTTTCTTTTTTAACAAAATATATATGGCGTAGCACACATTGTTGCATCTAACGTAACGTCATTTGACATTTCTGAAACGCTTAAGGACTACGTGTCAGTAATACTTGAATATAGTTTACTAAAAATGACTTTAATTCATTTATAACTTACCGAAAGTAAGCTTCTTATCTTGACTTTCTAAGATTACAAACGAAACTCTATATCAGAAATAGATACTTCACTAATAATCCGAAATACGAGGTACTGTTTATAAGCAGCATTTTCATAACTTACATACTATTCGCGGCCTTGCTGTACTGTATAAATAGAAAGCCAAGTATAGATCCAAGAACTCTAATTAATCTTGTTACTACAAACATGGAACCTTTGAAAAGTGTGGATCAAAACTCTCTTTAAAAGCTTAGACTAACTAATATTGGATGTCGTCATACTAAACAAAAAATCATAGAAAATCTTGTGATAATATTTTAAAAATACTCGCCTCCTCGTTGCTATAATTAAATATTCATCTTAACCTACGAAGAATTTAATTTAAAATATGATAATAAACTATTCGATAATTAAAAAAAATGTTACCTAAAAAATTTTCCGATACTTTATACCTACAAATCATGTGATCTTTCAGAACCAAGTTATTAATAGTAAAGTCACGTTTGATCTTGATGCAATAACTCATTAATTATCTTTCTCAATTATACATACCGTCAATTTGGAATTTAAAACTAGTGAAATCATTATGTTAGTGCCGACTGTCAATTATATTTTATGTTTCTTCCTTATAAGATAGAATAATCAATAATCAAAGGAAAAGTTTATACAGAAAAAATATTAATAGAATTTCTTTGATGAAAATTGAACGGATAAATGAACTATTCAGCAAGTACTAGTAGCCTTGAGCTGTTTTCTGCTCTTTGGTTGGATTGTTGTCTCTTTGAGACATTCCCCGTTTCCTTTCTCTATTCTAAGTATTACAACAGGTTAAATATAAAAAGAAACCTATAGGAACCGACAAGAAAAAACACAACTTTGATAAAATTGTATTCTCTCAAAATTGGCTCTGGGCTTTAAAGATAAAAAAAAACAGAAAAGACTCATTGGAAACCCGTCTTGAAACTATCAGCAACACCTGGACCAAATTTTAGTGGAATGGTTTATCGATGATCAGATTCCTTGACCAATGTTACAGTTGTTTATTAAAAAAATCAGCTAAAATCTTAACAAGATTGCTACACGTAGCCATACGTTGAGGCCGCAGAGAAAAGTCGAAGCCCACAAGATATACAAAATGTGTATTATTGAAATGGCGACACACTACGGATGTCAACACATAATAAAAAAAGATTGCAGTACAATACAAATAAAAATTTGCGTCCACAAGGTATTCCTGTATTGTCACATGCACAAAAAAATTAAAGTCCCATAACTCTAGTAAAATTTGTCGAATCAAAATTGCGGTGCGATAGGATCAAGTACATGTGGGCTAACAATCCTACAAAATGTGAACGAAATATGATCAGCAGTCTCAGAGGAGTTGCGTACACAAAGTGTTCCTATAGTGTCACATGCACAAAAACGTTAAAGCCCCATAACTTCCGTAAAATTTGTCGAATCAAAATGGCGGTGCAATAGGGTGAAGAACAAAAGGTGACTAACAATCCTACAACATTTGAACGAAATCTGATAAGTGGTCTCAGAAAAGTTGCGGCCCCAAAATGTTCCAATAGTGTCACATGCACAAAAACGTTAAAGTCCCGTAACTTCCTTAAAATTTGTCAAATCAAAATGGTGGTGCGGTAGGATCAAGTACATGCATGTGGTGACTAGCAGTCCTACAGAATTTGTCGAATCAAAATGGCAGTGCAATAGGATGAAGTACAAAAGGTGACTAACAACCCTACAACATTTGAACGAAATCCGATCAGCGGTCTTAGACAAAGTGTTCCAATAGTGTCACATGCACAAAACATTAACGTCCCATAACTCCCTTAAAATTTGTTTGATCAAAATCGCGGTGCTATAGGATCAATTACATGTGGTGACTAACAATCCTACAAAATTTGAACGAATCCCGATCAGCACTCTCAGAGGAGTTCCGTCCACAAAGTGTTCCAATAGTGTTGAATGCAGGAAAAGTTAAAACCCATAACTCCCGTAAAATTTGTCGAAACAAAATGGCGGTGCGATAGGATCAAGTACATATGGTGACCAACAGTCCTACAAAATTTTAACGAAATCCGATCAAATGTCTCAGAGGAGTGCGTCCACAAATAACTGTAACGGACAGACGGACGCAGACCATTACTAGCCCCCTGTCAAACTGTGACGGACGGACGATCGCAGACCATTATTAGATCCATCCGTCGCGTTGCGGCGGAGGACAAAAAAAATAGTAGTATTATTTCAATAAAGCTACCAGATAAATTGAGATAAACTTGGCGGAATAATGTGATTCATTAAAAGAATATTTAAGATGGCTCTTGTTATGCAAAACATTACGCCAATATGGTCACCATTAGTCACCATTAGTTCGAACATAAAATTCAGCAAGAAAATTGTAAATTACCTCCATAATTACTGCGAATTTTGATTGACTCCAAAATCATATCCACTCAAACAATACAGCATTAAAAAAAGAAAATTTCGCAAAAATTATCCTACATTGTACATTTGTACTATGCCTGAAACAAAACACTAGAGGCCTGTATCGCTCACCTGGACTATGTCCATCTTGACTGGCAGCCTTGAACATTGCTGTCAAGTTCCAATTGGCTTACTGATTTCAAACAAGAAGATCATTCAGTGACCTTTCCAATTAGGTACTATGTTAAACTAAGTTCCGCTCTGGCAGTCACCTTGGATGTTGGACCAAAGTTTTGTTCCAATTGGATCAGTGGTTTCAGACAAGAAGATCTTTAAGTAAATTTCCCATAGGGTCCTATGTTAAACTATGTTCGACTCTTGTCGCTATCCTGGATGACGGGTCGAGTCATCGGATATAATTCTGAAAGAGAACCACCTTAGGACCATTGCTGCCAACCTTTTGTTCCAATTGGCCAAGTGCTTTCAGACAAGAAGATCTTTGGGATACAATTCCGAAAGAGGACCACCTAAGGACCATTGTTGTCAAGTTTTGTCCCAATTGGCCAAGTGGTTTCAGACAAGATCTTTAAGTAAATTTCCCATTGGGTCCTATGTTAAGCTAATTCCGGCTCTAGCCGCCATCTTGGATGACGGGCAGGATCATCAGATAAAAGTCTGAAAGAAGACCACCTAAGGACCATTCCTGCCAACTTTGGTTCCGATTGGCCAAGTGGTTTCAGACAAGATAATCTTTAAGTAAATTCCCACAGGGTCCTATGTTAAACCAAGTTCGCTCTGGTGGCCGTCTTGGATGACTGACAGAGTCATTGGATATAATTTCGAAAGAGTACCACCTAAGTACCATTGCCGCCGAGTTTTGTTCCAATTGGCCAAGTGGTTTCAGACAAGAAGATCTTTAAGTAAATTTCCCATGGGGTCCTATGGTAAACTAAGTTCGGATCTGGCCGCCATCTTGGATGACGGGCGGGTCATAGGATATATTTCTGAAAGAGGACTACCTAAGGACCATTGCTGCCAAGGTTTGTTTCAATTGTTCCAGTGGTTTCAGATATCTTTAAAGGAAAGTTTACGACGACGACGGACGCTAGGTGATGACAATAGCTCACATGGTCCTTTTGGCCAGGTGAGCTAAAAAACCTAAGGAGTATCTCCCTCGTGCATTTAAGTATCTTTGTCCTCAGATGGCTTTACTCTGTTGCTCAAGGGTTCCTGATTCAATTTCCGGTCGAGATGAAAATTTCTGGGATCAAATTTGCAGTGCTCTATTGCAGCATGGCGGGTGTCTTGCCTGAAGCAGAGACTGCTTACTCTCCGGAGCACCTGAATCTACCCCCGGTTTTATGGTGGGATCCATATTGTGGCTATGTTTTTAGTTTTTAAGTGTAGTGTTTGTATTGTTTTAGTCTTGTCTTCGTTATTCTCAGTTTGTCACTTGTTTTTGATTTCCCCTCCTTCGAATATCCTTGTGGTATTTCTTAACCTTACTATCTACACCATTTGCAAGAACGGTCTTTATATAGTCCGTCGCACGGAGACGAAAAAAGGATCCTCCTTTTAAAAGTGAACACCATATATGGCAATTTAAATGCTACCCTGTAGATGTCGAAAAGGATTAAACCAAAATGCCGGTACACGGGCCTAATGGAGAGTGATTAGCAAAAGTTGGTATATATTATTTCCTAGGATACTTGAGGAATAAGTTTAGACTATAGGTTACACTGTATTTGAATCTTTTAATCATGTTATTTAAGTATTGTCTGTGACGAATTTGAAATCTTCCATTACCACATCTCATATGTTCGACAAAACCAGTTTTACTGTTTATTTTTAATCCTTCAATATCATATTTTTAGTTCTAATAATTTTTTTTTGGAATGTATATATTTATTAATAGATTGAGAAGGTTCTTTTCCATATTTTTACAAGGTATGTAATCTGTGAGCTTTTGCCATCACTTTGCGTTCGGGGTTTTCGTAAAATTCCCTGAAAAATCCCCTCTGAAACCACTGGCCAATTGGGACCAAAATTGGGTTCCCCTTCCATAAATTGTCAAGATTCCCCATAAATACGAAAATCAGCAAAATAATTCGGCGGCAGGGTTGCAAATTTACAACAATAATATTTCTGTTAACCTAGTAAAGCATGAAGGATTTTTCTTGTTTAGCTTTAATATGTTTATGCATTGATCTACAATTTTTATATTTCAAGTTTGCCAAGATAAAACCTTTCCATTTAAAACAAAATGTTATTCTTGGACAGAATACCATTTACTTGTAATTACATATGAAAATGACACAATATCCCATAGGACTGAAAAATGAAAAAAAGTATTACATCTAGTGGTAGTTCTGTGACCTTCAATGAGTAGCAACCTCCTCCAACGACTAAAAACATCCTATTCCTGCAACCAGTAACAATCACCTCAGTCACAATTACTAACCTTCGACGAGTGATAACATCCTCCAGAATCACTAACCTTCGACGAGTGGTAATATCCTCTACCAGAATCACTGTTACACGTTATCACATTTTATCCAATTGGGATATAGAAATTTCATCTTATATAAGATAACACAATTTATTACAGCGATGAATGGAGTTTTCAATATCAGACAACAACAGTCTCGTTTAATTGCATGAATACAGAAATAGCATTTTGAAAACCAAGTTTTTACATATTAGTGTTTGTCTTTACATCTAGAAATATGCTTAATAATGAAAACATAATAAATATATATTTATGACTTTTCATATACTATTTATAAAGTAAATTGCGTTGTTTTCTATATTAGTCCTGACTTTTAATTTTATGAGAATAGCCATATTTATAGTTTATGATTGAGATGAAAGGAAATACAGATTTATTATACTATAATAAAAGGAGAAAATGGTAGCAACATTTCAAAAATTCAATTCCATATCACGAACATATAAAATTAAACACAGTCAATTAGATTGTGTGTGTGTAGTTAAAAAATAACTTTCACATATCATTTTGTGTTGTTTTTGTCCTATAAAATTATCTCAAGGCTAAGTGCGCATAACTTTTTGTTAAAATCTTTACTAACAAATGACAACTGCAAAATGGAATTTAAATTGCTTCAATATCGTCTTTAATTGTTGACAGCTGCATGGTTAAAATTATAGAAATTGTAAAGTAACGTTTCAACCATTTTATATTCCTTTTTTGACATGTATAGGTTTTTTCCTCGAAAATTACCCTTTTAAAACATTTGTCTGCTTATTTTTTATGTTAATTGTATGGCATACTACATGTATGTATATTTGTTTGGGATTTGTGGTTACATATGTTGAATTTTTGATACCAGTGTTTGTCTTGAGGTTGTGGTCGTTGCTCATTGGTAATAAACTGCTGCGCGTTATGCACACGATACGCCCGTTCCCAGCAGCAGCTATGAAGTTGTGAAGGAGTAGGAAAATATGGATTTTTTCGCAAATTAAGTGGCATGTTACTTTTTCAAAGGCTTAACATATCTAAATTATAACACTGTAACTAAATATCATCATTGTGTGAGCCGGAAATATTATACTAACAATAGTACTTACATTAAGGCACAAGTTATAACTAGAACTGTGAGTGACCTCACTGAGTGATACCCCCGTCTCGATACTAGAAGTAGAGCTTACAAGCTTTAAAGATGCAAACCCCTTACATTTGATTACATGTATCTCCCTTTGGAAGTATCCAACGATAATTATCTTGTGCCATGCACATCAACATATAATGCCCAACTTTCATATAAAGTTTCATCAAAATACAATGAACGGTTTAGGAGTTGCGCTAACAAGGTACATGGACGGACGGATGGACCGACGGACGAACAGACTTTGTTTGCGGGAGTATAAAATCAATTTATAATGCTGTTGTAACATTTACTGGAGTTAGTCTGCGAATGTGAAAAAGTGTTTCTTTCTTGACAATATAAGTCCCATAACTCTGGAATGAGAAAAGTGAAAATCGTCAAATTCGAAAGGGAGCTTTCCTTATGTTGTAATAATTGATTGAAGCTAATTTGAGTTATGGTACGAAGTACTGACGGATGGACGAACGGATGGACATTGGTATACCATAATACGGGCGTATAAAAAATCTTATAATGGTCGCTAGAATTATTGATAAGTTATGAATTTTCACCCATATTCAATACTAGGTTTGTGACTTTATCCCATATCTTAACATTTTCTTATTGTTTGCTAGTTTTAACGATTTATAAGGAGCTAAAATTGGAACCAACAATCACTGAATGAATCTGGAAGCATTATGGTTAAGTGTTTCAATACAGAATTCCAGAGCAAGGGCGAATAAGTAGTTAACCAGGAAGGCCTGTTACCGTAGAGTTAGCAAACTACATGCACATTTTGAAAATTGATTTCTCGGAAGTGATGCTGCCGATAGTTCAATAATGATTATTATGCTTACATTTCGCCCTTTAAAATTTGTATAGAAACAGTGTGTTTCAAACAAGTCCATATTGTGTGATAGTGGACAGTGATAATGAGTGTTATATTGGACAGTGATAATGAGTGTTATTTCATATCAGATAAAAATTCATTTTTTCTCATTGGTTAAAAAGGGGTCATGTGTCATTTATGATTTTGCAGTAAAATATCTATCAGTCGTTATCAGACGCTTTTCCGCTCATTAACACCGTGCACGCGGATTAGGGTTAGGCCGCTTTAATAAAACGCAAATGTGGTTCAGATGGACAAATGTAGCTGAAGCTAGTACGTCTTCTGGTAGAAGTTAGCCCTACCTTTAATTTCAGCTTCCGCATTATAGATGTGTTATCACTCAACAATTCACGTTTTGGGAATTTCTTACATCTCATCTATCTCAATGAGTTCGAAATTAAGGATATAACAGACACTGCCAAGTCTGCATCTTATCTTGACCTACACCTCGACATTGACACCTGAAGACTGAATACAAAACTTTACGACAAATGGGATGACTTTGACTTTCCAATCGTCAACTTCCCATTCCAGAAGCGCCGACGAATGGAATGTATATTTCACAACTCAAATTTTTTTAATTCTAGAGCTTGTGACATATATATCGACTTCCTGGTCATAGCCCGGCTCCTGACAGAAAAGTTGTACAAACAGGGGTATGTTGCTCCTAAGTTGCAGTCATCCTTATTAAAGTTTTATGGACGTCATCATGACTTGGTTGACAGGTATGAAAAAACCGTTTCCCAAAGAAAAATGGACCTGTTCCATTGATGTTAACCCTTCCTCATACCGGATTTGACATGGACAGCATGGCCGGTGTCATGCAGGAAGCAGAGACTGCTTACTCTTCCCGAGCACCTGAGTCTACCCCCAGTTTTTTTGGTTGGGTCTATGTTGTTCATATGTTTTAGTTTTTAATTGTAGTGTTTGTATTGTGTTGGTATTATCTTCGTTGTTGTTCGGAGTTTGTCGGTTGTTTTCGATTTTCACCTCCTTTGAATATCCCTATGGTATTTCTTGACTTTACTTCCCAACATTGTCAGAAGCTGACAATGAGAAACGTGTGTTTAACAAAAATGCAGACAGTAACAAATGTTCAACAAAATTTGCAATTCAAAAATTTCACGACTATTTTATGATAACTGGATCATACCAGACACAAGTGGTTGTCGACACGCTATCAGATTCTGCACTGGATCAGCTGATAGTAGACTTTTACTCTTCACTACATGTAATAAATAAAAGTAGAAAACAATATTCTGTTCAAAGCTTGCGGTTTATACGGGCCGAAATTTAGAGGTAACTACACCGTAGGCATGAACCATCTGATTTTTTAATTGGAAAAAAGGGGTTGGTTCTGATGGAAATAAAAAATTGTTGCCCTTATTTTTACCAAGAATAATAACCTATCATGTATCCAACAGTAACAAATAATCTATCCCAACTTTTGACCATTAAAAACAAGAAACTGTCTGAATTAAATTTTCTTACATTTGGTGCATGAGAGAAAATAATTTGGTTCGCATACTATGCAAAATATTTCTGCCAAGACAAAACTTGGGCCTGTCAAGTCACAATTTGCATGCGAGTCACAAATTTCAAAACCGCTGCGGCGGTATATTCTTTTGACCTTTTTGCTTTTGGCCTTTAATTTGTTTATATAAAAACTCATGCATTTCCTCACAGATACTGGTAGCCTAAAAACTCATAGGACCACCCCCTCAAACTAAGTTTACCTACGACCGTAGCAGAACCTGAAAACGCTTTGCTGTGGTTATAAAATCTTAGATGGACCATCGGAGAGTATTCAAATTCAACACGTGATTTCAATTCTAATACATCAGCATAAAATGCATTGATATGTTGAAATATTATTTGCGCTTACATAAACTTTCCTGACAAGTACATCTATAGTTTTACCCCCTAAAAATGTATGACATGGGCTAATCAAAATCGTCAATACAAAACACAGCATTAATAAGAATTGATATTGATTGCGGACGTAATACAAATTTTGTTATTTAAGGCAAATGAACAAAGTAAGGTACATACATGATCAGAACATTGTGATTGATTTGAACTTGCTGCTACATTGTAGATGTGGGTTCCACATGTTGAGGACCTTGTGGTGACCTCTGAATGTATATTTCTGTTGTTGATTCTTTTTTTGCTTATTGGTGCACGCATGGCATTTAGATTATTTTGCTTTCATAAAATTGGGTCCAATTATTGGCAAAAATTGGGTCCTGAAAATAATACCTTGCAAAATAATTTTATTCACCGCAATAGATCATTTTATGGAATACTCAAAATAGGAACTGCAAACATTTTGACATTTACTGAACATTGGACTTTTAGGATATTTAGTTGTTTCTGATAATGGACCTGGGACATGATTTGAAAAAGAATGATCTATTTTGTTATATTTTCAGGTACATGTACTACACTGAGCCGTCTTGTAGAAGGGAGACAAATATTATCATCGGAGAATGTTTTGCCCGTACTAAGGCGATGTTTGAGGCTGTATTTATAGACTTGAAAGAGTGAGCTAGGTGATGTAACACACAAACCTGTGATAAAGTACGATGATATGATAAGAAAATCGTATGTTCTTGATAATGATGGTTTGAATCAGAGATTCATCAGGAAAAAGGGATCGGAGGTGACCAAAAATCATAGTTCTGATGCTGAAGATTTGTCTGGCAGAGTCATTTATGAAGAAAAGGAGAGCAACTTTTCCAGGGGAAATATTCATAAAAGTGACGAAAATGGCTAAAATATCTAATTCAGCAGGACAGTCTAAAGTATATACAAACCATTCCATCAGATATACATTAATAACCATGTTAAATGAGAGTGGTTTTGAAGGTAGAAGAATCACACCCGTGTTCAAGCACAAACCGTTATAGGGAATAGAAATTTATGCTAGGGACACTTCTTTCCCTCAAAAGAAGATGTCCGAGGCTCTAGCGTCTTCAGTTTACAACACTAAGGCATCATCTACTGAGAACAATGTTGTTGTTATTAGAGCACCCACAACTGCTGTACTGCCAAAGAATGTCGGAAAACAAATCCTACAGCTCTTCAACTTGCAGACATTGACTTTCTTGATGATAGTTTCATCAATGATCCTGAAGTCGATAAAGTGCTTGCAGATATTACATCATCACAAAACAACATTCAAAACAACTATTCAAGAGAATTAACAAGCAACTGACATGACCGGAGATTAATATCCAGAATGTATCTGGTGCATTCTTTAATTTCTCTGTATCCAAATAAGGGTTCATTGTTGTTTTGAGAAAACTAGTTAACTGCATTGCCAATTCGACATCATTTGTTTATTAATTTATTGGAGTTGTTGAATTATTTATAATTTAATTGTTATAAAATTGTTATTATTACATGTATGTTAAATCATTTCTTTTCATAACACAACTAATTGTGGTCAAAGTTCATGGGATATTTAAGGATTGACTGTATTTTTTTAGTCTATGAAGTCTATGTGCATTGAAGTTATTTCGAATAGACTGAAAACAAAATTACTGTCAATCCTTATAATTTAATTCCAACGGTTGTTTTGACGTATAAAACGTAGGGATTCCCTTTAATGACGTCTTAGTAGAAAGAGATTTAGTTATGACATGATAGACGAAAAAATTCGACCAATAAAATGACGCGTTACCTCCAATATTAAATTATATAGAGATCACTGGGTCAGTCTGTATGTCTGTGCAATTTGTGTCTGGCCCATAACTTGTTAATGCCTTGATCGATATTGATAACAAGTGCTGCATTTGTACATAATAGATTTTATTAATCAAAATTTGCATATCTAGTGCATCAAAATTGTTACCCTGTTGAATATTGGTAACATTGTTATTAATCTTTAGGTGACGTGTGTCACGAACAAGCACGGAATGTATAGGTTAAAATTCATGGTCACAAAATTAGTTAAACTAGGTAGCCTATGGCGAAATATTCATCTGTTGTGTCAATAAAATTGACATCAAAAGTCATAACACAACCCAAATCGGAAAGTCCACAAAAAGGTTGGGCAAATCCAAGAGCATGCTCGCCAACTGAGGAACAACATTTGGCGTTTCCTATGTTAGTATTGCTCACACTATCTCTAGTTGATCTGTCTGTGTTCATGGTGTTTTCGTCATTTTCCTGTAGACACTTAGCAATGTCTAAAAAGTTGCAAAACAATGTGAGCATTGCTCAAACTATTTCTAGATGATTTGTCTGTGTTTTCGCCTTTTAGGCCAGGTGAGCTAAAAAGATGTTGGTTCTCATAAACCCAGTCTAAGACTGAGTTTGTACATAAAAAGTAAACAATAAGAAATTTGATTTGACGTTCAAATTACACACAAAAAGGACCATGTATAAGGTATATGGACCGTACAATATATAGTAATAAAAGGTTTATTCAGAAAAAAAAACCATGAATAAGGTAGTATGCATATCTTGTAGAAAACTGAAATTAAGAATTTCTAACATTGATTCCACGGGGTGGGAGTGTCCCCAGGCTGATAGACATCCTACATGTCTCATGAATGACAGTAATGAGAACTGTGATATGAGCTCGATAAGAAAGGGAAAGGTCACAATTGGAAAGTTAAAATCGTCTTGATTTTAATCGCCCTTATTTTAATCGTCTATGTGCAAGCCTGGATACGAGGCAGAAGTGGATGTGCCAATGGTCTATTTAATTAAATTATGAATCTGAACTTAAATCGTGCACGAAAGGAATGATACGATACAAAAGATTCTATATTATCTAAAAAAAATCATCTGAAAAAGATCTCAAAAGAAGTGTTGCATTGAGTTGTATTATCTCTAACGCACAGGAAATTATGTAGACAATTCGTTTCTTTTTAAAGTTACATGAAGGATCAATTAAAAACTTGTAAATGCTTTGAAATGGAAGCCTAACGCTGACAATAGAATTATGCCTTGTGGACATAATAAATGGTGTTTTGTAGTTCCTCTTTATTGCCATTTAAATGCGAGTTAATTCATGTAAGGATACAGGAAGTTTGTATTTTCATTTTATACTAGTCAAAATAAAAAACAGAGGCTCCATGGAGCCCGGATCGCTCACCTGGATTTTAGGTGACCACAAATAACAAAGCACTTCTAGATAAGATGTGTAAGGAATTGTTCTACAGTATCCAGCACTTCTAAATAAGATATGTAAAGAATTCTTCCAGTGTCCAATGTTAAAAATTTTATACAAATTCAACCTGTCGCAGCTAGCTTGAATTCCAATCAGCACGAAAACATAACTTTTGTAGCAGACGTTTATCCAAGGATCTCCATGCAAGAAAAATATTTCAGGCTTAGTATTTTCTGACAAGAAGACATTTGTACAAATTTTGCATGGGGTTCAATGTCCAGCTGTGGCGGCCATAATGAATTTCCGATCGACACAAAAACATAAGTTTTGAAGAGGTTCATCCAATGCTTGTTAATACATTAACAGATTTCAATTGGCTTGGTAGTTTCTGATAAGAAGACCTTTGTATACAAATTTCCCCATAGAGTCCAATGTTAAACTAGGTCCAGCTGTGACGGCCATCTTGAATTTCCGATGACGGCACAAAAAACATAACTTTGTAGAGGTTTATCAAATGCTTGTTCATACATAAAGACATTTCAATTGGCTTGGTAGTTTCTGACAAGAAGACGTTTGTACAAATTTCCCATAGGGTCCAATGTTAAACTAAGTCTGGCTGTGGCAGCCATTTGAATTTCCAATCGGCACAAAAGCATAACTTTTGTAGAGGTTCATCCGATGCTTGTTCATACATAAAAAAATTCAATTGGCCTGGTAGTTTCTCACAAGAATACCTTTGTACAAATTTCCCCATAGGGTCCAATGTTAAACTAAGTCAGGCTGTGGCGGCCATCTTGAATTTCGACAAAAAAAACATAAGTTTTGTAGAGGTTCTCCCAATGCTTGTTCCTTTATAAAAACATTTTAATAGGCTTTGTAGTGTCTAACAAGAAGACCTTTGTACAAATTTCCCCAATGTCAAACTATCAATGTTGCAAGTACGGCTGTGGCGGCCATCTTGAATTTCCGATCTGCTCAAAAACATAACATTTGTAGAGGTTCATCCAAAGATCATTCATGCAACAAATCAATTCAATTGACTCAATAGTTTCTGACAAGAAGAGCTTTAAAGATAAGTCCAATCAGAATAAATTATCTGCCCATGGTAGCCGTGTTGAATATCCAATCGGCACAACAAAAAAAACAAAAGTTTTCTACAGAACCATTCAATTAACGTTTTTGCCAAGTTTGGTTCCATTTGGACTGCTGGTTTCAGAGAAGAAGATGAAAATGTGAAATGTGGACGGAAAGAATCGTAACACTGAATTACATTTTACATACATATAGAAATTCAAAGGCTCTGCCCTAACCGAGTGAAATTTAAACCCAGTTATTTTTCTGGCAGAACTATTTATTTTTATTTCATGAAAAAACTTCAAAATCTAAACTTAATAACTTTAAAAAAAAAAAAGAGGGTTTTACCACAATTTTCAAAATTGTCATTGTCATGCTTTTTAAGAAGCCTAAATATTGCTTGATAAAAATGTAAGTTCTTTGAGATATACAGTACTTAGAAATAGGTTCAACCCTGATTAATTGCAGAAATACTTTTTTAGAAATAGGTGCAACCTGATTAATTGCAGAAATACTTTTTTCAATAGAATTCGTATTTTATTGATCCTAAAATAACCCGGTAAAAACTCGTCTTATATTGCTTTCTTCTTTCTTCTTTTGATTTTTTTGGCTATATTTTTGGTACATAATTTAACCACTTACTGCCATGAACAAGCAAATAACAATGAAATACCAGTCAATGTCTTCATTAATCGTGAAAAACGTTATCTGCATGATTAATGAAAAGTTTATTTCTCAAAAGAAAGTTAACGTAATTGCGCCATTTAAACACAATTATGGTGGATAATTTATTGCACATCAAGTAATCAAACTTAATTATTCAATTCACGAATGATCACAAATATTTTACATCAAAATACATGTTAAAAAAGATACTACATAATTTAAGAATATCGATTTATTAACAGTTCGTCATTGAAACACATATTTTTGTCTTCTTGACATTATTAAAAAAAGTTTAAAAGTACAATAAATCATCTATAATTAGCATCGTTTGCACACAAATTAGTCATATCAACCACAAACACACACACAAAAAATTCTTAAATGCCAAATAATATACACATTTTATACTAACTGGCATATTCAGAGGACACAGCTGTTTTCGGATGAATATTAGTGTTATCCTTACGTGTTATTTTTGGATTTAAATATATCCTCAGATTGTTTTAATTTAATGCCCTTGAGCATTGTTGGTGAGACATAGTTGAAATATTCATTGGACTGGTATCATAGAATGTTTATTATATAATATGGACTTAAATTAGACTTAGAAAATATATGTATAGGGTATCCAAAAGTTCCCATTGTTTAAATTGAAGTGTTTCAGCAGATTGTTCTTAACATGAAATTCAGCAGATTGTTCTGAACTTGAAATTCGGCAGATTGGTCTGAACTTGAAATTCAGCAGATTGTTCTTAACATGAAATTCAGCAGATTGTTCTTAAATTGAAATTCAGCAGATTGTTCTTAACTTGAAATTCAGCAGATTGTTCTTAACATGAAATTCAGCAGATTGTTCTGAACTTGAAATTCAGCAGATTGATCTGAACTTGAAATTCAGCAGATTGTTCTGAACTTGAAATTCAGCAGATTGTTCTGAACTTGAAATTCCAAGTTTAATGTTTAAAAAAAGCCAATATTCCTTTATATTATTATGTATACTGTTTAAAATCGATGATTTCCTGGATTTGATCAGTAATTACCAAAGCTACAGATCATTTGTATGTTTTGAAACAAGATAATAAAAAACATGGAAAATTGTTTCATTCACTCGAATGGCTCGACGTTTCGCATCAATGGAAACAAAAGGTATAAACGCTGACAATGACACGGAGGAAAATATTCACCGTTAATATTTTATATGATAAGGTGCATCTATTCCTGTTATTGTTAAAAGATAATTGTTACCTGTCCAATAGCCCATACGTCAAAGGTTGAGTTAATAAACAACATCGAAAACATTACATGTAATAGTTTTTGTGAACAAAAACTTCATATTATATTTTTTTAAAAATTGCCGCAGGAAATATGTGGAGGGTTCGAGATCTACAAAATCGATCAAAGGAGTTCAAGAAGGTAGAATATCCCTAAAGGACCTAAAATGACTGTAAATGTTAGAAAAAAAATTTCTAGATAACGTCTAATATTATTAGGTTATTTTACAGTGTTATGTACAATACGACTTTCAATACAATACAGCCGAGTACAATATTTTTCGTATTGTACATAACACTGTAAAATAATCTGTTTATTATACAGTTAAACATATTCAGAAAAAATTTTGAATAACCAATGCATGTTCTTTGTCGGGAAATTAACAATTTATTTGGACTAACTAAATGGCATTTCAAAGTTTACCGAGCATTTCTTAAGTCGATCTTTCTAGTCTTACACTAGACAGTATATTTTTTCTACAATCTATATATCCTCCCTTTTTACGTTCTACACTGATCATATGGCAAAATTGCGGGTACTTTGGTAATTTGCATAGCGGCCATTTTGGATTTCTCTGACGACATTCATTACAAAGCATTAAACTTGCCCAAAAAATAAAAATGCAAATATTCAAATTCTTATAACTCATAAGCAATTTGTCCGCATATAGGTACATTCTACACAATATTAGCTTTCCTTTCGTGTGCAAATAAACATTGTCAGCATTGAAAACTTTCGGCCAATTCAGTTTAAAAAACTGAAGCGTAACCGTAGTATAACTGCTATATGAATTAACAAAAATTAGTTAAAAATGCAAATTCAAACTACAGATACAGATACAGGGCGAGATCATACATAAATTGTCCGCATATAGAGAACAACTTTGGAGGATGAATTTAATGAGGAAATAAGTTTTATCTCACCTGCTCTCATAACTTTTCGGCCAAAATGTTTTTAAAACATGATAATTTCAAGTCTCCCATAGCGTAATCCTTCGAATATGAAGCCTTTCCCCTCAGAATTAAACAACCAATTTGTAAATATCCGCCAAAGGAAGTTTTCATAGACACATTAGTTTAAGAGCCGAGACGGAAAAAGACTCGATTATCCGTAATTCAAACAATTTTATCATTTTCGATCTACAACTAAGGGAGGTAATTTGCTTAAAAGGGCTGAAGTCACGTGATGCAAATGCCATGAATAATGTACCCAGCATTTTGCCATATGTTTAAAAAACTGAATTAAAAATCAAATACAAGTTTACTTTGCTAGCTGATTTGGGAAACGTTTTGGCGGGTAATCTATTTAACCACGACGTCATAAACACTTTTCCTGTTTTTACTTCCGGTCGTACAATATGAAAAAATATGGCTTTTTCGGGGCGTCCAATATGGAAACTGTTTACTTCCGGTTGTACAATATGGAAAAATATTTGGAGGTCACATGTCATAAATGGCTCTTTCACACTGCATTAGAAATACAACTGTATAATAATCATTGATAATTAACGTTTTACGTTTTAAGGGCATACGATACAGTTACATCGGAGATAATCGCGTCGCTAACGTCCAACTAGAACTTTTTGCGGAACAACGTTAAATTGTTTTTCCTTTTCTCGCAACGTCGCTAATTCGGACGTCTCCTTTTCGCGGAAAATAAAGTTACGTCATAAAACGGTTCGCGCAGAGAGGGAAATCAGTGGACAAACAAACACGATCAGGAACACCAGGAAGACGACAGTCAACGACAAACAACAAATAACACAAAATACTAAAAAGTACACACAGAAACGAGTAGCAGGAACCCCACCAAAAAGCGGAATGAATTCAAATGCTCCGGAAGCATGAGCAGTATCTGCTTTAGGTTACTCTAGAGGATGACGTTTTAATGGGATTCATGGCGGAGTTTTCCCTTTTGGAATAGATAGATTCAGATACATTGACATCTATATTTATAGTTCATGTAGTTGTAAAATCCCTTAGTTCAAATGGTTCATGTTAATTGTGAGGAAGTGACAGTGTACAATTTCAATGTATCATGCAGGTACAGTTACATTTTTGTACATCATCTAATAAAAATGAAATTACAGAATTAATTTCTCGGACTTCCTAATTTGTCCTGGCATGATACATTACTCAAATGCCTTAAAATCCGTTCAAAATATGACAAAAATTACCATAAATTTCTAAGGCTCTTCATTTTGATGCAGAGGTAACACTTACCTGTGTTTGGATACCTGTTTGTTTTGTTTTGATTTTTGATGGTTGTGCTTATTAATTCATCATTATATCTTTAACCGGTTGTCCAATATTTTGATCTCGAGCACTGCTGACGAGTTGTCAGTCAACGAAAAGGCCATACACTGCATCAAATTTATTTTGGTATTTTGTTATACGTTTAATTAGAGTGATTTGCTTTTTTTTTAAAGAGAGTACAAAAACTAATGAGATATATATATGCCGAGAAACGCTAGTCATATACGTTAAAATACATGAAATGCTTTAGATAGAAACAGAAGTTCAATAATCGGCAAAAATTGTCAGTATCTCCAGATATATAGGGAAAAAACAATTTTATAAAAAATATTTTTACAGAGGCAACGCATTCCACAGCATTATGTCCCATTGGTGACAGGACATTTAACACAAAAGATGAAATAAGCAAAATTGTAGTAAAACATAAAATTTGATCAGGAATTCTTTACAAAGAGAGTGATTCAAAGCCTTTTATTCATACACGCGGGAATCGGGACCATGCGAGTATCCGTTTTGCGTTATGATGGCACGTCATTTCCCGCTTAAAAATATAAGTTGTACCAATGCCTAAAAAGTCGACAGTTTTTTTCAAAATATCTAAAAAAAAATGAGATCATGGACCCCTTAATTTCGAAACTGCATTCGATAGCAAATTATAAGGACAACATATGTGATTTTTAGATTAAATTATTAATAGCAGATTTTTTTTTAATACACTGATGTATCGTGCCTAAATTCAAAGTCTTTGGTAATATATCACATATTTTGAGAAAAAAAACTGGAAAGATCTTGTAGCACAAAATCGTCTAAATTTTATTTATCAGAAGAGAAGAGATATTCGTTTTCTTTATGCAAAAAAGTCGATGTATTCATCTTAAAACAAGAAAGTAATTGAAGTTATCGAAATAGGTGAAAAGACGATATTTGCACAATTTTAGTAAAAATCCCGAAAATTGAACCTTAAATACGTCAAAAAGTAGCATATGAAGGTGTAATTTTGTTTGTATTTTTAGAAAGATCGGTGAAAATACTACCAATATGCAAAATCTCAAAGAAAAATCAATAGTAGATCGAAACTGTATCGTATGCCCTTAAGGATACCACAGACACTGCCAAGTCTGCATCTTATCTTGACCTTCACATCGAAATTGACACAAGAGGAAGGTTGAATACAAAACTTTATGACAAACGGGGTGACTTTGACTTTCCAATCGTCAACTTTCCATTTTTGAGCGGCAATATTCCAGAAGCGCCGGCGTATGGAGTATATATTTCACAACTCATACGTTATTCCAGAGCTTGTGACATCAACACAAAGCTGATGCTTTGGCTGATAAATTGAAAAATAAGGACATGCGTGGATTCTGGAATGGAATTAATAAAGAGAATAATAAGAATACCCCTTTATCGCAATCAGTGGACGGAGCAACTGGTTCGTATGAAATTGCACAAATGTGGCGAGATCACTTTAATGGCCTATTGAACTCTGTGAACAATAACAAATACGAGAATTCTGTAAAAGAAAGCTTAAAGGTGTGCCCTATTTCTGATGATGCTATTACAACTGTAGAAGAAATTCAGTCCATTGTAAATACTCTACATTCCGGAAAAGCAGCTGACAATGATGGACTTGCTGCAGAACACTTGAAAAATGCCCCTCATATTTTATTTGTGTTGTTATCGCTGCTATTGTCTTCTATGTTAATTCACTGTGTTATTCCGAAGGACTTCACTCGAGTGATGCTGGTACCAATTCCGAAATCTAAATCTGGTGATCTCACAGACAAGGATAACTATAGGCCGATTGCATTGACCTCTATATTATCTAAAGTGATTGAAAAGTACTTATTGAATTTAATGCAAGATAAACTTTTAATAAGTGACCATCAGTTTGGTTTTAAGGATGGCCATTCTACTGACTTGTGTTTATTCGTTTTTAAAGAAATTGTTTCTTTCTATGTAAAGCATGGCAGTCCTGTGTTTGCCTGTTTCTTAGATATACGCAAGGCGTTTGATAGAGTTAATCATTGGACTTTATTGCACAAATTACTACAGACAGACATCTCAGTTTTTATTGTTCGTTTTCTGATGTCATGGTTTGATATTCAGATTTATTGTATTCAGTGGGGTGAATTCACATCTAATGAATTTAATGTACGTAATGGTGTAAGACAAGGGGGTATCTTGTCACCCTATCTGTTCAATTTTTATATTAATGATTTGAACAAAGCGTTATCTGGAGCCAATGTTGGTTGTTTTTTAAATGGAGTGCCGCTAAATAATTTTTGTTATGCTGATGATATGTGTATTATTAGTCCATCAGTTGCAGGTTTGAGAAAACTTTTATCCATATGTGAAAACTTTGCTAATGAACACGATATATTATTTAATACCAAAAAATCTGTTTGTATGATTTTTAAGACAAAATTTTTGAAGATTTATAACATTCCCAAGTTTTATTTAAATGGAAGTGTGATGGAATTTGTTGATGAATTTAAGTATTTAGGTCATATGATATGTAATGATTTGAATGATGATTGCGATATCAAAAGACAATATCGAAGCATATGTAGAAAGGTTAATATGCTGAAACGTAAATTTAATAAGTGTTCATTTGATGTTAAAATACAGCTCTTTCAGTCTTATTGTATGAATATTTATTGTGTGTCATTATGGTCCAACTGTGGAATATCGTCTCTTACCAAAATGAAAATAATGTATAATAATGCTTTCAGAATATTGATGGGTTTCAGTTCACGATGTAGTGCTAGTGGTATGTTTGTCAGGAATGATGCAAGATGTTTTCAGGAAATGAGACGTAAAACTATCTATAGTTTGTATAAACGTTTGCAACAGTCTGATAATCAGCTTGTTCTTACTATTCTTGGTAGTGATTTATGGTATAGTTCGTCTTTACTTAGAAAATGGTATACTGAAATTTATGTGAACTTTGACTGACATGTTATTAAATTTGAATTTCTAATTATATTTATTGGTATTTTAATTCTTCATTTTTCATCTTGTATATTTAAAATTTTCATTATATTTGTATATAACTATGGACTATTTATGTCTGAAATAAATTATTATTATTATTATTATTATTATTATTATTATATACATTGACTTCCTGGACAGAGCCCGGCTCCTGACAGAAAAGTTGCTCAGACAGGGGTACGTTACTCCTAAGCTGAAGTCCTCCTTATTAAAGTTTTAAGGGCGTCATCATCACTTGGTTGACAGGTATGAAAAAAACCGTTTCCCAAATCAAAATGGACCTGTTCCATTGATATTATCCTTCCTTACACCGGATTTGACGTGCGCAGCATGGCGGGTGTCCTGCAGGAAGCAGAGACTGCTTACTCTTCCGGAGCACCTGAGTGGGGTCCATGTTGTTCATATGTTTTTAGTTTTTAATTGTAGTGCATGTATTGTTTTGGTCTTGTCTTCGTTGTTCTCCGGAGTTTGTCAGTTGTTACGATTTTTCTCTCCTTCGAATATCCCTTTGGTATTTCTTGACTTTGCTTACTTACAATGTACATGTAAATGTAAAGAGCAACCCAGAAACGGAGTCCAGAAGAAAGTGGTAAACAGGTTTATTTTTACTTTTTCATAAAATCAAAATCGCGCTGGACAATTAAAATTATATCAATGAAACTTTTTTGCATGTTTCCACGATACATGTACATATTGCTTGGTCATTTTTCGAGGGTCAATTTCCTTTCATGTCACAAAAACAAGGCTAACTGAAAAAAAATCGTGAAAGATGTATATTTTTATAGATATATATTTATATCTTCAAAGTTACCTACAAATATAGAACCACATAAATAGCCGATAGTAAGAACATCAATTTCACTTAACTTCATGTTAGTGACGCCTTAACTATCGCATAGCAATGACCTAGAATTCATATAATCATGTAGACGAATCAGAAAAGCATATGATCAAAAATGTGTAGAAATACACATAACACAAGTTCCACAAGACAACAAGTTATGTTAATACATATTACATATGTCGTTTACAATCTGATAATGTTACCTGTAATACAGAATTAGATAAACAAAATTCCAGATAAACATTTATAACAGCAATAACATTGCTTTTCTGTCTAACCATTTGGCATCAAACAAAAAACATTAAATTATCATTTGCGTTCACTTTGACAATCTTTTATCACAGTGTGTAGTCTAATATACAAGTTTTACTGCCCGTTTAGCTAATGTGTACAATGTTATAACAATTAAATGATAATAAGTTTGAAGGCAATAAGTACATAATCATTTAAATTTTTGGCTTTATGATACCTTTATAGAAATATTTAGGCCAATTTTTGTTTTGTTTGTTACTTTAATATGTAATTATTTCAAGTGATTCCTATTCCACCGGACAAGGCTCCGACATGTGATATCTTCTATGGTTTCCAATATCAAACCATCTACAAATAATATGATGCTGAACAATTTCGTAAAGACAGTGTACTTTTATTTTAGAACAAGACCTCGGGAAAATATGTGATAAGATGAAAATTACCGAAATTTGATCCTACAAGTTTAAGGTTAGGTATAAAAATTTCTCCTTTCGATCTTATGATATACGTGGTAGCCATTACCTTAGCACTGACACATATTAATATGAATTTAGCTTTGGTAATTGACATAAAGTGTGCTGTCCAGCTTGTTTTACATATTGTTCAATATATTATATATATATTTTTTTTACTTTCCGAAGTTTTATCTACCAGTACCGGCTAAAGATTCAGTAAACAGGTTCTATGCATTGCATTCAACTGAACCAAAGAAATGCACCTTTCTTTTTTCGTTCTGAACTTTTCTAGAAACCAATGGTAATTCTTTATATTTGAATAATGATGTTTTGAATTTTCTTTTGCAACCTGTCAGAACCATTATTTTAGTGTGATCTCTGAAATAACAAATTGGCAATTTGCTAAATGAAAGTCATTTTCAGCATTTGCATGTTTCTGTAATTTAGTAATAAGACACTAAAACGTAATAGTCTGTAATAAAGCAATTAATGAAGAACAGATTGGTTAAAATTCTAACTGTAAGTACAAATCAAATTGATGTTCTTTCATGGATTACAACAACAAAATACCGTGTCAATTAACATTTACTTCAAAGCATTTTATATCTTTGAAAAAAGATTAGATTTTCAGTCTATGAAAGGAATGAAATGAGCTAGAGCTATTTTTATAAATTTGATGAAAACAAATACATGTGAGAAAAAAAATTATTAATAAAGTAGAGGGTGGGTAAGGATCTGAAATGGTGTAGGTTTTCGCATGATAAGTACTGCAACACGAGTATCTCTCTCGGGAACAGGCTTGTAAGCGTTAGGGACGAGATCAAAAGTTCAATGAAGGATAAAAAAACTTAATTCAAATAGTTTGGGGGTGGGGTTAAAAATCGCTGCAAGTTTTGTTATCCGACATCGATTTTCGGATTGAAAAAGACGGATTCAAGTGATGTCCAAGTCAATATACAGAACAAACATACATTATTGAGGAAAAACAGGACCCATGATACAAAAAGTATACTCTCAAAGCATATGCCCATATTGTTCAATCAATTTTTTCCCAAATTAAGTTAAGAGAAGGGATGGGGGGGGGGGGGGGGTGTCAGTGAAAAAACTATGTGAATTAGGTTTTTCATCCTACATTGAACTTTTGATCTCGTCCCTTAACATTACAATGTTTGTGTCACGACCAGTGATATTTCATATGATTAAAGCACAAGATATACCAACAATATATCAGAAAGTTTCATTCTCTTGGTATGAAGCTGAACAACAATGATTGGTCTAAATATATTCCATGGTCATGTTCTAGTCACCGCATTTATTTTCAACACAGTGAGCAAGAAAAAATATTTTGGAAAAATTCTAGATAAAAATTCCAAACATGCATGGATATAACAAAAATTGTTGTTCTTCACGTCAGTTCGAATTTTGGCCGTTTATTTCGTTATTAACCAATTACAAAAGAACAAACGTGAGTAAATTTGTGTAGATTTAACTGTAAATATCAAAACTTGATTTGTTATTTTAATTTTTTATTTCACTTACAAAGCAGTGTACAGACTGAAGGGCAAATATTTCGATAAAAGAGCAGAGTATCAATCGTGGTGCATACACTTATGAACTTGCGACTAAAGTATTGTTGTAACATGCATTTTGCATCCATTATCCATGCATCCGGGTACCCAAATCGCCCAGTTTACCCAGATCACCCACCCCCTTTTATTTTGTCACTGTAAACACTGACGAAAAACTTTCTTGTGTAGGTGAAAGAAAAGTTTTGTAGCTTTAACAGGCAGTAACCAATTTTGTGCACTGAAGTCTCGTTGGATCTATTCACTACCTGGGCGATTTGGGTTCCCCTCCAAAATCACGGAACCACGCAACCTTTGAGCCGCTGCTGGCAGAAAATCAATAAGTGTATACACGCCAAATGTATGTGTGGAAAACACTAGTGTAGTCTACTTGTCAAAAAATAAAAATCAACAATGTTTTTTTAACATTTTCTCCGCAATGCTCGGAAACCACACTCCAAACTGTGCGAATTGGGTACCCCGACGTTATATACATTGTAATTATACGCCATCTTATACTTCATTTTCATTTATTTTATGCTGACATTCCGATATCTACAGACGAGTTAGCATACTTTCTCTCAAATCTTAGGGACAATTCGCTGAAACAGGACATAAAGTTCTGTTATAGGATATATATGTTATTGATTTGTTTAACTTTTGTTATTGTATTAGTATGTTTTATCAGAAACTGTCCAAATTGTTTACAGGATTAACGCAATCAATTTATCAGATATATAGGGAGACTTTATGAACTTCTCGCTGATTGATTTTTTACCTTTTTACATGATGTACTATTATTTGCTTGAATATACTTGAAGTCGTTTATGATTCATTCAAATACAAGTTACAGAGTTAGAGGCTAAACATTAATGATTTCAAAATTGCAAAAATAAAAATAGCTCTTCCTTATTGCAACACTGTCCGAGATCTCTCTGACGTCAGAGGAATCTAAAATAGGACGTTTGGTGTCACAATAGATTCGGACTGCGTTCTGTGTCACTAACAGAAACGAACTCGAGTGATAGAATTTTAAAAGAGTCACTTACAGTAACTGCAATTGTAATCAAATCATGTTAACGAGAGCTGATTACAGGTTCAAGACATCTTGCCAATAATAACTTGACTTTTCCAGAAATACTTTAAACATTTGACACTAACGAACAAAATTACATCATTTCATTGTAACACACATATATTTTGTTGTAAGTGCCTTTTCATATGTAGGTTACTAGTAGACGATGATTATGTCTAAGTTTGTTATATGATTTGAGTTTGACTATCAAAGTGATTCTTTATGTTTATACTAATATAAATTAGTTTCGAACGTCAAAGAACATGCACCTTCAATGATTTAACCACCTTTCTCCAACTAATGTAAATGTAATATGGTATCAAATGGTGCCTTTTGTGTAAAGAGGAGGGGATTGGTAATACAGAGGCAAGATATATTTAAATATCCATAGGCAATTTCCTGTGAAAAGTAAATTTTTATGATATACATTGTCAGACCATTCTTCATTTTTGAAGATTCCAAAGAATATATCGCATTTGTTCCGGACTACTATCTGGAGAATCTTTAAAGCTGCCCTCTAGTCGTCTAAATAGGTACAATCTTTACAACTATTATCAGTTATACTACATACATAGAGAAAGTCATTACTCAAATATTTAAATACGTTATTCATCGTAACCATGCAGTCTGTGTGCACTTTGCCGTTCCTTACATTAAAGTAATCACCAGGTCAAAAACTTCCTGCATACTTAAATCAAAGACGTTAATAAAATTTTTCATATTCTTCGAATTATAGAATTTCTAAAATTACGCAGAAGATTTGTAAATTTAAACTATTCAAACTCAAAAATAAGTAGTGAACATAAAAGCGTGAATTATTTATTTTTGGTAAGTTTAACCACAATGTTGTTTATGTGACAGTTACGCTGTTTAAAAGATTTATGGCTATGCTATATTTATCAGAAAGGGAACTTACTCTGGTGCTTTAAAACTGTACTTTGGATGATGCTCTACGTGTTATCTATATCCGGTACTTCAACTTCTGAAGATACAGATTAAATGATGAATTAACCACTTAAAGAAAAATCATTTCTACTTCATCGAGTCATTAGACGGAAAAAGGTCTGACTCTGTGCAATAAGCAATCTACAAAAAAAGTCTATCGATTCTTTAATCTTATGATTGACTAAAGCCATCGTGGTTAGGCCAGTTTTAAGAGGTTACAACGTCAAGTAGATTTATATGATATCATCTCATGTTGTCAAATACTTAACTACGAGTTCTATATAAGCAGAAGTTATAGTAATGAGATATTGACAGGTTTCTGTGTCTGTAATTAACGTTCCTAACTAGACCAGCGTTATCTCATTTTGATTCCTTTCAAGAAGGAGATAGTACAATCTACAATGTCCAGTATCTTTAACCAATATAATGCCTGGATCAATTTCTTTGCGTCAAAACCGTATGAAACACCCTTATTTTAGCCAATATAATAATGATCCACTAACGAATCAAATCTGACAGTCTGTTATAAACATTCTTCAAGAAATAGATTAAAATCCTTTTTTATTAAATTTGTCAGCAACCTCATGACAAATTCTATCAATACACTGACTAAAAATGAAGATACATGCATGTATGTTTACAAAACAAGTATTCATATACATTGTTGTCAAATGTATAAACAAGATGTTTTTGTGCGTTTTTAAGTTATATTGCCAGAATTCAAAGTAAAATAGACCTTAAATAAGAAAAGCATTCCCTAATGATACAGAATGGCCGAACACTTTGAATATAGAAGAATAATTACAGTGAAACCAAACCCCCGGAGAAAAGAATTTGTGTGACAATTTAGAGTTTGTACATTGCGTGACAGATTTGTCACATCTGTAGAAAGCTTTACACGTATCTCCTATCAAATCATGGACGTTAATTGATGCCGCCGATCCAGATCAAAACAATGTTAACGTAAATGAGAGCTCTGTACGGTCATTGGTGTTAATATTTACAGAAATCCTCCGGAAACTTTATTATGAGTTTTCGCTGTTGAATTGAGGGTTAATATTGTATGAATATAAAGTTGCCATTATTGATTACAGGAAGTAAAAGGCGGCCAATTTTGATATGTAATACACTTACAAAGATTACTATGGAGTCCAATATCTCTATCGTATTACTTAATGACTTATTATTTTGTTACGATGATCAAATATAGTTTTCCAATACTTGTCTACATATGTATATTAGGTTACATTTCGGTAAGTTATTTTCTGTATTAGCTAAAAGTGACTTTGTTTTTTTTGTAATTAATTTGGATTTGTGACCGAAAGCTATTTATCATTTATTATTGATACTGCCCTGGCAATTTTAAACATCTTTTGGTCGTGTTACCGGTACTGACTGGACATGCTTTTACATACATTGTAAGTAGACCTTTACAAAAGTAAAAGAACTTCGTTTGTATACTGTCGTGTCAAGGAAAAAAATATTTTCATTTCTTGCTTATTGTGATATTTTTAGTATCACACATGTTATGAAAATATGTCCGTGTTACCGGTACTGACTAGGCATACTTTTGCATACATTGTAAGCAGACCTGGACAAAACTAAAAGACCTTCGTTAGTATACTCGCATTGCAAGGAAAAAAATAATTCCGTTTCTTGCGTGTTGTGATTTATTTTAGTATCACACATGTTAGAAATGCTTTGGTGTCCATTTTAATCTTAAAACACTATAACAGTTTTTATTAATGATTCTTTACAATAAAAATACCTGTTAAAATATAAAGCACAGAACTCCCAAATGAGTTCTCTTTTGACAGGAATAGTAGACCCTTTTATTGTGGGTATTAAGTTACAACGCAGGAAGCATCTTGCATATAATAACATTTTTAATTTTGTAGGTGCTGTAAAAACTAAAGACGTGGGGCCATTTCCCCCTTCATTTATTCATTTGTCAGGCCGTTTTCAAAAAGTCGGAGGTACTCACAACTTCTTATGCTATTTTCGGCCAATGAGGATCAAGAAAAAATACCGTCATGTAATAACAATAAATAACTGATAAGTTACTAAAGATTTTCTATTAATCTAAATATCGCTTCGAAAGACAGTAATGTTTTAACACACATTTGCCGAATGAAAGTCTTTAAGACAGGTTTTTCAACGAGAAGTACACTCAGAACGAAAACGAATTTTGTGCTTCAATTACTTTTATGTATCTTCTTCCCGATTATAGTAGAATTGTTTTGGTTCTGAGTGTCCTTGGTAAGATTCCAAAAAGTGACACACAATTCTTTGCAATTGACCCAAATTGTCTCTTTACACGACCTTTACGGATATAAAACTCAACTTATCTAAGATTAAAATTTATGTCTGTTGATATAAAATGCATTGCATACAATCGGTTACGATAAAAAGTAGATAAATATTTAAGATTGAAAAAAGTATTGGTTCTGAAGAAATTTTCATAACAAAACCTGGAACTCCAAGGGAAATAATCCAAAAAAACTGGTAAGGTTGGAAGACAAATGAGTGAAACAAATACATGGAAAAGTGGCCCTCTAAAAATCGGTAAATATCTCTCTCTCAGTACAAGCAAATATGTCCCGACCTTGCATATCTTGCGGTATCCCTCCCAATTTGTAAATAAATTATGTTTTATTGGACTTGGTCTTATTCTGATAATGCATAAAAAATTGTCGCTTCTGACTTCAAGTATCCATAAATCAGTCAATAAAAAAAGAGGCTCAAGTTGTCGAAATATTATGAGAGTTCCTGGCCTGTATTTCAAAAAGTGATAATCGGCGTACTTGTCGGCACTTAGGTGTGGAGTTCATACTTATTGAGAAGGATGGTAAACTAATATAAGTCTCCAAATTCAGTATTTCTGGATTAAACTCTCCATCACAGAAACCTTTATTTTAAACAGAATTTAACAATTTTTGGAGAAGACATTAATAAGTTTTGTAACTTGTGTCTCATCCAATTGTCACAATTTTTGGACAATAAAATATGTTTAAAGTAAAAATTTAACTACTCGACTGTTACCATATCTGTGTTAATGGTACCATGATTTCTCATTACATGTAACTGGTGTAAAATAAATGACTGATTGAAGAATTGCTAGAGGTAGGACAAACTTCGATTAAAGAAAACAGGCAGGCGTACGTTGCATTATTTCAACCACAATCAGAGCACGGGGTAATACACAAACAAGGCAAGATGTATATCAGTACATTGTACATATATAATGGAGAGTGAGAAAAATTGCATGAATAATAATTAAAATTTGATTATGATTATGATTGCTAGAGCAGGACAGAATTGCCATGGGGTAGTTTATTTACTGTTAACAATCATGGAGATTTTTAAGTATGAGGTTTTTTGGAGCCCTCCTTGTAGGATATTGTTTTAATCGTTTGATGAACAAGAAAGACATACTTTAATTTACCAAGGGATATTTCACAAAAGCATTACCGAATTTATTTTATTATCAAAGAGACGATACCAAGTTCGTGGTTTCATTCTTTTACATGTCATTCAAGTCATTACCGAATGTATTTTACTGTCACTGGTACAACATTAATGAGTCTTGTATAAACACGGCCTTTAATATAAAATGTGAATTGTTATTATTATCTTATATCTGTTGCAAAAAAAGTTGTAACAGTTTTCATGGTGAGTGATTATTGCAGCTTTGTTACTTCGTGAGCAGAATTGTAATTCTGAAATAAAAATCTTTTATCATTTCTACACAATTCTATGCGAACATTTTTGTTATTTTTGCAATTAGAATTTAAGGTAATTTCGTGCATGTAGCAGTATAGAAAAGAAACAATTGCTAAGTTGCTTGTGAATATCCGTAAAGGGTATGTACTTGAGCTTGGACATAACAATTTACCAGTATTGGTAACTAATGCTTGGACATAATAATATACCAGTAATGGTAACTAATTCTTGGACATAACAATATACCAGTAATGGTAACTAATGCTTGGACATAACAATATACCAGTAATGGTAACTAATGCTTGAACATAACAATATACCAGTAATGGTAACTAATGCTTGGACATAACAATATACCAGTAATGGTAACTAATGCTTGGACATAACAATATACCAGTAATGGTAACTAATGCTTGGACATAACAATATACCAGTAATGGTAACTAATGCTTGGACATAACAATATACCAGTAATGGTAACTAATGCTTGGACATAACAATATACCAGTAATGGTAACTAATGCTTGGACATAACAATATACCAGTAATGGTAACTAATGCTTGGACATAACAATATACCAGTAATGGTAACTAATGCTTGGACATAACAATATACCAGTAATGGTAACTAATGCTTGGACATAACAATATACCAGTAATGGTAACTAATGCTTGGACATAACAATATACCAGTAATGGTAACTAATGCTTGGACATAACAATATACCAGTAATGGTAACTAATGCTTGGACATAACAATATACCAGTAATGGTAACTAATGCTTGGACATAACAATATACCAGTAATGGTAACTAATGCTTGGACATAACAATATACCAGTAATGGTAACTAATGCTTGGACATAACAATTAACCAGTAATGGTAACTAATGCTTGGACATAACAATATACCAGTAATGGTAACTAATGCTTGGACATAACAATATACCAGTAATGGTAACTAATGCTTGGACATAACAATATACCAGTAATGGTAACTAATGCTTGGACATAACAATATACCAGTAATGGTAACTAATGCTTGGACATAACAATATACCAGTAATGGTAACTAATGCTTGGACATAACAATATACCAGTAATGGTAACTAATGCTTGGACATAACAATATACCAGTAATGGTAACTAATGCTTGGACATAACAATATACCAGTAATGGTAACTAATGCTTGGACATAACAATATACCAGTAATGGTAACTAATGCTTGGACATAACAATATACCAGTAATGGTAACTAATGCTTGGACATAACAATATACCAGTAATGGTAACTAATGCTTGGACATAACAATATACCAGTAATGGTAACTAATGCTTGGACATAACAATATACCAGTAATGGTAACTAATGCTTGAACATAACAATATACCAGTAATGGTAACTAATGCTTGGACATAACAATATACCAGTAATGGTAACTAATGCTTGGACATAACAATATACCAGTAATGGTAACTAATGCTTGGACATAACAATATACAAGTAATGGTAACTAATGCTTGGACATAACAATATACCAGTAATAGTAACTAATGCTTGGACATAACAATATACCAGTAATGGTAACTAATGCTTGGACATAACAATATACCAGTAATGGTAACTAATGCTTGGACATAACAATATACCAGTAATGGTAACTAATGCTTGGACATAACAATTAACCAGTAATGGTAACTAATGCTTGGACATAACAATATACCAGTAATGGTAACTAATGCTTGGACATAACAATATACCAGTAATGGTAACTAATGCTTGGACATAACAATATACCAGTAATGGTAACTAATGCTTGGACATAACAATATACAAGTAATGGTAACTAATGCAATAGATATGCGCTATAAGATAGTTTCCAGAAATGTTCATAATTCCTACGTTGTACTAGCAATTGGGCTGGTTTGTAGTTACTGGTGATACTTTCGATGATTGGACTGGTTTGCAGTTACTGGTGATACTTTTGACGACTGGGCTGGTTTGTAGTTACTGGTGATACTTTCGACAACTGGGCTGGTTTGTAGTTACTGGTGAACCTTTCGATGACTGGGCTTGTTTGTAGTTACTGGCGATACTTTCGATGACTGGGCTGGCTTGTAGTTACTGGTGATACTTTCGACGACTGGGCTGTTTTGTACTGGTGATACTTTCGATGACTGGGCTGGCTTGTAGTTCGATTATTGGGCTAGTTTGTAGTTACTCGTGATACTTTCGATGACTGGGCTGGTTTGTACTGGTGATACTTTCGATGACTGGGCTGGTTTGTAGTTACTGGTGATACTTCCGATGACTGGGCTGGTTTGTAGTTACTGGTGATACTTCCGATGACTCTGTGATAGCAGCAATAAATAAAAAGGAAAAATAATGATGTTCTAGATGCACTATTATGGCTCATCAATAGTTTTACTCCTTAGGTATATTTATTCGTTTAATTATTCCTGTTCTGATGTTGGAATATAACTTCTTACATTGTTACGAGTGGATTATCGGATTTCTCCAATTACAGAATTTTAAGGACGATCCTTGGCGAGTGCTTTAAATTCCGTAATTTAACTATCGAGATTGGAGAAATCAGATAATCCTCAAGTCATAATGTAAGACGCTGTTTCTCTAATATTCAAAACGTTAAAAAACTGGTCAACGTCATCATATTCTCCCAACGTCTTCTTGTCACTATGGTCACCCGTATGTATTCATGCGAATCTTGTATTGAAACATATCCGACACTTAACAAGTATTTAGCAATCATAATAAATACAAAATTTTATTAAATATAATTTAACAACGTCATTCTTAAACACGGTAGATTATTCCCTTATGTCATTTGTCATTTTAAGTGGAACTATATATTTTTCCTAGCAGAAGTTGTGTTACACAACAGTTGTCACAACGGCGGACAGAAAGGAACAAGAAATATGACCATTAATAATGAATTCTATCTATCCCTCGACCAGTCGGGATTTTTATCCGATTTCAAAATCTCGTTTAAGAACATCTTGTATTACAAAGCAGACGACGGGATCGCGTTTGTTTATATGTAACTAAGGAAATCTTTTGAAGACCAAACCAAAAACTCGCTAGTGAGATTATCAATTTTCCAACACGAAAATTTCACAAGATAAAAGTCGTATCAATCTGATATATTACATAATAATGAATAAATTTAGGTCACGATGATTGCAAGAACGACAGTAACGACATCGAACAAGCTTTTTAATACAAATGAAACTATCTTTAATACCTTTCGCTTGTTAGCCTTAAAGCACTGTATATTGGTTTATTTTTAAATTTCAAAAATTGATAAGACTAAACAATACACTTGACGCCAAAAAGTGTTAATGACGTCTATACAAAGTAATTGATGAGTAGTGTAGTCGTTGTTTTCAATCTTAATGGCTATTCTAAATTTACAACTTTTTTTATAATAGTGCCAGGACCTTATACAAATTCAGCGCCGTTAGTGTGTTGACCTTTGACAAAATTTAAAAAAAACGTCTGATATTAATGATATTGCTAGCAAAACAAATGTCTTCAGATTATAGTAAAAGCATAATTGGCTTCCGGCAAGTCAACTAATACATTTGTGTAGTTTTCGTAGACATTTTAAGTGATAGGCTATTTTGATGAGTATTATTGTATGACACATATTCTCCTGATATTAGTTTACATTTCAACAAAGTACATAGGGATACAAAGGTGACAAAAAAAAAGGGATTCTTCATATCAGACTTTTTTTTCAAGACAAACAGTCCGTATATGAATATGGTGATTGATCTCATGTTTTATCTAAACGTCTGGAACTGCGACGTGTTCAGAGTTAATTGAAGTTGTAAGGCAGTGATTGGAACGAAAGCTAAAAATATAATTTAATGGTCTGAATACCTCTCTAAATACAACAAAATACAACAAACCATTGAGTATGATGTGCAATCAAAATAAGTCTGTGGGGTGGAAAATTTTTATTGCAAATCGAGGGAACTACTCCAACCCTTGCAGAGATTTTACACATTGCATTCTTCAGTCTCTTTAACACCTCTCTTTGCACTGGGTGTACATAAAGTTTGAGGCAATTCGATTTGTCAGATTCGAATTTCTGGAAGAGTATCTGGTCATACTTTTTATAAATCAGGCGGCAAGAATATATTTCTGTAACAAAAAGAGCAGTCACAAATAAACAGAAAAAGTCTTACAGTTATAGCATGAGAATATAGTGATATCAATGTCTTACAGTTATAGCATGAAAATATAGTGATATCAATGAGCACTGATGATGAGACTTGTAGCAGTGTATAGAAATAGAATTGGCTTTTAGGTGCTCAGCTTTTTATCGGAGAGTCTATGTATATTAGATGATTTTTACTTTTTGGGTTAATGGTCGTTCGGCTCTATTCATCACCATTGATATACGTGTTTGTTATTTTCATTAAATAAATATGAAAATTTTAACCAATCAAAGTAAGATGTCTACCACTTGTCCTCTAATGTACCTACATGGCTGCCCGATTAGGCTTTTTGGAATTTTTGTGCTGAAAATGCTTTGACTGTTTATGATATGAGTTTGTTATTTGCAGGGAATAAATTTTAAATATATACTGTAAATCCGCTTATCCATAGTTAGATTTTGGTTGTCTTGTCTCAGGCTGCTTTGAATTTTTCGTTCTGACAATGTTTTGACTTTTAAAGCTTTCAAAAGTGTTTGTTATGGGCGAAAATTGATCCAGAAAACTGTTTTCTTAAATTTTGTACATTTATCTGAGTGAAATTTTCTCAACCTTGATGCAGCTAGCTAATTTTCGTTTGAATTTGTATTGTGGAGACGTGCAGACTGCAAGTCCCCTGGTGCATTTTAACCTTTATTATACATTGGTTTGGTGCCTTTTATCTTAATATGGTGGTCACTACATTTTAACATGCAAATGGAGCTTTCAATATTTCAATTCAGCACCAATAAAAATATGGATTTCCGAATTGGTATGTAACTATCATTCCTGTGTATCTTTTTAATTGCAAGTCGTTTTTCTCGAATTTCTAAAATTCTTTATTTAAGTGAAAGTAAATTTATTACTCTAATTCTTGTTTCCACAAGTAGTAATCAGTCTGGTCATAATCAATTATTATCTTTTTCTCTGTTGAAATGTTTCAAATATTTTTCAAGAACGGATGTTCCACTTTTAGGACAGACCTGATTGAAATGTACTGAATCGAAATAAAGTCTAAAGTCTTCATAAAAAAGTCAGTTGCAAAGGCATGTGGGACACAAAGACGGTATGTTCTATGTTATTATGACTGTGTGTCCCAAACGTTAAGGAGTAAAATATCAATGAAAAATTTAACTGTACCATTAGTTTCTTTGAAACTTAATGCTTAGGTGTGTCAAAATATTTTACGAAAGCTGATTTTCTGCTTTATGTGTACTATTATTTGATTTTTAGGTAAAATCGGAGGTCTGACGTCGTTGAACAGTTATTTTTTCTTAGAACTAGTTTGAACCGGGTTGTCTAGTCTTTGTTTGAAATGTGTAAAAAATAGACATCGTTTATGTGTTTCCCCTTGTATGATCCTGTTTTGAAGTGCAAAAAAGTTTTTTTGGTTCATGGGTCCAAACAATATCCCCAAAAGCCTATTTAAATTATGATAATTTGTCTTAAATTTTCAGGTTTGGATTTTTAATTTACGTGTAGAATTTCTTAATATAGTTAGAAAGATATACAATTAGGTGTCAGCATTTTAGTCAACGGCTTCGAATAAAGTGTTAGTTCTTATTTTAGTATGTTCCTTGATCTTGGTCTAACTCCATTGGTTTGATGTTTAAGGTCTGTAATAAAATAAATGTGCAATAAGGTTTTGTGACGTAATTTTTCTCAGTAAAAATCAGTGAACTGCACACACAAAATGGAAAATATGCTCTCATAAAATATTTTAGGCATTTTAGCTGTAGAAAAGAGAATAATCAATTACGACTTTTGGAAACAAAAGGTATTATTATAAAATTTATTACTTTAGTTTTAAAGAAACAATTTAGAAACTTGCAATGTAGTAGATGCTTCAAATGTGGCTAAGGCTCAATAGGTTAATGTGGATATCATTGTTATGTCTGACAGCAGCTTCAACTTTATTTTTATTTATTGTCGAATCCATTAATTAAGGCACGAAGAGAAAGTCCCAAAAGTACAGTTCTGTCTGCATTTAGTAAATCAATAAAATCAAAACTATACACTAAAAAGGTCGACACGCGATCGAGACAACAATGCGTTTTATTGCCGGTGTTATATAAATGTAAAATAAATAACAAAACAACTGATAAAGTAAAAACATCAAAATGAAAATTAGAAATTTAACTTTAAATTACCTTAAACAACAACAACAAAAAAAAACAAAAAAAAAAGAACTCTTGTTTGGTCACTACTATTTCTAACCATTTCTAACGTTCCAATCTAACGTTCCAATCTATTTTTACCCTTTACGGAAAGACAATTTCAGATTTTGGAATTGTTTCTGATAGGATATTTTTCTCCATCTGCTGGAAGAGGTTTATGGAGAACTTACATGTGTAAAATTCAAATGTGTTTGAACTAAACTGGTTTTTCTAATTTTTCGAAAACAATTTTAATCTTTCAATCAGTATTTATAAATAAAAAAAACGTATCACATAATACAGAAATAAATTTGATGCACTGTATGGCCATTTCGTTGACTGACAACTCATCAGCAGTGCACGAGATCAAAATATTGGAAAACCAGTTAAAGATATAATGATGAATTAATAAGCACAACCATCAAAAACCAAAACAATTAAAACAAACAGGTATCCTAACTCAGCTAAGGGTTACCTCTGCATCAAAAGGAAGAGCCTTAGAAAATTCTGCTAATTTTTGTTAAATTTTGAACGGAAAATTTAAAAGCATTTGAGTAATGAATCATGTCAGGACATTCTACAAATATTATTCTATGACACGAGGTTTTATTCACAAAATATGCAAAACTGGTTATAAACTGGTTAGTATTGCTCAAAACAAAAAACACAATGAAAGCCGTAGTAAAATCAAAGGGCCGATTAAAATACAAAAATGGTCAAAAGAGCAAGGCAAAACCATCCAAAGGAGAGGTGCAACAGTTCCTTGTATATACATGTAACTGGGAATTTTGTAAACACCAGGTCTGCAGTTAAAATTTGATTTGCACTCCAGTTCTGTTTTATCGATTCATTCCTCATTGAACTGATTCATGTAGATGTGACTGTCACTGCAATGACGTGGGTTTTGCTATTTTATATGGGGACGTTTGAAAACACTAAATCTGCAATATACAAATCATATTACAAGAAACCTGGAATTATTATTAATAAAAAGAGAGTATAGGAATTTGGAATAGTAAATATTAAAAAGGGATGGTCGATTGGCGCATCCAATCAACCGTCCTCCAGAGATACACTGACAAAGAACATAAAACATAAAATAAACTGAACAGAGTTAGATGGTCTGACTTAGTCCAGACATTTAGCACTGGCAGGGTTATGTTGGTTTAATTGAAACCCAGACCCCTCGCGCCTTATTTGTGTGTATAAAACACTATAAAAACCAATATATTAGAACAATCAGCAAGGTGACCGCTAGATGAAATATTAAAAGGGTCAGAATCCAAATGTGCTCATTTTCACTGCTAATCTAACTAAGATTCACAAACTGCCTGTTGGATATTGTTTGTCGCACTTACAGAGAAGTGAAAACTAACACTCCAATGTATGGCTAAATGGATTTTGTTATAATTTTTAATGGACGTCAGGAGTTTTAATGAGATGCCAGTATAAAAACGTAACTGGTAGATGAAGCCATTTTAAATTAATTACATAAATTTTCATATTTCAGTGCCTACTGTAAGACTCCCGTGTTTAAAAGGGTTATTTGAAACACGTTTGAAGTTTTCACAATTAATGTTACAGTAGTTATTATAAAGTTTTTTTCTTGCAGCCGGTATTAGCTTATAAGAGATATTGATACATGTAACGCTTGTAGACCATTTTGAAAGTATTTAAAGCTTGTCTACAACCGTGTTTTTTTTTATTGTAAGGTTTCGTTCTTTACTTCTTCGAACCTCAAGTACAAATTCGCACTACATTTCCGCGTATATTTTGCCATTTCGATTTTGATATTAAGATCTTACTAAAGGCATGATTTGGGGTTACGTGTATTAACAGGTAGTACACTGTCAAGGTTTCCTCAATTACAAGCGTATTACTATTTGTAGTTTAACACTATATTGTTTTATTTCCATTTCTGAATACTAATGTGAAACACGTCCATCCTTAAAGGCGAGCGAAGTATAGAGTTTCTTTTAATATTTCGTAAGAAAGAATTACGACAGGAAAAAGAGATATCATATGACAATCTGACTGACAAGACTGTTAAACGAGATTGTCGTGCATAAATCTTAAAGCATGCAGTTTAACTTGATATTATAATATTTTTTACTACCTGAATATTCGTGGTTTTCTATATAAAACATTAAACTGCTATTTCTACTTACCATGTGAAACCAGATTTCCAATAGTCTATCTTTAAATGGAACGGAACTTGGTATAAAAGCTTATATGTAGTTTTGCACTAAAGTTTATTAGTTTTAAATGTTAGTTTGGTTATTTTACTATTATATACAAAAATATACATGTTTTTCAGTCATTTATTTCTGTTTATTTTTTTTAAGATTTCAACAATTCAGAATTTCTGTTTTAAGCTTTGTGATTCGTTTTGTTAGTATTTAGACGCTACGCAGTTTGGTTGCTTTTAACATATATTGGGAAAACAGATTATAAGAATCACTTTATGTTTCGTATCTTTCTAAGGGACGAGATCAAAAGTTCAATGTAGGATAAAAAACTTAATCAAATAGTTTGTGGGTAGGGGGTAAAAATCGCTGCAAGTTTTGTTATCCGACATCAATTTACATATTGAAAAATTCGGATTCAAGTTCGGCCCTAACATATGTTTGGCTTTTAAAGCAAATAAAAGCCATCAAATCGTACCGAAAAGCAAAATTTTGGCCGAGAGTATTGGTGCGAAATTAATCATAATATCTATGTCGTTCAAAAACTTTATCGATCGTGATTTTTGAATATGTATAAAATTATAATTTAACTAAAAATACACATCACTTTTTTCCAATATCTTTTTAAAGTGATGTCCAAGCCAATATACAGAACAAACATACATTGTTGAGGAAAAACAGGACCCATGATACATAAAGTATACTCTCAATGCATATGCCCATATTGGTCAATCAATTTTTCCCAAATTAAGTTAAGGGGGGTGTAAAAACTATGTGAATTCAGGTTTTTATCCTACATTGAACTGCTGATCTCGTTCTTAAGGAGTCAAGTATTTACAATTGTCAACTCAATGTTTATGAAACCATTGAATATTTTCTAATGTAAATACCAAAATAAAACATTTTCCGTTAATTATTTAAACAAAGAAAATAACTATGTTTTCATTTCCCTATCTCAATGTGCCTTAATTTTCAGTTTTTGTTTAAAATTCGTGCCTCTATACATGACACTTTGATTTAAAAGTGCTCTCCTCGAGTGGTAACTGGACCTATCATTTACAAATTTTAATTTTAATTTCTCTTTTCAACTTTAATTAACTTTATTTTTGTCTCGTCGAGAGGCAGATTGTTTATCAATTAAATAATGTTTCAAGCGTTTCTTATTGACCAAAGAATGTGAGAGCAATGAGATATTGGGGGGAAGTGATAGCAATTAGATATTGGGTGAAGTGATAGCAATTAGATATTATGGAAAGTGATAGCAATTAGATATTAGGGGGAAGTGATAGCAATTAGATATTGGGGTAAGTGATAGCAATTAGATATTGGGGTAAGTGATAGCAATTACATATTGGGGTAAGTGATAGCAATTAGATATTGGGGGGAAGTGATAGCAATTAGATATTGGGGAAGTGATAGCAATTAGATATTGGGTAAGTGATAGCAATTAGATATTGGGTGAAGTGATAGCAATAACATATTGGGGTAAGTGATAGCAGTTAGATATTATGGAAAGTGATAGCAATTAGATATTGGGGGGGAAGTGATAGCAATTAGATATTGGGGGGAAGTCATAGCAATTAGATATTGGGGAAGTGATAGCTATTACATATTGGGTAAGTGATAGCAATTAGATATTGGGGGAAGTGATAGCAATTAGATATTGGGGTGAGTGATAGCAATTACATATTGGGGTAAGTGATAGCAATTAGATATTGGGGTAAGTGATAGCAATTACATATTGGGGTAAGTGATAGCAATTACATATTGGGGGAAGTGATAGCAATTAGATATTGGGTAAGTGATAGCAATTAGATATTGGGGGAAGTGATAGCAATTAGATATTGGGGAAGTGATAGCTATTACGTATTGGGGTAAGTGATAGCAATTACATATTGGGGTAAGTGATAGCAATTACATATTGGGGTAAGTGATAGCAATTAGATATTAGGGGAATTGATAGCAATTAGATATTGGGTAAGTGATAGCAATTAGATATTGGGGGAAGTGATAGCAATTAGATATTGGGGAAGTGATAGCTATTACGTATTGGGGTAAGTGATAGCAATTACATACTGGGGTAAGTGATAGCAATTAGATATTAGGGGAAGTGATAGCAATTAGATATTGGGTAAGTGATAGCAATTAGATATTGGGGGAAGTGATAGCTATTACATATTGAGGTAAGTGATAGCAATTACATATTGGGGTAAGTGATAGCAATTACATATTGGGGAAAGTGATAGCAATTAGATATTAGGGAAAGAGATAGCAATTACATATTGGGGTCAGTGATAGCAATTACATATTAGGGGAAGTGATAGCAATTAGATATTGGGTAAGTGATAGCAATTAGATATTGGGGAAGTGATAGCAATTACATATTGGGGTAAGTGATAGCAATTACATATCGGGGTAAGTGATAGCAATTACATATTGGGGTAAGTGATAGCAATTACATATTAGGGGAAGTGATAGCAATTATATATTGGGGTTAGTGATAGCAATTACATATTTGGGGAAGTGATAGCAATTAGATATTAGGGGAAGTGATAGCAATTAGATATTGGGGGAAGTGATAGCAATTAGATATAAGGGGAAGTGATAGCAATTAGATATTGGTGTAAGTGATAGCAATTAGATATTGGGGGAAGTGATAGCAATTAGATATTGGGGGAAGTGATAGCAATTAGATATTGGGGGAAGTGATAGCAATTAAATATTCGGGGAAGTGATAGCAATTAGATATTTGGGGAAGTGATAGCAATTAGATATTGGGGTAAGTGATAGCAATTAGATATTGGGGGAAGTGATAGCTATTACATATTGGGGGGGGAAGTGATAGCAATTAGATATTGGGGGAAGTGTTAGCAATTAGATATTGAGGTAAGTGATGCCAATTAGATATTTGGGGAAGTGATAGCAATTAGATATTAGGGTATGTGATAGCAATTAGATATCTGGGGAAGGAATAGCAATAACATATTTGGGAAAGTGATAGCAATTAGATATTGGGGGTAGTCCATAAGAATACAATACAAACACAATATGAACCTACGAGAAAAAAAACACTACAGGGGTACAAAAACACATATAGCAAACCAAAGAGAAACATAACAATACAAGAGAAAAACTCTATCTCTGAGATAGTAAATTTTAAAGTAAAATACATCGGATACTTTTATAGAAATGTAAGTTTATACGCTCGGTTAATAGCACATAACAGATTACAAACGATTACTGAAAATAATATCTAGCATACTCTACTAGATCAAAACTTATACTGGTCAATCATATTACGATAAAGACCTTATAAATTTAGAGTGATGATGTTAACAAAGACTAAACATTACTCGGCAGTATAAGATTTTGTGACAGTGATTTTGATCTGTTGAAAAAAGTACAATACATAAATTATGCGTAAAACAAAGACGAATCAGCTGTGATATTTAGAAACTATTGGCTGGATAAACATGACAAGTGGCCAACACTTTCGTAGCGGATCGTTCGATGAAATTTATTATCATTAATACAAAGAGATGAAGGATAGGGGAATTCTACTAGAGTGGTCAAATGTTTCTGTCAGACACGAGGCTTATTAAGTGTCTGACAATAAAAACGCTATCCTACATCTCTATGTAAATGGTAAATTTTCTCTCATTACATAAAATAAAAATCAAAGGAAAAGATCGAAAGTGTGTGTCTTACATCGGTAAATATTGTCCTCAATCCCTTGTAATGAGAGCATATTATAATCCACACGGGTATATTACACCGGTAAACATTGTACTCAACCCCATATATTGAGATAATGTATGAGTCCTGTGTTAGTTCTTCACCAATAAGGGAGCAACCATTTAATTCGTATGGGGGCGGCTAGGATCAAATTTGAAATTAAAAGGAAGGACCAGGATTTTGGCAAAATAAAAAGACAGGATCACTTTTTAAAAAAATGCAAGACCTGTATCAATCAAGAAGTTATTTGGTTTGAATTAAAATAAAAACAGGTATAACGGCTTAGTGCATGAGTGTGGCGTCGTCGTAGATTTTTTTTGACTGACTCATCCAGATGACCATGGAACATGTCCCAGATTAGCAAACTCTTTTTGTGTATAAAGGCACCCGGTCTTCTTCCCCATACTTCATTGACCCAGTAGCTGGTGAGTTATTCATCCTTTTTCGTTGACTTTAACTATAACACGATTCGGCAATTTTTCTTTGGTTTGGTTTTGGGTTTGAGTATCACCATCTGTTTAAATTGTGTACCGTCAGCGAGGCATGAGAAAACTACGGTAAAATATGGCTTCTGGGCGCCACACGTTTATGCGTTGATTGTTGTTGCACCTTCGAATCTACTGTACAATCGAATGGTATCGGTGTCACATTCATATTTCCGATATCTATATCAGTGGGTAGTTGTGTTGTTTCCTCTCGTTGATTACAAACTGGTGGAAGTAAGATACTGTTGTTTCTTCAGTTCTGCTTGAAGTTTCAGTACGATGGCGTATATAAGGTGAGACCATGTCTGTTCACATATCATGTATATGTCCGGTTGCTTTTGTTGCTCAAAAGGTTTTTATTCGTTCTAAATTTTTTATCAATAACGTACCTGTTGTCATACATTCGTGTCCTTCCCTTGATACCCCAGTAACGTACCTGTTGTCATACATTCGTGTCCTTCCCTTGATACCCCAGTATCGTATCTGTTGCCATACATTCATGTCCTTCCCTTGATACCCCAATAACGTACCTGTTGTCATACATTCGTGTCCTTCTCTTGATAACCCAGTAACATACCTGTTTTCATACATTCGTGTCCTTCCCTTGATACCCCAGTAACGTACCTGTTGTCATACATTCGTGTCCTTCCCTTGATACTCCAGTAACGTACCTGTTGTCATACATTCGTGTCCTTCTCTAGAAACTCCAGTAACATACAAATTGCCATACATTCGTGTCCTTCTCTTGATACCCCAGTAAGCGTTTTCTCTTTTGTTGTAGTACTATTTTTCTGAGTAATGTTTTCCAAATTTAACTCCATATCATTAATTAAAAGTATGAGTATATAACAAGATTTATATTGCGGATTAATTGGCTATGAAAACTCAAAATAGACACATTCACAAAAAAGCTATTTTTGGACAGATAATTCTATTTGTATTAATTAGTTCATTTGTAAATTCAGTTATCTTTTTGTAAGCTGTAGATTGATTGACAATCTGCCGTACAACCCACAGAGCCACACGCGGTTACCTGCAATAAGATTTTTAACGCCTTGAATTAGATTTATCGATATTGTATGCTGATTGGCTGTCCGCTGCAGAGGTCCCGCGTGCAGTTGTATGCTTCTGTTAATCAGTTTTACTTTACACTCTTTACTGGTCGTAGTAAAATATTAGCTACATGGAATTTAAATAATGGAGAAAAATTGTAATTACATCTGGAAAAGATTTGTGTAACAGGATTAGTTAGGTTATTTAAACGCTACTCGGCTGGACTTTACACGATATCCGTAATCCAAAGGTATGTTTACTTATTAAACATTATTGAACACCAGTAAAAAATTAAAGATACAGACCAGGTAAAAGGTATTATAAATTTAAAACATGTCTTCTTTAAGTTTTACGTATGGTAATAATTTGCAGCATTATGATGAATTTCAATTTAATTGTACGTTAAATTATTAATCTACTACAGAACAGTTAATTGAAAATATTTCATCCCAATTCAGATCGATGAATAAGAGGGTTAATAAATATTTACCATACTCTTATAATTAATCTAAAATCAATCAAGAAATTGCTCATTTATTTCAAATTAAATTTTCTCGTATTTCAGAATGCATGGAATACATAAATATCTTGTGATCAATCGAACCTTTCAAATTAAGTGTCGTAATATGAAACTTTGCATAAATTTTTAACAGGTAAATTGTGTTTGAATATAAAACATGTCAAATGAGATTGATTAAAAATTTTATAGAAAATTATATTATTGATTGAATAAACCATAAAATCAAAAGCTTATTTCTTAAATATAGTTGAAATTATTTTCGACGCCGGCACAGCTTGATGGGTGTTTCTCATCAAAAGTGACCACTTTGGTTAATTTGACATTAATGGTAGTTACTTCTGTCCAGTCAGAAAACAATTAATATTTCTTACTTATACGGAATTATTTGATAAAATACACATGTAGGTAAGAAAATATTAATTAATAACGGACGAATAAATATTTGTACCATATTATAATCAGTCATTTTCTTCTCAGTTATACGTTTTGTTTAAGAACAATAAACATTCTAGGCTAGAAAAGGGGGGGGGTGTTGAATGTAGTTAGACAACTATATGTAAGGAATTTAATTAATATCAAAATAATGAATATTGGTGATTCTCCCCCCCTCACCCTAGTTATAAAAAATGTAGATTTATGAGGCAAGGTTTGAAATTGATGAACTACGCCTCAACACATTTTTTGTATATTCGCCTATGAATTAATTTTCTAACAGTGGTTAGATGTTTTCACCCTGATATGTCAAAAGTTATTTCAATTAAATTCAAATTTTGTCGAATAAATATGTAATATGAAACAATATATGCTTGAGTACAAGATTAATGTAAATTTATTCGGAACGTTAGCGATTTATTGAAAGATAAGTTAATTTGTGTGCATTAACTTCATTTCATTTTGTCACCTAACCTATGAATTTTGAATAAATATTTATTTAAAATTTTCACTTAACAATAAACTTGGACCATAAAAAAGAGCATGGATCAGCTAACGACGTAAAATATATACAGTCATAAAATATATCCTGAACTGTGAAAGAATAGTTATTTTAAACGGAACATGTATAACTTTTCACTGGGGAATCATAGCATTGTACAAATTATAATTAAAATGTAGCATCCAAAAGTTATAATTGAATCATTTAAAATTCATAATTACCATGGAAAAAAATTACCACAGCTCAACTATGGTGTCTTTACAAATAAATAGACCAAACCATGATTCAATTAACGTATTACATTTTATTAAACTATACGAATCTTCATCAAATGCACAGATAATGATGTTATCAACTGGTCAATAAGTTAATTATAAAACTATTAAGGGGAAGATAATTCCGGGTAATATCTCTTGTCTTGACTAGCCCCAGGGGAGGTTAGTAGGATTCAAGCCAGCTGTCATACTCATAAACATAAAGATTTAAATGGAATGAAAATAAACCTGACAATGCAGAACATTCATATAAATAACTTAGTTTATTTATGGTGATTAGACTACAATAGCAATTTTGTTTACAAACTAAGATTTAACTGGATTAATTTCTACTTTGTTAAACCGGCATTCACGTTTAATGTCTTGTACACGACCCTTTTACCATCCGTCTCTACAATACCCATTTTACAAAACATCACATTTTACAATGTAATGGTCATGATGAAATTCAGTAGTACATATATTTAGCAATGCAAAGAAATATGGGGTATGTGTAGATAAACATGCTAAATCGGAAATGAAAGACCACCGACAGACTTCAACACGGGAATTTGTATATATAGTTTTTGTTAGGTTCATTTCAAATTTTCATTTGGAGGGTGAATAATGCAGAAATTAATTTTTTAGCTTTTGTGAGCGTATAAAATTGTCTTCTGTGTTTCGAAGTCTCTGTGAAAATAATACATTTTGAGGTTAGATTTTAATTATGAAATTGTTAGTTGTACCGTACGTTTCAAGATGACGATCAGGTTGTTTTTCAACGCAGCACACACAACGGTCGTACAAATGAAAGATACAGAATCAGTTTTGGCCGTCAGAAACAAGTGTCTTTCAAAACTAATATTATGTTCTTTCAATCAGTTTTTGCAGTAAAGCAATCAGACACACCATCAATCTTAAATCTAAAACAACAGTTGTACTTTTATCATCAGTTTCATTGACTTTTTGCCCGGAAGACAAGCTTTCGACACAAATATGTTACGTCAACTTCTAACGAATGTTTCCTTGAGAAAACAATCTTATAGTTGGATGTATATATAAAATACTGTTGACATCAAATATTCTAGTTATATGACTAGTGATAACATTTTGTAGGTGTATTATCAAGGTTCGACCATCAATTTTTCACCAAGAATGCTATAAAAAACTTGTTACACCTCTATTACATGTTACATATACGTCTACAAAATATGTTGAATACATAGACAGCAAAAGTCAACTACCTTCAACCGTCAAATGCCTCAAAATGTATGTTTTTTTAGCCCACAAAATGAATTCATATATTTCAAAGCTATAGTTTTATCCTTGATCTTAGATGATGATTTTTTTCTTTTTTCGTTTTCGTAACATGGACTTGTTTTATATATCAGACCGACCATTGTGCCGAAAGAAATTCTAATTGTATTTTGTGTGAAAGATCTTGTTCAGAATCTATCCATATATAAATGGTACTTTTACTCATGTCAGTAAAGCTGTAAACGTTCTTCAGAATATACATCCTGGACGTCAGACGTAATCACTGTCCAATAAGCTTCATAAATACTATCATGTTAGTTAAGCATTTACAGTCTGAACATTTATTAGAATACTACAAATAACTATATACGAACATAAACTGTAGAATGAAGACTACTAGAACAAAGCTTGCTATTACAATAGTACTGTAATCAATCAATCTCGGAGGTCTTCAATCATAGGGTCTGTTTTCCACCTTTTGGGACTTCAGTGGTGTAAATAATGTATAGACATTTCTATCGTAAGCTTGAAAACCAAATGAGTTTTGTACTAGAACTAACAATCTAAAGTGATACATCACAATTCTGTATCAATTCAACTGTGTTCTTGCACGAATGTGTAGATTATGGATAACAATGAAAATATGAATAATTTAACCAATAACTTTGAAGTCGTGTATTTTTGTCATTTTATCAGGATTTTATTTACAGAATTCTCGCCTTTATTTGAAAGTAACAATGAAATATTGATGACTTGTTTAATTGGTATATCCTGTAGATAGTGGTAACAAGATCTGAGAACTACTTAAATATTCAGATGCAATATACATTTTGTATATACAGATGTATATTGATGTAGATACTGAAATGTTGTGATGAGGGAATCTGAAACAACATCTAGTATCATCATAAAGAAACACATTATCAATTCAGATGACTTGAATATTTGCCTTAAGTAATTAGGTATTTTCTTAAATGTATAAAAGCAGCTGAAGCCCGACTCTGGATGCGGGATTTTCTCGCTGTGTTGAAGACCCATTAGTAGCCTTCTGCTGTTTTCTGCTCTTTGGTCGGGCTGTTGTCTCTTTGACACATTCTCCGTTTCCATTCTCTATTCTAAACAAAGTATTATGGACCGTCTAAAATTGCAGCGATATAAATTATGCACAAAGATAAATTATATATACATATAAAAAAGAGTCAAACATTCCGTCATGGGTTAAAAGTTTGTAGAAAGGGTTGAAAGTCACCTCAAAGTCGTATCCATTTATATTAATATAATATGCAGCATGCGTCGGACATGTAGGGAAGAATTTCTGTGCCGTTATTAACAAGTAGTTAAAAATGAAAGATGAAGTGGGATATGTCGCTTGAAACAATAAAATCGGATTTAAATACAATCTCATCAATTTTTTTCTTCCTGGTTTAGCCGTCAGTGAAATTCAGAATTTTATGTGTCTGTTTTCTAATCTACCTGGAATAATTTAGTCAATTATTTCTATGAAGATTATCTATAATAAAGTGCCCTATGGGATTCTGATGATTGATCAAGGAAAATTCTGGTAAACAAACTTTTAAGTCGATTGAGCGAAGAAATAAAAAAGCCGTAGAATTGCAAGGCAATAAGCAGAAGCGAAATAACATCAAACAAAACTAAACGTCATGTAATATATAACCTGGGGATTACAGACAGTGTTATTCATTTTTATCATGCCTTACATAGTTACCTGTTGTGTAGAAGTGATGAGATTTGTTTTTGTCTGAGGTATGGAGCTGAATTATTTTTCCACACCAGCATTAGTACTTACTTAAAATCATTACAATAAATCTGGTGTTTGTTATTTTGCTATTTACAGTAATTCCTTCAAGATGATAAAATGACAGGAGCATGTTTAAATGCACCATGTTTAATTGCTTTGCGTAATATAACTTGAAAAAAAGACTTCCAAGCAGTTTGAGTCACAATTACCTGGCTCTGAAATAATATTATGTAAATGTTGATTGGGGTGAACAATTTCTACATTGGCAAAGTTGTTTTCAAACATTTTGATCTTTCAGTGATCCAGTTATCATTAAAATTTTTACAATTTGAGGGTCAGGAATGTCATCATTTAAAATACCTAATTTGATATTGGATCTACTTCCTCAGCATCGATATATTTATATAGAAAATTAATGGTATTACTTCTAATCAATACATTTCAAAAAATTTTAGACTTATAGAGTTTCTGAACACGGTGGAATGTGATTCATACATATAGAGAGTTTGATATAAAATTGCAAATCCATGAATTCATTCAGATCTTATCACCAGACACCACGACAGTAAATAAACTACCATGATTGTTTATAAGAAAATGAGTCTTCATTACCTATACATTTATGGACAGGATGTCGTAAACAGCATATTTTTTACGAAATGAGACAAGATTTATTCTTTATTTGTATCGGTATGTCTGTCACGTAATTCTAGAAATTCTAAGAAAACACAAATAGTAATTAATCCTATTGAGAATATAATTTGGCAGTATGCTTCGTTCTATCACAGAATTTTATTCAACAACTGCATTAAAGAAAAATGTAAATTGGGGCATCGATTTTTGTTCTCTGTAGCCAAAGATTGCGTACTTACTATCTGGACATTTCATTAAGTGTATTGTAGAAATATTGACAACTCTAATTCCGCTCGTATTAAACTGATTTTATCACACATTTCCAATACCAAATAAATGCAAAGAAATATTCGTGAGGTTGCTCGCTGCACGTTGGATTCGTGGGTGGTACCATTGTCTCTATAATGCTGACAATATCTGTTACATCCATCTATATTGTAAAACAAGTGTAATGTACAAAACAAAATGCGATTTGTTTTTCCTTCTCTTACTGAAAGACATACAAATGAAGCATAGATAAAAGATAAAAAAAAACGGAAATGACATTTGCAAAATGAATTACTAGTATGTGTATTCACAAACAACTTTAGTGGTTGGTTAATACAATGTGTAGTGAGGTTTTTTTTTTTTCTTTCCTTTTGCGTACGAAGTATTTCTAAATGTAGAAGTGTGAATTCTCGTCAGAACAAGACAGAAATTTTAGACATCTAAAAGCTTACAATATACTTTTACTCCACCATTTTCCTCTTTTCGCCAACGAAGTTATTGCTTTCAGGCAAATACTTTTATAAATGTAGGAGAAGTTATCCCTTCTTTCAATTTACTGTAATGGTCAAATCTTTTTTTATTGTCGTATAAAGTAATTAACGATACATCGGCTGTGCTCAAATCCTATTTCAAGATTACATTGTAAGTTAGACTTTTATCCCTGTGCTCTGACAAGGTCAAATGGCGGCTTTCAGCTTGCAATGGCGACAGTGAGAGTTCAGTATTGGTAAATTGAATCTAATCCTGTATTATTTGAAATGTTTAGATATAACGAGAATTAATTCATATATAATCGGTATTCAATATTTAAAGATAAGATACAAAAGGTGATAAACACATGTTAAGAACAGTACGATTAAGCTTCTTATGTTTGTATTGCATACAATGGTAGCATGCCAAACAGATCGGAAGCGAGTAATCTGCCTTTCCAATTATCGCCTATTACCGTCTTTGACTTTAGATTTACATGATGTTCAATTAATTCTCGGAAATGGAATAACTGAAATACAAATCTAATTTATCCTGTTTGACATATTTTACTATTCTGACAATTATACAAAGGTTCTATGTCAAGTTTCCCTAATTTATCCTGTTTGACATATTTTACCATTCTGACAATTATACAAAGGTTCTGTGTCAAGTTTTTCTGAACGAAGCTAATAAAACGTGTTTTAATCAAAATCATACGAAGCAGCACTAATTAGCACAGGAAACCAGTTTATTAAAATGTTTTATTTTCAGAACGTTATGTTTAATGCAGAAACCAAAAAATCAAACAAACAAAACATCAGAGTATCATAAAATATATATGCATACAGTGTGGTGTTTGGAATGAAGCTAATCAAACGCATTTTAATCAAAATCAAGCAGGACTAATTATAGTACAGGAAACCGGTGTATTTATATGTTTTATTTTCAGATAGGAAACTTAAAACCAATAAATAACAGTTGATATATGAAATAATGGAGTATCATATGCCACCATTTTACAATCATTTCGAGATATCGTATGGAGTTTGAAGAGATAACAACAATATCAAATTGTAAGAAGTCCTAAAAATCGAAAATATAGTGAATAAGACGGCAGTTTTGATGTGATATCGTATTCTGTTTAGGAAAAGCAAAACATATCCTACAATAAATAATCAACTACAATTTTTGGTATACCCCCCAAAAAAAAGATAATAATAATTAAACAAAATTATATATAAATATACTAAATAAATAAATGATTTGGAAAATACGTTGAAGGTATAAAAAGACACGAGATTTCCGAATGCAATTAGGTTCTATCCGGGCACTCTGGTTCAAAACCTTGGTTCCATCCGGGTCTTTTGGTTCTGAACCTTGGTTCTATCCGGGTTCTTTCGTTCGAAACCATGGTAACTGGTTCAACATCCGGGTTGTTTGGCTATAGGAACCCAACTTCTTGGTTCTAACCGGGTTCTTTTCTAATATTCCCGTTGAACTTTGAGAAGATATCCGCAAGTATCCGAATAAAGAAATAAAGTAGGTCAAAGACGCTTATCTTGTTTTATATCATTTATACATTTCAGCATCGCCGGAAAATGAAGCTGTAAGGTAAATACCTTCTCATTTTTATTATTTAAAATGGGAAACTGGACAAAAATATAACATCAGTAATATTTATATCAACCCAAGCATACAGTATATCTAACATCCGTTTTTAGAATCAAAGTTGTTCCGTTTTCATTTATTTTTCACTACTCATTCCTCATTTCATAAACATACAAATAAATAAATGGATTTTAGAAACTTAAAATGTGGGCCTCTATATAGAAGGTATGATACGTAATTCATAGTTCATAACGACCCTAAGTTGAAAAGCAACAATCGATTGTTTCGATTTTTATTATTTTTGTACTATAAGAAGCTCTTTTTGAAAAAAAAAATTTGCTCACACATTGAAATTCTCCCAACATGTCAATGATGTCATAGCTATATATGGACAGCTATACAAGCCTGCGCGTGAAAGATCTAGCGATATTCCGAATATTTTGTTTGCAATCTTGGCTCCCTCGTTGGCAACGCTTGCTACCGAATCTAATAACATTGAGGAAAATGGTGATGTTCGAATAGACACGAATGTTCTACTATCGGCCAGGGATCATATAATACTTCATATACAGTTCCTGTATCAGCTAAATGTGCCCCAACTTCTGGTTTTGAAAAGCTGTCACTTTTCACAATTTTACTTTATTCATTTTTTCAGGAACTGTATATGATCCCTGATTTTTTTGAAACTTGAAAAAACGACATTCAAAAGGTCAACCATTCTAATTAGTTAATAAATACAGCTGTGATTTAAAGAATCGGCATTTCAAAGATGTGGGTCAACACAGTGTGGATCAATTACGTCCGCGTCAATGAATTGAGACAAACTGTGTGTATGTACATTTATATTTCTATTTATAGATCGTATGCCACAAGAAACTGCAGTAAGAAGTGTAAAAATGGATTATTTTTAATTACAAAATATTTTTTATATGAATGCAGTTCAAGCAGTATTCATGGACAAAAATCCCTTTTCTCAAGTACTTTTTTGTTGATCTTAACTAAATGAATTTCTGGGCTAAATATAGCTAGACGGATCGAGGCACGAGACTGGAAAACTTAACAAATTAAAAGTTTCGTTTTGAATTGTTTTTATTCTTATTTTCGTCTATTTTATAAATCCAGGAAAAAATATTCTATTTCAACCGAATCTTAACAAATTTAATTTGAATTCAATTTTCAATTTAATTCCCCTTTTTTTAAATGTAGTTTGGTTGGCAGGATTCCAAATTCATACTTCTTTATCTTATGCTGCTGAATACATTTCTATTTAATGTTGAAAACTTCTCGGAAAACTTACATCCACGTTAAATCTATAATACATAACTTTATACCGGACAAACACTGTTTAGGTGTGACGAGACAATTACTGGCATTTACCATGAAAAAAAAGACAGTGTAATCCTATCACCTGAAAATTTATGTTTAAAATTAAATATTTCAATTAGCCTACGTTTATGGCATCTCCAATGTCGTCGTCCGTCGTAGACACACCCGTCGGCGGAACTGGTGTTGGGAGTTTTATTTTTGAAATATTGTTTTTCAAATTTTATGTATAAAAAATTCCGAATTGTATGATATATACATGTACTGTAAAAAAATCCTTAAAATACAATTTCAACTAAGAATGGCCGACCTACGCATTATTATATGATAAGAATGGAGAAATAAATACAGTCAGGGACACTACGTCGTCTATCTTTTTTAAAGACAGTGCTTGTTTATATTTTCCCGGTGAACCTTTGAATGTGCGTGTGTAGCAATACATTTTAAACATTGGCTTGAATCACATTGTGTTTTTTCTTAATTGACTTTCGCTAGACATTGTACTATTATTTATAAATTACAGTCCAGAATAGCAACTAGTCAACATCTTTCATGGAAAAAATAAAATTTATTAAATTATTTTTTTTATAGAAAAATACAATAATTCACGTCGTATATTTATATAAACGGTCAAACTTGTAAAAAAATAAATAAATAAATAAAATTCTATGAAATTAAAATCCTCAGGAAGTAGGCCATTTTACCTTGCATTCTTGCATTTAAACCACTTCTAGGGCCATTTTTATAAAGTTACCTAATGACTTAAAATATCTTTCTGGATATAGCCTGGTGTAAAAATAACAATCCAAAGATACTCATATTAGATACAGTAAATTTATACTATGCTTATACGAGGCATTTCAAGGACCAAAAACCAAACTTATATTAAACAAGAAGTACTCAACCAAAAATACCGAAATAGGAAGCCAAATTTCAGCCAAGGAGATCTACCATGTGCAATACAAGGAATGAACCCTTAGTATTTCTATTATTTTTGAATTTTGCTAAATACTGATAATTTCTGTAACAAATCAATGAATAATCATGTTAGACAAGTCTGACGACTGGGTGGGCGAATACCCTCGGGGACCTAGGGTCTACCAGCAGAGGCATCATCCCAGGAGTTTCAAAATAACAATCCAAAGATAAAATCATTATTTTATTCATTCTGTATTTCTTATGATCGCAGTAATGACGGCAATTAAATTCTTATTTCAAGGTGTTATACCACAAGAATATTCCTGCAGATCTTTTTTAGGATTTGCTTAATAATAAACTATCAAATAAATTACTAGAGTTTTTTCTACACACACGAATATAGCTTTGGGAGACAGTTTTAACACATATTTACCAAATTAACTCTTGCAGACATTTTGCAACGCAAAGGACACTCAAAACCAAATAAATATTTTTTCTTGAGGTGAGTTTATGTACCTCTTTTCATGTGACGGTAGATTCGTTTTGGTTCTGTGTGTCCGTATTATCAATATTGCAAAACTGATACAAAATGCTCGGCAGTTGACCAAAATCGCCTCTATACACGATTTTTGCGAACTTATTTTATGATTTAGCATAAAAGTTTTGTTTGTTAGCATACAATTTACAATAAAAATTAAATAATTATTTAAAATTAAAAAAATAATGGTTATGAGTGAAACAAATACAGGGGAAAGTTAACATTCTACTTTAAACAGCCTTCTGCTCCTTTGTAAACTAATACACCTAACCAAACGAATACGATGTACAACCTTTTTGTGTATTATAATTATAAGTTTATGAACAATAACGATTATGTATTTTTTACTTTGAGCATATATTCCTCATCTTCGCGAGTTCCATCACTTCAGTAGTCAAGTTAAAAATAGGACATCATTCTCATGAACTAAAGTAATTTTTTTTACAGTACAGAAGGACATTGTATTAATATTTTCTTAGCTTTTTCAGTCGGCGTTAAATTGGATACCAAAACTTGAGAGTGTAATGTCTTTTTTATGTGTAGTTTATACTGTTGAGATTGTTATTTTCATTAGTATTCATGCCTCCAAGTAGCAAAGTACAAATAAGTAATCACGATTTCTAAATATGTATACTGAAATATTTTTAATTCTTGTTTAAAGGTGGGTGGAAATTTATCAAAGTTTATTACCCTTTTATAAAAGTACCTCTTTGGATAATTAATCAATTTCTCGTACAAATCAGTCCCCTATCAGACACAACACAGTGTGACAGTTTATTTCCGCTTGGTGCTTGGTACGTTTTTGGTTAACTGAAATTTGTACTTTGCCGAGAAATTTCGAAGTCTGACGTTGATTGAAATCGTCTGTGTTGGTAGTAAGTGTAATCGTTTAATTAATTGAAAGTTTGGCTATACGCATTAATTATCAAATGAATCAAATTATAAGAAATTACTTATATAAAAATAATAACTTCCCAAATATATTATTTACGCTTAATTTACGACCTTTAAGATTTTGTTTGATAAGACGATCAAAGTCAGAGTAAAAATTTGTGGACATCGATGGATTGACTTGGGATTTTAATTAAATATATTCGTGTTGTGGACAGGGTTTAAATAGGGAGGAGTCCACGAAGACAAGTTAAGCGTATTTAATGGACGCGCATGATAAGGTAGGATGTACATTGTATCACACAAAAATCATTTTTATTACACATCTAACACAGTTTCTTTAAGTCTTATGTCACATCTGTGGTATAAAAATGACACGGATATAATAAGTTGCATTTTCAAGGATACGTGGAACATGGAATCTTGTCAATACATGTACCTGATAAGTAGGTGAAAAACATACATGTGACTACTTATATACATGTTTGATAACGAAACCTGTATATATCTGTAAAGCTTGCTCATCTGGATAAGGGACGAGTTGGATATATAATTTATATTTTCTTTACTGTCTTTTTAACCACGCCCGTGTTGGGAGATTCACAAATATATATACTGTTATTAAACAGTATTGTTTAAAAAAGAAGTATTATCTGTACATGTATTTATGTATCTAATCAATGTGTTGTATTGTGTTGTCATTATATATGCCCCCTAAATGGGGCCCTTAATTGGTAATAAAATACTTGAACTTGAACTATTCTAGAAAATAGATCCAGATAAGAATTCAGTCTCAAATTGACAGCCGAATTTAGAAGGATATACCCCCCCCAAAAAAAAAAACGCGCTTTCCTGGGTAATGTGTGGAAAATCCTTATGCCAGGATTTACGGCGTACGAGTTCTTTTGAATATAATTTTATCTTTAAAGTACAAGCACTACTATAGATTTATAGATCTTTGTCAGAAGGTATAGTCTGGGATTATTAATGTCAAATTTCAGATTTATTATAAAATTGCTCAGAATTAGTCTACTTAATTGGTTAAATATTATGTTGAAAGCTGTTTGACACCAATTATAGGATATAATTTAGAGATATTAATTATAAAACCCTTTCTAAATATAGGAAGATTTTGTGCCTATGTAGGACACATTGATTTTTGCATACTGCGCTTTTGATAAAAGGCGGCGACAAAGGTGAAATAAAAGTTTTATCAAGGGTTGGTAAACAATTTGTTTAAGTCATATGGACTATATATAAAACATTAAATTTTGAAGTAGTGATAAACTGAATAAATTATTTGAAAATACTAATGTGTGTATTGTGTTTAAGGGTAAAATTCAGCTTATTACGTTTTGTGAAACTATTTTTAAACTTTTCTTTGTGTTATTTCAGAAATATATTACAGCAGACGATTCTATGTTAACAACTTATAGAGTTCACACGGTTCTTTACCAACAAAATCACACATAATGAGGAAACTTTTTAAAACTGTTGTGGTTTCCGTATGGATTTTACCACAAAGTGTTTTTCGGAGGAAAGGATGGTGGTTTTAAATTGTAACTTTGTTAGCATTTCAAAAAATAACTTTAACCTTATGGAACGAATTAAATTATGGCAAGAGTTGGATTTTATTTAAAGATCCTGGAGTTTTACGTCATTCTGTTTCTCTTTCCATTAATTCTTAAAGGTAAGTTTCTTATTCAAAGTGAGTTTGAATGTACATCGATGTTTATTTACCCTTTGCATACTGTTTTATTAGAAAAAAAAACATGATTTCAGAAAATTCTTATGTGAATAATTGTTTGTAATTCTGTGCAATTGGAGATTTTTAAGAGCTCGTACTACATTTACTAATCTAGTATAAATGTATATTGAAGATTAGAGAATTTTATAAGCAAGGAAGATAATTTAAAATACCTTAATATACGAAATATTTTAACCACAGGCGCTAGACATCTGTTCATAGAACAATTGTTATAATATAGGTATGATTATGAAATACCCGTCCGTAGACGTATCAAGCACAGTGTGATCTAACACATCTATCCTATTGCTGACAAAAAGGGGACGAACATTGGATATTCTGGATTGTGGGGGGCGGGGGTTGCGAAGAAATACCTTGCATAAAGCAAAAATCAAATAACAAAAATCATTTTTTAGAAAAAAGTTTAGAATGGAATATATAGACCATTGTCTTCAGCAGTGAATGATTCTTCATTGTGAGAGCCGTAATTGTTTTATAAAGGTACAGATATCAGATAAAAGATCTTGAATTTGATTAAGAATATAATATAATTTATTTGAATCTGACAAATTAAAAAAGGTACGATCGTTTCTTTCAATGATGCTAAATAATAAATTTCTAGGTTGGTCAAATTTAGGGCAATGAAAAAAGAAATGACCTTCACCTTCAACAATATTGTATATAATACATAGTCTTTGTTGACGAGGTATATATCTAATTATTTGTGTTTTTCATACCACAGTTATGACATATTTATTTTTAAGATAACTTCTTATAAGTAAGACTTGGTACAAGTCCCTATGTAATTTTTAATTTTTACATTAATTATTTTATTATTTCCAATATATAGATACACAAACAAGGGATTGTATCAAACATGTTAATATATAGATACACAAACAAGGGATTGTATCAAACATGTTAATATATAGATACACAAACAAGGGATTGTATCAAACATGTTAATATATAGATACACAAACAAGGGATTGTATCAAACATGTTAAAATGACTAAAAACTAGGTTGGACATGCGTATTATGGTATAATATGTTGTCAAATCAAGAAATAAAGATTTTGTTACACAAATATATATAATTTCAATATACCAACCTGTACCCAAGCGCCTGTGTGCTTATTTAGTATCATTCAGTGTGTGTACACTGTTTGATAGTAAATAAGTATGGAAAGTAGAGGTGCATTTTGTAACAAAAAAAGGAATTATAAATTATAAGTCTACTTATAAGTGTACAACATCAGTTATCTCTTTTTGGCTGTGATTTTCATCTCAATTATTACACAGCTCATTATTTTCCTTATTTATATGTTCTTTGCAAATCTATTGAACGTATATATATGATGTACCTGATTAATGTACAGTGCATGTTTTTGGACATACATGGTGAGATTGTCGGACATGGTATGACATTACATGTTAGATTTCTTTGCCTGCCTGTGTTATTATGTTGATTGACCTTGCAGCTGCATCCTTCAATGCACAGATATAACTTAATTGACATTTATGAAAGAATCCCTGTCTGGCTTTTGCTGAGAGATGTCTTGGACTTGCAATCTGTCGCGTTGAAGGCCTCTCTGTGACTTTATAGATGAAGAAAACCAATAAAAGTACTATTTTGCAAGAATTGATCAAACATATCTCAACCAAAGAAATATACTCTAAAGAGTATATGTTTAAATGCAATGCCTTATTTTTCAATTGCTTTATGAAATCAAATAGACATTCCTTTTTTACCAGAGTAAGTATCTTGGTCAGCACAATATTTAATGGAAATTGTCCATCCGATAAGGATGTATGAGTCTAGAGAAAGTGTTTGTAACTTTTTGCCTATGAATTATGTCTATATTACAGTCATCATCGTTAACAGAATGTTATCGCACTTAAAATCAATATGTTTAACAAGTTCTTAAAGCGATTTCCTCTCCGTCTTAGCACGTCTTTGAGCTAGGCAAAACATCGGTGCATATTCATTTAGTGTATATATTATCTTCAATGTGATAAAACAATATCACTCTGAGGACAATAATTGTCGTCATCATATCGTTATAAAGGGCATTAGATCAATTTATCAGCACCCATGATATGAATGACAGAATCTGATATAGCGTGATTGCAAGAAGGTTTGGCAATGTAAAGTGCTGATTCGATTTAGATTGATGAACGTAACATGTGTCTACATTGCCTTAGATATTTTCATTATTTTATCCGCAAGAGATCATTATAATAAAAGACGATAACAGTGAGGTCGTACTTTAAGTGATCAGAAGTCATCAGTATAGATTGAATTTTTGTACTTTATAAGCGGTTTAGAAATATTACTTGGAACTTAAAAACAAACGCAGCAGATCCTCCATATAATATACTTTCAGTTATATATATATATGTGGTTTTCTAAGTAATGCATATAAACACTGGACTAACTGCACTGTTTTTTAAAATATTTTCTGCCATATTTATATTCAACTTTTTATAGATACAAAAATCTCCGAAGAGCCCTCGCAAAATAATAAATGAGATTAATATGCATTCTTATCAAACTTTCTCGATAAAAATATTGGTATTCCATTTAGTTTTGATTTATAATTGTACCACATACTGCAATATTTTCATATGTTTTATGATTTAAGCACTAAAAATCCACAGTCAATTGGAAAATGACTTAACTTCGCTATGATAAATGCCAATAAATTTTGCCAAAATAAATAAGAAATCAATAAATTGAACTTATTTTTGTCATGATCATATATCATAAACCATAATTTATCTGAAAACTTGGGACTAGAATGTCGCCATAAGCTTCTATCATTATATGTCTGATCTGGTCTCAATGTATTCTATTGCTGAATCAATCTGAAATTAATTTAGGCGTTTTCAAAAGGACACGAGATCTAAATGATAAGTATATCAAATCAAATTAAATCAAATCAACTTTATTGTCTTATTGTTTCAAACATATATACAAATAACAAATAACAAGAATCAAGTTTATACAACTAAAGCTAGGTTCCCACTGCCGATTAGATCAACTCGATGATCCCGATTGCCCAAATTTCCCCGCCCAACCGTAACCAAATTCTTGATCGGGCCTGACTTCTACCCAACCGTTACCCGACCGTACACGACCCCATCCCGACCATTCACGATTACTTCACGACTTCAACCCGACCACCCATTGGATATCTATTCGATTATCGCGACTAATACACTATCTCCACACGAGCTTTACTCGACTAGCTAGACCAAATCAACGTTTGCTCGATCTCATCCCAATCTTGACAGACCAGATTAACCTGATCGTATAGGAGTCGTAGGGATAGTCCGGAATTGGTCTGGTTTAGACAATTTTAGTACAAAAACGTCTGAGTTTGTTGGCTAGCATTCAGTAGATCACAGAAGCTCGGAGTACAACCATATATCTAAAATATCTACATTGAGACAGAGAAGTTACAGTTGTGTGCAAGGTGGTTAGAGCTTCAGATTTTATCAGATCTGCACACCCTTTCATAGAATCTTGTAGCGGTCATGTGTACTCGTGTATGGTCGAGTAGAAATCGAGTGCGGACGAGTAGAGATCGGGTATTAGTCGAGTTGGTCTGGGCATCAAATATAATAGTACTCGCAGTGATTGGGAAGCGATCGGGCATTGGTCGAGTTGATCTGGACCACAGACGAAACAGGATGGTGTTGATCGGGAAGTGATCGGATATTGTCGAGTAAAGGTCGAGATGATCGAGTGCTGATCGGTAAAATATATGTATTCCGACCAAACTCATCTCTACACGATCCTTTCCCGATCAATTCGACCAATACTTGACGAATACCCGATCTCTTCTCGAGTGCTTGGCTTTTCGATTCCTACTCGAATGTCAAAAATTGTGGGTTAAAAAGTCAGAGCGATGCCGAGCGAGTCAGACCAGTGATCGGGAGGTTCGCTTAATCTGTCTTGATGGAGTTGATCTGATAACCTATAGCTTAAGACATATTTGTATAAACATGTTCTCTCCACCTTCTGCAGGAAAGAAATATGTAACAGGTCTAGTTATTTTATATTAACAGTTCAAACCTGAAATTATTTTTTATGCCAAATATTGACAGTACATAGTTTGTAAGAATATAACTGTTAAAATATAAGAGGATTGTTTTGCTTCCCTTAGTACATTTGTAGTTCCTATCACTTTCTTTTAGACCGGGAAAAATTAAATACTGCGTTGCTACTGCCCATTGTTCCGTTTTATTTTCAAATACAAGTCCAATGTAATTTTCGGAATAAGATGTATGCACCTTTGTTAGGAATATCCATTGTTGAAATAAGATAGACACATTTTCAAACGCCATATTTAAAAGGATCTTTTTTGTTATGTTTATGCGACCGCAAATATTTGTGGTCGTATTATGGTATGAACCTGTCGTCGTAAACATCCGTAGACAAATTGGACGTATTCTTAATGGTCTCCCTTAAGAAGTACATGTTTGGATTGATTTGGGGAACTCAGGCACTCCCGTTTTTTCTGGAGGTAAATTAAGGGTTTTATGATAATTTTGATTGAACTTAGTATTTTTATCCGATTTCTTTATGATTTTTGGTTAATAATGTTCCTTGGTAAAATGGAAAAACCAGTATAAGATGAGTTTTTCACTATCTCTAAGGGTTTTATAGATACAAGGACCAAAAAAGGAATTCACCTTTGTTTTCGAAACTTTTTGATTTCTTATCCGATTTTGATGATTTCTTTTATTATAATGGCTCTTCATAAGAAATACAATAAAATTTAATCAGGCATTGTTGTGTTACTTTTGTCGTTGCAGAGATAAAAGGGACTAAAGGGGCTAAAATTGACCATTTTGCAGGGCGTCTACATTTTTCATCCAATTCTAATGGGGATTTTTTTTCTTTTAATTTAACTTGACGAGTGTTCTAGTAATATGCCCACAGATTTCTTCTATTTTTTACGATTTTTTTGATATCAGGGGTTAAATGGACAGAAATGTAATGTGCCTTGACATTTATATTTTATATATATATTTCATCCAATTTAATGAGGACTTTTTTCTTTTAATTCACATTCGTGAATGCTTTCATTAGTATGTCAACATTTGTTTGTCTCTTTTATTGTTTCTGAGATACAAGGGGTCCAAGTTAGTAATGGTGGAGGAAAATAAAATTTTTATCTTTCATCGGGTTTCAATGGAGATTGTTTCTTTAAATTTCAGAATAGTATGTCAACAAATTATTTCTATCTTTTACAGTTCTTGACATACAGGGGGTAAAGGTGCCAAAAAAGCATGTTGCGGTCCTATCTTGCTGTCCTGTCTTGCTGCGCTTAGCGAAGCCTTTTATTTGATTATTATTTAGGATGATATTTATTAAACAGCTGTTATTTAAATCAAACGAGAAACGTTCATTCTTGACACGTCTCCTCAAAATATTTTTTCAGTACTTTACAACCGAAGTCATAACTTTTTCCGCGATAGACTTCCAAAATGCCAAGTGAGTTTTTTCTGTCCCTGAATATATCTACTTTGTAAATCATTACAGTCTAATATGCATTTTTTTATGTTAGGTTTTAATAAGCCATCATATTACAACGAGTAAAACAAAGTTCTTTCTTTTTTAATGAAAACGTGTATGAGCGAAAGTCGAAGGAACAATCAGATATTTCGTAAATCCAGGTCGGGAAGAAAATCGTAGATGAGAATGAGAAAAACAAATCTAACAGAAAAAAAAGGGTCTAAGATATTCCCCAAAAACCGTTTTTAAAAAGACACAGAGTAAATGTACATACATGTACCATTGAACAGGAATGTCACAAGTGGAAAGTTACATGTAAATTATTCAAATTTGTAGCACAATATGTACGATTGTAATTTAGTTTCTCCTAACTACAATTTCATATTTATAAATCTAAATCATTTACGATAGCTTTTCCCTGAACAAATAATAAATTAAAGCTGATCAATGGATAAGGTGTCACTAAGGTCTCACTTCTTCAGGTTGATTTTAATGTAATTTCTGTAACTGAATAAAAGTGTAAAACATTTTTTCCCCCTTCGTCTTACACATTGAATCGAACATTCACGGAATAATATCATCGTATGTATTTTTTTAGAATAGAGAAGATAATTAGGAGTTGTACACTCAACTAATAAAATTTGGTTTTTATTAGTTTTTGATTGGATTTTTCTATTATATTGTTGAATTAGCCCTGAACACGTCAAAAACATTCGATATGACTCAATTTATGGACTACAAAATTAAACTTCATTCAAACCAAATAATAAAATTTACATATTTGTGTGATTTGATTAATGTCCAAGTTACTACAGCCAAGGAAACTGCGTGGTATTTACATACATAGTGAATCCACTCTCAACTAAAAAGATAATTATGTATTTTTAAATGAAATTCAGCTGCCAAACGATGTAATAAAACACTTGTAAATTCAATAATACGTGTTAACATACAAGTAAAACGAAACAAATTTAATTTATTAGTATTCAATAGACTTCTTAAATAAACGACACAAGTTTTCACAGTTGCTTTCAGCAGAATATTTGTGTTTACACGACAAAGCCGCTATTTTCAAGGGTACAAATAATGAGCATACCTTATAGATATAGAACAATTTGTAGGAAAATCAGCCGACATGAGCACTATTGACTACAACTAAGAACTATATTATGTAGTTTTCATCTCCTTAGGGACGTCCTGAATTGTAATGCAAGATATATTTTGTAGACCAGAACGTGTTATTGGTTTTTTATTATCTTTATTTTCCCACGACGAATGAATATAAATAGATATTTTTATTTGCCGTAGAAGGATTGATTGATTAATGTATACATCGAAAGTTTTAATAAGAAAAACTGAAAGGGTATATGATACACCGTATTTATCAACGAGACAACGCTACCATAGAAAAAACCTGAATAAATACGTAAGATTTGTTTCAACTGATTCCACTTCAAACTACTAGTTCGTAACAGTCTAAAAAACAAAGCTTCGGCATTCTCAAATAGGACTTCCCTTTTGATCTGTGGTTTAGTAGCTAATCAGTTTACTAACTTTTTTATTTAAAGATAATATAAATTATAGATACTAATATATTATAAAAATGAAAAATACGATTAATTGTTAAGTGAAGCATTATGAGAGTTTAACGCAATCAATTTAGGTCTCATTGTGAATTCCACAATTTGATCAATATTCCCTATGTCTGTATGTCGGAATACATCATGTTGAAAGATTCAATACCATTCAAGGTTGAAATGTTGTACAAAACATTGAACTGCAGTGATCTGACAATATTTTAAACACCTTTTTATACGTGTTTTATGGCATTATGTAGCTTAAGGCTCCATCTGCTTTTTTATTCATTTTTGTATAGTTTAAAAAAATACCTTTGATAAACTTCATGTATACACGAGGGTTGAAGGATGCTTTAACAATTCATTTTGGAGCAAGGTTAATAACAAATCTAAGATTATCTACATATTCGTTATATATTGTATTTTGATAAGTGTTGTTTAGTACAACTAATACAGAGGACTATGTACTTCGGTACATATACATTGTAGTTGTCGTTTACATTGTATCAGGGCTTGACTTGAGATTTTTTCAGTTGTCGTATGTTTCTTTGTGTTTATTTATATTTTTGAGGTGCATTTGTTTATTTCACACATTTTTTCGGTTAAAATGTTTCCTCGCATTTTCTACGGGGCCATAAGAGCTTGCTGTGCTGTGTTAGCACATGTCATGTGTGTTTGAAGGCTGTATGATGTTACACGGACCATAAGAGCTTGTTGTACAGTGTTGCAAGCCCATGCCAGAAATTCTGGATAAGTAGTTAACTCACCTGTTCTGATATAGAATTCTCGTTAATTTTTTATAGATTCTATACTACATATATATGTATATATGTTAAACCTAATTCGAGATGAAAGAAAAGTTTATATTTTTAATTTCGATTGCCCAAACAACTGAATTTCTCACAAAATTATTTTTAATAGAGAGTATATTAGCATAACTGTCAAGCAATTTATACTGAACAACCTGTGGATCGACGTGCAGTGCTAAAGAGATATTGTAATCGGAAAATTTTACATCATTACAATGTAGGTTGGTGCCTTCATCTTAAAAAATATCACGATTATCTTTCAACCTAGGGTTATAAATATCTTTCAAAATTGTACTCCCCTCTTCTGCTTTACCTTTATATCAATATATATTTCTTCCGCAACATCTGACTTTCATTTTAAAACAAATTGTTCCACAGATGGGGTTATGATAAATTTACCTTTGATCAATGATCATGGTGGCCACTTCATAGTAAGTTACGATGCTGGAATACATTAATTTTAAAGATGTCTGTTTGCGTACACAGGATTAACTACGGAGAAACTATTACCAGTGCGTTATTAAACACCAATAAATTACACTTTTAATAAGCATTTCTGTTGCTAGGTTTATGAAACCGTTAATTCTTTGTTTTTGCAGCAATTCTAAAATACCTGCTTAATGTAGAACTTATAACCATTACATACAACCTCTCTCAGCTGAACGGAAGTATAGAACAGTCGGCAGCTATTCTATATAAAAAGTATATTTTCCTATTGAAGAGTCGTTCTAAAATGTTTTGTAGAGGACCGAATTTGCTGTGGTAGAATTTTGATATTTAAAGTCTAATCTGAACTTAACATTTAATTTCTAAAATATTTAATTCTCATTACAATGTATCGAATAGATATGATCTATATTAGCCTTGTGACAAGTCTCTGTATAATATTAATCTCTTTTATAGTTATTTTTTGCCAAAAAATGCACCTCTACTATCCATACTTATTTACTATCAAACAGTGTTCGCATAGACTCCCTATGTACACATAAAAAAGGATGGTAAACAGGTATGGAAAGAGAAGTGTTTTATTTTCATAGAAATATGTAAAAATTAAAATTACAAAGGGTCTTTAAGCAAGTCTAGTTCTAGATTTGACCTGTCAGATTGAACCCGCTGAAAACTCTTCTATAGTAGATACGTCATATCCTAAAATGAGAGTTACTATAAGATCAGAAACTGTTATGGAGGAGAGCTGTTCAAAGCTGTTATACACTCGTTTAAAACGCTGCTATAGTAGACATGTCATTAACTGCTCTAAAAAAGAGATTCGCTTTCTTGTCATCAACTGTTCTGGAAAAGAGCCGCTCAAATCCTTTGTACGTCTAGTCAAAATGCTTCTACATACATATGTAGTAGAGATATCAAGTTTGTTTTTTATAGTGATAAAACTGTGAAATGTTTCTCCCCTTTGATCTGTAACTCAAAGGTCAAGGTTATTGTTATTTTAAAAAGATTCTTTTAATATGAATTATATAGCTTGATTGTTTCCTTTCCTTCCAAAATGAAAGCGGAAAAAGTGAAAAACATCTCCTCAATTACCTTTATAACTGCTGTCTTTAGTATCAATTAAGTCGCATGTTTTGGAAGTTTATTCTTAGTTTAAACATATTTATTCATATAATCACAAGCAAATACATAATAACAAATATACATACATGAAAAAATAGTAGGATTCGGAAACAAGACAGGCTTATGTTAAATTCCGTATCCTTATATTTATTCTTGGATATCAGATTAAACAAAACAGACTAAGAATTCGTATTTATTTAACGAAATTTTCTGCTCCACGTACTAAATGTGCCAAACGCTAGAGCAGTAATTATTAAATCAATCCTTTATCCATAAAAGTTCGTTTTCTATCACTTCGCGTTAGGGACGTCGGCATTTGATCAGATAGAATGGACTATCGAAAAACATCAACCGAAAACGCTTGGGAGAAGTTTTAAATAATTAAATGTTATGTACCAATTTATTGAAATCGACTATACGATCTATGTTGCTTAAGCAATTAATTTGCTTTATGTGTATTTTGAATTGATACTAATGGTAATTAACTCGACCTTCCTTGTTTTATTAGTATTCACTTTCATATAGTCCACTTGATAGCTTGGAAAATTGGGGAAAATGATATAAAATCGACAACAAAGTTCCGTAATTCGGGTTTATCACCAAAAACATTTGCTATTATTATGCATATTATCATATAATTTTCCCATAAAATTGTGTAAAAAACAAGAATTTGCCCATGGATCACAATGAGCTAAAAAAAGTCTCAATAGTATTTGAATATTGTTATCGCTATTGCATCTTTAAACAATACTGTATATAGGTACAAGAAATGTGAAAATATCAAATGACATACAAGTATAAAACAGAAAGTAGACTCAGCTGTTTTATGTATTGGATATATCCCTGAGGGTGTTAGTCCGACAGGGTATTTCCTATTTATATCATGATACCCTGAAAAGTGCAAATGTTAGGTTTTAATAATTTAGATGGGGGGGGGTCTTTCAGGAATTTCACCTTGTACAAATATAAATTATGATAAATGCAGGATATCTGGTAACATTTAATGGCATCATATTATTTTATAATAAAAGTAAAAAAAAAATTATATTAAGCGCTCGTCTTGTACAATAACTATTCAATTTAATACAAATTCATGGCAACACAGCCAAAGTTAAAATACTAAAAAAACCGAAAGCATTATACGTGTAATTATTCTTATTTACAATTGTAAAATTAAATTGGTTAGTTTGGGTAACATATGTTATGTTTTAATTCGTTATAAATATTCATCACCATAAATAATCTGGAGAGCAATACAAGTTAAATTTTCCTATACAATATTTTGTTATTATTATATATCTGCAAAGTTTTTCTTGGTTGTTATAAATGTATGTAATTCTCACGGTAAGAAACCCCAAAGTAAGAAAATTCACACATATTTAATAATTAACTGTAAAAAGTCTTATTTAAAAATATGTGACAAATATATATATATATATTCAATTTTAAATACAATTTGGTTTATTGCCATTTTCAATATTAGAGAATATATTAATTGTTCAAAGTACCATTACATTTCACTTTCAATGCGTAGGGGTACGTTAAAAGTTGAATAAGTTTGCTATTTATATAGCTCGATTGGTCATTTCAAAGTATTACCGATATCGAGGTGTGTTTACTTTGTAAGAACAGCGGAAATGAGAGTATTGTAATGATTTGGTGAAAGTTTAATGTCGCCTGTACTGTATACTTTTAACACCTTTTAATTATTTTATCATGAACACTTAGTATAAGTACATTTGTATGAAATGTAAACTTTGACAATAGATTTAGTGGTTATTTAATTTCAGCGTCAAATATACATATGTATGACACTTAAAATGAATTATACATGTATAAATATTGAAATGTCAAAACCTATGTATTATCGTTATGTTATGTACTATTTATGAAAGTTCATTTTTGCTACATAGAATTACTGCTCGTTCCTGCATTCATTACGCTCACTTTTTTCATAATTTGATTGTTAAACATTCAGAATATGAAAAAATAAGTATGTGCATATAGAGAATAATACATGACCAAACCTATATCACAAGTACCCAATATCACCCCGAGGGCCTTTGGCCCGAGGTGTGGTATTTATCGAGGTTGATATAGCATGTGATGTAGGTTTGACCATGTTTATATATTTCAACAATAGACTATTGGTTTGCACCCGAAGAAATCCGAACAGAATAAAAGTGTGTTCCGAGTAGGTGTGCGATATAGGGTAGGTGATACAGGTCTTTCAAAGTCATATATAATGCATATTAAAAATGTATGTATTTTACTATAAATATATGATATAAGACAATATCCTAAATTGTTTACCACTGGACGTTAAACAATAATTCTTCCATCATCCTAAATTGTTTAAAGCAGCAGAATTCTCCCGAGTCATTTTCTTATTGTCTTTAAATTACAAAAGTAGAGAAGACCTCGCCCAACGTTTTTAAACTTAAAACTTTAAAACAGATTTCGGTGAATTTTTCTTGGAACAAAAGGGATCTTATACTAGAACTTTTTTATAGGAAATACAAAGTTAGCCCTTAGATATTTTATGAAAACGAAACAATGTGTTCTATTTCGTTATAATACAGAAACTGTATGCACATTCTCATGACCAGAATATACTCCAGGAAGCCATATCTAAATATTTTTCCAAGCAACGAGACAATGTATCTATTTCCATCATATCATGAACTTACTACACTATAGCCATTACCATGTCTAGATCTTACAATGATATAAAGCAATCATTCCCACATTCATGTAAACAGGGAGATACTTTTCTTAAAAAGTAACAATACGTTACAATATTTTACAGTTAGCCCCTGGACTGTCCTATGGAATAGAATAGTGGGTTTATTCAAATGGAAAAGCAGTAGAGGGGACTTATACAATTTCATTATCTGTCAGATACGTGAGAAAGCTAATTCTGAATGTAGTTTTGAAAAGACAATTTCTTAATCCTTCCAATATGATATCTTATAGAAATAAATACTATATTCTGTATTAGGTTTAGTACAAATCTTATTGTAAATTGTAACACGTGTTAGCTCTTTATAACATTTTAATAACATATGCTACAAAATAAAAAACAAGAACTAATCTAAACCTGACAAATATTGTTATACTGCCCTTTCAATTGAAATCTATTGTAAATACCATGTATTTAGGCAATCAAAGGGATTTGAGTTGAGAAGGTTTGTTTGCCGAATGGCTTATCGATATATATTGATGATTAACCCGCGATGTTTTATTTGATTAAATAATAGAAATTGAACCAGATGGCAACACAGTTTTCTGTGTTTTGTATTTGAATGCATTCATCTGTTATGGTATGTATCCGAACTAAAATGTATGGAATTACATACCTAGGTTAAAGCATAACAAGGTAATAAATTTACATGCAAATAAATACTAAGTAAATAAAATGTAATTGTAATACTACATTGTACTTGGAAACACTGTACATTTGAAATTGGTTTTAGAACTATCTACTATCATAAAAATCCAAATACAAATTAACTCTTTTCATTAGCTCAATCTTTGTGATCATTCGTTTGTTTTCGATCGGGTTACTAGATTTTTACCAACGGTTTTGTTTTATAACGTAAAATTGATTACATTGATTTCACACCCTGTTAGAAAAATCGGCTCATATAATGTACTTTACTTTAAGTGCTACTAAGAAATGGGAAAAGCAATAACAGTTGTTTTTAGGTTTATCTAAAATTAAATCATTATTATTAGTGAACGAATTTCAAGTACATGAACAACAAAAATGGATAACAGGAAAGGTCAATAATGACATACTAATCGATCAAACAGAACCCCAGACAAAACATCACATAAAATAGCGCAAACATAAGCACAACAGAGAGTCAGGATAGTCTGACTTGATACAGACAATGTACAGTAGTGGGTTAGGGTTAAACCGGTATTAATCCTCCCCTTATCTATCCTGATGTATAAAACATACTGTAAAACCCAATTCATGTACACTTCTTGTTCCATAAATCGGAATGATTAAACATTTTCGTATCTACTCAGTTAAGGTATCCGGACCATAATAGATATGATAGAAAATTTAATCTCTTTTTGACCGTGAATGGCTGAACCAAACAATTTAAAGCTGGAGTTTTGTATATATATTTTTCTCAAGTTGAAACACACTGTGTTGCTTATATGCAGAGTCTGTTAAAATAAGTTAGTTATATTGGCATTTCCGAAGTTTGCCGATACTTACCGAGGTCATTTCAATTGCGTTGTATGGAACATCCGGGAACTTTTGATCACGTGGTCATTTATGGTCCGGATACCTTAACAAAACAGAAAAGGAACGAATTTCCTATTCTGTAATATTGCATTAGATAGTCTGTCATGATTCTTACCGATAGTGTTACAAATAACAGAGAAATTTATATCAATAATTCATCATACATTTTAGAGATACGATCACACTAGTTCTAGAATGGTCGGAATCAAGTCAGGTTAAATATGTTTTCACGCGATAGTAATGAATTCTGATATTGATTCGATAAGAAACATTGCAAAAAGTCGATTTTAGCGTATCACATTGACGAAGAGATAAAGTATTAATATCTTCCATTAGAAAATTTTAAACTGGAATTTGAACAAAATATCAATACAAATACTGTGTTTTAGTCAGTGCAGTATTTTAAAGATCTCTTTACAAACGTTTTTGGCAGTTTGTAATGAAAATAATTAAGTGAATTTGCCGTCTTGTTTTATGTGTCTATTTTCAACAATATTCTAAATTCTAAGTGTAACATTTTGAAGGTCTTTTCTCCGGTTTTTTTGGTCTTTTGGTTACACTGAAGTTAAACATCATTACAGGTTTTCATAAAGCAGTCTCTGTACTACTAACAAAATTCCGTCAAACTTGAGGTTTGATTTCAATCGTCGAGCCTGGCAAGATGTTTTCGACCCCGATGTAACCTGACAAAAAATGACACTTTTTCTACGAAGGTCTGTGGGTTCTCTTGCGTTATCCATCAATAAAAAGTTACCCCAAATTTAGTCAGTTTCTGGCGTTATCCATCAATAAAAAGTGACCGCCAATTTAGTCAGTCTCTGGCGTTATACATCAATAAAAAGTGACCGCCAATTCAGTCAGTCTCTGGCGTTATCCATCAATAAAACTTGACCGCCAATTTAGTCAGTCTCTGGCGATATCCATCAATAAAACGTGACAGCCAATTAAAACAAAACACAAATATACCTAAGCAGCAATAAAAAACGTAATCCATTGGACAGCCAAACCCTGGAAGACAAATAAATAACCAGAAGCACAACAAATAAACGAAGAAAACAAAAAAACAATGAACTCCTATAAAAACCGGGAGTGAACCTAGGTGCTCCGGAAGGGTAAACAATTCCTGCTCCGTATACGGCACCCGTCGTGAAGTTCAACAAAGTCAGTCCGGTGGAAGTCACAAACCGGTGGAGTCACATGAAATGTTACGACAGCGGGAACAGGTCCAACATTATCTTAGATATTGGATTACTGTAATGGTCAATCAGTTCGTGATGACTACCGTTAAATTTCTTTAGTGATGACATCAACATATCCCTGATAAAACCCTGGTTAAGAAGCTTTTGTGACAGCAGTAATCCTCTTTTTTAATTAAGTCAGTCTCTGGCGTTATCCATCAATAAAACGTGACCGCCAATTTAGACATTCCCAGTGAAAGTGACGTAAAACACCAGAAAACAACCAAACAACCGTATTTCGTTTAGTGATCAGTATGAGAGCAATACATAAAATATGATTTAAATGGAATATAGGAACTAAAGAAATACCTCTGTAAATGAAATTAAGAAGATAATGTACATTTTATGCGGAAGTTATGGAGTAAGTAAATGGATGTAAGCGTCACTGAGACAGCACTATATTGGATTGAACACGTGAGAAAACGAGAAATTTCACTAAAATTAACTACAAATCCAAAATAAGCACAATGCATATAATCAAAAAGTAGACAATCCACAATACAGGGTGCTCGCTTGGAACATGCACCTGCATTGTATAAAATGTGGCGGGGTTAAAATTGTTTATAAGTACTCAGACATCTCCTTTGCCTGTATGGATTCCTATTAAAACAAATTATTCTGATTCAAGTGTCCTTTTCGAGCCTATCATGCTGAATTAGACACCTCTTTTCATCCTCATATACAAGATCACTTAAGTAATTTCACCGCCGGTCATATGCATGCAATGTAGATTTGTACATGTTGATCATATATCACGGAATCATCGCCTTTGCCAAAAGGTATTGAGGCAAGATTTAAATAAACATGTACTAGTATTGACAATCAACTAATAAGAAGTTTTGGTCGGTCAGTTCTAGACGTTATTAGTACCTAATATAATGTCTAGTGGTCACGGTAAAATGATACTTTTGTTCATTAAAAATATCATATCTCATTTCAAAGGCTAACAGCATTTGTCAGTTGTTATTTCTGTCGATGAAAAACGAGAAGAACCTGTTGGCTTCATTTGAAATGGAATGTTAATCAACTAAATAAATCTTCTAAAAAAGAAATATTTTAAATAGCTGTCATATATTTTGTCTAAGCCTTTTCGCTGCCAAACCTATTTTGAAGGTATTTGTAACATTATTCAGAAAACAAGTGCATATTTCCTATTCTTAAGCAATATTTAAAATTAACCCATTACATGTATAAGCATTATAAGGTTGTGCAATACAACCAGAGTCTGAATTGCATTGATATATTTGAAAAAGTCTCCATACTGTGAAGCATTTGCTAATTTACAACACCTATTACTACAGACTACAACTATACTACTCCATGCAGGTGTCATTTATGAAAATATTTGAGTGACAGATAACTCTTTTTTTCATCATATTTTGTTTGGATATATGGACACTGTTTTACTAAATGATAAACATTGTGGAACGGTTAGAAGTATTCTGCTATTGTTTTTGGCGTATGAAAGTGATATCAAATTTGGATATTTACTGACACGTGTGATGGCATGGCTACAAGTGTATAGAAACGTCATGTATATGGACCTATACATTCGACATAGGTTCCAAAGGTTCTCAGTGTTTTGGCAGATATCTGAATTAAGCGTTTTATTTGAATTACTGAATTACTTCTGTTTTATTGGTGTAAATTGAACTTTTTTAAATTGAGAATTAGCCGTATATTACATACCGTATATTACTGGATATTATCTAAGAAACATCACACATTTATTTTACAACAAGACGTGTGGACAAAATTGTATGAATTCTTTTAAACAGGACGAAAATATTTGAGAGACTTTAATCCTGCGGGTTGTATTACTTTCCGAAGAAAATCGAAATTGCATGAAAATTGCCTTAAAAATCTGGCGTGGAAAAGCCAAATTTAAAAACATCTCTTCCTCATTTTATTGAAAAGTTGGATTGTAGCTAATGTTTTCCATAATAATATTTAAGTGTGTAAATCACTTGATATGGAATCTTATTTTTAACGATATATCAATAAAACACTGTTCATCCATTATCCTATATAAAATTGTCTTAATAAAGTTCTTTCCGATACGTTTTTACTGGTTAATTACCATAAAATATCTCGGTTACTTTATAAATGTAGATATTCTCCATTATTCGATGAATTTAAATTAACTAAAACTGCGAAAATATATTAGAGAGTATATAATTACAATAGTATTACAATTGCCATTAAAAAAGACTGCTGTTCGAATAACATCTTAATAATGGAAATAAAAACTAGGATACTGTTAGTAAGTAACTACTGTAACAACTGTATTAACTAACCTTAAGACTAATACTAATTTACATAAACTATGTGTGGGTAGTATCTACAGTTGTAACCCATTCTTGTCTCTCATGGACAGGCAGGAGATAGAAACTATTATATTTCTCCTTAATGCTTTTCTGACGGTTTTATGATAGTTCATGGCCAGAGGCTCGCCTTAATATAAAACAGTTAATAATCAGACTGGCTCTCCTATAGAGCAATACAGTAATTTATTTTTCTTTTTTTAAAATCTACCCCAGAACATTTAGAACAACTCTATCCCTCAGATATACAATTTTTATTTCCACTTCCAAATTCACCAATTTGGTAAATTACTTGTACATTGTAACAATATTAGAAGTCTAATGAATTTCCGATGTTAAAAATAGTCCCTAAAACATTTTTCTTGTCTCTAATTTTTAGTATAGACGCAAAGATTGAACCTGAAGCCTTCCGGTCCTTCAGCTATGTGTATCTATTGAATCATGCTGAAAACAGCTATAGATTTACATTGATTAATCTGCAAAAACTTCAATTAAGACCACTTAAGAATAGAGACAGATATTTTATTTTTCAATATCTTTTTTGAAAACTTGAGAATTCGTACTCTTAATACAGAGTTCAGAACGTACATAACCATTAAAATATGCGTTGTTGTGAAAAATAATTACAATATCAATTTGGACAATCAATTCTTTATTGTACTCATAAGTGCAGTGAAATAAAACTGAAAATTAAGAAAATTACCAACTTAATTTAAAACGTTTTGTCACTACCAACTGAGTGATAACTGTACACAGCAACAAAAAGTTCATATTAAGACACGTTTTTTCAATCATATATCAGTTTCTACATAGACATGAAATATAAGAAGTCATCATATAGCGTTAAAATTGTAAACTCTGGCTTTCTTCCAGAAAAAAAAACTTCGTAGGTCTATTTCTCTTATTTAACTCCCAAAGCCACTTTCGATGAAAAAAGCAAAAATCTGCATGCCAACTCATAATTTTCTTTATATGACCTCCAATTGTATCTGTACAGGTACATTTAACAATAGAATGGACCACTGTCCCCATAAATTATATAGCATTATATTATATATAGGGACACACAACTTAAGTGTTGTAAATTTGCATAATGTTCTTTGTTGTTTTCTATTATAGTCACCAGTTATTCATACAAACGGATGACACATGAACCTACATTTCTGAATACACCAAGAAACGTTACCGTCCATATGAACGATCTAGCAAGACTTCAGTGTCGAATTAAACATTTGGGTCCGAAACAGGTAAATAAATCTAGTATTTAATAATATTCAGTATATATAACAAAGTTTCTGAGATCATAATTGATGGACGATTTTCACTGTAACCGCCTTTACTAATTTGCGTAGTTTCCTTACTCTAGAAATATTTTGAGTGGGACGGGGCTTTTATAAGTAATTTTACGTAGGTTTTTATTTTGCTCACGTAAAAGTGGCGATTTGTCAAGTATATATACGCACAAACACACATGTGTGTATATATATGCAATGGTTTTATTATCATAGGAGATATTCTTGCCAATATTTCGAGTTAACAATCGCGATTTTGTTTCTTTAAAATTCTTTATTACAGAAGGTAAGTATACTATGCACAGAAAATAAATTTTAAAGTTATAGGCCCTGCAAAGTAATGTTACGTAAAACTTAATTAGAGTATTTGGAATTTAGTGTTCCGGTTGCGGGATTTTCTCGCTGCATTGAAGACCTATTGGTAGCCTTCAGCTGTTTTCTGCTCTTTGGTCGGGTTGTTGTCTCTTTGACAGATTCCCCGTTTCCTTTTTCCATTCTATTAAATAAATGTGATATCAGACCAAAGAAATGAAGTTGTTATTGTAAAAAGCATACTTGGCGTTTATTGCCTTGAGAAATTTTATTCTACAAATTTATTATCGAATGTTTTGACACATTTTAGAAATTAAAACTTTATAAAAGCTGTTTCAGGAGTTTTATTAATATTACAGTGCTAGTGGTTTGTAAAACTACTGTTTTATTATTAAATACATCACACAGAACGTCATTGAAGATTCACGGTTTATAGTCAGTTAAGATCCATTTTACAACAAAACCAAAGAGAACTTGTATAAATGTTAGCTTGTTTTGTTCATGTTCTAGGTCGCATGGAGAAAAGTATCTATGGATTATCCTCTCACTGTTGGTATAGTCACATTTGATCCAAAAGAAGATATAAGTGTTAGCTTTAAGGATCTGCGAGAGAAAACAGAGAGCTTAACACAGTGGGACTTAATTATAAAACGTGCTCAACCCAGACATTCGGGAATGTATGAATGTCAAATAAGTGCAAAGAACGTCTATACGCACTATGTGTATCTTAAAGTTTTAGGTAAGAGTTTATACACCCCAATATTACCATCGCAAAATGCTCCTGTTGTTTTATTATGAGTGTTTCTTCTTTTCAATTATTGCGGTGAGCTTTGAAACACATTAACATATTACCCTATATAACAACAAAATCAGCTTTAAGTGATTTCTTTGAATACTGTTTTGTTGTTATGTGTTTCATGTCACTGTAATGTCGTGTATATGTATGTATATGACAAAATCCTTAGTTGGTTTATTTCCATTAATAAAGAATATTATTAATTCGTCATTAAAAAAATAACATTTGACCAATTTTAAAACTGTAAATGGAAATGGTTTCTTTATCAATTTTGCAAAATAAAAATGCATATAATATATATATATAAATATAAGTAAAGTCAAGAAATATCAAAGGGATATTCGAAGGAGAGAAAAATCGTAACAACTGAAAAACTCCGGAGAACAACGAAGACAAGACCAAAACAATGCATGCACTACAATTAAAAACTAAAAACGTATGAACAACATGGACCCCACCAAAAAACCGGGGGTAGACAGTTGATAAAAACACACTAACCGGGTTGATGTCATGTCTGTCACGGTTTCTGGCCTCAGTGTCAGGAAAAAATGTAACTTTTAAAGAACTTTTTTTTACTATACCTATAACTTGTTATTATATCGCTAGGGGTTTGGAACCTAATCAAGAATCTAAAGTTAATTTGGATAGTTTGATGTGTTTTCTTTATACATTTTAAAACGTATCATACATTAAAACGTTAAACAACATATTGTTAATAGTTAATGATTTCGGCAAAACTCATTAGTGCGTCTGATTTTGATTTGTTTACACAATAAACACATAATTTGTTACAGTACGCATTTATAATTTACCTTTATACATTTTGTTGTTTATGACGAGACTTTTTATCAAAATATTGAGGACAAGAATCAAAGGACCTAACATGACAATCAAGGTGTGGTCGAGGAGTTGAAATCTAAAATAGAATTTTTAAAGATGTTTAATTATAGATTGGAAATATGTACATTTAAAAATCTTGTCTCTGACGAAGGAATGGTTACTGAGGGTATATGATACATCTGGAACTTTCCGACCACAAGCATCGATAGTGCCACAGCAATAGTGAAATAAATCCAAACACTAACTTTCTTTCTATGTGCCGTTCCGATTTGATCCGATAACATAGGCATATGATACATTTGTACTTTGGAAAGGCAAACTATATCAAAATATTGTGATCAATAGCATCGAACAGGACTTATTCTGGTGGGCCTTAATACAGATAGGAACTTCTTTAGTAAATGCATAGGTGCATGTGCAGTTTCAAAATTGCGAAACTATGAATTATTGACACCTTCTTTGAGAGTTTGTTTTAAATTTCGGAATATAAAACAAAGTCAATTTTGGCATTTAATACCAATTTCTTTTTTATTAACAGACACTCCTTTAGTCGTCAAACCAGGTAAGTTTTTTTTTAACTTTCGCACAAATATTTTCTCTTTATCAAGCTGTATGTAAACGTGCATACTGGTTAACTTCATAGTAAACTGGGTTGAAGTATATTCAGTGTTTACTTTCCATCCAAAGGGTGTATGACAGTTTTCAATAGAAATGTCCTATCTGATCGTATCGACAAATACCTGATCTGGCAAAGTCAGAAAAGAGGAAACATTAACCCAAGATGTCCAAAAATAATTTGTTCATCAATGTTTTTTCAAGAAAAATGCCACACGCAGGTATAAATTTCTAGTTTTATATAGAGAAAAGGCTCTGATTCTGACAAAAAGTATTCTGACGATGAAATTACAGACATGTTAGATGTTCAACCGAGAACAAGTCCAAACCATACAGGAGTGGAAAATCCTGAACAGCTACTATAAAGTTATTTCCCTTACTTTACTTACATATTAGTTGAATTTGGCGGTCTATTTTTTCAACAAACAATCGACATTCCAATGGGAACCAACTGTGCTCCTGTTCTCGCCGATCTGTTTCTGTACTCGGACTTCATTAAAGGGCTACTAGAAACTAGCCCAATCCTTTAATTTAACTTTTCGTTATATAGATGACGTGTTGTCGTTAAATAACGACAAATTCCAAGCCTTTCTACATCTCATCTACCCCAGTGAGCTTGAAATTAAGGATACTACTGATACACCAAAGTCCGCTTCATATTTGGATTTTTATCTTGAAATAGACAATGACAAAACATTACGACAAACGTGAAGACTTCAATTTTCCTATTGTTAACTTTCCCTTCTTGAGTAGCAATATACCAGCATCGTCTGCATATGGCGTCTACGTTTCTCGGCTTTTCCGATTTTCAAGGGCATGCGTGAGTTACCCTGGCTTTCGACAATGAGGATTACTGCTGTCACAAAAGCTTCTTAACCAGGGAGTTGATGTCATCATTTAGGAAATTTTACGGTCGTCATCACGAATTAATTAACCGCTACAGTGTTCCAATATCTAAGATGATGTTGAATCTGTTCTCACTGTCATAACATTTCATGTGCCTCCACCGATTTGTGACTTCCACCGGATTGACTTTGTTGAACCTCACACGACGGTGCTGTATACGGATCAGGAGCTGCTTACCCTTCCGGAGCACCTGGGTTCTCTCCTCGTTTTTATAGGAGTTCGTGTTGTTCATTGTTTTTTAGTTTTAAGTGTTTATTTGTTGTGCTTTTGTTGGTTCATTTGTATTCTCGGGTTTGTCTTTCCAATGAATTAATTATGTTTTATTTGCTCCTTATGTACATTTGTCCTCCTTGTTACTTCCAGTATACAACACAGGCGTTACAAATCTATGAATACACACTGAACGTGGTATTAAAAGGTCAATGCTGTCTTTCTTCCAATTTTGGAGTTGTACATGCGAGACAGCTTCTGAAAGAAAAAGTGGTATGGAGCCGTCTTGTATGAACAAATAACTTATCATTTAAACGTTCTTTTATATTTCATACTCTTTGCCATAAGTTTCAAACAATTGTGTGAATTGTGCAAAATAGTTTAAGTTTTATTTTAGGGTTAGTGTCACGAGTTTTGCATCCAGTAATCTGAGTATGCAACGACCAGATCATTGAAAATTTCGTTTTGAACTTTTAAAAACAGATTGTTTGTCTTACAATCATTTAATTCTATGACGTTCCAGTTATATCCTCTTCATATCACCCGGCCATTTAGAGTTGGATTATGAAATTTTAACAGTGCTATAATCTCTTAATTCAAGTTTGAGATAGTGTAAATTTGCAGTTTTTTGAGACGTAATGATTGACAAATTGTAAAGTAACCCAACTTTGTGACTGCTCATATATATGCAATATACATTGTCAGAAAATATAAATTTTATTTGTACGAGCCTTAGAAACGGGTAGAAATGCAAGGTTTTGTAGGATAAATAAAGTTCTTTGGAAATTTTGTTGTTTACATTGCAAACTTATTCAGATTACCAGATTTAAGATGGTTTTGGCTTTACCCTGCTTCAGCATTTCGAGATTTTTGTTTCAAAATTTAACAATGAGTTTTGGCCTTGAACATAATTGATACATTTGCGATCTTAAACACAACTGATAAGTCATAATTCGACAAAATATGCATATCTATCATCAAAGTTTCTATATCATACACTATTCATTGTATGAATTTTGAGTGAATTTTAATATCCAAACGATTAAGAGTGTTACATATATACTGAAGGACGTTTTCATTTGATAAGTTTGTTTGGTAAGATCTCTCATTATCTCACCTTGCTACCATGTAATTCTGTATACCTTTATTATTAACAACATTTCCTCTGCACCGGAAATTTACGTGTCGGTTAAAAAAATACGTGTATGTAATTACAATCTTTGTTTTATTCCATTGATTTCCCTTCAATAATAAAAGACACGAACATCAATATCGGCTTTAATTTTGTTGAGATAATATTTATAAAAAAAACTTCAGACTGAAAAGGTATATCTGGAGGTGTTTCCGACAAAATGCAATTAAAAGAAATTTATAAGGAAACTTCCTTTTCCTGACGCCGGTTAAATTGCTTTGTTGTTTTATAGTTTGTCATATGTCACACTAGGTGCCTTTTTTGTGTTCATCCGTAATATTCAGAAATCTGTGGAAATTGCGGACACATGTTCACTATAAGTCTTTATTTAGCTTGATCAGCTGCTTAGGAAATGTAATTTTTATTAAAATGTTTATACGTAACGTCAATATTTTTTTTTATCGAACTGACGTTTACAGAAATCACTTGAAACACGTTGTTGTATTTTAACAAGTCAACAAACTCTTTTTGCGAACAATATTGTATTATACAATTCTGGCGCTTCTATGAGTGCTGTGTAATGTTTTATGGACGACTTAATATCAATATTGCCCAAGGCCAACGACCGCGGGCAATATTGCTTTAAGAGGTCCATAAAACATGATATTGCACGACAACGAAGTGCTATAATTAATTTATTACATTTTACTTTTATATTTTTGAAGATGAACTTTTCTTCAAGCCAATTCCACAAGTTTCAAAAGTTGACGGAAATATTTCAAGATTTGAAAATCTGGTCGGCCTTTAGGTGCATGGGTAGCAACTGTAGATATCACAGGCAGATTTTTTTGTTTTAGGGTGTATGTACATGTACAATAAAGAGCATGAATTTCACACAATTTTTTTTATTCTTCTTAATTGGAAATCACCTGCTTCTAAAAATAGTTCACCGTGAAATATTACTGAACAATATCTCAAAATATGGACTATCTTGAAACACACTCTTTCTATGTAAATCTAAAAGTACGAAATGTAATAAAGTGTCTTAAAAAATATAACTTATCATTTTATAGCAGAGTCAAGTACATGTAGATTGCTCTGTCTGCAATTGCCTCTTTTAGGGCACTGCATCTTTTTTTTCGGGTAAATCAACATAAATGCATTGTTTTTTAATAATTGAATTTTTCTAAGATGATGTTGGACCTGTTCCCACTGTCGTAACATTTCACCGATTTGTGACTTCCACCGGATTGACTTCGTTGAACTTCACGACGGGTGCCGTATATGGAGCAGGAACTGCTTACCCTTCCGGAGCACGTGGGTTCACTCCTTGTTTTTATAGGAGTTCGTGTTGTTCATTGTTTTTTAGTTTTAAGTGTTAATTTGTTGTGCTTGTGGGTGTTCATTTGTCTTCCCGGGTTGTCTGTCCATTGGATTGCCTTTTTTTATTTGCTTCTTAGGTATATTTGTTCCTCTTTATTAAGAATACGCGAGAAACAATTTGACGTGAAAGTTCTAAATAGACTTTTATCATTAGTTTTCAGATAATAAATATTTGTTAAATGAAAATAAAACCTTCTAAAAATGACGTGAACTTTTATTTTCTTTTTTAGCAATATCGTTGTATGGCACTACGTTTGTGAACCTTCACGATCCTATCAAATTAGTATGCAATGCAACTGGCGGTGTTCGCGCACCTTCTGCAATAGACTGGTTTTTCGATGGTCACATGATTCGTGGGCCTCGAGATCCAAAATGGAAGTCGAGATTACACATATCTGATCATGTGCCTGATGTACCTGGTCGAATGCTCGTTAGTGAATTAACAATAGAATATAGTGAATTTTCTGACAAAGGCAAATATGTTTGTCGAAGTTTCGCTATGAACGACTTTTACACAACCAGCTTAGACGTATCTGTGCTAAATAGTAAGTAACTAAGATGAACAAAGTCACTGAATATTCATTTATCGATAGATGAACAAAGACGATGAAGAATTATTTCTCGATTGATTCATTAATTTCTAGACAAACGTGCATATCAATATATTGTATAAGTATATGGTTAAACATTATTTTCACATCGTAGTTTGAACTTAAAAATGAAATCTATCCTTTTTAGAATACACTCATCTCTTATATTGTTATAAATTTTACATTGTATAACATCCATCTAAATACATCACTATAGTGCTCTTATTATAGTGACCATGATATCATGATAGATTGTTTCGCAGATTAGATTGTGTTTTCAACTCATAGTCCATCTGAGAATTTCGTCAAAATAAACTTGTTATAGTGTAGAAGACAACTTCATGTACATGTACTCACTGCAACGTCCATTTTCCCCATTGATATAGCATTGTGAACTATTTACATGAATCTTAATCTTTCTTTTTCCTTCTACCATTCTCCACAGCAGAGAAAGAACACGGAAAGAGAGCAGGTAATAGTAGTAGCTTATACTTGCTTGCTTCACGTATCTATACAATTGTATTTCTTAAAGAAAATTTTAGGTTTAATTTTTTGAGAAATGGCGATTTTTAGTGAAAGTATTTAACTTTTTGGGCTATTTTTACATGAGCTTAGCATTGAAAACCTTCCTTTTCATAATTTTAAATAAATTTTAGTAAGAAATTTAAAAGTGAAATAAATTACACTGTTCGATATAAAGTTTCACTTTGGTGTATTTAAGTAGTAAACGTCCACAATGCGTTAAACGTTATTTATTTTCTTTTAAAAAAAATAAAAAAATAATAAATAAATAAAACGGGCGTAGAGAAGAGGTGACTGTTGTTCATCCTTTGTTAAAGCACATCTATATTATAAATCAATTGTACAGATAAATGAAGTGTTTTTGTATGGCGATTATCCAACTAATCTAATAATACTAAATTATAGAACAATCTATCATTCATGTTATCTCGAAATGTACGTTTGAAGGTAATTCTTACAAGAGAACAGACATATTTTTGCGATAATATAACTTATAACTTAAGTATTATTATTGTTTTAAATCCGTAGATAGAAAGTATTTTTGAGATTTGACTGACAGGTATTGTAGTGATAATACTGAACATAGTTTCGTCTTAATCTGTACAGTACATTTCAAGACAACATATCTTTGGTAACGGTAGTCTTCCTTTTAGCTTCTGACATTCTATAAAACTTTTCATTGTTTCCCACCTTTTATAACTGACAAAACATTTATGCTTACGCCTATAGTATTAACATTTAGAATGATAAAATATTTGTCTAAAACTAGCTTATATTTTGCACCATGTAAATTAACCATATTATATACATTTCTGATCAAATGTATACAGTTAGTTATAAGATGATCGTTATATCAATTTGTTTCAAGTATTCTGATTAAAAGAATTATAATCTGTGGTATAAATATTTCAAATAATTGATTCTCATTAGAACTTATGATTTTCTCATTGGTAATTACATCACGCCAGTTTGGTAGAGTATACATATATAAAAACTACTAAACATTCACACAATAACTAAATCGGTAATTATAATGAAATAGATGTCTTTTTAAAAGAACATTGACTTCTCACGGGAACTACAGTCGGAATGTGATTAATATTTTTGTACGAATCTTGATGCACATATAATCAATTTACTACTTATCAATTGTCCTCATGGTCGAAATGTTGACAACAAATCAAAAACCCAAAGAACTGGACATTAGAACCAATTACCAAAATAACCAGAAGGGGAAAACCAAAACCTTCCAAGGACAGAGCTATATATATATATACGATGGAGACCCCCTCAGTTTTCACAATTTTTAACATTTTATATGACCAAAACATAGTTTAATGTTTGTTTTATACTTTAGGTATAAATTTGTCCATATACAAATAAATGTTTGAAGTCGTATTTTCTGTCTTATTACACTATCATTAGTTTTCTCTGTTTCGTAACAGTCAGCCATTGAGAGTATAAGTAAAATAATATGTCTGTAAATTACATTGTAATCATAGTACCCTGCTTTAAATTTCTCCTATTCTTTCAATTACTGACCTGAAACGTATAAATTACCGTGATTTTCACAATATCTCTCTATAGTACACATAACATTCAATCCAGTTGATTCAAAGATATAATTTTGTACCAATTTTTGTAATTTTTTGTGAGACGAATAAAAGTAATTCTAAGTTATATTTTAGTATAATTGTATTTCATTTGAATTCCATTAAAATTAGAGAAAATCTGTATTTGTCTCTTTGCTTAAAAATTAATAGCGAAGACGGTCGACTGTAAATAATTAATATAGTGTTTATCTATAAAGGAAAAATATATATCTTTTTTATGATTTTATTTATATACTCTGAAACTACCGTAAAAGATATATTTTTACAAATCTGATAAATATGGAAAAAAAATTCAGTTAAAGAGTTCAGTAAAATTGATTTGTAAGGATTGGTTAAGGATAGCAACTACTGTTAGCTAAATAGGCAGCGTGTAACAATTCGTTATAAAAATCTGTGATACCAATTTTGATGCACAAGATGTGCACAATACGGCAATTTACGAATCATTAGTTGTCCTCATGGTTTAAAATGTTGAAACCAAAACAATAATCAAAATAGTTAAAGATCAAATTCAAAAATGTCCAAAAGGGTAAAACCAGAACCATCCAAAGAAGGAGCTATAAGAAATGCTTGTTAGCTCAATTAATCGTGTTAGTCGTGATCAGAAATTAATTACCGAGAAAAGTTTATATTCGTGTTTTTAACAGATGATTTGGCATTTCAAATGTATTCAATAAACCAGCATCTCCGATGGGATTTCATCTAAACATATACCGTGACACATATAGTTAATTCTGTCACTGTCTGTGTCATCAATTTTTTAACTTTAATTTCACTAATGCGTTCGGTTAATGAATCGCCCTGCATTACTAATTATTTACTGAATATTAAACATTCCTAGATTTAAACTACTATAATATTGACGTTCAGAGGCTTGGGCATGAATCAATATAGTTACAATTGAGATTCTGACTAATAGTGTGAGTCTTTAATCGCTCCCGGAACAGAACAGGATATGACAATTGCATTCGAGTGGAGATTAACGGCATTGAAAAGAATTATTGTTTAATCAAAATTGATGACCAAATTTAATATCTTTCTCCATGATGAATACCCGTCATTTAGATATTTTCCTGGTACATTTACATTTGGAATTTCAGTAATAGAGAAGCACTGAACCTTTTTATCTAATCATTTTGATATTTTTCCTAGAATTTAGCTCTGAATTTTATCCATTTCAATCAAAACAAAAATTATATTGGGCAGTCAAAACCATTTTAAAAGTATATTATTAGACAAATTAATATGAAAGCATGTTCGACTTTAGAAATTTAGATATTAACATTTTGATTATTTATTATATTACATTTATTATATAGTATTTAGTATATATTCTAATTCACCGTTTTGTTGATTAAGATAAATAATTTTTTTTCCGATAACGCATTGTTGAAAAGAATAATTATAGCATACACTTGTTCTGTGTAAACAATACGATGTCATTTTGTGGGCGTCATAGACTTCATGCGCACGGCTGGAGAAGAATATGCCTGGAATAAAACACAAATGTAAAGAGATATTCATAAGGCACCAAATAATTTAACAATCTCTCTGAAAAATGAGATAATAATTCTAGTCATCTTCGATGCATATTGATGAAGAATAATCCAAACGGCTAAATGTGTATGGTTTCTGTATATTTATGGAGAGGGCTTAGGTAGCCCTGTTCATGCTTATCAGATTTACTGCATAAAAATGTCTATATCAGATCAAATTTGTATTGCAGGTACAAATAAGTTGTCATCAACTACAGACGAAAATTCTAATTCTGGACTGTCTATGGTACATTCGAACAGCATGTTTTATTTGACGATGATTATATTATACATAACATTGAGATGAAATTGTACATGTCACGAAACTCTACTGGATGTATATATCACAAATGTTGAAAGCAACATGCCTTAAGTTATTATTTTTGTGATTTATTTTTACCGGCAGAATGTTTATGACGGGTTCCTATTTATAAATGAAAATTAAGGACGAAATAGGTCGGGTACTCTTTGTTTAACAGTGCCCCAAAATTCACGGAGATGACAGTACTGTTTGTTTTTAGCGAGGTTGTCGAATTACTAAGTTATTTAACTAAATTTAAGATTTACATAAAAGTGACTACTGATTGTTTTGCTGTGTATATATATACATTGTTCGTAGGTCACAAAAATTAAATTACGATTCAAACATGTTATGTCAACAAATGTTGGGTATGTATGTCATATGTATGTCATATGTGCCCTCCTGTTATGTCAACAAATGTTGGATATGTATGTCATATGTGCCCTCCTGTTATGTCAACAAATGTTGGGTATGTATGTCATATGTGCCCCCCTGATGAGTATGTTTCAGTAAGATCATTCCGTTAAACAAAAAATGGGTGAGTTTATCGGGCAAATTAGGACAGAATTTGTTCAGATTTCTTATCAAGTTATATTATGTGCTATTTGTTGATAACCTTGCAAATGTGTTCTTCAATAACAGAGATGTACTCAACATACAATGTAGCACGAATTCCTATGTAACAGGTTCAAGGACCATCTTGAAATTGCAATATTGGAAGGCCTCACTGTACGATGAAGAAAAGCAACGAAAACACTGGTGATGTGATTAAACTTTTGTCAAGTATATTTTGGGATTTTGTGTGAATTAAGTAAGTGTATCCTTTCCATCATATTTTAAAATGCTGACAAGTTTCGCGAAAAGATTTGCTTTACCTCATCAGTGGTTGTCCTTAAGTGACGCTATGCACACACGTGATTTCCTGTGTAGTTTGGTCGCGCGTTGTTTTTTCTGGTATTAGAATTCAGCGATTAGTTATACTATAATTCCCGTACTTGGTCCAAACGAATACATTACATAATATCAAGCGAAACTTTGTCACAAACAATGTCACCGACCTAAATTCATTAGCTTTCGGTTTACACCAAATATTAGTTTATACGTGTATTAAAAAGACTCATTTTCTGTAAATTTTCCATAACCAAATGAAAGCTATTGGTGGCTTGTATGTAAAAATTCTAAAAAGAGTGTTCAATCAGTTTTCAGGACAATGTTTTAAAACGTTCGCGAAGATATTGTATTAATTTGCATGTTTTATTTTCTAAACATTTTTTAGCATTCTGATGGAGTGTGTATTTGGAAATTTGAGAATTGCTAATTGTGATTGATGAAAGTAGATTTATATGTCGAAAGTTGAGAAAGTTTCAAGAAAAGTGATCAATTGTTAGAGAATGTCAGAGTTTGATAGTCAGGACTAAGTAGGTGGTAATGATATAACATGTTTGATAGTGAAATTAATGTCATGTTATGTGTAGGAAATCTTACACTTCTATTGTAAATGACAATATGTGTACAAATGTAAATATAAACGTTAACATGTCCAGGCCTCTGTGATCATATATGTTTGTTCGGCAGCAGGATATGGAACCCTTCACAGTTATGTCTCAAATAAGTAAATGTTGTATCACCGTGTAAGAAAACGGTAACTCTGGAAAGGCGGCACAATTTTTTTTATTTCTCAGTCAATGGTACAATCTGTAGTTTATTTTGAATCTAGAGGAATCAGTAAACGCAGAGCATCTTTGATGGTCACAAGAAGGCCATTTTTTTCTCAAACATCCAAGGGTATATTTTCCAAAATATTGAAACTGGGCTTGAATGTTTGAGGAAACTGATGACTTTTGATATAGAATAACTTCGTTTTTCACGATATCAAGTATCCGATTGTAATGTAGTCTGTCATTAGAAGTAGCGGCATTGAGAAATAAAATATTATGCTGCCGTTCCGGTGATACCGGTTTTGCACGGTAAATATGTTTTGTCATAATAAATATAGTTTCTTAACAATCAAGAACTACATGGCTATATTTTAAACACAAACACTATATATTTTTTTTATTATCTCAACAAGATAAATTAACCTTCAAATAATTGTCTTTAATATTATTCTAAGATTTAGACTTTTCAAATTCAAAAGTCTATTCAACGAACTTGGGTTTCAAGACAGTAGTCGTATCATTTTCTCTGGATACTTAACATTTTGATGTTATTCTGTACTATGCTACCATATATATATTATAGTAAAAAGTGATTCATGACAAATTTATAATTATGTTTTTGTCGTCTACAGTCTTCAATCATAATTTTACAGATTATCACCAAGACCAAAAATACCTCAGAACGCTATTTGTTCATTAATAAAGCAGTCGTCTGATGTACAAATACTGAATAATGTGAAAAAATAAGGAAATAAATTTAAATTTCATTATGTAATTATGAATATATTATATATAAATTGATGTAAATCACACGGCAGATAGTTATAGATGTCTTTTGATTTGCGACAATTGTATGTTCAGTTCTTTCATGTGCTTCTTAATTCAGTTTTTATATAAAAATTTCTTGACTGAAATTTTTGATGAATAAAATAAATTTGTTTGACAAATAACTTTGTCACATTGTTTATGGGGGTTAAATACTTAAAATATTTGAGGTACTGCCCACTTCTATTTAAATATTTAATTGATCGTGTTATTCAAATGACACATTATAGTAACACGTTGAGGAAGTAGTGCAAACTGTTCTTTTGTTATGAGTTCACACGAATACATGTATGTATTGGTTAATATTAAACATGGAAGATCGATCCGTTTCAAATAGCATTTTGCATTCACACAAATAATTATGATCTATTCAGTGGAAATGCCTTAAGCGTATATAAGGAAAGCTTCCAAAAACATTTAAAACTGTCGCCTGAACATTTTCTGAATATCGGCAAAATAATACCAAAGCGACAGAACAGTGGGAAAAATCCATAAATTCGAAATCCAAGGAAAAGACAAGTCACGAGAATAAAACACGAAAAACTAACGCTTCAAGGACACATGTACAACCAAAAGAACAAAAAACATATCATAAACTAAACAAAAATAGAACACGACTGCACAGTAACTTAAGCACTAGTATTGTGAACTCCCAATAAAAACCGTGAGTGTCATCAAGTACTCGGGGAAGGGTAAGCATGTCCTGATCCGTTAACGGCATCCGTCAGACCGCCACTGAGTAAAAGCCAGTGGAGTTGTGTCTATTCCAGAAGGAAGTGAAATCTAACAGAAGATATTTAGTCTCATACGTGAGATAGAAACTTGGTATCGGCTAGTCAATTTTTGTTGACGACCGTAAAATTTTTGGATTTTGGAGTGATGAAATTAACAGAGACTGAACATAACCCCGGGAGGGAGGGGTTAAGTCCCTATATAAACCTATACGGGTATGTGCAGAAAATTTGGGTGGGTTTTTCATTATTTTTGGTATTAATTGGGGTATATTTTGAAAAACTAATATTTCTTCGGGTTGTAAATTGAGTGCTATTCAATTCCTCAGATATTTGTACATAAACATCAGTATTAGTCCGGGTGTGCTTTTTCGATATGGCTGTTTTGGGTGTAGGTATTTTCATCAAAATGATTTTTTCCGGTATATTATTGACATTGAGTGTGGTGAAATACCGGGATTTCCGAGTGAAATCAAATCCGATAATTCACCCAGTGAAATCGAAAGTCATATTTCAATCTAGGAAGTGACGTAACAATAGCCGTCGCCAACGATGTTGCTACACAAACGTCGTCGCGTAGTCGCATAAAAGCACAATCCCTTGTATTTTCTCGTTTAATTTTATGAATACATTGAATATGTCAATGTAATAGACAGAATAACTAATCTCGAAATTCGAATACCAAAGATCTACAACCCGTGACCGAAAAACTCTCGTGAATTAATGTGATGTTCGGTAACTCGTTGTAGATTTTTACCTATTCGCATTTCAAGATTAGTTATACTATAAGTATTCTAGTATTTGCTCGGGTACCTTTTTTAGGCCATTCCCGCACATCCCCGTCAAAAATCCAGAGAGATACCCCACCCCACCCCCACACACCCCTCTCCAGGAACATAACCCTGTATTAAAAGTTTGTGACAACAATCTTGGAATGTTTTCAAGGTAAAACTTCTTTGCTAAAACGTGATAGAAAACGCATTATGCTTGAAGGCAAAATTTATAAAGTGTTTTCGTAAACATGTACGTACATGTACCCGACGTAGGAATGGTTTTGTTTCTCATGTATTGGTCACCACATCTAGATATCTTGACGCTGTTGATGTACTTACCCCAAGTCCGAGTTTCTAAAGCAGGCAAAACATGCACCCAAATAGGCTACAGTAATATAAACCTAACAGTAGATGAGAAATGCTGTTACCATGGTAAGATCGTAGAAAACATACAAAAAATTATAATATAAGCTTTAATTATTTTCCAACGTGTCCCTACAATAACACCATAGCAGAACTTGTAAAATAAAAATAAGCATTGTAAACTCGGTCTAAAATTTTACGATAAGGGCAATTTTAGGTTCAAAACCCTTTGCCTTTGAGATATTGAAATCGTAGTCGGCTTTCACAAATACTGCCGATTTATATTGCGCATTTAAATTAAATTATATCCTATTTTTTCTGGGAGTGGTATTTCTAAACTGAACTCCAATCGCTAGTGGGAAAATATCCGACTATAAGCTATGATGATCTGAGATAGTTTCAAAGCTAAAACCAGCATATTTTGACCCTGCTGTTTAAATTAAGTAGTGTCCTTTCTATAACTAGTAGTCAAAGGTTTGTTTATACAGATTAATAGGTGTTAAGGTATACTAATAAAACCGGTTTAATCTCACCAATGTTAAGTTTCAGTACCTTTCAGTTCTATCCGGATTTTGTGTTGTATTTTCCATTGTATTTGTCCTCCTGTTGTGTTTTAGTTTGGTTGCAGGTATTACGCTGTCCTATGAAGGTTTTGAATTAAGATAAAGCAAAAAAAGTCGTGTGTGTGTGTGTGGGGGGGGGGGGTACCAATAATCTGCAATCCACAGAAAAACAATATCGCAAGCAGGGGATGAAAATTAGAAAAAACATTGAGTTCAAATTTGCAAGTTTCTGCTTTTCTATATATGAAGTGCGCTCTGTCGTCCGATGACCTCAGCCTATACTGAAAAAATACAGTTTGACAGTAAAGGAAATAATTTCTCATTAGTAGCGCTGATAACAGTAATTCAAACAGACTGCTAACTAGAGAAAGATTTAATATATAACTTAAATGTATAGGTTATAATTAAACTGAACCTAAAAATGAGATACATGTAGGTCAACTTTTGGAATTAATTAGTTTTGAATCTTAGTGTTTTATATGTTATATAGCATGAGAAAAGACATAATATTGTTGTTCTTAAAACCAGTTTACCTTATATTAATTAGTGCAAATGCATTGCAAAAAAAAAAATCGTCACGGCGAGATTCGCAATAAATATATAAAACAACATTGTTTAATAAAGATGATTTGCAAAACTTAAACAAACGTTTCTTTATTTAAAGTAGTTTGATATTTTACAATCTTTTACAAAAATGCACTTTTCTATTGAGTTCACAAACGGTACATTAATTTTTAATTTAGTTTTCAGTTACACGGTTAGTAGATCCTACTGTAACAAATCTAAAATAAAGGCGAAGTGGCCATAAAAACTATGACGTTTATTGGCGTTTATAAATGATTAATTTCCATCATTGATGAAGAAACAGAAAATAAGTTGAGATTTAGAAATCTAAACGACGTGTCATATCCCTTAATTACTCCATTATAAAATAAACTGGTAATTATCTTTTGAATATTTACCTGTCCAACCGCCTCGGTAGTCTCGTGGTACAAAAAATGTAGCATGCTCGCCTAGACTGCAGAAGGTCGCGGGTTCGATTCCTGGTCGGGTCAGATCAAAGACATTAAAATTGGTATTTGCTGCGGCATTCAGGAAAAAGAGCAAAGGACTGGTCGGCTCGGAGTCAGTATAATGAGTCCAGGTGGGATGATATGTCTTCCTGTGGACTGTGACCTCGTGAGCTGGCACGTTAAAAACCCGGCTCAGCGTGTCGGTCTAGTACAAGCAGGGTAACAATGTTCTCGTCCTGATATGCATTAAATAATTGCCTCTGGACGTTAAACAATAATTCATCCATCCATCCATCCATCTATCTAGTTCTACATATAAAATCACCTATGGTTGTGATTCTTTATATGGTTTATTCCCCGAACGTCTACTGGACTAAAAAAACATCTAATCAACTTTAGGGATTAAGAGGCCATCTGGAGGGTCAAGCAATTAAGATCACCTGTATACATCTACATTTAATAGGTGAAAATAACACAGGAAAGTAAGAAATATATTAATTTTAATTTCTGAGGATAAAAATAGATTAAAATATAATATAGATTAATTTTTTTTATAGGTTGTTGTTTTCACATTTCAAACATATTTGTGTTGAACATTTTGTATAGGTTTTCATAAAAGAAAAACACATGTAAGTTATCAATTTTATTTTATAAAGTATCATATTATGAAATGTGTGGAACAATTTCAAAGCAGACAATTACAACAATTAACGACATATAGGCACAGCACTAGTCCAAATATAACAAATGCATTACAATGTAGAGTTTTTATAAATGTCATTCAAGCAAGATGAAGAAAACAGATGCAGAGTCGGCGTAAGTCATCAAGTCGATGATTCCTGTTTGGTAACGGCACTTCAAGGTGGTGATACGGCGGTCGATGTTCATGTATTTCTTGGCACGAGGTCGGGTAGTTCCACCGGCTGCTCTCTGTATCCTGGTTATGTCGTTGGCGTTTTGTACATCTTTAAACATCTGGATTGCTGCGAATATGTTCGGGTGTGCGTGTTTGGTCGTCTTCTTCAGTTTGCTGTGCTATCCCTCGGTGTTGGTGGTGGTTCTCGGTCCTTGTGTTCCAAAGTGGTTCCAAAGTGTTCGGTCTCCTTCTATCCACTGCTCGGTCACCTAATCTGTAAACGGTTGGGTCATCTGTGTGATGTTGGCGTCGTCGCGGTCTTCAAAGGACTTGAACCAAACGTCTTCTATGGAATCCGTGGGTATGAGTGGTAGAATATAACCAATAAGTAAAGTAAATTTAGATTAAAATGTTGTTACCTAGTCATGAAGTAAAGTAAAGAAACGTGTGTTAGTATCTTGGCTTTTTCCTGGTGGAAATGCGTATACAACTGGTGTCATTGTGTCGTCAATCTGTATGTCTTTGCTGTAGATCTGGTAGAAGAGACTAGGGCAAGTGTATAGGGTACCACCACAGAAGAATGTGTCAGTAGTGGTTAACTTTCGGAGATTTTCTGTTGATGCGAAGGCTATCATTCTGCTGGTCTGGTGGATGTCATCAAATAGTAGGAGTCTGATGTCTCTAAGTCTTTGGTAGTGGTCAGTTCAAGATTTCAATCATTCATAATTAGCTTAATTACTACATGTAATATATGATATTGGACCATTAAGTTTTTTGAAAGAGCAATATAACATTTTCTTATAAATAGCTGTTGCATTGCATATTTCAAAAGTTTAGTATTTTTAACAATATTATATTTTTTTATATGTAATTCATGTATTCTATCATGATACATTTTTAGGATGTTTTCAATATTAATTATGAATGTCTACTCTTATTTATTAATCGGTAAATTACAGGTAAATACAGGTAAACTAATCAATGCATATCCCTTGAAAGGCCTCTTAATCCTCCAACCTAATGAGGTGTTGTTTTTGTCCAGTAGCCGTTCGGGGAACACACCCATTATATTACTAGTATTATTACTTATCACTAGTACTGCTCAAGGCAGAAAACATTGAAAGCTGAAAAAGAGACCCACACGTTAGAAAGCAGGGAATATCACGAACCTGAATTTCTGTACATGCATTAACAGTCAAGCGACTCAACATATGTCCATTAGAAGTGTGAGGACCAGGAGAACACAAAAAAACAACTATCTTAATTACATTTAATAATTACCACTAAATGCCCTACTCTCTTCGATTCATCATTTGTTTAAACTCATACTGACAATTGGTTATTAAAGATCAATAGAATACCGATGCGATCAGACAATAGGAAAGCTCAGTAAGAAATCAATTGTGGAATAAACACACCCAAGGATGGAGACTTTTGGTATGTAACTGCTAAGAAAGGAGAAGTTCACAATTGAAAGGTTAACATTTTCACGTTTGTCATACAGTTTTTATTTCAATCACCCATTATCGTCTATGTGGATAAAATTTAGTAGAAGTCTTTTCAATTTCCAGTTCACTGGGGTAGATTATCGGATACTGAAATGAAGAACTATGCTTGTTTCTTCCCTCTAGTAGCCAGTGTAAAAGTTAGCTTCATAGAAAATAAGAACCAATTAGCAAGCTTTTTCCATTCGGCATAGATATCAAAACGAGAAATTATTCCAAGGACAGGACTAACAATACTGAATGAACTGTGCAAGAAACACAACAAACGTGGCACAAATCTACTTGGAAAATTTAACTAAAGTACAGATAGTGTACAAAGTATTCTCGTTGTTATCTTCTTAAATTTGGTTTTTTGTTTGGATATTTACTCCAAATCCCTTTTGTACTTGAAAATTTGAAATTCCTAAGTACATGTATGCATATTGTTTTCCGATGGTCATCCAAATAAAAATTAGAAATTCAAAATTGTGTTAGACACTGGTGAAACGATATGTGCAGGCTTAAATGAAAACACCGAAGACAAAGTATAGATTAATAAATGAAAGTGTTCAGCTGCCACTAGTATTACATAGGATAAAATTGAATTATATAAATCCCTTGTTGCCAAAAAAAATACTCGGTAATTTCAGAAACTTCTCCATACTAAGATTTATTTAGAATAGCTTTATTGGTGATGAAACGTGATTAAGTAATAATTTACATCTTCGCATTTTCAAACGAATACATGTATTGGAAAGACATAAACTGAAAGATTGGGATAATTTCAAAAGAACGGTGGTTTGGAATAATCTGAAATGTTGATATACTTTAGCGACAGAGGTAGACTGACATGTTGGGATAATTTCAAAAGAACAATTGTTAGGAATAGTCAGAAATGTTGATATACTTTAGCGACTGAGGTAGACTGACATGTTGGGATAATTTCAAATTCAAATTGGGTAGAAACAGACTTAAATATTTGCATAATTTTGATTGGGTTAAATATTGGGATAACTTTTAACATAACATAATAGGAACAGACTGAAATTTAAGATAGAGATATTAATTTAATGTCCAACTGATATTTCATGGGATGCTTTCAAACTTGTTTAATTTAGAAAACAAAGTGCAGACACCTCGTTTTAAATGACATGTCTGTATAATTTGTCTTAGAGATATAAAAACCCCTTTCACATCTGTAATAATAAGTATTATTATTCAAATTCTAACTTATGTTCATGCATAATTGGCATTGTAAGGTTAAATACCTATCAGTTTGTTTTACTACAGGTAAAGCTGTAATAGTGTTTAAGGACTACAAGTCTCCAAGGGTATCTATATATATGTATAAAATGAAATTCTGCCAATATAGGTACGCCTCCTTATACGGAGTAAAAGTTATAAAACACAATGACACAGTAGTCAATAAAATCCACCACTGGTGTAATCAGGGTATCATGCGCTTATTAGTACCTTATAACAGGAACCTCTTAAGAAAATACCATATATTCAGATTTAAGCCCTTGAGCACAAGTCTCAAGTCGTCAATGGCGGAAATGTGCACTTTTCAAATTGTTATTATGGAATACCTATTGATAGAAAAAAACCTTCCGAAGCACCTTCTGTCACTCCCGGTTTTTAGTGGAAGTTCATATTGCTAGCGCTTTACTTCTGTTCTGCCTTGTTCTTATTCTGTTAAGTTTACATAATGTACCGGTATTATATATCTTTTATTCGTTTAGTTACATGTATACAAGTATCGTTGTGGTATTTGTCTGTTATGTTCCATTCTGGTGAGCTTGAATGTCTTTAGATTTTGATCTTACGAACCACCTTTCCCACTGGTCATCAGTATGAAACATGTCAATTTTAAAATATTAGGTCCGATTTAAATATGTATTTCCCATAGGGTTCTATGCTACACTAACCCCCACCCCCCGCTGGCGGCCATCTTGAATGACGGATCGGGAATAAAGTAACAATATTGGTCAGCATCCAATAAGAAACATTCATGCCATGTTTGGTTTCAATACATTAAGCGTTTCCCTAGAAGAAACTCAAAATGTGAAATGTGAACGGAAGGACAGACGCAAAGTGATTTTGTCGCCCTCATATTCTTCTGTCGAGATCATTTGTTGTTATCAAAATTTTATATCAAATATACTTTGTTCTGTTTGGAAAAAAAGCTTTAATTTGTTATGTTCATTCTGTTTTTTTTATATTATTATTATTTGACGATATTTAATATTCCAATCTTAAAGTCAGCTATAAAAACATGGTATATGTACATACAATGTACATCAAGGATTTTAAAAGCTGAAGACCCGAACTAGCATAATTCATAATAAATATAAACATCCGTTTCTCTATTACTAGGTGTGTGGTTACATGTATTCTCGCATTCTTTTCTTTTTATATGTATATATGAAGTTCTGAAGAATACCAAAGTTGTGGCTGGCCGAACGCTTTTTGTTGAAAGCGATACAGAAATTACTTCTCATTACCGTCAAGTTATTACATTTAAAGAACTGTAAAAAGACACAAAAAAGATAGCACAAAAAATTAATTTCCCGCATATTACAAAACCACCTGTGACCAACAAAGATTATTCAATTGAGTTTAACGGTGATTTAGTATGAGTTTTCTATCCTTGACGTATTTATGATTTTTCCAATCCTAAAAGCATTCTTCTTTCGACAACTTTCTTTTTTATGACCTGTCGTGAAGTGGGTTTGTACCTAGTTATGCATATTTGCTACGATGCGTTACTTTATTGGATAAAATCCAACAGTTGATTAGTTAATTACAAAATTAGCTAAATCTTTTACACAGATTTGTATATCTGAATAGAATATTACCCAAAAAATCGTTTTACATTATTTCTAGATAATTTTAACGAATTCCACAAAATATACACTTGGATAGTAGGCAAAATATGAATCATTTTTTTTCAAGAACATCAATCGGAAGGTAAACTATAACAATGTACGCAAACAGTTAATTAAATCCATTTAAAACTACGTCAGCAGCTGACTTTTAGGAAAAACAGTCAACAATTACGGGATCTCAATGCAATTTGAAGATTAAGTTATCATAGACAAGTTGTCAATCGAATATCGTTCTATTTCTACTATTCTCCGATTTCTTTTCTATGTAATTGTCAAATAACTCAATAATTCTAATATAAATAGATTTCCTTCCAATTTGCTTGCTTTGATACTGTAATTTAACCTAAGAGGGACTATAATTTCTTCACATTGACATTTTCATCAATTCTGTAGTCCAATCTATTGTGTAAGAAGTCGAATATAAATAAATGGAAATTGAAGTTGGACTTCTGAGATTGAGAAAATCAAACTCGGAATTCAATCAAGCGCATTTATAATGGTACAAATGGGAGTACAATGAAATAATTTACAAAGTTCACAACATAAGTGGCTTTACAAAACCAGTTAGAAGATTTTTTCACCGCTAATGAAGTAATGAAGAAGTATCGGATTTAATGAAATTAAATGTTTGCCAGTAGCTGCCTAGTAATCAGTTAACACACACTGCAGTTTGTTCATGAATTATAGGTTTTCAAAAGTAACACAGTTATTCGACGTCAACTTGTCATGTTGGCATGAAGGACAAAAAATGTCAAATTTAATTTTGCAGCATTATATTGTTGAAATGAATGAAATGATATATTCAATACAAGTTTTCCAATTCTGTTTAGAATTGGTAAACAGATCATAATACAAGTCAATAGAATGTCATTCAAACATATCAAAAATAAATTATAAAAAAAAGAAATAAAATAAAGTGCACATTATATTTGCATCTCAGAGAAATTGGTTTAATTGTTATAATTTTTATAAAGAATGTAAATTATATAATTCCTCAGAGTGTACAAGTATATACATCTGTCTTAACATATATCAGTAATTTGAACGAGTTAACTTTTTTCAGTTTAAAGGTGTTTAGTGTAAACAGATAAATGTATACAAAATCTTTATAAAAATTCTATATTTACAATGCACACAATCAGCTGCCGATTTTTCTTCCGTTTGATGGTTTCGCTTCAACTTTACGATAAAGAACGATTTTCCTTTTGCCAGTCCGTGTGCATTTTATGTCCGTTTGTGTTCTTACCCTTTGACTTAAAACAAAAAAAGGCGAAAGAAAACCATATCTGTTTCATTCTTGGAAGTTCTTTTATTTTGAATAAAGTTTACTTTAATAGAATTTAATTTACATTACATATTTTATCATACTGATTACAGTTAGATTGATTTTATAAAAGATATAGAAAAAAATATCTCTAATACCTTGCAGCAAGTTTCCAGAATTTTTCCAGTGTTAAATGCCTCACTATGAGTATTAGATGAAGAACAGCAATAAGGTTGTTGTTACTTTGTTTAACTTTTCTTCATATACTTTTGTGGATCTAGTGTATTCCTAATCAAAGCATGACTTTTTTCGTCTCAAGAAAGACATGTAAGTATTGGATATACCCCTGAGGGCGTTAGCCCGACAAGGGTATAACCTATTTATATCATGATACTCTGAAACGCGCAAATGATAGGTTTTGATAATTTAGAAGGTACTTTCAGGAATTTCACTTTGTGCAAAGATAAACAATGATAAATGCAGGATATCTGGTTACATTTATCGCATCGATCATGATATAAATGAAGTTACAACGTTTAACGAAAAAGTACTGTAGTTTATTCTATAGTATTATTGGGTAAGATTTTCCATATTGGCTAGTTATTGGTCCGAGGCGAAGCCGAAGTCAAATATGGCTATATTACCAAGGACCAATAACTAAGCCAATATGAAATACCTTGTGCAATGACACATTTATTGATTAACCAGTCCAGTATGTCATATTGACTAGTCCAATACGGCATATTGGACAGGTGTGTGTGTGTACTTTGACATTTTGTACTATTGACAGGTTTTATCATATTTAGGCTTATATTTTATTGTTAGTCAATAATATGTTATACAGACCAAATGGAAGCATTATTGCCATTAACATGTGAAACTGGGGCAAAAGTAAAAGTGCATCCATAAATCTACTATAGTTCTTCCTGTGGGCATACAACTGATTTCAGAAAGAAGGCCTGTAAAGATGATAGAGTATAATGTATTAGTCTAGAATTCCCAGGAATATTTTGAAATGAAATTATACGTGTAAATTTCACTAATAAATATGACAACGCGTGATTTGAACATTTGTTTAAACAGTTTCAAAGGTATATGTATATTTACAGATGAAATCTACATCTCCCCAATCAGCTATGATAAAAATAAATAAAAAGTAATTACATTCTTCTGCTAAATGCAAAAACAAGTTCATTGCAATCTTTCAAATCATAAATAATTTAAACCGCCATTCATTTTGAGCATTCAAAATGACATGATAAAAGAATGGAAATTAATGAAACATCCGAATGCGCCCATTTCGAAAACCATACGTGATCGAAGAAGCGAAACTCGGAACAGTAATAAATCTAAGAAAAAATTACAAAAGATGTTCAGAATTACCTGTGGAACAACCAATGTTTGTTGAGGAAACAACTGGTTAATTGGTCAAGTGTAGAATTGACTGTTTAATTTAATTTCTGCAAGTATCAATGAACAATGTATATTATCACAGAATACAAAAGGATTGTAAACCAAAATGGATAACATTCCTGGAATCTCTGTCAGCAGTGAGACAGAACAAATAATAGTGGTGATTGCATGAAGGTTGACTTTGGCCAGTACTTATCCAGTCGGAAGATATGATATAAGCCTCGGCCAATTATATAATATTTTTGTATTGCCAGGTGTAAAGTCGAAAGCCATTGCAGCTGACCTAAATGGCACAATATCAAAATCATTATGTAATAATATCTATGAATCAATTATAACAATGGAAAAAATGGGTCATTAGCTTTAGCTCAGTTAAACATGATAACATACCATGTTCAATTGTTTCCTGCATTACTAGTATTTAACAAAAACAAGTTTAATGATTTCTAATTGTGAAATCTTTTGCAAAAAACAATGAAAAGCTTTCATGATATTATTACATAATGATTTTCGTATTTTTCTGTAATCATTATATGATAATAGCTTAAGTAATTAACTCATTACTTTAAAATTATCTCGGGCGATATCGGTTGTCCAGTCTTGTCCTATTGATATCGGTTGTCCAGTCTTGTCCTATTGATATCGGTTATCCAGTCTTGTCCTATTGATATCGGTTATCCAGTCTTGTCCTATTCATACGACTACGAACAAGACTGATTCATGGTATCAATATTAAAAAGACATTTGAGACAAGAAATCAGAAACGGTACCTATATGACGAGATAGCATTTAACCCTTTATGGGAGTGTTATTTCAGACTTTTTCGTTTATTTAGAGCGACAGTAGCCGACCTGCACTACGAGAACCTTAGCTAGTTTTACAGTTTAAACGAGTACATTCTGACCCTGTTATCTAAATTATTTACCATCCGGTCTAATTTTGCAGTTCTAGTAAACGGCAACCTGTTGGTATACCGGTTTTTTGTGTCTTTTAAACACCAGAGTGTCAGGATAGATATGGGGGAGGTTTAGGTACCCATAAAACTGGTTTAACCCAACCACTTTTCAGTGTCTGTACCAAGCCAGACTACCCCGATCCTCTGTTGTGTTTCGGTTTGTGTTTTTATGTTCTTTTCTGTCCGGGGTTCTGTCTGTTGGGTTGGTTTGATTGATTAGTATGTTTTTGTTGACTTTTCTATTTTGTTATTTATTTTTATCTTAAACCACCATATTAATCTTGTTTATTCTTACGTTGTGTTGAATTTCTGCATCAACATATTCTGAAACAAAATAAAAATCAAGATCAGATCAAGACATGCTATCTTGCAGTCAATCAAGACCGTTCAAGACAAGTTAAGATAGGTCTAGTGTTATCTTGCAGTCAATCAAGACCGTTCAAGATAAGTTAAGATAGCTCTATCTTGCAGTCAATCAAGGCCGTTCAAGATAAGTTAAGATAGGTCTCTTGCAGTCAATCAAGACCGTTCAAGATAAGTTAAGATAGGTCTATCTTGCAGTCAATCAAGACCGTTCAAGATATGTTAAGATAGGTCTAGTGTTATCTTGCAGTCAATCAAGACCGTTCAAGATAAGTTAAGATAGGTCTGGTGTTATCTTGCAGTCAGTCAAGACCGTTCAAGATAAGTTAAGATAGGTCTAGTGTTATCTTGCAGTCAATCAAGACCGTTCAAGACAAGTTAAGATATGTCTATCTTGCAGTCAATCAAGACCGTTCAAGACAAGATAAGATAGGTCTAGTACATGTAAAGTTTAACATAGCAAAATTATGGATGGTCTTAAATTTCAACAGTCGTGATTGGCTACAACGTAGTTTATCTTCTTTTGGTCTTGTTATCTTGATTTTGTTTCAAATTTCAGAAATTGTGAAAAATACAATGTAGATCAAACAAGACAGCAATGGCAGCTTTAATAACAAAACTGTGTTACTGGTATTAGTTGATGGCATTCTATTCCTGAATCAAATTGTAAGCCATTATATATTTTCTTTAACAATTTTCAAGAACTCCAAGTCTTGACTAATAAATTTTATAATTCCTTAAGCGTTGACAGAACAGTACATAATTGTTACTTTGTATGGGTTAATTTGTAATATGACGTCACAGATCTGGTTAACAGAACTCTAAAAAAAAAAATTCTATGTGTACATTTTTAGCAAAAGAAAATCACACCTACAAAGTATTAGAAAGGTCTAATATCATTCAATGCGATACTTAGATACTTAGCTAAAATGGATTCATTTTACAAGACTATAGATCATAGATACTTAGTCCATTCAGTTGACAACATCCTATAGGTAAACCACTCATAGTGTATTGGCTTTTACATTTCGCTTTACATGTATATACCAGAACGTCATGATGAATAAGGGAGGGGGGGGGGTGTGTTTGGGTACCCATAAAACCGGTTTAGCCCCACACTGCCAAGTGTCTGCATGTACTTAGTCGGAATATCCCCGATTCTATGTTTGTCCTTTTTTTGTTACGTCTGAAGTTCTGTTAATTGAATGGCGTTAATTGATTGATATGTCATTGTTTGCTTTTCCTATTATCCGTTTTATTATTTATAAATGTTCCCAAATGCAGAATTTAAATGACCCAATTGCCGGAAACAATAAATAAAGAAAATTATTATCAAAATGCGACAAACACAAAATTTTCTCTTTTTCGCTTTAAGATTTTTTTTTTAAAATCTGATACGATAATAGCATCAAAATACCATCAGTAATTCTTCTCACAAAATATTTTAAAATGAATATTCAACTGAAAATTAACACTGAAATAAGCTAATTCATAAAAATAAATACTTTATTAATATTAATATTAACAATAATATTTAATGATATTTTTTTTAAATTGGAAGAAGGAATTCAGGAATCCAAGAGGACGAATTTTGACGTAAATTCTATTGTCCTTTAATGTATCAACTTTCCTTCTTCAGATCGATAGTGCACGAGTTACATCAAAATTTACGATAACTTGTCAGACAATTTAGTAGAATTAAACCAGACATTCTGTTCTAAAACTTCTTTAACTGCTGTGCTAAGATCCAAATCCTTTTAAAAGCGTTACTAAATCAATTGATTTAAGATATTAAATTAATTCACGCTGAAGCGTTTTCTAGTTCGCTAAAATGTAAGATCCAATGCTAAACAAGGTTTCCTGTGTATAAAATGGGACTTAATACTGCTCAATTTTGAACATTTTAAAACTAATGTGTAAATGGAAATTTATTTAAAGAACAAAATACATGTATCACTAAGTTCAAACTAATATAGAGTCTTATTCTGTAAATGTATAATTGTTTGTCGGGTTGAATGTAGTCTCTTTAACAGATAGACAACGCCGTACATTTAGTGTTTCTGTAATTTCGCTTAGAACATGTATTATTGGTGATAACCAACTCATATCAGTGACACAAATGTATATATCAGGGTAGTAGATTGTTACTCTACAGCCTATACTGAAAAATAATCGGAGTAAAAATGGACATGGAGTGAAGTTACAAAGAAGTCACAAAATCACCAAACAAACATCCTGAGATCACAACATGGTCTTCAAGGGTTGAAAACCACACCATGCCGCAAGCCCTGAAAGACCCAAGAGTAATAAGTGCATTTGTTAGAAGATGGGGTAAAATAAGTTTTTCCGAATGAGAAAATTTGTTACCACCAATTATTAAGTTATTTTGTTCAATATTCTATGGAGTCTATATGTAACAAAAACCTTGATGAAAGAATGAAAATGAAATATATTTCCGGAGAAAAATAAAAATAATTGGTATTAACTTCCTAGCTAGAAGAAGCTTGACACACGTTGAGTAATCTACACAAAAAGCTATTTCGTTCCATTGGTTTGAAGTTAAAACAATACAAAGGTTAGGCATTTTTCTATTTAAAGCTTTACTCTCAAGATAAACCTTTGATTGTGTTGGAATTAGAGTAAAACATTACCAGGCCATTTTATGGTGATTAGTTTTTCACGTCACTAATAAATGTCGTATCCATGATACTGACAACAGTAATTCAAAATTGCATGAAATCTCCTAATTTAAATTTTCCATCGACAAATTTATAACCAATAACTGTCTTTTCCTTATTAGTCTGGAGAATAAAATTCTAAGACTTTACCATTTTGAAATGTAATCTACTACATGCGACGACATTTGTTTTAAAAAAGTTCATATTAAAGCTGTAAGAGAAAAGACTATAAAACTAATAAAGCTATGAAGACTTGGCTACGTATAATCTTGGTTGCTTTATTGTAATTACATCAATGATATATCAATACGAAGACAAAATACTCTTAAATGTGTACTCTACAAATATCATGTATTTATTAATGATATTAATATTGGGTTTAAGAATTTGCTATGTCATAATTCAGTCATTGCTGGTAAACTTTTAAGTATCCGAGTACTCATAGTCTCGCCAATAACTTGCTTTTTAGCCGTATGGGAATATTCAGTTTCCAATATATTACAAGTAAGATTTTCACTTTTTAAAGCAATTTCAACTTCAATTAACTTGCGCTTCTGTGTTAGCTCTGTTTGTTTCTTTTGTTTACTATTATTTACTTTTGGGTTTCCAGAGAGAGGAGGGAAGTTTTGTAATCTCAAACATTTTTTACTCTGAACTTCAATGTTTTTGCTTGACACAATATGTCGGGCCAAGGACTTCCCAAATCCCATGATTACATGGATATTTATTCAGCATTCTGACAGGATTTTAAAAATTAAGTTATCTTGGAATATTGGACACAGAATTCTAGTTATCAAATATAAGTCAAAGTGGACAATACATTGCAAAAATCCGGAACGCATGCATTGCAATGCGGATTTTGAAATTTATTATTCTATTCATAATTTGATTGTTTGTAATACCTCATATTCTTTTTATCATATTTAGAAAATTGTTTGGCCTTTATTTCCGATAATAGTAACAAATGATGACAACGTTACAAAGTCATTATTATTGTATTAAAATTAGTTCTCTTAGCTATGTCATGTCTATATAAATAAAGGGAAAAACTAAAAATAGAATAAAATGTAAAACAATCACTGCAAATACATTATAAGATGTATAACAGAAGGAAACCATAGAAAATAAGACCAAGACAGCACACAAACAAAACCGCCAGAAATATGAACTTCTATAGTCACTAAAACCGGAAGTTATAACCCAGTTGTTTTGGACAATTAAGCATATCCTGTTCAGTTAAGAAAATTATCATTTAAAATATTATTTTATACCATTCATATTCTGCTTATATTTATTTATACACAGTTACTTAGTCATGTAAGTGAAATTATCACTTCAGCACTGTCCCAGGACATTTTTTTTAAGGTTTGGAATTTTTTCATTAGACAGATTTTATATTCTCAGGGTAATGTTTGTCACCAATCCGAAGCAATATAGATAGCTTTTTTGCATAATTACCACATGGAACATGACAGAAATGCATTAACATATTAGAATATTCTAGTGAGAACATCTTGCCACAGAGGCTAAATCGGATACTATAATGGAGTATCTCTCTCAAGCAAGCTCTGTCTTTTGATATTATTATCTTTACCCTTTTAGTCATTTTGGTATTTTTCTTCTTAACTTTTTGGAATGTTGTTTTAGTTTTCAACATTTTAGGTGTCGAGCACAACTGATGAGACGTAAATCGATGAAATGTGCACATCTTGTGAGGCAAAGTTTGTATCAAAGAAATAAATTATTTCCACTGAGTCGATACCATTGCTGGTGGATTCCAAGTCCCCGAGGATATCACCAACTCGGAATTTCGATACTAACCCGAAATTGATATTTTAAATTTACTGCTACAATTTTTTTTCTTTTTGACAAATAGAGAGTATCTTTCTCATTCATAGCTCTGTCCTTAGGTTGCAAATTTTAACGTAATTTGTCTTAATAGCAGTACATAAAGCAAAAAATCTGGAAACAATAAAACGCTGTAAAATATCAAATATAACAAAAATCTGAGACAGAACTGTGCATGTGTAAGATATTCCGACATTGATGAGTATTAATTTCATGGGCAGCACCAATTTAATACCTCTCTTGACACAAAATTAAGACCATTTCTCTGTTTAATAAAAGGGAATACTTGTATTTACCAACAGACAAAATTGTTTTGTTATTGGTATTATATTGAACAACTGTTTTATAGATCCTTCAATAGGATATTTCTGTTACAACTATCTTTCAGAGATATAGATCACCTTGTTGGTAATCATACTTGTATTGGTTGTCAGGATAGATGAGAGAGATTTTTGGGTACCCATAAGTCCGATCTAACCTTACCAATCTTCAGTGTCTGTACCAAGTCGGACAATCCTGACTTTCTCTTGTGCTTATGTTTGTGTTTTGTGCTCTTTTATCCAGGGATCGGTTTGTTGATTGGTATGGTATTGTTTACCTTTCCTGTTATCTATTTTGTTGTTTGGTATGGTATTGTTGACCTTTCCTGTTATCTATTTTGTTGATTGTTTATGTAATCAGATGTGTTACGTTTGTGTTGTAATGTTATTTGGCATTCTTAAAAAAACTGCAAACCAGGCTGAAATAGTCCAAAAAATGAGCAAATGTTTTAAGGAAAATGGCAATATATCAAGTGTAGAAGATACCGAACCAACAATGCCCAAAGGGAAATTCTAAATCATAATCCAGACGACAATATCAAAAGGGAACACGACTGGCAAACAAACAAACAAAGAGTGAGGCATACAAACAAAGAACACGGAAAGCTAAAGCGTAGGCAATATAAACTCCAACAATAAACCTGGAGTGATATCAGGTGCCCATTGTCAGGGTAAGAATATCCTATTTCGCATGCGACACCCATCGTATTGCCCAGTGGTCAAAGCCGTTAATAGGTCTATATCGTTAAATGCCAAAATCGGTAAGAGAACTGGAATCACACATTGGAGTATGTCAATGATCGTTTGTGACACTCACCTGATAACGATCGACCAAATCATGATGTCGACCTCTTTTACCTACAATCTTGATTTATTTTGAAAAGCTCGAGAGGTTTACCTAATGTTTAAATCAAAATGCAAACCGTAAATTCTTTAAGGATATATTAACTCGTACATGTCAACATTTGCATATTGACATAAAGGATAAAGCTTACATGGTCGTTTAATAACGAAATATTCGACCTTTTTCTGGATTCTGGAGTTCGTTAGTTAGTGTGTCAAACCGTTAACTAAAACTTTGTTTTCTGATTAGATTGTAATAATGTCAATTATAGTTTTAATGTGAATAACCGCTAATGCGAAAAGATTTATATTGAAAAATTGATGTTACCGAAATAATTTTAATGATTTTGGAATTTTGCTCAAGGAAAGTGGTAATTAAGCAAGTATTCATATTTCCTTTACAAACGAATGAATAGAACCGTTTTTAGCAATGAAGAAATATTCCAGTAAATCTATAAGATTAAATTGATGATGTTTGAAAAATTTGGTTTTTTTTTTAATTGGAATTCTTACATTCCAATGTAATGTTAAAGACGGATTACTTTCTTTTCTGTCGGTTATTCAGAAGTGTATGGGGATAAATTTATGTATTTCAGAAAAAAAAATAACTACAGGTTTTAAGGGTTTTTATTTTTTTATTTATTTTATTTTATATATTCATTTGTCTTTTTTTAAATTTTTTCCAGTAGCAGGTTAGAAAATGTGAAGCATATATTCTAACAATATATATTCCTGAATGAAAGACGGAACGAACCTGTTCATTGCTTTGAATTTGTACACAACTCATTTGTCATTAAAAGAACAATTCTTGATCTTGTTCTTACACTGGCCGATATCGGACGCAACAAAATATTTTTTAAAATAAAATTTGCTTCTAATGAACATTATATTTGATTGACCAGTATTATCTGACTCTCGGAAGGTTAGGGAAATTTCATATCACTCGTGTACAATATGATATGAACTATTGATATCAAAATTTGCCCGTGTGATTGGTCAATGCATGATTGTAAGGTAATTAGTATATTTTGGTCAACAATTTTGCTACACAAGTCACAGAAAAAGGAACGTTAAGATTCCCCCCGGGTCGAAAGCCGAATGGCAAACAAAGAATCATAAGAGAAATGGGTTTAAATTAGATATGGCTTGATATCAACTCTCGTTATTTAATTTGGCTATATCTAATTCTCACTCATTGTGAAACCTATATTTATCCTACATACGCTATTTTCTCTATTGTAATAATAATAATATATTATGTTGCGATGTGGTTTTACACATAAATGGGACCGACAGCACAGTATAATAATAGATATTGGATAAAATTGACCACATTTAACAGGAAGTGCTGTCAGCCCAATTTCACACTCTCAATCTTCCCTCGAAAAAGGCTCTTTTGGCCGACAATTTGGGTCCTCTTTTTAAATGACTTTTCTTTTTTATTGTTTTATTATACCTGGGTGTATATTTTATATATTTCTACCTTTTACATGTGGTCATTTTCATCCAATATCTATTCTTTATATTTCTCTATTATAAGTTTATCTCTTATGCAGTGTAGAAAAAGGTGAAGTGTTCCCCGTGTACGAAGAGTATTCACAGTAGAAGTTTTGTTTATGGAATAATTCCTCACGATAATGCCTCTGACCTTCGATTTGGCATGGTTGCTCAACAAAATCATGTTGTTTCATTGACGGCAATCGGGCGGGTAGCTCTAAACAGTTTTCGGGCGATAATTTGATAAGCATTCAGAATATTTTTTAGGCGTTGGATATATGGCTACAACATGAAAGTCATTTTCCATTTTGGTCATTATTTCATTCCAGAGTTATTCACCCTGGGAGAAAATCTGGACTGTGGATTTTTACGTATCATACATATAGAAATATTCAACCAATCATTTTAAATTTGAATATATTGTTTCTAGTAGCAAAAGGAAGATAAAGTATGAAGATTAATTTTTAATTTGTCAATCCAATCCAATCTACATCTCTTTATTCAAAGAAAATTTGTACTTCGATTTTAAGAGCGTGAATTTGAAAAGTATTCATTAGATCCATTTCAGCTTTAATATGTCGTTTCTAGTGACACTATGAAGGTCAATTTCGATTTTGTCTTACAGGAAACAAATATCTCGCCTCCGAAAATGGCGGAGGCCCTCTGTCCATGGGGTAAGAAAAGATATTCAACCTTTTTATGATAGCCGTGCTTGTAGTTTCCTAGTGTTATTAATTTTTAGAAAGTTATGTTATGTAGCAAATGGAATGATGACACGTGTCTATACAAAATTGTGTATTTAGAGTATAAATTATTCAATAGTGTATTCAATGTTCTCTTTTCTAAACCGGACATTATATTCTATGTTTCCTTAGGTTAATATTCGAAAGACAAACATTATAACTGATGTCGTCGACATAAAAGTTCAATAAATACCCAATTTTAGCGTCGGGGTAAGACTTGTGACCATTCATTACATACATGTGTATAATTCTTTAAATTGTAATTGTTTTCTCTGGTGTTTTTATTGCAGAAAAACAGACATATCAAAGGACATTTCGTTTGTTTTATAGTTTGAATTGCCCGTAATTGATTGTCAACTCGCTGCTGTGGGATTGCTTTCTGTATAGTTAGATCAAACATTACGTATTATTCGTCTAGATTAATTATTACATTTTTGCGTTTTGAATTAAATTAATTCAAAACATAATTTGGTCTAGTGAGATTATAAATCAACACGATAAATTCAGATATAGCGTGATAAACAAAGTTAGAAAATTATAAACACTTATATAGAAAAAATCATTTTATTTTATTATACTTTATGTAAAAATACAGGCTTTTTATTGGTCAGCATGTAGATTTTTTTCAACGCTGCTCTCTGGTGCTTTGTGTAAAAATTTGAGATTTTCCGCATTTACTAGACTGCAGACACATTACAAAATACATCAATAAAAAAACAATTAAAATATCTATATATGTCTATTTTAGAATAGATGTATTTTGACACATGTGCAATCATAGATTATTAATTTAGATAGAGCACATGAACCAAACAATGTCAACATGCAGTTCTGAACTTAAAAAACATTCAATATAATACATTAAATAACATAAGACTGACAGGGCAACAGAATATATTGTCACCCCTCTAAAAACATTATGAAGCTCGACTTCGCCTCTCTTTTTAAATAGCTTTTTTTCAATCAGTTCCAGTTTCCGGATTTTTGCCGACGAAAAACATCCCGTCTCCAGTCAATCAGCACAAATCTGAATTCCACGAGAACAGTTTACTAATACTGGGATATTGAAATAAGAATTTGACACCGTATCACCTTCTGCTTGGTTATTTGCCACACTATAATTTCCATTTACCTTTTCAAACACCAAACTTGATTCGTCAATTATGACTCGGAAAGATAAAAAAATACTAGATAATAACGATATTGTTTAGCTTAAAAATGAACCCTGAAATAAATAATGAAAAATATTCGCCGAATTGCGATATGTGAATCTGAAGATTAAATTGCAATCGACTAACGGTTAGGGACATCTACAGAAATATTTCCTTTTTCTATGTGATATTTCAACAAAAATATCATTATGTATCAACAACATAATATTACCTTCTTTTCATATCCAAACATAAGGGTTTACTTTTTTCACTTGTTTATTATGTACACTTTATGTTCTTAAAGTTCGAGTATTCACCCTAGAAATCTCTGATTCTATCAGTTTCCGAAACATAATTTAAATAGGACACAGAAATTATACACAATGACCATAATTTAAAGACGAAATGTCAACTAAGAACGGCTAAAACTATCATCACATGAGAGTTATCTCACTGGATTAGTTATTTATCTAAATCTTTCACTGAAACGTCTTGTAATTTGAGTTATTCTTTTTAATTGCAATGAACTAAAGTACAAAACTCCGTGAATAATCTAACAAAATGGCGATAATATATCATGTAAAAAATGAGATGATAAATATACCATTATGAAAGTAAAATCTTATGACTTTATAAACCAATAAAAAATGAACAGATACATAATATCCAATAAAGTGAGTATCTAGGGATAATTAAAATTGATATCATGTCAAATCTCTTTCCTCGAGATGGATTAATATTTTGATAGATGACATCTCATTCTTACTCTGTAATAGCTACATAGCACGTTTGACGTTAACGTTTGTTAGCCCGTCCTTTTGAGATTTGGAGACTTTCTTGTTAGATGAAATCCGATAAGCTTTGACATTATATTTGTAACGTGTCATGTAGGAACTAAAATATTAACTGATCAATCGATAAACGTTTTGTGTTGGCTAAATTTAAGTAAATAAAGGCCCAAAGTCAATTTAGTGCGACAGACACAGCACTTATCCAATCCTGTCAGGAACACCACAGTAACATGATGAACACAAGGATATATGCTGGACTAATATCTCCAGATAAAGCCGGAATAAGGAAAAGTAACACCACACAAATAAGACAAAAGTAGTATAAATAAAAGAGTTAAATATATGGCAAATAAAAGAAAAAATAAACAAAAAGGCAAAATTAAACCAACAATTATATATTTATAGTGATACATTTCAAGTGACATGATACTGTTTAAGACGGTTATTTTGTGATAATGTAGCTCTTACGAGAAAAAAAACAACATTTTAATGAACCAAATGTAAATAGTCAAAATTAAGAACAACAGTAAAATGCTGCTTTCGTTTGTTTGTGTTTTTTTCTTTTGTTGCATTACACGGGTTAGTTTCTCGTTTACATTAACATCCCATTCCCATATTCTGTTATCTAACTGCTAAGAAAGGTAAAGTTCACAAACAGAAAGATGAAATCACCACGTTTATCAGAGTTTTGTCTTGGGTCACTGGTGACTATGCGACTGTCAAGGTATAAAGCAGGGATGGATATCTGAATCTAAAGTCATTATATGAGATTGTTTAAGTTAAGAATATTAGAAAATATACCATTTATAATACTGTGGAACTGATATTACAGTACTGGGAAGTTCATTCAATATCCTCCAAAAACGTTTGGAAAAAAGCCGAAAAGATTAGCGAATGTTTGTTTCTACGTGAATCAGATTTATGTTTTTTGTAACAGTATATTATATACATAGTGCCTCCAGTTGAGGGTGGTATGCCAGATTACCACACGAAGGCAAAATATCGCCCGAGACGTAGTCGAGGATGAAATTTTGTTTTGACTGTGTTATTCTGGCATATCACCCTCAACATGACTAAGGATGGAACACCACCCGTCGTTAAGAGGGGTGGGGCTTAAATTAAGGTGGATTGAAATACCGCATATCTGTCAACCAATGAGAAATCAACATCTTTGCATAACGTATAATATTATACATTAGTAGAAGTCAGCATAACATTAAATTTCTCAAAAGGGTACATAATTAGGTAAATAATTTAATTGTTTGTCAAAAGTCAAATCCTATTCCAAAGCGCGTAATTCCATTGATAATGGACAATACACGATGTCCTTATTTACTTTTATACTTTTTTGTTAACATGGTTATGCTTATTTCCGTTATAATTCAATTAAAACAAATCATCGGATAACACTTTATAAAATGCCAGACGTATTTTTTTTAAAGTCTCCACAAAGGAAGCTACTGGACGCCGAATGGTCTGCTACTTTATCTAATGACTAAATATTACCAGACCTTTTTATTATATTTGTTCTGCCGAATAAAATATAGCCCTAATGCAATGATCGTGAAATGAGATAAATATAATTACTCAGATTACACATTTTAAAAGCATCGTCAAAACCGGAAACTAATGGTAAATATTAGCTTTATGGTCCCGACACCTAATCTTGACATTATTAGATCCTCTGCTGAATGACTACCGTATCTACTGTTTACACATTCTTCCTATAAACTGATTTGGAGATATTACCAATGGTCAAATGACAATAGAATCAATAGCCAAAGTAATGAACTTTACAGTTTGTAATATGATGGGTCTGTTTGATTACCCTCTCGCATGCTACAAGATTTCCGTTTAACATTAAACATTTATAACTATTTTCGTTGATAGTATATATTTCTTTTTCGATTGATTCGGTCAAATGAAACGATGGAAATCTAAAGGAAATAAAACAAAGGAAATAAAATACTTGCCCTTGTAATTAGACTGAATCAAAATATCTGAATTCGTTGAAACAATAATTACACCATCCATGGCCTCCACATAATAATTATACTTGTGCCTTTAATGTAACTAAAATAAAGGGTCTATGTTTGTTTTAAGTTAATTTCGTTTATTACATTGTATTATTATTATTACATTGTATTATTATTATTACATTGTATTATCATTAGTTAGCAAACTCTTTTGACTCTGTCGCATTAGCTTGTACATACAACTAATGTGTATAAAACTGGAAGCTTTCACCATTGGAGACACAAGTTCACCAAAAACACTCTCTAATACCAATATTTAGGTACTGTATCTTCACATTTCAACAATTTATGTCTTATTATCACTGTTTAAGATCCCTTAGCAATAAAACGTGGAAGGGTCCTGAATGTAAGACGTATATGTATATTTCGAGAAATTGACACAGAGTAAGAACTGAAAACTATGCGCTATCATATTTAAAACAAACATGTGGATCTGAATTTCCATTATTTCATTCCTTCCGCCACAACACGTGTTGTTATGCGGTTTTGTTATTTTCAGGGTTTTTAGCTGTCGACATACATGGACTTTTTGAAGTTCATGCTATATTTGATATTTTTATTACTCTAATGTTTTTGTCTGAAATTGGACTTGTGAGTTATAAATTGTGCTCTTTCTATTATTTATAGAAGGAATATATTTTAGTAACATTGTCGTTCATTTTTTGTCCTTGTAAAAGATATGGTTATGAGATGTGAGATTTACGAGAAAGCAATTAATGCGCTGTTTTTATGTTTTTTAAAAATCTGATGTTTAGTTTCTTATTCATTTTACCCCAAAGGACTTTTGTACGTAAATTTATGTATTTGGATCTAGTTCCCATGTTAAGATAACAATAGTGTTGCTTGGAACAGTTATAGATATGGACGACGGTATAACAAACAGTTTTGGAAGTTTTTTTTATCAGATTTTATATTAGATTTGATGCATCAGAATTCCTAGATGAAGTCATAAATCTAGTTGAGCTTAATAAATATTGACAGGACTGCATTATTCTTAAATTTCTTTCTTCAATTATTATGTTTCCGTAGCATTGTGAAACACAAATGAATTCGTGATGAAATTATCTCCAGTGTTCATTAACTGACAAATGTAATCCAAAGGGATAATAATCCCCAATACTGATTACATTTTGACAAAGGATGAAAATAGAAAAGAAGAATGTGTTTGACAGGAATTTATAAGTTGAATATTTTATAATTTTATATTACGTAACAAGAATATACTTCTTTCTTTATACAAATGTCTGCAGCTCGAAAGAATGCTATTTTAAAATAAAATTTGGAATCAGACTACTTAGACAATTGAGACTAAATTTTGATTGAACGGTCCTTAGGTATCCCATTTAAACATTGTTTTTGGTGGTCCATACCTCACTGTGGCCGTTACTGAAAATAGAAAAACCACCATAAAAGAAACGTTTAAAAAAATTATCCTTTGAAACTACTGAGACAATTGACACCAAACTAGGAGTCGTCCTTCGGTTGTAACCTTTCAAATTTCTGTTGGAGTTTCGGTACCTCCGACAAATATGGCCGCTAGTATTTAAAGTAGAAAAAAATATCTTGGTTACTAACCATCAAATGAAGAAAACATCAGTAAAAAGTGCGTATGTTAACAATCCAGTTGAGTGATACGTACTAGCTCCGTTGGCTCCATGGCGTCATAGTTGCAGTTCGTTAAAAGATCGCGACTTTTTTCACCATCCTTTAAAAAGTATAGAATCTTACATGGGTGAAAACACTATAAATCCCAGACACCTGAGGGTAAATATGCGGTTCTCTGACGAGATTTTTTATCTGTCGATACCATAATAAAAATGAGGTAAAAACTAATCTGCCTGGTAAATATATACATCTTTTGCAAGAAGTATCTTATGCACATGAAACTTGTCTCGCATGACCTAAGGGAGTTTACTTCGTCACAAACAATCTACCACTGCTGCAGTGACGGTTTCATTTGTCCCATGTCACAAACGTGACCAATGCCAACTTCTTTGACGACACAGCTGTAAATAATCAATCAGTCCTGCTTTCTTATAGTTTTCGTGTTTAATTTCATGTATTACGAAAACAAACAAGTAATCACGCTTCGAGATTGAAAATGGGACAATCTTTATCGCTCGTTCCTATCCGGTCATGAAAAGATAAATTTCTCAAGATCTTCAATATGGATTCGTGTAGAAATTACAGTGTTCCAATATCTAAGATGATTTTGGACCTGTTCCCACTGTCGTAACATTTCATGTACCTCCACCGATGTGCGACTTCCACCGGATTGATTTTGTTGAACTTCATGACTGGTGTATACCGAGCAGAAACTGCTTACCCTTCTTGAGCACCTGGGTCCACTCCTTGGTTTTATAGGAGTTCGTGTTCTTCATTGTCTTTTAGTTTTCTGTGTTTATTTGTTGTGCTTGTGGTTGTTCATTTGTCTCCCCGGGTTTGTCTGTCCAATGGATTACGTTTTTTTTATTTTCACCTTAGGTATATTTGTCCTCTTTACTTCAGAAATTTGAGGACTATTCTATATACTAGATATATACTAGATAATACAAAATATAATTTATTGAAAAAATATGTTTTTATATTTGTCAGAATGTCTCATAGATAATACAGAAACTGTCTAAATCTACGTCCTAAAATGTAACAAGTCATGTCCGCCAGATGTTGTCAGATAAACTTTCTTACATGTAAAACTCAAAAGAATTGTTTGTTTTTAAAATGCTAGTTCTTTGCGTGTATTTACCTTTTACCTATGTTTCTTCAGTATATTCTTGCGCGCATTGTTGTGCTGTCGGACAGTATACAATGGAATGTTCACAGGTCGTAAACCGGTTCGTTACTTATGCAAAATATGGAAATCTCAAACACCTCCGGGTACAATTACTCTTTCTTGGCTGCAGCCTCGTTAAATAGCTTTTAGTACATATCCCATCCATACGTACAAATAGTACAAAGGTTAGTATACGACAAAACATTGCCACCTCTTTAATATGTAAACATACTATAGTCAGGGGTAATATAAAATTCAATGTATATTAGAGTTCATTATTTGATTATCAGTAATTCCTGTACTTACAATCACATGATTACCTTTATTGTCACGAAACAGGCGAATAGTAAATTGACTTATAGACGTCTGTAATTTTCCAAGGCATTATTTCACACACGGGTAAAAAGACGTCAATTTCCTGTAATTTGTATAATAGTCAGACAGAAAGATGCATTGGAAAAGGTTTAATTTCAACGGGGAGAATGGAACATATATTAAAGTAACCATATAAATGTACATTTTGTTTTATGTAGATGTTGGTCCTCGTGGATTTTCATTATTTCGCTTCGAGCATACTGACAAAAAAAAGAAACGATTGGGTATTTTGTGCATCAAATTTTGTTTTGGCTCTTCCAATTTTGTATTTAAAACAATTAGTCACTACACTTATCACTGATGATCGACAGTGCCACATACAAGTGTACATGTAATATTCATTCGCCCAGTAGCAATGCATGTATTTCAAAGTGACCTGGTTGAAAATTACAATATGATTCCAGAATGTATCAAGAACTACATGTACATGTAAAAGCGAAACTATAATACATGTATGATAGTAGTAAATTTTCAAGGAAGTTATAACCAAAGAGAAATAATATGCTTTCAGAAACGACTATACACACAAATCGTGAAGTAATTTTTTCAAAACTTGTACATATACAAATGAATTAAAATAATACAGTATATTGCTTATGCCGTATTGGACAGTGATACATAGTAACTCTAACTGGTGATTACCATTGCCATATACCAAAAACTTCAACGTCGTGTCGACATTTGATCTGAGGTTCTTATTTCAGCTATCCCGGAATATTTCTGGGCTTGAGCTTGCAACCATTATATACTTTTTTGTAATTTGACAAAATGTGCATATAATGTGCATATCATTGACTGCTGTAGACAGAATTACACAATTGGCTGGGTATTCAGGAAATATGAATGAAATATAATCACGGGAAAAAAATAATTGTTGAGTCCTCGGAAAATCTGAAAAAAAGAAAAGATAAACAATGGTTAAGTCTTCGACAAATCTGAATGAAATTTGAAAGCTAAAATAAACATAGGGGCTTCGCAAATTTCTCCTTCCGGCACGTAAATGATCATATTCAAACACTAATCAGCTTTGATATTTAATTACACGCATTGACCTTCGGTTTATACATTGGTAAGTGTTTGTCTTAACGGGTTATTTCACTACTCACTTCGAATATTTTTAGAAAATAAATGATTAATTTGCTTGATCTGAAAGCGTCTTAGTCTGACCAGGTCGAGAACTTTTAATCTGACCAATAATTATTTTCCTACAAAATAAGTCTGAGCTCCTGGCAGTGTAAAAACTGCGGAAGCATAATGTTAATAATATGGACCAAAGGAAATTAATCATAGGATTTTCCTAGGAATATTATCACCGTTGGCACAGTCGTTAATCGGATTTGAATTTGCCAATGCAATGCAGTTAATTTGTTTAATATATCACATCTTCTGCCTTGAGTAAATCTCTAATGAATTTGTCACCTGTATCCTGATGATCGATTCCTAAAATAAAACGAGCATGAATATTTTAACTATAGATCATGCTTGTAACTTTAATATTTCTAGTGAGAGAAATTGGAAATCAATTTATTAACCACCGATGACATTACAAAGATTGGTATTTTTATTTACCAATGTGGGGCTTCTATTTTTTTCCAAAATTATTGAATAATATATCACGGCCATAAATTTCTATGAAATATATGTACCTTGAATCTCCAGAATGATAGAGAAAACTATTTAATTGAGGACAGTGTGTAGAACTGATAAGATATTCATTCAAGCTGCATTTAAAGAAAACGAAACAAAAAATAACACAAAAGATCACAAAACACGTACATAAACAACAGAGTCTTGGGGGTAAACCTGTTTTATGGGTATCCATGATACTCTAGTATATTAAAATTCCTATAAAAAAAACCAATACAGTATGATTACCAACACGGTGACCGCTTGCTAGAACTTCAAAAATTGGTTGGGCGGTACATAATTTACATATCATGGATGTGCTGATTTTAACTGTAAAACTACCTAAGGCTCCCATAGCTGCTTGTCGGATACTGTCGCTATATTAAACGAAAAATTATTTGACAAAACCAATATATATCGACATACTAGTTTAGATAAAGCCATCGGCCTGCGTTATCAGTGTTCCAAGAATGTGAGCAGACTTTGATGTTTTACCTGCAACATGTTCGATTTTCAGATCAGAATAAAAATCCAGTGAAAACATTTCCTGGATACTTCCGTTTTGTTGCACACGTATGTGTCAGAAGATGACGAATCTTTCTAGATATTGAATTCTGATTCAGATCACAGTGGGTGATCTAGAAAGCAGCAATGGTTCAATGTGCTCATTACCAATAAAGTGGTAGTTACGTCTTAAAATATCACGCTTTATTAACCTACTTAATTATATTTCTCTAAATCAGAATTGATTTTTTTTTCAATGCATGCATGTCTATGACTCAAAAAGAAACTTTTCCTCAAGACAAAGTTCAACTAACAATGACTAAGGTATTTATGTATATTAGGACAGAATTTGTACTGTTGTTCAATAAAAGAAAAACTTTTTTTTAGATTTATCTGCCTAAATTCAGCAAATTTCAGATTTAATTTGTGATTAAAAAGATTAAGTTTATAAAAAGAAAATAATAATTTCAGTCATTTATTTTTAACTTGCACTGATTCTGTTTCATGGTTCTTGTATCGGCGACATCTTCGCCATATCTTCATATATGTAATTTTAAAATAAATTTATTATGTATTCGAGGTTGACAGTGGAGTGCAATCTTGGAATAATTAATTGTATCATGCAATAGTTACTTACTTTTATCAATAAGCAAAAATATTTTATAGAGAAGAGAAATAACATAGTACTACATGTAGAATCTAAAATATGGAATATTTGAATCTTTTGCATTTTTCACTTCGGATGATAAATGAAGAATTATGTTTACATGAAAGCAACAATACAAAGACTTTCAATCTAAATAAAGATAGAAAATTGTTTACTACTATATAGAAAGGTGCAGATTTACAAAATAAATCCGAAAAAGATCAAATGTACATCCCATATCTCATCAGTTTCACTTTTTGTTACAATAAATTACAGAAATGTATTGTGCAGTAATTGATATTCTATAAATAATTATTAGAATTTTTAGACAACATTCTAAAAGTGCAGTTTTGTTCAAAATCTGAGACACTCAAAATGTATATATGGCTAGCACCATTATTAATTTGTGAAATGTTTACTAATTCATATACTGGAGTAAAAATAACACTGACATTTGAGGAGATTCTTCTCTTGGGACACATGGTCTCACATTACTCTTGAAAGATTATAGATAATGATTTGAATATATCTTCGGACATAAACGAAACGTGCCATCAGTAGATTCCGACAGAGCAATATATCTCCGTTTATTTTATACCCATCACCAGGCTTTTGACAAAGTAGAAATCATTCCTTGTGGTATCATCATTTATAACAAATAGAAAATATATAAAACATCTATTATAAATGTGTTAAAGAGAAAAATATAACTTCTTAGGCAAAATTACAGAAATTAGGTATAGTTTGACAAACGTCAGAAAATCAAATGTCAGTTTTACTAACTTTCTAAAACGTTGTCAGTACTGTTAATATGTGCAATCCAATGTTTTTTCCTACATGTATCAAAATCTTTTTGTATGTCTGAAACTAGTTTACATTTCACCATATTATTGTACAATGTAGCTCTCGGCATGGGGATTTAAAAACTGGTATACAATAAGCAGAAAAAAGATATTAGGACCTTTTAACATACATGTAGTAAGCTAGGATTGAGATCCTTTGATTTTGGAAAGATTTAATAATTATATAATACCAGTTTTACCGAACAAGATGTCACTGCAAATTTTGACATCTTACGACTCGTGCTCTAGGCCGAAAATGCTAACAGTCGAAAAACAATTCAAATGATCAGATGACTAATAGTTCAAGGCCAAAATGTCCAATGACAGAATCAAACAAACCTGAAGTTTATATAGAAAAAATCTCGAATTTTGAAACCTTGATTCAAGTAAGAAACAGAGTGGTTTTTCAAATCTGAATAGACATCGTCCTGTACAAGTTTTTTAAAGGGATTTAGCCCGCATTTACAGCAAGTGTTCAGGTTTCAGTTTAAATTGAATTACACATGCAGTATAGAAATACCTTGATTTTTATAATAATAAAATAATTGTGATATGTGGTTTTAAAGTTATAATACAAATGTACAAAAAGACAAAAGTTATGATACAACCATCGAAATAAAAGGTGTAAGCGACTATAAAACAAGTTCTCTTTTGACAGGAATAGTAGACCCTCTTTTGGTGGGTATTAAGTTACAACGCAGGAAGCACCTTGCCTTTCAAAATCCCTCGGTGCATAGCCTGGTATATTATATCACATGTATGTGGTGTCTTATGGTTTGCTAATTATAAATAACCGATAAGTTACTAATTTTTTTTATATTAATCTAAATATTGCTTTAAAAAAAGATAGGCGACGTACTATCCCTGACTGTTCTTATCATATAGTAATGTGTAAGTCGGCCATTCTTAGTTGAAATTGCATTTCAAGGATTTTTTTTGCAGTACATATCATACAATGCCGGATTTTTAAACATAAAATTTGAAAAACACTCTTTCAACCATAAAACTCGCACCACCAGCATCCGCCGACGGTTGTGTATACGACGGACGACGACATTGAGATGCCATAAACGTAGGCTAATTAAAATATTTAATTTTAAACATAAATTTCAAGGTGATAGGATTACACTGCTGTCTTTTCCAAGGTAAATGCCAGTTAATGTCTCGTCACACCTTAACCGTGTTTGTCCGGTATACAGTTATGTATTATAGATAACGTGGATGTAAGTTTTCCAAGAAGTTTTCAACATTAAATAAAAATGTATTCATCGACATAAGATAAAGAAAGCGACGATAAAAAAAAATAATTCAAGAAGGCATGAAAGGTTCGGTGGTTACACTATGGTTTATCTCTTGATCATGATACAAATTACTAAATATGTGTTACAGTAATTGTAAAGGGCATGGTATGATTTGACCCCTTGAATTCCAGAATAAACAAGAAATGAAATACTTACTCTCAGCTATCATTAAGTACCCTTAAAATGTTGTATTTTAAGGAATGCATGTCTTGTTTTCAACAAGAAATTTCTGCAATAGCGGAAGTATGCTGTCAAAGATGGCCAATTATGAAAAATTTTGATATGAGCAACAGTGTTATCCAAAAGATATTTGAATGAAATGTGTCTTTATGTAAGACGAAAATTGTATTAAAAAACGTTTTGAGCAAGGCTGTTGTTCATAGTTGTTAGACCAAACTCTACTGTGAAAACACTCAATTTTCTTAAAATCCTTGATTTAACAGTTGTTCATGACGTCACGGTTGCACCATGGAAAGGAATTGTGTACATTGATTGATAAATTGTGAAAGTTTGATCATTATACGATGAAAATGACACAAATTTGAATATGAAATATTAATTTTAATTTTTCATGTTGTGTGCATTTTATTATCGTTTTCGTTGTACTGTTAAGTACTATTTTTTGAATAATTTTTTATACATTTAGGTGTTAAATATAGATTCTCCTTCAGGTACGAGTGAGTTATGGAATTTCTCCACCCGAGATATAAAATTTAACTATTGAGGGTGGAGAAATTCCATAACTCACGAGTAAATTGAAGGAGAATCTGTTTCTCCTATGATTTTCGACAAAAAACTCAAGAAAATGTCGTTGCTATGTAGTTTGTTTACATAGACGTCATTTCGGATCTTCTCTAGTTTATCGTTCCAATAACTGTAGAAAAAAGGGCGGTAATTCCCACGTAGAAAATTAATCACCGGGAAGTGGTTAAAGATATTATGTATTTTTATCCCAGCGATTAAACACGTCAAAAATAGGAGAAAATGAAATAACGGTTTGTTTTAATGCAACATCACATTATTTAATCACCATGCATCAATTAAAACATGTCATATGATTAAAATGAAGATTCAAAGAACCGGATGTGTAGGTTGAATTCATGAAACTACAACGCATGAATAATAAATGGAAAATTATTTCAGTGCTATCTCAAAAAGGAACTATATTGCTATCTAAAGGAAAAGTTTTCGTAGTGAGGCCAACCTTAACTCAATCTGTAAATCATTGTTATTTTATAAATGTTTCACCAACAAGCTATGATAATTTACTGGAAAGATCAAACATTTGATTATACAACATCAAAACGACTATGCAAAAAAGAATAAACCAAAAATCATTATTCACATACCGGTGATACCTATCTAAAAACTTTTATTTCTCTTCAGAGGAAATGAATAATTGATGTTTCAATGACTGATCATACAAGAAATAGTTGCTTAAACAACTGGTAGGTTTATAATTGTGTAAAGAAATTAAATGTGAAAAACAATTAGACTAACGTGCAAGTATCTTACAGCTTCCTGTGTTTTCTCTTGTATCATTGTAATATAAGAAGGTATAATAAATTCTTTACTGTTAAACTAGACAGTGTTTGTACAAAAGCAGAACTACAAATCTTTGTAACATAAACTGTGTGAATTGTTTGTAAACAAGTTTTATAACAAGGGAAAGTAATTTTCTTACTGTTGTGCAATATAAATGTTTTTAAGATTTTACAATTTTCGTCAAAAATATAAATAGTATTGATATGAAAAAAAAACTCATTACAAAATCCAAACAACGTGGGGAGATGCAATACAGCCATGATACTCTTCAAGATAAAACAAATACGAAGTCTGCTGTTTTATTCTAACTACTGTTTAATTGTAGTTTATTATATGTTTTTTTTTTAATTCCTTTAATTGTACATGTATCCTCGTGCCATTTGTTTGTTATATTCCATTGTCATGAGTTTGTCTTGCCCCTAGATTTCGATTTTACGGACTTTTCGTACTGTTTTGTCGCTTCAGTATTCTTTTGCCGATATATGAAAAGAAGACGGTAAAACTGAAATAATGAGCAGACGCCTCAAGGACGACAACTGCCATAAATCAATCCCCGGTCGCAACACAATGAATGATATGCAAAAACGCTCCGACTAATGCGTTATTTATGCTTTCATATTTGTGTCCTTGAGGACTGCTGATTATTTCTATTTTTAATTTCCTTTAAATAGAAATATTTATAATGATTTAGTTAGAAGCTTACACTGGGGTAGTTATTTACTTACTAATGAACAAAATGAAATGGTTTTCAAATGTGTTTTTAATTTCATAAAAAAAATCAAAGAGATTCCTGAATATCTAATTTATACCCTTATGAAATCCACACATATCACCACACATCACATCTCTTTTCTTTTCATTGTTCCTTTTGTTATATACCTAATTACAGTCTTGGTATATTCAGTAGTTACAGTAATTAATACATTTTAGCAAGCATTAAAATACTATTGTAAATTATTGTATAGTAGAAGAAGACTTCATAAGTTTGTGTATTTTGTGCGTCCTATTGCAAATAAAATACGTTTAAACTAAACTTCAGGACTGCTGACGAAACCTAATTTGTGGCAGTGCATACATGTAAAAAATCATAAGTTTATCGCCTACCTCTTCATTTATGTGTAACATTGCAATGTCTTGAATGCTGATAGTGTGACAGGACCTTTAACAAACATGTTAAAAACTGATGACTATAAGTCGTTGTTTTAAAATGCATGCATATACGCCTTTTTTCTGATTTCAGGCATAGCTACATATAACATGGTTCTCAGCTGTCAGGAAGATGTACTGTAGTAATTATTATGTCAGCATATTACATTCTAATTACGTAATGCTGCCTTTGTTATTTATCATGTTATCCAAGACTTACTGTTCAGTATTAATGAGAAAACGAAAAAGTATACTAAAAGCTTAATAATGTACAAATTAATTGCCAACGGTTTTTCGGCTTAGATACTTGAAGAGTGAATCATATTTCCCAAATAAATGCAAGTTTGAAAATGATGCTCAAATATTTGGAACGGTTAAATATAACTTATGTGATCAATACTTTTCTTCTCTGGTACATTTTTTGTACTATGTGTACACTGTCTTGATGAAAGTTAGCAAATTTAGTATATGACTAATGGGCTGTATTCCCGAGGTTGTCCATCTGTGGTCATTGAAATTTTCAATTGGTAAATTTGGCAGTTATGTCATAAGTAGCATTCCGACTCCCTCAATCAAAGTTGACTATAATAAGATTTTGTCTTGTATCTTTAGCTCTGTTTGGTTCTATTGCTTACAACGTTTTAATGATTTTTTTTAGCATTCTTCAATTTGATCATTAACATTCCCGAGAACAATTTTATGCTGCTAATTTAGTGTCTGAGGTCTATTGTATTGGTACGGGCTAAACTGTTGTGGGGCTAGAAAAAAAGGTGTTTCAACATTTAAAGAACTATATAAGTTGGTGGTGAAGATGGCGTAAAAGTTGGGAATTTCGATGAAGGTAAATCCTTGTTTCCACTTTTTATATGTACAGTAAATACACGCCATACTTATTTTATCCATTCTGTAAACTGTAGAATTTATATTAACATTTTCTAACAAGCTTTGTAACAGATATTTCTCAAGTGAAAATAGTGTCAAATGTGGGGTTATCATTCAGTATCAAACACATAAATTAGACAATGGACTTATAATAAGTTTGAGGATAAAGGCTTGAAAATTGAGGCAGCTCATTTAGAGAAAATAGTCAGTCACCAATTGATGCATTTGTTTCTAGACTGTGCTTAAAATAATTACTTATCGGCGCTATCCTTTACAAATGATTTGATTTTCAACCATGTTAAACTTGTTAAAGACTTGTATGTAATAATATGGATAAATATTTCGTTTTCTGGGCTGTCTAGCCTGCTTCCTGGTTTGATTTGCCTTTAATTTCATTAATGTATAAAACCACCATTAAAATATTACAAAATATGTGAAAATAACCAAATTAAATCCATCAAGTTTTTCAGCAAAGTCACTTTAACACGGAGTTATGGATTTGTTTTTACAGATCAAAAACATTTTAACTAGCCTTGGAATATAACCTAATTTCTGACCAACCATAGATTCAATCTATTAAGTGGAGCACTTAATCATTATGGTTTTGGTGATTACGTCATCAAGAGGCAGTGATCGTTTTGATTGATGCTCTTGAATTTAAGAGAAAAAACCTGGGCATTTTTACAATTTTTCACTTTTTATACCTTTTTTAAAGTTTTGATTTCAATTTAATCTTTAAACATTTAATTATTTCAATAAAACACCTAAAGCCTGGTGTTTTTTTTTTGTGTTTTAAATTTAAAAAAGAAAAAATAGCCAATAAGTACGGGTAGATCGGGAAAATAATACAGTCTATCTATTGTTTCAGTTAACTATAGGGATACAGCTTCTTACATTGTTACGAGTGGATTAAGACTCGGGGTTAAAATTCCACGATAGTCGATGGTCCACGAGTCATAATGTAAGACTCTGTTTCTCTAATTTTCAAAACGCTTTAAAAAACTGGTCAACAGCATCAATTTTTCCCAACGTCCTCCCGTCACTATGGTCACCAATATGTATTCATGCGAATCTTGTATTGAAGAAAAAATATCCGAAACTTTACAAGTATGAAGCAATCATAATCAATACACATTTTTATTTAACAAAATTCAACAACGTCATTATTGAGATGTCATTATCAAACACGGTGTAGAGTATTTCCAAATGTCAGTTTTCATTTAAACCGAAACTATTTTTTCTAGCGGAAGTTGTATTACACAAGAGCTGTCACAATAGTGGGCGGAAAGGAACAAGAAGAAGAACACAGCATGCTCAGGTTTGACCCGTAATGAATCTTATCTGTCCTCCGACAAATCAGATTTTTTGTCACGATCTCAAATCTTTTTAAAGACCTTTTTATTTTACAAAGCAACGACGATATCGCGGGTTTGTTTATGTGTAATCAAGGACATTTTTTGAAGAGCAATCATATTTCGAGAACCAAAAACTCACTAGTGAGATTATCAATTTTTCTAACACCGATCGAGCGACTGTTAAATTGGCTGAAAATTAGAGAAATATAGATTCTCTTTCACGCACGAGTGGGTTATGGAATTTCTCCACCCGAGATAGTTAAATTTTCGATTTTCAACACGCAAGCTTTTGCGATCTAAAATTTAACTATTGAGGATGGAGAAATTCCATAACTCACGAGTAAATTGAAGGAGAATCTGTTTCTCCTATGATTTCCAACAAAAACTTTAAGAAAATGTCGTTGCTATGTAGTTTGTTTACATAGACGACATTTCGGGACTTCTCTAGTCTGTCGTTCCAATAACTGTAGAAAACAGGGCGGTAATTCTCACGTACAAATTTAATCACTGGGAGGTGATTAAAAATATTATGTATTTTTATCCCACGGATTAAACACGTCAAGAATATGAGAAATATTGATTTTATGTATCCCAATTTACAGCAGTTGTTATCCAATTTTTATTTTTAAATCTTCCAAGACTTTCATTCTTTGTTGATATCATCACTCCAAAATTTTTGAAGTCGTCATCCATATTTTATTAGCCGATACGAACTTTCTATCTCAATGATGATATTAGATAATCTTCAATAGGATAGATTTGTAAAGGATATACAATGTTGTGAATAATTTAGCAATTTTATAGTTTTGTGGTCCCACCGTATATGTAATGGAAATGATTCACCACAGTCCTTAACGTTGTACTGTGTGGTTCTTTTCATGATTTTATCATTTATGGGATAAGCGCCTTTGGCGGTTTAAAAATGTTTGGTTCTTTTGGTCCTCGAAGGTATCCGGTTTGTTTTTTGTTTGTTTGTTTGTTTGTTTGTTTTGTTTTGTTTTGGTGTGTGTGTGGGGGGGGGGGGGGGGGGTTATTGTAGTTTCGTTTATTTCCTGTGGCTTCTGTTTACTTAATCCATCAGATTAGTGCATTGTACACGATTGAATTCGCACAAACTGACATTAAATCACACTCGAGGCTAATAATGCATTTTCAAGTGCACTTCTAGCGTAGTCGGGCTAATATCCCAAAATCAGTCAGGACAAATGTCACGTGGACGTATCAGCCCAGGCTCGTTCTGTACAGTTTTACGTAGGTAGTATACGACATGGCCTATTCCATATATAAAAACCTAGGTCTGAGATGTAGGTCTCGGGATGATATCCGTTCCGATATATATTAGGCCACGTAGTCATCAATGAATACTGCAGTGGGTTTTAGATTACTGTATTATACTACTTAAGGATAGTGAATTGTAATGCTTAGATTTAGAAATGTACTACGTGGTACTTATAGATTATCATACTACTTCGTGGTTCAAATTATTCGGTCCAACCTATACTGAGCACCGACTGTTGAGTTTTGGATTGATAATGGTGAATTGCATCATTATGGTATAAATAGAAACACTTACTGATAAAAACTACAATATAGCACTACTATGACGTGATATGTGCGTCATAAATATTTATTTATGCCTAGGCGTAAATCCATTTAAGGCTTTGCATAAATGATTTATGCCTAGGCATAGGCATAAATCGATTTATGCCTAGGCATAAATAAACATTTATGATGCACATACTGTGTCATACACTACAAGTAAGAAAGGTTCTATTATCTTTTTTCCTGTGTTATATTTATTGGTCATGTGAAAAATAAAACCTGTGTATTAGGTTGTACCAAATTTAATGGGGACATTTTATCATTTAGACACCAGTATATGTTATGATCTTCAACGATTACGCGAAAAATTGATAGCTATGTTGGAGATATAAAATAAACGGAAATACGGCAATTCAAAATTAATAAAATATGTCAAAAAATGCATTTAATTTGAAATATGTACACATTCTCATGTGATTTTATCGGCTTTGTCTAGAAATGAAACGATATTAACGAAATTTAATGCCTCAATGATTTGATTTCAAAGACATTAACGAACTAAACAATATTGGAAGTCTTTTACTATTCCCTATCGGGATATTGAATTCCTAATTTTATGGTAAATTGCAAACTAAACTAAACGTAAGATATATTATCTGCTAGGACATCCAGTTACAATGCTTTTTTTAATTCAGCAAATATCATTGACGATGTATACCTAAAACATCGAGATATGTTATCTCAGAAATTGTAGAAAGCCCTGTTTTATAGTTTTCCTCTTTCAGTTTTCACCAATTTGTTAAGAACCGCCTCGGTGGTCTCGTGGTAGCGTGCTCGCCTCGAGTGCGGAAGGTCGCGGGTTCGATCCCCGGCCGGATCAAACCAAAGACATTAAAATTGGTATTTGCTGCTTCTCCGCCAAGCATCTATATGAGATCTTCTGGTCGGCTCGGAGTCAGTATAATGTGTCCGAGTGGGGTAATATGTCTTCCTATGAACTTCTTCGGGAGCTAGCACATAAAAAATCCGGCTCTAGTACAAAGCAGGGATCATATTCATTATCATACATTCTCGTCCTGATATGCACCTGACTGCCACTGGACGCTAAACAACAATTCATCCATCCATCCAATTCGTGAAGGTTCATTTACTGTTAGATATAGTCTTATATGATTTTCCATGGTTTTATAAAGATGTTCCCGGAATGTAATAATTTATTATACTTGAGATTTGCATCAATGCTTGATAATGCTTCTTAAAACTCCAGAATCTGAGATCACCACGTCCCCTCCCATACTTAACGTCCCCTCCCATACTTAAAATTCAAATGGATTCTCCGAATATGTCTTGACTTAACTTAAGCTATGCTTATCAATTTTTTACGTATTTTTATGGGTTTAAAAGAATTATATGCAAATATTTAATAGAAAGATAACTTTACATGTTTTCTTCCGATCTACCTCCATCTATTACGCTCAATTTTCCCTAAATTCTCAAATCAATTGACCTGAATTTGAGGCAAAAAACTGAATGTTTCCTATATGTATCTAATAATACACGTTAATAACCGTGACTTCATTTTGTCAAAACCAATCAAATCTGTAATCAGCTCTGTTAAGTATTAATTCAATTAATAGTTTCAAGCAAACTTCAAGTGAAAAAAATTGTGTTAATTAACTCCACGATTAAGTGCTATAAAATCGAAAATGACGCCTGAAATGCTTTAAAGTGTTTGTTATATACAGATGCTGGGAATATTGGAAAATATTGTCAACCACAAGGACATTGGAAACCAAAGATCATATTTTGTGTTGTCTTTTGTTTGTTTTGTTTTGTTTTGTTTTGTTTTGGGTTTTGTTTTTATTTTTGTTTTTTGGTTTTTTTGTTGGGGAGGTCCTTTGCTTTTGTTTTGTTTTGTTTTTTGTTTTATGTTTGTTTTTTTTTCTTTGTTTGTTTTTTTGGGGGGAGGGGTGTGTGTTTATCTTCTGTATGTTTTATTTCAGTTCAAATGTCTCTACTTCCAACGAGAATTATCATGTATCTCTTATTTTGTATGTACTGTATATTGCCTATTTCGTATATAAATCACTGTTCTATCATCGCAGTGTGAAAGAATGAAGTAAATTGACATCTAGTGTAAGTAGTAATCCAGGATCGTTGGCATTAAGCCTTATTAAGGGGATAAATTGTTTTATTCTGATTAATGTGATTTCACTTATCATCTATTGTTTCTGCGATACCTCTATATTTCTACAAAAACGTTCAACCTTGAAATGCAATAGTTTTGATAGCAGCCGATTAAGCACGGTGAAAATAAATGATACGGTGATTAGTTTTTAACTTCTGGATCATGTCGAAAACCACAAAAACATTCATAAATCTTTCATAACAACTGGATAAAGCCAAGTTCCTCAATTCGATTAGTTACTTTATTTCTTTACGCTTCAAGATCTTTTTCTTAATAAAATTTGTGATTTGTGGCCATTAGATACGATGCTGTCATTCCGACTACTTTTGTACGGAGCCACGTTTCAGTTGAAAAGTTTCATCAGTAAGAAATGAAGCCTCATTAGTCATAAAGATCATCATTTATAATTGTCATGTGGATCATTCTTGTGTAGATTTAGATCTTAAAGATCTCGACAATAGAATACACGTGTAAATGACCCCCAAAAATCGTGTAACGTGCGAAACGTGTGCGTGTAATGTGTGGTTCGTGTGCGTATAACGTGTGAATCGTGTACATGTGGCTAGAAACGTACGATTTGAATTCTGTAACTTGTACGAGATTTTATTGGTCCAGACAAATATTAAAACGTGTGAATTCAAAGCAAAGCATATTTCGAACTCGAATTAACAGATGGTTGGAACGGACTTTCATAAGTGTCAAATATTTGAAAATGTTGATATTAATATTCCGCGCTCTTTCTAATTTTTTTCAGTTACTAATTTAAATCATCCAATTAATTTGGTGTGAAAAGAATATATTAAATAAAATGTTTCCTCAATTAAATGATCATATAACATGCATACAGCATTTGTAAATTAAACATAGATTTGAACTTAAACTTCTTCGTAAAAATATCTGAAGTTATTAATTCTTGAAATCTGACGAAGTTTTTAATTTTTTGAAAAATATTTGTATTAATTTATATCTTCATAGTACATGTTTTACATGAGCAATTGTTTGTTTATTATGTACCCAAGACATAATGTATTTTGTTTAAATAACCCATAAAATACTGTGGTGTAATGTTTATTTTACTGATAACTTTATTATGAACATATCAGTTTTGGTTAATATGCTATGGTTAATTAGGTAAAAATACCATGAAAAGGTTTATTGATTTTTAATAATTTAAAATATAATTTTACAGTTCTGTCATTAAGGTTTAATAAATTGTCCATTAAAAAAATAGCATATTCAAATAGACATTTTGTATTTATGAAAAAAGTTCAATGTCGACCGTATTACACCGGCTTTTTTTTTTAATTGTATTTATGTTTTTTTTTTAATCAAATGCAATATTAAATATTTCACTGTTACAATGTATTCGTATCCGGCATGAATTTTGTAATCTTCTCCCAATAATTTGCTCTTCGGTATTGCTTTGAGGAAAATTAATTCGTTTCGTTATATTCCGTTTGTATCTTACAAACACAATTTTTAGAAATTGCACGATCGGAAATCTTTTAACGTGTAATGTGCATCGTCTGGTTTGCATGTAACGTGCGAATCTTGTGCGTGTAATGTGCGAATCGTGTGCGTGTAACCTGCGAATCATGTGCGTGTAACGTGTGAATCGTGTTAGTTTGGTTTGTTGCGTTACACGTTCAACCATGTGTACCAATGTCATAAAATGAGAATGAGAAAATAAGGCCGACGTCAAGAGGACAATAACGCGGATAACAAATGCTGTAAAGATATAACCAAACGTATAAAAACACGAGAAAAAACAAAGCAATTACAGCATTAGCAATGCATTAAACTCGAAAATAATGTTTTGCTACGTTAATGATAGCGGTTACATAGAAATTGGATAAAATCAGGTGGAGTCTCTAGTCCTGTAATGTGTCATTTCAAGTAAGACGTAAAATCTTATTGCAGTTATCTAGTTATATGAGATAAAAAAACCACCTAATTTATGACGACGAGCGTAATTATTTTGTGAGTGATGATATCAAAAACGAGTAATCATAACCCTATCTCTGATGTGTATGTGACAGTGAATTCCCTTAGTTGGTGAAAGTCCCTTTTTTAAATTTAATACATGTGTCTGTCGAGTCTGTAAGATACCGAATTGTACAAAGAAACTGTGGAAAACATTAAAAGCAATATTTCAGATAACAAGAAAAATTCATGAAAATGTTACTGTTTTAACATCGGAACTGATGAAGGGTCTGGTTGAGCAACGTGGACAGATATATAATCGTTCAGGACATGTGTTTAGACATGACAGTCCTCTGTAACCTCGATAATTGTGTTGAATTACAAGACCCGTTTTCTCTAACCAAAAGTTCTTTTTTTTTCCAAATGAAAATGAACATTCTTTGTCCTAGACCTTCGAGTCGTCCGTATAATTTACGCATTCTTTACTTTTAATACATTTGCTGGAGTTCTACATGTATAATGTCAATTTTGATGCACTAGACATGCGTATTACGTGGAAAGCAGAATAAAAAACTGAAATGTTAAAGAACAGATTCTAAGCCACAAGTGTAAAAAGATCTAAAACACTCTAATGACAAAATTATTCACCCAAACACACTAACGACAGAGATAATCACCCAAAACAGCCTAACGACAGAGCTGTTCATCCAAAACACTCCAACGACAAATAAGTTCCTCAAAAACACACTAACGACAGATCTATTCCTCCAAAACATTGTAACAACAGAGCTATCCATCCAAAACACTCTAACGACAGATATGTTCCTCCAAAACACACTAACGATAGATCTATTCCTCAAAAATACTCTTACTACAGACATATTCCTCCAAAACACTCTAACGACAGAGCTATTCATCCAAAACACACTAACGACAGATGTGTTCCTCCAAAACACCTAACAACAGATCTATTCCTCCAAAATACTCTAATGACAGAGATATTCATCCAAAAACGCCGGTGTCGGAATAATAGATACTGTGTGTCTTTTTTTTCAAACTGCAAGTTGTTTTTTCGGGAATATCTCAAACGTTTGTTTAAAGTGAAAAAATTAAAAGGATTACACTACCTTGTTTCCAATAGTTGTAATGAATTCTTGTCTTTTCCACTGCTGAAACGTCTCAAATATTTTACAATCTTTGTGTGCATTTCACTGATTTTTATCATATATGACATCACCATAAGCTAATGTGACGTTTCAGAATATGTGTAAGTTTTGTTTTCGAAAGTCTGATCGATGTTGACTTTTAGGATATACCTAATTGTTATTTTAAACGTACAGAATAGTAACGGAGTCCGTAGATTTTGATCGAGAAATCAGTTGCTGAAGTATGCAAGACAAACACTAGTGTGTGCAACTCAGCTAGTGATACACTAGGGGCCTTGAAATCCACCAGCATTTGCATCAATTAAGTTGCAGCAATACATATGCCATGACATGATATAAATACTGATGAACATAACATTCAAATTTAATCAAGCAACAACTAGTTGTGAAAGCCTCGATAAAGCACAAATTGAGGTTTATTCGGACTTGAGTGTTTGTGACACTCAGACTTCGATGTGGCCAATATTCGGTTTGTGATACTCAGACTGCGATTTTGCCAATATTGTCTTCGCAATCCATTGTATTCGGACTTCGATATGACCAATATTGTTTTTGTAATATACGAAATTCGATATGGCCATTATTTTGTTCGTTATACACGGACTCTGACAGGACCAATATTGTGCTCGTGATGCTGAGACTTCATTATGGCCAATATTATGCTCGTGATACTCGGACTTCGATATCGCAAATATTGTGTTCGTAATACTCTGTACTCGGACATCGATATGACCAATATTGTGTTCGTGCTATACGGATTTGATATGGCCAATATTTTTTGCGATAGTCAGACTTCGATATAGTTAATATTTTGTTCCTGATACTCAGATGTCGATATGACCAATATTATGTTCGTGATACTCAGACTCCGATATGGCCATTATTGTGTTTATGATACTCGGACTAAAATATAGCCAATATTGTGTTCGTAATACTCGGACTTCGATATGGCTAATATTGTGTTCGTAATATTCGGATTTGATATTGCCAACATAGTGTTCATTCTTCTCGGACTTCAATATATCCAATATTGTGTTCGTGATATTCGGACTAAAATATGGCCAATATTCTGTTCGTTGTACTCGGACTTCAATATGTCCAATTTTGTGTTCGTTATACTCGGACTTCGATATAGTTACTAATATTCAAAACCCTTTATGTATTATCGTAGTGAGACAGACTGTTTGTTCATTTGTTGTGAAATAATGCTATCTTTGTCATATTATCTTTTTGAAACTGTGTGTTTGGTACTTAAATCTAGAACAATTGATGTAAAAAGAGAAGAGATGTGAATGTTTTGTGTATCAGCGTTGATATCATGGCATATATATTATGTATAGAGGCTCTATTGTAAAATTTTATGTCATATATCACTTTCACTTCGAAATTGTCATACTAATATCGTGTTACTCAGAAAGATCATATGCCTAAACCAACTGTGTGTAGACTATCACTTATTCCATAGTCTGAGTAGTAATAAAAAGATGATGATGAATGTACAATGGATACTTTATCCGTTGTACATGCATCGGGTGCATAATTTTATTATAAACTAATCGTAGTTTTATAGCTCTCCCTACAGTATTAACAATGTGCAGGACATGCTACCTATCGATATCGCTTGATATCAATTCTCGTTTTATTTGGAGTTAATATCGCAGTTACTTTTGTTTGTTAACTTTTTAGTTTGTTATTGTTTTTTACGATTTTATATTTGGTTTTGTTCGACTTGTGTATTTCATACATTTTAGTCGTTTTACGCCCGTTTTGACAGCTCACCATTTCCATTTATTTTTCTTGTTACTTTTGTTTTCTATTGTTTAGTTCTATTTGCTTAAATCTATCTAAATATATTTTTTTAATTTAAATTCTTAGTGTATGATACTATGCCTTCTGCTGATGCGCGTCTTGTCAATCGATTTTCTCCTTCACGGCATTGTCTCGATATTCTTTGGATATATTAAATATACGGCTAAACTTCTACTTATAAATATATCTAACATGATTCTAGTGGCCTTTCACTTTACAAGACAAAATGGCCCAAGCCCACATACTGATGTGTATAGTATCACAAAGCAATAGCTCTCGACAAGTTTTTTTTTCAAAATATTCATAGTATAAGCTAGAGTTATTAACATCAATACTACAAAAACACGTTTTCGATCATTGACATTTCTTGCATTCTTTCAGTTTTTTTTCGAATTTACTTTTTCCGTCAGCTGTAACACCATTGCAAATTGTTGTCTTTGTCTTGAAAGACTTTACATTAATCGAGTTGTGTCATCACTTCAGAAAGAAATGACTACATGTCACGGTTGTTTTCATAGAAAACATTGTATAAGTACATACTGATGACAGAATAAGATTGATGCAAGAAACAACCTGTAACATAGAGATGTACTATCTGATTACTGGATCCTTGTCAAATATGTTCTATCTGTTATCTTTTTAGTGTAAGCTTTTATTTACATTGTCATTAGGTTAACGCCAACATTCGTTATGCTCTTTAGAAACTTGGGCTAATGAAAGGTTAAGATCCTGAGGCAAACCTTTAAAAATAGAATTGCATAAGTTTCTAATCGTGAATATTGATTTTCTTTAAAGTCTTTATGTTGTTCCTTAATTTTGTTTTAAAAAGTGATGACATGATTTTATTTTCAAAGGTTGACAGAAAACAACATATGGAAGAATTACTTAAAATAGAACGTTGTGTAAAAACTCTAATTTGCAACATCCTTTAATACCAGTTTTGCTCATTGAAAAAATGCATGTCGAAAGCCGTGCTCTCATGAACAAACAAAAACGGTCAAAATCCAATTTTGTTGAACGTATTCAAAATAAGACAAAAAGCTACGACAGAAAACCGTTTAAGGACAGTGCGTTGTGAGGTCGATATATCGTATCAGTTTCAATACTTAACAGATATAATGGATGGATGGATGAATTGTTGTTTAACGTCCAGTGGCAGCCAGGTGCATAGTCAGGATAGATATAATGGATGGATGGATGAATTGTTGTTTAACGTCCAGTGGCAGCCAGGTGCATAGTCAGGATGAGAACATGTTGATATGATAATGAATATGATCTCTGCTCTGTACTAGACCGACACACTGAGCCGGTTTTTATTGTATACTAGTTCACGGGATAACTGTCTGCAGGAAGACATATCACCACACTCCAACACGTTATACCGACTCCGAGCCGACCAGTCGATCCTTTCTCTTACTCCTTGGTGCCGCGTGCTTGGTGGAGAAGCAGCAAATACCAATTTTAATGTCTTTGTTTTGACCCGGCCGAGGATCGAACCCCCGACATTAACAAATATAAAGACCATGTTAAGAAAACTATCATATTTATCGTTTTTTTTTTAATTAAAGTTTGTTTATAGACCTGGTCTATTTTTTAATATCGAATCTACGGAATGAAATTCTCTTTTTCTGATCATTTTTGGTCCTTTTGTAATACAAACTGCTTTTACCTAGAGCAAAAGTCGAGATATTTCCCTCATATGACCTAAAATGTCTTTTATAAATTTGCTTTTCTTCATGCATTTAGGTAACGGTAGAAAAACAGAAGTAGATACGTGGAAAAGATCGTTTTTCTTCAAATGCAGCCTCACATAGACACAAGAGTGAAATTTATAGTAATTTCATTCTCAATGTTTGCGTCATTGGGACAGAGATAAAAGATTCTACAAAGATATTTATATCTACATTCAGTTAGTCTTTATTTTATGGCAACATTTGATATTTTTATATATATATATATATAATATATATACATTTGTATATCATGTTAAACATAGATAAACTTGTAATTAAACTAAGAATATACTTTAAAAAATTAAAGTAGTTACAGGTTAATATCTCTATTTGATAATATTATTATTATATTTAATACTCTTATGTATACCATCTGAAGGTAAAGGCCATTGATTCCTATTTACTCTTTACATGTATGTGTTTAACAAAAAACATTATTTTATATTACTCTAACCAAACTCTGAAAGACTCTTTGTTATCTAAAAACGACGAATAACGGAGTGTTATGAATTATAAAAATACTATCAATATGAGTTTAAATATGGAATTCTATAACTCAATTTATTTACACATGCTATCCTTAATCAAAGTTGTGAATGTCGAAAATTCCTACAAAAGCTTTCTGTGAGGCGGAAATCTATTTGAAATAGATCTTAGGTTAAATAATTCACGGAGAAACGTACACGATATAGTACTTAGGCTCATTCATATGGACAATGGAGTAATATTTTTCATCGTTATACGAGAATGTCAGTATTGTTTGTTAATAAATCTAACGCTAACTTTTACGGTGGTCAAAACAAATATTGGTTTTCTGATTCTGACGTTTGATTTATTGAAAAGCTCCTTATCAAATCTGACTACTGATTATTGGTCAAATTATTTAAATGAATAGATGGTCATTTTTATACTTTGATATTACGCTGTTGTTTTTTTTTTAAATTCGAGTGAGCCAGTTAAATTTTTTCTATACTGTTGTCTGGGTAGGAAATAAGAAGTCAGAAGCTTGTGTATGTCAACTACGAGGACAACAAAGATGGTTTACCCCAATACATTTTATTATGCTCGTCATATCCAGAAAACATCTTGTGAGCTACAGAGTATATATACTTATTAATAATTTTACAATTAAAAGAATCCTTCAACTTTGTCATCTGCTGGTTAAAATAAACGAGTGGTATTTTTGCATTAATTCATCATAAATTCGTAGCCATATGTAAAGATTTCTTGAAAATTTGGAAAATCCATGACATCTCTTTCTAAAAATTTAGTCAGGTATATTTAAATAATGGCACTCATTTTGAATAAATCACATCCTACAATGAACAAACATATTTATAATGAATTTTGAAAAGTTTTAGTTCAGTCTATGAGGAAACTGGCATACAAATTCACTGGAGAAGAAAAAAATAACTATTCATCTACATTTCATTGTGATTAATTTTGTCCTGTCTGCAATTAAATTATATGACACAATAATTTCATCTTTCGAGAAGCTTATAAAATATGTAAAAAATTACACACACAGGGATTTTACTTATGTACATAGTGTGTCTGAACAACTAAATTTGGATCTAAGTAATTGTAATAAATGAAAAACTTTATTAGAAACTAAAAGAAAACAAAACCACAAAAATAGTAAAAAATATTTTGAAAAATCTAAATTTGTAGTACTAGTAAGATAAATGATTTAAATGAAAATAATAAAAACTTTTATATAAATTCTTAAAAAATAAATGCATTTTGGAATATAATTTATCTCATTCAAATAAATAAGAAAACTTTTCACCAGATTAAGGTTGTCAGACCAAGAACATGTAAATTTTGTCATAAACTTGATGCTGAACAACACTTTTTTTTCATTGTAAAATTAACTTGAATATCAGGGCCCAGTTGTTCAAAAGTTAACCACAATTTTCAGTTTCAAATTTTCACTTCCTTAATTATGCCAGAGAACTGAAAAGTTTCTGATGGGTTAATCCTATGACTTTGTGTGTCCAGGCAAAATTCAGTACAGAAATACTCCTTAACAATAACAATAATGGAAAATGAAAAAAAGTGATTAACCTTTGAACAACTGGGCAAAGAGAGGGGTTCATGATGTATATTGAAGGAAATTATGTTGATTTTAATATAATCATCAACAAATTATCTATCCTATTCAACCCATCAACACTAGATGAAATTAAAGCAGTGCTTTCCTGTATTAAGCAGTCATTAGAACTGAGGAAGGGGTTCGTATATTCGTGTATGTATTTTGTGTTAAATGTTGTTAATGCATATGTGTATACTACATGTACAACTATAATTTGCTATAAACTTCTTCTTTTTTTAATTACAGATGTTTTGTGCTATTGTGAAGCTGGAAATTGAAAGCGAGAGTTGCAACAAAAAACAACTGTATTTACCACCAATTCTAACCAGATATACGAACATTTAGTCAAAGGAACCATTCATTCAAGTTTCAACACCTATACAAACCAAAAGGGCTGAAACATCACTGAATAATAGACAAACACCAACAAAAAGAAAGGAATTGAAAGCCAAAGTGACAAAACAAAAACTGTATCTACCATCAATTCCAACTAGATATATATATGAAACTTTAGTCAAAAGATCCATTCCTTAAAGTGTCAACACCCATACAAACCAGAAGTGCTGAAACATTTCTAACAAATGGCCAAATATCATTAAACAGAAAACGAAACATTAAAACTGATGTGCTTGGAAAAAACCCAAACTGCTGCGTGTGCAAAATTAAATATTCTAAGTAAAAAGAGGGTAGCCACAGTGCCATTACTGTGTCCTAAATATAAAAATAGTTTAGGTCATACTGTTGGTAGTTTTGAAACTAGAATTTATTCAGATGTTATTATTGGTTTTTGTCCGTTTAACTTTTTTTTAAACCTAAGGAGCAAAAAAAATGTAATCCATTGGACAGGCAAACCCGGGAAGACAAATGAACAACCACAAGCACAACAAACAAACACAGAAAACCAAAACACAATGAACAACACGAACTCCTATAAAAACCAGGAGTGAACCCAGGTGCTCCGAAAGGGTAAGCAGTTCCTACTCCGTATACGGCACCCGATGTGAAGTTCAACAAAGTTAATCCGGTGGAAGTCACAAATCGGTGGAGGATAAAGGATAAATCTCATTATAGTTACATGTAAGACCAATTAGGTAATCTTGTTTCTAATACCAATGGCAAACCGGTAATTATGTTCTATTGTATATCATATTGACTGTACTAAATAGTCCCTTTCAATTCGAGTTCCAGAATTTATATATTAAAATAATTTAATAAAAATAGAAGTCAGATATTTAAAAGATTTTTTGCCTTCTTTAATCTAAATATTGTAACCTATATGTTATATCCATTGCTATATACAGTATCCTCAGTCAACTTATAATATTTTGTACAAGAATACTGTTTAGATGATCTTAAATGCTGTAGTCATCAGATGCAAATTTCCTCTCACTAAAGTTTTAGATTAGCAATTCATATTCGACTAAGATTGACATCTTGCAACAAAATTTAAATCTTCATGACAGATAACCTTTAGTTTCATAAAAAATTGTTGGTTCTGTAGTATGTATAGCGATTAGAAATCGTATTAATTCTGTCATCTGTACTTTGTCAACATTCAAATATATTTTTCAGACAAATTAAACATAAAACAAAGCAATCGCCTTTATTTTCTACCATATTAGTGGAATAGACCCGATGATTAAATCAAATATCACGATGCACGTGACAACCTATTAATCAAATAGATTAAAGTTAAATATTCCTTCAGTTAACGACGATTTCTTTTACCATTTTTGCTTCTGTCTACATTTAAAGTAATTGACTGTCCTTTCTTGTCAAATGCAGTTTTTATCAAACATAACAGTAATACTACAGCACTTTAAATTTTCGGCGACAAGAATTTAAAGATGTTTCATACCAATCATTTTTGGGGGTTCTTTTGGTGTGCATGTACGATGTATAGTGGTGTTGAATCGTAAATAATGCTTTTGTCTACGAAGTTTGGTGCTGTAGTTTTTACTGAAAACAAAAGGAAAAAATATTGTGTCGACGTTAAGAGTACACTTAAAGTAGTTTATTGATTTCTAGGGAAACAAATGTGTACAAACAATTTTAGCAAAGATACGGCTAAAAGAACTAATGATCATTAATAACACCAAATACATGTAGATGCGACCTGTTAAGTAAGCACTGCATAATGAACAGAAATTAAATTATTTATAATTACCATTATTATCATTTTAGTCAAAAATAACTTTTGCTTTATTTATATTGTTTTCACAACGGAACTACAAAATCGAATGGACTGTCGACAAATCTTATACTATACTACGAAAGCTTATTTGGGTCAATGTGTGGTACAACTCTTGATTTACTCACTAGTGACTACGAGTTAATAAATCACGAATTAATAAGTCGTGGCTACCTGTTGATAAAGCGTGACCACGAGTTATTAGCCTATACTCTCTTTGTCTCGTATCGTTGGATATTTTTCATATCCCACACTTTTACATGCCTTGGGTATCATATCTTGTTTTTTCTAATTACATTAACATCATTTAAAAATACAAACCACTTTCAATTCCCGAATACACGTAGAAAATAACATCTTATTTGCAAACTATTACCAATTTAAAACCAAATTGGAAGTTCTACAATTATCATTATTTTTCTCTTTTTATAGAACACATCTGAAGTAAACCGCTTGTTCTATTTATGTACAATATTCAGGAAAAGTAGAGGAAATATTCTCAAGTGCGTATCAAACGCACAGAAAGGTGCAACTTTTGAAATACAACTATATTGTTTTAATACAAATATAAAATAATTGACGTGGTATTACAGGAATTCCATTTTGAAAGCTATTTGAATTCCGTGAGGGGACGGGTTTTTGGGGCTGGAACCCCCGCCCTCTTTTTTGGAAAATTTGTAAAAATTACGTGAAATGCGAAAATTATACCAAAATTGGTCTTTCTTTATTATGGAATGCCCCTTCTTTTACCGGAACCCCCCTTTTTAAATTGTCTGGATCCGCGCCTGAATTTCGGCAATATTTTTTTCGGTTAAAAAAATTACACCCTTTATGCAAAACTTGAACTGGACCTTTGCACGTAGTAGGGAACCATATTTTATGAAAATAAATGAATGTACGAGTTGATAAATAATTTAAGGCTAAAGAGGACAAAATGATACATGTACATATGAGATTATATACACCATCACTGTATCAAAAACAACGCTTTCTTCGGTTTTAACACAACATGAGAGACACACTGTCACATTGGTAGGTAAGACGAGATATGGTGAATACATTTGATGCATCGTATATGATGGCAATAGCGATTATATTGCGATTTGTTCATCAAAAACCCATAGCGATGACTTCATATTGGTTACAAATATTTACTTCACTTCAAGTTCCAGAAGTTTTAACCGGTTCGAGCAGAATTATTTTCTAGAATGTATATAAAAAAGGAAGACATACAAATTTAGTCAATAATTATTCTGAAATATTTTTGGACGACTAAAAAAATGTGATGAAGAGAGATCGGTTCTTTCATCATGTTATATGTTTTAAATGAATTGCATATTCAGCCAAAATAACACGTTTTTAAAACGATATCAATTACGAACATATTTTTGTTTTATTTTCAACCCTCCTTTTTCGAGGGGATCTTTTTATTCTCATATGGAATAATATACATTGTCAATGGTAATAATTTTAGCTACTTTAAAGGAGCTCAGAGAACACAACAATAATCCACTGATCACTACAATAAAAGAGAGGAAACTCTAGTTCATTTGAGATTTCCGTTGTCGTCAATAAAATCATAGTCTATGTTGGGTTTTATAAACTTCCAAAGTATTAAAAGAAACACTAGTCCCAGTATAGTGAGAGCAATTACTGTATAATAAAACATAATTTCATAGATAATGGTCTGACAACTTGTCATTTCTCCACCAAAAACTGCCGCAGCACCTGAAAATAAAATATAGCTAATTCAGCAGTTGACAAGAAGAAACAATGCGAAATACCTTGTTCTATGCAAACCAGATCTACCGGATCAGGGTACCCGAAAAACAGTTTAACCCCTCTAATGTTAGTCAGACTCACTGCTGTATTTACCTGTGTATTTTAGACGGATGTGTGATATTATATGATATTATATGTTGATAGGTGTCTCATTGTTGACATTTTCTTTTATCTCCATTTTTAATTTTAATGGTCAGCTCATTTGTAATTGTGATGAACATTTTTAATACAGCAATTTTGACGCATATGTTTTAATACCATTTTGCAATGAAATATTATTGTAGTTATTATTAGAAATCCCCCCCCCCCCCCCCCCAAATATCAATGAAAAGGCCATGAAATGTTCATATCCCCTTTAACTCAATGACAATGACTTTTTGTTTTGAAAAGTCCCACGGTAAAATATTTATCCTTGGAACATTTAATAAACAGACAAATATAAGGGTTTCTAGATTTCATCTTTTATAATTTTTGTACATGTAAATGTGATTTAACGTGTTCAATGTTCGAGATTACAGGGAGCAACTTGAATGTATCTCATTAAAAAAAATTAAAATGCATATACAATGTATGTAATGTAAATTTATGTGTATATTTCAAATGAATTGTTTGCAGTTTTTGGTCAGTCATTCAATAATTTCTTTATTACATTTTCTACCTTGGCTTCATAAGCTCTTCTTAACTTTATTTCATTTGATTTACCCTTAATGCACCGACCACATAGAGTTATTTCATTTGATTTACCTATGAATGCACCGACCATATAGAGTTATTTCATTTGATTTACCCATGAATGCACCGACCACATAGAGTTATTTCATTTGATTTACCTATGAATGTACCGACCACATAGAGTTATTTCATTTGATTTACCCTTAATGCACCGACCACATAGAGTTATTTCATTTGATTTACCTATGAATGCACCGACCATGTAGAGTTATTTCATTTGACTTACCCATGAATGCACCGACCACATAGAGTTATTTCATTTGATTTACCTATGAATGCACCGACCATATAGAGTTATTTCATTTGATTTACCCATGAATGCACCGACCACATAGAGTTATTTCATTTGATTTACCTATGAATGTACCGATCACATAGAGTTATTTCATTTGATTTACCCTTAATGCACCGACCACATAGAGTTATTTCATTTGATTTACCTATGAATGTACCGACCACATAGAGTTATTTCATTTGATTTACCCTTAATGCACCGACCACATAGAGTTATTTCATTTGATTTACCCATGAATGCACCGACCATATAGAGTTATTTCATTTGATTTACCCATGAATGCACCGACCATATAGAGTTATTTCATTTGATTTACCCATGAATGCACCGACCACATAGAGCTATTTCATTTGATTTACCTATGAATGCACCGACCACATAGTTATTTCATTTGATTTACCCATGAATGCACCGACCACATAGTTATTTCATTTGATTTACCCATGAATGCACCGACCACATAGAGTTATTTCATTTGATTTACCCACGAATGCACCGACCACATAGAGTTATTTCATTTGATTTACCTATGAATGCACCGACCACATAGTTATTTCATTTGATTTACCCATGAATGTACCGACCACATAGTTATTTCATTTGATTTACCCATGAATGCACCGACCACATAGAGTTATTTCATTTGATTTACCTATGAATGTACCGACCACATAGAGTTATTTCATTTGATTTACCCATGAATGCACCGACCACATAGAGTTATTTCATTTGATTTACCCATGAATGTACCGACCACATAGAGTTATTTCATTTGATTTACCCTTAATGCACCGACCACATAGAGTTATTTCATTTGATTTACCTATGAATGCACCGACCACATAGAGTGCACTGAGTCCATTGTCTAATATACTGGACTCCGAGAGAAACATCATGGCATTCGTCTTCTTCATTTTTGACTGGATAACAATGATGAGTTGTAAAAGATATGACAATGATTTCAAAATACCATCGCTTCCAAGAATTACCATGGATACTGGCATCATTGGCTTTGATGTGCAATCTCCTGAATATATAACTCCTGAAACATAGAGGTACATTTTCTTTTATTTATTTGAATGAGCATGCAAGTTTCTTTCACCATCAATCTTAATTTTGATAATAGAAGTGTAATAGGAACATATCCAATGGCATTATATTTATTTTATCAGAAGACATTAAATATATTTTTATTTATTTATCTAGAAATCAACAATAATAAAAAAGAAATTTCTATATGGAAATATGACGAAGAACATAAATGTATTTGTCATGATGTAACGCCACATATCGTCTACCAGTGAAGCATCATAATGTTAGATATAAAAAAAACTAATGTCGAAATGATTTTTAAAGGTCTGCCTGTAAAAAATCAAATAATTAAGCATGGAGTTAAAAGGTAAAGGTCATCATATATCGTGATTCGTCAGTATATGATATATTTTCCGAAAATCAAAAGTCTGTTCGATTTAGGCTTTAACTATTGTAATGGGGTAGTTCTGTTGGTTGAGCTTCGTTGCTTATCAAGCTACCAGGTGAAAAAGCAGAACAACAAAAATATTCAGGGTAAAAGTCTGTTTTTGTTAATTAATTAAAATAGGAGATAGAATTGTTTATCATCAAACAAAGAATGCCACAAACTTACCAAGCACAAATAACATAACATGTACAATCAATAAAAACAGGGCTGGAGCAATTAAGTAGCCTGAAAAGAAAAAAAATATCTACAAAATGCCATTCAAATAAAGTTTTATTGATCAGAAGATATCAAAATTAAAATAAATGTATAATTTATACGCTACTGACAAATACCTTTGTTTACACAATGGCCATAGACCAAAACCCCAAGCCCGTTCCTTTTTTAACAGCGGACATGTACAAATATAAGAATATTTGTTATGTTTAATGCAGAATGGTATAACAAAAAATTCATCTAACCTGAACCAATTTTGCCTACAACTGCCCAGGCAATCAAGAGTCTAGAGGATGAAAAGGCACGGAATAGTCTAGATGGTTGTTTTTTCTTTTCACCTGTTGTCTTCAGGTCTTCTAATTCAGTTTCTTCTTTTTCTGTTATTTCAGACATTTCTTATCCTCCTGTGAAAAAAATTAAATGCTTAAAATGTTTTCCTTAAACTCCAATTCACCACTGCCATTGCGTAGAGTTACATCAATATTCTTGAAAAATATTTCAAACAATTTAAAATCTCAAATTTCTGAGTTCAAAATAATGGGTATTATTACAAATTAGATAATCGTTATATGTTCTCTTAATCCGTCTTAATAAGATTGAAAGAATGTCAAGAGAGAAGAACTAAATTTCTGTTTGTAAACTGGCGTATGTTATGAATGAATATTTGTCGTCATAAAAGGAATACGTCACACACAATCGCATTTACATCTCCCTAGTAATGTAAGTGACCTGAAGTGCTGGCGACAGTGATTATAAATTAGGTTTACCGAATGTTTTAAGGGGATACGATACAGTTTAGATCTTGAATTGATTTTTTCTTCATTTTTTATATTTTGTTAATTTTGGTATGCTCTTTCCAAAAATGAAATAAAAAACATACCTTGCCCATGCAATTGCGGAGATATAAGGCATTCTTTTACTGTGTGTTGGGAAAAAATAGATATTTTACAGATTTATTTTAGGAATTTTGCAATGGGAGAAAAATGAGATTTTGGAAGATAATTGAACAATTTATTCCCTGAATGATCGGTAGGTTCTAAAGTTTATATTTAGATATTTAAAAATTATAGTTATGCAAGGAATAATATTCAGGATATTGGAAAAATCCATGTCATAAGGCAAAAAAATTGAAAAAAAAACTACAGATTTACGATGTTTTCGGGGAAAAAAATCATATTTCTTGAATTGATTTTTTCTTTATTTTTTTACAAGTTATTTTACAGCTCTATTTTAAACCTGAAAAAGAAATAAAAAAGGGGGGTTGCAATGCGTTTTTCTGAGCTATGGCATGAAATCTCATAATCTCGGGCCGCTTTTTTCCATTTCTCGATTTTCCCGCAAAATTATAACTTTTTTTTATTGTGGCGTCGAATTCGCGGTATTAAAATTTTCCAGCATTATAACGTCCAACTTTTAACTTTTAAAAATGCAGACTTTGCAATTCAGACATTGAAAGGCAAAACCATTTATTTATTAATTGTCCATTTACAAAAGATAAACATTTTAAGAGTGAAGATATTTTTAGTTCCAATATTGCTATATTGAAGGAGATTGCTGAGAAACTTGTTTCTGTTTTCGAATTGTTGTCAATTTTGTGATACATGTATATCATTTTGTTATTATTAATATGTCTGTACAATTTTATACGGTGCTATTTATCTAGTATTTGACAATAAAGCTCTTACTATTACTAGTACTAACCGTAACTATTTAAATCTCTTTTCCATGTGAACGTCACTATAGACATGGCGCTGAAAAACACGCGAACTTTAACGGCATGTCAAAAATTATCCAGTTATTGAAATAAAAAATTAAAAAAATTGAACATTTGTTGGTTTTTAAAGTGAGACCAAATTACTAAATTTCATAATTTCTTTTTTATTATTATTATTTGTTAATGTTTCTGTCTTTTTATTTATTTAAGGATTGACTGAAATTTTTTTCCGTCTGTGAAGAAATAACCTCAATCACGTGGTGCACACTAAATAACGGGTTATTCGAAAGTGTGCACCATGTGCATTGAGGTTATTTCGAATAGACGGAAAACAAAATTACTGTCAATCCTTAGAATTCCAACGGTTGTTTTGACGTCTAAAACGCCAGGATTCCCTTTAGAAGAAAAGAAAATTTAGTTTATGATATGATAAATAAAAAAAAAGTGACCAATTAAATGACGCGTTACGTCCAATATTAAATTATTTATATTTATTCACAACTATATCCTAGACACCTAATTAGTGACACATAAATAACGCAAAATTACTTTTGATAAGTGGAGATACCAAATTTTCAAAAGTTAGATAAACATTGGGTAGAAATGTAGATAACAAATATTATTTCCTTTTATATAACCTTTAATGCATACACTTTTATGCTTCAGATTGTGATATTAATAATGACAAATCGACACTAAAATATATTGGAATTATTTTATACCACTTTCCAACTCTATCAGAATTTCTCCAGCTGTTAACCGAAGTACCCCCCCCCTTATACCCCTATCTTGACTGACTTTTTCTTCCTGTGTCTTGTCATTGCAAAGACTACATGTACTTGTGTATGTAATCAGAATTTCCAACAATTTTCGATAATAATATTTAAAGTTGTATTCAGATGACAGTCAGAAGTTCTGCGTGTTCGACTTTTCTGTTTAGAAATATGCCAGGTAGCCCAATTTTTACATAATTTTGTAGATGACCAATACCATTAATTTTTTTATGTGCGAATTGTTAGGTATAAAAGTATTTGCTTATATTTACATTGTACCAACTTTGACATCCTGCTCTAATCGTGAAATACCATACTGACTCATTATCGCCTCCACGACGTTTAATTAATACATGTAAATTATCCAATGTACTAGCTGATGTACATTTACTATTCTGAGTTTTTGTCATTTTGGCATTTATATAAGATTTATGGAAAATTAAACTTGTTGCGATATGCCCAATTCTATATTTGGTCTAAATTTTTCAATAAAATTGTTGTTTATTGTAAAGTTATTATATACATCTGTAGTCTGTAATTATTATATTTTTAAACAAATACATAAACTATCAAGTAATACTATTAATAATAAGAGGTTAAAAGTTTATTTTTTATATGGTTGATAGCTGTGTATTGAAATAAAAAAATAATTTTAGATTGTTGTTTAAAGTAAGACGTGTTATTATTATTGTTATTTAGTATATATAGATACACACTATTGTACACTATAATTGTAGAATTATAAAGATTAAATTATATTATAGGCATAAACAAGCGACAAAATAAATCACAATTCAACTTTTATCTCATATTAACAACAACATACATGTAGGTGGCAAATATTTGCACTACGCCCACCCTTGGAAATGGTGAGAACGCATCATTAGTCACTTCTGTATCAGCTAACATTCGGCACTTTTAACATTCTTGCCTTATCGATCACTGTTTAATTGGTTATTAATTAATATATATTATATATTATAAAACATTTACCTTTTAAATTTCAATTTTAACAAATCCTCACTGTGATCTCTTCCTGTTAAGTTCGTCGTGTGTGACGGATATTTATTTGTCGCCTTCAGGAAGTAAAACACATTTTTGCCAAAAATGAAACATTTAGTTACAGATCAGTAAATATTTTTGTGTATTTACATACTTCAAATGAAATGTAACTGAAAATGTTGAAGACAGTGTACATTGTTTGAGGGGAAATGGTATGAATAAAACTTTGAAAGTTGTTTTATTGCGGATGGCGATATTAATGCAATGATACAAATATACTAACAGTGATGACAAAAGCCTTAAAAGGTTATGCGATAATATTCATTCTCTATACACGAAATACTAAAATATATTTCTTTAGATTGTTACATTTGAGCTAACATTCGCATTAGTTCAACAACAAGGAGAGTACAGGTGATCGATCTATGGCCATCTCTTGGTATCAATCCTTTTTCGTAATTTAAATTATTACCCTATGAGAAAATTCGCTGAAAGATCTTTTTGTAAATCAATTGGCAAATAGGTAACCAATCTTTGCAGAAATGGTCCTAATTGGGAATGTTTCTGAATTTTATCTAGTTGCTCTGCCAGTCATCCAAGCAGATCGCCTAAAGGTCTCAGGAAAGGTAAAAAATAAGCCACCTGACAATAAAAACGTCATACTTTGTCATAAAAAAGCACATGAAGTATAAAACAAAACGTAAAAACAATAGTGACTCAGGATAATCTGACTTGGTACATGTACAAAAGTGGTAGAATAAACCCGGTATCATTGTTACTCTACATTTTCTATATCTGTCTTGATTATCCGATGTATATACAGACATATGATAAATACAAATTTAGTATGATTACTGAAAGCTGACCGTTAGATAGAATTAAGAGAAAAGGGATACATTAAGTGCAGAGTTAAATTACATGTTACAATAGAAAGGAGGATAGGAAAACCTATTGACAATTATTACGAAACCTTTTTAAAGAAATCAGGTACTTGTAACTCTATAACAAAAGCGTTATTCTGGAAAACATCGGGACCCTACATGGGTGTTTGCTGGAAACGTTATGTTTGGATTAAATGTCGGCTATTGTTTGGCTAACATGAGCTGGCAGCAATAGACCCTTTTCAGAATCGTATTCAATAATCTTGCTTAAGCAATTTCAGAACCAACTTTTAAATAGAGAAAACTACCATAGCTGAACTTTTACTTACTTTCGTGATTTAAGGCATTATATATTTGTAACCTATATGTATTTAAGCAATTATTTCTAACCTGACATTTTTCACAGGTGTCCGTATCATAAACTACGGTATTGTGTGCAATTATTGATTTTAGTAAATTCCTGAACTGATATGGAGAGAGCTAGTTTTATTTTGACTAGATTTTAAGTTGACAAAATATGCGGACTGTTTTTGTAAAATATTTGAGGCATCTGTGCCTTCCATCTCCACCAAAATCTCCCTTTTCCGTCGCTGTAGTCTTTTGATTGGTTTGCTTAACTGTTTAGGCATGCTCAGGTTTGATTTATGATTCTGAAGTCAAACTTTCATTCGTCCATTTAAGCGTTTTAACCATTCAATGTATTCAATGGCTGAGCATCGACAGATCCATCTTCATGATCCTGACTATTTTGAGGCGTTTCTTTCGGTTTAGATGATTTTCTGAAACGACAAGTTAAAATGAGGATTCATGGTATATGTGAAATGCAACACAAGGACACCACACAGTAATCAAGAGAACATACAAGGCAAAAACGTCTTACAACTTGCGGGACCGCCTCGGTGGTCTCGTGGTAGCGTGCTCGCCCCGAGTGCGGAAGGTCGCGGATTCGATCCCCGGCCGGGTCAAACCAAAGACATTAAAATTGGTATTTGCTGCTTCTCCGCCAAGCACGCAGCATCGAGGAGTAAGAGCAAAGACTGGTCGGCTCGGAGTCCGTATAATGTGTCCGAGTGAGGTGAAATGTCTTCCTGCGGAGAGTTACCTCGTGAGCTAGCACATTAAAAATCCGACTTAGCGTGTCGGTCTAGTACAAAGCAGGGATCATATTCATTATCATATCAACATGTTCTCGTCCTGATATGCACCTGGTTGCCACTGGACGTTAAACAACAATTCATCCATCCATCTTACAACTTGCTATACAAAGAGGCAGCTGTGTTCATAATACGTTTTAAAAGTAACTTTTCGTTTCGTAACCTACTTTCAGTAACGACATTTGATTGTTAGAAGACTATCTATAACAATGAATTTGTTGTTTTAGTGGATGAAATATATCTTCACCCATTCCGAGCCTAGAGATTGATCATTTATTTCAGTAATAATTTTTGAAAAGGTGGTTTAAAATTTATCCGGATCTTTAGTAATGAAAATAATTATTTAAATAACTTAATACTGATACAAATACTAGACGTGGTCGCTGAATATAAAAAATTAAATTTATCTGTATTTTCTAAATAATTTTAAACAAAAATGTATATTTCTAATATATTTGTAATTGAGTTCTAACATTTAAGTTCATATTGTGAGACATTTTTGGGGATATTGTTCCATCATTAGAGCTGGTCACAGAGGAAAATGCAAATGAATATAAGATGAGACAGAATATGCATATCGAAACAGATCAACTATACGAAGAAAAAAAGAATAACACTGAGATGACACGCCAGCTCGAACACCATTGCTTTCGTTATAAGGAAGAGTAGATTGAGTGTAATGTGCTTAAAAACTATACTCTGTATAAAATAGTCCTTACCTTCTGTAAACAATGAACACAATTATCAGTACTATTATTATAATTATGGCCAAGATGGATAACACTATTCCTCCTGCCATGTCTGCAGTGGCACCTAGCACAACAAAAAGTTCAGATAGTCTCTAGATTTTGAAATTTCATTCTAACCTGATAAAAAGTGTCTAATTCTGTACAATTAAACAGTTATTAATCGTGTTTAAATATTCTATGCACAATATTAATTGTAGCACAGACTTTTATGGAAATAGGTATACACTACTTACCAAATATTTGTAAAACAAAAACATATCAAAACACTATAATAATAATATCAGCAATAAAATGGTAACGGATATAAACAACATATATTGTACTAGCCCAAAATAAAATGATAACGGATATAAACAACATATATTGTATTAGCCTAAAATATAATGATAACGGATATAAACAACATATATTGTATTAGCCCAAAATAAAATGATAACGGATATAAACAACATATATTGTATTAGCCCAAATCAACGTATGACTTAAATATGTTCGAGGATTGAGACGTTATTTTTTAATCATAAAATAGAATTTATAGACCGAAAAGTCAACGCTTTCATTTTTAAATCGTATTTATGTCGAAGTTATTATTCAATTCAATTCAATCTTTATTGTAATGTAAACTGTAAAAACAAAACAGTTTGTGACAAATAAACAATACGAAAATTAACTATTTACAGGCCAGTATTAATAGTCTAGAACCCTGTCTTCAGTTCTAATGACTGTTTTAGAAAGGAAACGGTTACAAGACCATAAGAATTAGGATTTAGTATAATATTTAATTTGTTTATATCATGCAGATCAGAAAAGTACGAATGACGTTTTTATAATTTACTAAAAAAGTCTTCTCTATGTTCGTTATATTTAGATCAAACTCAGAGAAAATGCTTCTATTATACTAAGCGAGTGACATAGTCTACCAGCACAATATATGTGGCAGCAGGAAGAGAAAGTCTTGGCATCTATGTTTTGCGCACAGGATAGTTAGTAACAAAACATTTGCAGATATCAACTAAAATACGGTCCTTTACTTTACTAATTGTTTAATTAATTACCTTTATAAATCATATTTGGGTCTATCATCTCACATCGTTCACCAATATATTTAATGGAACACCTAAAACAACAGTGTGAAAATAGCTACATCAAAGATCAGGCAGAATTTTCTCACAAACGTATTTAGGCATTTACTACAGATACATAGAACTTTTCGACAAATTTTAAGAGGTATGCAAATTTTAACAAATACTTGAACTGATTTTTTATATTGTTTTTAATTTATCTGACTGTTATATAGTTATATAGCAGTTACATGTATACGTATGCTACTAATAAACGTCTTCAATTCAAAATTTATTTTCTTGTACATTTAATGGTTTGTTTACATAAAATGTTTAATGAATTCCTTGGTATTTATTGGTTTGTTTACATAACATGTTTAATGAATTCTTTGGTATTTATTGGTTTGTTTGCAGGTAACATGTAATGAATCCTTCAGTGTTTATTTACGGCCTTTGAAAATAGTATGGGATGATAATTTATTATAAACAAACATATTTAACGCCTTCTCTTTGTAATCCACCCAGAGCTCCGGATAAGAGACGCTAACCCTTGAAAAAGCTTTAATATTTTTTTTTTATGAAAAATGTTTCAAATTTAAAACAGAGAGTAAAAACATACTAGGTTTTCCATCAAAGGCTCCTTTAACAAATTAATAATTGATCTTTTAATTGAATACCCGGAAATAATTAATGATGTTTTTATATGAATAGAGCAGATTCTCCGCGGAACAGTTTATGACCACAGCAGCTCTCCGCGGAACAGTTTATGACCAGAGCAGCTCTCCGCGGAACAGTTTATGACCAGAGCAGCTCTCCGCGGAACAGTTTATGACCAGAGCAGCTATCCTCCCAGACAATTTAAGAGTCTTACTTTAAACATATTTTATTGTCAAAACATCATATATGACAATAGAATCAGACAAAAGTAAACAACTTATGAAGTCTTCTCCTCTACACATATACAGATTAGGAAAGAGAACATATTACATATACAGAATATCATATTTACAAACAAATATGTTAAACAAAAATATATATAGCATGATAAGGACACTATTGAAACATAAGAAAGGGTAGGTCGCAATTGTCCAACTTCACATGATCACATACACACCCATATATATACATTAAATCAGACAAATCTTTGTGTGTCCAAAATAAATTTCTGAACTAACAGGAATAATCTAGCGTTCTTGTCAGTATCCATATCACTGTTGCCAGAAAGAATATTTTCTATACTGATTTTAAAATTAAGATTACGCATTCCCTGCAACAGATTTTCCCTCTGGGCTATATATAATGAGCATACTAAAAAGAAATATTCAACAGTTTCAAAATTATTTCCGCAATTACAATAACAAGTGTCAACTATACTACTTCTGAATAAATCACATTTAAGACTACTGCATTTTCTACTTATTACTGTATTACAACTTTCCCCATGGACGTTTCTGACCACAGCAATTCTCATCTAGAAGAGTTTCGTAACAGAAAGTCTCTCTTCTGGGGACAGTTCCTAACCAGAGAACCTTTAATTTGGAAGATTCTGGCCACGGCAGTCCTATAATATTATTATCAGTGACCAGATCAGTTTTCACTTAGAACAGTCAGTGACCAGAACAGTTTCCTCATAAGACAGCTTCCAACCAGTAACGCGTTCATCTAGGAAAGTGTCCGACTAGAGCTGCTCTCCCCCAGAACAGGTTTAGACCATATCAATTCTCTCCTTGTTTAGTTTCCGACCATAGCAGCTTTCATCTAGAACAGTTAGTGAACAGAACAGTTGCCCTTAAGACAGTTTCTGACCAGTAACGCGTTCGTCTAGGAAAGTCTCCGACTAGAGCAGCTCTCCCCTAGAACAGGTTTAGACCATATCAATTCTCTTCTAAAAGTTAAGTTTCCGACCATAGCAGCTTTCATCTAGAACAATTTCCCTTAAGACAGTTTCCGACCAGCCTCGTAACGCGTTCGTCTAGGAGCAGCTGTTCCCTAGAACAGGTTTAGTTTCTGACCATAGCAACTGTATTCTAGAACAGTTAGTGAGCAGAACAGTTCTCTCCCGTTGAGACAATTTCTGATCAGAGCAATTTTTCTCTGGGACGGTGTATGACTAGACCAGATCATCTCTACAATAGTTTCTTATAACAATTCTCCTTTATACATGTACCTCTAAAACATTTTAAAACCATTGCAACTCCTCAAAAAAATGGCGAATGGTAAATTACAGGTTAGTTCAGGAAAGGTGTCAAAATTGAAAGTCCCAAATTAATAGTCTTTAGGAGACAAGTTGCACTGGAAATAATACAATGTAATTCAGCAGGAAAGGTTTGCCAAACAAGCTTACAGTTTTAATAAAGTTGATGATAGTTATGGTTCAAAATTTCAATGAATAGGTCGACTTTTTTGGAGAATAATGTTTTTCAAAATCTCAAAAATTAAAGATTTTATATCAAAATGTTTGCACAAGGTTGATGTTTTTTTTATAAAGATAATGAAAAAGATTGTATACATACGCACAGTGAATAGTTCTTTTTTCTGTAGGAGTGGCAAAACATGACCCACCATTCAAGCATGATATGGCAAAAGTTTCTCTTTCAGAACAGTTTAATCTATGGTTCTTTGGAAGTTCCGTTGTATCTGTAGTGGAAGTATATGATATCGATTTCTCAGAATTTCTGTTACATCCTCCTAACAAAATGTATTGATGATACATTCAGAAATTTGCAGACAGACAAGATACATTCATCTTCAAAGTTGCTGTAAAGTGAACACAACGTTAAAAGCTTTCAGAAATTTGCAGACAGACAAGATACATTCATCGTCAAAGTTGCTGTAAAAGTGGACACAACGTTAAAAGCTTTTAGAAATTTGCAGACAGACAAGATACATTCATCTTCAAAGTTGCTGTAAAGTGAACACAACGTTAAAAGCTTTCAGAAATTTGCAGACAGACAAGATACATTCATCGTCAAAGTTGCTGTAAAGTGAACACAACGTTAAAAGCTTTCAGAAATTTGCAGACAGACAAGATACATTCATCGTCAAAGTTGCTGTAAAGTGAACACAACGTTAAAAGCTTTCAGAAATTTGCAGACAGACAAGATACATTCATCGTCAAAGTTGCTGTAAAGTGAACACAACGTTAAAAGCTTTCAGAAATTTGCAGACAGACAAGATACATTCATCTTCAAAGTTGCTGTAAAGTGAACACAACGTTAAAAGCTTTCAGAAATTTGCAGACAGACAAGATACATTCATCGTCAAAGTTGCTGTAAAAGTGGACACAACGTTAAAAGCTTTCAGAAATTTGCAGACAGACAAGATACATTCATCGTCAAAGTTGCTGTAAAGTGAACACAACGTTAAAAGCTTTCAGAAATTTGCAGACAGACAAGATACATTCATCGTCAAAGTTGCTGTAAAGTGAACACAACGTTAAAAGCTTTCAGAAATTTGCAGACAGACAAGATACATTCATCGTCAAAGTTGCTGTAAAGTGAACACAACGTTAAAAGCTTTCAGAAATTTGCAGACAGACAAGATACATTCATCGTCAAAGTTGCTGTAAAGTGAACACAACGTTAAAAGCTTTCAGAAATTTGCAGACAGACAAGATACATTCATCTTCAAAGTTGCTGTAAAGTGAACACAACGTTAAAAGCTTTCAGAAATTTGCAGACAGACAAGATACATTCATCGTCAAAGTTGCTGTAAAGTGAACACAACGTTAAAAGCTTTCAGAAATTTGCAGACAGACAAGATACATTCATCGTCAAAGTTGCTGTAAAGTGAACACAACGTTAAAAGCTTTCAGAAATTTGCAGACAGACAAGATACATTCATCGTCAAAGTTGCTGTAAAGTGAACACAACGTTAAAAGCTAACATCCTGCAGACAGATCAAACCACCCTTACTGCACTACTCAATTATATTAAAAAATGTATAAGCATTGCCATTACATAATTTTGAATAAATAAGTGAAGTCAAATATAAAAATGGCAGATTTACAGGCTAATTGATTGGCAGAATTAATATAACTTCTGATCGCGATTTAACGATATTATCCTCACAGCTTTCTTATTTCATTCATATTACCTATAGATCTTGCATATATCAACAATATTAAAACAGGATAAATCATTTGGATATTCATGTCTTACTCAGCTACAAATCTGAAATAAATAAATAACTTTATGATTTTGTGGTAGGTATAATAATATGCTATAGATATTTAGCTGGGTTAAAAAAAACAACTTTTTATTGAAGAGGACAAATATACCCAAGGAGCAAACCAAAAAACGCAATTCTTCAGACATACAAATCCGGGAAGACAAATGAACAACCACAAGCACATCAAATAAACACTGAAAACTAAAAAACAATGAACAACACGAACTCCTATAAAAACCAGGAGTGAACTCAGGTGCTCCGGAAGGGTAAGCAGTTCAAGATAAATCAAGATTTCTGAGACAAAATTAACCAGACCTGCATTTTTCTATGCACTGATTTAATGATATTCCAAAGTTTAGTCATAAGCCTGCCTATATTTAATTGTTAATAAATAAAAACATAGAAATGAAAGGAAATATTAGGGTTATTATTAAGCGTCTTCATTTCGGCTTTTTACAGCTTAGTTCTTGAACACTGCTATTCACATAATTTGTTTAAAGAGGCTTAACAAACTGTCATCATTCTGGCTGATTATTGATTTCGTATTAATGATAACCCACACAGGACGTTTCATATTCTATTAAATATGTGAATCAGAAAATCCTCAATCTAGGCTCAAACTTGATGTCAGAAAATCCTCCATCTAGGCTCAAACTTGATGTCAGAAAATCCTCCATCTAGGCTCACACTTGATGTTTGTCAATATTCACATGGTAGTTTTTAAGTTTTTTACTGTTTTGTGTTTTCGCTTTTCGTTTGTCTCTTTTGAATTTCTATTTTTCTAAATCTAAGTGTAAGAAAGATTAAAGCGTTATTTGGTACAAATAAAAAGTTCAAAGACCAGGAAAATACCCGTTATACACTCTTTGTTGATACACAAGTAATATGACCTTATTTGTGTGCAGTCAGATAGATAACACGCTACCGTAAAATAAAAAAAACATATCTACTGAAGTGTTAATGTTTTATTATGTAGGTAAACAACAATCGGATTATGTATGCAAGTATTAATGTAAATTTCTTGTATGATATTCAACATTCAAGCTTAAACGATAATAAATCAGATTTAACTATTAATATATCCATACATAAACTAAAACTTAAAACAAACCATTTTGTTCGTCAGTAGTTAATAATCTTTTTATATAGAAATATTTGTAAAAGACAACAAAACTTGGAAATATACTTAATTTGTAAATAAAAAAGCAACATGTTGGTAGAAAAGTACTCATTTATATAATTTTATCCCACAGTAACGGAATGTCAAATTATCAAAATACAAATTTAGCTTACCGCATTTCAAGGCTTCAGTTTTACACAGGTAAACGAAACTGTTAAATCCGGGTGTTCGACAAAGGAAATGTATTTTAAAGTAAGTAAAACACGACGTAAAGGTTTTAAAAATCATTTTTTTACGTCTTTGTATACAGTACAAGGTTATCAGTAACTATATAAATCATCAGAAGACTATAATATAAAATTAACACAATTTAACGTTTATAATAATCTGGGTCATGGGGGTAAAGCAACCGCTGAGAATATTGAAATGACTGTTATACTTTCACTTTCTAACGACTTTTGGGTATATTGCCGTTACCGGATCCACTTCGGGAAGCGTTTAGTCGAAAATAATATTTAAAAAATACTTAAATAACAGTCATTTTTCATATCTTTGCTTCAATTATGGGAAAGCGCACCCTACAGGATCCCAGAGTTTGCTAATCATTCTTGAAAAAGAGAAAATAATTTATGTCGATTTTCATTTTGGTTTAAAAGTTCAATCAATGAAGATGCATTCCTTTGTAATGACGAATGGCAAGCCCCCGGTCAACCATCGCATTTCACTTTAAATTTGGTAGTACTTCCAATAGACCTTGAACTGAAAGTACATACTTATCCACATAAAAATACCCAGCGTCTGTCTGTCCTCCTTTCCCGACCAAATCTTTTGCCTTTTAATAAGGTGTGTTTGACACATGCAGGTAAGAAGGTTTTTCGATCGTCGTATTATTTCCAATAGATTGAATGTTGTTTAAATACAAGGCACGGACCATTCATTTTTTTTGGGGGGGGGGGCATGAATTTTTTCTAAAATGTTTGTTTACAGTTTTTTTTGAAAAAATAATAATTTGATTAAAGAAATGAAGTGAATATTTTGTTTGTTTTTTTTTCATGGCAGACGGAATAAACAAATCTTTAGGTATAACTTACAAACGTCAAAAACAAAATACACCAATATGTATGTTTTATTGGCACAAATAATATTTCCAAAATACAAATGGATTTGTTTGGATGTTCTCAAATTATTTATGCATAAAAACTGTATGAAATAGTGAGTGTTATAGCATTTATGATAAGTTTTTCTTTCATGTCTAATACAACGTATCAAAATACCGAAATAAATTTAATGCACTGTATGGCCATTTCGTTGACTGACAACTCATCAGCAGTGCTCGAGATCAAAATGTTTGAAAAACGGTTAAAGATATAATGATGAATTAATAAGCACAACCATCAAAAATTAAAACAATTAAAAAGAAACAGGTATCCAAACTCAGCTAAGGGTTACCTCTGCATCAAAAGGAAGAGCCTTAGAAATTTCTGGTAATTTTTTAACGGAAAATTTAAAGGCATTTGAGTAATGAATCATGCCAGGACAAAATTTCCTGCTGCTGGGGTGATAATGCCCTCGGGGATTAACAGTCCACTAGCAGTGACATAGACCCAGTGGTAGTAATAAAACGTATCACAACATACCGAAATAAATTTAATTGAATTTATGGTAAGTTTTTCTTTTATGTCTAATACAAGTAATAAATATTTCAATAATACGCGTTGGAATTATACAAGTATATATGTAAAAAAAATACCATGGTAATATTGTTGTTACTCGGAAGACATGCTGTTCACATAACATATTTTGTCATATTTTGTTCTACTACAAAATTCCACATACCTTGGATGCATAAGATCATAATTCAACACACAGCATTCATATACAAGAAGAATTGCAACTTCATAGGCAGTAGACTGCTGGGCCTAGTTATTCCCTTTTCTGTACGAAAATACATATCTCAAGGTGAGATATGGCATTACAATCATGTATTTCCATTATAAAAGTCCAATCAAGCTACTATGAATAAAGAAACACTTTTACAGTAGCGGTATTGGACCTACACCATGGAAATAGATTTTATTGCCATATGTCACCTGAATATTTCTTTCACTTACTAGGTACCGTACAGTGTTCGAGTGCCTTTAGATGTACTGGCATATGTTTTATCTTTCACCGAGGCGTTTATGTCAAATTTTATCAATTTTAAGTGAGTTTTGGCAATTCAAATAAAGTATATAGCTATTCTTAGCCTAATATTCAATAATGTATCTGTATAAAGATTCCAGAGTTAATTGTTTTTACATCAGAATGTTAAAGCATTTAAGGAATTTATGGGGTGAAACTTTCAATAGGAATTTAAGCATTTTGGGGACAAAATATGTTAGTATATAAAGTGCGAGATATGATTTTTCAAAAATTCGACTTTTTAGTGATAAAGTAAAAATATGATTTTTCACATTCTTTTCTTAACCCTGAGATTCTTGTCTTTGTTTGGAAGATATATTATATTTATGTGCTAAATGTACACTTTGCACCTTTTTGTACTTTTTTTTTTAAATTTAAGTATATATGAAAACTTAAGGATGTGGTTTAATTGTCAGAGAGAAAATTCAAAGATCATTCCATCAAAGTTTGGTCCTCCTGTCCAAGTGGTCTCAAACAAGAGTTTTAAATACTTCAACTGCTTTTCCTTTTAAGTAATGGTGGCCACGTCGTACTAGGCCGTTTCCGCTGAAAATACTTTGAAAGGGAACCACCAAAGCCTGGTTCCAATTTGTCCAGTAGTTTTGGAGGAAAAATTAAAATAAATGGACGACACCGATGGCAGATGCCAGGTTGACACTAGACAATCTATGGTCTGGGAGAGCTAAACATGAGATACTAAGATTAAAAAAAAATAGCCCAAGAATGTTTGTTGTTTTCCGACAACTAGGTCAAAGTCTTAACTGACAATGGATGATTTAGTGTATCAGTTGTGATACTTAAATATAAAGTTCAAATGTCATAAAAATACCAGAATGATAATGCCATAGTGCAAGACCTTATGCCTAAATAGACAGAAGGGCAGCAAACAAAAACAATATAAATAAAAACAAAAAATCTAAACAAATTTACATACTGATATATCAATGACACAACAAGAGAATCAATGTTCCATTCGATAAGACTCGAAGGCTTAAAATTGATATTATAATTAACGATGTACAAAATGTAGCCTTTTCAAATAAGAAGGGCGTTTCTTAAATGACTTATCGACAATATTACCATTACAACTAAGGGTGCAAAATTCTGAAGGTCAAGTGATGCAAAAGTTCAGCAATATTCTTTATAACAATACAATTTTTCTTTTAGACTAATTTACGGTATGAAAACCGTTTTGATGTAATTTATTTGTAATCTTTTTACTGTTTCTGATGATAGTAAAAATGTTAGTAAAATCGTTTCCAAAAATGTCATAAAATAAAAAGTTTGTATTTGAAACGAGTTGGAAAAATATTTTGCTCTTGTCTGATATTGAAAAAAATGTTTCATTCCAGGTTTTGGTAAAAAAATGTTTGACCCTAAAACAACCCATCCACCACCCACAAAAGCATGAATGGTCCATGCCTTAAACGCAAAACAACCCAGTTAAACTTACCAGCTTCGCTGTATTTGTTGCGGAACAATGTTTGTATATCTGTCATGAAATTTAATATATATGGTTTATACATTTTTAGATCATTTGCAGTTTAATTTTTATTGCAATAGATATAATCTGGAACATGGATGAAAATTGTCATTTCCGTCTTCCGGGAAAGTTCTTGCAGGGTTTTTATATACAAAATACTCCGTCTGAATCAAAGTGTTTTGTGCAAGTTTTCTCTCACATTACATATAAAGGAAAGCCTTTATACATTTCATTAAAGAAACGTAAATGAAAGAGCATACGCATATGTCCTACAAACTTGAAGGTCTTAAGCGACTTTTTGTTTTGCAGCTATGCATGTAATAAAGGTGATATGTGCCACAAACACTCATGTTGTGTAGTGTTAAAACCATTGAAAGAAAATCATATACGTACGATGTAATGCAGTGTGTATCTATAGCTAAACTTGAAAAAAGTCAGCGTGTAGTGGTAGTGAATACATAAAAGCAACGATCGCAATAGTGGAACCTTTAGGGTGTTCTTTTCGCTAATGTTTTTTTTAAAGAAAATCCGACTAATCGTTATATAATCTGGTCGCACTAAAACCATTGCAGAACTTCTGATGTTTCAACATTCATTTCAAAATAGATAAAAGGTTTGTTTGCCATTTGTCAAAGGTCAGAGCCGTATTTGGCCATATATGACACGTTTTAACGCACGCAATATGTAAGAAATAATTAATGTGGCTAGAGTTGAAGTCATTTACACATGGACTTGACGTTTATACTTAATTGTTTTATACCGAGTGATAGCGAGGTATAATATAAGAATATATAGGCACAGCTCGCGTGTAAATGATTTCAACTCTATAAGCCCCATGAATTATGTCTATTCTTATAAGACAAATACTCTTAATTTTGCTCATTTGAGTTGTCTTATATGTATCCGATGTTGGTTTGACTATTCCATTTCTCTTACGAATAATATAATGTCCTTTTAAGAGCATATTTTGAAAAAATAATAAAACGTGTGTTTCACAGTAACCGTCACGTCATTTAAAAATCAAGGTAGCGCGGCCAGGGTAAATGTGTATTGCAGTGTACAACATTGTCATAATTGTTGCCGTTCACAATTATTGTGGTTTTATCGCATGATTTCATTGTAAACAATTTCGTGTGGAAAAAAAGATAATTTTTGTAGTTAAAGCTTACTCAATTCGCGTTACATAAAAACCTGTATATGCATGTGCTAAAAGTGGATATATCGGGTAAATATATCGTTTGATGATATATAGGACGTCATATTAGAATAAATTTATATATGTTTGTGTAAATGTATGATTAAAGGTCTTGAGTTTTAAAAGACATTTTGAATTGGATGCTACAGTACTACATGTGTATGTTCGAGAGATTGACTTTAGTTCTTAGTTACTGTATTCTAAACAACGAAGTTCTTAGTAACCGTATTCTAAACAACCAAATACTAAACAATAAACAAGATCCAATCTACAGAACGTAAGACAGAAAAACACAAACATAGAAACCGCAGAGAGTTATATTAGTGCTATAAAAACACGCTATAATAAAATTTTGATACCAATTTTGATGAACAAGTTTCGTAGATTTGCGACTCATCAGTTATGCTCGTGGCCTAAAATGTTGAAAATCCAAAAAGTTGAAGAGCAAATTCAGAAGTGCCAAAATGACAAAAAGGGGTAGAACCAAAACCATCTAAAGGCAAAGCCAATACAGTATGATTACCAACAATGCTGCCGCTAGCTATAAATCTATAAATTCCTTTGACGGTAAATGATTTAGATAGCAGGGCCAAAATGTGCTCTTTTTAACTGTAAATCTAGCTTACGATCTCATAACTGTTTGTCGGGTACTGTCACTGTATTAAACGAAATAGTCGAACTGAAACTCCCATTAAGGATTTAATGCTATCTCGTCATAGAGTTCAATCGAAATCGCCGGTATGCGTGAGAGGCCAGTATAAAGTTAAAAGTATTTAAATATTTGGGAGAAAGAGTAATTTTTAAAGAATTGGACAAAACTTATTACAGTATTCGGGAGAGGCCAGTATGAATTTAAATTCTTCAAGCCATTGACAGAATTACACTAAAGTTCATATTTGTAGCCTTTACAGAGGTTTTTCAGTAATTGAGTGTTCATAAAAAATAAATGTGCAACATATTTTATGTATTTTTAAGGAATTGCAGACGTGCAGACGTGCCGAGAACCGGGATCGCAAATTTTGACGTGTATGACCACAACTAAAATAATTGTGTCGAGCTGTTGACCATAGAAATAATAATTTACCGAGTCAGTATCGAAAACAAAGAATACGTGTCCCTGTAATAATTCCCCGAATATAGTATATAGTTTTTGCCAACAGATGTGAAAATAGGAAGCTAATATAGTAACTAAGGTTAAATATAAATACTTTAAACTGTGATAAAGTAATTGCCATCAAATATTAAGCTCTTGAGATAATGTATAGACCAATCAATACAACCATAAACAAAACCGAGAAAGAGAACAAACATAACATTTGAATTGTTACAGACAATTTGACTGGTTTTTAATGGCTGAGCAAATAAAATTATATTGTATAATCTACTTCGGGTACTTTCCCTTTGATTTGGGCATATTTTATGTACTATTGGCAACTTTACGCATCTATGCCACAGCAAAGGTGTGTAATTTTTCATTGAAGCAGTGTATTACTTTATCCAAATCAGCCAAAACATGTTTCGGATTTTGGTTGCTTAAGGGGGGGGGGGGGGGGGGGGGTTACTAAAGGAAACAAAAATATGCTTTTTATGAAATACAAACTTTATTTTACCCATAAATTGTATATATATATATGGGTAAATAATACCAGAGGGAAATTTTATTTGGCAAATGAACACTTTATTTGCAAAAGTAGTTAGAAACTATGACAACAAGTCATCTTATTTGCACTCAATTATTGGTTTGATGAAAAATGATCGTTAGGGCAATAATATACAAACTGGTTTCTAGATAAAATACTTTGCTTAAACCGATTCCTACCAAATTGTGATATGCTGTTTAACTATAGAAGAACTTTTCACAAAACTACAGGTCATTGAACTTAATCAAATGTTGGGCGAAATTAGCATTAGGGGCACTGTTAGGTATTTTATTCCTGTTTTCAGTAACGGTTGCCATATTGGTTCATGATCAAGACCCCGGGACAAAAGTCTGAAAAAGGTCCACCTTAGGACCATTCAACAAAGGGTAAATACTTGTTCTCAAAATATGTTCAAACTGGGTTTTCTACAATCCTCTCATAATTTTGACTTTTATTACCTTGTTGCCATGGCTACTAATTTCGTATTATATTAACAATGCTCACATAACAGAAATATAATTATATTAATTCAACACAAAATGGTTTGTTGCCATGGCTACTAACTTCGTATTATATTAACAATGCTTACATAACAGAAATATAATTATATTAATTCAACAGAAAATGGTTTGTTGCTATGGCTACTAACTTCGTATTACATTAACAATGCTTACATAACAGAAATATAATAATATTAATTCAACACAAAATGGTTTGTTGCCATGGCTACTAACTTCGTATTATATTAACAATGCTTACATAACAGAAATATAATTATATTAATTCAACACAAAATGGTTTGTTGCCATGGCTACTAACTTCGTATTATATTAAGAATGCTTACATAACAGAAATATAATTATATTAATTCAACACAAAATGGTTTGTTGCCATGGCTACTAACTTCGTATTATATTAACAATGCTTACATAACAGAAATATAATTATATTAATTCAACACAAAATGGTTTGTTGCCATGGCTACTAACTTCGTATTATATTAAGAATGCTTACATAACAGAAATATAATTATATTAATTCATCACAAAATTATAAGATTTAAATAGAATCATTAAATTTTTAAAATTAGCTTGAAATTCCTCATTGCAAATAATAAAAAGGTTCTTTTGAAGTGACTGTTACCATGGTTACCGAACAGTACATCTATTTACTATTTTATAAATCCCCAACAAACGGTGATGAATGATTGTAGCAAATATAAAATGATACAAGAAACCTTTTGGGGCTTTTCCAAATGAGATATAAACTATATTTTAAAATAAATTAAGTACAGTGAACAAATACCAAAGGGATATTTGAATGAGGGGAAAATCGAAAACAACAACAGTCCGGAGAACAACGTAGACAAGACCAAAACAATACAAACACTACACTTAAAAACTAAAAACATGTGAACAACTGGACCCCACCAAAAAACCGGGGGTAGACTCGTGTGCTCCGGAAGAGTAAGCAGTTTCTGCTTTCTTCAGGACACCCGCCATGCTGCCCATGTCAAATCCGGTATGAGGAACGTTTTTTTCCCCTTAGCAACAAATATAAATTTTAAACTAGTAATCCAGTTTCTTTTATGGTGGTGATCAAATAATTTGTCCACTTAGATCCTCTCAGAAATACAATGAAACCATGCAAGTAGTTGTGTTTCTAAGGATTGAAGCGCAATTAGCACAATGTTAACCCTATGGGGAGAGGATAATCCTCCTTGGGTAATCCTCCGATTTGATACTTATCATATATGACGTCATATTTTTAATATTGCCAGGATTAATTGGTGTAAGATGGTTGTGTATTGATTAAAGTGTAACCTGTCCGCCTAAATCCCTTTAAATTATTGTCTGTTTATAAAAACTTTTTAATATTGCCAGGATTAATTGGTGTAAGATGGTTGTGTATTGATTAAAGTGTAACCTGTCCGGACACGCCTACACCCCTTTAAATTATTGTCTGTTTATAAAAACTTTTTCAATAACCGTGAGCGTTGATTTGTGACCGATGTTTGTATGTTTTCAGTTAATAATTGAATTGTAAATGTATGAAAATTGTCCTTTTGTTATTGTCTGTGTAGAGTACCTCACTTTCATCGGAATATATAACAGTACATTATTGTGTGAATAATATATTTAATATCTCCGTCAATATAGACAAACATGGATCGGAGAGCCATCCGCATGCTGTCTTTACATTATCTCTAAAATCTTTAAATTTATAATTATAACAACAGTTCATTCATTCAATCACCGAGGTATTCAAAGTAGATATTCTTGTCTTGACATGTCCATAAATAAACCGGCCAGAACCGGTTTAAAAATAATCTCCGCCAACTTTAAAATAATGGAAATTTGAAGCGTCCTTTAACATTTATAATTATGTAGATGAATAAAAAATACAGATTCAATGTTCTTTCCAACATTAAAGTGTGTTATAATATACGTTATTATAAAAATGTAATCACCATTTAACGTATAATTTAGTAAATATTTTAAATACAGATACAATGTTCTTTCCAACATTAAAGTGTGTTCTATTATACGTTATTATAAAAATGTAATCACCATTTAACGTATAATTTAGTAAATATTTTAAAATTCACCTTGTTATTCTTCACGTTACTATCCCGACACTGACATTTATGATCCATCTAATAAATATATAACACAAAAACACTGATACACTTAAAATCTCCAGTTTAAAACGATATGAACAATGAATTTCCCGAAACATTAATTTCCTTTCAGTTAGAATTTACACACATAGATAAAATCCATTTAAAAAAGAATTAATTATGCTGTTAATAAACGGAATTGTCTGTAGATTAAATCATAATCCATTAAATATTTGTTAACAAACGGAATGTATATATTCTAAAATAATTCGTCGTACGTATCAAACACATACACACACATCTGTGTATTTATAAATTACACGGTTGAAAACTCTACATACCTGAGGCGTGAATGTTTGTAAACAATTGTTATTTATTATGACTTTGTATAAATGTCTCATTTCAAGTTAAAATGATTTTGCAGCAGAGCTCGTAATTATATTTTAACGATAACCATGTATTTTTTTTTTTTGGATTACAACGTGTTGTGCAATACCCTAGATTTAAAATCGCGTCTAATCTAGTGTACAGGTGAAACAACACTGATAAGAAAATCGATTAAAAAATTTTCGGAATGCGAAATTAGCCAATCAAATTCTATTAATTCTGGAATTTACAATTTGTATCGCCGTATCGCTATATAAGCCACGAAAAATTAGAGTTTTCGTCAGTCTTATCGAAGACATTCAAAGGTGAAGTCACGTCGGAAATTTTAATCAACATTTGTCAACTATCGAAGGTTTGAAACACCAATCTTAAACAGACATCAAATATTTAAATATAAAGGTACATTAATTAATATTAATACATGTATTTATATATCATAAAATTTAGTTTTGTATGAATATAATTGTGACAACAAAGTTAAATCATATGGTATCATATGGTCTAAGATATTCTAGTTATGAAACTGAGGAGTGACTCCGTCCGACGATTCCCGAAACCGACCCTCAATTTTCACAGTGAATCGTTGGATAGATACGAGACAATTTGGAGTCGGCCAGTCTCGTATAAGGGTACCTCATATGATCATAATTCGGATCTCATTGCAACAAAAGATTTTTATTTTTTTGTTGTTGATAAAAATCATATTTATCTACTTATTTGAGCAAACAAAAAGTTCTAGAAAGTTTGAAGTAGTCTCCTGCACTGGTAAGGTGTACTGACTTAGGGCAGTGTCATTTAGCTTACAATGGAGAGGAGTGTCATGTGGCATGCCCCGCTATAGTCAGGAAGATCTCTCCGACTAAAACCTTTGCAGTCTTGCTTAACTGCGAGAGCAGCTCTGTTTCCAGTGATGGAAATGTTGACGGGCGGTGACTACTTTGGCGAAAGCCTTAGTCAAACATTCTTGAATATCAATCAGATCGTTATTCATATCAGTATCAAGACTGGGAACCCATACGGTCGGTAGATTAAGGAGTCGTTTTTCCGACCCGTGGGCGAGTACCAGTGGCGATAGGCTCCTTTGATATGAATAATGACTGGTTGTCAGTATCATATTATGATGAATAATAAAAATAAAAATACAAATGCTTTAACAATATTGAGCACACTTTCATTTTTCAGGGAAAAAAAAAGATGGAACCAGCGTCGAAAAAAAAAAAATCAAGATGGCAAAATCTCCAATCAAATGCGGTGTATGCGGAAAATCGTTTTCCCATAAAGAGAGTTTAATGCGCCATAAGAGATCGGTTCATACTGGAACGAAATGGCATTGCGCCACCTGCGATTTGGTATTTTCAAGAAAAGACAACTTTCAACGTCATATGCGAAACCACGATAAACAACCAGTCCAAAATGGTGATGGTGTTACCATGAATAGTACAGAAACACATGAAAAGACGGATCCATGTAACTTCAAAGCATTGAATGGTTCGATACAAACACATACCATCAAGGCCGAGGGAATGTCTAACTTCGATCCCATGACGTTTTTGAAAAAACAAATATGAAGACGCGAAAGACGTTATTAAGAATGCTATAAAATAAAGAGATGGCATTAAATGATTGATTGATTGAATATGTTTTAACGCCGAGCTGGCGATATTGCAGCGAGAACTTATTTGAATGGAAGTTGTTAAAATTTAACATAACATCTAAAACCAATAGACTATTTACAGGTAAGATATGACAGCATAAACAATAAAAAACAAATATCATACAAAACGTTACAAAACATTTAACAATATCACAGACTTGAATAATATCACAGAAACGCTATCACATAAATACAAACAGTGAAATAAAATCAGTCACAACATATAACAAACTAAAATCATGATTCAGGACTATAATCAGGAATACAGTGAGACTATATTCTGGAATGGCATTAAATGGTATTTGTCCATGAAAGTAAAGATGAGTAGAAGAAAAGGAGAAGAAGTGGAAACTGCAGAACCACATTTTCGTGGGAAATGCTAGACAAGTCTTAAATTTGAGGACATAGATGCCGGACTGAAGGAATCTATCAAAAAGATGTATACATCTTTCATTGAATATCAGCGACAAGGGAGTAATTGGACGGTGGATAAAGTGGTAGATCTTACCATACACCTGACACGATACAGACCCTTAAAAGGCTCAAGTTATATTCCACTTCCAATCAAACTCAGATCAAAACGTGCCATTATCAACGTGAAAAACAAAGACAGCAAATGTTTCATGTGGTCGATTTTGGCAGCAATTCACCCGTCGAAATATTACAGAGAGCGAGTTTGGAAATACAAGGAACACTTAGGTTTCTGTGATGGCTACCCTCCACAAAGAGTTCACACACATCTTTACTGTTAGTAGCGTCTCTCATCAAGTCATCAAGGATAATTAAGCTCGGATATCGAGTATCAACGAAGGAGTCTTCGTTTAAGTCCTCAGGTATACCTTGTACAAATATAATATTCTTAATAGTCTGCTGCATTTGACTGAACAACGGTTGCCATCTCTTATAACACCATATAATCCTCTCAGGTGATGGTTTTATCATAGTATGTGCTCGCTTCAATAATGTTTTCATCCAAAAGTCTTACCTGAACCAGTAGGTCCAGCCAACATCACGGTGAATGGATGATGTAGTACCACATTCTGTGGCGGTGGCGGCGGCGGCGGCGGCGGTGGATATGCATCATTGCTCTGCGGATATGGTTGACTAATTCTGTGTTTGTTTCTTTGGTGTCGTAACATAACGTCTTTTCTTGAATATTCTATATCACATTCCGGACAAGATGTATCTGTCATTCGAAGGAAGTGGACGTGTTTTAAGATGTCTACTACTTGTCCGGATTGTGGTACAGAATATTCAAGAAAAGACGTTATGTTACGACACCAAAGAAACAAACACAGAATTAGTCAACCATATCCGCAGAGCAATGATGCATATCCACCGCCGCCGCCGCCGCCGCCGCCACCGCCGCCGCCGCCGCCGCCGCCACAGAATGTGGTACTACATCATCCATTCACCGTGATGTTGGCTGGACCTACTGGTTCAGGTAAGACGTTTTGGATGAAAACATTATTGAAGCGAGCACGGACTATGATAAAACCATCACCTGAGAGGATTATATGGTGTTATAAGAGATGGCAACCGTTTTTCAGTCAAATGCAGCAGACTATTAAGAATATTATATTTGTACAAGGTATACCTGAGGACTTAAACGAAGACTCCTTCGTTGATACTCGATATCCGAGCTTAATTATCCTTGATGACTTGATGAGAGACGCTACTAACAGTAAAGATGTGTGTGAACTCTTTGTGGAGGGTAGCCATCACAGAAACCTAAGTGTTCCTTGTATTTCCAAACTCGCTCTCTGTAATATTTCGACGGGTGAATTGCTGCCAAAATCGACCACATGAAACATTTGCTGTCTTTGTTTTTCACGTTGATAATGGCACGTTTTGATCTGAGTTTGATTGGAAGTGGAATATAACTTGAGCCTTTTAAGGGTCTGTATCGTGTCAGGTGTATGGTAAGATCTACCACTTTATCCACCGTCCAATTACTCCCTTGTCGCTGATATTCAATGAAAGATGTATACATCTTTTTGATAGATTCCTTCAGTCCGGCATCTATGTCCTCAAATTTAAGACTTGTCTAGCATTTCCCACGAAAATGTGGTTCTGCAGTTTCCACTTCTTCTCCTTTTCTTCTACTCATCTTTACTTTCATGGACAAATACCATTTAATGCCATTCCAGAATATAGTCTCACTGTATTCCTGATTATAGTCCTGAATCATGATTTTAGTTTGTTATATGTTGTGACTGATTTTATTTCACTGTTTGTATTTATGTGATAGCGTTTCTGTGATATTATTCAAGTCTGTGATATTGTTAAATGTTTTGTAACGTTTTGTATGATATTTGTTTTTTATTGTTTATGCTGTCATATCTTACCTGTAAATAGTCTATTGGTTTTAGATGTTATGTTAAATTTTAACAACTTCCATTCAAATAAGTTCTCGCTGCAATATCGCCAGCTCGGCGTTAAAACATATTCAATCAATCAATCATTTAATGCCATCTCTTTATTTTATAGCATTCTTAATAACGTCTTTCGCGTCTTCATATTTGTTTTTTCAAAAACGTCATGGGATCGAAGTTAGACATTCCCTCGGCCTTGATGGTATGTGTTTGTATCGAACCATTCAATGCTTTGAAGTTACATGGATCCGTCTTTTCATGTGTTTCTGTACTATTCATGGTAACACCATCACCATTTTGGACTGGTTGTTTATCGTGGTTTCGCATATGACGTTGAAAGTTGTCTTTTCTTGAAAATACCAAATCGCAGGTGGCGCAATGCCATTTCGTTCCAGTATGAACCGATCTCTTATGGCGCATTAAACTCTCTTTATGGGAAAACGATTTTCCGCATACACCGCATTTGATTGGAGATTTTGCCATCTTGATTTTTTTTTTTTCGACGCTGGTTCCATCTTTTTTTTTCCCTGAAAAATGAAAGTGTGCTCAATATTGTTAAAGCATTTGTATTTTTATTTTTATTATTCATCATAATATGATACTGACAACCAGTCATTATTCATATCAAAGGAGCCTATCGCCACTGGTACTCGCCCACGGGTCGGAAAAACGACTCCTTAATCTACCGACCGTATGGGTTCCCAGTCTTGATACTGATATGAATAACGATCTGATTGATATTCAAGAATGTTTGACTAAGGCTTTCGCCAAAGTAGTCACCGCCCGTCAACATTTCCATCACTGGAAACAGAGCTGCTCTCGCAGTTAAGCAAGACTGCAAAGGTTTTAGTCGGAGAGATCTTCCTGACTATAGCGGGGCATGCCACATGACACTCCTCTCCATTGTAAGCTAAATGACACTGCCCTAAGTCAGTACACCTTACCAGTGCAGGAGACTACTTCAAACTTTCTAGAACTTTTTGTTTGCTCAAATAAGTAGATAAATATGATTTTTATCAACAACAAAAAAATAAAAATCTTTTGTTGCAATGAGATCCGAATTATGATCATATGAGGTACCCTTATACGAGACTGGCCGACTCCAAATTGTCTCGTATCTATCCAACGATTCACTGTGAAAATTGAGGGTCGGTTTCGGGAATCGTCGGACGGAGTCACTCCTCAGTTTCATAACTAGAATATCTTAGACCATATGATACCATATGATTTAACTTTGTTGTCACAATTATATTCATACAAAACTAAATTTTATGATATATAAATACATGTATTAATATTAATTAATGTACCTTTATATTTAAATATTTGATGTCTGTTTAAGATTGGTGTTTCAAACCTTCGATAGTTGACAAATGTTGATTAAAATTTCCGACGTGACTTCACCTTTGAATGTCTTCGATAAGACTGACGAAAACTCTAATTTTTCGTGGCTTATATAGCGATACGGCGATACAAATTGTAAATTCCAGAATTAATAGAATTTGATTGGCTAATTTCGCATTCCGAAAATTTTTTAATCGATTTTCTTATCAGTGTTGTTTCACCTGTACACTAGATTAGACGCGATTTTAAATCTAGGGTATTGCACAACACGTTGTAATCCAAAAAAAAAAAAATACATGGTTATCGTTAAAATATAATTACGAGCTCTGCTGCAAAATCATTTTAACTTGAAATGAGACATTTATACAAAGTCATAATAAATAACAATTGTTTACAAACATTCACGCCTCAGGTATGTAGAGTTTTCAACCGTGTAATTTATAAATACACAGATGTGTGTGTATGTGTTTGATACGTACGACGAATTATTTTAGAATATATACATTCCGTTTGTTAACAAATATTTAATGGATTATGATTTAATCTACAGACAATTCCGTTTATTAACAGCATAATTAATTCTTTTTTAAATGGATTTTATCTATGTGTGTAAATTCTAACTGAAAGGAAATTAATGTTTCGGGAAATTCATTGTTCATATCGTTTTAAACTGGAGATTTTAAGTGTATCAGTGTTTTTGTGTTATATATTTATTAGATGGATCATAAATGTCAGTGTCGGGATAGTAACGTGAAGAATAACAAGGTGAATTTTAAAATATTTACTAAATTATACGTTAAATGGTGATTACATTTTTATAATAACGTATAATAGAACACACTTTAATGTTGGAAAGAACATTGTATCTGTATTTAAAATATTTACTAAATTATACGTTAAATGGTGATTACATTTTTATAATAACGTATATTATAACACACTTTAATGTTGGAAAGAACATTGAATCTGTATTTTTTATTCATCTACATAATTATAAATGTTAAAGGACGCTTCAAATTTCCATTATTTTAAAGTTGGCGGAGATTATTTTTAAACCGGTTCTGGCCGGTTTATTTATGGACATGTCAAGACAAGAATATCTACTTTGAATACCTCGGTGATTGAATGAATGAACTGTTGTTATAATTATAAATTTAAAGATTTTAGAGATAATGTAAAGACAGCATGCGGATGGCTCTCCGATCCATGTTTGTCTATATTGACGGAGATATTAAATATATTATTCACACAATAATGTACTGTTATATATTCCGATGAAAGTGAGGTACTCTACACAGACAATAACAAAAGGACAATTTTCATACATTTACAATTCAATTATTAACTGAAAACATACAAACATCGGTCACAAATCAACGCTCACGGTTATTGAAAAAGTTTTTATAAACAGACAATAATTTAAAGGGGTGTAGGCGTGTCCGGACAGGTTACACTTTAATCAATACACAACCATCTTACACCAATTAATCCTGGCAATATTAAAAAGTTTTTATAAACAGACAATAATTTAAAGGGATTTAGGCGGACAGGTTACACTTTAATCAATACACAACCATCTTACACCAATTAATCCTGGCAATATTAAAAATATGACGTCATATATGATAAGTATCAAATCGGAGGATTACCCAAGGAGGATTATCCTCTCCCCATAGGGTTAACATTGTGCTAATTGCGCTTCAATCCTTAGAAACACAACTACTCATGCAGTAAGTTATTATGTTATATAATCTTCTGCACTTTTATTCTATCTATAAAATTTTGTATTTCAACAAACTAACATAAGTTATTCTGAAATAGAGTTTTCAGTAAATAATTTTCAGGAGGATTACTGTTGTTACAAAAGCTTCTTAACCAGGCTTTTATCAGGGATAAGTTGATGTCATCACTTAAGAAATTTTACGGTCATCATCACGAATTGATTGACCGTTACAATGTTCCAATATCTAAGATGATGTTGGATCTGCTCCCACTGTCGTAACATTTCATGTATCTCCAGCGATTTGTGACTACCGCCGAACTGACTTTGTTGAACTTCACGAGGGATGTCGTATACGGAGTAGGAACTTCTTACCCTTCTGGGGCACCTGAATTCACTCCTGGTTTTTATAGGAGTTCGTGTTGTTTTTTAGTTTTCAGTGTTTATTTGTTGTGCTTGTGGTTGTTCATTTGTCTTCCCGGGTTTTGTCTAATTGGATTGCGTTTTTTGGATTGCTCCTTAGGTATATGTGTCCTATTTATCAAAATTTGCTGATTTTTACTAACAAAACAAGTTTCTTAGGTGAAAACCATGGTTATCCTTTTCGATGGCCACCATGACCCAAAAGCAAAACAAATTCTCTTTTTCTTTATTCATATACACTGTAGTTTTATAAATTCGTAAAAATCTGTGGTTATTCGTGCGAGGCCCTTATTATAAAATTGTTGGTCTTTTCAGAGAATAGCTCTTAAATAAATGTACATCATTTGTCTTCTTAGACCAATCTAGCGTATGCAGCATATCAATTAAGACAAAATTCACATTTATCTGTTCCAAATATCAATTTACAGTTAAAATTCAAAGAAGTACTCTTCGTCTTTGAGTATGACGAAGTTTCCTCTAGGATTAGAGCAATTCATTAGTTTCAGCTTCTGAAAATAATAATAAAATAAATTCAAAAATTTAATTTGGATCTTTTTAAATTTGTAACATCAAACAAACAAAAATTTTACGAAATTAATGCGTGTACAAATAATAAATGCATGAGTAATAACAAGCTCTTATAAGCGAGCTCTTTAATGTAGAGGTGTCGGAACAAACGTAGGAGTTCATCTGAATTAGGGAATGAATTAGTTTGCCACCTGAAAGGCTTCTTCACCATGGCTACCGCCACAAATCTCTGAATCTAGTACAAACATTTTAGTTCCATTTTGACAATATGTGAATAAAGCAATTTATGCTGTAACTGGCCTGTTTAATAGCCAAATAAAACGTGTCTGTTAGTTGTTTTATATATTATGCTAGTAGCTCCATGGACGTGGCTTCCTTGTACACATACATACCACACGATGACGGCATCCTAGCTTGTAAGGAAATCTTTGAAAAACGGATCATTCAAGAACCCCCTACTGAATGCTTAGTTGAGATGTTAACCTTGGTCCTCAAACATAATAATTTCAATTTCAATGGAGAACATTTCTTACAGGTGAATGACAAAGCTATGGGAACGAAAATGGCTCCGTCGTATGCTAACATCTTTATGGGGAAACTAGAAAAACAAATTTTGGAATCTTCGGAAACAACCATTGTCTTGGTACAGTTTTATAGATGGTGTTGACATGAAGTGGACAGATACTGAAGAAAAATTGAACTTCTTCGTCGATCATGCAAAAAGTGTCAACCCATCAATAAAATTCACCCATGAAATATCCGAGACTAAAAAGGACAAATATACCTAAGAAGCAATAAAAAAACGTAATCCACTGGACAGACAAACCCGGGAAGACAACCACAAGTACAACAAATAAACACAGAAAACTAAAAAACAATGAACAACACGAACTCCTATAAATACCAGGAGTGAACCCAGGTGCTCCGGAAGGGTAGGCAGGTCCTGTGCCGTATACGGCACCCGTCGTGAGGTTCAACAAAGTCAATCGGGAGAAGTCACATATCGGTGGAGGCACATGAAATGTTACGACAGTGGGAACAAGTCCAACATCATCTTAGATATTGGAACACTGTAATGGTCAATCAATTCGTGATGACGACCGTAAAATTTCCTAAGTTTCCCTGATAAAACACTGGTTAAGAAGCTTTTGTGACAGCAGTATTTCTTTCCCCGATACAACTAATACATTAGAAGACGGAGTAATGTCCACCGATGTGTATTCCAAGCCTACTGACAAACACCTATATCTGCCACCAAGCAGTTGTCATCCCAAATACTGCTATCTCATACAGCCAGGCTCTCCCAAGTTAAATGCATCTGTTCCTCTCCAATAACAACAACACCACCTCTTTGTTGACTACGTGGTCATCTTAAAAATAGAGGGTATACACACCAACGGATACAAGACGGCTTCAAAAAATCTAACCCCTTCAGTAGAGACAATCTCTTAGAATATAGAGAAAAGAGACCACCAACAGAATCCCGTTCGTTACAACATACCACCCTAGCCTTCAAAATATCTCTAGTACAATCAGGACACTCTTGAAAGAATTTTAAAAACACCCTGACCTTTCCAGACATTTCCCAGAACCCCCAGTTATGGCGTCCCGACGACCGAAAAGCCTGAAAGACATTCTTGTGAGAGCCGATATCACTAGCAAGATGTCTTCATCAACTGGCCAATGTCAGGCTTGTTCAGACAAAAGATGTACGACTTGCTCCCAGATTATATGTTCACAGAGCTTTAAAAGTCACACAACAGCCAAAGATTACAAAATATTTTGCATTGTGAACTGCAAATCAAGCAACGTGATCTACATGTTGGAGTGGAGATTTGTAATCTGCAGTACATCGGAGAACGTAAGCAAGTTTTCAACAAAAGAATGAACGGCCATAGAAGTGATCTAACAAAGAAAAACTTTCTACCCGTCAGCAAGCCCTTTCGGTCGACTGCACACAATCCTGGGGACTTTGGTAAAATGAAAGTTTATATTATAGAACAAAATTTGATTTGGGGTGATCAAGAGAGGCAGACAAGAGAAAGCTTCTGGATAAAAGAAGTAGGCACCTTATATCCAAGGGGAATAAATAAAAATAAATAAATTTATTTGTCAATTGATACAGAGATTGAATACTCCTTTTTTATTGTTATTTCTAAGTGCTTTATTTATTTATTTTTTTCGTGTACTTTTTCATTTGTTATGATGTTATAATTCTGTAATATAATTCTCTACCTTATGTTAAGGGATTATTCATCTGTATTATTTTAATTTTTGTTTAAATGCATTGCTACACATGAGGAAGATCAAGATCACGAATTTCAAGGCCATGACCTGTGATAGTCATTGGTGGAAGTCCTAAGTCTCTACGACTAACTGTTCATGACTTTTGACCTAAAAAGTGTTCCGTCAAATGTTCAAGGGGAAGTAACTCTGATAAGGAGTCGTCAAAATGTTTTTACCAAATAAAAACAAACGAGTGTCTTGATATGTCAAACATTTGGGTTTGATATCTGATGACCATTTGGGGCAAATTCCAAGTCTCTACTGTAGTGAACTAATTACTAGAAAATTATGTTACAGAATTATGATAACATAACAAATGAAAAAGTACATGAAAAAAAAGCACTTTGAAAGAAGTATACAATAGCAGGCTTACAGTAGCTGTATCTATAATTAGTTGTTTCTGTGTTGACAAATAAATTTATTTCTTTTTGTTTATTCCCCTTGGATACAAGGTGGCTAGTTCTTTTATCCAGAAGTTTTCTCTGGATCACTCCAATTCAAAACTTTGTTCTGTAATTAAGGTCTTTCCCGTTTCCAAAGGAAAGAACTTTTTGTAATTCGTCTGATTATTAAGGGCTTTCCCGTCTCCGGACGGAAAGTCCTTATTGTATTTCTTCTGTTTAATATTATTAAGGGCTTTCCCGTCTCCGGACGGAAAGTCCTTATTGTATTTCTTCTGTTTAATATTATTATTATTATTATTATTATTCTTTTTCTTCCGCCATTTCCTGACAAGTGAGTTCGCGACATATCGCTTTCATATTTTGTCTATGATATCGGTCATGAAAATGATTTGATGTGTTATGGGAATTATGTCGTAAACTTTGTCGTTACGGAGTTATCTTCCCCAACACCAAAAAGATTGTGTGTACTACTCCTCTGAAACCTTAAAAGATATCGCTTCAAAATCTTTTCTAAAGTCCTCAGTCAATCCATACGCAACTTTGTTGAATGTTAGCGGAAAGGATCTGACGACATCTTATGGGAGTTACCTCCCCTAAAATGATTCGTGTAAGTGATATACAAGTATATCTTAAAAACCAGAAGTGATACAGACCTAAAGTCTTCACCATAGACCCTCATGACCTTTCATCTTCAAAATAGAAATAAGGTCAAAGGTCAAGGTCACGTTCTATATTTTGACCTTTGCTTGTGTGCACTACTCCTCTGAAATGATAAAAGATACAGGAATGGTTGGGTGTGTAAAATGTCTGGCATCTAAAGACGCAACTTTGTTACATTTCCATGAAAAGGATCTGAGGTCATCTTATAAGAGTTATGTCCCATTGAAGCATTGGTAAATTAGTTTTTCGGGTAAAACTCAGTAACTTTATATGATAGAGGCATGGGGTCTTCAGTTTTGGTCATCGGGGGATGTGACCTTGAGGATGACCTTAGACCAAAATGTCAAGGTCAACGTCCTAATTTTTGACCTCTCTATTATTAGAAGATATTTGAATGCTTTCTAATGAGAAAAGGACTCTGTTGAAAGGCAAATCATAGTCACGGTCACATGATTACAGGTCAAGGTCATTTAATGAAAAATACGTCTTAGATTTTAACCTTTTTTACCAATAGAGATATTGAAGTGGTTCTTCTTTAAAAATATTCAGCTTAGGAAGACAAATCAACGTGAACGTCAAAACAGCAAATGTCAAGGTCATTGAGTGAGAAAACGTCCTAGATTTTGACCTTTTTTATTGTTAACGATACAAAAGTGGTTCTGCTTCAGAGATGTTCATCATTTGGGGTTTAATCAATCTGAATGTCATGAGGTCGCATGTAAAGGTCATTTAACCTGGGAAAGCCCTCAATTGTTCTTTGAACAATTGGATCTTTTCATTATTATTATTATTCTTTTTCTTCCGCCATTTCCTGACAAGTGAGTTCGCGACATATCGCTTTCATATTTTGTCTATGATATCGGTCATGAAAATGATTTGATGTGTTATGGGAATTATGTCGTAAACTTTGTCGTTACGGAGTTATCTTCCCCAACACCAAAAAGATTGTGTGTACTACTCCTCTGAAACCTTAAAAGATATCGCTTCAAAATCTTTTCTAAAGTCCTCAGTCAATCCATACGCAACTTTGTTGAATGTTAGCGGAAAGGATCTGACGACATCTTATGGGAGTTACCTCCCCTAAAATGATTCGTGTAAGTGATATACAAGTATATCTTAAAAACCAGAAGTGATACAGACCTAAAGTCTTCACCATAGACCCTCATGACCTTTCATCTTCAAAATAGAAATAAGGTCAAAGGTCAAGGTCACGTTCTATATTTTGACCTTTGCTTGTGTGCACTACTCCTCTGAAATGATAAAAGATACAGGAATGGTTGGGGGTGTAAAATGTCTGGCATCTAAAGACGCAACTTTGTTACATTTCCATGAAAAGGATCTGAGGTCATCTTATAAGAGTTATGTCCCATTGAAGCATTGGTAAATTAGTTTTTCGGGTAAAACTCAGTAACTTTATATGATAGAGGCATGGGGTCTTCAGTTTTGATCATCGGGGGATGTGACCTTGAGGATGACCTTAGACCAAAAGGTCAAGGTCAACGTCCTAATTTTTTACCTTTCTATTATTAGAAGATACGTGAAAGCTTTCTAATGAGAAATGGATTCTGTTGAAAGACAACAAAGTCAAGGTCACATGATTTCATTCCAAGGTCATTTAATGAAAAATACGTCCTAGATTTTAACCTTTTTTTTACCAAAAGAAATATTGAAGTGGTTCTTCTTCAAAAATATTCATCTTACGAAGACAAATCAACGTGATCAGCAAAACATCATATGTCAAGGTCATTGAGTGAGAAAACATCCTAGATTTTGACCTTTTTTTATCTTTAAAGATACAGAAGTGGTTCTTCTTCACAGATGTTCAGCATTTGAAGCCAAAGTCATGATTACAGGTCAAGGTCATTTAATGAAAAATACGTCCTAGATTTTAACATTTCTTACCAATAGAGATATTGAAGTGGTTCTTCTTCAGAAATATTCAGCTTAGGAAGACAAATCAACGTGACAATCAAAACATATGTCAAGGTCAATGGGTGTGGAAAAGTCCTAGATTTTGACCTTTTTTATCTTAATAGATACAGAAGTGGTTCTTTCTTCAAAGATGTTCAGCATTAGGAGCCAAGGTCATTAAAATAACAGGTCAAGGTCAGTTAATGAAAAATACGTCCCAGATTTTAACCTTTCTTACAAAAAGAGATATTGAAGTTGGTCTTCTTCAGAGATATTCAGCTTTGGAATGCAAGTCGACATGAAAGGCAAGGAATCATGTGTCAAGGTCATTGAGCCAGAAAGCGTCCTATATTTTGACCTTTTTTATCGTTAACGATACAAAAGTGGTTCTGCTTCAGAGATGTTCATCATTTGGGGTTTAATCAATCTGAATGTCATGAGGTCGCATGTAAAGGTCATTTAACCTGGGAAAGCCCTCAATTGTTCTTTGAACAATTGGATCTTTTCATTATTATTATTATTCTTTTTCTTCCGCCATTTCCTGACAAGTGAGTTCGCGACATATCGCTTTCATATTTTGTCTATGATATCGGTCATGAAAATGATTTGATGTGTTATGGGAATTATGTCGTAAACTTTGTCGTTACGGAGTTATCTTCCCCAACACCAAAAAGATTGTGTGTACTACTCCTCTGAAACCTTAAAAGATATCGCTTCAAAATCTTTTCTAAAGTCCTCAGTCAATCCATACGCAACTTTGTTGAATGTTAGCGGAAAGGATCTGACGACATCTTATGGGAGTTACCTCCCCTAAAATGATTCGTGTAAGTGATATACAAGTATATCTTAAAAACCAGAAGTGATACAGACCTAAAGTCTTCACCATAGACCCTCATGACCTTTCATCTTCAAAATAGAAATAAGGTCAAAGGTCAAGGTCACGTTCTATATTTTGACCTTTGCTTGTGTGCACTACTCCTCTGAAATGATAAAAGATACAGGAATGGTTGGGGGTGTAAAATGTCTGGCATCTAAAGACGCAACTTTGTTACATTTCCATGAAAAGGATCTGAGGTCATCTTATAAGAGTTATGTCCCATTGAAGCATTGGTAAATTAGTTTTTCGGGTAAAACTCAGTAACTTTATATGATAGAGGCATGGGGTCTTCAGTTTTGATCATCGGGGGATGTGACCTTGAGGATGACCTTAGACAAAAATGTCAAGGTCAACGTCCTAATTTTTGACCTTTCTATTATTAGAAGATATTTGAATGCTTTCTAATGAGAAAAGGACTCTGTTGAAAGGCAAATCATAGTCACGGTCACATGATTACAGGTCAAGGTCATTTAATGAAAAATACGTCTTAGATTTTAACCTTTTTTACCAATAGAGGTATTGAAGTGGTTCTTCTTTAGAAATGTTCAGCTTAGGAAGACAAATCAACGTGAACGTCAAAACAGCAAATGTCAAGGTCATTGAGTGAGAAAACGTCCTAGATTTTGACCTTTTTTATCGTTAACGATACAAAAGTGGTTCTGCTTCAGAGATGTTCATCATTTGGGGTTTAATCAATCTGAATGTCATGAGGTCGCATGTAAAGGTCATTTAACCTGGGAAAGCCCTCAATTGTTCTTTGAACAATTGGATCTTTTCATATTTATTATTCTTCTTCTTTTCTGCAAAGTTTGATGTCTAGAATTTTTTTCATTTCGCGACATATCAAAATGATATTTTGCAGAATGGTTTGGAATGATAAACCGCATTCTGGACTGACCCTGCAAAGTTAAAATATTTTTCGATACATCTGCCCGAACACTGTAAACCTTGTTACCGCTCTATCACAGAAACTGTAACATAGAGGCAAACCGAAAGGTGGAAAATGATCGACATCTCAAGAAACAAGTTTGTTCTCATTTGGTCGAAACATTTTGACGACTCCTTATAACAGTTGTTTCCCCTTGTTTCCCCTTGGACAGTTAACAGAACACCTTAAGGGTCAAAAGTCATGAACGGTTAGTCGTAGAGACAAAGTTGAGAAAGTTCAAGGTCAAACTTGACCCCTAACCTTAAACCTTGTTACCGCTCTGTCTCAGAAACGGTAAAAGGTAGCTGATTAAATGTATTGAGAAAAATGTTCATCTTGTCAAGACACAACTTTGATGTGTTTCAGTCAAAGCAGTATATCAACTCCTTATAGGAGGTATTGGCCCTTGAATATTTAAAGAACGCGTAAATGGTCAAAACACACAGACAGTTAGTTGTAGAGATTTCGGACTTGCACCAATGTTGATCAGAGATCAAAAACTTCAAAATGACCCCAAGGTCAAGGTCAAACTTGACCTCTGAACTTAAATCTTGTGACCGCTCTGTCTCATAAACTGTAAAAGACAGCTGATATAAGGTATTGAGAAAAATGTTTAGAATGTCAAGATATACATTTGTCTCATTGGGTTCGAATCCATACAGCGACAACTTATTAGTGCCCTGGACACTTTTATCTTTTATTTTATATCTCGCAAACTATAATAGATAGGAAGAAAATGTCAATACCAAAAAGAACAGTTTCAAAAGATCTACATTTTGGTACCAAGGTCAAAGGTCAAATATCAAGGTCATTGAAAAAGTCCTTTGCAACCGATAGAAAAGTACCTAGCAATCATACGCAGTCGGCCGAAAGTACTGGCTGACGGATAGAAAGTCTTTCTTTGTTAGATCACTTCTGTGGCCGTTCATTCTTTTGTTGAAAGCTTGCTTACTTTCTCCAATGTACTGCAAATTACAAATCCCAACTTGTTGATCAATTTGCTTGATTTGCAGTTCACTGTACAAAATATTTTGTAATGTTTGGCTGTTGTGTGACTTTTAAAGCTCCATGTACATAACTTCTGGCAGCAAGTCTTACATCTTTTGTCTGAACAAGCCTGACATTGGCAAGTTGATGAAAACATCTTGCTAGTGATATCGGCTCGTAAAAGAATGTCTTTCAGGCTATTCGGTCGTTGGAAAGCCATAACTGGGGGTTCTGGGAAAAGTCGGGGTGTTTTTCAAACTCTTTCCAGTGTGTCCTGATCGTACTAGAGACATTGTAAAGGCTAGTGTGGTATGTTGTAACGAACGGGATTCTGTTTGTGGTCTCCTTTTCTTTATATTCTAAGAGATTGTCTCTACTGAAGCAGTTAGCTTTTTTGAAACCGTCTTGTATGCGTATGCGTGTTGTGTATACACCTATTTTTAAGATGACCACGTAGTTCACCAAGACGTTGGGCTGTTGTTATTGGAGAGGAACAGATGTGTTTAACTTGGAAGACCTGGCTGTATGGGATAATGTCGTAGGAGTGTTTGAGACGACAACTTGTTGGTGGCAGATATAGGTGTTTGTAAGTAGGTTTGGAATAAACATCGGTGTACATTACCTCGTCTTTTAATTTAGTAGTTGTATGGAGGAAAGAAATTTTAGTCTTGGATATTTCATGGGTGAATTTTATTGATGGGTGGTTTGCATGATCGACGAAGACGTTCAATTTTTAGTATCTGTCTACTTCATGTCAACATCATCTTTAAATGATGTATGTATTTTTATCATCTTTTAAATTATAACTTTTATAATAAAAATGAAAAAAGTATCAAATATCAAGCAAAATAAATACACCATATGCAAGTATCACTTTTTCCCGCCAATGGGAAGTTACCACTAAACCAAAAAGTTATAAAACACGTACACCTGCTCACTTTCCAGGTCTCAACTATTTCATATTTGGAGCATATGTATCATTTAGAAAGAAAAAGTTCATATATAGAGAATCCGATGTGAATTTTTATAAAACAAAATAATTTAAATGGAATCTACTTAAGGTGCTCAGAAGTTAAATAGCATAGGACAATGTTGTGTTCATACTCTTATGCGAAAATGTGTTGTTCACCGGAAATGATGGAGTGGGGAATCGCCATGCGTGTGCGAATGCAGAAATAGGGCATATCATACCTCCTGCAGACTTCTGCTTTGGACAGCCCATACTTCTTCCTGAAATAGTATACCTCTGCCTGAAATAATAAATAAATGAACTAGAAATACTGTGAGCAAAGCTGACAAATGTATAATCCCGCTTTTGCTACGATAATATAAAGAAATGTATACGTCTGTGTTTGTCCATGGGAAACCCCAAAAATCAGTTTGATCAAATTAACAAAAACAGATGGTGCACAATGGCAATATACAACGTAAATTCCCAGACATTTTCACAAAAATCCATTCACTGGATTAGGAGGAGTTGAGGGCGGGGCATGCCACCACCCCCTTACATTACCTTATTGTGAAGAAATGGCAAAGTCATGTTTGTCTGTGGAAAACCCTAAAAATCATTCTAATCAAAAATGAAATTGATGGTGCACAATGGTAATGCACACAGAAATCCATTCACTGATGTACTAGTAGTTGCAGTAAATAGGCGTGGAAGGACGGACGAACGGGTGGACGGAAGAACGGAACCCCAATCACTATATATCAACCACTTCGCTATATATAACAATCGTTATTTAAAGAGGATTGCCTCGTTAGCCTAAATTAATCTTCCTGGGGTCATTGAAATATTAAACATACAAACGAAAATTATCATACAATTAAATAATAATTAAATAATAATTAATTCTATTTGCTTAAAAAGAATTCAAAATATTTCTGTTTGAAGAATGAAAGAGATGTTCAGTTTATAATTAATATTTGTAGACTATTCCATATTTGAAAAAAAGGACAATCAAAGAAACGTAATCCATTGGACAGACAAACCCGGGAAGACAAATGAACAACCACAAGCACAACAAATAAACACAGAAAACTAAAAAAAAAATGAACAACACAAAAAACCAGGAGTGAACCAAGGTGCTCCGGTAGGGTAAACAGTTCCTGCTCCGTATACGGCACCCGTCGTGAAGTTCAACAAAGTCAATCCGGGGGAAGTCACAAATCGGTGGAAACATGAAACGGGAACAGGTCCAACATCATCTTAGATATTGGAACACTGTAATGGACCACTGTAATGGTCAATCAATTCATGATGACGACCGTAAAATTTCCTAAGTGATGACTTCAACTTATCCCTGAAAAAACCCTGGTTAAGAAGCTTTTGTGACAGCAGTAATCCTCTTTGTCGAAAGTCAGGGTAACTCAAGCATGCCCTTGAAAATCGGATAAGCTGAGAAACGTAGATGCCATATGCAGGCGATGCTGGTATATTGCTACTCAAAAAGGGAAAATTAACAATAGGAAAGAAACTACTCCATATTTATTGCATTAATTAAATTAAACGTATACATAGGTAAATACTTTCGAATAATTTGTAACAAATTGATTTTATTTGAAATAGTACATTACATCTTATTTATTTGCGCTGTCCAGTTAAATGTATTAGAAATGTATCAATATCCGTGCAATCCAAGAAGCTTTTCATGCATTATCTATATGTTCACTTGAAATGATGATATTGAAATAAGTCACAGTTTAATTAAGTCTTTGCCTAGAACCTATAGTCATTGATTTACATTTCTTAGGATTTAATTTCATATGGTTTTCTGTACACCATCTTTCAATAGTATCAAGATCATTTTGAAGTATATAATTTAATGCATTTACATTTATAGATTTTTAATGTAAAACTAGAATCATCTGAATATAAATCTAACAGAGAAATTTCTAAATAAAAGGGTAAATCATTATTGTATAATGTGAATACCAAAAATCCTTGAGGTACACCTTTTTTAATGTTTCTCGAATTCGACAAATTATTTGCAATCTTAGTTTTACATGCTTATATGTACGTAGATGACAAATGAAGGTTGAAATCATATTTGAGATAGGACGCGAAATTGAAATCAAGTTATAGAAGTCCTGAAACAACAGGTTGTCACTCTATCTTTAGGTTTCGTTGAGGTATGAGAGATGGCTACAAATGATTGTAGTACACTTGCACACGTGTTGTTTCATTTTCAGGGTATGATGTCAGATTTTTTTTCCTTGCAATTTTACACATCACGGGGTATGATGAAAATTTCCCCTACGCCAAGTAAAATATCCCTCATTAAGAATTAAAAATTCCAGAGTGTTATTTATCTAATCCTTCTGAAATTTTTATGGAAGATTGCTCAGTTATATACAGTTTTCAATCAACATTAGTCGTCCAGTTGTTGTTTTGCCACAGCAGCTTTAATCAAATGGCTCAACAATATTTCTATTTTATGTTGGCGTCTAACGTACATGTATATATATCCAGTAAAAATGCCAGGGATAAAAAAAGGTAGTTAGTGAGATGGGACAATAACGAAATGAACATAGATGGGATAATAATAAACACAGATTACCAACCAGTTAGTTCATACAATTTATGATGGCAACCGTAGAACTTGTGAAGTGTAGATTTCAAAGTTTCTTCTACATTATCTCGTTGGAGTCTCTGTAGAGTTCAGAAATCCAACTTTAGTTCATATGTTCACTGCTCATTATTCAAGCATGCAAGAGAATAATAACTTCTGCTTTATATGCACTAGACGCTATTTTATCTTACCTTTTATAAAGAATTAATGAAAATATCAGCAATATTACGGAAATTGATATTATAAAAATGGCTGCCACCATAATTCCTGTCTTTGGACCTTCTTCTTTTTCTACTGAAAAAAATATATTTAGGACAACGCATTTTAATTTCATTGAACCAACAAAGTTAGTAAAACGCATTTCAGTAAATATTTATAAATCAAAATGAACGGATATCTGGAATTATTCAAGGAGTGTAAAGCCGATATACAAACAAACCATGTTCAAGTTTGCCAATTTGACACTGAAACATTTTTTAGTTTACTTTGAAACAAAGTCAGAGACCAAATTTATTGCAAACAAAAACCTTTGATGGATTTATCTTATGCACACATTACAAAAATTATGAAAAGCAAAAACTCATTAGTTTAAACTTATTTATTTATACTGGATTGTGAAACAAGTTATACCAACTTATACTAATCCCTCTCAAGCGGCCCCTGTAGCGACATTGTAGCCTACTCATTTATGTCCTTAACACGGGACAGTCATTTTTCGTCCCCATCCGACGCACTAGCATCGTTTATCGAGACTATCCTCGCAAATGGTGTCGATAGGGCGTAGCATATTTGAACCCTGTAATTTTCATCCCGAACGGGAATCGAACCAGGGACCTTTAGCTTCGTAGTCCGATGCGCTAACCACTACACCACGGCACTCTCATTACTGGATTACATTAGAAATGTATGTTTTCCTCAAAGAACTTAACTTGTATCTCAGCGAATTTAGAAAACCAATAGTTGTAAATTTATTTGATTGAGGAACACTTTTGGAAGAATTAGATTAACTACTAAATTTAATTGATTCTACATCATGCCCACTAAACTCTCCAATTCATAGCTCAGGGTTATTGACAAATATTTACAATATAAGAAGTAATTTCATAATTTTGGGAATGTGATTCGATGAAATAGTTCCCGTTTGATGTTTGTGCATAACCCTATTAAGACACATACAATTATGGTTGACAAATTCTGTTCCGACCAAATATTGGTTATGAAAGAGATTGAAAATCAGTTCATAGATAATTTTGCCGCCATAATCGTATATAATTAACTAGAATTAAACAGTCACAGCAAGGAAATAATATTACAGCCAATCGCATTCTCAGATTTTTGAAATAACACATCATAATGAGAAAATTTCACATTATCATTTGTTATGCATGCGAGATATAAGCAGGTGCGTAAGTATATTTACAAGTACATTGTATAATGTATGGGGGTATTATGAAATATGTTTGAATTATAACACTTACAAGGAGGTTTCAATATAATATTTGGGTCTATCATCTGACAACGGTCACCGATATACTTTTTCGTGCATCTGAAAAACAAATGTGTTAATTCTGTAGGAAGCATTAGAAATTGACATTATAGACGGTATAAACATTCTGTATTGATCAGAACCTTGTTGACATGAACAAAGTAAGAGAAAAACATTGGATTCTTAAAAAATAGGAATCCAAAGATACTAATATTAGATATGGAAAATTTATACTATGCTGTATACGACGCATTTCAAGGAGTTACCTCTCATCAGCAGCATTAAAACCGAAACATTTGGAAGACCAAAAACCAAAGACACTATTCTATCGATAAAATTTTTACAGTCGTAATTAATTGGAACCCCTGAATTGTGACCTTGCATTAACCATGCGATTTGTTTTATTACAAAATAACAATCCAAAGATACTTATATTAGATATAGTAAATTTATACTATGCTGTATACGACGCATTTCAAGGAGTTACCTCTCATTGGCAGCATTAAAACCGAAACATTTGGAAGACCAAAAACCAAAATTATATTAAACAAGAAGTACTCAACCAAAAATACCGAAATAGGAAGCCAAATTTTAGCTAAGGAGATCTACCATGTGCAATACAAGGAATGAACTTTAACCTTTTAATCTCTACTGCAAGCCGGGTTATAAAATTCCTAGAGAACACGAAGCAATTTTAAACATTAAAAAATAAGAACTTTTCATTAAACCTAGAGGTTCCCAGGAGCCCGTATAGCTCACCTGGATTCAATTTGCAAATCAACAGCCTTAGAAGCAGTAACAGAAAGGCTGCTTGGTTGGTGATTGGGATAAATAGACATTTCGTTACTTACCATTGTTGGCAAGAGTTCTTTAAACCGGATGAAGTTTCACAAAAGAACACTTTATTTTCCCATCCGATATTATGTTAGGCATTGATGGCCATACTAGTGACAATCTTGGTCGAAGAATAAAATATCATTGCTAATTTCGACTGTGGCGACCATCTTGGTTCACAATACAGTTTATAAGAATTAAGTTTTTTATGAGTAAACGACAGATACCATAATCTCAACGCATACCAAAACACATAGGTATTGTTTGCGGTCGTATAAAGTACGAATAAATTCATTGTCTCGAACTCATTTGATTCAAAATTTCGTATAAATCGATTGAAACTTTGTTCCACACAATACATATACTATTACTATTGTTTACATTTTATGTGCGGACTCAGTCTTGCTCTGTGTTTCAAAGAGCCAACACCTTTTTATTTTTATTTTTTACATGACCATATTGGTCGAAACGTTGGGTATTTGTAACTGTTTAGTTTGATTGTGGTTTTTTTACGATTTTATATTTGATTTTGTTCGACTTGTTATCTATTGTCGCATGAGCTGTTTGGCAGTTTTTTGTTACTATTACAACTACCATATAAAACATTGAATATGTTGATATTTGGGCTATGTCGAATTAAATTTACGATCCAAAAATTAGAAATAGCATTATATTTGAGTTCTTTATCTTAAATCTACATTTTTCAAAAACGACTCCATCATTAAATGGCTTTAACGACTGAAAATTAACACAAAATTATCTGCATTATACTATCGCGTTATGTCCCTTTGATCGTTCGGAATTATTCAATTTGGTCAACTACAACTTTTCTCTGGTTCGCATGACTTTGAGGTAACTTTTCTCTGGTCTGCACGACTTTGAGGTAACTTTTCTCTGGTCCGCACGACTTTGAGGTAACTTTTCTTTGGTCCGCACGACTTTGAGGTAATTTTTTCTTTAACTGTACGCATTGTAAAAATTGCAATTTCTCTATAATTACTTTTTTATGACATAGATAAAACTGTAATAACTTAAAATAACAAGATAAAACTGTAATAACTTAAAATAACAAGATAAAGCTGTAATAACTTAAAATAACAAGATAAAACTGTAATAACTTAAAATAACAACCCACATCTTAGAAAAAGTTAAGATGTAAATATTTTTGTTTCTAAGATATCAACCATCAGAAACTATCATATTTTAAATATAAACATATACTTACGCGCATTGGACTTTCCTAACACCCATATAGACAGCAAAGCAAGACCCTCCGTTTAAACAATAAATCACATTTGTTTCATTTGCTGTACAATTTCATCTATGGTTTTTTGGTATAATATTGTAATGTTCTTCTGCATTCGAATCAGGTAACCTAGATTCAGGTTTCCGGGTATTTCTATTACACGCAGCTAGAAAGAAATTTTTTTCGTTTATTAAGACATTTTTATAAATACGTCTTTTATTTTTTACATAATCATGTAAAGAATACATTCTTGTAACTAGAGGCTCTCAAGAGCCTGTATCGCTCACCTGGATTTAACAGAAAATGTAAGTGTAACATTTATCTTGGCAGGTTTTCCCATAGGATATGTTAAACTAAGTTCAGCTTTGGCGGCCATCTTAGTTGACAATCCAGATTATCAAACACACTTCTGAAAGAGGACTATATAAGGACAGTTGCTGCCAAATATGGTTCCAAATGGCCAAGTGGTTTAAGGTATGAAGATGTGCAAATTAAATTTCCCAAGGGGTCCTATGTTAAACTAAATTTGGCTCTGGCGACCATCTTGATTAAACGTCTTGGTCATCACACACAATTCAGAAGAGGATCATCTAAGGACCATTCCTGCCAAGTCTAGTTCAAACTGGATAAGGGGGTTCAGATAAATTATTTCTAACTGATTTTTCCCAAAGGGTCCTACGTTAACCTAAGTTCGGCTGTGGTAGCCATCTTGTTTGACAATCCGGTTCATCGGACACAATTTTGAGAATATACATCAAATAACCATTGCTGCCAAGTTTTTTTTCCAATTGGCCTAGTGGTTTCAGACAAGAAGATTTTTAAATGAACGTTCGCATAGGACCCTACATGTATGTTAAACTTTTGGCTGTGGTGACCATCATGGTTGACAGTCGCGGTCATCGGACACAGTTCTGCAAGAAGACCACCTAAGAACCATTGGTTCAAAGTTTGGTTCCATCTGGCCATATAGTTTATAGAAGCTTTTTGAAATTCTTCCCAACCCTTTTTCTATTTTAGTAACAGCAGCCATGTCGGTTGGAAGTAGAGGATGCCGGACACACTTTTGAAAGGGGGTCTCTCAAGGACCATTCCTTCAAAGGACAAATATACCTAAGGAGCAATCAAATAAACGTAATCCATTGGACAGACAAACCCGGGAAGACAAATGAACAACACGAACTCCTATAAAACCAGGAATGAACCCAGGTGCTGCGGAAGGGTAAGCAGTTCCTGCTCCGTATACGGCACCCGTCGTGAAGTTCAACAAAGTCAATCTGGGGGAAGTCACAAATCGGTGGAGGCACATGAAAGGTTACGACAGTGGGAACAGGTCCAACATCATCTTAGATATTGGAACACTATAATGGTCAATCAATTCGTGATGACGACCGTAAAATTTTCTAAGCGATGACATCAACTTATCCCTGATAAAACCCATTAAGAAGCTTTTGTGACAGCAGTAATCCTCTTTGTCGAAAGTCAGGGTAACTCAGGCATGCCCTTGAAAATCGGATAATCTGAGAAACGTAGACGCCATATGCAGGCGATGCTGGTATATTGCTACTCAAGAAGGGACAATTAACAATAGGAAAGTTGAAGTCGTCACGTTTGTCATAAAGTTTTGTCTTCAAATGTCCCTCATAGTCTATTTCAAGAAACAAATCCAAATATGAAGCGGACTTTGGTGTATCTGTAGTATCCTTAATTTCAAGCTCACTGGGGTAGATAAGATGTAGAAAGTCTTGGAATTTGTCGTTATTTAACATCATCTATATAACTAAAAGTGAAATTAAAGGATTGGGCTAGTTTCTTTTTGTTTTCACGTAGTAACCCTTGAATGAAGTCCGCTTCATAAGTACAGAAACAGATGGGCGAGGAGAGGAGCACAGTTGGTTCCCATGGGAATGCCGATTGTTTGTTGAAAAATTAGACCGCCAAATTCAACGAATATGTTGTCAATGAGAAAATTTAACATGTTTGTAATTTCATCTTCAGAATACTTTTTGTCAGAATCAGAGTGGTTCTTCACGAAATAAGCATTTTCTCTACCCAGAACAAGAAATTTATACCTGCGTGTCCCATCTTTCTTTAGTATATAATGCGTTGCCATTTTAAGTATCATAGCTTGATGACAAAAAAAAACGTTTATGTACAAAAAAAAATCTAAAACTATTTTAGGGTTAATAAATAAAATATACCAATTAACACCCCCCCACCCCACCCCCTTTTCAAATTTTTATGGGGAAGGGAGTCATTTTTACTTTAACTCATTCAAAAATGAACATTATTTCAAATGAAATCAATACTATCTGAAATTGATATATGTTTCCCTTGTCACGGTTTTGAAGAACATATACAGTATACATATTATACATATTTGTTACGTAATAAACTATCTGTTTTGTGTATCTTTATTTCACCTTAACAAACGAAACGAGGCGAGGAACGTGGACACTATAAATCCAAAATTAATAAATCTATTAAACTATATATCAATTTAAAAGGGAATGGGTGTTCACTTAATGCACGTGTAAGTGAACTGGACAACCTTTTATGCATACAGGAAAGTGAACTTTAGCCTACAAGATGAGGAGCGAAGTAAAAAGTCAGAATTGAATCATATCAGATGGAAGTGTATTTTGGGAAATAAATACAAAACTAAAACAAAACAAAAAACAAGAAGAAGAAAGAAAAAAAAACAAAAAATCTAGCTTATGGATGTAATTATTCAATCGTTTAACGATTTTGAAACTTTCAATTTAATTCTTTTGTTGTGTCGATATTGGTTTCTGTGTTAAGAGTTAAAACATATTCAGTGACTGGTTTCTGTGTTAAGAGTCAAATTTAACATATTCAGTGACTTGAGAATGATTTAGAAATGTAATACAACAAAATTCCTTCATCAGATATTATTTATGTGTGGTCGGCACATTTTTAAAATCTATTTAGATTTGAAATTCCTTAATACATTCAAGCGTAAATATATGTCATTTAAGTCTAGGTTCAAATATCCTTATTACCTATACATCAAGTAAGTAAGACAAAATACTAAATTTCCTGAAATAACCTTGCAATATCCCCGCGAGGAGTAGGCCGAAAAATTTCGTGGAATTACCTTGAAACATTTGATGTTTAGGCCGAAAAATCGACTGTTATTTAATACATATAAATATGTCATTTGGATCAGGCACTAAATTATATTGTGAGCTTATGTACGGTTATTCATTCTTTACGGTGTTGTAAATTCATAAGTTAATGTGTACATATATTTATGCATGCCTGATTGTTTATTTCATTTCATTGTTGTTTAAAAATTTGCAATCAAGTCTTCCTATATTATCTCGTACCTATTTTTATCCTTTTATTTATTCATTTCTCTTCTTATTTCATGAACCAAATTTTTACCAGGGATATTAAAGAAGGAAGAGACGATACTGGCAGCTCTTTTAATTTCAGTTTCCCCGATATACCTATATGTCACCTACCCACTTTACATAAAATTAAAGAAACTATCTGCTTTATACAATCTACCAAGGGCGACTAAAGTCAAACAACAAAAAATCTAAACCTAAAAAATAGGGGACGAATGATTCTGCGTTAACTAAATTAGTTCATTTATTTCGTTTGGGTTAAAGTGAACTGACATATACGATACATTTTTAACTTTAGATCGACACCTACATGTAACACGTTTTAAGAACTTTGCGTGTCAGTGGACATGTTCTAATTATTACCACATGATCGAGGGGCGAGGTAAGGGTGAACAAATTTAAAGAGGAAATATATATTTTCTTAAAAATAGCATATCATTATACTTAAAGTTTACCTGTGTAAAGTACGAGGAAAATTGCTATGTATACATGTAGTGATGAAATCTGGAACATTGTCTTCGATTATTTCACTAAGAATAAAAAGAATAAAACGTCATGCTTGTGAGATAGAGTTTATTTTGTTTAGATCCTTCAACTGTTAATAGAGTAAATGTATCTGAAACTATAGATTTTAGTCTGCTTTATTGAGACCTTCCACACTGATTGGAGACATGTTGTATCTTGAATCTTATCGGCAATACTAGAGAGTTACGCAGGTCCATCTTCGCATATATTTTGATCTTTTTTAGATGAGAGCTGTTCTGTTGCGACTAATAAGTAGTAATTCTACTTATTCGAGATAAAATTTTATTTCCAAAATATAGTAAACTAGAAGCTCCCAGATTCATGTATTCTTCACGTGGCAAAAACTCATTGGTGCTTTTTGGTGATTTGTTTTTCAGTAACAGTGAACATATTAGTTAACAGTTACAAGACAAACATACTTTCAACGATAGCTATAGCTATGGGTCAAAACGGGCTTTCCATCTGACGCATTTTTGCTACATATTGTTAAACGTTCGCCAGATTGGAACTGTAAGTTGGAACAGGGACCACTTAGCTCCCAGAAGCATGTATCCTTCAACTGGAAAAAAAATCATTGGTGCTTTTTGCAGATTTGTTTTTCAGTAACAATGGCTACATTAGTTTACAGTCACACAAGACATACATACTTTCAACGATAGCTAGCTATTGGTCAAAATTGGCTTTCAATTTGACGCATGTTTGCTACACATTGTTAAACTTTCAGGCTGCGACTGTAAGTTTGAACAGGGACCACATAACTCACAGTAACAGTGGCCATAATAGTCCGAACCTAAAGTGTATCCCAATTACAACAGAAGTTTCAGTGGAAAAGAGTTTTTAAATATTTTTGCAAAAGTGGCCATATTGGTTCAAGGTCTAGAAAACTGGGAAATAAAGTTGAAAGGAGACCACAAAAGGACCAATTCATCATATTTAACCTCAATTGTCACAGTTCTTTCAGTGGGGAAGATATTTTTCTACATTTAAAGTGGCTATTCTGGTCCGAGTCCGGATCCTCGAACACAATTCTGAAAGGGGACCATCAAAGGCACCTTAAACCGAACTTTGGTCTCCATTGCCCAAATTGTTTCAGAGGATTTTTTGTTATTATTTTTGCAGACCCCGGAATACAATTTCGAAAGGGAACGACAAAAGGACATTTCCAACAAAATTTTGTGTCAACTGTTTCCGTACATCCATCAGAGATTTTTTTACTCTTATTTGCTTATTTTTCTATTTTCAGTAACTGCAGCTATATTCGTCCAAGGTTTGGGCCAAGAATACCTACCGGATCATTTCAACAAAGTTTTTTTCTCAGAGTCCGGATCCTCGAACACAATTCTGAAAGGGGACCATCAAAGGCACCTTAAACCGAACTTTGGTCTCCATTGCCCAAATTGTTTCAGAGGATTTTTTGTTATTATTTTTGCAGACCCCGGAATACAATTTCGAAAGGGAACGACAAAAGGACATTTCCATCAAAATTTTGTGTCAACTGTTTTCGTACATTTATCAGAGATTTTTTTACTCTTATTTTTTGCTTATTTTTCTATTTTCAGTAACTGCGGCTATATTCGTCCAAGGTTTGGGCCAAGGAATACCTACCGAAGGACCATTTCAACAAAGTTTTTCTCAGTACTTTCAGAGGAGATTTAAAAATATTTTTTGACTGATTCATATACTTTTATCATATCGGTCGAAAGTCCAGACCCCAAGACACAATTTTGAAACGGTAACACTAAAGGACCATTCTACCAAAGTTTTGCAAATTGATAGGCGGTGGCACATGTATTCGTGGAGAATTTACGCCGGGCGACGACAAAAGACGCTATATGTCGGCAATAGCTACTTCATGAATATCTTAAAAAAAAACATCATTTTAAATTCTTTGCTGAAAATTTATATTAATTAAAATACTTACATATTTTATCATCACATTGAATCTCATATAACATTCCTCAACGGAAAAACGAGGAACTAAATTTAAAGGTATTTCCATCGTTTAATTAAACAAGTAAAATATCTTTTTTTAACATTTAAGTGGTTTTTTTTAAACACCTTTGTATTATGTATAATAATTACCATTCACCTATTCAAAATGATTAACATAACTTCGTATAAAACAATTTTAAAGTCCAGGGAATTTTGTAATTTGATATAAAGGAAATGTAGAATAAAATCCAGCATTTTCTACATGTTTTTTTCCGGATAGTGTTAAAAAGGAGTGTTGCATTACAAAATTAAAGGTATTTTGGATTTGTTTCTTGAAATAGACTATAAGGGACATTTGAAGACAAAACTTTATGATAAACGTGATGACTTCAACTTTCCTATTGTTAATTTTCCCTTCTTGAGTAGCAATATACCAGCATCGCCTGCATATGGCGTCTACGTTTCTCAGCTTATCCGATTTTCAAGGGCATGCGCCAGTTACCCTAACTTTCGACAAAGAGAATTAATGCTGTCATAATATCGGGCGAAGCCCGACTAAGTGTAGAATATGGGTCTCAAATCCAGATATCAAGTAGACTGTAGAGTGCACACAACAGTTTTTCTTAGAACTTTTCATGACGTCATAAATTGAAGGGACATACTCAAAAGATTGATAGTTGGACAATTGGCTGTATCATATACCCATAGACAACCATATATCAAATAAAACATATTTCTTCAAGCTTTCACTGTATATAAGTATTTTTAAGGAATTCCTTTCCAAATTCTTACCATTACAGAAAGATAACTGACAAAAAATAGGCCTCCCCCTTCAAATATTTCAAAAACAGACCAACCTCAGAGCATTCTAGCAAAGATTCCTGCGCAATTTAGAGAACTGAGTATATGTGTTTTCCAAAGTACACATTCAACTGGTTTCAGCACATGTAGTTTCAGGGTACATTCGCCGCCTTTTAAAATTGCTACATGAAGTGGTATAAAAATGTTGTGTTTTCACCTACACTATTTTTGGATGTTTTCAGAGTAGTCTCCCATTAATAAAACTTTTCTGAAAATAATTACTTTTTTACATTTCATGCATTTTTTTAAACTTAAAATAAAGCCAAGACTCTAATTTAAATAATGAAACCAAAAAACAATCAGAAATCAATATCTAGAACTTATAAATAGAGGGAATTCCATACCTATGACATCATATATTTAGGGGAAAATCACTGGAATTTTATACGAAACTGTTGTTTGCTTTCTGTAGTTTCAAACCGGAAGTAGCATTTGTAAATCTATCCCAGAAACCCTCAAAAATACAGCGCGACTTCCGGTTAAAATATTTTCGCACTTTCACAAACTTAAAAAGAAATTATGTTTTGGCGATTGCCAAAACATAATTTATATACGATATATTTTTCCACCGACCTTTTTTGCGCATTGGGAACTTTATTCGAAAATTTCTTCAATGACCTACAAATATGACACCATAACAACGGCTTCCAATATGGCCGTGTTTACATGACGACGGACTGGCTTCGCCCGATTTTAGGCTAAAGCCTACTCCATATTAGCTTCTTAACCAGCGTTTTATCAGGGATAAGTTGATTTCATCACTTAGGAAATTTTACGGTCGTCATCACGAATTGATTGACTATTACAGTGTTCCAATATCTAAGATGATGTTGGACCTGTTCTCACTGTCGTAACCTTTCATGTGTCTCCACCGATTTTTGACTTCCCCTGGATTGACTTTGTTGAACTTCACGACGGGTGCCGTATACGGAGCAGGAACTGCTTACCCTTCCGGAGCACCTGGGTTCAATTGTGGTTTTATAGAAGTTCGTGTTGTTCATTGTTTTTTAGTTTTCTGTGTTTATTGTTGTGCTGGTGGTTGTTCATTTGTCTTCCCGAGTTTGTCTGTCCAATGGATTACGGGTTTTTTTTATTGTTCCTTAGGTATATTTGTCCTTTTTATGTCGCACAAATATGTTATGCCCTACTGCAAGTATGTTATCAATTTTCATTTGAAGGTGAAGGTCAATTTTGATATTATTTGTTTATGTAAAAATAAACTGCAGAAAATGTGTCAATCAGGGAATTTTTCGGTTTAAATGAAAATAATAATTCAGGGGTCCAAAATTTCGGCAAAAAAGGGAACGATCAAACATTTCATCCTATCCATCCCCCAAAAAAATGGTTGCTCCCTAACTAGTCTTGATTACAAGCAAAAAAAATCTGAACTGTTATTTTATTAGAATCCATTTTTGTGCTAGTGTCCTGAGGTACGGGACCAACTCCACCAAGAAAAGGAAATTTATATTGGCCTGATATCGATAATTATCTGACCGATACCATGTTTCTATCTCGCTTATAAGACTAGAAATCTTCAGTTAGATTTCACTTCCTTCTGGAATTGACAACCAACCGGACTTGACACTTCACCAGACTTGACACTTCACTGGCAATGTGAAGGGTGCCGTTAACGAAGCAGCACATACTGACCCTTCCGGAGCACCTGCTGTCACTCCCTGTTATTTATGGTGGTTCACATTGCTAGTGCTTATATTTCTGTGTTGTCTTGTTCTAGTTTTATTTAGTATATTATACGTTTTTTATTCTTTTAGTTATACATGTAACCTTATCGCGTTTGTTTGTTGTGTTTCATTTTCCTGACTTTGTCTTTTCCTTGGACTTCGAATTGTGGACTTTTTCCCGCTGTTTTGTCGCTTCGATATTCTTTTGTCGATATAATATTTCCGTTGAGGTATATTTCAGCGTTTAGATCCCATTTTTTTAATATTAAGTCAGAAAAAATAAAGCATCATTTATAGTTTTCGTCTCTGGTCGATAGAATAATTTTTTATAAACCAAATGCTCCTACTGGCGTGTATCGATCACAATGACAGTATTCAAGACCTCCAGACCATCCTCAGATGTTTCATATGAAGTGTTGTTTCACTGCAGAGACTCCCTCCCAACCCCAATCGAAGGTGCATGTGAAATTGTTTTCATTTTTTTTTTATTGTACCGAAATGAGCAAACTTACAAGAAACCTTCCAATGGATCCCTCGTAGTTCATGTGGCCAAGCATTTACTTTTTAGATATTTTAACCACTAAGAAGAAGTATCAGCTATTTTCTCTCTGGTCAGATGCAATCGGAAAACCAGAGGCTCCCAGAGCCTGTATCGCTATGGTAAATGTTAAGTAATTCCAGTAGCAGTGTGAGTCATCTTGGATTTGCAGTCAGTAACATCAAATGTTGATTTGGATTGCCTCAGTAGTTTCAGAGGAGAAGATTATAAAAAGATTTTGCTAGTTTTCTTCTGTTTTAGTCATTTCATGTAGGCCATATTGTAGCAATGTCAGTAAACACTAGGGGCGCCACTGGGCGGAAACCAGAGTTTGTTTACAGTATACTGGTCCCAAAATAGGCTGGAAAAGGTTGTAAAGAAGCGGAATCCAGTTTTCAATAACTTCCCCCCAAAACAGCTCCACCTGGCTTTTACTGATATTGGTACATATTGGTCAGAGGTTAAGTCCTAAATTTGAAAGGGGGCAACCCAAAGGGTACCAAAGGGTACCCAAATTATCACAGAACTTTCAATAGAAAATATTTTTAAATGTGTTTGCCGATTTTTCTATTATAGTAACGGTGGCCATATTATTCAAGGTCCAGATCACTGGAAAAAATTTTGAAAAGTCGACCACATAAGGACCACTTCACCAAATATAAGCTCAATTGTCATAGTTCTTTCAGGGAGGGGGAATTTAAACATTGTTTTCTGTATTTAGTTGAAGTGGCTATACTGGTCCTAGGTCTGGTTTATTGTTTTTGTCTCGCTATATGGGGATTTTATCGGATAAATTTGATCGGTAGAATGATTTCTTATAACCCAAATGCTCCTCCTGGCGTGTATCGATCATAATGACAACATTCAAGATCTCCAGACCATCGTCGGATATTTCATATGAAGTGTTGTTTCATTTGGCAAATTTTGACCAATCGCAAGTTAGTCTCAACTTTAACTGGTACCACCGGTTTGATATGAGTAAACTTCAGAGACCCCCTCCCAACCCCCACCAAAAAAAATGAGAAACATTTCACATGTACTTACATGTGAAATGTTTCTCATTTTTTTTTATTGTAACGAAATGGGCAAACTTACAAGAATCCTTCCAAGGGATTCTTCGTAGTTCATGTGGCCATTTTCTTTTTAAATATTTAACCACTAAGAGGAACTAGTATCAACTATTATCTCTGTTCAGATCCAATCGGAAAACCAGAGGCTCCCAGGGCTTGTATCGCTATGGTCAATTTTAAGTAATCCCAGTAGCAGTGTCAGTCATCTTGGATTTTCAGTCAGTAACAAAGTAACAACTTTTGGATAGTACATTACAATGATCATTCATGACAAATTTCAATCTCATCGAACAAATCTTTTCAGAGAAGATGATCTAGAAAATTTAACCAATCATAAAAGCCTATTTTGGGACCTTTGCTAGCAGAACAGCACTCAAGTAGGACAAATTATTCAGGTCTCCTTTTCAAAACGTTTTGGTATCGATATATTTATTTGTTCTTCGAAAGATTTTTTTAAATGCATTTCCCATTAGGCTCAATGTTAAGGATGTCAGATATCTTATAAAACTTTATAAGATACTTGTATGTCGTTACAAAATAGAAGATACCTAATAATGTGTATGAGAAAATTGGCCCTTGTCATCTCGATTGCTCTTTAAATAGTATGGTTTCTAGACAAACTAGAGGCTCAAGTGTCGAGCCTGTATCGCTCTCTTGGCATCAATTTCGACGTGTCATATTTTACATTGTTCATGGCGGCCATTATTTGACCGACCGAGGAAAAATGTCCAAATTTTATAAAGGTCCTTGAACAGATTTTACCCCTGTCCTATGTTGACAAGAAGATGTAATTTTCACATTGGGTCACATGTTAGACTAAGTATAGTGTTGGTTCATTTGTGATTGGACCAATTAGAAACAAGAATTGTTCATAGTTGGCATGTTAGCCGTCTCACATGGACACATTATGCAAAATAAAATAAAAATAAATAAATAAATAATCTTTATTTAAAGAGGATTGCCTCGTTAGCCTAAACTAATCTTCCTGAGATTCATCTAAATATGAAATATACAAACATGAACTATATGAAGGTCCTTCCATAGATGCTTAATACTAAGTTTCAGTTCAAGATTTTTTTTTATGGAATTTTACCTGATTTCGGTTCACCGGACATTATGATCTAAAATAATCCTGATATTTTCCATTTATAATGGTCATATTAAGATGATATTTTTGTGTTCACTAATATATAACTTTGGACATAATTAATTTGATTTCAATTTTGTGTAAACATCAGAAGAAAAACACTAACAATAAAATGAAAAAATATAGAAATAGAGAAGAGGGTTGCATTAGTCAGGAACTTTTTAAATATGTTTATTCAGTGAACAGGAAAACAAGAACAGATTATGAGAAAATGAAGGGTACCCTTTTATGTAAAACATTTGATTCACTTGATAGTATTACAACATTAAATAGTATGATTCTGTCCACAACAATTTTTCTCTAAAGCAGTTTTTAACACTATTATCTTTTTGAGACACATTTATTATGTTCATGCATATTTCAAACAATTGTGTCCCAATTTGTTCACAAACTTAGAAAATTGAAACAATTACCCAAAATGTTATGGAGTTAATTGAAATCTGAAACCTCCAAAAGAGATAACCTTTCATTATTCGATGAAAGACATCAGCTACAAACCATGAATACACGTGTTATATAAACATATATAGGCTGCATTACCCTCCTTCCGTTTTTTGTTATATTTTTTTCTGTTTTTCCTTGTAATATGTTAGTTCCAATTCCTCCGTCACATAGAGTCATTGCTGTCTTCAGCTGGTGGTTGATCGTAGTCGTTCAATACACGTTTAAGCAGATATTTTCGTTTTTCTACGGCCTATTCCCATGATTCTTTTGATTCGTAGTCTTCGTCTTCTATCAATCGTTTAGCCACTTTCTTGATCTTTCTATGTACGGGGTCTTTATTCGTGTCTTGATGCCAGGACACCAGTTAGTCCAGTCAAACTAAGTTTTAACCTGAAACTAATTGCAACAGAAAATGTTTTAGTTCTAATCTAGAGCATTAAGCCCCAAATATACACAGAAAAGTGCCATAAAATCTAACTTGAGGAAAACTCAAAATCAGCATTTTTAATTTCCTATGGAAATTAACATTGGAAAGGGGAAATAACTCCACAAAAATTTGGTTTTTTTTTGTCAGTTTTTGGTTGATTTTCTTAAAATTCATGTAAAGTATGATACTCTGATGGGGTTATAAGTTCGTATTTGACTATATTATATAATCTTCTGCTCATGAAATGTACAAAACCGAAGTGTTATGGGTATTTTTATTATTTTTTTTTTATTGCACATTTTTCATTAAAGAAATTGCAAATTTGTGGCTTTGTGACCATTTTGAAAAAATAATGTGAAAATTTGGTATTGTTTATATCTGTAAATTATATTTGTTCAGCATCTACCTTGTTTAAAGAAACTTTAAACCACAAAAAGAAGAATATATGCTTAATCATTTTTATTAAATTTGAGATTCTTTACCTTGACATGTTGAAAAATTTAATAAATGGTCAACTAATGAATTACGAAATCTGGGTTGTAGCTTGATAAAAGATATGAAAACACCTTTAGAGTTATTTGTTATACTCTAAAGACGGCTAAAATATCAAGAATCAATACATTCTGCTGAATAGAAGCAGTAAAGTTATAATTTTGTATCAATTTTTATTGATATTTCTGCCTTTTTTGCAGAGTTATCTCCCATCTTCAATGCGAATCTCCTTAGGAATTTTAAAATCTTGATTTTTTAGTCTTCTTCAAGTTAGATTTTGTTGGACTTTTTTCTGTGTATATTTGGGGTATAATGCTAAAGATTAAAACTTAAAAATCTTCTTTTGCAATTACTTTAAGGTTAGGGTCAAATTTATGCTAGATTGACTGGACTAAGTCCGAGGTAATGCTTTCGTATTTCGTCTCTGTATCAGTCAAACATGGTCTATATGCTGCCAAGCGTGCCTTGTGTTCTTCCATTCCGGATTCGTCTAGTTCGTTTACTTTCTGTTAGTATTCCGATTGATGTACTTGAAATGTTCTATTCAAAATGACATCCCATGGAGACTGTCCGCTTTGCTCTTCGGGGTCTTCGTTGGATCCATGGTCACTACTTTGTTCCGATTCCTCGTTACCGGCTTCTGTGGTGGTGTCTGAGATTGAATCACTATAGTTTGTTGAATCCTCTTCCATACTGTGTCCATTCTTTTTGTGTCGCACTAGGTTGAAGTTTCGCTTGGACTGGTATCCACATATGTCACAGGTATACATTTAAGACGTCTTTCTTTCCTGGGATTCTATAGTCGAATGAGCTCCAGTCGTCCTGCTTGTGCTTATATTAGCTACAGGTTCCACAACGGCTTGTTGATTCATACACAAACGTTTGGCAAAGTATTCGTTTCGAGATTGTTGCAGTTCAGATTTCAATTTTCTGATGAGGTCTCTATTAAGTCTTGTCCACTCGTTGTCAATCCTTCTACATCCCTTGCAGATATTCATGTTCATGTCAACGAGAGGCGTTTTCGAAATAGCCCCCAAAAACTTAAATGAGCACGCGAGTAGGGTCATAAGTAGCGATGAACAGCGACAAGCAGCGAAGAGCGGCATGGAGCAAGAGAAGAGAAACGAAGTGCATCATAGAGCAATGAAATGGACCGCCGTTGCTAAGGCGGTTGCTAATGACACCCCTCCATTGATCTAATGGTGACAGTATCACTTGGAGGTAAGGGGACTTAATCCAATCTTACCTTTGTGTCACTCGCAAATGAAAAGAGTGGGATAAGGGGAGATAATCCAATCACCTCTCTGTACTTCGATTACTTTCGGACTTCGACATAACAGTGAGAGTATCAGTCCCTAGAGACTCAATGCGAGACCCTTACCCTATACTGACCGATGAAAGACCCAGAGACGACCGAGAAGCACGGGAAAAAGGAGAGATATTCAGTCACGCACACCACATCCGGGTCCCAGCACGTGACTAACGTCTATTCCGTAAACAAATAATGGGAAATGGCGGGAAATTCCACCACTTTCGGGTCCGGTCACATATGCGGAGACGACACATCCGGGTCCCAGCTAGTGACTCATGTCACTTCCGTAAATAAATAATGGGAAAATGGGGCAAACCAATTCCGGGCACTTCCGGTTCCGGTCACACATGCGCAGACGACATACCCAGGTCTTGGCAGGTGACTGACGTCCCTTCCGTAAAGAAATTGCGGGAAAATCCATCACTTTGGTTGCGCATGCACGCAAACCACTTCCGGGTACTTCTGGTTCCGGTCGCGTGACTGAAAACCGCATATATACTACTTGCCTAAAACCAAATACATTGTGTAGTATGACTATTTTGAAAAAAAAGAGACATAGCAGAATAAAATTCCTTTCATATAAACTTTTATTCCAAAAATGCAATCCATTAGACAGACAAAACAAAAAATAATTTGAATATTTGAAAGGTTTTAAATATTTGTCTTTTGTTCTGTTAAGATTGCTTTGTTAAGGGTTTCAATTTGCTTATTCAATGACCTAGAACTACAATACAATAAAATACTTTATTCTCAAATAAATATTTCAGTTGTCAGCACTTTTTTTTAAACTCTTTATTCCATATTAACATATTAAGCGTTCATATTTCTCTATTGAAATTGTTTTAAATATATGTAATTTTGTTAGCCAAAATAATATATTTCCGAGAATTACCCGATGTGTAGGCCGGAAAATTTTAATTCATAAACGGGTCGGTTGGATCTCACAAAAAAAATATTGTGAGCTCGAGTACGATTATTCTTTCTTTACTGTGTTGTCAATTCATAAGTTACATATTTATTCATACTGTTGATAAGTTCTGTTTATTTAATTTTCAATGTTGTTTTGTGTTATCTTACACTTATGATCATCATTTTATACTAATCGATAAAGAATGGCAACCTCCCCCCCCCCCCCAAAAAAAGAAAGAAAGAAGGGAAATCATGATTATATGCCACATGAAGAAAAATGCATCTATACAAGAATCTGATTAAGTTTGTTTGGCTGCATTCAATAGCGGTTAAATAAAGTTTGTAAATAGGAAATGCCCCAATCTGCCACTAAAATCCGTAAAATGATAACAACATCTAACCCTTCGCTAAATAAATTAGAATTTGTTAGAGTTGGTTAATTTATTTTGTGTGGTTAAAGTGGACTTTCATCAACATAGACAAGAAAATGAATTCTGGAACAATCATCGGAAGTTAATTCGAGATAAGGCATCGCCTTAATTAAATAAAAATGAATAAAACCAGACAGTCGTCATGCTTGTGAGATCTAGTTTCTTCAACACAGTTATAAAGCTTTATTGACGCTCTTTTAAATTTTTAACAATAAGATGAGTGCTACGTGTATTTTCAGAGACATTCTTGGTGGTGATTGCAAAGAAAGAGACACGATATATTTAAACAGCATAAACTTTGAAACATCCGAATAAAGATCCGCTTGTTACTTACCGTTGATTTCATGTAATATTCTAGAATTCTCATTGATTGGTGAATATGTTGTATTTTAATCTACTGTTAAGCTAGCTCTACCCCTCTCCCTCCTTCAGCAATGGGTGGTATTGCACGCATAGCAACTGTTTACCACCCACTTAAATGAGCACGAAACACAAATATAAACACAACAGAGTCAGGATAGTCTGACTTGGTACAGACGCTGACTGCACGTCGAGAACATTTATTAAACACAGTAACTCTTTCCTACCACAACAGCTCTCCTGAGCGTGGAATAGTTAGCTGCGTCGCTCTGTCCGCGCATCAAAATATTTGTAGGGTATTTATTTGGGGGTATAAACTAAACCTCAACACTTTTCAATCCAAATAGAGAGCAAAGTAGACGTGTATTAGAACATCTTTCCTGTCACATTATGTCAGATGGTGGCAACTGATAAAAGAAGATATTATTCTACCCATCATAGAAATTAAAATTATATTTTCAAAATACATTAAAAGGCACTTCATAAATATCAAAAAAGATTTAAACTTCTTTTATGTTAATGAAAATACTTACATCTTATGACGTTCATCAGTACAGAACTGCTATCTCATATAATCTATCCTGATGTTTTAAACACCAATACGGGGGTGAAAATAACACTATTTCATAATTTTAAAACAACTTTTTTAAAACCACTACTCCTTAAACATTCTTTAAATTTTTTTTTTAGTTTTGTAATCTGATATAACGGAATTCGTGGGCTACACTCTACATAAAATTAAAGGATAATTATTTTTATCAAAACGTTCATCAGTTAAATGCTACGAAGGTCATTTTGCTATGTAAAAGGAAAATTTACACTATGAAAGATTTCAGAGGATGTAGTAATCATAATAAATTCTATTTATTTATACTTAACAAATATATACACAAATTAATTGAATGCTGAAGTCAGACAAACTTTTAAAAGCTAATAATAGTTTTTAATACTATCACTACCGTCATGTAAGCTGTGCAATCGGAATTAAATGGATAAATTGTATAGTTATCCTACATCAAGATTAGTAATGAGAGTTACATTAACAGTAAACAACAAAATTGATAACAGGGAAGGTCAACAATGATATTCCAATCGATCAAGACAACCCAACCGACAGAGCTCCGGTAAAAAAACAACATAAAAGAGCACAAAACATAAACATGAACACAACAGAGAGTCAGGATAGTATTACTTGGTACAGACACTGAACAGTGGTTGGGTTAAACCCTTATCCATCCTGACATTCTGGGCCAAGTTGTTCAAAAGTTAACCACAATCTTCGCTTCCTTGATTACGCCTGAGGACTGAAAATTTTCTGATGGGTTTATCCCATGACTTTGTATGTCCATGCAAAATTCTGTAAAGGAATATTATTTAACAATCGAAATAATTGAAAGTGAAACTAAAGTGATTAACTGGTGTTTAAAATACACTATTAAAACCAATATAGTATGATTATAGAGGCCACTTGCTAGAACTGCAAATTTAGAGTGTACGGTACATACATTAGATCAGAATGTGCTCGTTTCAACTGTAGAACTAGCTAAGTAAGTAAATAAAAGCAAGAATTACCAAAGGGAAAGGGGGGGGGGGGTCAAAAATAACTGACAATCTCCGGAGAACAACGAAGACAAGACCAAAACAATACAAACACTTCACTTAAAAACTTAAAACATATGAACAACATGGAAGCAAATGTATATGTCACAAGCTCAAGAATAACGTATGAGTTGTGAAATATACACTCCATACGCCGGCGATTCTGGAATATTGCCGCTAAAAAATGGGAAGTTGGCGATTTGAAAGTCAATGTCATCCCGTTTGTTAGAATTAGAGTGGTTTTCAGCCTTCCTCTGATATCAATTTCGAGGTGAAGGTCAAGATAAGATGCAGACTTTGCAGTGTCTGTGGTATCCTTAATTTCGAGCTCATTGGGATAGATGAGATATAAAAAATTCCCAAAACGTGAATTTTTGAGTAATAAAACATTATGTATATAGCGGAAGCTGAAATTAAAGGTACTGGCTAACTTCTTCTATTTTTCCTTAAGAAGCCCGTCAAAGAAGTCTGCCTCATCCGAGTAGATGAACAAGTTGGCCAGGAGTGGCGCACAATTAGTGCCCATAGGAATGCCGATAGTCTGTTGGAAAACAAGTCAACCAAATTTTACAAATATGCTGTCGATCAAAAATTCAATCATCAGGACAATTTCGTCCTCTATATATTTTTTGTTAGAATTGGAGTGGTTTTTAACAAAGTATGATTTATCTCTACTAATGACAAGGTATGCTAAGGTTCTCATAGCTGCAGGCCAGAGACTGTCGCTCTACTAAACGAAACTCCCATAAAGGGTTGAATGCTATCTCGTCATAGAGTTCAATAGAAATCGGCAGCACTCGTGAGGTTCAAGAATAAATTTAAAGTTTTCAAGTCATTTTTTACAGAATTGCACATACTTTCATATTTTTAGCCCTTATTGTGAAAAAATCTCAGGTAACTACCAAGGTTCTGTGGGTTACTACCGAGCCATTTGTATTTATTCACAATATTACAGTAGAAACTAGGGTCGAAAACCCCGTTCATGATAAGTGTTTTTCTGGAATCTGGGTATTTAGATAAAAGATGTCGATATCTATTATAAAACTTTTAAAAAGAATTAAGCAGCTTGTGAAATCTATAACCCTGTAATAGAAGTTTTTAATGTTATCGTTCTAACACAGAGCAAATCCGTGCAAAAGTACAAGCTGTGATATAATGGTGCCATAGGCACCTCTTCGTCAAGAAAGGGGACGTCAGTAATTGGAAAATTAAAATCGTCCCTTTTATCATAAATTTTAGTACGTATCTCTCCATTTTCAATATTTATAAGATCTAATAATACTAAAGAACAGCATTTGCTATTCTTATTAGCATTGTTCAAATGTAGTTCTTTTGTATAAATGTACTTTACATATTTAAGAAACTCAGGGTTATCAACAGTAAGTAGATCATCAAGATACATGTAGTTGTTATAAAAAATATCAATTAAATTATCATGATACTGTATTTCACCCTTAAGGAGTTTTCTCTTGAAAGACTGTTCATAACAATATAAAAATAAGTCGGCAATAAGAGGAGCAAAGTTTGTACCCATGGGAATCTCAATGACCTGTCGATACACACGCCATCGCTTGTCCAGCAACTGTAATTTGCATACTTTTCATGACTGCAAATGCTTAAAAACTGTCACAACAAATATAATTTAAGCCAGAAGATTGAAAAAAAAACAGTTAATAATTGCACTCAGTTTTCTTTGCAAGATCGTGATTAAGGGTTGTGTATAATGTAGAAAAATCATAACTGTCCACAACAGTTATTTGATGATTTACTGTTTGCAATTTATCGTAAACGTTGAGGGAATTTTTTACAGTCCAAAAACACTTTATGCCCGAATTTTCATATACTTTGTTACAATAATTAATGAGAAGTTTTTATACAAATTAGATAACTTATCAAAAGAACAGACAATTTTGTGGTGGTAAATTTTCTAAAGGCAGACATTTGTATGGATTTTTGTGTAATTAGGTAGCCAGTACATGGTAGGAACATTGCAGTGTTGGGTAGGAGCTTGGAACTGTGCAGTGGCTTTAATGTGTTGTACAGTTGTCTTTCTAGAAATCTGGTTTCAAGGAAAGTTTTAAAAATGTATACATCAATGTAGTACTTTCTTTAGATTATCACAACGTTATTAGCTGTCTTATCTGCTGGAACAAAAACAAACTTTTCACATAATTCAGTGGGTTTGGTTTATATTCTAGGTAGAAATAACTTATTACCTGTCTCTGTATGGTGTATCTGGTAGTACTTAATACGCTTCTCTACAATACATTATAACTTTATTCTTGAATTTATTCAGTGCATCAGTGTTCATTAAAAAATAAAGATGTTTCAAAAGGAAGTTGCACAATTAGAACCTTATCTACCAGTAATTAAATATGGAAATTTCTCCTTAAAATAATCATTACTCTTGACTATAACAAAAGAATTTTTTCTAATATTTCCAAAGATTCTATCTCTAGAAATAATTATAATAATTATCCGTGCGTCAAAATTGTTATCAAAGAAATTTATTATAAGCTTTTATTGCAAAAATCGAAGTGCCTTTATAAAAGTGTTGGTTTAGGAATATGCGTCCAGGTTTTCGAACGTATCTTAAAACTAAAATATTTCCTAAATATATCTCAATTCTTAGTGATATTTTCGAACCCATCGTAAGTTAGAATATGTCCTAAAATTTATCGTAAAGTTAGTACACAAAATCATGTCTTAGGATCATCCTAATTAGTGGGGTAAATAATTTCAATGTTTACATTCTCCTGGATGAAAGAAGCGATGATATACCTTCCCTAAAGAAATTACCACTAATTGTTTTTGAAGGATGGAAGGGAAAGGGGTGTGGTTGCACCCCTAAAAATTATATGGTCGTTCCCAAAGTTTTTAAAGAATGTGATTAGATTGCTAAGAAAAATACTTTAGTTACAATCATCGACGTCACTTCCGCTCAGCTGTATCATTATTTACGGTGAATTAACCGTTCATAAATGTTCTAAGCAGTTTCAAATAGGGGCTTGTAAAATCTATTTGTAGATCTCAGGGGGGGGGGGGGGGAGCACAGGAACTGAAGTTGCATTCATTTGTTTGGCTCTATACTCCAAGTGAAAGAAATAACACAGTTTATAGCTGTAGCATTGTGAATGTGCACCTTATATTCAGGTATATCAAAAACCTGACAAACTTGCTTGAAGACTGAAAAATCTAATTCAACAGTAAAATTATTTATTGGTAGTGGCGGAATATGTGATAAATAGATAATACATGGTCTTTTTCATATTACCCGTGTTATCAGCCAGCCCTCGGGCTGATAACAAGGGCAATATGAAAAAGACCATGTATTAATCTATAAATAAAAATGACAAGAATTAGTATTATCAATCTCCAAGCTTTTATTATTTTACAATATTTTTTTCAATTTCAAAATTTGTATTTTATTTATTGTTTTAAGTTCAATTATTCGATATAAAATATTACAATAAATTAAAACACATTCATAACTCTACATTTATAACAGATAGGACAGTCCTAAGATCATCATTAGAAAGGTGATGTTAGGGTAGCTTTGATTTTCATTCAAATACATGTCATAGGACTATCCGAACATGGTCCTATTGTCTTAAGATATATCTTAGAACATATCTTATGATAGTCTCGAACACCTAGCTCCTGGTGCGTTCAAGATACATGTATCATATTTCCTTCATGTCGTATAAAATATTTTAGTGTAAATATATTTATCAATTATTAATTTATTTTTGTTACAGTAATTAAAATATATGCACTTTTTCAAAAGTAAGCCTAAGGTTGTTTATTTCTAACCAATGTGTAAGACATCAATGTAGTTCAAACATTATATCCGGGTATTCCTCAATTCATACTCTATTTTGCTCGAGGGTATAGGTATTCCATGGCTTATTACCTGAAGGAACTTTGGAGAATTTAGTAAAATTGAAAATTAAATTAAATGGTCTAGTCTAACCTTGAAAGAATGGTCGCTATATTTCTTAATTCAGTCGAATCATATCTTTAATATTGGTAAGAACTAATCCATTGAAAAAAAACTCACGTGATTCGTTTTTAGAACATAAAGTTTCATGAAAAAAAATATCTGATATCATGATAATATATGTTATTGTGATCTGAGGGCCGAAAATATGGAATTCAGGGTTATAATGCCACAATGACAAAATAAGGTCATCCATTAGTAATCAATACTTATGTCTTTGTTCATGCATAGTGTTATTTACACTTCGATTTTGATAATTTACCGAGCTAACAATTCAGCTTATTGTACATATGTTACTTCTGTTTGCAATCTGACACGGAGGGCTATATCATTATCTACATTTTGTACTTCATTAACGCAAAAAATACAATTAATAGCAATATGTGCTTCCGTAAAGCAGTCTCGTATTACTTAACCGACAGGTAGAAAATCAACAAAATTCGCGGAAACCAGATACAAATACATACGATTATTCACGGTACTTCATACATATACTAATCTAGAAATCCTTTATGACAAATATCAGATTTACTGTGGAAAGATCCATGTAAATTGTAAAACTGGTACTACCTACCTTTTTTTAAATAGTCCTACGTGTACATTCCATTAAAATTATACCTTATAAAAGATTTTATAATAGACCTAGGTTTTTCCCCTTTTCTATTTTAAAAAAAAATGTTTACCAATGCTCGTTGTATTTATACTTTTTCAATGCTCAAGATATCTCAGATATTTTATAGGATATATTCCACGATAACCGCGAGTTTCTTAAATATGCAATAGACATTACATTTGAACACAGCTAATAAGAATAGTAAATGCTGGTCTTTTTAAATCTTGCTATAAATATAGAAAATGGAGAGATACGTACTATAATTTATGATAAAAGGGACGATTTTAATTTTCCATTACTAACTTTCCCTTTCTTGGTGGACACTTGTGGTGCCATCGTATGGGGTGTACATATGTACATATTACAACTTGTACGTTTTAACATTTTAACGAGCGAAACCATATGATTACTAAAAACTTTTATTACAGGGTTATAGATTTCACCAGCTAATTATTGCTTTTAAAAAATTTGATAACAGATATCAACATCTTCTATCTAAATATCCCGTGAGCTTCCAGAAAAGCAATTATCATAAATTTTTCCCCATCATAATTTCTACTATAATATCGTGAATAAATGCAAGTCTCGCTATTAATCCACAGAAACTTGGTAGTTAATAAAGATCTTTTCACAGTAATGGCTACAAATGTGAAATTATGTGCAATTCTGTAGAAATTGTTCTTTCTCCCAATGGCTTGGAGACATTAAATTCATACTGGCCACTCACGAATACTGCCGATTTCTATTGAACTCTAACGAGATAGCATTAAACCCTTTATGGAAGTGTTTTTTTTTCTTCAGATTTTTGCCGTTTAGTAGACCGACAGTATCCGACGTGTAGCTATGAGAGCCTTAGCTAGTTTCACCCTTTAAACGAGCACATTCCATGGATTTTTCTACCATTCAGCAGGGTCCGGCAAAAGGACCCATTCCCAATGGAAATTATTTCAAAATCATGCAGAATTCCCCAAAATGTTAACTTTCCCCTCTAATTTTGGTTCCCAATTGACCAAAGTTTTTCCCAAAATAGGCCAAAAAGGGTCCTTCCCAATAACCCTGGATAAACCCCTGCATTCTGACCTTGCTATTTGTACCGTCTACTCTAATTTTCAGTTCTATCAAGCGGTCACCTTGTTGGTAATCATACTGTATTGGTTTTATAGCGTGTTTTATACACCAGAGCGTCAGGGTATATAGATAAGGGGGAGGTTTGGGTACCCATAAAACCAATTTAACCCCACCAGTATTTATTGTTTGTACCAAGTCAGACTATTCTGACACTTGTGTTTATGTTTGTGTTTTGTGCTCTTTCATGTTATGTTTTGTCCGACGTTCTGTCAGTTGGGTTGCTTTGATTGATTGGTATGTGAATGTTGACCTTCCCTGTTATCCATTTTGCTGTTTATCGAACATTCCTCAAAAGAAACATTTGAAGCCGCTTTTCAGAATGAAGATACGTCGTCATATATCGATAAATTTCAAAAATTTAGACAGGACACAAGAGAGTTTGCTCGGGAAAAATGTCAAAAAGTCGTCCGTCTCGATCTGTGACAAAACTTTTTGACGATCTCCTTTCACAGCTGTATCATTCTCTTGGATTACATTACATTCGTACCATCCTTTTTTCACTGCCAGTAACATTTCTCAACACATTTAAAGACGGCACCGTGACAGTTTGTTAAAGTCCAAAATACAAGCTAAGCAGCATTATTTGTGATGTAGCCAACTTCAGTCTCGTTAGACCTGTCAAAACTGTTCCCTTAAATGAATCTGACAGAAAATTTCTCCACATTAAATTTGCAAATAAGGGAATATGTGCGATAAACATCACCAACATTTTAAATCAAAAAGAAGTACAAGGTGAAATTCAAATTTATTTTGATAATAAATCTGTGCCTTTAATTTCCTCCAGCTATTCCAAAACCATTGCTAACCATATATTCAATTACAAACAAGCCTTGAAAAATTTTGATGCCGATAACTTCCTCACATCTTTGCTAGCCAAGGGTTACGATTCACTTCTCTCTCTTCACCCTTGGCAGATTAAGCCGAAATTTCGAGAGAAACTTCTGAGACCAGCTGCACCAGTCAGAAAACAACAAATAATATGGTGAAATGCGTTGAAAATTGCAGTAATGCCACGAGAATTTCTCCCAAAACACAAAAGAACAATATTTACAGTAGTTTTACTGTGTTTAATAAACTTATTGAGGTTTTGGGTTATTTGCCTCGTTCAGACGATGAAATGCTAATGTATGTTTGTGTGTTCATTTATAAGAAGTCGAACAGTACAGTGTTCATTGGTCAGTAGTGATGTTTTCGAAGATGATTTCTACCAACTTTAATATCAGATTCATCTAGGTCTAAGATGTTTTTGCTTAATACACTGACCCTTGAGCAACAGAATATTTTCAATTCATGTTTTTGGAAAATATCTTAGAATACTCTCAGGCCTTTAATTTTCTAGAAAAGTATATAGAAACCATATACATGTATATTAATCAAATGTGAAATAGGAACTGCTTATAACTACTGAATTTCTTTGGTAAATATCCTGGAAGACACTCGGACCTTCAATTTTTAGGTAAAAGTACCTAGCAACCATATATTATCAATCATGAAATAGCCATTGATGGAAACAATTGAATTTAAACATTGCAATTCCATCTTTTGTCAATTTCCTGAAAGAGTAATGATGTTTCTTCAAAGATTCTACGATATTGTGTATTTGAAGGATTTTTTAGCTGCTGCTTCGATGGAACACAAAGTGTTAGAAACAACTGGATTTTTTGTCAATTTAAGTAAATTCTTGCAAGACTTTAAATTTTTGGGAAAAGTATTTAGCAACCATATGTTAAGGAAATCAACAAAGTCAAACTACTACTGTCATCGTTATATGCCTTAATACATTCAAATTAGGTTGCAACTTGTTTTTGCGTCTTTGACACCCATCTTATTTTTTCCGTATTATTTTATTACAAAAAGGTTTAGAAAATGCAATGATATCTGTTCTTTTCCACATAAAAGAAAACCATAGCAGGTAGAGAAATGTACTAGATTTCATATTTCTATTAATTTTGAATGAAAATAGCATATTTGGAAGTGCAACTGGAACATTGGAAAAATGATATATGTCATTTCAATACTTTGCAAGATATGGTCAAACAATGGTATGTATATATATATAGAGAGTATTTAAGTTTTGAAAAATTCTCAAAATTGTATCTGGAATTTATTATTGTATGAAAAATGAGAGAGCATCTAAAAGTCATACTAAGTGGCAACTTTATCACATTGGAACTACTACACTTGATGAAACCTCAAACAAAAATTGGCAAAGGCTATGGTCAATGACATTCTTTAATCTTTCATAAATCTGAGAGAAAAGATATAATTTGTTGTCTGTAGTCTATGTCTGTTATGTTTAGGCATGTCAGTCGAAGAAATGGCAGACACTGGGTTTTTACTGTTGATAATCCTGTATCAACCATTTTCTCTGTAAAATCTAGAAATATATGAAAGTCATATTTATGTTTCATTTATCAGTAATACTATAGTAAACCTTTTTTTTTGATTGATTTAAAATTTGAAACAGATAAAACAAGAAATGAGCTGTCAAAATGACAGAAATCATATTTTTATTCATTACTGTAGGCAGCAATGTACCCCCCCCCCCAACTTATGTACATCTCCAAAGTAATACCCAGATTTTTTCTGTTGAAAAATCCAGTTAAAAAAACAAGATACATGTAGAAATAAACTACAAGGAAGTTACAACAAAGAATAAAATACCAAAAACAAAATTACATAAGCTATTAAAAATGTGAGAAAATCTATGTAATAAAAAATTAATGTATAACGTTTTTTACCGATATCAAACGTTTTTGTTTTAGCAAAGAATAAGATTACTATGCATCAATGTCCTAAGTTATATGCATACTGATTTTATTGTCACAGCTGGCAGAATTACACCTTCTGTACAATAATGACTTCTAAAATTGAAATATTGTGTATATATCACCCAGATGTATGAACTGTTCTTGACCAGTAAGGCTGATAGTATCATAATACTGGTAGTCAAACCTGCTTTAAAGGGCACCTCTATATAGCAAATCACTGTCTATAAAGGGCATAGTGAAAAAGTCCCATTCATGAACATAGCATGTGAAATAAATCTCTGTACTAAGGGCACCTACTCATGAAGGGCACTTTTTTTCTGTCCCTTGTGTGCCCTTTATACAGGTTTGACTGTACGGATAAAAACTTACCTTTTAATATTGTGATAGTGTACATATCACAAGGATGTAGAAAGGTGATATGTTATATAGACCAAAGTTTGCCTTTTAATATGGTACTACTGCAGAGATTACCCAGATTTACATATAGGGTCTGACCAGTACAGATATCTCTTTAAAGATAAAAACTTACCTTCTAACAGGGTACTACTATACAGATCACATGGATGTACAAAGGGTTCTTGACCATTACAGCTGATAGGATTACATTTTACAGTCATGTTAACTGTTCTTTTTATCTGCGGATTATCACACAGGAAATATATGAACTTTTCTAGTGCAGTCCCATAATCAGGAAATGTCTAAAAATTAACATCATAGTGTACATAAATAAACTAATCTTAATACTGGTATAATTATACTTCCTTACGAGGAATTTTGTATTAATTTTTTAATTTTACTACATAATTATTTTTCTTTAACCTATAAATTCAATTGAGATTGATCTTATATAAAGACGAAAGAAAGAATCCAATAAATATTCATTAGGTTACCACCATGTCTTGTCTTTGTGTCAAAAACATGGCGGGTCATTTGGTTTGTCATCCTTTTTGTTTTTGGATTTAAAATTGCCATTTTCGTGAATATTGATGATCAATTCATAAAAAAACAAATAAAGCAACAATTCTGCAAATACAGGGTTTCATTTCATCCTGTTATACTTACTGTTAATTGAAAGCTGATCAATGGTCCCATAACAACAAAAAACAAGATTTTTTGTCAATTTTTCAAATTTCCTCAAAAACAGATGTTTTTTAGTGACAAAAAATTAGAGAAACAAGGTATAATTGAAACTGGATGCAGTTTCGAATGTCTCCCAAACGAAGCTCTTTCTCTTTCAGGGTATTTTTGGAATTCCTAGTGTTTGAAATACTGGGCAAGTGTACAAAGAGATTGAGTATATGCAAAATGTTTGATATATGGTATTCAATATCTGCAGTTTTATATGTTGTAATCGGTATTAACATGATTAACAGATGTTTTATCAAAATATTTTATTATTGAAGGTGCAATGGCCTCCACCTCCCCTTTAGCCATTTAAGGGGGTGGGGCATGACCCCCCCCTCAGACCCCCTATGGTACCAAATGATTCGTCTTATCATAAGGAGTAATAATATATATGGTTATAGGGTGGGGATCTCAATGGTTTTCAGAATAATAAGTATTTTATCATTTGAGGGGGTGGGGCATGACCCCCCCTCAGACCCCCTATGGTACCAAATGATTCGTCTTATCATAAGGAGTAATAATATATATGGTTATTGGTTGGGGATCTCAATGGTTTTCAGAATATTTAGTATTTTATCATTTGAGGGGGTGGGGCATGACCCCCCCCCTCAGACCCCCTATGGTACCAAATGATTCGTCTTATCATAAGGAGTAATAATATATATGGTTATAGGGTGGGGATCTCAATGGTTTTCAGAATAATAAGTATTTTGTCATTTGAGGGGGTGGGGCATGACCCCCCCTCAGACCCCCTATGGTACCAAATGATTCGTCTTATCATAAGGAGTAATAATATATATGGTTATTGGTTGGGGATCTCAATGGTTTTCAGAATATTTAGTATTTTATCATTTGAGGGGGTGGGGCATGACCCCCCCCCCCTCAGACCCCCTATGGTACCAAATGATTCGTCTTATCATAAGGAGTAATAATATATATGGTTATAGGGTGGGGATCTCAATGGTTTTCAGAATAATAAGTATTTTGTATTTAAGAGGGTGGGGCATGACCCCCCCTCAGACCCCCTATGGTACCAAATGATTCGTCTTATCATAAGGAGTAATAATATATATGGTTATTGGTTGGGGATCTCAATGGTTTTCAGAATATTTAGTATTTTATCATTTGAGGGGGTGGGGCATGACCCCCCTCAGACCCCCTATGGTACCAAATGATTCGTCTTATCATAAGGAGTAATAATATATATGGTTATTGGTTGGGGATCTCAATGGTTTTCAGAATATTTAGTATTTTATCATTTGAGGGGGTGGGGCATGACCCTCCTCAGACCCCCCTATGGTACCAAATGATTCGTCTTATCATAAGGAGTAACAATATATATGGTTATAGGGTGGGGATCTCAATGGTTTTCAGAATATTTAGTATTTTATCATTTGAGGGGGTGGGGCATGACCCCCCTCAGACCCCCCTATGGTACCAAATGATTTGTCTTATCATACGGAGTAATAATATATATGGTTATAGGGTGGGGATCACAATGGTTTCCAAATATTAAGTATTTTGTTATTTGAGGGGGTGGGGCATGACCCCCCCTAAGACAACAAAATGGAGGGTATAACATAATACCTAGCCACTTCGTGTGGCGGGGTATAAAAACTTAAATATCCAAGGTAACAGGTAGTATTTCCAAGTTAAGATCACAAATGATCAAGTTATATCACTTTTCCCATAGACTTCTATAGTAAAATTTTGCAAAACCCCACCCCCTTTTGAGACCCCCAAAATATATGTTCCCTCCCACAGATTGAAAATTTTTTTTCGGGAGGCGCATCTAGGAATATGGGCCTAGCAAGTCGTATGATATCAAGCGATTCCGTCTATTGGTTTATGAGAAACGGTGCACACAAGTGTTCGAAAAAACGCGCCCGGAAAGAAGAAAAATAATAATAATAATAATAACAAGGTATAATTGAAACTGGATGCAGTTTCGAATGTCTCCCAAACGAAGCTCTTTCTCTTTCAGGGTATTTTTTGAATTCCTAGTGTTTGAAATACTGGGCAAGTGTACAAAGAGATTGAGTATATGCAAAATGTTTGATATATGGTATTCAATATCTGCAGTTTTATATGTTGTAATCGGTATTAACATGATTAACAGATGTTTTATCAAAATATTTTATTATTGAAGGTGCAATGGCCTCCACCTCCCCTTTAGCCATTTAAGGGGGTGGGGCGTGACCCCCCCCCCTCAGACCCCCTATGGTACCAAATGATTCGTCTTATCATAAGGAGTAATAATATATATGGTTATAGGGTGGGGATCTCAATGGTTTTCAGAATAATAAGTATTTTGTCATTTGAGGGGGTGGGGCATGACCCCCCTCAGACCCCCTATGGTACCAAATGATTCGTCTTATCATAAGGAGTAATAATATATATGGTTATTGGTTGGGGATCTCAATGGTTTTCAGAATATTTAGTATTTTATCATTTGAGGGGGTGGGGCATGACCCCCCTCAGACCCCCCTATGGTACCAAATGATTCGTCTTATCATAAGGAGTAATAATATATATGGTTATAGGGTGGGGATCTCAATGGTTTTCAGAATATTTAGTATTTTATCATTTGAGGGGGTGGGGCATGACCCCCCTCAGACCCCCTATGGTACCAAATGATTTGTCTTATCATAAGGAGTAATAATATATATGGTTATAGGGTGGGGATCTCAATGGTTTTCAGAATAATAAGTATTTTGTCATTTAAGGGGGTGGGGCATGACCCCCCCCCCCCCCCCCCAGACCCCCTATGGTACCAAATGATTCGTCTTATCATAAGGAGTAATAATATATATGGTTATAGGGTGGGGATCTCAATGGTTTTCAGAATAATAAGTATTTTGTCATTTGAGGGGGTGGGGCATGACCCCCCCTCAGACCCCCTATGGTACCAAATGATTCGTCTTATCATAAGGAGTAATAATATATATGGTTATAGGGTGGGGATCACAATGGTTTTCAAAATATTAAGTATCTTGTTATTTGAGGGGGTGGGGCATGACCCCCCCTAAGACAACGAAATGGAGGGTATAACATAATACCTAGCCACTTCGTGTGGCGGGGTATAAAAACTTAAATATCCAAGGTAACAGGTAGTATTTCCAAGTTAAGATCACAAATGATCAAGTTATATCACTTTTCCCATAGACTTCTATAGTAAAATTTTGCAAAACCCCACCCCCTTTTGAGACCCCCAAAATATATGTTCCCTCCCACAGATTGAAAATTTTTTTTGGGAGGCGCATCTAGGAATATGGGCCTATCAAGTCGTATGATATCAAGCGATTCCGTCTATTTAGTATTTTATCATTTGAGGGGGTGGGGCATGACCCCCCCTCAGAGCCCCTATGGTACCAAATGATTCGTCTTATCATAAGGAGTAATAATATATATGGTTATTGGGTGGGGATCTCAATGGTTTTCAGAATATTTAGTATTTTATCATTTGAGGGGGTGGGGCATGACCCCCCTCAGACCCCCCTATGGTACCAAATGATTTGTCTTATCATAAGGAGTAATAATATATATGGTTATAGGGTGGGGATCACAATGGTTTTCAAAATATTAAGTATTTTATCATTTAAGGGGGTGCGGCATGACCCCCCCCACCCCTCAGACCCCCTATGGTTCCAAATGATTCGTCTTATCATAAGGAGTAATAATATATATGGTTATAGGGTGGGGATCTCAATGGTTTTCAGAATAATAAGTATTTTGTCATTTAAGGGGGTGGGGCATGACCCCCCCCCAGACCCCCTATGGTACCAAATGATTCGTCTTATCATAAGGAGTAATAATATATATGGTTATAGGGTGGGGATCTCAATGGTTTTCAGAATAATAAGTATTTTGTCATTTGAGGGGGTGGGGCATGACCCCCCCTCAGACCCCCTATGGTACCAAATGATTCGTCTTATCATAAGGAGTAATAATAAATATGGTTATTGGTTGGGGATCTCAATGGTTTTCAGAATATTTAGTATTTTATCATTTGAGGGGGTGGGGCATGACCCCCCTCAAACCCCCCTATGGTACCAAATGATTCGTCTTATCATAAGGAGTAATAATATATATGGTTATAGGGTGGGGATCTCAATGGTTTTCAGAATATTTAGTATTTTATCATTTGAGGGGGTGGGGCATGACCCCCCTCAGACCCCCCCCCTATGGTACCAAATGATTTGTCTTATCATAAGGAGTAATAATATATATGGTTATAGGGTGGGGATCACAATGGTTTTCAAAATGTTAAGTATTTTGTTATTTGAGGGGGTGGGGCATGACCCATCCTAAGACAACGAAATGGAGGGTATAACATAATACCTCGCCACTTCGTGTGGCGGGGTATAAAAACTTAAATATCCAAGGTAACAGGTAGTATTTCCAAGTTAAGATCACAAATGATCAAGTTATATCACTTTTCCCATAGACTTCTATAGTAAAATTTTGCAAAACCCCACCCCCTTTTGAGACCCCCAAAATATATGTTCCCTCCCACAGATTGAAATTTTTTTTTCGGCATGCGCATCTAGGAATATGGGCCTAGCAAGTCGTATGATATCAAGCGATTCCGTCTATTGGTTTATGAGAAACGGTGCACACAAGTGTTCGAAAAAACGCGCCCGGAAAGAATAATAATAAGAACTGAGCAAAAACAACATGTCTCCAAACTTCGTTTGGGAGACATAATAATAATAATAATAATAATAATAATACGAATAATAAGAACTGAGCAAAAACAACATGTCTCCAAACTTCGTTTGGGAGACATAATAATTACGGTATACATGTATATTTTTTTTATTCAAACTAGAGTTACTGTGGTCTAGTGGGCCACAAATACCCCCCGCACCAACTGCTTTGTAAACCTGTCCACATAATCAGTCCTTAACGGACTATTGATACCCCATGATCATGCATCTGTTGAGCCCTCTGCACTTTAGAAAGTAAAAGCTGTAAGAGGAGTAGATGAAACACCCTGCAAAGTTTCAGACCATTGATTTAAAGCTGTAAGAGGAGTTGATTACACAAAATGGATACTCTTCATATAGAATATTGTTGGAAAATGAGCAAGTTCAAAATGCAAAAATGATGATAGAAAATCTTAATGACTTGCTGCAGGTATGTAGATCATTTTATCAATATGATAATTCATTTTGAGCTATGATTGTGCACATCATCAGGCCGCCCTCGTTTCGTCCACTTCTGAATTTCGGCACTTTTCCAAATATTTGTGAGACTTCACCAGTAAAACATGCAGAGTCAAAATCTATGGGCATTTGCAAAGTCAAAAGTTCTACCATCAGTCGAAGTGCCATGAGGATAAGGCAAAGTTCTTAAAAGGGGGGGGGGGGATACATTTGCTGGAAAAAATGCTGGAAAAAAGACTAAGTCCAAACTTGAAAAAAATTTGGGCATAGTGGCCCCTAGAAAATACGCTTTTTTACCCCCCTTCCCATCACCCAGACCATAATAGAGGGAATTAAGAGAGAGAGTGAAAGACAAGCTGGGACAAATTTCATTTATCCTAATGAAATCTTACTTGTCTTTGTGAGAAAGTGTTTTTATGTTGATAGTTGATAAAATGCTCTACATACCTGCACCAAGTCGTTAATCTGGAAACATTTCCTTAATGCAAATTGTAAGGAGCAGAGCTGTACTAAATGGGAATTCATTTTGAACTATGATTGTACACATCATCAGCTGCCCTCGTTATGTCCTCTTCTGATTTTTGGCACTTTTCCAAATACTTGTGAGACTTCACCAGTAAAATTTACCTCCGTGAGCACATGGAAATATTTGTGAGACTTCACCAACTGACACATATGCGTAGTACATAATATAAAGGTTTCGCCTTTTGATGAAGATTGAAGGAATTTCCAAAGATCAGTGTATTCACGTTTGGCTGGCATGTTTTTTACTGGCTTCATCATGCCGCCATTAAATGATGCCGAGTCAAAATCTTATGGGCGTTTGCAAAGACGAAAGTTCTACCATCAGTCAAAGCGCCGTGAGGATAAGTCAATGTTCATTCGAGCATCCTTTAACTTTATACCTGGGCATATCGACATGTCGCGAAAGGTTCCGAGCGAATTTTGCGTTTTTCTTTTTTTACCGTTTTACATAGTTGATGTAGAAAAACGTTTAAAAGGGGGGGAGGCAGACAGACAGACTGAAACCTATATACACCCCCTAAACTTCGTTTTCGGGGGGTATAATAAATTGTTCCTAAAGGCAAATTAACAAATTATTCTGTATATGCTATAAAATGAAATCGGACTAACCGTAAAATTGCTTAATCTATTTGAATAAATACCAATGCAAGAGCCTATTTCTAAAGACAAAATGTTATAATGCATACCTGTTGTAGAAATACCTCTCCATGAGATTTGATTGACAGTTTCAGGGCATCCCACTGTTTGTCAGAAAGTAATAATACTTTTTGTATTGCACTGTCCATACAGGTAACCAAGGCAACACTAGTACCATCATCAACTATAACACTGAAATTTAAAGTTACTTTAAATAGTTCATTTAATGTTAGGCCATCTAAAATAAATTCTCTGGATCTCAGACAATTGATTTTTTTTAAATGGCAAGGTATGAAATCTCAGTTTATTTCCTGTCAAAAGAAGAAATGGATTTTCAGCTAAGATACTGGGAAATGAAGCACATTCTCAAAGCAATCAAAGTCCACATCATTGAGAAATAGTCACATTTGCAACCATGAAAGGGCACAGCATAAGAAATTTTTAGACTTGATAAATACATATTTTGTAAAAAATTCACAACACAAGTCAGATTCCCATCCAATTTTAATGTTTGTAAACAGTAGTTTAAATCAAATCACCCTGATTTATGTTACTTTTTGGTGTTAATTTTTTTTTTATCTAATAGAATTTATCATATATTTGGCATTGCTTTAAGCAGTTTTGCTCATATGATACATCTGGAAATGAAATTGCCAGACTTTACTCAAATATCCATAAATACAAGAATTGAAAAGTTTTAAATGATGATGCAGGTGATGTATTCAGTGTACCAGCGGACATATTGCTATATTCCAGTTCCAATATTGCTAAGCCCATTTCAGTGATGATTTTGGAGAGAAAAGTGGTAAAATTTGTTTGTTGTTCATTGGTAAAATTCTTTTGTCACACTGGAAATACATGATTAACAGTTTATTACACCTCATTTTCCATATCAGTACCGATATCATCCCTCTACCAATCAATATCAGCCCTCGGGATAATACTGGGACTGATATGAACTAGAGGCTAACCTGGCTTCTATTAGCCTATAGGAAAATTTAAGGTCTGTTGTATCCAAATGGCTGTTAAAATAAGAAGATTTTTGAAACATTGGGTCCTGTGTTAACTATTTCCTACAGTGATAGCCATCTTGGATTTGATCGGCATCAAAATTACAAATTTGGTACAGGACCGTCATACAACCATTTAGGCGTATTATTAATTCCATCTGTCAAACGGTTTCAAAGAAGAAGTATGTATTACCCACAAGGTCCTATGTTAACTATGTCCCACGGTGGTGGCCATCTTGAATTTCCAATCGGCACCAAAATTACAAATTTGGTAGAGGACCATCTAAGGAACATTCCTGCAAAGTAGAAGTTCATTTGGTCTTGTGGTTTCTGACAAGAAGATTTTTTTAATTTCAGCCAATCAGAACACATTATTGGGCCTGGCAGCAATGTTGAATATTCAATAGGAACTGAAATTACAAATTCTGTAAAGGACCTTCCCAGCAACATTGCTGAAAGTTTAGTTCCAGTGGTTTTTTAGAAGATTGAAATGTGAAAAGTTAACGGACGGACAGACGAAGACAAACGGACACAAAGTGATGGCAAAAGGTGAGCTAAAATAAGGATTAATAATCTATATATATTACCTCATTCTAGCTGTTAATTTGTAGTCCTCACAATGACAGATATTATTTGTACATCTGTTAACCAGAACACTGCCACACATTTCACAAGTACATTTAAGTGATATCTTTACTACTTTCTGTAAGAATATCATACATGTAAAACATTCTATTGTATTATTCTGCCACAGGTCTCCTAGATAACCTACTTTTAATGAAGTTTTATCCAGGGTATCTGGATTGTCTTGTCCTTTTACAGTACTCCTGAAAATCAAATTAAACAAGACATTTATCACTTAATAGATAAAGACAATTAGCAATAACATCTTCCTCAATTTCCATCCATTGACCACTGCTCCCATTTTCCACGAGGGAGTAAGTTATATAATATGCAATTCATGTACCAAAAGTTGTTAAAACTGCTGGATATATTTTAAATATGCAAAAACTAAAGCAGCACAAATTGAAATTTGTTTTAAATTTAAAATTAATTGGATTTCATAATGAGTCAGAAAGAAAGAGGTGTCAATATTCCTCTCTAAGAATGAATATTAATTTCTTCCACCCTGTCCTAAGGCAAAATGGCTAAGTCCATATTTTACCGTGGTCAACGCTCAAAAATTGATTTTTCACAAAGACCACAATACATGCACATCTGCATACAATAACAAGTACTCCTGCCAAGTTTCATCCAAATCTGAAGAAGGATGCACGAGTTAGAGTGATGACAAAATGTCTTCCATCTAGTCCTAAGGCAAAATGACCAAGTCAATTATTAACCCCAGTCAACCCTAAAAAAATTGATTTATCATAAAGTAATGTACACATGCACATCTGCATATCCTAACAAGTATTCATTCCAACTTTTGTCAATTTCCAAAGTATGATGCATAAGATAGAGTTATGAAAAAATTTCTTCCATGTAGTCCTAAGGCAAAATGGTTAAGTCCATAATTTACACTGGTAAGCTGTTAAAAATTGATTTATCTCAAAGTCAAGAATATATTGCACATTTACATTTCTAACAAGTATTCCTGCCAAGTTTCATCCAAATAGGAAGTATGATGCATGAGATAGAGCGATGACAAAATTTTGTGACGGATGGACAGTACAAAAACAATACGTCTCCCCACCTCAGTGGGGGATATAATTAATCTGAGATTAATAGCAGTCTTTTTCTGAACTTCTGTCACAACTTTTATGTGATATTTCAGTGTGCTGTTTTTAAAAGAAAGACAAAATATCTTATGGTGTATTCCAAGAGACAGAAAAAGAGAATTTAAGACTACCTTGACTACAATGAAAGTCATATAATTTCACAATCTGCAAAATTTGTAATTACATACCAAGCATGATGAAAATGATTTTAAAAGGAACTGTTTACAATGTACAGAATATATTCAAATTTATGATTGAGAACTGTTGCACCTGTTACAACACTTCACTTTTTTTGACTTCCTCCTCTCTGTACATTTATATTCCTTTTATTTTTTAGTAACGGTTTATTGACTGCAAACACCACATCAAACTGATCATACATCTTCTCTGTGTCCAAATATTTACCTTTTCCTAGGACTTCCAGGTGTTGGTTTATTATTTAGACTTTTACATTTGATACAACACTGAACTGACAGTACACCACTCCTTTCCTTGACACCCTCCTCTCTGTGTTCAAATATTTACCTTTTCCTAGGACTTCCAGGTGTGGGTTTATGACTTAGGACTGTTACATTTGACAAATATTTACCTTTTCCTAGGACTTTCTGGTGTGGGTTTATGACTTAGGACAGTTACATTTGATACAACACTGAACTGACAGTACACCACTCCTTTCCTTGACACCCGTCTCTCTATATGTTCCATATAGACCACAGCACCAGGTAACAACCCCAGGGGATATACAATGTTGTCCAGCTTCAGATATACAGATATTTCACTCTCAGATTTGGTACATTTGACCTGAAGCTGTATTTGCCAGTTATCTAGTGTGGATATATCTGGAAAACACATGTTATTTATTGACTAAATGGTATTCCAGCAAACTGAAAGCATTATGAGTAGACTCCAGGCTTAAGATTTCAACACAAGACCACCGGTAATATAAATATTTATTTCCATGTGAATATAAAGTATGTATGTACATATTTATGTGCATCTGATTCAATTCTTTAAAACTATTGCAGATTCATATATTTTCGCTGGCATAAATTACGGTTTGGTGAAAATCTAATATTTCAAGGATACAGGATTTTGTGCCTTTGCTATTTACATTTTACTGAAGATTTAATTTTTTTTTTTTTTTTTGCATGCAGGAAAACATAATTAGAGGCTCCATGCAGACTGTATCTGTCATCTGGCTTTTATGCATAACTCTTTGACTTGAAAAGTACAAATGTTCATTTAGGCTGGTTTACCAGCAACAAAGAAACAATTCCCAACAATTACCTCACAAGGAACTGTCATACAATATATATTTTAACTGGTTCAGAAAGTTCTTAAGAAGAATATCTTTATATTTTCTGTAGGGTACTTATACTAAGTCTCCCACTGGGCATATACTGGATTACAAATTGCCAACTAAGTAAAAAGTCTCAGTCAGTAGCTAACAAGAAACCTTTAAGGCATGTTTGATTTCAATTGGTTGAGCAGTCCCAAAGAAGAATATATTTCTTTACATAGGGTCCAATGTAAAACTAAGTCCCACACTGGCAACGATATTGGTTGGTCAATCGTCATCAAAGTAACAACTCTCAGTCAGTACCTACCAATCAACCTTCATGCAATATTTGATTTCAACTTCTTGTGCCATTCTCAAGAAGATTTTCTATATATTTCGCATAGGGTACAATGTAAATCCAAGTCCCCTACTTGTGGTCATATTGGTAGGCCAATTGCCAACAAAATAACAGCTCTCAAGAAACCTTCAAGCCAAAGTTGATCTGATATTTTCCTGTAGGGTCTAAAGTAAAACTAAGTCCTCCGTTGGCTATATTGGTTGTCTGATTGCCAATAAAGTATCAACTCTCAGTCATTATCACACAAGGAACCTTCAAGTCATACTGGATTTCAATTGGTTGAGCGGTTCTCATGAAAAACATTTTTCTATATATTTCCCATGGGTCCAATGTAAAAACTAAGTCCCCTATTGGTTGCCATATTGGTTGTCAGATCACCAACAAAGTAACAACCCTGAGTCAGTATCTCACAAGGAACCTTCAAGCAATATTTGATATCAACTGCTTGAGTGGTTCTCAAGAAAAAAGATTTTACTATAAATTTCCAATAGGGTCCAATGTTAAAATTAGTACCCCACTGTCTGCCATACTGGTTGGCAGATAACTAGCAAAGCAATCTCAGTCGGTACCCCCAAGGAACCTTCAAGCCATATTTGGTTTCAACTGGAAGAAGAGTATATGCATTTACTCTTGTTGGCCCGTCAATCTGTCAGGATCGGTTAAGTTTTTGCATTTAGGTCCATTTCCCAGAAAACAAGCTGGCTCAGTGGTTTCAGAAGACAGGATCTTTGAAAAAGTTCAAAGACGATGGATGCCAAGTGATGGCAATAGGTCATTTTGGCCCTGCCTAACAATTGATATCTGAGAAAATATAATGATTCTGTTGTATATTTCTTTTATATTCAGCATTTTTTTTATCACAAACATCTGACTTCAGACTGGATATGTAGATAAGCAATCTGAGGAGACTTCAGACTGGATATGTAGCTAAGCAATCTGAGGAGTCTTCAGACTGGATATGTAGCTAAGCAATCTGGCTACCTTTTTTTTGGTCATAATAGAAAAGAGTGTAAGAAATTGAATTTTGAAAAGCAGCTTTTAAAATCTGAGAAGATAGCTAAAGACTGGAATAAAAGAAACATTACAATGATAGGAAGAATAACTGTTGTGAAAACCCTTATCATACCAAATATAACATTTATTGCATCAGTTACTAATATGGTCAACGAAGAGATATCAAAATTTAAAAAGATTATTTATGATTTTATTTGGAATAATAAAAGTGAAAAGGTTAAAAGAACAGTACTTAGCCAAAGCTACATTGACGGGGGACTAAAAATGATAGATATAGACAAATATATAGACGCACTTAATATAAATTGGGTTAAAAGATTGATCAATATGACGGATGAAGACTCTAATTGGAAAGTAATACCAAAATATTATTTAAACAAATTTGGACCAAATTTCATGATATTCAATATGAACCTAGATAGAATTCAGTCTATACATAACATGAAAGAAAACATACCCGAATTTTATTTAGAGATTATCAAAAAATGGATCAAAGTTAATGAAAAAATAACAATAGATGAAACGAACTTTAAATCGATACGACAACAATTAATATGGGGAAATAAACATATCAAATTTAAAGGAAAGTGTCAAATTTATAATAATTGGATGAAAGACAATATTTTGTTCATTAATGACATACTAGATGAAAATGGGAAGATTTCGCAAAATTTCTTGTTGAACAAACTATCAAATCACTGTAGTTGGTTTTCTGATTATACTAAACTTATAAAGGCAATTCCAGCAAATTGGAATAAAGTATTACAGACAGAAGAATCTATAAAAACAAAAGTAAAAACAACCCTGTACCCAAAAATAAGAAATTTTGATGGGAAAAAAGTAAAATTTCAAGATTTATCATTAAAACAAATATATGATATTCAAAAGAAAAAATCCTGTGAAAAATCAGTAGGATTCGTAAAATGGGAAAAACAATTAAAAACTGAAAATCAATGTTTTAAGAGAAAAAATACATTTCTTTTTATTTTCAATTACTTAGATGAACCTAAGTATAAAATATTCAAATGGAAATTACTTCATTATATTTTGCCTTGTAGGCAATTATTGTCAATGTGGAAAATTACAGATTCGTCATTATGCAATGTATGTAATGAACTAGAAAATTATGAGCATTTTTTTATTACATGTAAATATTACGAAAACTTTTGGGAAAACATCAAAATACTTTTGACAACCTTAAATATTGGCCATCACACTATTAGTATGAACACATTAGTTTATGGATACAAAATAGTAGATAAAGACTACTATGGAGTGAATTATTTCTTCACAGTGATATTTTTTTACTATATATAAAGTTTATTATGCATCTGATCAAAAAAGACAAAAAGTTAACGCTTTTAAATATTTTAAAAGTGCATTGTTTGAGATTTGCGAATTAAGACTCATACGCGATTTTAATATCTATAGATTTATGCAAAAAGCGGTAAATATTCTAAAGAACAGACAAGAATTATTTTCATAAAAACTTAATTATAAACATAATTTTTGTTCAGAAAACAATGTTTACTCTTGAATTTCACGGCCAACAAAGATTTCCATTTAGTTGCCTATTTATATATTTTAAACTTTGTTTTCTTTAAAGAAGTTAAAACTTAGAATTTCATATACTATAAAATATAAGAATTATATACTGTTATGACATTTTGTAATATCACTAACAAATTATATAATAGTATTTTTTGTTGATGGATACCCCTGTTATCTATTAACATTAATACCAGGGCTCTTAAGGGGAATGCTGTACCCTTAAGAGAATTGTTCACAGCAATCAGTGCAATAAAGTATTTCGTTATGTTAAAAAAAAAAAAAAGCAATCTGGCTACCAAGTAATTTAATACAACTACTCATGATCTCAAACGTGTATACAAAAAGGTTATCTAATCCTGCTCATGAAAAGCTGTGTTCAACACACTTATTACTCATGTTACTTGACAAGTCTAATTCTTCTTCAACTGATCTAAACAGAAAAAAACACCCTGAAAAATGCATAAAATTCAGTCACACAAGCAAGTATTGGGTACCAAATCTCAAAATTTCTGTGGAGAAGGAGAATTTGCATATTTAGCTATCTTTACACAAATTTTTCACTTTTACATTTCAATACTTTTTCATTGAAGTTTTATACCTTTTCTACAATTGTCATCTATTTTAAGTCTCTTCAGCATAACTCCAATATTATCTGGTTCATGGTGAACTCGTCTAACTATTCGTCCAACTATATTCACATAACTGTTACAAAATCTATTGAAAATAACAAATAAATACACAATACAATCTATTGCAAATGACAAAAAGTGTCTTTTCCCATATGGTTGCTGTCGGCTGAGTGCATGAATCTCAACCAAAAGTGCATCATTTATAGAAGGTATTGTTGTCTCATCAATCCTGCAAATTTTAAAATATTTCATAATGTAGTTTCAGGAGGAGATTTTTGAAAATTGGCCAATAAAAATCAAATATGGCCTCTGGCTCCCATCTTGTTCCTCCAAATGGAGCTAAAGGTAGAACTTTAATAGAGGTCCTCCGACACATCATTCCTGCCAAGTTTGATTACAATCCCCTGAGTAGTTTCGGAGAAGATCAAAATATGAAAAGTTTACATACAACAGACGAGGGATGCAAAGTGATGACATAAGCTCACATGCATATTATATTCTATACATTTTGACCATTTATTATACAATTGGCCTATTCAAATTAACTATGTGGAATTTCTTTCTATATTATGATGACAGCATAGTACCATGGCATTGGTAGCCTAGACCTGAGTACAATTTCAAATGTTTGCGATTTCAGAATATTTCATACCTGTCACTGAGAATATCTTCAACACGATCAATGCTTTCATAGTTTTCTGTTGGTTTACTCTTCTGAAAAGAATATGTCAATGATCATATTATTAATTTGATCGCTATAAAATGGTAAAGGGACAGATTAATTAGGGATAAAATTTTTTAAATTAATTAATACTGTTTTAGAATTTGAAGAATTCACGCTGATATTTCAGTATAACCAAAAATTTAAGCATTTTTCAGAGTAAAAAGTATGTGTCTCAAACAAAAGATTTGAGATATCACATGAATTCTTTTCTGTTTAATACTGATTTGTCCAATGTATTTATTCTTTTGTTTGTGTTTCTGTTTAATACTGATTTGTCCAAGGTATTTATTCTTTTGGTTTTGTTTCTGTTTAATACTGATTTGTCTAATGTATTTATTCTTTTGGTTGTGTTTCTGTTTAATACTGATTTGTCCAATGTATTTATTCTATTGGTTGTGTTTCTGTTTAATACTGATTTGTCCAATGTATTTATTCTGTTGGTTGTGTTTCTGTTTAATACTGATTTGTCCAATGTATTTATAGTTTTGGTTGTGTTTCTGTTTAATACTGATTTGTCCAATGTATTTATTCTTTTGGTTGTGTTTCTGTTTAATACTGATTTGTCCAAGGTATTTATTCTTTTGGTTGTGTTTCTGTTTAATAGTGATTTGTCCAAGGTATTTATTCTTTTGGTTGTGTTTCTGTTTAATACTGATTTGTCCAATGTATTTATTCTATTGGTTGTGTTTCTGTTTAATACTGATTTGTTCAATGTATTTATTCTTTTGGTTGTGTTTCTGTTTAATACTGATTTGTCCAAGGTATTTATTCTATTGGTTGTGTTTCTGTTTAATACTGATTTGTCCAATGTATTTATTCTGTTGGTTGTGTTTCTGTTTAATACTGATTTGTCCAATGTATTTATAGTTTTGGTTATGTTTCTGTTTAATACTGATTTGTTCAATGTATTTATTCTGTTGGTTGTGTTTCTGTTTAATACTGATTTGTCCAATGTATTTATTCTGTTGGTTGTGTTTCTGTTTAATACTGATTTGTTCAATGTATTTAATCTTTTGGTTGTGTTTCTGTTTAATACTGATTTGTTCAATGTAGTTATTCTTTTGGTTGTGTTTCTGAAGTATTCATTTGCCATGTTTTGTTATCACAAATTTGCCTTGTCCGAATTTTCATCTTGGGGAATTTATCCAGTCTTATCGCTTCAGTATTATTTTGCCAATATCTCTTACAGTTGTATGTCTACTCCTCTTTGGAATTTTGACCACAAAAGATATCTGCAGCATGTATTTTTCTGATTTTTCCTGTATGACTATTGACTATCAAAAGTTTTCCAACTATTTAACAAGCTATTTATTTTATATTCTTATCTCTGTCTTTATGCTGTTTTAAAATTCGGCAAAATCAATTCATAAATCTATTCAAATCATTTACCATAATAACATTAAAATGGTGATCAAGGTCATTTTGAAAGGTCAATGGAAATTAATCAACAAGTCAATATTCATCCAGCAATAATTGCACAAATATGAAAATTAAAGTGAACAAATATATAAAACATTTAATCTTCATTACAAATCAGAACTCTTCATGAAGCTAAAACAAGAGGCTCACTAGAGCCTGTATCGCTCACCTGGAGTCTGGTTTTCATTGGACAATTAATCAACTATTTGACCATGTTTGTTGCAATTGGTTGAATTGTTCAGGGAAAATTTGTTGAAGATTTATTGTTCATAAGGTTTAATGTTAAAATATGTTCCCTAATGGTGGTAGTCCTGGCAGGAAGTTGACAAAATTGACCAGGAATAAGGGTGAACCTTAAATAAATGTAACAGAACCCGACCTCAAATTACACAAACCAATAACTCCTAAATAGAATTTGGGATTCCCTTCAAAATTTCAGGGTAGGTAGATCTCAACATGGCAAACATTTTTCAATTTATATTTCACTTCTATCTCAAATAGTTTTGGAGATAAATGCAAAAATGTTAAAATTTTGAAAATTTGACAAAAAAAGGGCAATAACTCCTAAATGGGTTTTGGGATTTCCTTTAAAATTTCAGGGTATGTAGATCTCAACATGGCAAACATTTTTCAAATTTACATTTCACTTCTATCTCAAATAGTTTTGGAGATAAATGACGAAAAATGTTAAATTTTGAAAATTTGACGAAAAAAGGGCAATAACTCCTAAATGGGTTTTGGGATTTCCCTCAAAATTTCAGGGTATGTAGATCTCAAAATGGCAAACATTTTACAAATTTAGATTTCACTTCTATCTCAAATAGTTTTGGAGATACATGACAAACAAGAGGCTCACCAGAGCCTGTATCGCTCACCTGGAGTCTGGTTTTCATTGGACAATTAATCAACTATTTGACCAAGTTTGTTGCAATTGGTTCAATTGTTCAGGGAAAATTTATTTGACAAAAAACGGCAATAACTCCTAAATGGGTTTTGGGATTTCCTTTAAAATTTCAGGGTATGTAGACCTCAACATGGCAAACATTTTTCAAATTTACATTTCACTTCTATCTCAAATAGTTTTGGAGATAAATGACGAAAAATGTTAAATTTTGAAAATTTGACGAAAAAAGGGCAATAACTCCTAAATGGGTTTTGGGATTTCCTTTAAAATTTCAGGGTATGTAGACCTCAACATGGCAAACATTTTTCAAATTTACATTTCACTTCTATCTCAAATAGTTTTGGAGATAAATGACGAAAAATGTTAAATTTTGAAAATTTGACGAAAAAAGGGCAATAACTCCTAAATGGGTTTTGGGATTTCCTTTAAAATTTCAGGGTATGTAGACCTCAACATGGCAAACATTTTTCAAATTTACATTTCACTTCTATCTCAAATAGTTTTGGAGATAAATGACAAAAAATGTTAAATTTTGAAAATTTGACGAAAAAAGGGCAATAACTCCCAAATGGGTTTTGGAATTTCCTTCAAAATTTCAGGGTATGTAGATCTTGTCATGCTGATCAATTTTATCCCATGTCAGATTTTTGATATCTGTAATGGTTTTTAAGTTATAAGCCAAAAACAACAAACGCACCCCTATATTCTATTTTTAGCTACGACAGCCATGTTTTATGTCAGATCAAAATAAATTGAGGAACGTTTGTAGAGGACATGTCATAGATCATTCCTATGAAGTTTCAAACCAATCGGCCCAGCGGTTTCAGAGGAGAAGATTTTTGAAAATCAGCCAATCAGAAACAAGAATTGCCTCTGGTGGCCATGTTTCTTGACCAATCAGAACTAAATGAGGAAACTTTGTTCAGGACCTTCCATACACCACTCATGCAAAATTTGGTTGGAATTGGCCAAATGGTTTCTGAGGAGAAGATGTTTGAATGAAAAGCTAACGACGGACGGACGACGGATGCCGGACGACGGACGCCGGACGACGGACGCCAAGTGATGGCAAAAGCTCACCCTGGCAATAGCCAGGTGAGCTAAAAATGTTAAATTATGATAATTTGACGGAAAAAGGGCAATAACTCCTAAATGGGTTTTAGGATTTCCTTCGAAATTTCAGGTTAGGTAGATCTTGTCATGCTGATCAATTTTACCCCATGTCAGATTTTTTATATCTGTAACGGTTTTTAAGTCATAAGCCAAAAACAACACATGCACCCCTATATTCTATTTTTAGCTACGACAGCCGCCATGTTTTATGTCAGATCAAAATAAATTGAGGATCGTTTGTAGAGGACATGTTATAGGCCATTCCTATTAAGTTTCAAACCAATCGCCCCAGCGGTTTCAGAGGAGAAGATTTTTGAATAAAAAAATTTAGAAAATTTGACAAAAAAAGGGCAACAACTCCTAAATGGGTTTGGGATTTCCTTTAAAATTTCAGGGTAGGTAGATCTCAACATGGCAAACATTTTTCAAATTTACATTTCACTTCTATCTCAAATAGTTTTGGAGATAAATGACGAAAAATGTTAAAATTTTAAAAATTTGACGAAAAAAGGGCAATAACTCCTAAACGGGTTTTGAAATTTCCTTCAAAATTTCAGGGTAGGTAGATCTTGTCATGCTGATCAATTTTACCCCGTCAGATTTTCGATATCTGTAACGGTTTTTGAGTTATTAGCAAAAAACAGCAATTTACCCCTATGTTCTATTTTTAGTAACAGCGGCCATGTTTTTCGACGAATCAAAAATCCCCACATCAGTTCTATGCAGGGTACCTTAGGGAACATTCATACCAAGTTTGGTTCTAATTAGTCAAGTAGTTTCAGAGGAGAAGATTTTTGAAATAATAACATAAAAAAAAGCCAAAAATGTCAAAAAAGGGCAATAACTCTAACATCAGTTGACAGATTTTCACGAAAATCAGCACACAGGTAGCTCTCATCATGCTGAACACTTTCATTCTGCAAGAATTTGCCGTAACCTAATGATTTTTGAGATATTTGCGAAAAACTGTTGTCTGACCCCTATGTTCTATTTTTAGTAACAGCGGCCATGTTTTTCGACGGATCAAAAATCCCCACATCAGTTCTATGCAGGATACCCCAAAGAACATTCATACCAAGTGTGGTTCCAATTGGTCAAGTAGTTTCAGAGGAGAAGAGTTTTGAAAAATTGTTAACGACGACGGACGACGACGACGGACGCCAAGTGATGGCAATAGCTCTCATGGCCTTTGGCCAGGTGAGCTAAAAATTAAAAATCAAAAGAAAATGGCAAAACATTTAGAGCAAACCTAAAAGAAACATATACTGGCACTTGAAAAAAAATATGACACTAAAAAAAACATTTAATACCTAGAAATGTAGATTTTTGGGGAGTTGCTAAGCAGTAATCATTTTTTATGATTTGACTGTCATATTAAATGATACCTGTATATGAAAATCTCTATTAATTGTCAAGTTTTGAGGTAGAACATGACACATGTGACCTCCTGCTTTTTTTGCTGACTGTTTCAGTTGCCACTGTAATTTCCTTATCTCTGCTTTCATTTCACTGAGACCAGTAAATCTGTACACACAACCAGACTCAATGACACTATGAAACTTTATATTGGACTTTTCAAACAAAAACATTTGGCAGTTTGAACAAGTCTTAACTTTCCTGGAATTACCGTCACTATTGCTATCACACTGAGAAGCAGACTTTGATTGTTTTTTCTCCTCAGTTTCCTCCATTTCATCATGTAAAGCATTGCAAACATTAAGAATAAAAGTCACACCAGTAGTTTGCTTGCAATTTTCATTCAAGACCAATGCATTTTTGCGATAAACAAACAATTTGTCTGATACAGAATTAACTTCCAATTCATGTTTTATTTCAGGATGCACTGCCATCTGCTGTTGTCTACTGCATGTTTGTTGACTTTTAATCAAAATGACATTTTTAAAACTGAACACCAGATATTTTCTCCAAAGTTCACAAATTTTGTTTGTTTCTATATCTTCTTTTGTTCTAATGTCACAAAAGTTCCCAGTCATGAATCTCTCTTTAACAACATGAAATTCTGTGATAGCCACAATACAGCCATTATGATACGGATGAAGTCTGGGACATCTAAATTTTGAATGGCAAGTCTGGTGACAAATACAACACAGTTCATCACAAGTGTGATCATGGGCATTTTGTGTATCCATGACAATACAATCTATATATCCTGTTTTATCTCTGAATTGACTTTTTGCAGTTTCAGAACTTAGGTGAATTTCCCCAATTAAAACCTTGAAAATAAAACAGAATAGGGCAGTTTCAACATTCATGAAAATGATACATTTTAAGGGAAATACTGCATGATTCAGGGTTCCCACAAAAAAAATCATCTCAAATTCAAGGACTTTTCAAGGTGTTTTCCAGTGCTTTCTCATGATTTTCAAGGTCACTTTTGTGGTCAAATATCCCGCCATTTTGTCGGTTTTAAACATAAAACAAAACATGCTTACAAGATACTGTTACTTAAAACGCTCAGAAGATTACATACAGGAGACGTAGCCGAATTCAATGCGGAATTGCCTTCTGTGTTACCCTTTATAAAGCAACAATAAGGCAATCAAATAATGATTTCTGCATGGTCACAGAAACAATGCGAAGCGGATCGAAATAATGATTAACCAGAAAATAACAAATCCGGTAAAATCCCGGTTTTTTCCCGGATTTTGGCGATTTTTCCAATATTCAAGGACTTTTCAAGGCCTGGAAAATTCGAAATGGAATTCCAGGTCTTTTCCCGTTTTCCAGGTCGTGTGGGAACCCTGATGATTGTTTTGGAAAATACTTCTTTACTATACAATATCACAGCTATTTTTTGAAGATAAGTACACTATATTTGTTAAATATGTATTCTGATATTATATCCTGAACTCAGTCAAAAATTCAAAGAGCAATTGCAGTTTAGTAATAGAACACTACATATTCTGAAACTTTTATACATTAGATGTTTGTTGTCATTTTTAATGAAGCTGATATTTTTCTGCTTCATTTTACTATAATAACCTGTTTTTCATTTCCGTGTTCTTTGATGTAATTCCAGTACAAAACCTGATTCCAAACTTTGTCTCCATCATGCCTTGTAAAAACCATGTCTGTCATTTTTATGTCTGCATCACAAATATCAATCTCAGAAACCATAGGAAATTCTAAGTTGTAATCATTCTATAAGATAAAACCAATAATAAAAATCTAAATTAAATTTAAAATTTTTTAATTAAAAACCATGAACTTTGATTAATTGGTAATTTTAAATGGAGAATTGAAGTACTATAAGTAAAGGAACCAAAAGGAATTTTATAACTGACAATCAGGAGAGAAAAAAACAATACTCCATTAATAATAGATATAACTTCTTGTTGGTCATTTCTTGATAATTACATTGGTAAGATGCTATTGGATGGTGTTTCTGTAATTTGGAATCACCATCATCTTTTCAAGTGTGGATACCAATCTTAAATTTTCAGTGCCACACTTCATCAGCAATTTTGTTTTAGTACAAAACAGGGAAAATTCTATTTTTAAGCTTTTACACATGTACATTCCATAAAATCCATAAAATCAGTAGTATATGCAAAAGAGCTCGATCAAATCTGAGACAAGCAAAAGCAAATCTTCTGTTTGAAAACCTGAACAATGCATCACTATCTGTATCTTTAATCTTCATATCCAGATTAGATTTGTCTATAAATTACCATTCAATCCTCCATCAATAGTACATGTATATTTACACAAACATTATCTACATTTAGGCAATGAAGTTATAACTTACAACATTCCAAATTGGATATGAGCAGAAATTTTGAACCAATAGTTCTGAACACCCACACAATAGTTTTAAGATAATGTAAATTATGGACAAATTGCGATGTTTGCCATAAATTTATGTAAATTCACTATTTAACTTTATGACCACTATGAAATTAAAGAAAATTGCAACATGGGGTTTTTATAACATTCAGCAAAGATTTCAACCTGATTATGGATATGGTGTATGCATGATACACTGTTATGGATATGGTGTATGCATTATACACCAATAGTTGGAAGAAAAAAATTTACATTCACCTAGCAGTGCACTTGATTATTGAATAAGAAAGCCATAGACTGCTGAATACTTAGGGGTCGTCCATAATTGTCAACATTTTTAACAAGTTTACAAAGAGCACATTTTTTTTGGCAACACCTACCACCTATCAAAAAGTGTACACCGAAATTTTGTAACAATGTTTACTATGAACAGGTACATGTACCACTCCTTACTCGGAAAGAGGATCTTCAGACATCATTACATCCCTTAAAAATGCATGTACCAAGTCCAGAGGACGAGTCATATGTTGACATGCTCATGTGATCTGACATTTTTGGACTTTTTGTTACCTTATAAACTGTTCAGAACTTTCACAGCATCATTATCATGAATTTTATAAATATCACCAGCATATTTTGTCAATTTTCCTGAACATCGGCAGAAATGACATTCATACAGAATTTAAAGCGTACGCTAAAAATGTTGAATTTGAAACCCTCTCCCCCAGCGTGCATTTTATTAACTGGTGAAAAATGTTGATAATTATGGACGACCCCTTATTGATTATGTTAACTTAGTGCATCCTGAGTGTTCCGATCGGTCACCTTAATGTTCAATAAACATAAATTTTATTATTTGACTTTTTTATTTCTTTCAAAATTTGTCCTAAGCTTGTTTGTGATTAGACAAAATTAGTTCTGTTTTATCAGAAGTAAATTACAATTTCAATCCCACATTGAATTTTTACTGTGGTGGTTATCAGTACAAATATTTGAAACTTTTGTATGCTTAGCTCACTTCGAAGTACTTGTTTCATCTATGTAAATTTTCACAGTTCTCCAACTTTTTCAATATTAAAGTGAAAGTAAGGATTTAAAGATTATTCAGGAATTTCTTAATGAGCTCATTCATCAGAACAACAATATCTAGTATGTAGTAGAACTTCTTTTTCAGAATGCATGGTACATGTATATAACCAGTTTAGCATTGTAATAAATAAACATGTTTTCACTCGTCTTGAACAACAGCCAAATTTTCCTTCCTGTTAATCTGCAGATTGACAAGGATGGTATTTATTTTTCCAGTGTACAAACATCTTGCAAAAATTCTGTCCTGCAGAAATTGTTTATTGGGCTTTTATTCCATTTTCTGAGTAAAATCGCTATATCTTACCAACCATTTTTTTTATTGGTGGAGGAAGCTGGAAAAAAAAATTAAAGTACAAAATATTGCATCTTAAACTTAACTTTACAGAATTCAAACCTTTTAGAAATAATTTTGAATTTTATAACCAGACGTCAATAGTAATTATTGTATTTGACTTACAGTATCATGTAGGAAGCAGCCTGCATTGTTATCTGTCAAAACTTCAGTCAAATGATTTCTAGATATAACTTTCTGACAGCACATACTTATTATTGTTGGAACAATTTTTCCACATCTGAAAAAAATACCATCACTTTAAAACAAATAATTTAAGGCTATCCTATTAAAACATTGATCCCAACACTGACAACTATCATGTAATCTATTCCAGACTCTTATTCCTGTTTCCATTCAACAAATGATTAATACAATTTTGAATCAATCACTTTGTAACTTTCATAAAGAAACAAAATCAACATAAAAGTTAAACAACCAACATTTATATTGTTCCCTAAACACATTACCTAACATCTGCATATTCTGAAATACTATACTAATCCTAGACCAGGTTTTATCTGGAATTCAGTGATTTTAAATGTTTCTGATATGAAACAATATGTAGAAATAAAAATATTCCTGTTGTGAATTCCTAATTTTTATTTGATATGTATATTGCTGCACTACATCAAAAAATGACAACTTAATGAACAATACATCTATCTATGAATAAACCAATCTACTTGCTAGTGTGAAGTTACAATATGTACATGTGTACCAAATTGTACAATATTATGATTAAAGTATTTACTAAACATACATCTTATTAGCTTCATTCATTAACTTAAAAAATCTGTTTAAGCATACATTTCTATTGAGCAATCTGAGAACTTCTTCCTGATTTGCACCAAAGCATCCATAACAAATATAAAACAATTCAAACTGTGTTGTTGTTTCCACAGTATAGTCTGTATTTGTGCTGGAATAGAAATATTCTGGAAAATAAAGAAAATACAAAAGTTTTGCTGTAATTAATATAAATTTCATTTTGTAACTTGGTTAATAAGACATCCTTTGTTTTAATTTCATTATACTGGGAATATTTTTGTAATATGAGTAGTTCTTGGTATATTTGCTCTTTACTGTCTGTCCCATATTAACAGGCTATATCTAAAGAATGTCTTCAAAATGTCAATAAAAACTGTTACCATACATTACATATTTAATCATTGCTTTTTCCTATGCTTAGAAGCCCCACATTTTCCAAGAAAGTCGATTTTCCAATTTCTGCATGCTATTAATGAAGCTATGCCTAAAATCCGTCATCCTCACAAACAAATGTGATATTTTTGGGCAAATTTTGTTTTTCAAATTATGAAATGTGATGACTTTTACAAAATACCTGATAATTATTTGAAATTTACAGAATTTTAGTAAAATCACAACTTTTCACTGAGAAATCCTTTTCTGATAGTTTGAACTTATTGGGATTTTGTGAAATTTGCATACCAATAGTTTGTAAGACTGATTTAAGAACAAAATACACAAAATGTAAGGATAAGTTTATAGTATCATTGTTTTGTGTGAAGTAAGTAGGATACACAAAAGTTTCCAGATACCAAGGTTTTCACACAGTCTTATGACCCTGAATATATTAAGCAAGTCTATAGAAGTTAAAAGACAACTTGTTTGATTAAGGAGATAACACATGTATAGATATAATAAAATTACTACATCCTAATCAAAGTACTTCAATTATGTTGATTTCTTACAAGGCTCTAAGTGGCACCTACTTTAGTCGCCATATTGACTTATAAATATATTTAGCACCTTGTAATTCATGATAAGTCGCCAATTCAAAGTTTAAACTTTGGCAACCCGTGAAGTCTGGATTATAGTCTGTCTTTGATTTTGGTCCCCCATGCATTTGAATGTTTAGAGAAAAATGATCAAATCATATGCGTGTTTGACACAGATTAATAGCCACATGGCTTCATGACAATGTCTGATTAAAAAGGATTATTTTTGCCAATTTTCTTATCTTTTTGTCAGTAATTGGCATCTAGAATTTTGGCCTGGTGCATAAAATTTTTACCTTAGAAGCCAATGGTGCCTCGAACCATAACTCTACATAGAGGCCTGATTTAACTTAACTTGTGTATCCATAAGAAAACCCATTAACATGATTAAAGTTTACATTCATACATACCTGTGTTAACAAAGTCTGTTGACAGGAATCTGATACCTTAATGCAAGTCACCATGCAAGCCACTATTTTGATATCCTACAGAAATAACAAACACAGTTGCCCTTAAAATTTAACTTTGAACAAACTTACAAGAGAATACGTTCGAACAGTATCAATAATACAGAAAATACATTGTAGTTAACCAATTTCACAGTTCAGTCCTTTGGAATGTTGTCTCATCTCCACTTACATTTATTTTTTCATATCAAAGCACTTTACCTATCTTTAACAGTTAAAAGTAATTTTGTTTAAACCAGAATAATTTGTCTCTTGAATATTCTTTTTCAACTCTACAAATACATGTACGTTTTATCTTTTTACACACATACCTGTTCCGATCTCTTTAAATGAGCACTGTACACCATAACTTTCATTCCAGGGGTAAGATTCATATATTCAGTTGGTACATAAGTCAAGTATAGTCTATAAACATACAATAGAAGCTAATGAAGGTATAAAAATAAAATTATAATAATTAAGTGTTGCTATTATAATATAGATAAACTAAATACAATGTATTTCACAACTGAGTAACTTGAAAACAAGCCTTTTAATCAAAAATCCACAAGCTTGCATAAATTCACTGATAATTTGACTACAGTAGAAGGTTAACAAATAGGGAATGTTTGCATGTTATTGTATGAGAGAAAGGACCTAAGCACAAAGTTTGAAAATTCACATAAGTGACTCATGATTAAAATGCCACTCAAAATTATTAGATACCTAATCAAACTTATGAGTACTATTCGAGTCATTGAGTAATTCAATAATATAAGAGGATCGATTATTTAATATGCATGTACTCTTAAGAACTATGAGAGATCTATCTCCTGGCTATATGTTACGACCATATAATGACTCTTAATTTTACAGGAAACTTTTTTTCAAATGAACATGTGTTGACTGTTGACTTGGTCGTCTTGTTAAAATATCTGAATTTTTTTCAAAAAATACGTTCATTTCATTTAAATATTTCAAATTTATTCCTCTGAGAAACGTGAATATGCAAGTCCATTTTGAACTTGTTTCATATTTCGAAAGTAAACTTCCAGGTAGGAAAAAATCAATAAAATTTACTCAAAATCGTTCTTATTTCAATCATTTTTAATAAAATAGATGGTTGAAATGGTTTGAAAAGACGGAAAAAAAACTCAATAAGGAATTAACTTACTGAAAATGTAAAATTTAAATGTCACTAGCTGGTAGCAATAATCTTAACGTTGACAATTTTGCAAGTGTCAAATAATTCGATTTTCTTGAATTTTGAAAAGTGTCAAAACATTGTTCGTAAATTAAATTGAATTCCCCACATGTTCGCTCTTTTGTAACTTTTCATATTCATATGTTTAATTTCGCCTAACTCAGAATTCAGCTTTCTTAACACCCTGTTGTTATTCAACATAATTATCTTTTTATACATGATAACCTTCAATGAATTACTACACATAATCCTATGGATGCTGACTTGTTTCAAATTTAGTTCTTTGAACTATTGTCAAATTAGGAGTACTTTGCACTTGTCCTTGAAACTGTCAATAGTCCAGAACTGCAAGTTTATCAAAACTACCAGTGCTGGACTAAAAACCTTACCTTAATTACAAGGCAAAAAAATACTAAAATGCTATAAAAATTTTGGATCAGTACTGTACGTTCGTAAAATTTTTCTATGAAGTTTAAGTTGTTTTTATAGGGTCAATTTCTGGCTTAATATAAGTAGTGCTTACTTAAAAATGTTAATAAAATATTAAGAGAAGATATAAAAAATGTGGGTAACCATTAATGAAGTGATAATATAGTTTTTTCTTGGCCTCATTTAATAATCTGAATTGATAGGAAAACATTTATAATATTCAAAATCAAAGTATGAAAAAAAACCATAATCGAAGAAATTTAAATACCTGATCTTATTATCTAGTTCATATATCCCTAATTCAGCGTAATCACTATTAGTTACTACACCTTGGTAAGTGATATGATTTGTATCCACTGCCACTGTTACCATGGTTACAGGTGTTTGTATTGTACTGGTCAATATTTTATTTATAACTGATTCTTGTATTTTGGCACTGGCCAACCAATCCTACGAAAAGAAAGCCAATTAATATTGCCAGCCAATCCTATGAAAAGAAAGCCAATTACCGTAATAACCCTAATTATTGGACGGCCTAATTATTGGACACTTTTGAAAATTCAAGGAAAATTGAATTTTTTGATAACTCTATTTTTTCGACGATTTCAAAATTGTCAAAGTTACGATCGTTGTTCTCAGGTGGTGACAGTCAGTAATTTTCACTTCTTAGGTAAGTTAATTACTTTCAGTCCTCATCAAGTGTTTATTTCGTCTTTCTAAACCATTTAAACTATCTATCTTAATAAATTGATTGAAACAAGATCGATTTTTAAGTAAATTTTATTGAATTTTTCCTACCTGGAAGTTTACTTTTGAAAAGAAATCCAAAACGAGTTCGGAACGGAATTGCGTATTCGTGTTTCTCAGAGAAATTAATTTAAAAAATTTGAAATGAAATGAATAATGTTTTTACAAAACAGATCCTCTTATCATTGTTATTAAGACATTTAAATGTAATAGTTATAATATGTTCTAAAAAGACGATTAGACTACAAACGTAACATGTGTTGTAAAAATCATTTGTGAGATGCTCCAAATCCAGATCGTAAAAATAATTTGTGATTCATCCTCATATTAGTCAACAACATGGCGGGTCGTTTGAAGTTTGCTACTGTTTTCGTCTTCAACATTCAATTAACTTAAAGGTACAAAAAGATAAATCATGAAAGCAAAATCAAATAACAATACCGCAAGTATGAACATTATTTTGATTGCATATTCTTAAAGTACATTGACCAGGTCGATCATATGAAGTCAAAAAATCACAACGATGTGGACGGAAATACGAAAACTCTATTTTTTCAACACTTTTCCAATTTTCCTAAAAAATAGGTGTATTTTAGTGTCCAATAATTAGAGTAATTACGGTAATTACAACAAGATTGCTACACACAACCATATGTCCACTGCCGCTGCATAATCAGTTTGCATAAGAAGTCAATAATTAGTCTAAGTCCCAAAACCTGACAAAATGGCGATATAGTATGCACATCTACACTTCATAACAATAAATCCTGCCAAATATGGAAGCAATATGCCAAGGTTTTTTAGAGGACATTCGTCTACAAGGTATTGCAGATGGTCAGACAGATATCATTACAATAAACTAGAGGCTCTCAAGAGTCTGTATCGCTCACCTGGATTTAACTTTTCACCTTGAACAGGACTAAAAATTTAAGTGTTGCAGTCAATTTGGCTGGTTTTTCTATAGGGTTCTATGTTAAACTAAGTTTGGCTGTGACAGCCATCTTGGTTGACAGTCCATGAAATCTGACATATTTCTGAAAGAGGACCTCTTAAGGACCATTGCTGCCAAGTCTGGTTCCAATTGGTCAAGAGATTTCAGACAACTGGATTTTTCCCATAGTGCCCTATGTTAAACTAAGTTTGGCAGTGGTGTCCATCTTGGTTGATAGTCTGGGTCATCAGACATTGCTATCAAGTGTAGTTCTAATTGGCTAAGTGGTTTCAGACAAGAATATTTTTGAGGGATTCCATAGGATCCTATGTTAAACTAAGTTCGGCTGTGGCGGCCATCTTGTTCACAGTCCACAAAATCAGACACATTTCTGAAAGACGACCATTTCTGCCAAGTCTGGTTCCAATTGGTCAAGTGGAAAGGGTCTATAAAGGAAAGTTTACGCCTGGCGCCTTATTTAAAGGGCAAAAACTCCTATAAGGGGTCAATCAATGATTTTGGTCATGTTGACTTATTTGTAGATCTTTGTTGAACATTCTTGTGGTTTACAGTTTGTCTTGGTCTAAAATAATTTTCAAGATAATAACCTAAAACTGCAAAATTTCATTCAAATTATCAATTTAGGGGAGAATAACCCAACAAAGGGTTGACCGATTCGTCTGAAAGGTAGGTAGATCTTGACCTCATTAACATTTTTACTTCTCGTCAGTTTTGCTCTATAAACTGCTTTAGTTTTTGAGATATGAACCAAAAAGTGCCAATTGTCCAGCTATCAATCTTTTGAGTATGTTCCTTCAATTCATGATGTCATGAAAAGTTCTAAGAAAAACTGTTGTGTGCACTCTTACTTTGTTGAACATTTTTTTCTGTTTACAGTTTGTCTTTATCTATAATAATATTCAAGATAATAACCTACATATATAACTGCAAAATTTCCTTAAAATTAACAATTCAGGGGCAATAACCCAACAAAGGGTTGACGATTCGCCTAAAAATTTCATGGCAGGTAGATCTTGACTTGATGAACATTTTTAACCTGTCAATTTTACTCTAAATGCTTTAGTTTTGAGATATAAGCCAAAAACTGCAGTTTACCCATATGTTCTATTTTCAGCCATGGCGGCCATGTTTCTTGACGGACCAAAAAATAAAACATAAATTTTATTCTAGATACCCTAAGGATCATTCAGTGTGAGTATGGCTGTAATTGGTTCAGTGGTTTTAGAGATCTTTGAAAAAGTTTACGACGGATGACAGATGCCAAGTGATAGCAAAAGCTCACATGTCCTTTTACAATATGATAAACCTAAACCTATACCACCAGATGAACGATTGTGTACTGTATGTAATACTATAGAAGATGAATCCCATTTTCTTATAAGCTGTAAAAAATATGAAAACAACAGAAATATTATGTTAAATTGACTAACTCTGAAGAATTACCACAGCCTTAGTGAAAAAGACAAATACTTATATCTAATGAATAAAATAATGAGATCTTATTAACTAGAGTTGCAACATTTATACAAAAATGTCTTTTTGATATTAATTTCATACTTGATTCTGTTGTCTTCTTTTATCTGTAAAACTATTTAACTGAGCTATGTTTGTCAATCCCATTGTATTTTGTGGTTACACAATAAATATTGTTGTTGTTATTATTTCATCCTGAGGAAAACAAACATCATTTTTCCCTGTCAATATGGTTATTTACATTATTTCCCCTGTTTTGAATTTACAATTGGTAAATTTTTCTAACAATGCTTTGGCAATCTTTGTCTTTCCATAGTTCTGTTTATATGAGTACCCAACAAATTTCAACTCAAAATCAATACAAATCTGATTATTGATTTGATATAACTTACAGTAAGTGACAATACATTCATTCTATCTTCTACACAGCTGTACAAATTACTATTCTTCCAAGGTACAAAAAGCTTTAATGGTTCCAAAGCACCCTGAAGTAGACCAAGTATATTCTACAGATAAACACTTTGAATAATAAAACTGAACTTTTATACAAATACCTAAAATATACATGATACAATCTTATTAAAATTAGTTCTCCGCACTTGCTCCTTATTTTTGTTGGGTTGTTTATGTCACGCTTGGGAGATCTAGATACAGCCGCTTGAGGGTGATGTCTAGGGTCAAATTTGCAGTAGCCAATCAGCGATGCGGCTATAAAAACTTAGGGTATTGAACTGGCACAGACATTATTGTAGCGTCTAAGAGTAATTCTGGATGTAAAATAACAAATATGGCAGCCTCCATGCAATTTTTATTTCATAATCTGAATCGTTAAAAGTTATTGTTTTTAAGTCTATGAACGAATTCCAATGGCCTCAGGTGAATTATTAACACCATGAAAAATTTATATGAACACAAACAGTTGTGTATTGTGTGGATTCTCGTTCATAAACATTGAAATTTTGGCAACGTGAGAGCGGGTAGAAAAAAAAACTCTTCAAACAAAAACTGAAGTTGAACCCCGACAGGGTATCTCAAATTTCCAATGTCATTACTGGTTTCAAAGTAAACTGATGATGGTATGAGAGCACCTGTTTGATTGGTTAATTGTAAATGACTTTCTAGATGCTGATTGGCTGCTCAAAGTTCAGCAAATTTGACCCTAGACATGATCCTCAAGCGGCAGTAGTTAGATCTCCCACGCGCAACATATAAACAACCGAACGAAAATAAGGAGCAAGTGTGGAGAACTAATTTTAATTAGATTTTGCATGATATAAATACTTTTAAGTCTCCTCACAGAAATTTCTCCTAAAAAAAAAAGTAGCTATCCATAACAACTACCCATATACCTGAAGTCACATCAAATTGATTTTAGTTCTTTGGATTTTTTATGGCAAAAGTAGGTGCGAGCAAGCAAAATTTTAAAATCGAATTTTTTCCTGAGGACTAGTTTTTTTCAGGCAAAGATCAAATTTATGTGAGGCGCAAATTCTTTAAACTAACATTTTGCCAAAAAATGGAGAAAAAAAAATCCCTATTTTTTTACTAAATGTTAGGAGCTGGTGACAACAATTTATTTTAAATTTCCTGAAAAATGAAGAATTTGGGGCAAATTTTCAGCATTTTTGTTGAAGCGGCAACATTTTTTTTCTTAAAATATAGTTTGAAAACTGGGGCGGCAAAAACCAAAGAACTAACAATTTGGTGTGGCCAAATTGACCATTTTATTGTCACATTAACCAACAACTAAGCTGACAAGAAAGCACTAGTGAATAGTGATTAAATGTGAAAACTGTTTTCTAGAAAATATATATGCTGGTAGTCAATTCTAAATGTCAACATGATGATTATTTTACCTTCTGTAAGGTTGTAGGTTTCATATTTGTAAAAATATATTCCTTCCCTGGAGTAAGTATCTTCTGCCAAGTTAAATATTCTTTCTTCTGATTGCAAAAGAAAAAGATTTTTATTAATAAATCAATTGTCAAGTCATAATACAGAAAGCCTGACCATGGACTATAATGGGTAATGACTAACGTGTTGAGAGAATGCCACACTCCCTGCATACTAAAGACCCCTTCTGTAATTTTTCAAAAAAGATTACTCTAATAGGTGCTACAGAAGGCTAAATTATCCGACCCGACCCAACCGTCCACACTTTTTACAATGGCATTCAAAATCGGTTCTCCATTGTGTCTTGCCCACCCCTATTTGTATTGTGTTTTATAAATTGTTGAACTGGTTCTCGTCCTGAAGAGGCATGAAATATTTGCCAATGGACGTTAAGAAAACAACAATCAATCAAGCATAGACTTATCTTAACTATTAGCATTCAAATACATTTTATCAAAGTTTAATAACCAAGAAATTTGGCTTACTTCTAATAATCCCCTACTAAAATACAGCTGTTATAATATTGCATTTACATGCAAAATGCCAAGATAAACAAGAGTGGACACAACATGTCTCACCTGAGTATGCACATGGACACAGAATAATGATTATTTGATACCTGACATTGCAAGTCAAAGGAAAATGCGTTAAAAAAAATTGTAATGGTCAGGCGATAATTTGTCTGAAAAATCTCATGCATGTCATTCAAGCCTAAAACTGTGTCCAAGGCAAGCTGACAGGTCTCAGACTGGTATGTACCCAACAAAAACTATCTATAGACCAAAAATGGTGGGTCTATATAATACATTTATAACCTTTGTTGAGAAATGGACTTATCTGTAATAAACAGCTGCACCACAAGCGCATGATACACCCATCGTCAAGTGAAAAAGACAATGTTTTTTTAATCCCCCTTTATTTAGTGGAGCTGCTGGTGGGATGTATATGGAAACAGGGCAAAACATAAGCGTGTAAACTTTTAAACAATAGAGATACGCGCGAAATGTGACCAAAAAAGACTACCCTTTTTACCAAAAAGCTCAATAAAAATTCAATAACTCAAAAATAAAATAAAGAATCATCACCAAAAAGTATACAGATCTTCAGATTAATATAACTAACAAGTGTGTGAAGTTTTATGCAATAATCGTAAATAGTTTCTGAGATCCGGTGCGACATGCGAAACCCCCCCCCCCTTTTTTTTACAAAAAACTCAATAAATCTAAAATAAACACACCCCTGTTTTAGTTACAAAGTCCCGTAACTCAAAAAGTTTTAATCTTATTTTCACCAAAAAGTATACAGATCGTTTGACCATCATAGGAAACAACTATGTTAAGTTTCATGAAATTTGGATAAGTTCTTCTCAAGTTACTGTGCGACATGTTTACGACGGACAGACGGACGCCAGACATTTGTATACCATAATAAGTCCCGTCAAAATTTTGACGGGCATATAAAAATGGGACAAGAGTCACTCAAGATGATTGCTCAAGCCTAAAATTGAGGTCAATTTGGATATAGGTATTACAGCTACAGAAAAATCGACTTAATCATGAAAATGTGAATCAAGTCTGAAATTCAAGTCAAGATCTCAGACAGTCATGAACCCACCACACACTATCTGTATGGTTGGCCTATGTATTGCAGTTGATGACAAATGAATATTATCCCAAAACATGAAACAAGCCAGTCAAGCCAGTCAAGCATGAAATAGAGGTTAAAGGTAAGGTGTCAGATGTTAAAGTGGCATATACTAAGAACTTCTTTCAACCAAATACTGTGGGTCCAGTTACAAATGTAGTACAGTTGCTGAGAAATAGACTAAATCTTGAAAATGTATATTAAGTTACTCAAACATGAAATTCAGGTGACAGGTTTTAGACTGGCATGTATCCACTAAGAACTATCTACAGACCAAATATGATGGGCCTAGGTAACACAATTGCTGAGAAATGGACTTAATAGCAAAAATGTGACACAGATCACTCATCCGTAAAATTGAAGTCAAGGTCAAAAAGGCAGGTGACATGCCAACATGTACTCACTAAGAACTAGCTATTGACCAAATATTGTGGGTCTAAATATTGAAGTTGCTGAGAAATGGACCTAACCTTGAAAATGAGACAAAGTCATTCAAACATGAAATCGAGGTCAAAGTCCAGAGACAGGTGTCAGAATTGATTGTACCCACTAAGATCTATCTATAGACCAAAAATGGTGGGTCTAGGTATTACAGTTTCTGAGAAATGGACTTAATCACAAAAATGTGACCAAGTCAAGGGCCCAGATGTCAGACTGGCATGTACCCACTAAGAACTATCTATAGACCAAATATGGTTGGCCCAGGTAATACTGTTGAGAAATGGATTTAACCAAAAGACTTGGACGCAGATTTAACATTTATGTTTATGAAGTCAGTGAACCATGAAAATGAGGTCAGGGTCACAAGACAAGTATACTGCGGCAAACCTTATACGATAAGCTATCTGTGGACCATAAATCTTAATTGTAGGTATTATATGTGCAAATTTATTAAAGATTTAAAAAAGTTTCTGCCCCTGTCGCCACCGGAAAGTAATACCTATATCTCGCCTTCGCAACAGGCGAGACAATTATGCCTTAACATTAGAGGGCATAATATAAAATTCTGTATGTTCATACAATTACATGTAGATGACAAAAAGTATCCACAATAACTGAGTGCCTTAAGAATTAAATCATTCAGTTAGAAGACCAACAAATATCTTCCTTTAAAAATTAAATACTACAGAAAATACTCAACATACTATACCTTTATAAGAATATTTATAGATGAATCCAGTTTAATACAGAACAAATGATCATGTTTAACTCTGAAAATTAAAGAATTTGACATGAACAAGAGGCTCCCAAAAGCCTGAATCGCTCACCTGTTATATTTTGTGTAGATCTTGCATCGATGATTATTTTTGCTATTTAATGTATACCGTTGAGATTTCTTCTTAACCCTAGTACTGCAGGACGTTGATATAGTGATTGCCAAAACAACATTATTGTACTGCCGGTCGTCGATATATTGAGCACTTTCGGTAGTTCATTCAGTGCAGGTTGTCATTATATCAACTTTCTATATTAGGTAAAGTTTTCGGGTATTAGCCAATGAAATCAAGCAGATATATTTATATTTAGTTAATATTACGTCAGAAAAGGGATTTCCCTATAGAAAACAGTTCCAACAACCTATTCTAAAATTGTTTTGATGACAAATGTTGACCTCGTAGTTTGTTTAGATCAAGTTTGAAACAATGGAAGTAGTCGAAGAAGGTAGCGGACGGTGACACGTTTTTAGAGAAGGTGAACCCCGAAAATCGAGATGAAGATGATTCAGAAAATGATGAACAAATCACGCCATTCGAGGATACCTGGATATGTGCAAACCCTGATACACGTTCTCTTGCTTTCGACGAAATTAAAACTTCGATTTGGGAGAAAATCCGGAGATTATTGATTTTTTTCGTTAATTATTGATGAAATTTTATAATAAATCAGTTGAAGAAAGAAATACTACCCTCAAGACTTTTTCCAGTCTGAGCAAGGAAACAACAAAAATCAATGCCACACTCGTAGGAATTATGCATATGCATGTTTACTTTGTATAGCTGCATGACATACACGGATTCATAAAGTAAAATTATAAAGAATAATGGATAAAAACTTTTCAGTTTTCTTATTGCTAATTACTCAGAAAAACAATAATTAATTAAAATTAAACAAAAACAACAATATTTTCATACTTTTATTTGATATGTCTCAATAAAAACTTAATCATGTCACTTGCTTTGTATCTGGAAATTCTGCATTCAATTTTGAAAAAAAATAAATTTAATGTTATTTCATAAAATGAACAGAAATTATTGAAAAACAACAAAATAATAACATGGTGTAAGTTTTACAAAATAACTTGGTACAGTGAGATGCAGAGGCTAATTAGTATCATGGCACAGCAGTGTACTGATAATCTAAATATAGCTGGCAGTACTAGGGTTAGTATTGACCTGTACAGCTAAAATAAAAATCCCGAACCCAATTAGATATGGAAAAATCCGTAGAAACTACGGCAAAATCGTAGATGTAAACACCTCTGCACATGGCCTTTGGCCAGGTGAGCTAAAAAGTCATTTCCCATATGGTTTACATGGAAACTTTGAGCAACTCCAACAGTCAGATAAGCGGATGAATCTCAACCAAAAGTAGATCGTTTGTAGAGGGTATTGTAATCAGTCCTGCAAAGTTTCAAAACATTTCATAATGTAGTTTCAGAGGAGATGTTTAACTAGAGGCTTTTAAGAGTCTGTATCGCTCACCTAGATTAAACTCGTCCACCTTGAGCAGGACTAAAATTTAAGTGTTGCAGTCAATTTGGCTGGTTTTCCCATAGGGTCCTATGTTAAACTAAGTTTGGCTGTGGGGGCCATCTTGACTGAATGTCAGTGTTATTGGACATAATTCTGAAAGAGAACAATCTAAGGACCATTGCTGCCATGTCAGGTTCAAATTGGTCAAGTGGTTTCAGACAAAAGATTTTTAAATGAATTTTCACATAGGGTTCTATGTTAAACTAAGTTTGGCTGTGGCAGCCATCTTGGTTAACAGTTCAAATCATTGGACACAATTCTGAAAGAGAATCTCCTAAGGACCATTTCTGCCAAGTCTGGTTCCAATTGACCATGTAGTTTCGTAGAAGAAGATTTTTTAAATTCATCCCCCCTTTTTTCTTCGTTAGGAACAGCTGCCATATTGGTTTGAAGTCGGGGATACAAGACATTTTTGATAGGGGGCCACCTAAGGACCATTCCATCAAATGTTGGTCCCAATTGGCCCAGTGGTTTTAGAGGAGAAGATCTTTAAAGGAAAGATTAAGTCAGATGACAAAGGGAGACGGCGCCAAGTGATGGCAATAACTCAAATTGTCTTTTAGGCCAGGTCAGCTAAAATTGCCCAATAAAAATCAATCCAGTTTTTAGATATTCACAAACATACACCATTCCCCCAACTTTGGCTACAATCTGCCCATAAGCTCCTGAGCAAATGACAAAAAAAGTCCTTTCCCATATAGTTTCCATGCAAACTTTCAGCAGCTGCAGATGTCGGATGAGCAGAGGAATCTCAACCAAAAGCGGATTTTTGTAGAGGGCAAGGCTGTCATCAGTCCTGCAAAGTTTCAAAACATTTTAGAGGAGAAGATTTTTGAAAATTGGCCAATAAAAAGCCATGTTGTTCATCCAACCGGAACCAAAGCTAAATGTTTTGTAGATAATCTTCCATACATCATTTCCTCCAACTTTGGTTATAATCAGCCCATAAGTTCCTGAGCAAATAACAAAACAGTCACTTCCCATATGGTTTACATGGAAACTGAACAGCCACAGCCGTCGGATGAGTGGATCAATCTGAACCAAAAGTGAATAGTTTGTAGAGGTTATTGCTGTCATCAGTCCTGCAAAGTTTCAAAACATTTCATTATCTAGTTTTTGAGAAGATCTTTGAAAATTGGCCAATAAAAAACAAAATGGCCTCTGGTAGCCATGTTGTTCATCCAGCCATAACCAAAGGTGGATCGTTTCTAGAGATCCTTCCATAAATAATTCCTACAAAGTATGGTTACAATCTGCCACAATCTAAATAATAAAGTTCTCCGCACTTGTTCCTTATTTTCGCTTGGTTGTTTATATGTCGCAAGTGGGAGATCTAAGTATAGTCTACAAATTCTTTTGCTTCTACATGTAAATTGGCAATATATTGTCACCATTTTGTAACTGGTTACAAAACAAGTATATTAAAATGGACTTGGACTAATTTCTTGCCATATATGATAAATTCAGTAATTGAGGAATGGAACTGGGAGTATCATAGAAAGACTATATTTGGTTTGTAGTAGACATGAAGTTTGTTCAACATATAAGATTTACATTGTACAACCTGATGAATTTAAACCGTTTTCGGATTTGGACAGGTTTCACACTAATATAAACTTGTATGAGTCATTCAACACACTTCTTGAGCCACCTTACCTAAATATTTCACTTAGAGTTGTCACCGTCCCATAAATATTCACAGAATCTATTCTTAATAAATCTCTGGAAATATAAAAATTTTAGCTTAATAATACCAATAATATATCAATACAGTTTAATATCAAATAAATATATTTAAAAAAGCCGTTCCATTATGCACACAAATTTGATATCATGAAAAGTTCTGAACTGCATAGAAACGGTAAATGAGCATTTTTTCTTTTTAATATTGTCCTTGACATTAAAAATACTAAAATTTTTGTTAATTCCTTCTTATTTCATACTGAAATTATAATTTTATGGCTAACTTCAATAGCGATCACCGTCAAACTTAATTTGTTAATATTTTCATAAACAATGTGTTATCTCCCTTGTTTAAGTGTCAAAATTTCATAAGATTGTTCATTGATTATCATGATTATTATCTGTTAATTGTTATAATTCATATATTTCATTCTTTCGTGTTTGTTTTAAAGACAATTGTCATAATTATTTAGAAGTTAGGATAAAAGATTTGAAAAATATTTTAAATAAGTTTTTTATATGCCAATCATGCTCCTAAACTGGATTTGTTGAAACTGGTTACTCTTGGACACATAAATACTTGATGATGTAATTAGCCAAATGGACTTGGATTACTAACAACAATGCCTAACAATACATTATTATACATTATTATATTAGTTTTAAATCAAGTAATTATAGTATGATAGTTCATATCAGGAAAATTTAAGGGCGCCGTGGTGTAGTAAGGGCGCCGTGGTGTAGTAAAGGGCACCGTGGTGTAGTGGTTAGCGCATCGGACTACGAAGCCAGAGGTCCCTGGTTCGATTCACGTTCGGGATGAAAATTTCAGGGATCAAATTTGCGACGCCCTATCGACACCATTTGTGAGGATGGTCTCGATAAACGATGCTAGTCCGTCGGATGGGGACGAAAAATGGCTGTCCCGTGTTAAGGGAGAGCAACACCCTTAGCACGCTAAAGACTCCTCTGTAGATGTCGAAAAAGAGTAGGCTAAAACGCTGCTACAGGGGCCGCTCTCGCACCCGCCAAGTGGAGAGGGATTAGTATAAGTTGGCATAACTTGTTTCCCAATCCACTATAAATAAATAAGTTTAAACTATCAGGAAAATTTCAATGTAAAAAGCTTATATTTTGTGGCTACTGAAACTTAAATGTGGCTAATAAGAGATCTCAGTAATTAGGCACTTTGGTCAATGGGAATTTTTGCCTACCGCTAACAAATCATCTACTTAAGAAATTAAATTTATGTAGTCTTAAAGGGTTATCACTAACTTATACTGTAAAATAATCTGTGCATCTGTTCCTGTCAGTAAATCAATCTTGTCAGATACTGTATTTTCCATCATTTCTATTCTTCTATTATGTACTATTAATCTGTACATGCAAAAAAAAATACCAAAAATTAGTGAAACTCTCCATTAATATCTATAAATAATAGATTTAAAGATAAATAAAGTAACAGATCTTTTTACAATCAAACCTATTGGGCATTAACAAGCTTTTCCATTTGACATTGTCTATATTTGGCATAAGTATGACACAAACATTCCATTAGTTCTGCTAGCTGGGAATTACTACCACAACACAGATGATACAAGTTTATACGTAAAATTGTTAAACCAAAGTTTCTTTATCACAAGAAATAGTTATATCAGGAAAACCCAAATTGCATCTGGAACCAAAACTGCAACTACTGCACTTATTATACCTTGACCCAGGGCTTTCAATAGAAGCCGGTAGCTGGCGATTTTCTCCGTCTATAACGAGGATTTTTGCCGGCTACTATGTGTAAAAATAACATGATCAAAATAAGTGAATGTTGCCATTGTTCTTTCTGAAAGAGATATCGATCCCAGCATAACGGTCTTTATTTGCTATTTTAGTTTTATGCTATTTTCAGCTGTTCCAAATCACTTCCTAATGTATACCACGAACAGGGGGTTTCCAGATTCTCTCATGAAAGTGACATGGATTTGTTTGTCTATTGAAAGGAACATGTAGCTGAAAATGTCTGAGATGTTTAGCTAAAAATATCTGAAGAGTTATTTTTTTTCATTCTTTATTTCTTACAATTTTTCTTTAATATTTTTAAAAAATTATTCTTTATTCATAATAGGGACATTATTCTGTATTCTTTTTACCCCATCCAATTCCCCTCATCTGAAGTCTAAGAAAGCCTTTCATTCCTTTTATCTGTTCTATTTTGTTTAGTTTACAATTATCTCTTTCAAATCAATTCTTTATTGTTAAAATATTGCATGTTGTCAGTTAACACCTAACTGTAAAGTAATTAGACAAAGGAAGACAAATTGAATTTAAAAGGCAAATTATCTCACATTGCGATAAATGCCACGATAGTAGAAAATGTTTCCGATTTTGCAACTTCTTGCTAATAAAATGACAGATTGATGAATTATTTTCACTTCCAGCTTTGTAGAATTACTGAAGTTGTTACAAAAACAGTTTTTGATCATTTCATCACAAGATTTTCCTTTACCCTATGACAATTTAACAAAAATCTAAAACCAGAACTGAAAAGTCAGAAATGATAGGGCAACTTCAACTTCACTTTTGGGGTATCCTTATGGCGATTTCATGGAAATGGAAATTTTTTTTCTGAGACAAGAGACAGCACTACAGGCACTTACTTCTGTTCAAAAAAATTCCATGTATCCTTATCATAACACTGGCATTTATTTTTAACAGAAACAAGCACAGGCTCTTGTCTCAGAAAAAAAAATTACTATATATGCCAAGAGAAAAGAAAAGGTCCCCTACTCTGGCAACACAATTTTACATGCCTGCTTTGATTTCTAAAGAATTATCGCTCCCACCTTTCGGTCTCGCTCAAAACATTTGGATCAATAAAAAAAATATTAATTTATCAACACAATGATGTATGACATGCTTACCTTACTTGCCAATCAACAGCGCTATAGCCATGTGAAATGTGTCAAATGTGAATTATTTATTACTACTACAATGAACTGCAAATTTGACGACAAGGGCCAAATGAATTGCTGCCTTCTGATTGGTTAACTTAGTATGTTAAAATTAAAACAGGAAACTAGAGTATTAATTTAGTAACATTCGAAATTTCCCGGGATGACACTTTTGGAAGCTTAAATGAAAAGTCCAGAAAACTTCCAAAAAGCTGGAATTTTTTAGTTCTATTGTAAAGCATAATTCTTTCCGGATGAAATAACATCCGGCGGAAAAAATATTACATATGATATTGTAAGATTCTTTCCGGTGGAAATTATTTCACTGTGAGATATTTTCCATTGACATGAAATTTTTACCGGAAAAGGTTTACAGATAGAAGGTGTGAAATTGTTGTTTTGAGCCAAAGTAGTCATATTTAAAGATTAATATAGAAAAGTTAATAAAAAACTAAATCTTTGCAAATACTATGGACTCATAATGGAGTAATTAAATAAAAGCTAAAGTAGAGATAAAAAAACCAAACAATTGTATTGTAATCGGAAATAATTTCATAGATGTTAATTGTAAAATAATATCCGGAAATAATTTTACAGTAAAATATCATCCTTTTGAAACCAAAATTTTCTATTTCATAATCACAATATAAAAAGGAAGAAAATTATAATGAAAAATATGTAACAAAACCAGAAATAATTTCACAGATCTTAATTGTGAAATAATATCCTGATCAATAAGAAAATAAGGTAAGTGAAATACAGGTACAAGTGAGTTGTTTTCAGATGTGAGTACAATTAAAAAAGTAAAGGTAGAAATATAGTTGCATCACTACAGTAATGGAGGAATCAGAGTATGATGATATATTCAACTATATAAATTCCCAAGAATTTTGGAAACTGTTTAATGGTAAATTCTTTCCCTACAATACTTTACTTCGCAATGGTGCCCAGGAAAATATTTCACAGCTGGATAGTATTTATCTGTGAAATATTTTCCGACTATTTAATTTTTAATTAAAGTCATCATTTTATATTTAATAAATTAAGAAAAAAGGAAACAATTTCACTATGAAATTTATTCCGGAATATAGTATCCATAAAATGAAAATCTCTCATAATTACCTCCCTTTGATTGATAAATTATGCAAATATGTTCTACCTTAGTGACACATTTATCATTATGGTTAGGTATATATAGATTGTGAGTACCTTATATAGTAGACAGTGGGATTCTATTTCACAAGCTTATGTGAAATTTTAACCGGAAAGGATTTATTATTAAATAGTTTCCATATAAGATGGAAAGAATTTCACTCCTCCGGAAGAAATCTAACTGTGAAATACCATGTCTGGAAACTATTTACCGTGACAAATCTTCCGCCGGAAAAAATATCACAGAGGAAGAAATAAACCGTTACACTATAAATAGAACGCTGTCAAATATAATGGATTTATTTACCAGCGGCGATTTATTGTTACTTTTTTATACCATTGTTTATCAATTAATTAATTGTGACAAAAGAACAAAGAAAGAAATTTTTTAAACAGTTCATTTTCTTTATTTTAATTTTTTGTATTTGCTCCTTGTGACCAAATTTGCAGTTCATTGTAGTGGTGATAAATAATTCACGTTTGACACATTCCACATGGCTATAGTGCTGTTGATTAGCAAGTAAGGTAGGCGTGTCATACATCGTGTTGATAAATTAACATTTTTTTTATTGACCCAAACGTTTTGAGCGAGATCGAAAGGTGGATGGGATACTATGTTGTCAGGTAATTCGGAACAGCGTTTAATTCACCGCATTCAAATCATTTTCATGTTAATGCGCCGAATATGACTATGCGCAGAATTACCAGAAATAACTGTAATTCTTTGGAAATCGAAGCAGGCGCGTAAAATTGTGTTGCCAGAGTTGAGGACCTTTTCTTTTCTCTTGGCATATATAGTAAAGCCTGTGGAAACAAGTGGCTTTGTGGTGCTCACACACATATAAAAAAATATTATATTTGTGTTGCTTTGCCTTTATTGGAAATCATACCAAATTCCCATTCCTATTAGTATTGGCTATTCCTAGTTAAAACATATTTAAACAAAATTAGGCCGTGTCATAGGAGTACCATAATAAGGGGTGATGCCCATCTGTGGTTAAATCTTACTTCAACTGCAAACGCTGCACACTGTCACGGACATATTTTTTATTTATTTATTATTTTTTTTATTTTTTTTTTTTTTTTTGGTTTAATTTTAGATTTCCCGCGCTTTCTGGCACTTAATCGTAAAACCTATTTTTCATTTCGTAATTTCAATGATCTTTATCTATTATACTTTAAACCCTTCTAAAAACTTATTGATTACAGTTAGTTAATTTATTTAAAATTAATTTATCATAATTGCTATTATATATATTGTCGTAAAGTATATTCCGAATATTTATACTTTTCGGTATTTCTTTGATTTTACTGTGGTCAGTGAGTGATGTGTACAAGTTGACGCATTTACTGAAATTTGACGACCGTTAAGTAAAAACATTTGAAATTTAAACATGTATTTAAAGAATGTTCATATCTTACTGTATGTATTGACAATAGTCATTATTTTCCTGCAGTTTCAATCCGTGGTCCAAGCTGAGAATGATGCGAAACCACCGACTACAACGACAACAGCCCCTGCCAGTGCCACGACAAAAAGCCCTGAAAAGGCAAATGCGACAAAAAACTGCACAGGATCAGATTGTACAAAAAAAGAAAACTCATTCTTTAATAATATGCTTGATAACAAACCAATGTTGATGCGAGCCCTATATGTTTTGTTAGCAGTGACATCCATTGTGATTGTTTATTTTGTAATAAGAGCATGGAGGTAAGCTTCATGCATTTTGTCCCAAATATCAGAAAAATATCTTTTATCCTTTAGATTTTTCTTAGCTATAGATGTCTATTAACAATTTACTTTAATAAACTTTCACCCACTCCAGCAAGGTTTTATATCAGGATTTTTGCCAGCGACAAATTCTAGCTGATTTCCTGTATTTTTTTTTAAGAATTTAAACATACATTGTACCTGGCCATAAAGGTCGCTGTTGGCTTATTAATTTTCATACTTTATTAAAAAATGAAGACCCCACCCCTTCCATTGCAAAAAAACATAGTTTGTTTAGATCTTAAATTGAATAAAACATAAATGTTTAAAGATAAAGTTGCCACTCAAGTCTGTCATCTTGTCAGGAAATCAGTTTGCTATGTTTGATATATTTAAATAGTTGAGGGTTTTTACTACAGGATTTCAATTTGGTGAGTCGCTATATCTGAGGCTGAGTTGTCAGTAGCTTCCTCCATTGATACAATTCATTTAATTTTCCATAGCTTTTGAAGTCACAGTTAAAGTAGTAATTTACTCATTAGATTAAGTAAGTGGAGCTGACAAATTTATTGTCAATATGTCTTTTTCAAAATAATTTAATAATGAATGTAACATATCATTTGATTGTTAAAATTTTTTCGACTATCGTATCATTGACTAATTTCCTTTTCTACTATGATGTCATTTAAGGGAATACCGACGTTTTAGACGTCAAAACAACCGTTGGAATTAAAATATGAGGATTGACAGTAATTTTGTTTTCAGTCTATTCAAAGTAATCTTAATCCTCATGGTGCACACTAAATAACCTGCTATGCTTACAAATAACCCACAACCCACTATTTGGGTTATTTAGTGTGACCATGTGATTGAGGTTATTTCTTCATACATGAAAAAATTACAGTCAATCCTTAAATGATGTTTAGTTTTTGTATTTGAAAAATTATTTTTCCAAAAATAATTTATATTGGTCACAGAGTAGATAAATCTTAAAGCCTCATTGGAGACACCTAGAACAAAAGCTGCTATACATGTTTTTAACACTAATATCCATGATCAGTTATCCTTATTTTTGCCATGGAGAGATCTTTATATATATATTGTTCAAGTAGGTTAAAAGTATTAGTAAAACTAGTAGAAAAGATTTACAATTTGTTGTGAAATTTTTTTTTTAGAGTAAGAAGAAGAGCCAGTAAATCCAGAAAGTATGGATTAATTACAGCAAAAGGAACTGATATGGAGATGGCACCTCTAGATCAAGATGATGATGATGAAGATGACATGACATTATATGAAATGAACAGTCGGAACAGTAGGAAGAAATAACTGATTTTAAATATAGCTTGAAGGTAATAGATATAGTTTTTTTTTTTAATTACAGAATGTTAATTAATTGTTGTTTATTGGTTCACACTTAATCTTACTTTAAATTTAGCCAAAGGAAATAACATATTTCCAACATCAGCATAACCTTTGGTTGAAAGTTATATAACTTTGAAATCTTAAGATCTAAAACAACCAAACTGGTCACAATGTAGCTTATGTTATATATAAACTTCTCAGACATACATCACATGAATGTTAAATCATTTTCATGGTTCTTGAATTTGTAGATATTTGACCTTGGACTCAGTTCAACTGAATAGATAACTGTTATGATAAGGTAAACATCTTTCATGTATTATCATTATGGTTCATTCTCTACTACATATTATCTCAATTTTTTGTTTTCTAGGACATCTATTTATTAACTTACATTCCATACAAATGAGAAGTTAGTTTGGATTCAGCACAGTTAGAACTAAGTGATTGTTTGATGGAAATTTTTTGGGACACTGTTACATGTATGACAGATTACAAATTAGACTTTTAAAGCTGTTTATGAAAGTTGTGAGTGTACTCTTCACTTTCAAAAATGTACTTACTGAAACAGAAATCAATAATTTAAACAGGTTAGGCCAACTAAAATTAATTAGTAGATTTTCATCCAACGTTTTGAAAAAAATGGGGCGGTTGGAGGATTTTATTTTTTATTTCATATGAAACTATTTTGTAAGGTGTTATTAATATGTAAACGTCATAAAATGGCTTTAATATTCTAGCGTTTTGAATTTCATTCACTGGAGGCTTATGGTCCAAATTTCCTGACGCCATGTCATTATATAAATCAAAAATGGTTTTTTCATCATTGAAATTCGTAGCGTACCACGATTTCTTTTCATTCACACCGCTTACTCTAAGAATCACGAAAACCATGTTGAATTGTTACAGGAAGTTAACAAAAAACGAAATTATTGACACGGATACCGGTACCGGAGATGAACAAAATCCGGAAATCGTAAATTTTAGAAAATAAAAAAAATCGGGGCGGGCGGGGATGAAAATCTATCAATTAATTTTAATTGGCCTTAGCCTCCAACTTAAATTAATTTGAGTTTTTGTATATACTGTTTTGTACAATAATACTCATTTTCCTGTTTATAAATGATGTCTAGTTTAAACCAAATGAATGCCCTTGACCATTTCTCATTGATCCTGTGTATGCAATCATCTTCTTGGGTTTAAATTTTCTGATTTGAGTTATTTAAACAATTGCACTAGTCATATAATTAAATTTTAATGAGCATTTTAATTCATCTTAGTCATTTCCTTATTATTAAATCATTCTAATGACTGGGTAATTGTCATTTACATAATTGTTGTAGATTTTGTAAATTTTATGATTCCTGTCTTATATTTACAGAAGTCTTATTTTTGTTTGTATTACAAGAAAAACAATTTATATTCTTGGAGGAAGTAGTGATAATAAAAAGATTTTTACTCTGTGTATTATTAAATTTTATCTTTACTCACAAACAAACATTTAATTTTAGCTTTTGAGTCTATGCTCAAGATTTGGTTTTATTTTCTTTCACAATAATGAACTATTTTCCTGGAATCAGTACTAAAAACTGCCTGTGTATTGATTCTTCACTTTTTCTTTACATATTCATTTATTAATTTTTTAAAATCCATTTATGTTTTGTGTCAGGGATGTAAAGTAAATTATTGATGTATGTGGACTTCCTCATATATAAATATATTATGTACAGTATGTGTGTGTGTCTGTGTACATGACGGATACAATGTAGAAGTGATCTTCAGTTGGCACACATGTACTTTGATTGTATTTGTATAAGTATTAATGTGTTAAATTGTATTCAACACTGCTAATAATGATCTTGAAATCCATATTTGAATTTTTTCAGTACATTTAGAGTTAGAAAAAAAGATTCTTTTTAACATTTAGCAGAAGAATTTGTATCAGTATAATAATGTATTAATGTGTTACATTGTATTCAACAGTGCTAATAATGATCTTGAGATCTGAAGAAATGTTGGCAGATTTATTATGTTAAATTTATTTTTAAATATTTCAAAAAATCCATTACGGGCATGTAAGAGCTTGATTAAATAAACTTTCTTTTATTTTATTTTATTTACTTTTGTAATTTTTTTTGTGTTTGTGTCTTTAATATTGTGCAATATCTAATGAATTATGATAAAAATTTTATATACATATATTTTTATACAGAGGCTGATGAATTAGCTTGTTTGTTTAGTTCTTATTTTTCAAAGTTGTTTGATTATAATTATACTGAAATGAAATAAAAACTCTGGTATTTTTTCATTTGAAATTTCTATATTAAATTACGGTACAACATTTTGTTTTGTCTGACGCTGTTGAAAGTTTATTTTCATTTAAACGTTTATGGTTTCCATCATATAAGGTAAACAGTATAGGGTTATTTAATGTTCAGATGTTTTGTTGCTTTTGCAGGAATAGTGTCATAATGGTGTTTTAATGCCATTGCATAATAAATTTAGCCATTGCATAATTGTATAACTACCTAGATACTTCCAACATGTTTCGGGATACTTTAAACAAGTATCAGGATACTTTTAAATAACAAGTACCAGGATACTTTCAACAAGTATCGAGATACTTTATACGAAATATAAGTATCAGGATACTAGTAAAAAATATACTTTTTTGTCACATTTTATTCATCAAATGGCATGATTAACAAAGATACTGTTTTTCTGCCATGGTATCGATATCAGAGTCTAGGAAATCTATGTTACATCTATTTTCATTGGTCAAAAAATAAATTTTGCATAAATTGTTAAGATATTTTTGCGACCGCATAAATAGGATTATGAAATGGCATAAATAATAAATACAATTATGCAATGGCTAAATTAATTATGCGATGGCATTAAAACAACATTATAACAGTATTGCCGCACCATACATCAATCAGGAAAGATGGGAGTTAAGAAAAAGACATCTTACCTTCATTATTGGTTTATAAGAAAATTTAATAAGGCTATATATACACTTAGTAATGCCTTTTGTACATGTATGTAGTTTATTATAGGTAATCAAATAGTATAATCATATTATGGAAAATTATCAGATATGTATATTTTATAATAGTACAGTCTATCTAGTTATAATAAGTGGAATGCATTTGAGAACTGTTCATTATTGATGTTATCGTTGTGTCACCTGCGTTACGCAGAAGCGATATATAGGGACCACTATCCATCGTTGTCAGCATCGGCCTCACAAAATAATTTGTCACATTTTTCTCAGGAACCAAACTAACCAGCCTGATATTTGGCATAGACCATCAGTATGGAGAACTGTAATGTGTAAAGCAGTTTCGAATCTGTCAAATGTCCACTTCCTGTTTGACGGAACTTAGAATATTTTTGAGATAAAAAAATTTCTGTAAAATTATTCTCAGGAACCAAACAGGTTAGCTTCTTGATTATTATGTGTAAGGCAGTTTCGAATCTGCCGCATGTCCATTTCCTGTTTGATGGAACTTGAATATTTTTTATGTAAAAAACAATTTCTGTCACAAGTCATTTTTGTCCTGCCTGTGACAAAAGTCGCAGAAGGCAAGACACAGGTGTTGCTTTTCTGTCGTCTACAGCATTAACAATTGTTAAGTTTTCTGCTCAGGTCAGTTTGATAGGAACTACTTGTAATAGATCAATGATATTTTCTATAAAGTTGCATTACTATCAGTACATCTCAGTTTGATGACCATTTCGAGGCCCTGCCTCCTAGGTCATGGTCCAGCGACTTTCAATTAGTGAGCACTTTTCAATGTTAAGTTTTCTGTTTAAGTTAGTTTGATAGGAACTACTTGTGATAGATCAATGATATTTTCTATAAGGTTGCATAACCATCAGAACATCTAAGTTGACTTTTCAATTTATTAGCAATGTTGCTGTTCATCAGATTGTTTTTAGCTCACCTGGCCATAGGCCATGTGAGCTATTGCCATCACTTGGCGTCCGTCGTCGTCGTCGTCTGTCGTCGTCGTCGTCGTCTGTCGTCGTCGTCGTCGTCGTCTGTAAACTTTTTCAAATGTTAACTCGTCCTAAACTACTGGACCGACTTCAACCTAACTTTGCAGAATTGTTCTTTAGGGCATCTGGAAAATTTCTATCGTTTAAAATTTTTGAAATGTCGAAAAACATGGCTGTCGTTACTATAAATAGAACATAGGGGTAAATTGCTGTTTTTTGCTAATAACTCAAAAACCGTTACAGATATCGAAAATCTGACATGGGGTAAAATTGATCAGCATGACAAGATCTACCTACCCTGAAATTTTGAAGGAAATTCCAAAACCCATTTAGGAGTTATTGCCCTTTTTTCACATTTTTGGCTTTTTTTATGTTATTATTTCAAAAATCTTCTTCTCTGAAACTGCTATTCAACATCATATGAAACTTGGTAAGATTGTTGCTTAGGGTACCCTGCATAGAACTGATGTGGGGATTTTTGATTCGTCGAAAAACATGGCCGCTGTTACTAAAAATAGAACATAGGGGTAAATTGCTGTTTTTTGCTAATAACTCAAAAACCGTTACAGATATCAAAAATCTGACATGGGGTAAATTTGATCAGCATGACAAGATCTACCTACCCTGAAATTTTGAAGGAAATTCCAAAACCCATTTAGGAGTTATTGTCCTTTTTTCGTCAAATTTTCATAATTTAACATTTTTCGTCATTTATCTCCAAAATTATTTGAGATAGAAGTGAAATGTAAATTTGAAAAATGTTTGCCATGTTGATTTCTACATACCCTGAAATTTTAAAGGAAATCCCAAAACCCATTTAGGAGTTATTGCCCTTTTTTGTCAAATTTTTAAAATTTTAACATTTTTGCATTTATCTCCAAAACTATTTGAGATAGAAGTGAAATGTAAATTGAAAAATGTTTGCCATGTTGAGATCTACCTACCCTGAAATTTTGAAGGGAATCCCAAATTCTATTTAGGAGTTACTGGTTTGTGTAATTTGAGGTCGGGTTCTGTTACATTTATTTAAGGTTCACCCTTATTCCTGGTCAATTTTGTCAACTTTCTGCCAGGACTACCACCATCAGGGAACATATTTTAACATTAAACCTTATGAAAAATAAATCTTCAACAAATTTTCCCTGAACAATTGAACCAATTGCAACAAACTTGGTCAAATAGTTGATTAATTGTCCAATGAAAACCAGACTCCAGGTGAGCGATACAGGCTCTGGTGAGCCTCTTGTTTGGATTTTCTGCCGAGAGGTGAGACATATCTCTGTGTCAACAGTTTATTCAAAAGAAAATAAATATGTAGGCAACACTTGTGTTCCCTGGAAGATTTACCACTAAGTTTTTACTCGTGTACTAAAAAAAAAATTGTTTTTTTTTTTTTTGGTGCTTTATCATATGGTTGATTTTTAGAATATTAAAATTGTCAAGATATACTGTTTATTTAGGAAAAAATATTTTGCAGCTTCATGTTCATGTACCACTGGATCAGCAGTGATTGTAATTTTCCTAAAATTAAATTCAGCACTTTCAGATAAAATGAATAATTCATCCCCATGTTAACTATACAGCTGTTGCCATAAACACTTTACCAGACTACCAATTGCCTAGGGGTGTTTAGAAATTATATAAATTGGTTATAAATATGTGTACAGGTAAACATTATCTTCATATATAACACATGTCCCGTTTTACAATAACAGGGGTATAGCTGTAGTTAGGAATCAAAGGAAGGGGGGGGGGGTAAAAATTTTTAGTTAAGAAAAGGTCAGTTGATTAAACAGTCTGAATTCTTAAAGAATGCCGTAATGGAAGCGGGAGGTTTGGCGCGCTGTAAAACCTAGATTCAACCCACCATTTCTTTTGAAATGCCTGTACCAAGTCAGGACCATTACGGTTGCAACTTTCCAGTGGTGTGATACCAGTTTTGTCACACGTCTTATGGACTTGCGAGTTTTGTTAATACTGTTATGTACCTTTCTTAAAGAACACAAAGAAAATGAACCTCATACTGCTGATAATTATTGAATACATATATGTTTTGAATAGAAATTGATATTCTTTCATTTAACATTTCACTGTTCTTGGCTTTTCATAAATATTAAAGTAAAAGAATATTGGGTTAATCTACATGCCAAAGGTGACTATCTAAATTTATAATCCTTTATAAAGACAACCTTACTCTTGTAGTTCAGTTGATTAAGATAAAATCTGATAATCATAGCAAAATATCATACTTTATAATACTAATTAATGATAGTACAGTCTAAAAATAATTTTATACTAATTACAGATGCTAGTTATCCTACTGAGAATGTAATATTTATCAAATGACAGTTGATAACATGGTGCTACAATCAATTGGGTTGCTATTAGTTGAATCATTTATCATTTAAGTCTATTATCAATTCATGAAAGAGAATGGTTTTTAAATTTGATTCATGTTTAGTGTAAATACTTTTTTGTTATAATAGCAAAATGTATAAGCAAAGCTCCCTTAATTACATTTAATCATCTCCAAAGTGCCTTCTTTTTAGCTCACCTGGCCTAATAGGCCATGTGAGCTTTTGCCATCACTTGGCGTCCGTGGTCTGTCGTTAACTTTTTCAAAAGTCTTCTCCTCTGAAACGGCTGGGCAGATTGGATCGAGGCTTCATAGGAATGATATATGACATGTCCTCCACAAACGATCCTCATTTTATATTGATCCGATGAAAAACATGGCCACTGTTGCTAAAAATAGAACATAGGGGTAAATTGCTGTTTTTTGCTAATAACTCAAAAACCGTTACAGATATCGAAAATCTGACGGGGTAAAATTGATCAGCATGACAAGATCTACCTACCCTGAAATTTTGAAGGAAATTCCAAACCCATTTAGGAGTAATTGCCCTTTTTTCGTCAAATTTTCAAAATTTTAACATTTTTGATCATTTATCTCCAAAACTATTTGAGATAGAAGTGAAATGTAAAATTAAAAAAATGTTTGCCATGTTGAGATCTACCTACCCTGAAATTTTAAAGGAAATCCCAAAACCCATTTAGGAGTTGTTGCCCTTTTTTTGTCAAATTTTCAAAATTTTTTCATTCAAAGATTTTCTCCTCTGAAACTGCTGGGCCAATTGGTTTGAAACTTAATGGGAATGATCTATGACATGTCCTCTACAAACGTTCCTCAATTTATTTTGATCTGACAAAACACGGCTGTCGTAGCTAAAAATAGAATATAGGGGTGCATGTGTCGTTTTTGGCTTATAACTTAAAAACCGTTACAGATATCAAAAATCTGACGGGGTAAAATTGATCAGCATGACAAGATCTACCTAACCTGAAATTTTGAAGGAAATCCTAAAACCCATTTAGGAGTTATTGCCCTTTTTTTGTCAAATTTTCAAAATTTTACATTTTTGCATTGATCTCCAAAACTATTTGAGATAGAAGTGAAATTTAAATTTGAAAAATGTTTGCCATGTTGAGATCTACCTACCATGAAATTTTAAAGGAAATGCCAAAATCCATTTAGGAGTTATTGCCCTTTTTTTGTCAAATTTTCAAAATTTTACATTTTTGCATTGATCTCCAAAACTATTTGAGATAGAAGTGAAATTTAAATTTGAAAAATGTTTGCCATGTTGAGATCTACCTACCCTGAAATTTTGAAGGGTATCCCAAATTCTGTTTAGGAGTTTTGGTTTGTGTAATTTGAGGTCGGGTTCTGTTACATTTATTTAAGGTTCACCCTTATTCCTGGTCAATTTTATCAACTTCCTGTCAGGACTACCACCATCAGGGAACATAATTTAACATTAAACCTTATGAAAAATAAATCTTCAACAAATTTTCCCTGAACAATTGAACCAATTGCAACAAACTTGGTCAAATAGTTGATTAATTGTCCAATGAAAACCAGACTCCAGGTGAGCGATACAGGCTCTGGTGAGCCTCTTGTTATTCTTTACCAGTGTAAGATTATTGAGTTGAACCGGCTTTGATTTTGCAAAAGTTTCTATGGCTTTATACCAATTTCTATTAGCTGAAGTTTAATGATTTTCAAATGACATTATAAATGTATGAAACTGTTCTAGGAGAAATGGTCTCACCATAAACAGCATTTATTTTTTTTATATGACAGCGATTACAAGTACCTTTGTATTTAACCCTTCTCTCAAACTAAAAACTGATATTTGGAAACCTCATTTTTCTTATCTGGGTGATTGTTTCCTCCTTTTCAGTAAGATGTTTATTTCCCTCAAAGTTTCCTGGCTGGGCCAAAACATTATTGAGGTCAGCAAACTATAGTGATTTACCCCCAATATGATTTTGTCATATGTACTTTGCTTCTGTTTTCAAAGAAGGTCATTAAGTTAAAAATACTGAAAGTTTTGTGTACTTTTATAACTGCAAATATTTGAAAATAGACAATATTATTAATGTAATTTATATAATTTTTATAATGTCACTGTGGGTTTTAATTATTGCAATCATCCGGTCTTCATTTCATTTCTGAACTAACAGTATAGGATTACATCTACATCTTTTTTTCAAAAAATTTAATAACAGTACACTGTATCTGCAATTTTATAGTCATTGTGTGAAATTATGGTAGAAATTTAACTCATAAATAATTTTGATTCTTTAATCTTTAATTGTGTGAGTTACTAGTTTATTTAATCAATTTAAAGTTAAATATGGCTTGCTTTTACTGTTTTGTACATTAAAAATTTTTATTCTATTCCTAGAATATATGTATATCTAGTCTCCCTATGATAAAATCCCTATATATATGCAACACAAGTCTAACCATTTAACCCAACCTCTGCTCAGTGTCTGTACTACATGTAAGTCAGACCATCCCAAATCTCAGTTGTGTTTTGACCTCTTTTGAGCTCACCTGGCCCAAAGGGCCATGTGAGCTATTGCCATCACATGGCGTCCATTGTACGTCGTCGTAAACTTTCTTTTAAAGATCTCCTACTCTAAAACCACTTGGCCAATGAGAAACCAGAGTGAGTTATATTTTCCTAACCAATGTAGGTAAGCGAGATAATAATTTGTCTCCCTTTTAGCCTCAGCACAAAAGGGAGAGAATTTAATTATCTCCCTTACCTACATTGGTTAGGAAAAGATAACTCACTCTGGTTCCTCATTGGAACAGAACATAGCAGAAATGGTCCTAAGTTCGTCCTCTTTCAGAATTATATCTGATGACACAGACCGTCATCAAAGATGGCCACCAGAGCCAAACATAGTTGAACATAGGACTCTATGGGGAATTTAATTAAAGATCTTCTTGTCTGAAACCATACTGGGCCAATTGGAAGAAAACTTGGCAGCAATGGTCCTTAGGTGGTCCTCTTACAGAATTATATCTCATGGTCCCGCCCACCATCCAAAATAGCACCAGAGCCAAACATTGTTAATCATAGTACCCTATGGGAAATTTACTTAAAAGATCTCATCTAAAAGCACTGGACCATTTGGAAAAAATTTAGCAGCAATGGTCCTTAGTTGGTCCTCTTTCAGAATTATATCCTATGACCCCACCCATCATCCAAGATGGCTGTCAGAGCCGAACCGTGTTTAATATAGGACCTAATCGGAAAATCACTGAAAGATCTTGTTTGAAACCAGTGAGCTAGTTGAAACTTGACAGCAATGTTCCAGGCTGCCAGTCGAGATGGACATAGTCCAGGTGAGCGATACAGGCTCCTGGGAGCCTCTAGTTTATTTTTTGTCTGGGGTTCTATCTGTTGGGTAGCATGGATTGATTGGAATGTCATTGTTGACTTCTCCTGTTATCCATTTTTGTTGTTTAAGCAAAGAAAAGGCACTTTTATTACTGTTCTTCATCTAAAAGTAAAACCTAAAAATGTCTAATCTCAATATCAAGAGAACACCAAGCACAGATCTGAACAGAATTCTTGCTCAATGTTAATTGTCTCTGTGAATAACACATCTACAAAGTTAATCTATGGCATCATTTTTCTTTGATGCACATCTTGAATTTATCCAAAACCATTCTGCAAGGCTTCCAAGACCTGGATTATGAAGTGTAGACGGGGTTGATTACACAAAATCTTCGTCTTGCCTGCAAGGAATGTCACTGAAGGCGAAATGTTGGGATTAATTACCAACAGCAGCTGCAGCATCAACTTTTAAGCTCATCTGACCCAAAGGGTCATGTGAGCTATTGCCTTCACTTTTCGTCCATCCATCAACATTTCACATTTTGATCAAAGAGAACCACTGAATGGATTGAAATGAAATGTTCCTTACAGTGCTGACCAAGTGTTATTACTTTGGTGCCGATTCGTCATCCAACATGGCTGTAAGCGGGGAACTTAGTTTAACACAGGACCGTATGGGAAATACATATAAAAATGTTCTTCTAGAGAACCACTAAATGGATTTTAACCAAACAGGACTTGAATGTTCCTTATGAGGTGCTGTTACTTTGATCATCCAAGATGGCCACTAGCCCGACTTGGTTTAACACAGGACATTATGGAAATACATAAAAAAACTTTTGAGCACCACTGAATGGATTGAAACTAAACATTGCATGAATGTTCTGTTGTTCTGACCAAGTGCTCTTACTTTGTTGCTGAACTGTCATCCATGATGGCCATCAGCAGAAGACTTAGTTCAACATGGGACCTTATGGGAATACAAACACTTCTTGAAGAATGGATTGAAGCCTAACAGGGCATGGATGTTAAACTCAAGGTTCTCTAAAGGTTTATAATATATCTTACATTAGAGAGAGTTGGCAATTAAGGTCATTTCTTTCAATATTGAAATGTTCTCTGCAATTCAATTTTATTTGTATTACCTGTCATGCTGCTTAGATATGTTTGTCTGTATAGCCATAGATGTTTATGCTGATGCAAAAAAATTATATCAATCAATGAAATGGAAATATCAGGTGAGCAATACAGGCTCCTGGTTTAAAGCCAACTTTGAAGACCCAATACCTGCTTTTAAAACATCTTTGGTCCACAGATATAAACTTTGCAGTGGTATACTTATCTTTTGACCTTGACTATGAACATCCAGGTTTTCAAGGTTCATTGACTTCATAATTATTTGTAAAATTTGTGTCACATTTTTGCAATGAAGCCCATTTCTTGGCAACTAATACCTCAGCAATATTTGGTCTATAGGTAAGTTCTTGGTGAGTACATGCCAGTATGGCACCTATCACCCAACCTTGACATGAATGACTTGAATCACATTTTTGCAATTAAGCCCATTTCCCATCAACTGCAATACCACCATATTTGGTCTAGTTCTTGATAGATATATACCAGTCTGACACCTGTCAGCCAAAATTGACCTCAATTTCACGCTTGAGCGACTCGCATCACATTTATCCGATCAGAGTCAATTTCTTTCAAACTGCAATAGCTAGCCCCACCATATTTGGTCTATAGTTCTTTGTGGGTACTTGCCAGTCTGACAACCATCATCCAACCTGGACCTTTATTTCATGTTTGAGTGACTAGTGTCACATTTTCATGATTAAATCCATTTCTCAGCAACTTAGACCCATCATATTTGATCTATAGTGTGTTCTTAGTGGGTACATGCCCATTGAAGACCTTGACCTCTATTTAACCCTTGAGTGACTTGCAACATATTTCCACTCTTGTTGTTGAAAATTACCATGGGAAATCTTGAGAAGTTGCTTGAAAAGGGATCATGTATACATTCATGCATATCCCATATGTCAACAGACATTCTACAAGGTTTCTAAAATCTGACACAAAGTACCAGTAGGTACCACCCATAGGCAATTCCTGTTGAAAACGATTTAAAGTAGTATCATGCAAACGAGCTAAAAATGTCTCAATCTGCTTTTATACAGCATGCACATATAGTCCATTTCAATGTTTGCACATTTTTTTTTGTATTATTGTTGTTAATCATTACAAATTGACAAAACAAAACTGCAGAATTTATTAATTCAATACCCCATAATACAATCTTGATACTAGGTACCTTTGAGAAAGTCAATAGTTTGCGTATTTGGTCCAGGCCATTTAATAGCAATTGTTGACCTTTTCATTTCTGGGAATTATATTTCAGTGTTCTCTTTTTCTTCCTACTGGACATAATTTGTTGAAATATACTAAGTGCATCAAAAATGGTAACTGTTCAATAGATGGCTTTACTCTTAGATTGAACTAGTTCAGCTTCTTGTATTACGATATACATGTAGCAAGAACAAGAGGCTCAGTGGGCTGAGCCTGCATCGCTCACCTTGCAGTCACAAACTTTGGATTTGATTTAATAGACTAGATTGATTTCTGGAAACTTTGTAAATGATCTTCTACAAATGCTTCATACCAGGTATAAGTTCATTGGCCAAACAGTTTCAGAGGATAAGTTTTCAATTTCAACCAATCAGAACATATAAAGGTTTCTGGCGGCCATTTTGTTTCACAGACAAAAAGATTTATGCAAAGTTTGTAAAGGACCTTCCATAGATTCTCCATACCAAAAATCAGTTCATTTGGGCTTTAGGGTGTCAGAGGAGAAGTAGTTTTAAATTTTGACCGATCAGAACATGTAAATGCTCATGGCAGCCATTGTTTCAAGGACAGGGATGATTTATGCAAATTTTGTAAAGGACCTTCCACAGATGTTCCATATATATATAAACAAGAGTGGACACACAAAAATGTCTCGCCTGTCGTGTATTTCTAATGAAAGTAAATGCTATCAGACATATTGCATACATTTTTCGAAAAATAGGCCAAAACACAAAAACTGAACTATAACCACTCAACCATGAAAATGAGGTCACGGTCAGATGACACCTGCCAGTTGGACATGTTCACTTTACGATCCTTCCATACACCAAATATAGTAGACCTATTGCATACAGTATTCGAAAAACAGGCCAAAACACAAAAACTGAACTATAACCACTCAACCATGAAAATGAGGTCAAGGTCAGATGACACCTGTCAGGTGTACATGTAGACCTTACAATCCTTCCATACACCAAATATACTAGACCTATTGCTTATAGTATCTGAGATATGGACTTGACCACCAAAACCTAACCTTGTTCACTGATCTGTGAAATTAGGTCGAGGTCAATTGAAAACTGTCTGATGGGGATGAGGACCTTGCAAGGTACGCACATACCAAATATAGTTATCCTATTACTAATAATAAGAGAGAAATTAACATTACAAAAAATCTTAACTTTTTTTTCAAGTAGTCACTGAACCATGAAAATGAGGTCAAGGACAATGTACATATGACAGACGGAAAGTTCGTAACATAAGGCATCTATATACAAAGTATAAAGCATCCAGGTCTTCCACCTTCTAAAATATAAAGCTTTTAAGAATTGAGTTAACGCCGCCGCCGCCGCCGGATCACTATCACTATGTCGAGCTTCCTGCGACTAAAGTCGCAGGCTCGACAATAAAATGTCGGGGATTTGTGCTGGTTTTCAGTTATTAAAATCTTATTCTAACAGGTCAAGACATAAAAAGCAGATTCTACTCAAACTGAGATTACCATATTAAATGTCCATGAATAAAGAAAACTACATTTTTGTGATCAGAGGCTGAAATTTATTTTCAGTAGCACTATTCTGTCATTATAACAAGTCTATTTTTTGCCTTTCCCTTTTGCTGCAGGCTTGGTAGACTTCTTACTCTTGGGTGCATCTTTTACCTAAAAAATAATTTAATTATTTTATGGAAATACGTCACTGTAGATGGTTTATGCATTTTATTAGTTTTTTATTATTATTTTTACATCATTTCAACTGACTGTAAACAAGTTTTGACACTGGACTAAATCAAAACAAATCACAGTTAACAGAATTCCTCCACTAAAAAAACGTTTATTACATACCAATATTTTCAGGAATGCATGTAAAGGCTTTTAAATTCTCTATAAAAAAGAATTGCCAGCTATTCAAATTTATTTCTTAACAATTAAGTATAACAAGCATTCTGAGAGTATTCATTGCAGACCAATACAATGTCCCCTAAGGGCTAGTGCTGTGAGAAAACACAAATGTCATGTAATGCTTATTCTGCAATTTTTGTTTCCAAGGGCAACATTAATAGCTCACATCAGTTGGTAAAAGGGAAAAGTCAGGAAAACTGTAGTGACTGACAAATGGACAGAGTGCAAATCTACAGTGCTGAAATACTGGAATCATCCTACTCAAAATTAGATATGCAAGTTTTCATCTTCCTGCACAACAGTATATCCGTGATTTCATAACATTTATTTCATTATCTTTGAAGAAAAATAGTGTTTTGTACGTACACCTCTCTTTTCAGCAACAACTCCATCTCTTGCCCTCTTCCTTCTGGCCTCTATTTCTCTAGCAGCTTTATTAGTAACTTTAGAATATGGATTAAGTCGATTCATTACACGTTTATTCTTCAGAGGATTTTTCTTTAATATTCTTCTCTTATTATCACGTCTGTAAAAAAAAATATGTGGTTCATTAAACAATGAATACTTTGCCACGATTAATTGTTATGAAAAGTTACCTTGGTTTTGTTTCCAGCTCTATTCAGTAGTTTGCAAAGTAACAGATATCATCAATCTGATCAATAAAATATAAAACATAATACACATGCAGAGACAAAAATGACATTTATAAATCTTAATAACTGATCAATATTACCCTTAAGATTGGTTATTGCGATGAAGTGCGATTAAAAATGGATATCTTGCTAAGTGCCCTTTACCAGCACCCTTCCATTTTCATTTTCAACTGGACTAAGGTTGCAATATAGTATTGGTCAACTACCAGACAACATAATACATGGATAATTAATGGTAATACAACACTATACGACAGTCACAATTTTCTGATACTAAAAAAAAAAATCCCTACTTTTTTGGGGGCCGTATCCAGAAACACTTTTTTTTGGCATAAGAGAATGTTTTCAAATACAAAGGAATTGTTTTTATGTCTCTTTTTACATGAAGAATTTCAGCAATTTATTTGGTACATAATGACAATTTTGCGTGCCTCAGGCTCAGTTAAAGAGCCAAAACTTTATCACAACTGTCATAAACACAGAACATCATAAATGTTATCCTCTAGCCATAGTACCTGTACACAGACCATCATAAATGTTAGAACCATAGTACAACGATTGTCATAAACACAGTCCATCATAAATGTTATCCTCTAGCCATAGTACCTGTACACAGACCATCATAAATGTTAGAACCATAGTACAACGATTGTCATAAACACAGACCATCATAAATGTTATCCTCTAGCCATAGTACCTATACACAGACCATCATAAATGTTAGAACCATAGTACAACGATTGTCATAAACACAGACCATCATAAATGTTATCCTCTAGCCATAGTACCTGTACACAGACCATCATAAATGTTAGAACCATAGTACAACGATTGTCATAAACACAGACCATCATAAATGTTATCCTCTAGCCATAGTACCTGTACACAGACCATCATAAATGTTAGATGATAGAGGCTGTTTGATGTTATGTACATGTACATTTTCTCTATTATGGTCAGTTAAGTCTATAAAACATCACTGGTCAGAAACACGGACCAAAGACTAATCATCATACCATAAGGAGGTACTAGTCACAAAAAGTTAGAACATTTTATGTGACTGGATTCTATATAGTTTGAAGGGTTTTATCTTAACCTGTATTTTTGTAACAGTAATTGATTTAAGCCAAAAGCTGCTGCTTTTAAAATATGTTTTTATAACTAAAGCCAAACTGAGGCATGTGCGATTAATTTTTCCTCCTGAGAATAAGGCCTAATACTGTATACTTACTGTGGTGGTCTTATAGCTGCTTGTATTTCATCACTCTTCAATAATCTTGATAAATCTGTTGTTGTCATTTTATGAGATGGTAAACTAAAACACAAAAATAAATAGGCATATATATACAATTCACAATGATTGTTCATAATATTACAAGTATTACAAATTAACTACCTATTACCAGTCTTCAATATACAAAGTTTAATGAGTTGACAGTATTACTATATACATGTATTTAAACTTAATCCTCAGTTCTAAAAGTACAAAATGTATCCAAAACCAATTTAACACTAAAAAGAATGCATTAACTACGAAGACAAGTAATTTCTAATTTTCCTACATGATTATTAGATTGTGTGTGATTTAGTCAGATAGGCCAATAACTGATCACAGATATCATAAACACGGACCAATGGCAATTCGTCATTCTTTCACACATCAGGGTACTGTCTTAGGTAGTCTATTGAATTTTCTTAAGGTTTTAAGATGCCAGCTTATTTATGTAGAAAAAATCGAACAGCGTTCCGAAGTCCCCCGCCGCTAGAGCACCAGAAACCCTTGGACAAGTGAAACATAACAAAATTTTCTCAAAGAGAGAGAATAGAAGGACAAACAATTTGTGGTTATTGCTAAAGTTTTTTACAAGTTAATGAGTGGTATGAAGACATTTATACAATATGGGTATAGTGTTGAAATCTTATTTTACCATGTGTATTGAGAATTTATACAAATGTACATTTACTCCTTTTCAATAAACAGAAATGCTTTGATCAAAAGTATTCCGCCTAACAAACTCTTAAAGACAGTATTTTTCAATTTTATAAGTTTCGATAGGAGTTGATGTATAAAACCTCCCTTTAGGTCCAAGCGTATAAATATTATTCCAATGCAAGGAGAATATAAATTTTCTAGAACACTTAGATGAACATTTTGTCAATTTTCAAAGTTATTAAGGGGCATAACTCCTACAAAAATTTCGACATGACTCATCCTCGAACTCCCTTGAGGTATCATTGAGTTAAAGCTACTGTATAAATATTATCCAAATCGGTCAAGAAATAAATTTGCTAGAGCGCTTACATGAAAATTTTGTCAATTTTCTAAGTTATTAAGGGGCATAACTCCTACAAAAATATTTCGACATGACTCATCTTCGAACTCCCTTGAGGTATCATTGAGTTAAAGCTACTGTATAAATATTATCCAAATCGGTAAAGAAATAAATTTGCTAGAGCGCTTACATGAAAATTTTGTCAATTTTCTAAGTTATTAAGGGGCATAACTCCTACAAAAATATTTCGACATGACTCATCTTCGAACTCCCTTAAAGTATCATTGAGTTAAAGCTACTGTATAAATATTATTCAAATCGGTCAAGAAATAAATTTGCTAGAGCGCTTACAAGGTGGACGGACGGACGGACGGAAGCACGGCACGACGGACGGACGGACACCCGGCATTACCATATCCCCCGCATCGCGTTGCGGCGGGGGACAATAACAGAAGACTAAATATCTGTTCCTCACACTTTCAGCAAAGTATTTGGGTATTCGTATTTCAAGATAAGTTATTCTGTTTATTACATTAACTGATTGATTGATTGTTGCTTAACATCCAGTGGCAAATATTTCATGCTTCTTCAGGACGAGAACCAGTTCAATTTATCAAACAATTCAACTAGGGGTGGGATGGGACACAAAGGGGAACCAATTTTGACTGCCACTGTAAAATGAGGATGGTTGGGTAGGGTCGGATAATGTAGCGTTCTGTGGCGGCCATCAGCCTACTCTTTTTCAAAAACTACAGAAAGGGTCTTTAGCATGCAGGGAGTGTGGCATTCAACCAGGTTAGCCACTATGGTCCACGGTCAGCCTTTCCGTATTATGACCTGACAACCCTCCAACGAGAAGGTCTCCCCTATCTGCCACCAGGGGACACACTAGGCAGCTCTATGGGTTGAGCCCCCGTGATCAATCATAGGTGCCTGGTATTACATTGAAATATTCCATTTATTCAGAAGATTTAACAAGAAAATATAAGGGATTATGTTTATATATGACTGTGCGTCAACCTTTGTATAGCGACGTTGTTGGCGATGGCTATTATTACGTCATTTCCTACAGTGAAATATGACTTTCAATTTCACTGGGTGAATTATCGTATTTTATTTATCTTGGAAATCCCGGTATTTCACCACAATCAATGTAATAAACAAAGTTTAATGAGTTGACAGTATTACTATATACATGTATTCAAACTTAATCCTCAGTTCTAAAAGTATCCAAAACCAATTTAACACTAAAAAGAATGCATTAACTACGAAGACAAGTAATTTCTAATTTTCCTACATGATTATTAGATTGTGTGTGATTTAGTCAGATAGGCCAATACCTGATCACAGATATCATAAACACGGACCAATGGCAATTCATCATTCTTTCACACATCAGGGTACTGTCTTAGGTAGTCTATTGAATTTTCGTAAGGTTTTAAGATGCCAGCTTAATTATGTAGAACTAACGGAAGATTAACTATATATATATATAACTAATCTTGAAATGCGAATACCTAAAAATCTACAAGTTACCAAGCAACACATTAATTCTTAAGGTCGAATTATTAGTGTTTTTCGGTCACGAGTTGTAGATCTTTGGTATTCGAATTTTGAGATTAAATATTCTGTTTATTACAATGAAATATTCCATGTATTCAGAAGATTTAACCAGAAAAAAAACAATGGATTATGGTTTTTATATTACTACATGTTGACCATTGTATAGCAACATCGTTGGTGACGCCAATTGTTACGGCACTTCCTAGAGTGAAATATGACTTTCGATTTCACTGGGTGGATTATCGGATTTGATTTCACTCGGAAATTCCGGTACTTCACTACACTCAATGTAATAAATATCTGTACTTCACACTTTCATCAAAGTTTAGATGTCTTTTATATTATTCAAGTAAATCCATGTACATAGGTAGAATTGGTGCGTCAGTCCCCTCACATTCATTTTTGTTTTAATTAAATGGTTTACATGTACCAAGTAATTCTTCATCATGATTCTAATCTATTTCTATTTTAAACAGATACTTTCTATGCACATTTTTCAACAAAACACTGAAGATCATAACAAGATCACTACCCATATACAATTCATTTATCTGTAATTTTGTTAAACTAGAAATTGTGTCTGTAAGTCATGGATGCCCCGCCAAAAATGTAGGTCATAATGTATGAATGCTCAGTACTATCCAAGGCACATCCACTAATGATGTTTTGTTGATACACTATGCTTAGTTCCAAAGAAATGAACCTAAACGCAAAACTTAACCAGAGTCGCTCAAGGGTAAAATGTAGGTCATAGCAACCCAACTGTTGCTGAACTGTGTTGTACTATACAAGAGGACTGTAGTGGTGAAATATCATTGATATATTACTATAAGTTTCTGAGAAATGGAGCTAATGCAAAACTTAACCGAATCAGGACGCATGGACGGGACAGGGCATAAAAAATCTAAATCTCTAAGCAAATGAAAGAAATAATGAATTCATCAAATTCTTTTCTAAAGTTTCAATTCTTCGAAAATTTGTGTTTCTTAAATCTTTCAATATTTTTTACATTCAGGAAACTGGTTCACAAACAACTCAAAGTGAATGAATGTACACAAAGAGAATCCAAACACTGTTCAAACCCATATCACTTCCTTCATAATATAAAGTCATTGGAATTAAATGAAGTTATAGAATATTGACTTTAGATGACAATGCATCTTTGGGAGCAACATTTTGACACATGGCAGGGCATGGAGAACAGAGATCTGGGAAATTTGTTCATGGCAGTCATTAGCATGGATTTTTTTTTTATCTTTATTGAGTGTATGTTATTTTTTAAATTCTTTCCTTTCTTCAGATCAAATTATGGAGGATAAATTCTTGGCACAAAATCCCCACATACAAATGACAACTCTAAGCAAAGGAACAATTTTATTGCTGTTCTTCATTCCAAAGTCACAATATATACACAATGTCTGTACAATCATGTGAAAACATGCGGTTGCACCTGTTATCGTGCAAAGTATACCCGACTCTTTTTTACTTTTGAAAATTGTGAAAACAGACTTGAAAAGTTTGACGAGAAATTTCATGTTTATGTTAACATAAGGTATAGTATAATTTGTAAGTATCGGCAAACAGGAAGTGGCTCCTTGACAGACCTGAAATAGGAGAGACGATACAACTCATGGTCATAAAGCTACAGGCCAAATATCAAAACATTCCGTTGCACAGAAGCCGAGAAAAGTGTGACGAAACATTTCATGTAAACATAAGGTATTGTAAAATTTGTAAGTATCTGCAAACAGGAAGTGGTTCCTTGACAGACCTGAAAATAAGAGAGACGATACAACTCATGGTCATAAAGCTAAAGGCCAAATATCAAAACATTCCAGATCTCAGAAGCCGAGTTAATGTGTGACGAAAAATTTCAGTTTGAATGGACAGACGGACAAGGTGAATCCAGTATACCCCCCACTCCCTAGAGTGGGGGTATAATAACTTTTTACATAAAATCTATGAATATTATCTTAACTTGTAATGACATTTGTTTCCTGACTTACTTGTAATCAGATTTTTTCTGTGATGCCTTTCTCCATGTGCCATATAATCCATCTAATTGTGAAAAAGCAGATTCTGTCCATATACAAAATCTTCCAACATGGCCACCAGGGGCTACTTTTAAAAGATTTAATGCTGACACATTTATCAATGTTATTCCTGAAAAAGATAAAAAGATTACATGTTATGTCATGAAAAAGTGTAAGACATCCAAGTTTGAGGACCAACCAATTCAATCAAATTGGAAGTGAGTAAATATTTCCCTAAAGAAAATTTATTTCACTAACAAATTCTAATGATAAGATTAAAAATATATGATATAATACTTTGTATCAGAACTTTCAATATAAATCAACTATTCTTGCTGAAAATTTATTGTACATGACATCTGACAAGACTCAACAAAGGCAGGTGGTCACAACACTCAATAAAGGCTGGTAGTCACAACACTCAATAAAGGCAGGTAGTCACAACACTCAACAAAGGCAGGTAGTCACAATGCAAAGGAAAATTTTCAATTTCCAATGTAAGCTTTACATTCAAATTAATATTTATGAAAATTATTAAATATAGATATCTCTCTAATGCATACATTTTTCTTCCTTAAATTTGGTTTCCTTTTAAATGGTATTTTAATCTTTGATTTCAATGCTTTGACATGCAATAAGGAATGAATATCTCAAAATGGGCATGTGGTGTAACAATGATGGTTGGTGCCTTGTAGTACATAGATATTCTTTCTCCGTTATGGTCAGTTAAGTCTATAAAACATCACGGGTCAGAAACACGGACCAAAGACTAATCATCATACCATAAGGGATTATTTAGCACACAGTTACACCACTTTACACAAATAAATTCAATACAATGGGAAAGGTTGAATGCTTTGTTCAGCCAAATATTTTGTTTTATGATGTTAAGTAAATTCTAAATGATTGCTATAGTCATAATAAACTTGTGTTTGAGTAGTATGAATGACCCTTTAAGAGCATTCAAACTCATCTTCTCAAACTATTCTTACCAGATTTAAAAGACAGTAATACTGTATCTACATCTTGTTTTGCCACAAGAAATCTTGCTGTTTTATAAAGTAATTATGCCTAGTTTATTTTATGAAAGGATCAGTGTTCAAAAAGTTTGAAGGTTGAACTTGAAGATTTGTGCATACCATTTAATTTTACAAACAGGTTTTCAATCCTTTCACACATATGTACCGTTACCACCTTTTCAATTTCATACTTACCAGGAATACCATTTTAGTGATTTGTTATTTTCATGAGGTTATTGAGACATTAATATTTAATACCTGGTATATTTCTAAAAGCTTTGCTTATTCCATTATCTTTATTGTATATTATTAAAGGTCCTCTTCTCTTTATACGTCGTCTGTTTCTCATTTTCCCTTTGCCAGCTCTGAATCTTTTGGAGTTTATTACCTGTTAAAGATACATGTTTATCATCTCTATAGTGTGATACAACTAAATGATATATATTAGTAATAGAGAGAGAGTAATGACACAGTATATATCTAGTAATGCTGACAGTTTGCTTAACATTTGACAAAAATAAACTATATTCATTTTGATCATTACAAAATTAATTGTTTCAAAAAACTTTTTCAGAAGAATATAAATATTTCAAAAAATCTATTTCTCCAGTAATAATGCCATGTGCAAAGTAATTTCACATTAGTTTAAATGCATCCTAAAAGTAGCACTGAATGAAAACAAAACCAAAATTATTTGGTGCACCTTGTGACTTCAGATACTGCAAATACTAACTTCCTCATAAATCTCATTACTACTTGCAAAGATTCACTAGTCCACACAGCTGCAAATATGTACGTAGATGTAGCTCACATTATTGCTTTTCTTCCTTTTTTCTACCCATTTTTTTTTTCATTTTGCCACCATGGCATGAATATGTTCCATTCGTAAACTTTTGGAATAGAATCCTAATAAATGCCACTTGCTCCTCAATACCCTCCTTTTTTAAAGTATTTTCTTCAATCAAATATGCTCACATTGATAATTTCTTTACATATTTTTTTGTCCTATCAATAAAACATTTAAGAAATAATGAAATATGCCTTCACAAGGTTCTTATATTTCTGAAGTCAGAAAAATTAAACTTATGCATACCTTAAACTGATAAAAATTACAGTAAGACTATATTCTTTCTAAAATTCCATTACTAAGTAGTATTCTTTTAAAATAGTACATATCTATTCATACCTTCTGAATATCATTCCAAGCTTTAACTTTTTTCAATAATGCTACAGCCTCCTTTGTTTTCTTATATTCCTCAATCTTGTCACTGACTACCAATGGTACCTCTGGAATTTCTTCAATTCTATGTCCTGGAATAAAAGTTCCATTTTATTTCATAGATGTCTACTTCAGACCTGTACAGTTAAATTGAACTGTCTACTACATGTTTTTGCACTCAAGTGTATTGATAGATCATACAAAAGTCTAAGAAATGCTGATTTCTCGCTTATTTAAATTTTACTGCTTGCATGTTACCTCTTTTTTATATAGCTATTATACTTCATACACAACATGGATAATCTGTCTATCCGTCTGAAGTATATTGGTGTAACGTGACAGAATTTTATCTATTTGCTGCTGCACAAAATTGAAGTTACAGTTTTACCTTTTTCTATAAATAAATACATCATTTTTTCATAACATAACACATATTCAATTTAACATATTTTATAGTTAAAGACTATGAAATTCTATTACTCTGATTGCTCACCTTTTGACATAACAAGGGCAGGAACTCCAGTAGCAGCTATGGCTGAGCAAATTGCATATCTCTTCTGGTTGACATTTATCTTACGGTGCCATCTTCTCCATGTCTTTGTTGGTGCAAACATACGACCTCCACGGCACATGTTTCCAAAGGCTCCCTGACCAGACCTGTGAGTACCACCTCCTCTGACCCTTGGTATACGGGCTACAGCCCTTCCTGTACCCCAGGATTCAGCTGATGTCTGATGACCTATGAAGTTATATTGAGAGAAGCTTTCATTAAAGATATAGTGCAAGGAATAAAGAAACAAAATAATACAAACAAAACTTCATGAGGTTTCCACGGAACCCAGCGTCTTGTCTGCTTTCGCTTTTGTCTATGTTTTAAGTGTAATAGTTAAATGTACATATAATTTTTCTCCACATGTTATTTATTGATCATGAAGAAGCTTCTGTCAAAGTTTGGTAAAATCCAGGATGGTTTATGAAAGTAATTAATGTTTTAAAAACTTTAACTGGGAGAAAAACTAAGTCCATTTAGAAGTAAAATATGGAAAAATGGGAAAAAAATTATTACAAAATTTTCCTCTGGATACTATCTTTTGATCATGAACAAGCTTCTGTCCAAGTTTGGTAAGAATCCAAGATGTTTTAAGAAAGTTATTAAAAATGGACTTAATAAAAAAACATGTAACACAAGTCACTCAAGCATAAAATTTAGGTCAGGGTCCCAAGCCATAAGTCAGACTGGCATGAACCAACTAAGAACTATCATTAGAAAAAATATAGTTGGCCTAGGTATTACAGTTGCTGAGAACTGGATTTAACAACAAAACTTGGACACAGATTTTACATTTATGTTTATGAAGTCAGTGAACCATAAAAATGAGGTCAACGTCACAAGACAAGTATACTGTTGCAAACCTTATACAACAAGCTATCTTTGGACCATAAATCTTAATTGTAGGTATTATATGTGCAAAGTTATTTAAGTTTCAAAAAAGTTTACGCCGCCACCAGAAAGTAATACCTACAATGTATACCTCTCCTCTGCGAAGAAGTCGCAGGCGAGACAAAAGCTACTAAAAGTCATATGAATTATAATAAGGCAATGCAGTTTGACTTTTTACATGGCCACATAATTACTTTCTTGTGTAAAAAATCTCATTTATTTACTTGGTTAGAATTTCTGTTGCATGTAGCTACAGCAAGAGTATTACCATAGGGCAGCTCACCTGCCCCAAAAATTGTCACTGGTCTTTATTTTAAGGTTGAACAATTCAGAAAAATTTCTTAAAATAGTAATTTATACACTTCCATAAAATCTAATGAGAAATTTTATTCATTTACCTGCTTTCTCGCTGACAGCATATGGCTGTCTAGAGTTAAATCTCATCTGAGCATGAACAAAGTTGACAATATCAGGTCTGATAGGTGCTCTGAACACTGCTGGAAGTGTAATATTTGAACCAGACACTTCTCCTTTATCACTATAGACTGAAATAAGTGGTCGCGCTGCAGCAGCCTTAAAAATAAAAATTTGACGACATTCACTCATTTTTAAATGGGGCTGTTTAAGGACTATTCCTCTTAAGTCTCAAGTGGCCCTGCAGTTTCAAACAAGGAGAATTTTAACTTTTTTTTTGCTTATATAACTGACCATCAAAAGAAACGCAACAGTACTTTGACATAATATTTATGAAATATCTATCATTTTCAAAATTTGAAAAGCTACACATAAACTGCTAACTTCTCAAATTCAAAAAAGACTTTCAGTATGCTTGTTAGCAAAGACACTCAGCTATGGTCGATCTGACAAAGTCGAAAAACAAAATTCTGCATTGAGTTACAAAATTTTGTCACAAAAGTGAACAGCGATAAAAGCCATAAATCTTGTTTTTGGACATTAAAGTTTTATTCCCACAATGTTTATGATAAAAAGAAATGGATAAAGTTATGAAATTGTGTTTTTGAGTAAAAAACCATTTTTTTGAGAATTCAAAATCTCGTTGAAAAAAAATTAAAATTTCAGAAAATCTTCATGGTGGGCTTCACCAAATACTGACATAGATTTTAGGTTATTTGGAGGATTACTTTTGAAATTCCAGCACCTCATAATCATGTGTAAGGTAAGTGATGCGTTTCTTTTGATGGTCAATATATTACTATTTTCTAATACCACCTGTCATATTGGTTTGAGGTACAGACCCCCAGAGACTTTTGAAAGTGGACCACCCAAAGACCTTTGCACAAGTGATCAAAGTTATGTCTAGTGATAGGAATCTGGAAGAAATTCCATAACTGATCATTGCTTATACACAACCAGTGATCCGATTAATAATTGGAACAATATGAAAACTGTTTTCTTCATTTTTTAAAGTTAAATCTGCAGCCTTTGTCAATACTTGGTTAATTTATACATTGAGCATTTATACTTTTGAAATACACGTGCACAGTATGCAAAACTATATTCATGAATTCAAAATTAACCAAAAAAGATTCTGGAAGAATACTTAACTTTCTTACTTCCTATTTTCATTTTAAAACACTTTATTGGGGTCAAATTGATTTAAAAATTCCCCTTAAGTTCATTTTAAATTAGATACAAAAGCAAAACTCAACTTCATGACATCAGCAGAAATAGGAATCAAGAGAAAGTAGAAATTTTCCTTTTTATAAACGATTGCTTAGAATAGAAGACAATACACAGATTTACGATTATAATCGATCATCGGGACACCAGTAGTTATGTCCCAATTGACCCAGTGGAGATTGGGACAGAGGAGCTAGGAATGAATAAATAAGGTAGAACACTAAACACCATGTAAGGACAGAGCTATACACTATTTTAAAAAATCTAATAACACAGTAAAAGTTTGGATATCAATTTAAGCATAGTACCAAATTACTGGCAATTGAGCTGGTGATAGATATCCTTGGGAACTTGAGTCTATGAACAGTGTTTTTAACTTAGTGGTAACAATATACATTCCAAAATAAGCACTTTGATATACATTTCAATGATCAGTACTGACAGTAGTGCTCAGGGTTAAAAATGTAAAAAATCTAACTGAAAAAATATTTTGATAGTTCAAGCCTGACAGGCTACTGAATTTAAGTCGTGTGAATCAATGTCAGAGAATGAAAATTGCAGGATATATTAACTTGTTTACTCTCATTTTATTTACAGTTTCCAAGAAAACATTCACTTCACTGCATCTGTTGTTTACTAACATATTCAATTTATCATTTACTTCATGATAATCATTTTTAGCCTTCAGAACATAATGGACTGACTGATTTTCCTGAATAGAGCTATTAGTTGTTGATAAAGGATTCAGTGCCAGTGGATAGCCAAATCAGAAAAATCGCTCTGGACACAGAATCCCACAAAGGATTAGGTCAATGCAATGAACTTTTAGTCTGTTTTGAACTGAAAATAGCACTTAACAAATCATGCTACAATGATAAATTTACCACCGAAACTTTACTAGAAACTGGGCTTCGGCGGGCATACGTTACAGTCTGTTCCCCTCCCCCTTTTTTACGGATAATGACAGAAAGCATATTGACATGATATTACTTGTCAATCTATGGTAGCATTGTTTTGTTCCAGATATGCAAATACCAAAATAAACATTTATTTGATTTCTAGGACGAGCGAGAGCATGTACCATTGTAAATTATTGTGTGAGCGGAAAAACGTGGTCGCTCCTTGCCGGTGAACTTGAAAAGAGGGCGCAATAATTTTAGGACTATTTTCGTAGATGATGCTTAGTACCGATATAAATTTACAGCGAAAAGAGTAGCTAACGGCCCATAAATTGTGATAGTCTAAACGCACCATTAAAGTGTAAGAAAAGCATGATAAGAATTTAGAAGAAAATACATATTTTTGACAAAAAAAGTAATATTCAAAGATTTAACAATAACATCATAGAATCTCTCTGTGTCCTGATCTGGTAATTGGTGGAGAAGTATGATGCAATAGATTATTCTAAAATTTTAAAGTTTATATAAGGTAGATCAATACTAATATTTTTAGAAGATAGATTTTCCTAATTTTTTCCAGGCAGGATGTTGGATAAATGTACTTTGAAATTTCAATTTAAAAAACATATGTCACCGTTCTTGATTTTGAGATAATTGAGTCTTAATGTTGGTAAATTTTATATAGATTTTATTTGTTAAATCCAAATTTTTCGTACAATAAAAAAAAAACTGGCAGATAGAATTTTTTATAATATTGTGAAAAGAACACTTATCTGACATACTTTCATATTCTTAAAAGAAAAATTGGGGTCACCGTTCGTTTTTTCTTACTATTTCCAAAAAACTAAAATTTCCTTTACATTTCATTAGAAGAAATTTCCCCCAATTTTCTACCTGAAAAGGGTTTTTTTTAGAATAAAAATTTTGTAATTTTGCTATTTATGCCTTTTTGTCAATTTTTTATTTAAATAAACTTAAGATATAATTTTTACATTATATCAAATAATTTTTGCTCGTGGAAAATATATATTTACATACAAGTTTGCAAGATGCCCGAAAAAGATGCTCAGTGTAATTAGATATAATCCACCTTAAAGTAAATAATAAAAAAGACAACATGGCAGGTTAACGATGACACACCAATCAATAACTCCTCCATCAAATCGAAACGTGGCTATTAAAAATTATATCCGATGACCCCGTCCACCATCCATGACAACCACCAGAGCCGACATAGTTTAACAAGGATCCTATGAGAAATTTACTTAAAGACCTTCTTGTCATATGGAAAAATTGCGGGTACTTAGCTAATTTGCATAGTGGTCATTTTGAATTTCTCTAACGATAGTCATTACAAAGCATTATACTTGCCCAAAATATAAAAATGCACATATTCAAATTGTTATAACTCATAAGCAATTTGTTCGCATACAGCCATTATAGGTATATTCTACACAATATTAGCTTTCTTTTCGTGTGCAAATGAACATTGTCAGCATTGGAAATTTTCCGCCTTTTCAGTTTAAAAAACTGATGCGTAACCGTAGTATAACTGCTATATGAATTAACCAAATTTGGTGAAAATGGAAATTCAAACTACAAATACAGATACAAGGCGAGATCATACATAAATTGTCCGCATATCAAATCATATCAAATATTGTTATTGGAAAGAGCACATAAGAGGCGTGAACCAAACACAATACATAAACATTATGTGTATATACTTTATGGAAATCTGAGTGGTTATTAAATTTTGAAAATGGGCAAAAACTTGTATAACCAGAGGTAACGGATCTTTAAGATCGATGGCAGCGCATCCTTTTTTTATTCTTGACAACATATCTTACTTCAGTCTGACATTCATCTAATAACAAAGACGGTTTATACGTATACGATCAGGGTGAATTTCAGTTATAGTGAGAAAATAATTTGCCATCGATCTTAAAGGTCCGTTACCACTGGTTATTAAATTTTTGACAGTTTTCAAAAGAATTACTTTTCAGATTTTTAAAACACGTTTTAAGTAAAGTCAAGAAATACCTAAGGGAAAAGGGATATTCGAAACTGTGACAACTTACAAACTCCGGGGAACAACGAAGACAAGCCTGAACATTATGGACCCCACCAAAAAACGGGGGTTGACTCAGATGCTCCGGGAGAGTAAGCAGTCTCTGCTTCCTGCAGGACACCCGCCGTGCTGCCCAATTCAAATCCGATATGAGGAAGAGACGTACAACATCAATGGAACAGGTCCATTTTCATTTGGGAAACGGTTTTTTCACGATACATTTCAACCAATCATGATGACGTCCATAAAACTTCAATAAGGATGACTGCAACTTAGGAGCAACATACCCCTGTTTGAGCAACTTTTCTGTCAGGACCCGGGCTCTGGCCAGGAAGTCAATGTATATGTCACAAGCTCTGGAATAACGTATGGGTTGTGAAATATACACTTCATACACCGGCGCTTCTGGAATGTTGCCGCTCAAAAAATGGGAAGTTGACGATTGGAAAGTCAAAGTCATTCCGTTTGTCGTAAAGTTTTGTATTCAGCCTTCCTCTGGTGTCAATTTTGAGGTGAAGGTCAAGATAAGATGCAGACTTGGCAGTGTCTGTGGTATACTTAATTTAGAGTTCATTGTAAGAAATTCCCCTTTTTACACCCTTTCAATTCTTTTTGGGATTTAGTGGTTGCATAGATGTATCACTGTTTTAAATCAAAATGTGTAAATGACTTATGATTTTGTTTTGAATCTTCCTTTGAACTATCACAAATAGATAAATATATTTATTTTATAGGTTCTTATTATCGTACTAATAGCTGAAATGATGGACTATATTGCACTTCATAGCACACGGAAGACAGTACATAATTAAAGGGAGATAATACAACTTTTTTGACAAGAAAAATGTTGCATGAAGTGCTGTTTGCACTTGCTGGTCATTCTGGTGGTGTATTTATTGACAAGGGCGATGGAATCAAAGTACATAATATAGATTTTATTTAAAAAATATGAAATACCGATTGCAGTTTGCAAGATATGAAAAATAACCAGTCATTAATGACCAGCTTCCTAATTTCTAGATCAAGTTTCATCATAGCCAGATCAGAAATATCTCTGTTTTCATCAGTAAACTACTGTTTAACTTGCGTCTGCATTTAATAAGATATCTCTATAAGTTAATAAGATATCTCTATTAGTTAATAAGATATCTTATAAAGTATATAAGATATCTTACTTCTTTATAAAGATATCTCATCAGTAAACTACTGTTTAACTTGCGTCTGCATATATATATATATATATATATATATATATATATATATTGTGAGATTTTAATCCAAGTGGTTTCTTTCATATCTATTTTTATTATGTGTTAATTTTCATAGTTTAAAAATAAAAAGCTGATCTAAGTCCATAAATTATTTATATTGTTTATTGTTCAAGATACTCTTCATTCATGTATAATAACACCGGAAGCCAATGGCTGAACGAGATTTCGCATGGATGCTGCCGTGTTGCTGAAACTGTTTTGATGGCACAGTATTTCAGAATTATTCCTACAGAGTGACCTTAAGAGCTCGCTTCACTCGCTTAATAAAAGTTTTTAATTTTCCTCAGTCAATGGTCAACTCTAGTTTTTTCATTTTGTTTGGTTATGCAATATATTATGCCATTTTTGGGGTTCAGATGAACAGCATATGATTTAGCAGTGTTTTTTTCAAATCTTTTGACAAGTTCAAAAGATAATTGTCTTTGGAACTTAATTAAATTAATAGAATATTTTGAACTTAATCAACCTTTAAGAATTTTTTAAAATGTGTATTATTTAATATATAAAAATAAAATAAGTAAAGAAATGAAGGTCTTTGGCAAAATATATTCTGTTGATACCAATTTTATTAGTTTTAATATTTGGGTTCATTATGACAAACTGATGAAAATTTTATTCTGTACATTTATGTTTACCTTACTTCAATGTATTTTTAAAGATTTTTGTTAATGTACTGTCTGTGACAGGTTTATATGAAAACTGCACTAAACTTTCGAGTCATCACATTTCAAAATGACACTGTTTATTAAACATAATCTCTGCTGGAAATGATTTTTGTCTTTTTTTTTATTCAACAAAAAAGTTACTGGCCCTAATGTCACTTCAGTAATTTTTTTTCTGATCTTTAAAAGCGTGAGTCAGGGGAGGAAAGTTAAGGTATACTCTCCTGTTAAACAGAAAACGAAATTAGTTTGGCTCCAAGATTGAAGGCATTCGTTCCTACAAACCCCTGACACCACACATTCATATTTTGCAGGTTGAACATATAGTCGCCTGGTGTATGACCTACAAAATTTTACCTACGACGCAATTGGTTTTTCTTTTGACCTAGAAAAGTAACCAATGAAAATCATTCACTTTGGACCCGTAAAATATGAATGTGTGATGTTAGGGGTTTGTAGGAACGAAAGTGGATACAAAACCCTGACTTGGAAGGATATATTATATTTGCATAAACTTTATTTCTAATTTGTAAGATATAAAGAACAACCAGTCATTAATTACAAGCTTCTTACTTTCAAGTTTCATCATAGCCAGATCAGAAATATCAGTAAATTATACTGACTACTGTTTGTTATTAGGACAAATTGAAGAAGTATTTATTGCTATATTCTACATTTTAATCTGTATACCGTATTTTCCTGCCTATAGGTTGAAACTTTTTTACTTTAAAATGACCATTTTATCATTATAAGTCTATGGAGAAAGTATCAATTAGACCTATAGTCCACATAGACTTATAGTCCATAAAATACAGTATATATTTTTGTCTTTATTTCATTGCATATTTAGCTCACCTGGACACATCCGTTGTCTATCGTCATCCTTTGTTGTACAGTGCTCCAGCTTGTCCTAAATGAAAGGGCATGGCACCCTTGATGCCCTTCTGCCCTATGAGTCCAAAAAATGTGCCCCTCTGCCCTAAAAGTAAAAAATGGTTGTACTTTTTTCATTAAATTGACAAAATATCAGCATTTCTGGTTGCATTTTAACTCACTAGAAATTTCCAAAACAAAATATTTCTGATTCTCTATACGAGTAATAAATACGGTTGAAGCCATAAAATTCAATGCCTTTCTTTTTAAACATGATTTTTATTGTCATTAATTGTGCTAATTAGAGTTGAAAGCTTGGGTATACAAACAAACTGGTTTGTTGTTACAGATAAATTGCAGGGTTGTTCCCCTTTGATAAAAATAATTTTTTTCCAATTCAGTGTTTTGTATCAGACAAAGATGATAATAAATTCATAATTTGATTGTTGGTTAACCTTATTACATGTAAAAAAATAAAGATTGTATGTTTCCTTTTAAACATATGTACTCCAAGTTTTTTTTGTACATAATTATAATTTTTATATAAAACCTAAGTGTGCAATGTCACTAACAGGCATTTAGAGTTATAAAATAACAAGGGATGGAAATGTCAGATACCTTAGTTAGGCATTAAAAATATATCCAGTGAACTCATTGATCCGTAAGTTTAGGTGCTGAATCTCTTAATGAGTGTACAGTATGAAAAAAAGTCTGAATTGCCATATAATTCCTGTTATATAAAAGACTATCAAAAGTACATTCATGACAACAAATTATTAAAAAAAAGGCAAGAAAATCAAATTAAAAACATAAAGTTTCCATTCATTTATTTGTATTGATTAAAATTCTCTATTTTAGAGTAATGCATGTTAGTTGTAAATCCCCGAAATAAAATCAAACTCATGGTAATGATACACTCTGAATACCAAACTTGCCCTTCAAAATGGTTATTGAGATGAAGTGCCCTTCCAAACAGATATCACGCTAAATTGCCCTTCCCCAGCACCCTTCCATTTTCATTTTCAAGCTGGAGCACTGGTTGTAGTTAACTTTCCTTTCAATATCTCCTCTGAAACCACTTGAAACAAAAACTTGGTAGTAATGGTCCTTAGGTGGTCCTCTTTCAGAATTGTATCTGATGACCTTGCCTGCCATCCAAGAGTCAAACATAGCTTAACATAGGACCTCCTGATAGGACCCTATGAGAAAATTAACTTAAAAATCTTTTAGTGAGCCATTTGGAACCCAATTTGGAAGAAATGGTCCTTAGATGGTCTTTTATCAGAATTGTATCTGATGACCTGCACTGCCATTCGAGATGGCCACCACAGGTGAACTTTATTTAACATGAGATCCTTTTGGAATATTGCTTAAAAATCTTCTTGTCTGAAACAACTTGGCCAGTTGGAACCAAAGTTGGCACCAATGGTCCTGGGAAGGTCTTTATACAGAATTTGTAATTTTGGTTCCAATCAAATATTCAACATGGCTGCCATGCCCAATAATTTGTTCTAAACAGCTGAAATTTAAAAAATATACTTGTCAGAAACCACAAGACCAAATGAACTACTACTTTGCAGGAATTTTCCTTAAATGGTCCTCTACTAAAGTTGTAGTTTTGGTACGGATTGGAAATCCAAGATGGCTGTCACTATTGGACATAGTTAACATTGGACCTTATGGGAAATACATACAAACAACTTCTTTTTCGAAACTGATTGACAGATTGAATTGATAATATACCTGAATGATTGTATGATGGTCCTGTACAACATTTATAATTTTGATGCCGATCGGAAATCCAAGATGGCTACCACTGCAGGAGATAGTTAACACAGGACCCAATAGGGAAAAAATACAAAAATCTTATCTGAAACCATCAGGGCAATTGGAACCAGACTCGGCAACAATGATTCTTAAATGGTCGTCTTTCAGAAGTGTGTCGGATGACCTGGACTGTCAACCAAGAGAACTGCCACAGCCGAACTTAGTTTAACATAGGAACCTATGGAAAAACCAGCCAAATTGACTGTTACATTTAGATTTTTAGTCATGCTTAAGGTAGACAATTTAATTCAGGTGAGCAATACAGGCTCTTATGAGCCTCTAATTAAGAATTATATCGGACAATTCGGACCACTAAAGTAAGATGGCAAATTTACTTTAACATAGGATCTAATGGAAAATTTAATGAAAAATCTTGTCTGAAACCACAAAGCCAGTTGGAACCAAAGTTGACATCAATGGTCCTTAGATTCTCTTTCAGAATAGTATCTATAGATCCAGACCGCTACAGGTGAACTTGGTTTAACATATGAACCTATGGAAAATAATTGTTACCTCCCCTTATTTCTAACTATGGCTATAAGGACATATGAATGTTTTACAGTTAGACCAAACCACACCTATGGACTTACAATACATATATTAAGATTCCCTAGTAATTTATATAGGTTTGCACTCGGTCTGTCAGTCCACCCGAATGTCTGTCAGTCAGTCCTTCATTTTTTTTTGTTGAAAACTGTTTAAGAAACTGATCATCTTTTTGGTATATTAGCTTATTATGATGAGCTATAGATCAAGTTTGAGTTTTACGCTGATCGGATAATTTTTGTGAGAGTTATTGCCCTTGGACATAGAAATTATTGAACCACACCAAATTAGTCTCAAGTTCTTTGGATTTCACTGCTCTGATTTTTGGATTATGTAAATTAAGAAAAAATTTCTTGGGCACTTTATTTTGCAAAAATGCTGAAACTTTGCCCCAAATTCTTCATTTTATTTTGTAAAAATAAAAATTATTTTCCCAATCATAAAATTTTGTAAAAATTTGAATTTTTATGCCCCGCCTGTAAGGCAGGACGGGGATATAGTTCTTCTGTCTGTGCATCCGTCCTTCCTTCCGTCTACGAGGTTAAGGTTCAGGTTTAAGGTAGTTTTTCATGAAGGAGTTATGGTATCACCCTTGGATAGCTTATGTTATGAACTGCAGCAGTTTGATGCAAAACGGATGCTGTGACCTTTAGTTCATGGGTCATCGACTTTGAATTTCTTTATAGATTTTCAATATTAGAATCCAGGGGTTCAGGTTGAAGGTATTTTTTCATGAATGAGTTATGGTATCATCATAAAACTTTGTACATGGATAACTTGTGATATGAACGGCAGCATTTTGATGCGAAATGGATGCTGTGACCTTGAAATCTTGGGTCATTGACTTTGAATTTCTTTATGGAATATCAATATTAGAATCAAGGTTCAGTTTAAAGGTAGGTTTCCATAAAGAAGTTATGTTTTCATGAAGTACTAAGAGATAGTATTTCATCTACCATATTGTTATAAAAATTTAATTCTTTTTACTAAATACATCATTTGCGGGACATGTATTGTCCATTGGAGACATATATACTTGTTTCCCATATTTTGCAATATTTCAGTTAAAAAAAACTGTGTGCCGCACATAAATTTGATCTTTGCCTGAAAAAAACTATTCCTCGAGAAAAAAATTAAAATTGAAATTTTGCTTGCTCACTCGTACCTATCTTTGCCATCCAAAAATCCAAAGAACTAGAAATCAATTTGGTGTGAGCTTATAATGATAAGCTACAGATAAAGTTTGAGTTTCACACTGATCAGATAATTATTGTGACACTGATCAGATAATTATTGTGAGAGTTATTACCCTTGGAAATAGGAATTATTGTCAAAATATAGCTCTAGTCTGTAGGGGACATTGTATCGCTCAGTAATACTTTTAGAATTCTAATTAAAATTTGCACCGATAAATGTAAACAGAAGTCTTCAAATTGATAATATATTATCCAGAATTAAATTTATTATGCGATAAAAATCAGGTTATTTTCCACGAAATTTTATGACTGCTATCGGTATTTGTACTGTTGAGGAATCTGCTCATGGTTGTTATATCACATTGTTAATCTGAGGTTGTGAGTTCGAATATCACCTGTGGGGGGGGGGTGTGTGTTTGACTCCGATCTTAATTGACAAGGATTGCCAATTTTCCTACAGAAGGTGGTAGTTCTCTCCTGGAAATTCAGGTTCCTCCAACAATAAAAAATGGCCCCCGCGAAATAGCCAAATGTGCTGGAATTGGCTACAAATCCAAACTAAACAAACAAACACATTGTTGGTTTTATTTTTGTTTTAAATTTGTATTTTTGTTTCAGGTATTGAGTGATGTCCCATTTATAAGTCCATCTGAGATTGACCAGTTAAATAAACTGTGTAAACTTGGGACATATTACAGAGATTTTAACAACTTCATTAGACAGCATGGAGGACATCTCAGTCTACAACCAAACGGTAAAAGCTGCTTCCTTGCATGACATGTCTATATAATAGTAATGACGATAATATCGGAGCAAAACAATCACTATTCAAGGACTTAAGATTTAATTTTTTTTTCTATTTTTTTCCCTTAGAATTAATGGATGAGAAAATATTTAAACATGTTGAAAATTTAATTGTAAAAATAAGTATAAAAATCTTCCTTTTAACATGAAAGATATTTTTATTTTTATGCTTCATAGTAATTGTTGCCATTTTTCAAATAACTGCAGGCTGCTCATGTAGCTCATACACAAATAGTTATACTTTGTGTAAATCTTAAGATTTAAAAATTAACGTGTTCAATATGTGAACTCAGATTTCTCATATAAATGTGTGTAATGAGATTTTGATTTTTGCAAATTACCATTAAGTGTAGGTTTTATTTGATTTTTAAAGCTGTGACATATGTATCTCTAAAAAAATAACAAATTTCAGATAGGTTCTTTTTATGTAATAACATCATATTTATCTCCATATATAACAGGTGTCTTATTTTTGTACAATGATTTTTTAAAAGAATAAAAACAGATTCAAACTATCAGACTCTTGTTTTATTGAAGATAAAAGAAGATGTGAAATTCATGGGTTATACCTCAAGTCCTTCTGTCATGGTTTAGACAAAGTATTGGAGGATTATAGAGCATCACTTCAGAGATTGGAAATGGAGATATTAGCAGATCCTGATCTTACACTGTCACATCTATATAGGTCATTGTTTCAGGTAAAACTAGCAAATGTTGATTTCAAAATATATCAACTCTGTGGATAACATTTTCTAGTAAAACTAGCCAAATCGTGATCTGACAATAAATTATCCCTATAATTCACTATTTCAGTAAAACATATCTTGATATTTAATTATTTCACCTCTTTAGGTTACCGTTTCAGATAGATGCATTTAATATCTCATTTCAACAGGTGTTTTAAATAAAATCAGCAGATTGTGGTATCAAACAATCTCATATAAATAGGTTGTTGCCTGAAATAAAACTAGCATTTTTAGTGATTTTAGAATACATGTACACAGGGTTCCCATGCAACCGGGAAAACAGGAAAAACCAGGGAATTTAATTTCACATCTTTCCTGCAGGAAATTACTTGAAATTATAAAATAAAACGGGAAAAACGAGGATAAAGCCTTGAAATTTGTCGACTGCAAGTCTGGATAAATTGATTACTTCCCTTTGATCATTGTTTTTTTCATCCCTACACAGCTTCGGACTGGCAAGTTCTGCTGTGAATATATACCACGCATTATGCTTTGTGACGAATGTTGATGCGATGAAACTATTCATGACTTCTGCGTCATAAAAGCATTTGTTAGTATGTAGAATATCTGCTTTGCATAGTCCCTTTCACAAGTAAAAAATGAGTAAAATGATTTTTAGCTCACCTGACCCAAAGGGTCAAGTGAGCTATTCTCATCACTTGGCATCCGGTGTCCATCATCGTCCGTTAACTTTTTACAAAAATCGTCTCCTCTGAAACTACTGGGCCAAATGGAACCAAACTTGACCACAAGCATCTTTAGGGTATCTAGTTTAAAAAATATGTCTGATGACCCCACCTGCCAACCAACATGGGCGACTAAAAATAGAACATAGGGGTAAATTGCAGTTTTCGTCATATACATGTATCTCAAAAACTAAAGCATTTAGAGTAAAACTGACAGAAGTAAAAATGTTCATTAGGTCAAGATCTACCTGCCATAAAATTTTCAGACGAATCGGTCGACCCATTTTTGGGTTATTGCCCCTGAATTGTTAATTTTAAGAAAATTTTGCAGTTTTAGGTTATTATCTTGAATATTATTATAGATAAAGACAAACTGTAAACAGCAAAAATGTTCAAAAAAGTAAGATCTACAAATAAGTCAACATGACCAAAATCATTGATTGACCCCTTATAGGAGTTTTTGTCCTTTACGAACAGCGTCTGTTGTAAATTTTCCTTTAAAGATCTTCTCCTCTGAAACCTCTGGGCCAGTTGGGACCAAAGTTTGGTGGAATGGTCCTTGGATGGCACCCTTGCAAATATATGTCTGGCATCCCCAACTTCCAACTGAAATGGCTGCTGTTACTAAAAATAGCAAAAAAGGGGGGATGAATTTTTCAAATTTTCTATGCAACTACAATGCCAATTGGAACCAAACTTGGCAGTAATGGTCCTTAGAGGTTCTCTTTCAGAATTATGTCCGATGACCCGGGCTGTTAACCAAGATGGCGGCCACAGCAGAACTTAGTTTAATATAGAACCCAATAGGAAAATTCATTTAATAATCTTCTTGTCTGAAACCACTAAGCCAATTAGAATTATACTTGGTAGCAATGGTCCTTAGATGTCCTCTAACATTATTGTGTCTGGTGACCAGGACTGTCAACCAAGATGGCCACCATGACCAAACTTAGTTTAACATAGGGCCCTATGGGAAAATTAATTGGAAAATCTTCTTGTCTGAAACCACTTGACCAATTGGAATTAGAATTAGCAGCAATGGTCCTTAGGAATTCTTTTTTCAGAAATGTGTCCGATTTCGTGGACTTTGAACCAAGATGGCCGCCACAGAAAAACTTAGTTTAACATTGGGTCCTCTGGGAAATTCACTCAAAAATCTTTTTTCTGAAACCACAAAGCCAATTAGAACTAGACTTGGTAGCAGTGGTCCTTATAAGATGGTCCTCTTTGTAAATTGTTTCTAATGATCTGGACTGTCAACCAAGATGGCGCCACAGCTGAACTTAGTTTAACATAGAACCCTATAGAAAAACCAGCCAAATCGATTGCAACACTTAAATTTTTAGTCCTGCTCAAGGTGAAAAGTTAAATCCAGGTGAGCGATACAGGCACTTGAGAGCCTCTAGTTTATTATCACCCTGGAAAATCAGAAAAATTCTTGAAAAAATCCTGAAAAACTGTGGAATTTATTGTTCAGAAAAGTGTGGGAACCCAGTGTACATGTTTATCATGTCTAAGGGTAATTATTTTAGATAAGTATCATCCCAAAACTGAATTGCAGTTAAAATCAATTACTATGTGATGTTAATAACGTAATGCCAGAAATTATATATAATGAACTGATAGTTGTGTGGTATGTACAGATCTACATTCTCTCCCCCCCCCCCTAAAAAAATGGAAAAATATTTTAAAAAAATCGAGGGTCTGTAAAATCCACTTTATTTAAAGGTTTTAAGGAGATGAAAATAAATTTTATCAATGAACTTAATATTCATCTCAGGCTCAGGCTCTTCCTATTCTTGTAATAAACATCTATGGTTGTGAATAGTATTCCTTTATGGAGTACATATTTTGACTATTTTGGAAAGTAGCGAATAGTTTTTTACTTTCAGTATTTCCTGTTGTTTCCAGCATTATCAGCAATGGTAGAACAGGTCAAATCTCATAAAGTAAGTAAATACTTGTATTTGTCATATAAATACAGCCATATTAATTTGTACATAATGTTTACCATATCAGCCTATGTATAATCTTAAGTCCTAAGTAGCCAGATATGTATAATAAGGGCTTATGTAGTTTTAGGGATTATACCAGAGCTGATATGGAAAAATCATGTTTTTATCTCTTTATTATAATCTTCTTGAAAAAGAAAACCACCAATTTAGTGCTACCCTGCACCCTTTTTGAAAAGGGTTCTAGGGTGTGAGAGTTATCTCTAGTTGTACTTGTTTAGTACATGTTTTAGATAGGATCAACTTCATCACTCATCATTAATGTTATGTAAACAGTGATATTACCAGCAAGCAACAATATTCAGTCCAAACCTTTAGTACACGTACATAACTTTTTGATAAGATTCACTTGGCTAAGGACATAAAGGACAATAATGTATCATTATATTTATTTAATATGTACTTATCACATGAATGTTTATTTTACAGGCACATGGCTGTTACATTCTAGACATTGTACATAAACATTCCAACTGTGGTCAACCAAATGTAAAGGAAGCTATGAACAGGCAAGTGTTATATTTAAACAAAGGGAACATGTAGATATTATACTGGATAAAAAATCACAGAAATAGGAATAGCATCTATTTTATCAAGACAAAAAATTAAAATTACATGTAAATGTGAGATTTGTGCGATTTAAAATTTAATAAAACTGTTTTAATTACACAGGGACCACCGCAGCAAAAAATTGAAGAGTGGACGAAAATTGGAATTCCCTTCTGATAAAACGGCAGTGTTAAATCTCATTTTGTCTTATCGTTAACCTAGACGAAGTTGGAAAGAAAGAAAAATCCAATGCATTAAAATTTACTATAACAATGGCTAATTAATACATCCAAGAAGCTTTCCTATTCATTAATCAAGAGTAAATGTTTTTTTCTTCCAACAAATATCCTTGAGTCATAGTGGGATTGAATTATTTGCTGCATATTAGTAACCCAAAGGCAGTCGCAATGTTAGTTTTATTTAATGTCATAATGGTCTAAAAAGTTATTTGCTGCATATTAGTAACCCAAAGGCAGTGGCAATGTTACAGTTTTATTTAATGTCATAATGGTCTAAAAAGTTAAAATGTGTCTTTCCATAAATTTATGCCAAACATCACGATCTTTCCACAATTTTATACGATCTTGACATCAAAATTACTTTATAGTAGCTGTTCAGGATTTTCCACTCCTGTATGGTTTGGACTTGTTCTCGGTTTATTAAATTGTGGTATGTTTTTCTGAAGAAGATGAAGTGTGCAATTGATTAGATGACAATTAACTTTCAGACATCTCAGATTTTATCAATCTCATTCGGGTAAACTTCCGATATCACTCAATGTCAGATAAAGTGCACAATTGACGATAACCTTTCACACTTCTCGGATTTTATCAAACTACTTTGGGTAAACTTCAGATATTATTGAATGTAAGACCTTACAAACATAAACGTTTACATTCCTTACTGAAACAAAAACTCGCTGTTGTCAAAATTGAAGCGTTCCGATGACATTTTAAGGGTGGCTCTGAAAATTTAAGTGTGTTGGACATGTAATCCATGTACATACATGTATATCTAACTATACTAATGTAATGATAAAATTTGTTTGTAGAATTTTACACATATGTCATGATGTCCTGTATAAACAGTTATGTTCCTGGTTGTTACATGGTTCTTTGTTTGATCCTTACCAAGAATTCTTCATTCAACATTCTACAGGACAGACACAAGGGGTGGGATCTGACACACAGGAAGAGGAAGATGATCTAGGAATTATGGGAGTTACTGGTAGACAGTTACAGGTATGGTGATATTGACAGTATCAAAGGAAAAGTATACAATTGACTTGATATAAAAGTTGAAAAGATTGTCAGAACAGATATATTCAATGGTAATAAACATAGTGCATAATACAATGTATGAGAAGAACATATTTTGGAGTAAGATATCAAGAAGACAACATGTCTTCTTCGGATTGAACAGACCAAAACTTAAATGTTACATTTAGACCAACAGATTTCTTTGAAATATCAGGAATTGTATTATATTAACTACTGAAAGGTTTGAAGTCGAGGCAAAGAAAAATGTCCATAGATTCCATATACTCAGTGTATATATAAAGACAACCAAAAATTTCCATATGAATGTCTAGTTTTTGCATTCTTCTTTTCTGGGACCACTAGACTAAATCAACTAACACTATATTACATAGTACCTTATTCATTTCTGATTTTAATTTTGTGATTACTTTTATATTGGACTTGTGTATGAGAAATTTGGTACTATGATTATTAATAATTACTTTTATATTGGACTTGTGCATGAGAAATTTGGTACTATGATTATTAATAATTACTTTTATATTGGACTTGTGCATGAGAAATTTGGTACTATGATTATTAATCTCTTTGTTTGATAATCTTGATATCATGAAATCCATTTGCTTAACCTTCATACTCTGTAATACATGTTCCATGATAATTTTCAAATATACAACTATAAAATTTCTCTTCTAGAAGTTATATTTTTCTAGTTATATAATATGTTGTATCTTTTTCAGAAGGCATTATCTATGACATTACCAGATACAGGGGGAGGCAGTCACCAGACATTTTCCATTCAAGCAAATTTACTTCCTGTGTACATTCCTGTTCGTGTTGCTAACAAAATTCGCTTTGTTGGAGAATCCATACAGATGTTTGAAACAGACAAAAAGCCAGTAACACATAAAAAAGGTTTGAATTTACTTATAAAGGTTTTTATGGCTTAAATGTGAACAGGCATATACATAGATTTACCTGTGTCCTTCCAAGGTATTATTTAGAGAAAACAATTGGGGTATTTCAGTGTTAATGCACCCTTGTTCAACTAGAATCGATTAACATTTTGACAACTCTGTCCTGCTTTTCACACATGATTAATTTTTATTAAGTTTTGCAGTTAGTTTCATATCTCATGAATGCAGGGTGGTATATCAGTAATATTCACCACAACAGTATTCTTGTATAGTGCAACATATCAGTTGTGGTGATAAATCAAAACTTATTTTTAAATTCCTTACTACATGTATCTTTTTATTGTCTTCTTTAAGATATGTACATGTATCTTAGTACCTATCTTTTTTACCATGATGATTTCTGTGATACAAACTTAGATAGATTTTAAGGTAGATCAATACTAATATTTTTCGAAGATAGATTTTCCAAAGTTTTTCCGGCAGGATGTTGGATGGATATACTTTGAAATTTCAATTTAAAAAACATAGGTCACCGTTCTTGATTTTGAGATAATTGAGTCTTAAGGTTGGTAAATTTTATATAGATTATATAGAAAAAATACAAATTTCTCATACAATAAAAAAACTGGCAGATAGAATGTTTTATAAAATCGTGAAACGAACACTTATCTGACATGCTTTCATATTGTTAAAAGAAAATTGGGATCACCATTCATGTTTTCTTGCTATTTCCAAAAAACTTAAATTTTCTTTACATTTCATTAGAAAAATTTTCTACCAATTATCTTCCCTGAAAAGGCTTTTTTTAGAATAAAATTTGGTAATTTTGCCATTTATGCATTTTGTAAATTATACATACAAATTTACAAGATGCCTGAAAAAGATGCTCAGTGTATTAGGTATGATCTACCTTAAATTTGGCTAAAATATTGTGAAGACATTTCAATATTGCCAAATACATGTAGGAGGAAGTTGATAGATTCTTCTGTTATGAAACGAATTTATACGCTGCATCAAATTTAGAAATACATACATGTTTGTATATAATCAGTTTTTTAGATCATTGTTTGCATCACTACTTCAAGTTCTAATCATGACAATATTTTACCTACATGAATCATGGTAAACATTATTAAACATACTGATATACAGTGTATTATAAATTTCATTGTAAATTTGCATTTTTGTTATAATAAATTCTTATTAAATTTTGGAATCTACAGTATCAGTATATGTTTTTCAGGAAGCATTCTGAAGAATAGGGAAGCAGAATTTGCTAAAGATTTGTATAATTTATCATTAGAACCTGAATTTAATGGCATGTCTTTTGAGGCAGTGATTGATAAGATCAGGACACATGTCGCTGAGGTAAGTGATTAATTAAAAATCAGTAAACTTTTGGCTGAGGTAAGTGATTGATAAAATCAGGACACGTGTGACTGAGATAGAAGGTTGATATTTAAATCTAAAAAATGAGGGGACGATTGGAACAACACCTTAAGACTAAAAAATCTCTGAAGCCTTTGATTAATATATTTTCAGGTGAAATAAGTAAATTAAAAATCTAGATGTGTAACACTGAGGTAACTAATTAATAAATAGATTTAATCGGAACCACTGGAATTGAGATAGGTAAGTCAGGACACATATTATTTATCTTAGAGGTGTGTGAGTGTTATGTGGAATAGTTTTGGCAGATAAGTATAGTATAAATCTGAATAATGTTGCTGAGGTGATAAATTCATGGGTCATACATTTTATATCCAAATTAGTGTCATTGAATATTTCTTTTGACAAAACATTAACTTTTACCTTCCTAGCCTTTGCAATTATAGATATTACTTCCAAATCTACTGGAAAGGTCATCTTATATTGTTGATATAAGCTTTTAGCTCATAATTGAAGATTTACAATAACTTTCAACATGAAGCATGCAATAAAACTGCTGTACACTTTCTTCTTTATATCAGGTTTTTTCATAATTACAAAATGAAACATTATCATAGCTCTTGTAGTTTGTAAATTTGGTTGTTGTATTTTCAGCATTTATGGATTCTGGTGGTAGAAGATTCAGATCTGGTACAACATTTGAAAATAATTAAAGATTTTTACCTGCTTGGCAGAGGAGAACTATTTTTGACTTTTATTGATCAAGCACAAAATTTATTGAGGGGCCCTCCAATTGGAACAACAGAACATGGTAAAGTTTAGTTTAATTTTCTTTTTTTTGTATTTTTTTCTTCAGATTTAAGATATAAATTCTTTAATCTAACTGTATAAAAGATTCCAAAGTCACAACAAAATGGAATCAATACTGAATACAGATGTATTTTATATTTCACTGAGTTGGTGATATATTGGGATTTCCAAGTGAAACAAAATCTGATAATTCACTAGCGCACATAAAATTCATATTTCACTCTGGGAACAAAAGACTCGCCAACAAATTTACTATATAAACATTGTTGTGTAGTCATAAAAAGTTATCCTGAAATTTGGATACCAAAATTCTACAACACAAATAATTATACTATGATTAATTAGGTTTTCTCTTTGAATTATGACTTTAACAAATATATTACAATATATGATTAATTGTTGTAAATTAACAGGTTTCCTTTTTTGCTTTCTTTGAAAAATCTTGTTTTGATTTATTTTATTTTAGATATCAATACTGCATTTCAACAAGCAGCCAGAAATGTTTTGTTTGATAATGAGAACTTACTACAGAACTTTCATCTATCAGTAGCAGCACCTGTAAATCAAAGTATGTGTAAAATAACATACGTAGGGTTGTAGGTTATGATAAGTAAAACAATGACAAGTGATTTCTCTTTAGGCTACATCATGTAAATGCTATCTCTATCTGCCAAATTTTCAGCTTCTTCTACAGTTAATAAAAGTAAACTAAAATTAATGTATATGGTGTATGCATCCATGAGCAAATATCCTTTTTAATTGATTTACGATGAAGTTTTATAGAGGTATTACAGAATCATATGTAATTTAAGAATTATGTAATCCCACATTAGTAATTTTTGTCTTGCATGTGACGAATGTCGTGGAAGGCGAGACATAGGTGTTGCTTTTCCAGCGGCGTTGTCAACAATTGTTAAGTTTTCTGCTTAAGTTAGTTTGATAGGAACTACATGTACTTGTGATAGGTCAATGATATTATGAATGAATGAATGAGTTTATTTTCAAGTGCAACCTGATATAACACTATTTTACACGATATCATAATATACAAACATTCAGCAAAGCTTCAGAGGCTTACGATGCACTATTATTATTAATATTATGTATAAAGTTGCATTACTATCATTACATCTCAATTTGATGACCATTTCGAGCCCTGCCACCTAGGTCAATGTCAAGCACTTTCAAAGTTGCATTACTATCAGTGCATCCTTAGTTTGATGACCATTTTGAGACCCTGATCCCTAGGTCATGGTCCAGCAACTTTCAATTTATTAGCATCAGATTGTTTATGAATTTTCTGCCAACAGGCGAGACATATCTCTTTGTCAACAGTTTATTATGTAAATATACAGGAAAGTCTTGGTTCCAGGGGTCCACACATCGTTTTAAAGAAAATGCAAACAATTTCATTTCAATGACAAATCAGATGTTTTACACAAAATATTGACATAGAGAAAATCAATACAAACATACTGGGCTGAGAATTTCTACTGATCTTTACTCTGGTAAGTAGCATAACATTGTTTAACTGTCTTTCATAGTCCTTGCATCTTGTATTTTAGAATCAACAACAGATTCCACCAGTAGTAGCAGTAGTCAGCCAGCAGTAGAATCAGGATGGAATTCTCTTGGCATGACTTACACTGTGGATTGGCCTTTACATATATTGTTTACACCATCTGTATTAGAAAAGTAAGTTATCCACCAGTATTACCAAATCATCCTGTAGTAGAATCAGGATGGATTTCCCTTGGCATGACTTAAACTGTGGATTGGCCTTTACATATATTGTTTACACCATCTGTATTAGAAAAGTAAGTTATCCACCAGTAGTACCAAATCATCCTGTAGTAGAATCAAGATGGATTTCCCTTGGCATGACTTATACTGTCGATTGGCCTTTATATATATATTTTACACCATCTGTATTAGAAAAGTAAGTTATCCACCAGTAGTACAAAATCATCCTGTAGTAGAATCAGGATGAATTTTCCTTGGCATGACTTAACCGTGGATTGGCCTTTACATATATTGTTTACACTGCCTGTATTAGAAAAGTACATGCAAGTTGTAGGAGTATTCAAACTGCAACATTGAGGATGGAATTCCTATGGCATAACTTATTCTGTGGATTGGCATTTACACTAAATTGTTTACACCATCTTAATCATAATAGTGGATTAATTTTAATCAGATTTCCTAAGCCCTATATGTCATCATTTGTGTCCATGGACTGTAGTAAATTGGGATATTATGGTTGTAGTTATATTTTGGTTTATTCAGCGGCTGTCGTAAATTTGCCAAAATTAAACATGCTGAAATAAAACAAATCCCCAAAATTCCAGTTTCAAAACATAAATTCCAGTCTAAACAAACTGAAAAAACAACAAAAGACAGTATGTGTTAATAATCAAACTATAAAATAAAATATGTTTATAATTTAAAATAAATTTTCATTTTTCCTTTCAGTTTTGGAGGAAATATAGCTAGCCGGATGCAGTAAAGAATTCCAAATTTTATTCAGATGAGACTTTAATTATGGGCAAATTTTATTTCAGATATAACAGAGTGTTTAGATTTTTATTATTGGTAAAGAGAGCACAGATAGATATACAACAGTGTTGGGTACTACAGATGCAGTATAAACAGAAAGCTGTTAGTAGAGAAGAAATGACAAAATGGCAGCTGAGGACCCATATGGCTTTTCTTGTAGATAACTTACAGTATTACTTACAGGTAATAACATATCCAAAATAACTGTTCGATGGAAAACTTGTATATTGGCCATGTATTTATTTTAGAAACAGTGGCTAAATTCATCAGTGATAATACTCACAAAGTAACATTTTAATTCAAGCATTTAATATTCATTTTTTGGTAATTTTTTTTCTAATATTCAACACAAAAGGTCAGTACATGTACATATAAGCTGCAATACTTACATGTATAAATCTTATGTTATTTTTAAAGCAATTGATAAAAATTTAGAAATTAATGCATGCACTAATTTTGTCAATCTTTGGTAACTAATGGTAACACATGTATAAGAATAACTAATGTAATTTCAGTACATGTTTTAATAGGATATTATGAAAAAAAATTTGAATGTGTGTATTATTGCCATTTTCACAGTATATCATTTTCCCCATTAATCAAAACCTCTTATTGATGTCTGATTTTACACATGTTGTTATTTATAGGTAGATGTGATAGAATCTCAGTTTGGTATTCTGGTAGAGAAGATACAGTCTACGAGAGATTTTGAAGCTGTTAAACTTGCACATGATCAGTTTCTTTCAGCTTTATTAGCCCAAAGTTTTGTACATATGAAATCTGTAAGTTGAATGACTTGTAATATGTACATTTACCTTTATCAAGATTAGAAAATTTAAAACCCATCAAACTTAATGCTCAATACTCAACAAAACATGTATGACATTTCAGGTATCTCATTGCTTGTAATGTTAATAAGGTCTATTATACCCAAACTGATAGTTACTGATTCATTAAGTATTTTCTGGTATCTCATTTCTTGTAATGTTAATAAGGTCTATCATACACAAACTGATAGTTACTGATTCATTAACTATTTTCAGTTATCTCATTGCTTGTAATGTTAATAAGGCCTATCATACACAAACTGATAGTTACTGATTCATTAACTATTTTCATATATCTCATTGCTTGTAATGTTAATAAGGTCTATCATACACAAACTGATAGTTACTGATTCATTAACTATTTTCAGGTACCTCATTGCTTGTAATGTTAATAAGGTCTATGATACACAAAATGATAGTTACTGATTCATTAACTATTTTCAGGTACCTCATTGCTTGTGATTTTAATAAGGTCTATGATACACAAACTGATAGTTACTGATTCGTTAACTATTTTCAGGTATCTCATTGCTTGTAATGTTAATAAGGTCTATCATACACAAACAGATATTTACTGATTCATTAACTATTTTCAGGTATCTCATTGCTTGTAATGTTAATAAGGTCTATCATACACAAACTGATAGTTACTGATTCATTAACTATTTTCAGGTATCTCATTGCTTGTAATGTTAATAAGGTTTATCATACACAAACTGATAGTTACTGATTCATTAACTATTTTCAGGTATCTCATTGCTTGTAATGTTAATAAGGTCTATCATACACAAACAGATATTTACTGATTCGTTAACTATTTTCAGGTATCTCATTGCTTGTAATGTTAATAAGGTCTATCATACACAAACTGATAGTTACTGATTCATTAACTATTTTCAGGTATCTCATTGCTTGTAATGTTAATAAGGTCTATCATACACAAACTGATAGTTACTGATTCATTAAGTATTGTCAGGTACCTCATTGCTTGTAATGTTAATAAGGTCTATCATACACAAACTGATAGTTACTGATTCACTAACTATTTTCAGGTATCTCATTGCTTGTAATGTTAATAAGGTCTATCATACACAAACTGATAGTTACTGATTCATTAAGTATTGTCAGGTATCTCATTGCTTGTAATGTTAATAAGGTCTATCATACACAAACAGATATTTACTGATTCGTTAACTATTTTCAGGTATCTCATTGCTTGCACGAGATATTAGATCAGTGTGGAGCTTTCAGTAAACTACTAATGCACTGTGAATCTCCTATGTTACCTCGAGAACTTAACCAGTTAGAAAGTATAGCCAAGGTTAGTTTTTACACCAGAATTGTGTGTATCTAACAGATACATACAAATATAGACAAAAAATTCTGTAATTTATATCAGTTTGATATAAAAAGGTTTTACTGTTTTGAACCATAGTTTTTATATGCCCCAGACATAGTTATTGGGAGAATTAAGTATTACCCATCCATTGAACTTTTGTTTCTGCACTCTAAAGTTTGCCTTGCCATGTGTTTTGAAACTTTTAAAAATGTTTATTACCACAATATGCAGGTCAAGTTCAAACTTTAATAATGTGCCTTCTACTGTTCCAGAGTTATGCCCCTTATAAATGGAAAAATCATGAACTTTGTACTATCCCATTCTAACTTGAGTTTGTCATGGCAAAATGAAAAATCTATTATACACAATACTTATTACAACAATATACAGGTCAGGTTTGAATTTGTTTATGGTGCCTTTTACTATCCAGATTTATACTCCCTATGAAGGAAAAATTTGAAATTTGTTGTTTCAGACTTTGCCATGCTGATATTTGAAATACCCAAAATTGAAGTTTCCATTCAATAATTTGAGTAGTGCTTCACCAAATCATTTGGAAGTATTCTAAGGGACCTCTAAATACAGATTGCGTTCCAATTTAAGTTATTTCAATAGTGATCTCCCCTCTGAATGTGGAAAATAGCCAAAACAGGTTTCCGTTCAATATCTTGAGTATTGTTTCACCAAATCAGTCAAAAAGGTTTCTGTTCAATATCTTCAGTATTGTTTCACCAAATCATTTGAAATTTGAAAATATTTTCAGGGACCAGATCAAGTTCTATTATGACATATTTCCCTAATGTTGATTCTGAGTTGTGTCCCTTTTAAGTTGCTAAAATTGAAGGTTTCAGTTCATTAACTTGAGTATTGTTTCACCAAATCATTGGAAATTTTGAGATATTGTTTTGGACGACTAATTACAAGTCAAGTTGAAGTTTGTATTTTCCAATATATTTTCATTTTCAAGTTCTAGTATTAATCACTGAGGGGCCTCGGTGGCCGAGTGGTCTAGGTAGTTCGTCATGACTACTAATGATCACTAGCCTGTCAACGCTGGGGTTGTGAGTTCGAATCTCACCTGTGGCGGGGTGTGTTCGACTCCGATCTTAATTGACAAGGATTGCCAATTTTCCTACCGAAGGTCGGTGGTTCTCTCCGGGTACTCCGGCTTCCTCCACCAATAAAAACTGGCCGCCGCGAAATAGCCAAATGTGCTGAAAACGGCATTAAACCCCAACTAAACAAACAAAATTAATCGCTGGAGGAGAGGGGGTCATCTGTGTCACATAGACACGTTCTGTCCTTTATTATTTTCCACAAGTTTGATACATAATTGATCATAAGGTTAGGAACAATAAAGAATGTGTGATTGTAATTGACATGTACATAATTGTCAGTCAAACTTACTTCTGCAAATATCGTCCATGTTATAGTGTTGATGTTTAGGAAGTATGATCTACCTAGTATCTTGGCAATTTTGTTTTATCAGATTGACTTAGATAAATTGTTGATTTTTCGTATTTGTATTTGAATTGCAATTAAACAAATGTTGAGATAACTCTTGCCAGTGGGAGGGTAACATGCAACAGCCATCAAAGTACAGTCAAATCTGCCCTGACGCTCACCTTAATTAAGCAGCCACCTGCCTTCAGCGGTCGCCCTGGAGTCCGCCCAAAAAGTTTTACGTGTTAATTTAACTTGAATGAGTGGTCACCTGTCTTACACGGCCAGCGGTCACAAAAAATGGTATCCAGGCTTGAATTTTATCTAAATTAAGCGGTCATTTACCTTTCTATACATGTTAAAATCATTGTTAATTGACTTTCAAATCATCTTTTATTAATCGCATAGCATAATTATCATTCAAATTTCCATCTCATCATTCATTTACGGTCGATTGTGGAAAAAACATCGTTTCACCTCAGTTGAACCGCCATATTTGTATGTTAGACAACGATAATGTCTTGATCGTTCCGGACCGGAAAGCAAGATACAGTGTAAAACTTGATTAAATGATCACCTGTCTTATGTGGCCACTTTACTTTTTTCCCCAATTGTGGCCGTTAAAAGCAGGTTTGACTGAAGGATAAGTTTCACTTAAATGTCGTAATTGTATTAGAAATACTTTGTTTAGATTTTATTAACTGGATTTTCATAGGAAAATATCGGTTATTAAATTGGTGATGTACGGCGGGCGGGCGGGCGGGCGGACGGGCGGGCGGGCGGACGGGCGGCTGCCAAACAGTGTCCGTGCAATAACTTATGAACTGTTCAACCAAAGCTTTTCAAATTTTAATATGTTGTTACTGATGACAAAATGGAGGTCAAGTTCGATATTGACGATTTTCACTTTCACCGTTCAAGAGTTATGGTTCTTGAAAGATTGAAAAATGGCTTTTCCAGTGGTGTCCGTGTGATAACTTATGAACTGTTCAACCAAAGCTTTTCAAATTTTAATATGTTGTTACTGATGACAAAATGGAGGTCAAGTTCGATATTGACGATTTTCACTTTCACCGTTCAAGAGTTATGGTTCTTGAAAGATTGAAAAATGGCTTTTCCAGTGGTGTCCGTGTGATAACTTATGAACACTTCAACCAAAGTTTTTCAAATTTTAATATGTTGTTACTGATGACAAAATGGAGGTCAAGTTCGATATTGACGATTTTCACTTTCACCGTTCAGGAGTTATTGTTCTTGAAAGATCGAAAAATGGCTTTCCCAGTGGTGTCCGTGTGATAACTTATGAACTGTTCAACCAAAGCTTTTCATATTTTAATATGTTGTTACTGATGACAAAATGGAGGTCAAGTTCGATATTGACGATTTTCACTTTCACCGTTCAGGAGTTATTGTTCTTGAAAGATCGAAAAATGGCTTTCCCAGTGGTGTCCGTGTGATAACTTATGAACTGTTCAACCAAAGCTTTTCAAATTTTAATATGTTGTTACTGATGACAAAATGGAGGTCAAGTTCGATATTGACGATTTTCACTTTCACTGTTCAAGAGTTATGGTTCTTGAAAGATCGAAAAATGGCTTTTCCAGTGGTGTCCGTGTGATAACTTATGAACTATTCAACCAAAGCTTTTCAAATTTTAATATGTTGTTACTGATGACAAAATGGAGGTCAAGTTCGATATTGACGATTTCCACTTTCACCGTTTCGATATTGACGATTTTCGCTTTCACTGTTGAGGAGTTATGGTTCTAAAAAATTGAAAAAAGGCAGTTCACGTCTCAAAAATTCCAATATTTGTCACTTACTATAAATAGGAGGTCAAGATTGATTTTTGCCTTTCCATTTCTGAACCCTGCAAAACCCTACAAAAATTCATTTATATTTCTTTACTTCATCCTGTTTGGGAATCCAGATTTGCAAACATCATTTCCATGCAGGAAAATCCGGTTTGCTGTCATTCGACAGCCTCTTGTTACAGATATTCTTACATTTAATGTACATTTTATTTTGAGTGGAGTGCAGGTTTTCCTCTTGTCAATCTCCGATAAACCTAAATTTCATAAATAATTTGTTAATTTAAAAACTATGTACCAATAAAGCAGTTCTAAATTGGACATTTTCAGTCTTCTGCAAACCCTGGAATAGTTTAAAATGATGAAATACAGATCAATCAAATCAGAATTATACCTGTAAGATTTCTCATGATGAATGAAATGTAAATGGTCATAGAATTGCATCTCTACAGCTACATTTTCTATCTTTTTTTTTCTAGAATTTCCAAGGCCAGTCAAACTTGTTATTCAAAATATTATCCAGTGTTCGTAGCCACAATGCCAGTCCACATTTAGCCCAGTTGTTACTAAGACTAGACTTTAACAGATACTTCAGTATAGCAGGAGGTCAACTTGGAAGGTAGGTTAACTCTTGACCCATGTGAAAAAGTAGCTGGTTAATATAAATGTATTGTAATCCTGAGTATGAAAATCATGAAAAGCACAATTATTCTCACTTTAAAATTCTGTGAAGAGTTCACTTGTTAAGTAATTTTTAAAGAAGCAGGAAATCATGTACTTGTTTCATTGCCTGTCTGTTTAAATTGAAAGTTTAAGGAGCAATTAATTCATCCTGTACATTTTACAGATACATATGTAGTTTATGATAATTAGCATAGGTTATAAATTGCAAAACTAAGAAATTTTTTCATTAAAATTGAAAGAGAATTTTTTTCTTGTTAACAGCATAAGCCTGATTACCAGTATATTGTATTTTTATTATGTATATAGATCTTTGGGGAAATATCAGTTTGCGCCAGTTTGACGTCCTTTTGCGCCACAACTTAATTGCGCCAGTATATCTATTGCGCCAACATATTTTTTGAGAGGGTAAGATCATTTGCGCCAATAAATAATGAATCCTATTGCGCCACTTATATTAATGTTTTAGGAAAATGAATTGAATTTTTGTAAATATTGAATTACTCCCCTTCTCCTTTATCCGGGCTTGGGACCGGCAGTTTATTTTTACTGGCGGAGTTACAGTCATTTTTTACTTTATTTTTTAATAAGTGAGAAATCAATTTAAAAGGGTAATTACAACATATTTAAAACTTAAACTGTTTAAAATTGCATATCAGTCTCAATTCAAATTAATGGCTGGGATTTGTAGCTCATCACGAACACGTACTCTTGTCGACTTAGTTCCCCGTCGGTATACTTCTGATATTTTACAACAGAAAAGTTCTCTTTCTCCAAGTTGTGTCTGCTTCGTAAAGCAGCATTGTTTGTGCTTCTCAGTTTAACGTATGTTGTCGTTTGAAGCTTTACAACTTGGTCCAAGAACACAAACATAGACGGGTGGGACGAATAAAATTGGTCATTATAATGCCAATCAGTACAGGTAAACTGGCGCAAATAAGTTCCGAAAACTGGCGCAATTCAAACCACCAAAATACAAATATGTGGCGCAATTGATACCTCCAAAAATATGCAATTGGCGCAAAAGGACTCTTCCCGATCTTTGTAACTACCTTTGATCACTAGCCCATGAACAATGATGCTGTCTAGCTTTGTTGCAGGTGATTTCAAAATTTCATCAACACTAATAAGTCATGGCTTGTAGGTTGGTGTTTTTGTGTACTCTTATCACTTCCATTTAAAAGAGAAACTGAATGCCACAAAGATTAAATGCTACTGAAAGTTGAAAAAAAACTTGAAATGAACAATTAACATTTTATATACCAATAGTCAAAATTTCCAACTAGTTTTGCAGAATGAACTGTTTATTTGTTTGATAATATACTTAATATACATGTAATATTTGATATGTCAGATAAAAGTGGTAAACTTTAATGAAAACTTAATAAATATCATTCAGTTTTCTTTTTTTTTTGCAGCTACTGAAAAACAAAACAGACAAAACCTCTGTAAAACAGGATTATCAGCAGTAAACAGTATCATCCGTCCATTATTCCATATTAAATCTGCCGGGAGTATAAACTGAAAATTGGTTAAAAAAAATACCATGTAGTTTCATGTATTTGCTGAAAACTGAAAAAGATATAGTGCTACAGATTGTTTGTTATTAATTATAATTTTATAAGAATTAAAATGATGAAACAAATATTGTGTCATTCCAATTTGAATTTGGAAATTAAATTTTTGTGCAAGTTGCATGATTTTTGGAGCAGTGATGTTCAGAACTGATTCCTTTGGTTTTACTTTTTGAGTGAAAATCAATATTAGAAAAATGTTTTGAATATGAATATCTATGACAAATATGAATATTTTCAGTTCAAAATGGAACTAGATTATTTTTACAATGACTAAAACATAAAATATAGAATCCAGTTCAGTTGAAAAGAAGTGTAAATTTACGAAGTATTTATTTTTTCTGAATATATAAAGTCAGTACACTTTTCTTTCAAACATTTAATTAAATTTGATTTGAAAATTTGTTGAGAATCATGAAATGTCCATATTAATTCTGAAGCCTGTTTTGATCCTTCCCGACTATACTCATTGTCTGGTTGTCTCAGGAAAACATATTCTCCTATCACATAGTACTGACATAATGCTGTCATAATGGTAATAAATAATATATCAAGTTCTGATTGGTGCAATTTTCTGTGTTTCAAATACCCAGCCAGAAAATAAACAGCCACAGAATAGCAGTTTTCTGACTTAGTAGTCACCATAAAGTCTCTAATTACTTGTGCCACTTCATAAATGTAGCAGGAAACACACATGTCACCAAAGTCTATTATTCCAAATAGATTATTTACACTTTGGGAATCTTTGGAATCACTGTCTAAAGGTTGTAAATGGCCATCCTCACAATTTACAATTAAATTCATGTCATGCAAGTCTCCATGAATAATTCCTGGAAAACAAAATTTTTTGTATAAAATTGGTCAGTCGATAAAACTGAGTAACATTCTGTGAAGCATATTTCTATAGTGTCTATAATAATATACTAAAATTACAAGAGAAACTTGTACATATTGGAGAGTATTGTTTAGCAAAGTGAACAACCAGGTTCAGGATTCATTCACTCAGAATCAAGATAACATTTGCAGTTTCTATACCAAAAAACTAGACATGAACTGATATGTAACTGATATGTATATTTATCAAGATTTTCCCCAAGAAAGAATATGGTCATTGACAGTGTTCTCCCCAGAAATTTTGGATAGCATCACATTTAACATACTTTCCTATTTGGAGATAACATTTCGGACCGTGTCACAGAAATGTACACGTACAACTGCCTCGCATGTTTATTTGTGAATGATGTATTGTATTTATATTATAATATATTAAATGCAATAATTTGTTCTATCTTTTCTTGTTTTTATTAAATAAAAATAAATATTTATAGTTCATTATTTTTTAAAATGTCGTATAATGACTCATTATACTTTGTGGTCAGTGGTAAAGATCTGGAAAATCTGGTTTACTGTCTCGTACAGCTTCCTGCTTATTTTTGTTTCCTACAGTGTACGGTAATAATAGGTTGGCTTTATTAAGGTATTACATCACATTCAGCTCTTTTGGCTAAAAATTGCAATCAGTTTTTTATTATCAGAGAAAGCCTGAGGACCACCAACCTTGGAAGTGAATCTTTGAATTAAGTTTGGAGTGTAACACATTTTTAACTCCAAACCTGAGTTTCAAAAGGCTAGCTATGGCAAATTACTTCGATCACTCATCCACCAAGCCCCCAGAGGTCAGAACTGTAGCTCTTATTCTCTAGTTTGTTTAGATTAGTTGGGGTTTAACGCTGTTTTCAGCACATTTGGCTATTTCGCAGCGGCCAGTTTTTATTGGTGGAGGAAGCCGTAGTACCTGAAGAGAACCACCGACCTTTGGTAGGAAAATTGACAATCCTTGTCAATTAAGGTGGAAGTCGAAAACACCCAGCAACAGGTGAGATTCGAACTCACAACCGAGGGGTTGACAGGGTAGTGATCATTGGTAGTCATGACGAACTACCTAGACCACCGACCACCGAGGCCCCCTTATTCTCTAGTCCTTACACATCAAAATACAACGACAAGAAAACCATGATCTACATTGCCTGAATTTCCTGTTTTAGTTACATACATATTCCAACTATGAAGACTTCATTGTTTAAATGTGGACCTAGACTTAAAATCTATAAGACACTTGACTACTACATACAGTGTTCTTATATATAGCCAGGCCCATATGTTGAAGAAAATATTTTACAACAACATTTTGTTGTAACTATATTAGTGCTCAAAACATAATGTTTGTACTGTCGCACTTTAAATTTATTAATTTTGTGAAATGGTACATTGTAGGTAGGATTAATGTTTTAATATACACATATATAAAATGAAAGGATGATCCACAGTTTACATTTCAATCATCTCAAATAAATACCTTTTGTTAAATTTGTTTGCACCTGTTCTACAGTAGTAACAAATGACTTGATGATTGATGTGATGATATCTTTCTCTGCTTGGTCCTGAAATATTAAGCATATATGTTTATTATCTGACACAAAAAAATTAAGAATCTGCAATTGGTGAAATTTTAAATACACTGTATAATATCTGAAATTTAATTATGAAAAAAAATGGGTCAAAGACACAAATTGCCGGGTTGCTTTACTGGGTGTTTACTGTAGTGGTGACAAAGGTGATTACAAGATCATATTGCACATTGGCATGAAGTTTCAATGATGCAGGTGAAAAACTGTAGGAGGAGTTGATTTCGCAAAATAGGTACCCTCTATTGAAGATGTCAATAAAAAACGACTAAGTTCCAAAGTTTGGAAAAATGGGAAATAATTCCTGAAATAATTCCATAAAGTGAGGTGCACATCTTCAATGTATATAGAAACATTCTATGAAGTTTCAAGGATGTGGGTGAAAAACTGTTAGGAGGAGTTGATTTCACAAAATAGGTACCCATTTTCCCCGCCCGCCACCGCCCACCCGACATTCACCATACTATAACCCGGATTTGCACTCTGTGCAACCCGGCCAAAAAAGGATTTGAAGTATGTGTCAGCAAGACAACAAGGTCTTTATGTAACTTCAACAATGTGCAACAGTCAAAAACACAACAGTAGATAATCTTGTCAGCAATTCATATTAATTGATATCCATTATTGGAAATTTCAACACTGAATGTCCAAAGTTACCAGTGTTTTGCTTTATTTTTTGTCAAAATTTTAAAAGTATTTTTTAAAAGTATGTCGATAACAATGTTTTGTAAGAAGTGAATAATCTTGAAGTGTTTTTGGTAATTATGTAAGATTAACTTTGATCAACCTGAAGTCATAGCATGGAATTTAATCTTATTACATTTATGATGGTGATTTATCTTAATTTCCAGTGAAAATAAATTTGATATTTTCACTTGGTGAAAGATCGATTTTTATTTAACGTCGTCAAGAGCATTACTAACAAATGACGTTTGTGACATCGAAAGATTCAGGAAGGGATCTAAGTAAAATATGACACTTTTGAAGCATTTTTTGTCTATTTTATCAATGTAATAAATAGTATAACTAATTTAAGAATTTGAATATCGAAAATATTCAACTCGTGACCGGAAAATACTAATAATTCCCTCATGCGCTACGCACATTCGTGAATTAAAGTGTTTTTCGGTCACTCGAATATTTTGCGATATTCAAATTCTTGAATTAGTTATCCTATAAATATTGACTAGACATGACTTTAAAATAACAATGATTCATTTTCAACAGAAAAACATTGCATGTTTAGAATTTCAGCAGGGAGTACTTTGAGTACTTTTATATACCTTTATTATATCTATATAATCCAACATACAAATGGCATTGTCCAACTTCCATGGATCTTTATGGTCCATCTCCTCTGCCAGCATAGAAAATTCCAAATTCTTTAAAAATATATACTTGTACAAAGAGTTTTCAATCTCAATGAAAAAAAAGTTTGATAAAGTAACAATTATACTGAATAGATTGTATGATTAGATTTGTAGTTTTAGCTATGGAATATTTCAGATAATTTGAAAAAAATTGTTATTCTTTAATCCACTTGTATTTTCGATGGATTTTTTCACATACATGTACATAATGATATGGAATCATGTGTCATTTTTAATTTTTTGTGAATATTTTATTTAGTTTTTAAAGTTCATTTGGTTAAGTGTACTTAGGACGAGAAATTGAGACTTGTCTTTGTATATCATTGAAATTGTAACTTCACATAGAACTTCATAAAACTTTCCTCTGAATAAATGTTTTGACAATTTTGCATAGCATCAAGTATTATTTACAAAAATATAGATAAAACCTATCAGATAAATCACATATCAACTAAAGGGAAAACACTATGTTTCACACCTCTAAAGTATTATGAAGCTGAGCAACCATTTGTCCTGTATCTCTTAAAACTGAAGTCCTGTTCAGCTTCGACCAACATGTCATCAAAGGCTCTCCTTTCAGGTAATTCAAAATCAATGGCTGGAAAACTGCACCTGGAATTTATAAATGTCAAAACCCAGTAGTAGACATGAGAATATGATTTATACATATTTATAAGATTTCATTTTAATTTCCTATATATCATCAATACAGTTATCATGAAAAGGAAACAGTTGTATAATGTACCTTCCATATAATATTAACCAAATTCATACTATCTGCTTACTTAGGACAGTAAAATGTATTTTTTTATTTTTAGAACACCCTCTGTATATTGTCACATGAAATAAAATTTAGGGTGTGATTTTGTTACTCCTGTTCTGTGCTTATAGAAAGGTGGAGATAATCTGAACATTTTTTTCTATTTTAGATTCATCAAATTAATACCTGATATGTATACATGTACATGTTTGATTTTTAAGTATTTGAAAATAATTGTGTTGTTGCTGCTGTATTTTCCTGTCTTTGTGAAAGGGTTTGCTAAAAATGTTTTTGTGTTGACGTGTGGGCTTATCACTGAGTTTACATGATCACCTCTAAATGTTGCTGTCTTCATCAGGGGGCATGTTTACTGACAAATACCCCATATCCAAGCATTTTCTTATTTGTACCTTCTTGTTATTAAACGGTTAAATCCATGCATGATTATATTACATGTGAAATGGTAATTCTAGTCATTATTAAAGAGTACTTTTAATTAATTAATAAAAACTTTGATAACAAATTTATACCATTTTTCTCAAGTCTATCATCAGGTAATGCTAATATCTGAGTGCAGATGAAACCATTTTCCTGGAGGTAAGCCATTATGATCTTCAATGACTGCCATTTCCTGACCATTTTTTCAGAATATTCAATTACTTTAACAATATGTTTTGTAAATTTTCTGTTGAAAGAATGTGAATTTTTTATTTTTCTGTTTTCTTCTAAACTAATACAGTAATTTCTGTCTTCATATGCTTCCAGTTCCCCTGCATCATGAACTCTATTTCCTGTGTATCTTTCTAAAAAGTCAATAACATCTCCTATGTTGAGACATGGCCTACATACATCTGCAGTATTCATAATATATCAATTTTTTCCTAAAATAAAATGAAAACAAAGATGAAGCAGATAATTGAAAAACTTAATTTTTACATTCATCTATCAAAAAATTCAGGTTAATAAACATCTGGTTTTGTGTTACTGGTCAGTTAGATCAAAAAGTGAAACATGATGTAAATGTATAATAAAGGGCTTTGCTGACAAGAAAGTGATTAATGTCAAATAGAAATCATTACTGAACCAATTATCGACTCTTACAGGTTTAAAATTTAATACAATGATTACGTACATTGATTTTTAAAAAAATTATTTTACATGAATGAAATAGGTTCATCAGATCAGTTCGGGCAGTGTTAAAAAATTAAAGTTATTTCCCTTCTCTATACTTTAATTATTTATATAAACAACTGATAAAGAAGTAATATTATTTTCCCACACTGATCCGACAAAAAAAGTGATATAAAAGTATATGAGAAAGTACTTCAATGCAAGCATCGGGCAGACTTAGGATAATCAAGCAGTTGACAAAGAAAATATACACACATAGTAAACATAGTATATATATATGTCTTTCAATATTTGCAATATGATATAGAAGATAAGGCCCATTCATCAGAAAATTTTGGAAGCCCTATTAAAACTTTTAATGATAAAAATACAGACAGCTTCTGTTATAATCATATCATCAGTGGTCATTAAATACATGTATGTAAATACATCTGCTGTATGACTGGTTACAGAAGTCTTCATACTATTAACATCTGCTGAAGATAAATAAGCTAGATGTTTATTCAATTTCTAATAATAAAGGAGAAACTGACCTTATCACAAAACCTCAATGAAATATTAAAATTACATCAATGTGATGTAACCAAACAAAGTTCTACAACCAATTTTTAGATCAATCTCTGTCTCAAACAATGAGAGGAATTTTCAAACATGATTTCAATAATATTTTGTAAGGTATTAAATAATATTCATTCTTCAGTTTTAATGTTCTGGATATTATTTATGCTCCTCTGAACATGAGTTACAAATGCCTTTGTTTTTAGTTCTTTTTGTCAACCGAATGAATCGGATGTGTATTTTTTCATACTATCCTCATACATTAAATAAAGTATATTTAATGTGCATGCAGATTATAATAATAAGGCAATGATAATGAACACTATTTCATAGAATCCCTCATGAATAGATGAAAGGTTAAAGTTGCAGTTCAGAGTATGAAAAATAGAATAAAACGCTACTTTCGAAAGTAACTGATTCAGATGATACTTTTCATGTTTCAAGGACATCTTAATTATAATTCAGAGATGATAATCTCAGCCAAGTAAAAAAATGAAAATGCTATTCCGGAAGCCATATTGCTATATATAATTATGAAACCAATCATAATTGCAAAAAGCAGAAATCTGCTATAAAATGGAATAAATCATCCCTGTTATATGCATTAGAAGCTAATTGACTCCATTTTCAGTCACACTAAGACCATAACCTTTTTTATAAAGGTTTTTCTTATCAAAGTTTTCTCTGTATCATTTTCTATATCATGCTTAAAATTAGACTTAAATGTTGGAAGAGTATTTGAATGTGGTACAGGTTTAATTTCAAGCAACATACATGTATCTGTTGTTATTTATTCAGATATTTTTGGGTCATAGCAGTCTGATTAAAATCAGCCCTCAAACTGCTCCTGTTTGTTGAGTGTTGCATATCAAGAAACAGCAGCAGATTTTAATCAGACATTTATCGTGGATACTGCTGGGTTGTTACAATTATTCACAATGCTTCTTGCAGAATGATAAAACTGCAGCATGAAGGTCATTTTTTAACGTATCATTCATCATGAATGACAGTCTTATTTCCTTGCTACCCTTGTTCATGTCTGGTTTTGACATTAGATTTTGATAGGCATGTGTTTTCGATAGGATATTTATAATCTCATAAATTGCACACTTGCCCGAGATTTCAGTTAATTAGCATATATATTTCATACAAAGGAGTCACGTTTTTTTCCAGTGAGGCCAAAAAAAAAAAATATGTGTGTTTCCTATTACATGGAATTTCAAAATAGGGTAGGTAGGTTTTTTTTTTTTTTTTTTTTCCTTCAAAAAAAATGGGATGGCAATGTATATTGAACGGTATAATTGATGTGTATAAACAGTTGTATTACCATGTTTTGCTGGACATCGAATGATGTCCCCTTTGCAGTGTCCATAGACGTATTGCATGTCACTGTCAACTGAAAACCTTTACTAGGCAGTTCTCAATGGTTGTCCGTAAAATATCTATTAGTGTCCTCCGATTTTCAATGCTTAGGATTGCATTTTTATCCACTACAAGGTGCTGGCATTTATTTATCCGTACGGCCAACAAACTTCTTCTTCTGTACGTATTTAATTCCAATTATGGAACACCTTCTCATTGGAATTATTTCCAGATGAGGAGTTATAAAAATTTGTTGCACACATAAAAGTTTCTAGTAAATCAATTATATACACTAAAATCCAAAGTTCACGGATTAAAATATAAAAGGAAATAAAAATTAAAAAAAAAAAAAACAAATAAGAACAGGACGAGATCACTTAAGCTTTATACAGTAAAAATAAAGGGGACACCCCTGCCTCTACCTTATCACATATATACAAACAGCTCATATCACAAATGTTCATTATATATGGTTTTAACTTTATATACAGTTCATTGGACGGATTCACAATTTCTGCAGAATACAAGTTCTCTCGATATGCAATCTATAGCACATATCGGTAGACATTTTCTGAATTTTGTCTAAAAATATTTATTGCTGTAAACAAGTGCGCAGCCATTACGATTTTATAATAAAAGAGACGGTTACGGAAAAAGCACATAGTTTTTCCGGATTTTTTCTGAAATCGTCAAAAAAAAGTTTAGGGTCGGAATTTTGGCGCAAAAAAAATAGGGTGGGTCGGGTAACCGGAAACACACATATTTTTTTTTTTTGCCTGAACACAAAAGTTGGTGGAATATGTTCCCAAGACAGGGAAGACCTTTATTTATCATTCTTTTATGATACAAGGCACAATTTTTCTAAACAACATTTCTCATCTTTGTTTAAAACTGAAATAAAATATATTAGAGGCCAAAAATTTCCACATATGTAAGTCGTCTGCACATTGGACAGTGATGTTAATAATATTTGCCCATGTGATTTATTAACCAATTGAGGTACATCTAAAAATAGCGGGGGTGATCGAAAACAGATTGGTCATATATCTGGTGTAAAAAAGAAAGGTCATTCAACAGGCAAATAAAAAAATAAAAATAAAAAACATACCAATGTGACAGGTTTCAGTTGTGAAATTTCTTTTTGGAGTTTTGGAGTAAACGACTAGAAAAAAAATATATATTATTGGTGTATCTGGAAGATCAGAATGAAAGATATACGTTAGGTGATTGAAACCCCCTACCACCACCATCCCTCTTATTTTACTTGAATATATTGCGTTATCTGATCAAGAGGAGATAACTCTTTTGAAGACCGTTACATTTTGGTAATTCGTTGTATCAGCAATATTTTTACATTGGGGTTTGAACCGTCCCGTTTGAACAGCAACCAATGATTTAGTTTTCTCGAATAAATGTTTACTGGTTATATAAAAATTCCAACATTGTATTTCTTTCGGTTTCCTCATACAAACGTACACCATCTTACTTAACAGAACAACTTGTGCTTCGTGTAGTTGACCACGAGAGGGCGCATAATCATATCCGGTTGCCGTTGAGCAGAGAATGTGACGAATTTTGTAAACAGAACAGATTGGGATTTATTTATGCTACAAATAATTAAGTTATGAAGCCCAAAATCTAGATCATGTCAAGAATGAAAGGTAATCACCACCCTTTTTGCATCTATAAACAAATAATTTGTAATAAAAACTTTGTTCTGAACTTGCCAAAACCAAAAGAGTATTTATAAAAAGAGACTTTAAGAGTCGTGATTTTGTCACCGTTGGTGAACTGTCCATCTTAAAAATCAGTTTCACGTTTTGAAGCTCAAGATACGAATCTATAACCCATACATATAAACAAATACATCATTAGACAGAATCCCATGTAGATTGTATGTAGGTCTGATCAAACAAGCCATAAAGGAGTATTTTTGTCAAAATCCGTCACTGATTAGTGTAGTCCGAATTTCCTCTGACCCTGGCAGTAGGAAAGTTCACTGAAAGATCTTCTCGTTTCAAACCAGTGAACAATTTGGCCAAACGTGCGAGCCAATTGGAACTTAAACAGTAAAGTTCTGGACTGCCAGTCAAGATGAACATAGTCGGGCAATTTATTCTGCAAATGATTTCCAGGTGAGCAATACAGGCTGGTGGGAGCCTCTACATTGTAGTTCTCAGTATCACCACAATATCAGTTATCCTTGTTACAACCAGAACCATTATTTCTTATGATTATTTGCCTGTGTTGATATAAAAATGGCAGCTTGAATGAACTTTCCAAATTGAGAATATTCTTAAATACCGGAATACTCGAATGTGATTGGCTGAGAATGGGAATTTGAGTAAAATTTTCTTTACTCAGCAAAAATAGTTCTTTATGGCGCCCAGGCCTGGACTGCCATCCAAGATGATCGCCATAGGCAAACTTAGTTTAACATAGGACCCTATGTGGAATTCACTAAAGATCTTCTCCTCTGAAACACTGGGCAAATTGGCTTAAAAATCTTCTTGTCTGAAATCAGTAAGCCAATGGAACCAAATTTGAAATCATTTGTTCTTAGATGGTCCTTTATCAAAACTGCATCCATTGACCTGGACCGCCATCCAGGATGGCTGCCATAGGCAAACTTAGTTTAACATAGGACTCTAAGGCAAATTCACTTTAAGATCTTGTCTGAAACCACTCAGTCAATTGGAACTGAATTTGGAATCAATGATCCTTACATGTAGGTGGCCCTCTTTCAGAATTATATCTGACCATGTATGCCATCCAAGATGGATAACATAGTTTAACATTGGACCCAATAGGAAATTCACTTACAGATCTTCTTGCCTGAAATCATTAAGCCAATCATTTGCCAATTGAAGCCAAACCTTGCAGCAAAACTTGACAGCAATGTTTGAGAATGCCAACGATTTATTTCACTGAAAATCATAGCCAGTTGAGCGATACAGATTCCTGAGAGCCTCCAGTTTAATCCGGTATTATCCCTTAAAGTGAATTAAATAAGGATAAAAATATTTTATAGTTTTATTCAAGTAGATGATTACAGTGAGTATTTTAAAGTTTATGACTTTACTGAAAAAAAGCGGAAATACAGGTATTGTAATGTTTTCTTTCACAGTCAGTACAAGGCAAGGTGTGCAATGTAGAATTTGAATTCTTTGCATATAAAATTTCATTCTAATTAAAAGTTTTATAAATTGCAGTTGCAGGGAGTGCTCGAAGGAAAAGTAGTGTTTGCTGTCCAGATGAACACCAATACAATTACCATCCTAGCAAAGAAATATTTCAACATATATTTAATAGACAGTTATCAGGAAAGTGCACAAATGCACAGAAAATTGTTGAGGACTATGTTTCACACCAAGGTCCTGGGCTTATGAAAGAAAAGGAATACAGTCTAGGAAGTATTAATAAAGTGTTTGCATCAAAATGGCTGGATGATAAACAAGTAGTTTTTGGAACCAAATGTAATAAAGTAAGATACTGAATAGACATATTCGTAAAGGAGTCATCGGTTCACTTTTAATAAGTTCATTTATTTGTACATACAAGCAACTTTTTTTAATATCCTATCTTAATCTGAAATTTTTTAACATGCATGTGGAAGTCCTATTTTAGAAACGAAAATAACTCTTGGTATGCTGTATTATACTGGTCAAGTTGTTAATGGCAATACACATGTAAATACCTGTACAATTTACAACATATGGTTGGTCACACATGTACATATATTTATCCAATTCATACCTGCTTTACTTTCAAGTTATCTGAAAATTATCTTGATGTGCCCAGCAATGGTGATTGTTTGTGTTTTGGATTTGCCTATTATTGTGTATAATTTGTTGATATACAATAATGTATGCACAAAACACCTCTTCAACAAGTGTATATTGGCTGTCTTGAGCTTGTAGTAGGGGGCAAACTTTTTCTCCATATTGAATACATGTACTTCACTTTCACATAGGGGTGAAGAACTGCAATTCCAACACAACATGTATATGAGCTTTTCTCGCATAGTGCCATGCAATTTGGTGCTTTCTGTCAAGCATTATCCAATATACATGTATTACATTGTATGATGCTGTACTATCAACATGGACATTAATTTTGTAGTTAATGGTTATGGATGTGTATACAGGAAGAACAATCCAGATTCCATCATTGAAAAGCAGTGATGATAGTACTCCTGCAGACTGTCCATGTGGTATTCATGCTATAGCATTGAACCCTTCTGAGTCTCTGCTAGCCACAGGGGGAGAGAATACAAATGATCTGGCAGTTTACATGCTTCCGACCTTTGATCCTGTAATGGTTGGTGAGGTAATATTGCTGTCTAAACATTAAGAAGTGATAGTTTTATTGCTAGGCAATTTATACATGATTCATACATGTAGGCTTCATTATCAGCTGGCTTAGCCATATGTATTTAGTAAATGTACCCTGTTGAAATGAATATACATGTAATGTCAATAAAGACAACAAATATCAATGCTAGAAACAAAGCATAAAAATAATCATATTCATAACTCCATTTTGAAGGAAAAAAAATATATGACAGTTCAGCATTGAAAAAACCCTGAAACAGAATCTGACAGGTATAAAAAAAATTCTTTCAACATGGAACGTTATAAATAAGTAACAAAATCTATATATATTTCTATGATTAAAGTCCATGACATTCATGTATTATACAAAAAAAAACACTAAGCTATTTTTGATATTCTATGTATAAATTTTATTGTCCAGCAAACAAATTACTAGTACAAGGTATCTGGAGTATCTTACACCATATTTTCATTAAAGAAATGAAGTGTTATCAGTTTCAAAGGAATACAAAAATCATAAATTAATATCATATATAAGTATATGATTTAGAGTATAATTGATTATTTCAGTGTTCACATTCAGACTGGATTTTTGATATAGAATGGGTGGATGATGAATATGTCTTGACAGGTAAATGATAAAGTACAACAAATTTTTAATTATCATCAGCATTATACATGTAAGTAAGACTTAATTGTTTATATATTAAATAACTAAAAACTGAACATCAATTATATTGAATAAATTAAAGTTGATACTGAACAAACTACCAATGATGACAAGGGGATGTATCGTCACAAGAAATATGTACTTACTGTGTGTCTTTTTTTCAAACTGCAAGTGGTTTTTCGGGAAGATCTAAAATATTTTTTTTTTAAATGAACCTTTTGTTTCCAATAGTCATAATAAATTATTGTATTTTTCACTGCTGAAATTTCCCATATAAATCCACGAGAGCTGATTTTCCGATTTTTGCGTGTGTATCACTGATTTTTGCATCATATATGATGTCACCACAAAAATGTGATGTTGCAGAATCTGTGCAAGTTCTGTTTCGGAAAGTTTCATCCATGATGTCTTTTAAGACATACAATGTACCGAATTGTTATTTTTCATGTACAGATTAGTACATAATAGTCCTGAGTAATTTACCGAGAAATCAGTTGCTGAGGTATTAAGACGCACAGTAGACTGTTATTATGATCTGGTCAGCAAACTAGAACAGATATTCCCTTTATTTCTGTAAGAATTCAAGTTAATATAGTTTGAAGTTCAAGTACATGTAATGTCAATATTAAATTTTTACCAAAGGATTCATTAAAGTTTGACAGGTGTTAAACTTAAAAGGTGGATGAGAGTTTTACTCATTGGTTCAGAAGAAAAATTAGATATTCATATCAGGGTTCTTACTAAGAATTTTCAGAATGGTGAGTCCAAGTTGATTTTGACGAGTCCCAGGACTGGTCGCCACTCTTTCAATGTACATTCCTGCATGGTTTTTACCATGGTAGGCCTATATTTACTATTGTTAAAGTTTAATTAAAATCATGTGCTGCCTTAAGTTAAAATACTGATGAATATAATTAAAGAAAAAAATTGAACATATGCAGTGGTGCTCCAAACTTGGAAGAAAATTTCTGTTACAGCTATGAGCAAAAATCTATGCACTTTTTGACACAACTTATTTATTATTGCCATTTTAGTTTTTAATATTTATCTATAATCTTTACTATTATTTTTTCTCAAACATACTCTTAAAATCCTCCCATTGACCTTGTTTGAACACCATTTTCTAGCTTACTTTTTGTCGTTTCCTTCCTCTTCCCCTTTGATCTCCAAGAAAACAAAAAATGGCAGCTCAGGATTTTTTATGACAATAACAGTCTTTGGACGCAGCTGATTAGATCGACATGCGTCCCAGAGATGCATGAGTTTGAAGGATGATGCGTCCAGTCTAATTTTAAAACGTCCAGGACGCATGTACATTAGTGAGAACCCTATATATGTACATGCATGTATACAGGGATCCTCACAACGCTTCTAGACTTGTCCTGTTTTCATATTTTTTTTACTTTGGACGCAGCAATATTACTTCAGATGCATCCCTGTACGTTACTACATATGCAGGCAGATTATGTCTGGTCCACTTCTGATAGTATATCAACTTTTGTAAACAATGCAAAAGGCTGCATCCAAATTTACCTGTGAAAACCCAGGTAGTCGTCTTAACTGAAAATATGGTAGATGTTTTTACAAAAATAAAAATATAATTCAATGAGTAAAAAGTATTATCAATTTACATTTTACTTATTTTTTAATTTTATCAGTAATTATCAGTTTACTCTTTTGAATTTTTTTTAAACATTTATGTATACCATGGCAGTCTTGTGCTATTAGCACGAACATTTATCTTCAATATTTATCATTTGAAATATATAAATAGCTAGATTATTTTTTTACTCTTCAGTTGACACATGAACACATGTTTTAAATGAGTTTATATTTTATAGGTTCAAGAGATAGTCAGTTAGCTTTGTGGAAGGTTGATAATTTAGATAGTAATGAAACTACTGAAGCTACCAGTCTACAGTTCCCAGAATATGTCATTAAAAAACCAGAAGTTGTTAAATTATGTGATAAAGCACAGAAAGTGAGAGCTTTATGTTTTGATCATAGTCGGAAGGTAAGTTTTATATAAAACATGGTGTTAGATATTTATATGATTTCATTTTATATACTGTATTTATATTATAAATTTTTCTGCATTGTTTAATGTTATGGAAATAGAAATTTTAATTCATTTATAATAATTTGTAAGTTGCATTCAAATTTTCATATTTATTTTTTTTTTTCAGGAATTAGGTGTTTTATCATTAAATGCTTATTTTCATATATGGGATGTAGAAACTTTTTCTCCTGTAAGTATATAATAGAACAAAAATAGAAATAATGTAAGATGATAGAAAAAGTAAACTTTCAGCATGTTGTCTTTTTCAGTTAAAGCTTTGTATACAGGTTATAGCTAGGATTTAAGGGTAAAGGGCATAGTGATGAGGGGAAGGGTGCTGTTCCCCTTCATTTTGTACTAGCTAGAACAATAAAAACTAGTAGCTCCAAACAAGCAAACGATTTTCTATGAATAGTAGATACATTTTCATACCTTGATTGTAGATGTATCTATAATCAGGTAACTAAAAATTTTCCTTTCTGCTCTAATTTACAAAAAAATGTAATACAGAATCTTTAAAAAAAGAATAATTTACATGTATATGTGTATTTGTAAATTTAGGAAAATATATAAATTTATATATTGTTTGTTTTGTATTTTCAGGTTAGTAGTAGAAAATTATTTCATTCTCGTGAGAATGTATGTATGGCTGTTTCTATAGATAAGACGTTGTATGCTGTTGGATCTCAGTCTCATATCAACTTAGTAGATCCTAGGTCACCTAATACCCTAACAACTGTGATATCAAAATATAGGGGTGGAGGTCAGTATGTATGCAACACCCAGAACTATTTTGTCTCCCGCAGCAACGCGACAGAGGGACCTAGTAATACTCTGCATCTGTCTCTCCGTCCATCACAGTTATTTGTCAGCGCAACTCATCTGAGACCGCTGATCGGATTTCGTTCAAATTTGTAGGATTGTTAGTCACCATATTATGTACTTGATCCTATCGCACCGCCATTTTGATTTGACACATTTTAGGGGAAATATGTGACTTTTACTTTTTTCTGCATTCAACACTATGGGAACACTTTGTCAGCGCAACTCCTCTGAATCCGCTGATCGGATTTCGTTAAAACTTTGTAATCATGTTAGTCACCATATGTACTTGATCCTATCGCACCACCATTTTGATTTGACAAATTTTATGGGAGTTATGGGACTTGTAACTTTTTTCTGCATTTCACACTATAGGAAGACTTTGTCAGCCTCTGAGACCACAGATCAGATTTTGTTCAAATTTTGTAGGATTTTTAGTGTACTTGATCCTGTCACACCGCAATTGGATTTGACAAATTTTATGGGAGTTATGGGACTTTAATGTTTTTGTGCATGTGACACTACAGATACACTTTGTGGATGCAAATTTTTATTTGTATTGTACTGCATTTTTTTTTAATTATGTGTTGACATCCATACTGTGCCACCATTTCAGTAATACACATTTTGTATATGTTGTGGGACTTCGACATCTCTGCGGCGGGGACATATGGCTACGTGAAACAATCTTGTTATACCTTCACCCAAGCAAAGTTATAAGATATTTATTGGAATACCTGGATTCATTTGTCCACCTGTCTATCTAACTGCCCATGAATCTATTGGAATACCTGTATTTGTTTGTCAACCTGTCTATCTCACTGCCCATGAATTTATTGGAATACCTGGATTCATTTGTCCACATGTCTATCTCACTGCCTATGAATCTATTGGAATACCTGTATTTGTTTGTGCACCTGCCCATGAATCTTTTGGAATACCTGGATTTGTTTGTCCACCTGTCTATCTCACTAACCATGAAACTATTGGAATACCTGTATTCGTTTGTCCACCTGCCCATGAATCTATTGGAAACCTGGATTTGTTTGTCCACCTGTCTATCTCACTAACCATGAATCTTGTAAGTGCAATTCTTCCTTGACCATTTAGTGGAATTGAATGAAACTTTACAAAGGATGTACACCATATGAAGATGTGCATGAGCAAAATAATTAAGGAGGGGAGATAATTGCACTCAGATTTTATTGAATTCAGAATAAAATATTAACCTTGTACATGTAAATTCTCTTATACATTCTGATGAAATTCAGTGCAATACATAGGACAGGTAGTACTGCATAAAACAATAATAGGTCAATATCTTGAAAGGGAGATTATTATACCCCTGCTTTTGAAAAAAGCGGGGTACATAGTATTCGTTGTGTCTGTCCGTCCGTCCTGCCGTCTGTTCGTCCGTCCATTCGTCCGACCTTTGTATCCGCAACTCCTAAACTACTGAATGGAATTTGATGAAACTTTCAGGGAATCTTCATCCCATGATGGCATTGTGCACCGCCTATTTTAGAATTTGATTGGACTTAATTTTTTGGGGTTTCCCGTAGAAAAACATGGACTTTTACTTTCAATGTGATAGGGGGTACCATGATGCCATCCGCAACTCCTCCTAAACCACTGTATGGAATTTGATGAAACTTTCAGAGGATCTTTATTACATGATGCAATAGTGCACCTCCTATTTTAGTTTTTGATCTGATGAATATTTGGGGTTACCCATACCAAAACATGTACTTTGACATTCAATGTGATAGGGGGTACCATGATGTCATCCACAACTCCTCCTAAACCTCTGAATGGAATTTGATGAAACTTTTAGAGGATCTTTATTACATGATGCTGTAGTGCACCTCCTATTTTAGATTTTGATCTAACCAACATTTGGGGTTACCCATACCAAAACATGGACTTTGACATTCATTGTGATAGGGGTACCATGATGCCATCCACAACTCCCCCTAAACCTCTGAATGGAATTTGATGAAACTTTTAGAGGATCTTGATTACATGATGCTGTAGTGCACCTCCTATTTTAGACTTTGATCTAACCAACATTTGGGGTTTCCGATACCAACACATGGACTTTGCCATTCATTGTGATAGGGGTACCATGATGCTATCCACAACTCCTCCTAAACCACTGAATGGAATTTGATGAAACTTTCAGAGGATCTTTATTACATATTGCCATAGTGCAGCTCCTATTTTAGATTTTGATCTGATGAATATTTGGGGTTTCCCATACCAACACATGGACTTTGCCATTCATTGTGATAAGGGGTTCCAGTATGCCATCCGCAACTCCTCCTAAACGACTGAATGAAATTTGATGAAACTCATCTCACTGCTGTTGGAATTTTCCTATCCAAAATATTGACATGTCCTTTCATGTATATATGTAAGCGGGGGTATCAAGTAGTGAGCTTTGCTCACAGTATTTCTAGTTTTCTTAAAAATTATTCAGATTTATATAAGATATTTGTCTTTATTGTACAACTTCTTCTAAAAAGTATAATTGAATTCAATGAAACTGTAGCATATGTATCACACCATATTAAGATGAACACCATGAAGCAAAATATCTTGAAAAGGAGATAATTTTAAACAATTATTCTTTTCATTGTAAGATCTTGACCTTGTATGTGTAGTACACATGAAGACGTGCAAGAAGAAAATGATATCCTCTCTGTCTGAAATGTTGAAATGGGGGATAATTTATATCGTATTAGTACAACTCATAAACCGATGGTTACATTATAAGCTAACACCAATATTTTAAGGATTAGAAAAATTAAATGAAGATGAAGTTATTATTGTGAGCTTGCTCACAGTACCTCTAGGATTAAAACAAACTTGTCAGTGTTTAACTTTAGGTACATTTTAAAGTTCTTGTCTATAAATTGTAGGTGTGCGGTCCCTTAGTTTTAAAGAAGACATTTTAACAATAGGAACTGGTGTTGGACATGTACTTTTCTTTGATGTTAAATGTGGGAAGTATATAGATACGGAATGTGGTGATGTGTGTTCACTTAAAGTAGGAAAAGGCTGGTTGGTAAGTGTACACAGAATATGATATCATGTTCTTATGATTTATGTATAAGTTTATGTTATGGAATGAAACTGTAAGGGTATACAGATGACATCATTGAAAGTATATTTATGAATCAATAAGTCAACATCAATGAAATTGTCAGGGTATACACATACATGTATATTGATAGACAAAATCAACGAAAATATCAAGTACACACATGTATTGATAAGAAAACATCAATGAAACTGTTAGGTATACACATGTATTGATAAGGCTGTCAGGTATACACATTTATCAATAGAGACAACAACAACAAAACTGTCAAATATGTACATGTATTGATAGCGATAACATCAACAAAACTGTCAACTGTCAACGCTGGGGTTGTGAGTTCGACTCCGATCTTAATTGACAAGGATTACCAATTTTCCTACCGAAGGTCGGTGGTTTTCTCCGGGTACTCTGGCTTCCTCAAACATTAAAAATTGCCATCGCGAAATGGCTAAACTGTGCTGAAAACAGTGTTAAACCCCAACTAAACAAACAAAAAACTGTCAAGTATACACATGTATTGATAGCAATAACATCGAAAATACTGTCAAGTATACACATGTAGTGATAGAGATAACATCCACATAACTCAGGTAATCAATAAAAACAACATCAATGAAACTGTCAGCTATACACATGTACTGATAACTCATCAATGAAACTATCACTTATATACATGGATTAATAAAGACAACATCACTGTTAACATAACATTTTTAAATGTCATATTTATAAACAGTGTTAAATGTTTAAGAAGTAGTTATTTACTGTTGTATGATAAAAGAAGATTTCGTTATAATTTCAGTTACATGACGATAATTACCGAGAATTCTTCATGGAACATTTATATCCTAATGCTATATATACTCATCAGTATGATCACACAGGGACAAGATTATTTACTGCTGGAGGACCACTTCCTGCTGGACTCTGGGGAAACTATGCTGGGTTGTGGCATTAGTTGTTATAGATATATACTTCTAATGATTTTGTAATCAGGTTGAAGACCCGAAGGGATTTTGACCTTATACTTATCTATTTTATGAACATAAAACATCCAATCTAAATAATTCAACTTAGTTTATTGTTAAGTAGTGCTTTCATTGGCATGATTTTTGTTAAATTTTTTTTTCATATGAAGAAAAAATTCTTAAATGGAGATGTGAGCTTAAGACATCATGAAATTGTTACTGGAAAATGATATCCAAAAATAATATTATCATTGTATGGGATGATTTTTGTCTCACCTGCGACAAAAAGTCGCAAAGGCAAGATATAGGTGTTACTTTCGGCCAGCGGTGACGGCGGTGTAAACTTTTTTAAAACTTTAATAACTTTGCACATATAATACCTACAATTAAGATTTATGGTCCACAGGTAGCTTATCATATAAGGTTTGCTGCAGTATACTTTATTGTGACCCTGACCTCATTTTCATGGTTCACTGACTTCATAAACATAAATGTAAAATCTGTGTCCAAGTTTTGTGGTTAAATCCATTTCTCAGCAACTGTAATACCTAGGCCAACCATATTTAGTCTATAGATAGTTCTTAGTGGGTACATGCCAGTCTGACACCTGGCTTTGGACCTTGACCTCAATTTCATGTTTAAGTGACTTTGTCACATTTTCGTGGTTTAGTCCATTTCTCAGCAACTAGAATACCTACACCCATCATATTTGGTCAATAGATAGTTCTTGGTGGATACATGTCAGTCTGACACATGCCTTTTGACCTTGACCTCAATTTCATGCTTGAGTGACCTGCGTCACATTTTCTCGATTAAGTCCATTTCTCTGAAACTGTAATAACAATATTTGGTCTATTGATAGTTCTTGGTGGGTACATGCCAGTCTGACACTTGTCTGTGGACCTTGACCTTAATTTCATGGTTGAGTGACTTTCATCCAAGTTTCTTGATTAAGTCCATTTTTCATCAATTGAAATACCTAGACCCACCCTATTTGGTCTATTGATAGTTCTTGGTGGGTACATGCCAGTCTGACACTTGTCTCTGGACCTTGACCTCAGTTTCATGGTTGAGTGACTTTCATCTAAGTTTCTTGATTAAGTCGATTTTTCAGAAACTGTAATACCTAGACCAACTGTGTTTGGTCAATAGATAGTTCTTGGTGGATACATGTCAGTATGACACCTGCCTTTTGACCTTGACCCCGATTTCATGCTTGAGTGACTTACATGTTTTTAGATAAATTCCATTTCTCAGCAACTGTATTACCTAGGTCAATCATATTTGGTCTGTAGGTATTTCTTAGTGGATACATGCCAGTCTAACACCTGTCAGTTGAACTTGCCCTCAATTTCATGCTTGAGTGACTTAATATACATTTTCATGATTTAGTATATTTCTCAGCAACTTTACTACATTTGTAACAAAACCCACAGTATTTGGTTGATAGAAGTTCTTAGTATATACCACTTTAACATCTGACACCTTACCTTTGACCTCTATTTCACGCTTGACTGACTTGTTTCACGTTTTGGGATAATATCCATTTCTCAACAACTGCAATACATAGACCAACCATATTTGGTCAATAGATAGTTCTTGGTGGATACGTGGCTGTCTGAGACCTTGACTTGAATTTCAGACTTGAGTCACATTTTCATGATTAAGTCCATTAAGTAATACCTATATCCAAATTGACCTTAATTTTAGGCTTGAGTGACTTGTCCCATTTTTATACGACCGCAAAATTTTTGCGGTCGTATATTGGTATGACGTTGGCGTCGTCGTCGTCGTCGTCTGCGGCGTCGTCCGAAGACATTTGGTTTTCGCACTATAACTTTAGTATAAGTTAATAGAAATCTATGAAATTTAAACACAAGGTTTATGACCACAAAAGGAAGGTTGGGATTGATTTTGGGAGTTTTGGTCCCAACAGTTTAAGAATCAGGGGCCAAAAAAGGGCCCAATAAGCATTTTTCTAGGTTTTCGCACAATAACTCTAGTATAAGTAAATAGAAATCTGAAATTTTAACACAAGGTTTATGACCACAAAAGGAAGGTTGGGATTGTTTTTGGGAGTTTTGGTCCCAACAGTTTAGGAATTAGGGGCTAAAAAAGGGCCAAAATAAGCATTTTTCTTGGTTTTTGCACAATAACTTTAGTATAAGTAAATAGAAATCTATGAAATTTAAACACAAGGTTTATGACCACAAAAGGAAGGTTGGGATTGATTTTTGGAGTTTTGGTCCCAACAGTTTAGGAATTAGGGGCCAAAAGGGTCCAAAATTAAACTTTGTTTGATTTCATTGAAAATTTAACTATTGGGGTTCTTTGATATGCCGAATCTAACCGTGCATTTAGGATCTTAATTTTTGGTCCCGTTTTCAAATTGGTCTACATTAAGGTCCAAAGGGTCCAAAATTAAACTTAGTTTGATTTTAACAAAAATTGAATTCTTTGGGTTCTTTGATATGCTGAATCTAAACATGTACTTAGTTTTTTTTATTATGGGCCCAGTTTTCAAGTTGGTCCAAATCGGGGTCCAAAATTAAACTTTGTTTGATTTCATCGAAAATTGAACTATTGGGGTTCTTTGATATGCCGAATCTAACCGTGCATTTAGATTCTTAATTTTTGGTCCCGTTTTCAAATTGGTCTACATTAAGGTCCAAAGGGTCCAAAATTAAACTTAGTTTGATTTTAACAAAAATTGAATTCTTTGGGTTCTTTGATATGCTGAATCTAAACATGTACTTAGTTTTTTTATTATGGGCCCAGTTTTCAAGTTGGTCCAAATCGGGGTCCAAAATTAAACTTTGTTTGATTTCATCGAAAATTGAACTATTGGGGTTCTTTGATATGCCGAATCTAACCGTGTATTTAGATTCTTAATTTTTGGTCCCGTTTTCAAATTGGTCTACATTAAGGTCCAAAGGGTCCAAAATTAAACTTAGTTCGATTTTAACAAAAATTGAATTCTTGGGGTTCTTTGATATGCTGAATCTAAACATGTACTTAGTTTTTTTATTATGGGCCGAGTTTTCAAGTTGGTCCAAATCGGGGTCCAAAATTAAAGCTAAAAAGGGGGTAAATTTTTTTTTTTTTTTGGGGGGGGGGGGGGCAATTCTCCACAGCATATTGTATTACACAAAAGCAAAAAATTGAATATAAATTCAAATCATATGACCAATTCTAAGTTCTTTATTTCAGTTATTCTGTGTCAGAAACCTATTATGTGTCAAATATTTGAAGAAATTTTCAATTGCACAGTATTGCGCAATAGCAAGAAATTGATATGTTTGCCCTGTTATCAAAACTTTATTATTAACAAATTCCATTGGAAATTTGCCAATATAAAATGTGCTGATGAAGCTTTTTTGTTTATCTTATCTAAACTGCTTTTAATATGTATATTTAAAATTTGCCATCCATGACTATGATGTCATTTTCTATTTTAATATGTTATGGTGTATTTAAATGGGCTGTTATGGTTGCAAAGTATAAAGAAATGGGGGGGGGTTGAAAACAAAATTTGGGGGGGGGGGGGTAAATGAGAAATTGGGGAGGGGGTAATTTTTTCTCATTTCATATTTCATAAATTAAAAAGAAAATTTCAAATTTTTTTTAGCAAAAAAAAGGGGGGGGGGTTACAATAAATTTTATTGTTTTTTGTTTTTTTTTTGGGAGGGGGGTCAATGTGCAACTTCATAGTGTATTGCACAAAAGCTAAAAAAAGGGGTAAATTATTATTTTTTTTTTTTGGGGGGGGGCAATTCTCCACAGCATATTGTATTACACAAAAGCAAAAAATTGAATATAAATTCAAATCATATGACCAATTTTAAGTTCTTTGATTTCAGTTCTGTGTCAGAAACCTATTATGTGTCAAATATTTGAAGAAATTTTCAATTACACAGTATTGCGCAATAGCAAGAAATTGATATGTGTGCCCAATTTTAAATTTTAAATTGGTTATTTCTGATTTATATATAAAAACAAATAATACTGATATGGTTTGAATAGGTAAATTAAAAATTTTTAAGTTCTTAGACAACATTCATTCTGTGTCAGAAACCTATGCTGTGTCAAATATTTATTCACAATCCAAATTCAGTATTGTATCAAGCTTGAATGTTGTGTTCATAATTGCCCCAACTATTCAGGGTTCGACATCTGCGGTCGTATCTAGCTGCGCCCAGCGGAGCATTTTATTTACAAATAAGTCCATTTTCTCAACAAATGTTATAAATATAATATATATAGACCCACCAGTCTGAGAGCTCGCCTTGGACACAGTTTAAGGCTTGAATGACATGCATGTTATTTTTCAGACAAATTATCACCTGACCATTACTATTTCTTTTAACAGATTTTTCTTTGACTTGCAATGTCGGGTATCAGATAATAATTATTATTTTGTGTCCATGTGCATACTCAGGTGAGACATGTAATGTGCCCACTCTTGTTATATTAAATGCCTGTCATCACCTCTAGAATAATGAATTCCAAAAAAAAATTTTTGAAATGTAGCTTCTAGTCAAATTTTTTAATTTAAAATAAGAATGAGCTATTGCTATCAATTTGAATAAACTGTTAGATCTGCCATAGTAACACTAACTTAGTAGTACAGGCTCTGAGTAGCATGTAGTTTCTTGATAATGTATAATCATTTGAAGACTGTGTAGGCAAACACGGTTTCCAATGTGATAAATAAACACTGCCAATATTGTTATATTTCGTGTTTGTAATTTTTAGATAATTCATTGTAAACTGTAAGAATTGAAACATTTTTCTGCAGCCCTGCTGCAGCGAAGACTAGCTTTAATAAATGGTTTACACTAAATGGAATAAACAAACAACCAAACTGATAACAGTAAAGGTCAACAATGTAAAGTCAATTTATTTAAATGATCATTTTAATATGCAACTTTTTTTTTTGGCATAAATAAAAAGTTTCATAAATATAAAAATTACAGAATTATAATCATACTTAATTGTTAATTTTTTTAGTAATTTTACTGGTTTTTAATATGCAAAACAAAGTTTAATATCTGAAGAACAGTTGTTCAACACATTAAGATTTAAAATTTTTGTGTTACTGTAATTTGAGTTTACAGACAACATTAAACAAAATATTTAAGAAAGGCACCATCATTATTTGATAAAGAAGTTAAATCTATTAAAGTCTCATAAATGATTTATGCCTCCATATTATTGCATAAAGATAAAAGAAATTGAGAAGGAAGTTACGAAAAATGAGACAGGTTCATCCTGATAAATACATGTATATGCAACAACATCAATACACTCTATTTTCCATTTAATGGAACATTTATACCTTTCAAATCATGCTATTTTTAACAGAATTTTCTTACAGTAAAAGTTTATATCTACATGTAATTACCAGTAATTGGGCATAAAATACATAATGAATATAAATGTGTTATCAGTGGGTGAAAGGGAGGTAAGATCTTCACTTTCATTTTATTTATAAAATACACGTATGCTTGATGTGTATCTTTTGTTTTGTACAGACGAATTGTAGAGGGTGAAAGAAAATGTCAAATAGGTGTACCTACATTATACTTGTTAAGTGAATTAAATCATCTGAGGGTATCCTGACCTTATCATAGGCTAATTAGTTACATTTATGTCACTGTTCATTTTTGTTGTTATTTACACGGTCTTTCAAGTGGTGTATATTTCTTATAGAAAAAGTATTTAATGCTCATTGTGAAACAGAAGCAATGCCTCACTTTAAGAATTTTTCTTCTGTTTCATATCGACTACTGTGCATTTATTTTATGTAAAAATACATAACCTATGATGTGAGAAATAGTCATGAAAAAATGTTAAAATTTCTTAAGCTTAAGTCTATTTTTTTAAATATTTTTTCTCCAAATAAATTGGTGCTTGTGAATATATACAGTTACTTGCCAAAAGTATTTCATGCATTGAATTTTTCCCTACATATTTCATATAAAATTTGTTATGAAGTTATATTTAGACCAAATTTTAAAATCTTTGCACCATTATATAAGTAATTGTTTATATGTATAATATATTCTGATGGTTCATTATGAATTCATTGTTCAAACGCAGTATTTAAATTATGTGGTAAAAACTCCCTATATACAAATAAGTAAATTTATGATGCCATATTTTTTTGTGTTTAAATCATCATATTTTCAAATCCCTAAATTAAAAACTAAAATGAAAATAGAATATAAAAAATACACATAATTAACTGTTTGTTGATATATTCATTGTACAAATGACTTCAGAATGAATTTATGGAAACTTGAAGTTATATATGAAAATGTATGGAAAAAACTCACAGCATGAAATAATGTTGGCACGCCACCATACATATACTCAGGCATGGTATTCTTCCGCTTTTGGAAGTCCAAAGTACATTAATTTCCTTTATTATACATAGTAAAATGGCTGCCGAAGTATCATTTCACTGTGTTTCCCTTGTCAAAATCACATCTTTATGTTATTGGTATGTATCTTCCAGAAGGAGAGAAGTACATGTATGTGTGTTTGCTGAAAGCTTATTGTACTTGTCTTGTGATTATAAAGACATATTATAATAATAACATAACATCATCAAATCTTTATATTATTTTTGTACTTTATCGACAAATTTAATGATGTTTTTGTGAATTGAAATATTTTTGTTTTGAGTAACAAACTTATAACATGCATTTAAATTAGGAAGTGCATTTAATATTAAACATGTAACCAGTATTATAAATACATGTAAAACAACCTCAGAATGTCAACTATGGATTTAAGTTTATTGAGTTTTGGAATATGTCAATGAATAAAAAGCTAAAAAATGTCTTAGATTTTGTGTTTTTATGCTACCAATTCTGAATTTATATCTTAAAGAAATAGTTTTCAGTTTTCCAATTGATCCATCTATTTATCTCTTTGTAGACGTATTATTCTATGAACTTGAAGAAAATTTACATCAGTGGTTGTAAATGGTACCTGTAAATCTGAACCAGGGGAGATAATCAGATTACTTCCATTTAGTCAAAGGTCTCATTATACACTTCAAGGTCAAATGGACACTGAGCTTTTTTAAATAGTTGAACTTTGAAGTAAATTTGTAAATTGATACAATACCATTATGGTAAAAGTAACATTTAAGGGCTTAAATGAAAGCTGAGAATATTTGCTTTAAAGAAATAACTGCCACTTTCCACCCATTAGTAGGAATTTATGGTACAGGAAGTAATAACATGACTAATGTCCATCACTTTTCTCAGTTTGTCATCAAAATTAAACATATGGTGATTAGAGAAACTTTGCCTTCAGACTCATTTTGCAAAAAAGTAAACAATGATCGTACCATATTTGTATCCGTTTTAAAATCTGCTATTCTTTTGCTTCTGGTTTGGAAACAACAAACTGAAATCAAACATATGTCACTTCATCATGACCAATATTTTATTGACCCATGTCTAGTGTGTTGACCATAACTATACATGGTAGGTCAATTATGGTGTTTTATAGTATCATTGTTAGTTATACATTGTATGTCAGCTTGACTTATTTTGATTAAGTATTTATGTTGACATATTGAACCTGACTTTGACCATAATTTTTAGCTTCACAATGTCTAAGGTCAACATAATATGATTTAGCTCAGTTTCTCAGTTCCATTTCAAGGTTATCTACACTATATCTCCTTTTATTTCTATGGAAAGTTAACAAAATTTGCTTTATGGACTTTATTATAGTAGTAAGTGTTGTTTTGAAGCAATTTATCAGTGTATAATAGGACTTTATGTGAAGTTTGTGAGTGAACTGGTCGAGTTTATATTATAAACTGCAGAAAAACAACTCTTATGACTTATAAATTCCATAATAATTACACTTATCAACAGAATAAGAAAGAAATGAGCGGTTTATAATGGCACTCTTTTACTGGGTCACATATTCATACACTGAATATCATTTATCGGAAAATAAAAGATCCCAGTCATCATGTTGTCCACCAATCAGAATCAACAATACACATCATATTGGAATTATTAGTTTTACTTCACTTATCATTGAGAGCAATTCTGGAACTTTATTAACTTTATAAAATTTCAAATGATTTAATCGATTATTGTTTGCTTAATTTCCAGTTGCAAATATCACTTGCATTTTGATGGCAAAAGTAGTTTAACAAAACATTTAAAGTAATCTAGAGATGCAGTTGGAAAGGACAAAAAGATCAATGAATTTTGACTGGAATCGCTCACCCAGATATTATCTGCAGACTTCAAGAATGAATTTGACTGTCCATTCTGGCTGGAAATCTGGAATATTGCTGTCAAGTTGGGTTTCAATTTCCCATAGGATACTATGCAACTTCCAAGTAAGGCCCGAAACTCACAACCTCGGTAATAAATCCTTGCTATAAACTTATTTATTTATAGTGGATTGAAAACAAGTTATACCAACTTGTACTTATCCCTCCACTTGGCAGGTGCGAGAGCGGCCCCTGGAGCGACATTTTAGCCTACTCTTTTTCGACATTTACTGAGAAGTCTTTAACATGCTAAGGGTGTTGCTCTCCCTAAACACGGGACAGCCATTTTTTGTCCCCATCCAACATACTAGTATTGTTTACCGAGACCATCCTTGCAAATGGTGTCGATAGGGCATCGCAAATTTTCATCCTGAACGGGAATCAAACTAGTGACCTTGGCTTCGTAGGCCAACGCGCTAACCACTACAAGGCGCCTTCAGCAGTTTTCATTCACTGTAGACTCCAAAACATTTTTATTGTGACGTATATCACCCTCAACATCACTGTAAACAAAACCGAACTAATTGCACAATAGCACAATGGAATGACATTTTTTCATTATGACACAAACTGTGATGTTTCCCTGGTCTATTCAGTTGGTGAAGTACTTCCACGCTTGGGATGACTGAAATTTAATTTCATGAGGATCTTGTTTCCTAAAGAAGGAAATATATTAATAACATTATATGAAAGTGAAAGATTATAATGTTTATTCATAGGCACGCTTACTAAAAAAGTTCTGTGTGAACACGGCTACAGGCAGGGTCCCTTTCCCAGTGTAGTGTACCAAACAGAAATGACCCTGCTCTGTAGGTTGGGTCCTATGTTAAACTACATTTGGGTCTGGCGACCATCTGGCCGCGTGTGGGACTACCTAAGTATCATTGCTGTAAAAATTTTGGGCTCCATATTGTTAAGTGAGTTAAATTTCAGAAAAGAAGATTTTTAAGTGAATTTCCCACGGGTCCTATGATAAACTATGTTCGCCTGTGGCTGCCCTCCTGGATGGCAGTTCAGGTCATTATATATAATTCTGATAATGGACCATCTAAGGAGCACTGCTACCAAGTTTGGTTCCAAGAGACTTACTAGTTTCAGACAAAAAGATTTTTAAGTCAAATTTTAGGTCCTATATTATTATATGATTTGCTATGGCGGCCATCTTGGACGGTAGGTGGGGTCATAAGATACATGGAGAAGAGTTCAAAAAACATTATCCACATTATGACAGAAATACTACAACAAAAAATAGCCTGATAAATTATGATTTAATGTAAAATTTATAAGTTTACACAGTAACATTTACAATGCAAGTGTGCTGACATGTCTCAACATAAACTGAAGTAAAATCTTTTTTTCAGCCTAAATAGGGAAAAACATAAAGAAAAAGTTGTATAACATGTACAGACAAATAAAGGAGGGAATTGTATGGAGTTACTGTGTTTATAAAATTTTATAAACATGTAAATTTTATAGAATGAGAAAAAAGTAAACAATTCAAACGACAGTTATAAACCTCATGAAAGACTCTGATAACACAGTTATTTTTAATGAGGAACCAGAGTGAATTATCTTTTCCTAACCAATGTAGGTAAGGGAGATAATTAAATTTTCTCCCTTTTGTCCTCAGGCTAAAAGGGAGACAAATTTATTATCTCCCTTACCTACATTGGTTAGGAAAAGATAACTCACTCTGGTTCCTCATTGATCATGAATCCAAATAAGGTGTAAAAAATTACATAAAATAACCATTCAAATTGTTTAAAATCTTGTTTCTGGTTAATGAAAAAATAAAATCATTTTTTGAAGAATTTACATTTTTTATAACGATTAAACTTGAAACTCCCGCTTGAATTTTTTTTAAATTCAACATGTATTTAACTTTGCAGTTTCAGAACAAAACTTTCTTTAAATTTCTAAAATTTGGGAAGAAGATTGGGTATTTGGCTAGAAAGTTTTCTCAGCCTGTAATCAATAGAAATAGGTCAAAACTTGACTGTTGAAATATACAATGTATTTAAGTTATTATTTATGAATTATTTAATATAAATGTAATTCTTTAATCAAGAAACAGATCTTGCATTTTCTATCTGCTTCTGACATGTAATTTAAATAATTTATATTTAAATAATCTCCTCCTACACCCATGTACAAGTAGCCATATCTTAAAGTTGATTATGCAAACAGATGGGCCCACAGATCAAAATATTACCTGCCTCTTAATATTATTAGCAAGGCAAAATAAAAAATATTGAACAAATATTGGATCTCATTCTTGATGCTACAATACATTGCACATGATTATTTGTACTTTCAATCATATAAGGCCACACCAAATAGATCTTTAGTTCTTTGGATTTTGCTGTACCACTTTATGGATTACATGTATGTAAATTTTAAGAAAATTTTTTTGTCACTTCACTTTGCAAAAATGTTGAAAATTAACCCATTTCTTCATTTTTCAAGAAATTAAAAATAAAAAACTTTTACCCACTACCAAAATTTTGTAGAAATTGGGATTTTTCAACATTTTCTCGATATTTTAGTTTAAAAAAAATGTGTGCCACACATAAATTTGATTTTCCACCAAACAAAAAGTACACCTCCAGAAAAAACTGAAAACAAAATTTCACTCAATCACACCTTTTTTTGCCATCCAAAAATTCAAAGAACTAAAAATCAATTTGGTGTGGCCTTAGGTCTGAAAACATAAACTAAATGATTACAATCATAACAGTGAAGAGAAAGACATATAAAATTTATAGTACAACAGAATGTTAGAGTGATTAAAAAAATTTGATTATCTAGTTTGGTCATAAAATCTGAAATATAAAACTTCCATTTTCAAACTTCACTTCATTAGACCTCACATTTTAGAAGAAAGGTTAAAAAGGCAAAAATGTATCACAAACTGCATTTGATATTAAATAAAGTAAACAAATACACCTGTATTTTGTTTGAAAGAACTTCAAAAAAATATACCGTCGTCCTTTACTTCTATATGCATTTAAACTCGCTCTGATCAGTTTCATTAACCACATGTTGTATAAATTGATACAATTAATTTCATGTCAAATTTGTATAGAATATGCCTGACAATTTGCTATCAATCATCAGATTCTATCACTCTGCCCTGTCCATTGCAATATGGAAAAAAATATATTTAATGCAAGTTTGAAAATTAAATGTTTTAAATATGATTATAATTATTAATAAGGTGACTTAGATCAATTCAACCAGTGTTCTACTTATTGAATTTTAAGAAAAGATTTTGACCTACAGAATACCAAAATTATAAGAAAATTTACATTTACATTTAGACTACAAAATCTGGACGAAATCTGATCAGCGGTCTCAGAGGAGATGCGTCCACAAAATGTTCGTATAGTGTCACATACACAAAAACGTTAGTCCAATAACTCCTTAAAATTTTTCGAATCAAAATGGCGGTGCGATACAATCCAGTACATATGGTGACTAACAGTCCTATAAAATTTTAATGAAATCCGATCAGCGGTCTTAGTGGAATTGCATCCACAAATAACTGTGACGGACGGACAGACAGACAGACAAACACAGACCATTACTAGTACTGTGATGAACGGACGAAAGGACAAACGGACACAGACCATTACTAGGTCCCTCTGTCACATTGCGCGGGGGGACAATAACTTCCAATGTAAGATTTTGGAATTCTGAAGAAGTATTTGTACCTCTGATCGTTTAAGTCACAATCTTTCCTCATAAACAAATTGACAATTGTTTCTTTCAAACTGATTAAAAAGGTAGGGGGTTTGAGCTATCCATGTTAAAATAAAATACTTTTATCATGCCAAAATATAGTGATCCATGTGTGTTGTAAGGGCACCATAAAATTTTGTTAAGAGTGCTTTATAAGTAAAAAGAATATATATAATATGGAATCATAGGTTTTTAAAATATCGCAATGAAGAACAGAAAGAAGACTATCTTATTCAACAACTTTTTTTACAGGTACGATAAAACTTCTATTGAACATGATGGTTGACAGATGACATTTAAGCTTGAGACTAGAAGAATCCCATGTAGTGTAAATTAATGTAATTCTGATATTTTATTACAATACTAAACATGCACAATAAAAGTATTTCATAAATTTCAGCTGTTTGATGATAATATTCTGTCTATAGCTTCATTAACATTTCCAAATGTGGCTATCAGTGCTGAAATAAAAGGAAGAAAAAACATTAATAGAACAAGCATTTGTAGACTAGTGCAGATTTAAAATGACGTTCCTTACCACCTATAAATTTCACAATCAATTGAGACTGGAATTTGTTTTCCAGAAATTTTAGATAAGACAATATGTTGAATTGTATACCAAGCATTTAAATTATTTGAATTCAATCTGTAGCTTCTCATCATGTAACTATAGACCAAAAGTCAAATCTATATCAGAGCTTTTTGATATAAGTTTCCTCCTTGAGGTGTATGCTCTTATGGTATAAAAATACATGAAATGTACACCTAAACAAAGTTTCTATCAAAAATGTTTACGATATTGGAGGTACTAGTTTATAAACATTCAAAGTTATTAACATGTTAATATACTAGTATATGGTATTTAATGTATAAACAGTCTATACTGTAATTTTCGGTGTATAGGTCGATACTTTTTTACTCTGAAGCACTGGGCTCAACCTATGCAACGCATCGACCTACATGTATCTTAGATCTTCCTTTTTAACGATTTAAGAACTGTGTTTTGATCTCTAAACCGCATCGATTTATATGAAAATTACAGTATAAATTGAGATGTTTTCACAGCAAAGTTCTGATAACATACATGTAAGAATTTATCCTAATCTGTATCAAAAAATTATATTAAAGAATTTAGATATTTTTCATACTAATACGAAAATTGAAGGATATGCATCTAACACACAACAAATAATTAGAATGAAAATGGTTATTAACAACCAGATTTTATTAATAGAAGTATATTTTTTTTCAACTTAAAGAAAACTTATTTGTTAAACTGAATGACATTACTGTCATATATTACATAAATTAACCAAAGTGAAAGTAATTATATGCAAAAAAAATTGAATATCCATCTTGTGTGTAATATTTACTGATCACAATGAGTATAAAATGTAAAATGATGTAGTGTACCTCTTAAATTCTGTTCTCTATCAATAAAACCCATGGCAGCCATCTGTTCTAATTGTGGACCATATCTCTGTTCTGGAGCTTGGTTCTGATAAAAAAAAACCAAACCAAAGTGTGTTAACCACTGTCTTTTAAAAAAATGTTTGAAATAGTTTTATTTCGTATGTGTTTCCAAAAAATCAACTCAGCCAAAGATTATAACATCTATTTACAAATTTTTAATATTTCTGTTCTCTGTAAGTAGAAGCTCGGACTAAGCACATTTTGATTCTATGAAAAATTAATATGTCCTTTTCAAGAAAAACACTGAAAACTTACATTTGAACCTTGTGCCATCAGATTCATCATATGAGCCATTAAATTAGACATCTGTTCTCCACCCTGTGAAGGTGCTGATATAGGTGTAGGGGTAGTAGTAGTAGTGTTAGTTGTCGTTGAGGTACTTCCTGTTGATGAAGGATTTGTGGTGGAGGTTGATTCTGTAGGAGTTGTTGGTGTGGTTGTAGTCTGTCTTGTCATCATAGGATTTAATCTACAATACATATTTATAATAAATGAATTTCTTTTGATGAATGAAAAGAATCTGAGCTCAATCTGTATAAATCAAGGCTTCAAAATTTGTACGAGATTGCATTAAATTGAATAGATCAGGTTTCTGACCTTGGAAATAAAACATGTTAAGGTAAGAAATTATAACATATGAAAAGGCAAAATTCTTTTATAACAAGAGTTGACACACAAAAATGTCTCGCCTGTCGTGTATTTCTAATGAAAGTAAATGCTGTCAGACATATTGCATACAGTATTCGAAAAACAGGCCAAAACACAAAAACTTAACTATAACCACTGAACCATGAAAATTAGGTCATGGTCAGATGACACCTGCCAGCTGGACATGTACACCTTACAATCCTTCCATACACCAAATATAGTAGACCTATTGCATACAGTATTAAAAAAAACAGGCCAAAACACAAAACTGAACTATAACCACTGAACCATGAAAATGAGGTCAAGGTCAGATGACACCTGCCAGCTGGACATGTACACCTTACAATCCTTCCATACACCAAATATAGTAGACCTATTGCATACAGTATTCGAAAAACAGGCCAAAACACAAAAACTTAACTATAACCACTGAACCATGAAAATGAGGTCAAGGTCAGATGACACCTGCCAGTTGGACATGTACACCTTACAATCCTTCCATACACCAAATATACTAGACCTACTGCTTATAGTATCTGAGATATGGACTTGACCACCAAAACTTAACCTTGTTCACCGATCCTTGAAATGGGGTCGAGGTCAATTGAAAACTTTCTGACGGGGATGAGGACCTTGTAAGGTACGCACATACCAAATATAGTTATCCTATTACTCATAATAAGAGAGAAATTAACATTACAAAAAATCTTAACTTTTTTTTTAAGTAGTCACTGAACCATGAAAATGAGGTCAAGGACAATGTACATATGACAGACGGAAACTTCGTAACATAAGGCATCTATATACAAAGTATAAAGCATCCAGGTCTTCCACCTTCTAAAATATAAAGCTTTAAAGATGTGAGTTAACGCCGCCGCCGGATCACCATACCTATGTCGAGCTTTCTGCGGCTAAATAATCGACAAAAAAAATTCAGTCCACATTTTTTTCCATGAATGGGGTTTAAAATTTGACGGTACATTTTGCCCTAGAAATCCATCTTAGAAAATGGCAGTCAAAAGAATGCATTACAGCAAAATCCAGTTAATAAATATTACCCTTCAGAGATGTCATAATTATTTTCAATAGATGAAATAAATGTTAAAAACTGTGCTGTCCAATACAAAGCAGTATTCATCAAATTTTATCACACTCATATCAATAAGATAAACATACATGTAGCTGCGACTACAAGAATTCATTTGGCCCAATATAAGGCAGGATTCATCACATTTTATTTTACTGATATCAACAAGATAAACATAGCTGTGACTACCAGAATTTATGTAAAGATTTAAATACCCTGGAAACATTCCTGGTGCCTCCTGTTCTAATTCCTGCATTCCCTGTTGTATTCTCATCATTGCTTGCATGGCTCTTGGATTTGTTAAAAATTGTTGTACATTTGGGTTTTGTAACTACAATGTGATTAATGAATCATTGTTTTAATGAACTTCATTCAAAACCTGAGATCATAACATATTTTTTTTCCCCTTTTGGAACATTGATTAATGATTTTATATGATAAGTACTATTCTTTTTACTTTAAGTTTTAATATTGCTGATATTCAACACAAAAATATAACCACCACAAAAAATAATTTCAATACTCTATCCCTATCAAATGACTGAAAATTGTATATGTACTAATGTCAATTTCAAGTAATAAATGATGTTCTAAAACTGTGCTCAAACCATTTTTTAAGCTCTTCTTTTATGCTAACGACTGTTAACTGAATTTTAATTGTTTTATCCTTATACCATTATCATAATAAATCGAAATAAAAAGATTTTCACAGATCCCAGTTTCAACAGCAGTTCTTGCGTCTTATAAAAATCATTTAAATTGGATTTTCAGTCTTAAATTAATGAAACTATAATAAAAGAAACACATTATATACCTGTTGTATCATATTAGGTAATTGTGTTCTCATTTGTTCTTGTAACTGTGGGTTGCCAGAAAACATTGGATTGGCTGCTAAAATCTAAAATAGCAAAATATTTGTTGGATATTTAGGACTTATTAATTGTATGTAAATTCAATGACAATGTGTATTTAGACAGAGAAACAATGGGTAATCACTTTCATAAACAAATCTTTACTATCAAATAATGTTCTTATCACTTTATCTGAACTTTTGAGCGCACTCAAAATAGCTTTTATATAAATATCACATAAATGAATTCATCAAGCCACTTCGTATGAAAATGTCTTCTCCAAAAAATGATCAAGATTTCTAAATTGTAATTATACATAATATAAATTACCAAGATTATCAGCTCTTTTCTATTAAAAGAAAATGTTGCTGAGAACTGAAAAAATCAAGCTTGAAATTTTACAAAATCCTTAAACAGAAAATTGTTACTTAAAAACCTTGTGATTCTGGTAAATCATGATAATCCTAACATACATTTTGTGCCATTTCAGGATTGGCAGATAACTGTTGTAACATAGCCTGCATGTAAGGTGCTTGTATCATATTTTCCATTAACTGTGGGTTCTGTGTAATCTGGGACATTAAACTCTGCATTCCAGGACTTTCAAACAAACCTGTTAATAGACATGTTTATATATCTAACATATATATATATGTAAAAACACACATCAAATTTTGTGATAAAATCAAGTAGGTGACATGTGGCAGACACAAACACCTAACAATGAATAAAGTCATGTGACATGTGGCAGACACATAAACACCTAACAATGAATAAGTCATGTGACATGTGGCAGACACATAAACACCTAAAAATGAATAAGTCATGTGACATGTGGCAGACACATAAACACCTAACAATGAATAAGTCATGTGACATGTGGCAGATACATAAACACCTAACAATGAATAAGTCATGTGACATGTGGCAGATACATAAACACCTAACAATGAATAAGTCATGTGACATGTGGCAGATACATAAACACCTAACAATGAATAAGTCATGTGACATGTGGCAGATACATAAACACCTAACAATGAATAAGTCATGTGACATGTGGCAGATACATAAACACCTAACAATGAATAAGTCATGTGACATGTGGCAGATACATAAACACCTAACAATGAATAAGTCATGTGACATGTGGCAGATACATAAACACCTAACAATGAATAAGTCATGTGACATGTGGCAGACACATAAACACCTAACAATGAATAAGTCATGTGACATGTGGCAGATACATAAACACCTAACAATGAATAAGTCATGTGACATGTGGCAGACACATAAACACCTAACAATGAATAAGTCATGTGACATGTGGCAGACACATAAACACCTAACAAAGGATAAGCAAACTAATTGTCCAAAGCCATGTTTTTTTTAATTTTTGTTTAATGGGAGAGCCTATCCTAACTTTTTACAAAACAAAATAAAAATCAAATTCACTTTTCAAACATTTATAATTGTTTTCTCCCCCAACCAAATTTATCACAGAACTTGAAAGTAGTGACTTTTTGGCAAAAATAAAAAACATATAATAAAGAGTGTCATTTAGAGTTCCTCACATCTTAACTGACATTCCAGATCATAGGACACACCACTTCTGCCAACTTTGGTTCCAATAGGCTAAGTGGTTTTAGACAAAAAGACTTTTTAATGAATTTTCCCATAGGGTCCTATGTTGAACTAAGTTCGGCTGTGGTGGACATCTTGGTTTGACTTTCTGGGTAATCGAACACATTTCTGAAAGAGGACCATGTCTGCCAAGTCTTGTTCCAACTTGCTCTGTAATTTCAGACAAAAACATTTTTTAAATGAATTTCCCACAAGGTCCTATGTTCAACTATGTTTGGCTGTGGGGGCCATCTTGGTTGACAGTTCTGGTCATCGTACACAATTCTGAAAGAGGACCATCTAAGGACCATTACTTGTTCCAATTGGCTCAGTGGCTTCAGACAAGAAGATTTTTAAATGAATTTCCCATAGGGTCCTATGTTAAACTAAGTTGGGCTGTGGTGGCCATCTTGGTTGACAGTCCAGGTCATCGAACACAATTCTGAAAGAGGACCATCTAAGGACCATTGCTGCCAAGTCTTGTTCCAATTGGCTAAGTGGTTTCAGACAAGATGATTTTTAAATGAATTTCCCATAGGTCATATGTTCAACTAAGTTGGGCTGTGGCTTCCACCTTGATTGATTGTCTGGGTCATCGGACACATTTCTGATAGAGGACCATCTAAGGACCATTGCTGCCAAGTCTGGTTCCAATGGGCCATGTAGTTAAATAGGAGAAGATTTTAAAAATTCATCCCCCCTTTTTTTTGGTCACAGCAGTCATGTGGGTTGGAAGACAGAGATGCTGGACACAATTTTGGAAGGGGGCCACACAAGGACCATTCCATCAAAGTTTGGTCACAACTGGCTGAGCAGTTTCAGAGGAGATTTTTTTGTAATTGTGGATGGATGGACGCAGTGATGGCAAAAGCTCACATGGTCCTTTAGGAGCTTAAAAATGTTGAAAGGTAAATAAATAAATAGATAAAAATGTGAAACTCCACCATAAATATTTCTTCAGTTTCCACATATTAAAATATCAATATTTGTATCATGAGAATGTTTTCTGCTATTGACATTCATTACTGTGTAAAAGAATTTTTACAGCCTTTTTTCTCATTTTATGATATTATATTCAAGTGGTTTAATATCTTTAAATTGTCTAAGAATTTTCCTTCTTTATTTTGGTATCGACTAATTATCTTTATATTTTGCCCCTTTGACACTAGATATTTCAGACTGGATTATACAGAAAAATTTTAAAACAGGCAAAATAAATTTGTCCAAATATATTTTCATCAACCTTGAGTGAAGAACTGAAGACAAGAAGATACCTGTGGGTTGTTGTGGTGTAGATGATGATAATGTTCCAGACGGCGTGGAGGTTGTAGTAGATGATGACTGTGTTGATGATGGAGCCCATGGGTTTGGGAGTGGATCTGTATTTTCTCTGCCTTGCTGGACATTTTCCGCTCCTGAACCTAAACATAAAAAAATGTACTTTTGGATAAATTCTTACATGTATATAAAAATTGTATTTTCGTAGAAGTCTACTTTAGATACCGTATAAACTCAAGCAAAAGTTGCTCCGCATATTAGTGGTTGGGTCTTTTCAGGTAAGTAATATTAGAATTTAGCATTGACCCCCTTATTAGTCGGTCAGGATTTGGCCATGTTGAAAAGTAAAAGAAATTGTGTTGATAATCATGTTACTTTATGCCTGGCGGGTCTAGGTTTTGACGGCTCTATCATTTAGTATGATATTGTGCCCGAAATTACTAGATACCCTAATGATGCTTGTGGCCAAGTTTGGTTTCATTTGGCCCAGTAGTTTCAAAGGAGAAGATTTTTGTAAAAGTTAACGGACAACGACAGACGCCAAGTGATGAGAATAGCTCACTTGACCCTTTGGCATCCAAAGAGATAACAGCAGATAGGTGTAAAAAAATTTTACCTGAATTTACCAAAGCAGCAAAAGGATTCTGTCCCATTCCTTCCTGTGCTGCATTTAACATAGGTTCCTGGATATCCCTGTACATTCTCTGGAGAGCATTAAAACCACCTGGTAAACTCTGTAAAAAATTAGAAGTATGTTTGTAATAATTCATAATAATCAATAAAGCTATGCATATCTTATTTAGCCTTCATCCATTTCATATTTTACTTAAAAACTGATAAAAATCGAGATTGAGCATTTTTGAATTTCATCTTTGATTGATCAAATTAGTTTGACTGAACACAAAATTATATCTATATAACTTTATGACATGATGAAACATGATACAAAAGTATGGTTTATGAAATTAGCTGTTACTGGTGGTTATACATACTTCTAAATTACTCATGGCTCTGTCTTGTGATCTCATCAATTCTTGCATCATGGCTGGGTTTCTGGCCAGCTCCATAGTCTAAAAAACATGCACAATATCATACATGTTAGTACATCACAAAAAAGCTAATTAATTACATTTTGAATTCATTTTATGTGTCTCTAAACAAATCTTTTATAATTTCTTACTTTGGCCTCAGATGTCTATTTATTGTAATGAGTTTAAGCATATGACCACATGACAGTTCTAAATGTAAAAATGTTAATATATTTCTATTACAAAACAAACACATTTCAATATATGATGCTAACATACCTGTCTCATCAACTCTGGGTTATTCAGCATATGTGTTATTTCTGGATTTCTCTGCAATAACAAAAAAACAGGTTACATGTGTCATGAATTTTATCTAAGCAACTTGTGAGTTTATTTTATCAAGCAATTTTTACCCAAGTAAATTTATAAATTTTCAATGATAAATATCTTCTTTTTCATGGTGGATACCAAATCAAACAGTTACTAGGAATCTTGGAACTCAGATAGTACAATGTACCCCATCCACTGACAAATGAGTACAGTCCAATGTTTGCATGTCAAGAACAAGTATATGTGTCTTACTTAAAACCTCCACATATTACCTCCATCAATTCTCTCATCTGTGGATTGCTAGTAATCATCTGTCTCATAACTTCAGGGTTTGACATTAATGACTGTACCATTGGGTTATCCATCATCTGTCTTAACATATCAGGATTGCCCATTAACTGAAATAAAACACAAATTTTTTTCAATGTCACTAAAAATTTTAGTAATAAATTAGTAATAAATCCACCTTCACAAGTAAAATATACATAGTCATTTGTGGTAAGTGGAAGGAATTAAAAAGTCAATATGTCACCACCAAGCTAGGAGACTGAATTCGATGGGTTTGTAATTCATGGTTCACTCCCACCAAAACGTTGTAATTTATGACAATTGACAGCACTAGTTTAAATATTGTTTCACTTAATTTGAAATTAATATTGCACAAACAAACAAGTTGTTCCAAATTCGATTTGAAAATTAGAAGGTCGTAGCTGATTTCCGTTGTCAATAATTCATCAATTTGTCTTAAGCTTAGGCATTTTCCTAATTTATCTTTTATTTTAATTGCATAAAAACATTTATAAAACAAATCAAAAGACTAGACGAAAATGAAAAGATGTTTCAGTTCTGAAAATGATGAAAACTGCCGATCTCATGATGACCACAACTTGGACTTTGTTGCCAAAATGTCCGTGCGTATAATATAGTAGAACTAAGTTTTTTTCCTCGATGTAAGAGCTTGAAAAGGGGTGCATATAATCTATGACTGTGTATTATCTAAAACTGTTTTTTAAATTCAGAAAATGATGCAATATAATTGTTAATGCAACAGACTGAACATTTGATCGGTCATAAGGTTCTGCAATAATGATTATACACATTCAATCCTGTTTTCACAGTTTGTTTACATCTATATTATTAATCCTACTTCTCTTTGCATTCTTTGTTGCATTTCCATAAAGTTCGCAGATCCCATTCCCATATTTCCCAAACCAGCCAAACCACCAAGTCCACCAAGACCAAATGGTGTCTGTCCTACATCTGGTGGTTGTGATGACGGGGTCTAAAATTAAATACTGGTAGTTTAATTTTTGATTTACAGTAACAATATTTGTGTACGGCTAAAATGTAAAAATGTATATACCAGTATATAAACGTCTGGATGAGATTTTTTAAAGGCATGACAATATATTGTAATTTTCTAAGTTTGTACAATCAATGAAAGCCGTTTATTATTGATATACCTCAGAGAAGACACTTCTGCATACATATATCATTATGAAGTGTGGTAAGCCTAGTAGGGACAAAATTGTTCTGCATCAAGGTCCTTCTACATACAGGTCAGCATATTCTAAAATTCAGCAGTTCTCTAGAAGATTTTTGCATGTATTTACTGAAGGGTCTTATGTTAAACCTGAGTCCTCTGCTAGTGGCCATCTTGAATGAGGGATTGGCACCAAAGTAACAACACTTGATCAAAACCTTATGACGAACATTCAGGCCATGTTTGGTTTCAAGCAATTCTGCAGTTTTGTAGATTTTTTGTTATGACACTTTCTGTCAAGTTTGGCTCTATTCGGCCCAGCCGTTTCAGAGAATTTATTTTATTTAAATCAGTCAATCAGAAACAAGAATTGCCCATGGCAGCCATGTTTATCACATGATCTGGACAAAATGAGGAAATTTGTAAAAAACCTCCAATAGATGCTTCCTGTCAGGTTTTGTTCCATTTGGCCAAGCAACTTAAGAAGATTGTTTTATATCAGCCAATCAGAAAAAAAAAACAAGAACTGCTCATGGCGGCCATATTTGTATTCTGATAAGAACAATACAAGGAAACTTTATAAAGGACCTCCCATATATACTTCCTGTCAAGTTTTGTTCCATTAAGCCTAGCAGTTTCAGAGGAAAGATTTTTGAAAACTTAGCAAATCAGAAACAACAATTGCCCATGGAGGCCATGTTTGTTGTCTGATCGGGACGAAATGAGCAAACTTTATAAAGAATGTTACATAGATGCTTCCTGCCATATTTAATTCCATTTGGCCCAGTGGTTTCAGAGGAGAAGATTAAAATGTGAAAAGTTAATGGACGAAAGACAGATGCCAAGTGATGACAAAAGCCTTTGGCCAGGTGAGCTAAAAATAGAACGTGTCCATTAGACAAAGATACCCCTGCCGCAGTTACCAACACCATACCTTCTGATACCAAATTAGGTCTACATGTATAATAAAGGCCTAAGACTCAAAGATGGAACAAGTGATAAATGTGAAATTCCAACTCAATAATTTGTGGTCCAAAATTTCAAATGACTTGGTGAACAATATTCTATTTGTTGAATGGAAACTTAAATTTGAGCTATTTTTTGTATTATAAAGGTGAACACCTCAGAACTGACAAAAGTATGGTATGTTTTATAGGGGTTTTATACAACTTCCAGCACAATTGTCTCTATCATGGCAGTCAGTTTTTATTGATGGAGGAAGTCGGAGTACCTGGAGAGAAGCACCGACATACAGAAGGAAAACTATCAATCCTTGTCAATTTGGATCAGAATCGAACAAACCTCACCATGAGCTGGATTTAAACTCACAACCTCAGTGTTGAGAGGCTAACGATCACTGGTAGTTATGTTGATCTACCTAGACCACTTGCATTGGCAACTGCTGCCCCCAATGACAAAATTGAAATACAACAAATTCAAGTAAGATCTGTGATTAGTGGTCCATTACAATATTTCCAAATTACCATAATGTAATGTAGACTATATGAAAACCATCAATATTAACCTAACATATGTGGACAAACTCTTTCATCAAATTGAACAACATATGGATCCATACATCATAGTGGTACACTTAATGTAAAAAAAGAAATAATGTCCATGAGATTTAAAATATTCAGGATAAAATCTAAGTCTCTCAACCAGTTAACAACTACATTAGTCAAATACTCCATTTTATTCTTTGGGTTAACACACTTTTCAGGAAATACAATTTTCTTTGTTCTCCAAGGCAAAAGCATTCAATTTTTGTTGCTTTGTTCAGGCACACTGGTATGTTGACAATCATTAGAAGATGTATCAGACACAGTACATGTTTTATAGATTTCAACTTTTAAATATCTACCAAAAAGTTTGATATCACCAATGTCGATTACTTACATGCAAGTAAAGTTTGTGTCCCTTAACTGGAAATACTACATTTTGTTTTGTTAAAGTTCAAATACTCCCCAATGAGTCCAAGACAAACAATAAACATACCCCTGTTGTTCCTGACGAGGTACTACCTGATGGGTCAGGCGTACCTGTAGCTCTCTGTGCAGCTTGTTCTTGAGACTGTAAATTACAAATTGTTGTTTTATTTTAAACATTTTTGTACCAATTGCATTTACACTTTATTAACACTATAATTTATTAGAAACAATCTTCAATTAAGGAAGGAATTTCATAATATTGCAATTGATCCACTGACCAAGCATGAGCCTAATATAAAACAATAAAACTTGAAAACCTTTTCCTGGCCCTCCACTGCTTCCTTTTATGAAGATGTCCCAGAATAGAATGTATTATAAAAATCAAGTTTATTAGTCTGAAACATTAACCATTGAGTTTGTAATGAAACTATCACATTCAATTGACCTAGCTGTTGAGAGATTTATTTTGTTCTTTCTATTCAAATGAAACTAGTAAACCTCATTGGATGTTTTATTATCTTGGAAAAATAGTTTTCATCTAACTACCAGAATGAACAATAAATCTTTGATAAACAATATGTTGAAGCTTCAATTTAATTTCCTGTGAAGAAATCATATCATACATGCTTTAAATTAGCATCTATAAAAACATACCCTATTGGTTGACTTTATAACAAGATGAACAGTTAAACCATCTTTTATACTATGTTGTTCCAATTTGTCTTCATCCTTCAGAATTTTTCCAGCAAATATCAAGCAAAGTTGCTCTACTGGTGCATTAAATTTCTGTGATACCAATTCTCGCAACTGTAATATAAAAAATAAATATCTGTTCCTTCTATTTTTATTACGGTATGCAAGTCAAACCACAATCTCCAGCAGTCAGATTTAGACTTATATATTCTGGAAATAAACAATGAGCTTGTTGTCTAGAGCAAGATTTTAGCATTTAGACACAATTGAAGAAGTGGAGACTCATTAGGGAAAGTTAATGTGTCTTGACTTAACACAGAATCAATAACTTGCAGATTACAATGCAGAAAGACAAATTATAATCTTATATACTTGTCAGTTAAAACTTTATTGCACCATTTTTTCATTTAATTTTCTTGGTTCCTTAATTTGTTAGTCTAATCTGGGTTTTTTGTCTTCTGAATCTTTGCTTTCAAGACTGCTTTGGTTTGGAACTTGAAGGTGTGAAGACTCTTATCATGTGGCCAAAGGTCAAATAGTGCATGTTAATCTTCAATAATAGATAGTCTTTTAAAATCTCAGTTTTTATAATTTATTTAAGTCAATCAAAACCAGTAACAAGAATGATCACTCACAATCGACGTGATCATGTTCATTCTACCTGTGGACACATTCCGCTATTAATTTCCTGTTAAAATAAATTCTTTTAGTAGACATTATCAAAGTTAATTTTGTATAAATATGTTTTTTTTTTTATCACATGCATGTATCTTCATCTAAATCTGACGTAATTACAAAATACAGAAATTTATCTTCGATTGAAAATCCTAAGCCTTTGATTTGAGGGTGTTTCTGAAATTTTGGGGTGACTAAATCTCCATTTTGCCATCTAGATTAGTCAACGTATGATAAGTTACATCAAAGTAGCAACCGATTTGAGCTCATGGCTAATTTTATAAGATGACGGGGAATATATTAACTACATTTGTACTATCTGCCCTTCAACATTCAAGATATAGATATAAACACTGTGTAATGCACGGGATCTATTACTTAGTAATTATTCTGTTTTTCAAGGGAGCTATGAAACTATATTATCTATTTATGGACATCATAAGTCATAATAAAAACAGATTAGCATTTTTTCCAAACATTTTGTGGTTTCTGTTAAAAGGTTTGGTCTATTGTGGTTCTGTGCAACTTTATTGAAACAGGTGGACAAATTTTAATGATCAAGCAGGGCACTGGCATTCAAAAACTTCTCGTTAAAAAAAAATCGCCAAAGCAACATTTTTGTCGCCAGTTTCAAAATTTGTTTGCCAATTCAACCTTCCCCTTTTTGAAACATACATGACATTACTATTTGAAATAACATGACTTGAAAATAATTTTTGAATAAAGTTTTTATGACAGTGAACTTTCAACTTTCATCTGAAATAACCTTTACTTTGATGGCAAACATTGATTGTTCCACATGAGTTTGTTGATGTTAAACCGGAAGAGACATCACAATCTTTGCTGATAGGAAATTTTATGATATATATAATTAATGCTTTTAAACACCTGTTAAATTTATATTACCTTAATGTGTAAATTGAATTGTTCTCAGAGGGTTGAGCAGTCAGCATGTGTGAGTTATTATGTGTTGTTTACTGTTGAAACACCTACTGTGTTTATTAGCCTGTTCAATTATCATAGATATATAAAACCCACAAATGATATTTCTCAGTCACCATTTTAAAACGTTTTCACATTAGTGTCAGATTAAAAAAAAATGTTGAAAATTGTGTCGCCAGAAATATCGCCAACTGTAAAATTCTGTCGCCAGATTGAATAAAAAATCACATTTTGCGACATTGGCAAAGCCCAGTGCAGCCCCTGTCAAGGGAGCCAGAGTACTCCAATAAAACCATGAATTTTGGTGGGAAAGCTGGCACTCAATGGTGAATTTGAGTGGAACATACACAGACATTAAGTTGAATTGCCTCCACCTCTTGGGATAGCAAGGATGATTCCACACATTTTAAAATTGGTCCCCTTCTTACCAAAATTAGGAATTTTTCTGTAGATTTTTGCCACATCAAAACAATCTGAATACAACATCTTTTACCTCGAGTTTAGTGGAATACTAGTAATACTTAAGAATAAAGATCATATGAATATACATGTATTTGTATATTGAAAATAATAACAATCCCAAGTCAAAATGGATTTTTTACAAAAAACAGATAACCACTGACTGCATATGTTTAGAAGCCACTAGGACAACGAGGATTACACTCCAGATCCCAGATCAAAAAAGGGTGTCAATTAAGGGTCTGACAAGAGACATTCCAAGAAGAGTGAGATACTCCCTGACAGTTGCAGCAGTGAAACTGGAAGATACTTGCCAATTTCCTCTAGTGGTATAATATATTTGAAGTAAGGTGTTGCATTGTTAGAAGTAAATAAAACAGCTAGCCTTAAACAAGGGAGAACTTCTTAAAGCGCTGACTATGAAGAGAGTATGTACCATCATATGATTTCCAGAACTGTTTAACAGTCGCTCACAAAACCAAGTATACTCTCAAAGGCGAGTTTTCTTTCCCAGCATTCAATGTTTTTGAATAGTATCTCACCTGAGTTTCATATATTTTGTAAAAATATCTTAAATAATTGTTGTAAAACAAAAATAAATAACTAAAAATCAACTAAAGAACTACTGAAACATTTTGGACATCTTTAGTTTCGTATGCAGAAGTGACTTCCAATTATGCATTATCTAAAAATAAACTTTAACAAGTCATAAAAAATACAATTAAAAATAAAAAAATTTTTTCCCTACCTTGTTTAACAGAACTTATGTATTTTATATAAGATTAAGTCCCAACAAAAGATTTGCCAAAAACACCCAAAAGATTGCTCAACTTCTGGTCAACTTTGACCTTGAATTTCTCCATAATTGCACGGTAGATTTTAAATTTGCTCCGTAGAAATGTTCAAAAATGTATAAAGAATATATATGCAAATTTACAGGTATAACGGATTATGCGTTTGTATTTGTAACTGGCTTCCCTTGATTAATATAGGAGTTATAGAACTGTAACAGGTTTATAACCACCCTCCATTAGCTGCGCTAGTGGAGTACTCCTTTAGCTCAGTTGGTAGAGCGGTTGACTACTGAACCAAAGGTTCCAGGTTCGATCCCTGGTTGGTGCGGTATGTAATTTTGGGAGACAAATCATGTTCTACTGTTATATTGGCGCCCAACTAAAAAAAACCACGGTTGTCAAAAAGGACTAGTTGGCAATAGGGTTGAACTTGGATATCGTCATCGTAGGAAGATGACTCTTGAGGTGGGGGAAGTGTAACTTGCTTCCCTTGTCCTTGATTAATATAGAAGTTATAGAACCGTAAAGGGTTTATAACCACCCTCCATTAGCTGCTCTAGTGGAGTACTCCTTTAGCTCAGTTGGTAGAGCGGTGCACTACTGAACCAAAGGTTCTGGGTTCGATCCCCGGTGGTGCAGTAGGTAATTTTGGGAGACAAATCATGCTCTACTGTTACACATTACAGGTGAAAGAATACACAACCAGATGAAGAAACTTGCGATGTAATACTTGCATAAGCGAGTTTCAGATATACTCACATTTGAAAGTTCAATCAGACCTGTTTAATCTCCATGTAGATTATAGTTTTCATTTTATTCCGATACGAAATAGGGTGAAAGTGTGGTGATGAAAGCCGTTTAGTAATTGTGTGAGTGCACATTTGCTTCAAATATTTATTTGCCGATCAACGATGCACAATTTGAGCTGAGTAATTTTCATGAATATAATAATTATAAATATCCTGGATTACTGTCAACTGGAAGTTTCCAGAAAAAATTACCATACTGTGCAACGTTTACAAGTTAAATTAAATTAAATTGCCTTAAACGGGCTAATATTGGTGACTGAATGTTCCATCATTACCTCTTTTATATGAGCATGTGCATCGATTTCAATATCTTGTTTTTCTTTGGGTGTTTTAACTGTGATTTTTATCATTTTAGAAATATCTTCCTCCGCCATGTTGTCTGTATTTTGACCTGTCATTGTGGGTTAATTATACGTTTGAAAGTGCGTTCGTAAAAGCGGTCTGGATTATTCTGTACACGGTCCTTTCAGGAATCCGGAAAGTCCGAAATTAACATAATACATAGTCAAAAACCATCTCATAACAGATATATATGTAACAAAAATTTTGTTCCGGTGAAAAAAGTTCCACTGGAACTTTTGTTATGTCAAATTTATTTTAAAGGAACAATTTTCACGTGAAATTTGTTCCAATGGAACATTTTTTACATGAAAAATGTTCCATTGCGTGAATTTTATTCCGGCACATATTTCATGACAATACTTATGAAATTAATTCCGGAACATATTTCATAATAATATGAATGAAATTTGTTCCGACAATAATAAAGCTCACCGAATATGATGTAAACACAAAAGGTAAGTTTAAACTTATTCATTGCATTTAAGTGCAAAAAAAACAAAACAGTTTACCCAGTAGAACAAATATCACAATATGGAACTAATTTCACCAGGTGTCAATAGAACAAATGTTACAATATGTAACTTATTTCACCACGTAATGAACAAATTTCATAATCAATGGAATATACTTCACCAGGTAAATCACGGAACAAATTTTTCATTGTGGAATAATTTTCATTTAAATTATCCTATGAAACAAATCCTCCCAGAACTAATATCATGTAAATTTTGTTCCAGTGGAACCTTTTTCATAGGAACAAATTTTGCATATGCAACTATTTCGGTGCGCGGACGTTTCGGCCAGGACATTTCGGACTAGGATATTTCGGACACGGACATTTCGGACAATTTTTTTTCAAGGCGGACGTTTCGACCGCCTTTTTTATGAAGTTTATATTGTGTTACGTAGGACACCATTTGCTGAGCTTGTGTATGTTTTAGCAGCGGCTGTGTGCCTGAGTGCCAACATTTTATAAGATCAAAGAATACTGTAGGTGCTTGTTAGTGAGGATTATGGGACCCTCATGTAGGGTAAATATTGTACCTGTTAATTACCTGGGAAATATTGTGCTGTGTTGATTGATTGTCTTAATGGCTGTTTTGATTGTCGTGTAAACTCTTAATTTAAAAGATTCTCATTTCAGTTCTTTAAAAATACATTTCCAAAAATATGAATTTTAGTACTATTTTTTTTTTTTTTTTTTTTTGAAAAATGGAAAAAAGAAGTGAAAAGAGAATCTTTAAATTAATTCAAATATAAATTTATTTTATATCAAGTTGTTGGCTAATCAAAAAAGGACAAAAAATATTTTTAATATATTTTATTGTATCTTAACTTATTTCATACATTATAGATAACATAATACTTATATACAATAAACAAGAGATAACAAACAGCATTACATTATTTTGGTTTAAAATAGCATAAGCACTAAATACAATAATAATCACATTAAATGGCACTGTTCAAACTTTAAAATGTCACAAAATGTCTATATGTTCAGCCAAGATGAAGTAACTGTGACACTAGTCCATGAGGTCGATGATGTTGCTGGTGAGTCTTTCTTTCAATGTGCTGATGCGGCTGTCGATGGTCCTGTACTTTTTCGGTCTGGGTCGTTGAGTTCCTCCGGCTAGTAGTTGGATCTGAGTTATCTCGTTGGCGGCCTGGATGTCCTTGAAGGTCTGGATGATGGTGTAGATATTCGGGTGACTGTGTTGAACTTTCTTCTTTAGTTTGCAGTACCATGCTTCCAGGTGGTTGGCGGTACGCGGTCCTTCTGTGCAGAAGTGGTTCCATAAGGTAGGGTCGCCGTCGATCCATTGAGTAACAACATAGTCGGTGAAGGGTGTGGTGTCTACGGGTAAGTCAGTGTCTTCTAAATCCTGGAGTGTGTTGAACCATGCATCTTCTACTTGGTGGACTGGAACAAGTGGTAGTGCTGCTGCTCGTCGGGATAACTGTCGTATATCGTCGTTCTGCTGGTAGGGAATCTGCAAGCCGGTCGTCTGTGCCTTTCGCCAAATACAAAATTTATATTTTCTAACATTCAAAAATTTATATTTTTCACATTTTTTTTTTTATCATTTTCGTTCATATTTTACCCTAAAATTTACAAAATTAATTACAATATTCATACATCTTGTCTACCTACAATTAACTAATTTGATTAAGAATTATATCTAATCATGCTAATCAGGGCATATAATCAAGCCCCCTTACTGCACCCCTTCATAACTACTAAAACAACAATATTTAATTATGTGATTTTAAGAATGTTGGCACTCAGGGAACACACCTAAGCAAATGTGAGTAAAGTTTTAAAATACAAAAATAACAGCCAAACATGTTAAAAACAATAGATATAAGGTGATGATTGTTTTTGATATTTGCCTTTATTGTTTTTGGCCATTTAATTAATTGATAAATTTCCTTAATCTGCTGTTGATTAATAATAATTATCAGTTTTGAGAAAAAAAATTGTTAGAATAATTAATTAATTCCTCTAGTTATCTAATTTTTAAATATCAAGTGGAATATCAAATAATAATTTAATCACATATTTAAAATAGTTATTTTCAATTTAAAAGAATAAACAAAAGAAATAATAATATTACTAATTTTGTTTATATTTGAAAATATAAAATTTGGCCGAAACGTCCGTTGTCCGAAATGTCCTAGCCCGAAACGTTCTAGGCCGAAACTTTCGTTGGCCGAAACGTCCTACATTCACTATTTCGGCATTACGTCTACATATCACGAGCCTGAGGTAATATGAATATTCATGATATGTAGTAACGCGTAAAACGAGATCACGTCTTCAAAAGTTAAAAATACCCAACGTTTCGACCAATATGGTCTTGATCACGAGCATGTAAAAAATAAAAATAAAAAGGTGTTGACTCTTTGAAACCCAGAGCGAGACTGTATCCGCGGATTTCATATCAGTTTGTAATGGATATTTCTTACCGCGGAGAAAGATTTTTCAGCGGTTTGCAGAGCTGCAGGCTGTGTAGCACTCTATGCCAAATATTTTAAATATTGGTATAATGGTAAAATCATTATAACTTCGTGCTACCACGAATTAATTCTATTCTGATATGACAAATACAGTAAACAACGTTATCAAAATATTCGAAGATCTTCGAAATTTACAACACTTTTTGACTCTGATCTAGGTGTCTGTTAGAATATACAATGGAAGGGCATAAGTTTTACTATATTGGCAATTCTGCCCTGAAATTGAAGAATTCAGATTAAGTTTAAGTGTGCACAATCGCAAAGTTCAGGTCAGTTGTTCATGCAGTTCTTCTTAAAGCTATTCGGCTCACAGATAGTTGGGGTTAATTGACCGGTTACATAGATAAACTTGGATGAATAACAAATATATCATTTTACTGTCATTCGTCATTGAAACTTTTCGTATATATATATTGTGACTTAATTATTACAGCAGTTATAGGGGCCTCGTTAGCCGAGTGGTCTAGGTATAAAAAGTTCGTCATGACTACTAATGATCATTAGCCTGTCAACACTGAGGTTATGAGTTCTAATATCACTTGTTGTGGGATGTGTTCGACTCCGATCTTAATTGATAAGGATTCCAATTTTCACACTGAAGGTCAGTGGTTATCTCCGGGTACTCCGGCTTCCTCGAAATAGCCAAATGTACTGAAAACGATGATACCACTTACACACCTCCGTCAATAATGCGAAATTAGTTAATTGGAATAAAATAGTCTCTTTTATCGTAAATTTTACTAAATATCTTGCTATTTTCAATAATTACGGTAAGTTCTAAAAAGGAGATAGCCTTTACTATTCGTGTTAGCTTTGTTGGATAAATTTCCTTCGTATATATTTAGAAACTCTGGGCTTTTAACAGTAAGTACATATATCATCAATATACCTGCAGTTAAAAATATCAATTAATCTATCACCATCCTCTATTTCCCTCTTTAACTGTCTAATGAGTTTTTTCTTTAAAAATAAATGTTCATAACAATATAAGTCTGCATTATATATAGGAGCACGGTTTGTACCAATAGGAATACCAAATGACCCGGAATACAAGGAACATAAATAACAATGGTGAGCCGTTCAAAGGGAATAGGACGTCTTAAACATATAAAACACACAAGCCGAACAAAACTACATGCAAAATAAAAACAAAACAAAACAAAAATCAAAGTTAGAATTGCCCAAAGTTTCGGCCAGTATATATGGCCTTGTTCACGAGCAGGTAGAAATAAAAGGATGTCACCTCTTTGAAACCCAAAGCAAGACTAAATCTATACAATAAGAAATATGATGGTAGGCGAACATTAAAAATATATTAAGGAAAAATAACCTTTGACGTTCATGTCCCAAAGAACAGTATAGAAAATATGATGCTACGTTTATGAGACAGGTGAACTGCAAAATTAGGAAAATTTCATCTGTTGCACCTGATTGGCTACGTTCATATTCCAATATCTAAGATGATGTTGGACCTGTTCCCACTGTCGTAACATTTCATGTACCTCCACCGATTTGTGACTACCACCGGATTGACTTTGTTGAACTTCACGACGGGTGTTTAATACGGAGCAGGAACTGCTTGCCCTTCCGGAGCATATGAGCTCACTCATGGTTTTATGGGAGTTCGTGTTGTTTATTGTTATTTAGTTTTCAGTGTTTATTTGTTGTGCTTGTGGTTGTTCATTTGTCATCTCGGATTTTGTTTGTCTAATAGACGTCAATGTTTAATGTGGATTTTCCAATAAACGTATTTGTTTGATTTGATTTGAATCGGATTGCGTTTTTTTTATTGCTCATTAGGTATATTTGTCCTCTTCATAGATCATGCGAGTTATAAAATGCTTCTGATCGGATTTTTAACTCATGGATCATCCCAGATACACTTTCCGAACGCATTTTTTTTATTTCCTACAAAAGTTACGTTCGGTATTCGCACACCGATAAACACTCCAAGTGACTTGTGGTAAATCTAAGTTACCAGCTGATTTAGTTGCCAAAAGCTTTGTCCTTAATATTGTGACACAACTTCAACTGGTGAACTGTAATAATCATTTGTTAAATTTGCATTTTCTCATGATGTTGTTTTCTCTGTATAAGCCTCCTCTCATAAGGAGCACTCTGTGAAGAAGATAGATACGGAATTCAAAAAACCCAGTAAATAGTAAGAAGATTTCACTATTTAACGATGCTGTATAATTAGGATATTCTCATTTATTTGTTCATGGAAACGTGAATTTCATTTGATTATTATTACATTACATTTAAAAATTCCATGGAGGCATTAAACCGTCTACTATAGGAAATATCCGAACGTAGACGATATGAGTGAAAAATATTGCGGGAATTAATCTGCTAATATTTTTACGATGTAGACCAGAGGCTAAGTACTTGGACAATCAAAATATGTATCAAATATTTTTAAATGGTAAATGTTGACGAAGGAAATAACATTTTAAATTTTGTGGAATAGTGTGTGTGTTTTGGGGGGGGGGAGGGGGGGGTTAATTGCTTTTATACATTGGCATTGTTGTAATTAATTTATTCCGTAAAATCTTTTCTGGTTGAAACAGATCAGATATTCAAAGTTGCAAAGATCGAATTAGTCATAAAATATACATAAAGCTCATTATTGATGCAAGTGACAATATTAATTATCTCTACTTTGTAACGATTCATAATGGATTTTACAGTATACTAGGTAATTTCAAAATTTAATGAAACAGTTTCTGTTTGAAGTGTCTATTACCCCATTTAGATAGTTTACACATAATTATGGTTGAATTTCTGTTCCAATAAAAAATTACAGGATTTAATCAGTGTTGGCTATGAATAAGATTGAAAGTTAGTTCTCAGCAAATTTTGCAGAAATACTTGTATGTAATTAATAAGAATAAAACAAATACACTAAAATAATATATTACATCAAACCATATTCCTGGATTTTTAAAATAATACAGAAAAATATGATTATTTAATGTAATTGATTGTTATGCATGAGAGAGATAAGCAGGTGTGAAATATATACACTATATTTCATTCTCATGGTATCCTGAATTTGATGACATCTACATTTATTTATATTTATTTTACATGGTATCAGATGCAAGTGACATGTTTGTTGTTAAAAGTATTAATGCAATATTAGTCCACTTATAATTATTTCTCTAATTCATAACAATTGATTATGGATTTTACCGAAACTGAGTAATTTCAAAATTCAATTATCACTGGCCTCTGCTTAATTCGGATGCATCTTGTCATCTACCTTATTTATTTTTTTATACATGAATGACATTCTCCTTGTGTATTTTAAAAGTTTAGTTTGAAATTCAGCAATGCATAACAAAATACTCTGACAAAAGTATTTAAACACATAAATATATGTGACTTCTTATATTGAACCAGGTCTGAAAAAACACTTCTTGGGCTAATCATGTGGAGTTGGATATTTTGACAGAATTGTGAATCTTACCTATGATTAAAGATAAACAGACTCTTTGTTTTTGTTTTTATTTTTTTTGTAAATGGCTGAATTTTTGCAGTAAAATGAGTGAAGCAAAATCCCCTGTTTCATACATGTATCTGTGTCCACACATGTGTTTAAAATGCAATACTCTTTATTCTATTTCAGAACTTTTACATCGGTGAAGAATGGCACAATTACGAAAATTGACCTATGGTTGTTTAAATCCAAAGTCTAAAGGAAAGGAAATGATACGACAGAAAATTTCTTGGTGTCGTTGGAAGCAAATTTTTAATTTGAATAGATTCCACCACAAATTATTTGACAACAAACATAACAGATGTAATGTAACAGATGTAAAGTTTGTTCACAGTGAAACTAATCAGCCTCGAGTCAATCCAATTAATATTCAGATGTTATCAGAAAAGTTACATGAACAAATTTTCGGACAAACTGATGAAGCAAGACAGGAAGAAAAAGATACTTTGGATGCAGAAACTTTGAAAAAGATTCAGTATCACCTTGAAAGTCATGGTCTTTGGAATAAAAAAGGTCCTCTTATTCCAGATGTTGATCTTGGACTTCCTGAGTTATTAGATAAACACATAGATCAACATTTTCTGGAGTTGGGTAACAGACAGACTGCACCTTACAGAGAATTAGCTGAGATGTTGATGGCTAGCAAACTGCCTAACCGTCCAAAGGAATGGGTAATGAGATCAGGATGGACAAAATATGACACAGAAACAAAGAAAGCAGTTCCTGTTGATTTTCCTGAAGAAAATGTTTGTGTTTTTGATATTGAAACTTTAGTACAAGAAGGACATTACCCAACTCTAGCAACAGCTGTCTCAACAAAACACTGGTATGTCACAATACCATGATCCCAGAGCCCTAGATAATTTTTTTGAATCAGGGGGTAAATACCTCCATGCTTTTAAGAGTGATTAGTATTTAACCTCCAAACACCAGGATCAAAGGGGTAAATGAAAAACAAAAAAATAAAATGCATCTTAATTGTTACCATATTGAATCATTAGCAGTTAGTACAAATGTAGTCAAATTGATTGCTGTGGTACCCACACTCTATAACATTCCTGATATTCTGAATACTTGTTCTTATTTGGATACAGGGCAAAAGCAAGCACTTTTTATGAAGAGAAAAAACTTTTAATAATGTAGCTTGCAGTTAATTATGTAAGAAATTATGCTTTGATTTCAGAAACCTGTGCGTCATTGTTTTGGACTTGACGTAACATTTACAGCAAAGAAAATATTTGTCAAGCGTATATGCCATTTTTTAATATGTAAATGATGCTGTTACACATGTTATCTGGGGCTTTGTGATCCAGTGGTAAATTTAGCTTTTCCTCAGATATGAACTATTTGATTTTTGTTCATATTGTTCTCTGTACAAACTAGTGGAAATTAGGCTTTTTTCTGAACAAAATACTAACAAAGGTTTATAATATTTCCTTTCTGTTTAATTTCTTTCAAATAAATCAGATATTTCTGATATTTATGTCTCCCAAACGAAGTTTGGAGACATGTTGTTTTTGCTCAGTTCTTATTATTATTCTTTCCGGGCGCGTTTTTTCGAACACTTGTGTGCACTGTTTCTCATAAACCAATAGACGGAATCGCTTGATATCATACGACTTGCTAGGCCCATATTCCTAGATGCGCCTCCCGAAAAAAAATTTTCAATCTGTGGGAGGGAACATATATTTTGGGGGTCTCAAAAGGGGGTGGGGTTTTGCAAAATTTTACTATAGAAGTCTATGGGAAAAGTGATATAACTTGATCATTTGTGATCTTAACTTGGAAATACTACCTGTTACCTTGGATATTTAAGTTTTTATACCCCGCCACACGAAGTGGCGAGGTATTATGTTATACCCTCCTTTTCGTTGTCTTAGGGGGGGTCATGCCCCGCCCCCTCAAATAACAAAATACTTAATATTTTGAAAACCATTGTGATCCCCACCCTATAACCATATATATTATTACTCCTTATGATAAGACAAATCATTTGGTACCATAGGGGGGTCTAAGGGGGGTCATGCCCCACCCCCTCAAATGATAAAATACTACATATTCTGAAAACCATTGAGATCCCCAACCAATAACCATATTTATTATTACTCCTTATGATAAGACAAATCATTTGGTACCATAGGGGGTCTGAGGGGGGGTCATGCCCCACCCCCTCAAATGACAAAATACTTATTATTCTGAAAACCATTGAGATCCCCACCCTATAACCATATATATTATTACTCCTTATGATAAGACGAATCATTTGGTACCATAGGGGGTCTGAGGGGGGGGGGGGGGGGGGTCATGCCCCACCCCCTTAAATGACAAAATACTTATTATTCTGAAAACCATTGAGATCCCCACCCTATAACCATATATATTATTACTCCTTATGATAAGACGAATCATTTGGTACCATTGGGGGTCTGATGGGGGGGGGGGGGGTCATGCCCCACCCCCTTAAATGATAAAATACTTAATATTTTGAAAACCATTGTGATCCCCACCCTATAACCATATATATTATTACTCCTTATGATAAGACAAATCATTTGGTACCTTAGGGGGGTCTGAGGGGGGTCATGCCCACCCCCTCAAATGATAAAATGCTAAATATTCTGAAAACCATTGAGATCCCCACCCAATAACCATATATATTATTACTCCTTATGATAAGACGAATCATTTGGTACTAAGGGGGTCTGAGGGGGGGTCATGCCCCACCCCCTCAAATGATAAAATACTAAATAGACGGAAGTTTTTATACCCCGCCACACGAAGTGGCGAGGTATTATGTTATACCCTCCATTTCGTTGTCTTAGGGGGGGTCATGCCCCACCCCCTCAAATAACAAAATACTTAATATTTTGAAAACCATTGTGATCCCCACCCTATAACCATATATATTATTACTCCTTATGATAAGACAAATCATTTGGTACCATAGGTGGTCTGAGGGGGGGTCATGCCCCACCCCCTCAAATGATAAAATACTAAATATTCTGAAAACCATTGAGATCCCCACCCTATAACCATATATATTATTACTCCTTATGATAAGACGAATCATTTGGTACCATAGGAAGGCTGAGGGGGGGGGGGGGTCATGCCCCACCCCCTTAAATGATAAAATACTAAATATTCTGAAAACCATTGAGATCCCCACCCTATAACCATATATATTATTACTTCTTATGATAAGACGAATCATTTGGTACCATAGGGGGGTCTGTATATTTTTTATTTATATATGTTGGGTGGAAAGGCATGGCTAAAGGGGAGGTGGAGGCCATTGCACCTTCAATAATAAAATATTTTGATAAAACATCTGTTAATCATGTTAATACCGATTACAACATATAAAACTGCAGATATTGAATACCATATATCAAACATTTTGCATATACTCAATCTCTTTGTACACTTGCCCAGTATTTCAAACACTAGGAATTCCAAAAATACCCTGAAAGAGAAAGAGCTTCGTTTGGGAGACATTCGAAACTGCATCCAGTTTCAATTATACCTTGTTTTGTTTGTTATTTAATTAGAATAGATGTATTATGTAAACCGTATGTGTATGGATACTTCAAGTTTGTATTTGTGCACACGCATAATATTTACTAGAAAAGAACCATCTTTGGATAAGTTAGTCAGTAATGTATTATTTTTGATAAATAATTCAGGTATTCCTGGTGCAGTGAGAGGGTTGTAACTGATAAATTTAAGCTTATCAAACAGATTTGGCCAGAGGATTTAATACCGCTAGAATCAACAGCTTGTCATCAAGGTCCAGATAAAAGTAAATGGAAAGAGAGGCTGATCATTGGCCATAATGTTGGATTTGATAGATCTTTTGTAAAAGAGCAGTATTATATACAGGTAATGTTCTAGAGCAAATCTAATTCTATTAGGTGTTTCTCATTGACACATACCCATAAAAAAAGTTTATATTAATCAATGGATACTACACTGTGAACGATTTCAGCATAGAATCATTTTAAAAAGTTGAAGTTGAAAAAAATAGACTTTTGTTAGCATACCTTCATGTACTCACAAAAGCCCCGTATTTCTACATGTATTTAACAAAATTTGATAATCTCTTCAGCAATCATGCTATATGTATTGTAATTGTATATTGTATTAAAATATACATTTCATATATAGAATTCAAATTTCTTGTTCTTGTGAAGAAATCCAAACTACGATTTCTGGACACAATGTCCCTCCATATTGCTGTGTGTGGTCAGACAAGTTTCCAGAGAGTGTTATATCAAGCTACAAAGAAAGGAACAAATAGAAAAGACGTCAGAGAATACCTACAGGAACGTCAGTACAGAAGTCCGTTTGTATGTATATTACATTCTATATTATATGATTATGCCTTATATAAAAATCCTCGATTCCGATTGGTTGATTTCCAGTAGTATTTCTTGTATATCTTCACAATTTCAGTGAACTTCCCCTGGATAAACACAATTTCCTGCTGTACCAGGGTATATACCAGTACTCTTTATACCCTGTATTTACACTGTTTACCTTGTATATACACTGTTTACCCTGTATATACACTCTTTACTCGGATATACATTTTGTTTACCCACACAAGCCAAAGCAGGCCAAAATTCAATTCAGAATTCGCGTGTGATTTATTATTGTAGGGTAAATGTAAGTTGTTGCGAAAATTAAATAAAACAAAATGTCGGTTGTTGTAGACGCAGGTGGCGTCCTGCAAAGATTTGTTACCACAGTATTTTTTTTTATGTTATCCACTGAATCAGTATCACATTTAAGCAATTCTTCTGGATATTCGGTGTAATTTAACAGATATAGAATGGCCGGGAGGAGTATATTAAAAAAATGCTAGTCTTAAGACTAAATTTTCGTTATTCGATATTCACTTTGTAACCAGCTGAATACCTCATATTGATGAAGTTCATTCTGTCTCTACTAACAGCATTATTTATACACTTTATTGCACCAATGTCATCTGACAGGCCTCTCAAGAGGATAATTTACTGATTCTTGAAAATTCTTTTAAACTGCTTAAAGTATGAAAGTCCTGAGATCAGCAAATTCAGTATGTTATAAGGTCAAAATTTTTTTAGTTTTCTGTTCTATCATTTTACTGTTTTATATTATAATAGAAACAATGTAGGCAAAAGAAAACTCAGTCACGGATCATAGCCAGAGCATTAGGGTTGTTCCAGCAAAACATACATGGGACGGGGGGAAGGCACTTGAAAATTGGAGTAATCATTCATAGAAATTTTTTTTTTTCACTTATACCCACCCATAGAACCAAAAGCAGAAGCTTTCTAGGCACCAACATAATCAAATTAAATAGTTTAAAAAGCATGATTTTGAAAAATCTGCAAATCTGGATTATTAATTATGCTGATTTTTAAAAATATATAGCAAAAGAATGCTTTTTAAAATCATGTTAATATCAACTTAGTTTTAATTTAAGCAAAATAGTCATGTAACTTTGTGTTTATATATTCACATCCTTTTGTTTTCATATATCACATTATTTGAAAAAGAAAACATTTAATTGCACATAATTTCTGAACGGGCAAAAAACTGGTATAGTAAAATTTACAATAACCAAATTTGAACTTAATCTGTATATAATGATAAAAAGCATTGTGTATAAGTTTTAAATCATGATCAATAAGCTAAGGCAAACTAAAAGGTAAAAAAGTTGAAAAAAACTTTCATTTTTCATATAAGCACCCACAGAATCATATTTTGAGGTCCAGCAATGGACCATAGATGGACTTTCTACTCACTAACAACCAGGTAGATAATATTTATATTTTGCCTTCCCCCCGTCCCCTGTATTTTTGCTGGAACAGCCCTTACCTACAATGTAACATCAAATATTATGAAGACATATTTTGTGTTATAAAAGAATTTTGCCACAAATATTTCTTCATTGGACATGGAGTTAATTCATGGATTCAGTTACTAATACTGAGCTATGAAATATACTTTAGGAGAAGTAAAGTACCAGCATTAATATACCCATAAGGGATGACATCAAAAGTTCAATGTAGGATAAAAAACTTAATTCAAATAGTTTGGGGGGTGGGGGGGGGGGGGGGGTAAAAATTGCTGCAAGTTTTGTTATCCGGTATCGATTTTCGGATTGAAAAATACGGATTCAAGTGATGTCCAAGTCAATATACAGAACAAACATACATTGTTGAGGAAAACAGGACCTATGATACAAAAAGTATACTCTCAAAGCATATGCTCATATTGGTCAATCAATTGGGGGGGTGAGGGGGGGGGGGGGTCAGTGAAAAAACTATGTGAATTATGTTTTTTATCCTACATTGAACTTTTGATCTTGTCCCTAAGTGTGTCAAGGGTATTAAATGTAATTATTATAAATATTATGTGTATTTAATTTCAGTCAGATGATGCTTGGAAGGAAGTTAGTACCATGAACAACCTAAATGATGTGTTCCAACTCCACTGTGGAGGGAGTCCTCTGCAGAAAGATACCAGGGATATTTTTGTTAAAGGATCCATCAAAGATGTTAGGGAGAAATTCCAGGTAGGTAACAGTACTACTGTAATATTGTCCATCCCTCATATTGATAAGTTGTGGAACATATTGCTAAGATAAAAATGGTAGGACAGAAAATTTGTTAGGAATCCATACATGTATACTGTAATGTTGGTTATTCTGCAAGGGGAAGAAGCGAAGAGATTTTTGAAAGACATAGAAAAATTCTGTGGAATACAGAAAACTATCTAGACTTCTTCTGAGTTTAGGAAAGATGGAAAACTTTCATTGTTTCACAGCCAATTCAGTTAAATTAAATCTCTGTTTTCTTTGCTTCTTTAACAGGTCGATAAATTCTAAGGAACATTGGTCATTTTACACAAAAATTTAGATTAATTATATTAAAATTTTTAAAGTCATCCATAAAAATTATCTTAGATTTTTATAACCTATAGTAGCCCCATATTACTACTACTGTGTGTCCCACACACAACTAAAATGAATTCCTTGGTAAGAATTTTGTAGCTGTACTAAAATTCTGTGCATTTATGATGAAGTAAGATATATCATAGACCATCAACATGGTTCAAAGTTTGGAAAACAACACTTATTCTTATCCAACAGCATCACTTTTTTCTTTGGGACATCATATATGAAAAAAAAAACCATTTAAAATGGAAATCTGCCCTTGTGGAACATTTTGGTGATAATCAGTAATGACTAAAGGTAAAAACGGTAGGATAACAATTTTTGTTGATGTTTTAGAGAAACATTAAAGATTTTCCTGAAAAATAACATGTGAGACATACAGAAATATGAGTTCGATTGGTATTAGTTCAGCTGTATTCTTATGTATTTAACTATCTGTAAAAAAATGATTATAATACATTCTGATTAAATATTAATTATATCTTTTGAAGGAATTGATGCAATACTGTGCTAGTGATACAAAAGCTACCCTGGATGTTTTTAAAGAACTTTGGCCACAGTTTTTAGAAAGGTAAAATGTCAATAAGTGGGATTCCTAGGCTGACATCATTCTTTAAAAAAAATGAATGCCATTGGAAGTATCAACTGTGACCAATGAAAATTGACTTAAGGTACAATCAATATTCGAATTAAATTAGCTTAGACTGTTTACAAAAAAAGAGTGTTGATATAGCTTATATCAACTCCTATCTGTATCATGAAAAGTAAATATAATCTTTCAAATGATCAAGAATACTTGATAAAAAAAATGAAAATAATACAGTTACAATTATACCCTTTGTGAATTATTATTAATGCTATCATCTGTCTTTATGTTCTTAGCTATAAGTTATCATATTTTCCAATGAGTTTGAACTTTATAATTTCAGATTTCCTCATCCTGTAACATTAGCAGGTATGATGGAGATGGGTACAGCATATTTACCAATCAACCAAAACTGGAACAGATATATACAGAATTCTAACTCAGTCTATGATGATTTACAGATAGAAATGAAAGCTATATTAATGAAGCTGGCCAACGAAGCATGTCAGTACTTGCATGATGAAAGGTAAAATTTAGTAGTGTCACATTTCTTATATAGTATAACTAATTATTTTACATAGAACTGTAATGGTTATAATATACATGTAACTAATTGATCCATAGATTTGAAAGTTGTCATGACTGATCATGACAACTTTTTGTTCCTTTGGTGACGATGGCTACCAGCACTTGACATAGTTAACATTGAGCCATGTGGAAAATGCATTTAAATTTCTTTGGAAGAACAATTAATACTAGACCTGGTGGAAGTGATACCTATAAAGACCTGAAAAATTTACCATACTTGAATGCCGTTCTGTTAGCAAACATGGCTGCCAGGTCCCAAATTGGCTTTTCTGATTGGTTAAATCTCCTAGATCTTCTCATGGGATTGAAATTTGTCATGAATGATCGTTGAAAGGTATTATCCAAGAAATTTTACTTTGTTACCGATTGGATATCCAAGATGTTTGTTTGTTTAGTTGGGGTTTAATGCCGTTTTCAGCACATTTTAGCCATTTCGCGGCGGCCAGTTTTTATTGGTGGAGGAAGCAGGAGTACCCGGAGAGAACCACGACCTTCGGTAGGAAAATAGGCAATCCTTGTCAATTAAGATCGGAGTCAAACACACCCCACCACAGGTGAGATTCGAACTCACAAACCCAGCGTTGACAGGCTAGTAATTATTAGTAGTCATGACGAACTACCTAGACCACTCGGCCACCGAGGCCCCGATATCCAAGATGACTGACAATGCAACTGGACTTGCTTAACATTGGCCATGGGTGTTAATCTTTTATAAGTTTGTCCATTGACATCAAATTTTAACTTTAATTAAATAAAATTAAATAAAACCCAGTTGAATGATACAGGCTCCTGGGAGCCTCTATTTTTGTCTTTTTTCATTTAATATTCTTGAAAACATTGAATCCTTTTAAAAAAAAACCCTTAAAACCTGAAGTCTATAAATGTGGTTGTCAGCCATGTGAAAGATACTGGGTCCTAGGAGCCTCTTATTTTAGAATAACATTTTACATAAATGTTTTGTATTTATTCCTTGAATAAACTTGTATATCTTTGAAGGTATAAAGATGATCCATGGTTGTGGAATTTAGATTGGACTGTTAAAGATATAAAGATAAAGAAAGCTAAAACAACTAAGAAGAACCAGTCCAAGAAAGAAAATGTGAGGAAGCTTATAATGATTAATTTGTGTTGTTGCTTTGATTAAATATACAGTCAAACCTGCTTTAAGGGAACCTCTACTGGTATATACGTAGCACTGTGAAGACATCACTGTAAAGAACAAAACTTGTAAAATTTACCTCTGTGTTAAGGGCATCTGGTCATAAAGGGCACATTTCTTGGTCCCATGGGTACCCTTTATACACAGGTTTGACTGTAGATGTTAACAGAACTAGGAAAAGATTTGAGTCAAGTGGATTGTTGCCATCACGTGGTGTCTGTTATCATAAATTTTCTTTTAAAAATCTCTTTCAGAATGATTGTTGATCTTGATGTGAAACATTTATGATAGGGTCTTTAGAAAGTATCCTAATTTCATTCAGACAATAAACAGAAAAATAGGAACCGTTAAGTCAAATGAACTTAAAATTTCATGTGAAGCATCAATTAGAGGGTCTGTATAAAGATTAGTCCCAATTTGACTACTTAAACAGTGGCAATAGTGAATACTTTTTTCTGATTGGTCAAAATTTAAAAAAAAAATCACTTTTGAAACTGCTTGGCAAAACATGAGAAAATGAATTAAAATTTCATATGAGGGTCTCTAAGAAGTATCCCCATTTATTCCCAGTAACTGCCCACATCAAAATTTGGAAAATGTTCTCTGAAACTGGTTGATCAAATGAATTTTGAATTTCATATGAAACATAAAGGGGAGGAATTGTATGAAATTTTGTCATATTGTCCCATTCAGACTACTGACATAGCAGCCATGGCAAATGAAACAGCCCTTCATATGATACACCAGGGAATGGTCTAGAGATCATCAATGATCAGTTTGGTTAGATTTACACAAATAAGGTTCAATATGAGGAATAACTGTCTTTAGTTTATGATATTTATATATCATATTTTATATCATATTTTATATATCATATTTTATATCATATTTTATATATCATATTTTATATCATATTTTATATATCATATTTTATATCATATTTAAATAGAAATTGAATCCCTGTTCTAACACACCAAGCCCAAAAGACCATATTTGATTTTGTCTTCAGTCTGTCTTTAAACTTTCCCCATTTCAATTTAAACTGAATCCTTTGTATGTCTGTCAGAGTAATCAAAAACAAATCTTAGAATAAGTTGTTAAGTCAAATTGCACACTCCATTATGTGTTTTGATGAAGAATACCCGAGTCCTATAGACTTTTCTTATGTATACTTGATTTAGTGAATCTGTAAGACCTTTTACTGTGGTTATTCCAGGAAGATGAAACAGAAGAAGATAGAATCAACAGAATATTGGAAACTGCAGAAAGATTGTACAAAGTTAGATCTCATATGTCTGGATATCCAAAGTAAAACATTTATGATTCATTTACCTCCCCCTCCAAGTATTGTATGACAAAATGCAACGTTAATGTTAATGTTCTTCATGTATTAAAATAAAGAAACTGGAAACCTTTACATCTTTTTACAGTTCTGTCATTTTGTTACATGTTTTGTTGAAATAGAAAATTTAAACAACTGTTATATCTGGAAATGTTTAGAGATCTATACAATTTCTTGCTATGTCAAAACAGTGGTTATGTATTTTCATATTTTTCCATATTTGAAAAAAGTTTTTATTACTTTTAAGGTGGTATGGAGATTTATGTGTAAGAATAAATAAGGAAGATTTCCAACCAGGACCATGTTTGATAAGTTTACAAATGAGGGTAGCACCAAAATTGATGAGATTGATGTGGGAAGGCTTCCCAGTTCATCATGATTCTAAACATGGCTGGGGTTATATTGTTCCAGACCCTGAGAAGTTGGAGAATGATAGGGAATTGATTATGGAGGATGGAGAAGAAAATGAAGATACCGAAGATAATTCAAATTATCCTGTCAGGTGCTTTACACATTTATATTTTTTTTTTAAATTTTTTTCGGTTTTGTGTAACATTTTCTAGGACCATATTGTCATCAGTCTGTCTGAAAACTTTAAATTTACTTGAACTTTAAACCAGCTAAACTGGAAGTTTTGTATGATTTCTATTGGGGTATGTATAAAGTTTTCACATCCTGTACTTATCAGACAACCTACATGGCTGCCATTGGCAATATTTTTTTCTGATATTACCTCTGACATCCATAATCTATATTTGTAGTTCATTATTGATACACAAGTTGAAGCATTCTTATCATACATGATATATTTTGTCTTTGTAGATCTGTATTTAAACTGTGTGGTTATGACTATCCATATGAATCATCTAGAGAATCATCTTTTGACTTAGAAGATTCAGTCCTGGGACAGTATGCTCAACAGTCAACACTGGAAAAGAAAAAGATCAATGAAATCATGGGAAATGTGGATTCTAGTATGAATTGGGAAGAAAAGAAGAAACATCTGATTGCAGCTGGTATTCAACCAAGAACCTTTCCTCCGGTATGTACATAGCATGTTGAAAAAATGTTTCCTTACATATCAGCTTTGTGCCAAAAATGAAAATCATCAAAATGCATGGCACCATTTCATATATTTTTACTTCAGAAAAAAATCATACTTAAATTCAAAGAGCACCAGTCATTTGTTTTGATGCGTAGAAACAACATCCAAATTTTAAGGTAAGCGATCAATGTAAATATCACCTTCATAACCTAGAAAGAAACAAAACTAAGAATACACAAGAATACTAAAATTACAAGGAGTTGCCAGGATTTTTAATTAAAATATGCTTTCTAGTCAGTATTTTGTATATCTGTGGATTCTATGAAATAATTAATGTCAGCATAAAAATTTGACAAGCTCATGAAATTAAGACGAAATATCACATTTATATTTTCAGAAGGAAGATCGATTTGATATTGGTATTCCTGGATGTTGGTTTTATAAGATTCCCCACAAGGTAAATCAAGTATCATGATGTATCCTGAAAATCTACTTTAAATACTGAACAGACATTTTAGAATGTTTATTTCAGCATTGGTTTCAACACTGCTTTATCGGTTTTCATAGGATTAAATCATAAACATTCTGTAACAGACATTTAATCTTTGGTTTATCATAACTTAGAAGTGGTAGCTTTAAATTTAAATTAAGACTGTTTTCAGAAACAGCAAACAGTTTATTGTTTAAATTTCGAACCAAAGTATGAAGTGTCTTTCTATACACTGTCATTTTAGGCATTATTTATCTCGTCATGTGATTGTGATTTTGTAGTATATATGGTAGCTATTACGGGTTAAGTCTAATATTTGTGTGTCTTTAATAAGATGTTTAAAAGGGCAGATAATTGGAAAGGATAACAGTGACAACCATTTAATGAAAAAAAATAAAAATGTGTTATCTACATTTAAAAGTATAGAACTTTTTTGAATGTTTATTAGGATGGCAAAGGAAAAAATGTTGGAAATCCTCTTGCTAAAGATTATCTGTCTAAGATAGAAGATGGTGTATTAAAGGCTTTATCTGGTACAGATGCTAATAGGGCACTCAAACTCAGTATTAATTGCTCATATTGGAGAAATGCTCAGAAACGAATTGAGTAAGTTTGAATTAATCAACAAGTAATTATATGAAATATTGAGGGTATTCTAACAGAAAACTTAGGTTACTGGTTAAGTGATGTAAATCGGTAGGTTGGGTCATCAGAAAGATCACAAAAAATGAAGAATCAGGGAAACCTATTTTGCTTTCTGACAGTTCATTTCCTGTTTTATATTTGAAATGACTAAACTAGCCTGACATTTTATTCCTGCAGCTGTACGTAGTATAGGATTATTATGTGTGAATGCTAGTGTCTTAGAAATTTGTACTGAAAACAGCCACGAAACTTTGCAAATGAATACATAAATAAAAGAGTTCTAAACTACATAAAATACATGTATATTTTGAATAAGACAAATGCATACGGAAGGTAGTAAAAATTTTCAGTAGATTGTGTTCAAACCTGAATATTGTTCTTTGGATAAAATATGGAACAAAGAAATAAAGACTCAATGTCAGGATAATCTTTGTATATCTAACTGAAATGATAAAATGTGCTATGGTGTTTTTACTGTAAGCCCTATTCTGTTTTGCTCAGAGGTCAGATGGCATTAGGATTAAAGAAAGAGGACCTTCCATCAGCTGTTACAGAGTAAGTTATTGTTGACTATCTAAAGTTTGTATGTATCTTTACCATGAATAAATATTATAATGCAGTATGTAAATTATTTGGGAAAATATTTTTTAAAGTAAGTGCAACTAATTGCTATTCAGTTAAGAAACTAGTCTATTTTAGTAAATAACAAATGAATTAACATGCAAGCTGCTTTTGAAGAATGTGTAAAAATTACTGTATACATGTATAGTGAAATTCAAGTTCTTATTGTGTAATTCTAAAAACAAAACGTTGTTATAGATGTAAAAATACTCAGGAATTGTTTTGTTCTAGGTAATGTCCTTTCCAATGTTTTATTGTATAAACCAAATTATTCATGTGAGGTAAGAAGATGAATAGTAGAACTATCCAACAATCTTCCTTTGCCAAAATTTTAATTATACTCCCCAAAAACAAAGTTTTGGGGGGTATATAGGAATCACCCTGTCCGTCTGTCATACCATCCAGCTCTGTTGCACCGTCCATCTGTCTGTCCATCCATTTTTCCATGTACCTTGTAAGCGCAACTCCTAAACCGTTCAATGGATTTTGATGAAACTTTATATGAAGGTTGGGCATCATATATAGATGTGCATGAAGCAAGATAATTATTGGCCGGATGTTTGCAAAGGGAGATAATTCAACTTAATGGTTTTACATGTTGAAAGCTTGTAAGCGCAACTCCTCCTAAACCGTTCAATGGATTTTGATCAAATTCTATATGAAGGTTGGGTATCATATGGAGATGTGCATGAAGCAAGACAATTACAGCTGGATGCTTGCAAAAGAAGATAATCCAACTTAAGGGTTTTACATGTTTAAAGCTTGTAAGCACAACTAATATTGCAAGCGGGTGGTATCACTCAGTGAGATCACTCACAGTTCTAGCTTTTTTAGGACTAAGATCACTTGCATACTTAAGCGGCCTTAATTCCTTTTGTCCATACCTTGAATGTTTGGAGATCAGAGTTCTACTGTGTCTCTGTACCGGGCCCTCTAACCAACCTTTCAAAAAAAAGGAAGCAGCAAGGTTGACAAGTATTACCATGTATTGCTGAAAGTGATATTCAAAATCAGACAGTGATTAAGATTGGTCAGATAAATAAAACCATATAAAAATAAGTTGATTTTAATTGTGGGTTCTATTAAAAGCCTGTAATTTCATATATTAATTAAAATAATGGTCTTAACATAGATCAGACACCTATGAAGAAGATCAGTATTATGGTGCAATAGTCCCTAGAATTGTAACTGCAGGGACCATCACTAGACGGGCTGTTGAAGCCACTTGGCTCACTGCCAGTAATGCTTATGTAAGTTTACAGTGTCTAATACTACCGGTATATTAGTTGAATATTTCAGCTTCTTTGTTGTCGTTGTAATATACATGTAATTACTCTACGAAGGCAACATGCCTATAAGTAAGTGTTGATCAAAGATAAACTGGTATATGCCTTATGAAATGAGATGTCATCTCATCTAACCATTTGTGCAAACTAACCAATTAACAGACATTGGATTCTGAAAAAATAAAATATTAGAAATCATAAAATATGAAAAGGGCAATGTATATGTGGAAATAATATACTGCAGTGAATATTTTTGGAATTTTTCAGAATGTTTATTTGTTTGTTTATGTTTTTTTGCAATATTTTTACAGTACATATAAAAAAAAACACCATTTAGAAACCGTAAATGCGGAAATTATTGCAGTGTTTTTATTATTGCGAAAAATGTTTCAGGGTTGTAATCGTAATATTTTAAACTCCTATTTTCGAATTTTTTATATGAATGAAGTGGAATTTTTCTCAATATCGCAAAAATTAAAATTGCATTTTGGTCTAAAATGACAAAATCGCAATAATAAACGCATGCAATAATTTCTGAATTTACAGTACGTTATAATGTATAATTCAGTTCAATTTAATGTATAGTCTGAAAAAACACAGACGAGGTTTGATCCAAATTATGGAATATACATACAGAATACACACAGCAAACCATTGAGATATGCGATGATACATTAATAAAATTTATTTAATTATCTGATTTCTGGAATTTTTTAAGTGTAATATATGAAAAGGTTCATAATGATGTGAAATAAAATTATATCTTTATCCCCCTGCTCTAAAGGAGTGGGGTTTTTACTGATTTACCCCTCTTTTATCACAAATTTCTCAGCAGCTGTAAACTGCAGCTAATTCATAGCTGGTGTGAGGTGTTACCATGGTGAGTTTTGATTTTGTATCTATGTGTGTTCAAAATAACCTTATCTGGTACTTTTTACAAATGAACATATTGCCTAGATTTCCATGTAACCAGTACAAGCTTATTTCAAAGTGATTAACTCTTTTTTATAGCCTGAAAGGGTTGGCAGTGAATTAAAAGCAATGGTACAGGCTCCACCTGGGTATTGCTTTGTTGGAGCTGATGTTGATTCGCAGGAACTTTGGATTTCAGCCATTATTGGAGATTCCTATGCCAAAATCCATGGTATGTCATTCTTAACAAACTTCTGAGATTAACCTTATTAAATGTCAATATCACGTATCAAATTCTAAAAAATACATGTGAGCATATGTAAATGTATATGTTGAGAAATGCTCCTTTTGTGGTATAAAAAATACAGATCACCACATCACAGCTAGCTATGACCTAATAAATTTTGACAAATTTAACACATTTTCAGGTAAGCTTAAACTCAATAATAGTACCACTCGTTCTTTTTTAATATTTCAATGATAGGATGCACAGCATTTGGTTGGATGACTTTACAGGGAAATAAAAATGATAAAACAGATCTTCACAGTAAAACAGCTGAAACTGTTGGCATCAGTAGAGATCATGCCAAGGTAAGTAAGATAAAACCGCTGAAACTGTTGGCATCAGTAGATACTATGCCAAAGTAAGTAAATTAAAACAGTTAACGTGCAAAGGTAAGTAAAATAAAATGTTTGGTATCAGTAGATATCATGCCAAAGTAAGTAAAATAAAATAGTTGAAACTGTTGGTGTCAATAGAGATCATGCCAAGATTAGTAAAATAAAACTGCTGAAACTTTTGGCATCAGTAGGGACCATGCCAAGGTTAGTAAAATAAAACTGCTGAAACTTTGCATCAGTAGCGACCATGCCAAGGTAAGTAAAATAAAAATGTTGAAACATTTGGTATCAGTAAGGACCATACGAAGGTAAGTAAAATAAAACTGCTGAAACTTTTGGCATCAGTAGGGACCATCCCAAGGTACGTAAAATAAAACTGCTGAAACTTTTGGCATCAGTAGGGACCATACCAAGGTAAGTAAAACAAAACTGCCATAACTTTTAACATTAATAGAGAAACATGCCCAGGTTAATAAAATAAACTACTGAAACTATTACCATCAGGAGGACATGCCAAGGTGAGTATGATAAGCAGCACTGGTAAAAATAGAAGATTGCAAGCTATCAGGAAAACAGCTGGTGCTGCTGGCATCAGAACAAGCTGTGCCAAGGTAAATATACATGATAAGAAGAAAATATAAATTGAGAATTTGCCAAGTTTTTATTAGTTGCCTTTTGTTAACATGTAAACTGAAATGATCCCATACTTTTTTCTGCACCTACACATTAGGTTTAAAGTTCCTGATTAAAGATTTTAATTTTTGAGATTTTGTTTTATTTTACAGGTATTTAATTATGGTAGGATTTATGGAGCAGGTCAGAGGTTTGCTGAGAGATTATTGATGCAGTTTAACCACAGACTGTCACCAAAGGAAGCTCAAGACAAAGCCAAAATAATGTATCATACTACTAAAGGTCGAAGGTGAGATGTCAGACATAGATATAAAAATTTTAAACATAGTGAGATGTAATTTCATGAAAAAGGAACAAATCATATAAAACCTGAAGAAAAAAAATTCAATACGTGTAAATGTCAGTATAACTACATGTATGTAAAACATGAGAGAGGTGTAGATATTTCCAAAATTTGACAATGTTTGGACATATCTCTGGCCTGTCATATTATCTTTGATTTAGTAATCTTCAATGGGTAAAAGGGAATATGGTAGTTACATTCTTGACATAAAATTCATACATACAGTTTACTTCAACCAAAGGAACAGTGCATTTATTGCTATTCTTCATCTTAATGTTACAGTAAAGCAGTCATTCTGTTTATACTTCCTTCCAATAGGTGTTATGAATCATAAGATGGCATTTCAATACAAAAAAGTAAAAGTGCAATAGAAGTAATGGCTGTTTTATAAATGATTTGTTCTTTTGTTCTTTTACCTGCGTCAACAACAGTGAAAGCAGGTCTAGTATCCACTTGACTCTGTCTGTCTGTCTGTCTGTCTGTCTGTCCGAAAGACCTTGAGTAGGAAGCTTTTGTCAAAGTTTTCTTGGCTTCTACAGAACGGAATGATTATATATTTTGTCAGCGACTTCATAATGTTGAATTGAGCCGTGTAAGCAATTTTTGGATCTGTCGTGCAGTCATTTCCTGTATGTTGATAGTGAAAAATGTTTTCTTGGCTACTTCAAAAGGAATGATTTTATATTTTGTCTGCAGCTTGATAATGTTATGTTGTAGCATTTAATCAATTTTGGATCTGTCGTGCTGCATTATCCTATTTGCCGATCAATGAATTGCATGCTGCGATGCAGGTCCAGACTCGGTTTTGGTTTTGTTCTTACAAGTAGTTTGCATTTCTTGTGACATTTTTCATTGATATTTTTAGGACAAAAGGTGGAAAATGGGCTGAGGGTAGGTAAGTATAAATGTAACCAATAAAATGTTCCACTGTATTGTGTAGTTATTTCGGTTTTTATGAAAATATCTAAAGTGGCAGGTTTGTCATATAAGGTGTAGAAAGAATAGATTTAAATTTGATTATGCATTTTTTGTATTTTTCAACTTTTCTTGTCTTTTGGAAAACAAAGGAAATGTGAAATGGCCTCATGAGGACCACATAGAATCAGTATGATATCTTGTCTGTTTCAGTGAGAGTGAAATGTTTAATAGATTAGAGGAGATAGCTAAATCACACATGCCAAGGACTCCAGTGTTGGGATGTTGTATAAGTAAAGCTTTAGAACCTGAAAATGTTGGAGATGATGTAAGTATATGAAGTTAATTTATACTATGGAACTTTGGTTTCTTCAATTTGAATAGACAACACCTTGGGTACCTCAGAATACTCTATTAGCCCCCTTTTAAGTCTTATTTAAATTATCCTATAACTGAAACTCAATTTATTGTTTCCTTGAGTGTTTGAAGGAAAACAGTTCTACTGTATACTAAGAGATGAGATAATATCGTATAGGATTGAAAGCAAGGAAAGATTGATTACCGGTAAATTTATGGGTTATCCTACTGTCTTTAACAAGGTGTAATATATGTTAGGTAAGGAAAGATCTACAAGACTTTTAGTGTGTCCCGAGATTTGTTGGCATTTGTCCAAAATATTATTCTTATAAAAAAAATGCTTTAACTACCTCTCTCAGTATTCTTTTATTGGTGTTAGTTGGCAAGTGATGTAAAAGCGTAAAATTAAATTTAAATATAATTTGTTTTCCTTAACAAAATTTAAAAAGCAATTTGACCTTAAGTAAACAAGTACATGTATGTGATTAGCCTGGGACAGGCTGATTATAGTTCATTTTATTTAATTATTTGGTAAGTAAAGTTTATGTTTGCTGACTAGTTAGGACTAAATAATGAAATTATTTATTTTCTTAGTTCATGACAAGCCGTATTAACTGGGTTGTACAGAGTTCAGCGGTAGATTTTCTCCACCTTATGCTGGTGTGTATGCGTTGGTTATTTGATACTTACAACATTGATGGTAGGTTTACTATCAGTATTCATGATGAAGTGCGATATCTGGTGAAAGAAGAGGATCGTAACAGAGCAGCTATGGCACTACATATTACCAATCTTCTTACAAGATCATTATTTGCTTACAAAATGGGAATGAATGACCTTCCACAGGTAGATTTTATATCTGTTTTAATGTATGTGATAGATGTTTACTGATAGCTATACTTTGCCAAAGGCAACATTTTTGAAGTGCAAGACTCTTCGGCACTGCTTATTTAAGAAACATTTAAGTTACATGCATACCACATGTATAAATAATTTATTTGATATGAACAGGCAAGAAAATCGGACAGATGGATTACAAATTATGATATGAATAGATTATAATATCATATTAAATTAATTTGTCCAGAATAAGTTGACAAGCAAACTGATGGCTGTTATTTTAGTATGTATTTATTGTTATTTTACACCTTTTCCAAAAAATATTTTGGCTAGTATGTGTGTGTGAGGGGAGTCCTACCTAGAGGAAATACCATTGACCTAAGGTAGGACTGAGCATGTATTGCCACACCAAAACCTGGGTGTTGACAACCTCATGATGTTTTATGATATATTTAGAACACCCTATATTGTCTTGTCATTACGGTACAGTGGCTGCCCTAAATTTTACTTTAGCAATATCGGACACTTAACAGTGAAGGTCAGAATGAGCATTACATTTATAACAACTCAGTTCTCAAATTTTGTTTGTTTTTACCTCTGAAGGATTAGTAAGTTTTACATCAGTATAATGTAATAGTGTAAGTTATTGGTTAATCTTTTACAAGAAAAATGCTAAATTCTATCCAAATACTTTTAAAATTCTAATTATTTTTCAGTCGGTAGCATTTTTCAGTGCCGTAGATATTGATCAGTGTTTGAGGAAAGAAGTAACAATGAATTGTGTTACACCATCTAATCCACATGGTATGGAAAGGGGATATGGAATTCCACCAGGCAAGGAAAAATCTATTTGTTTTTATTTGGAATTTGTCATTCATACAGATTCTTACTTGTACATTCAAGTCTTTACAAATACTAACTGTTTGTCTTTCTGTTTAAGCTGCAAGTTGTTTCTCAGGAATTTCTCATATATTTCTTTAAAATGAAAGTAAAAAATTTTTACCCTATGTTTTCGACCAATAGTTGGAACATACATGTACCTAATTTCTATATAAAATTGTGATAAAGTTTTTCATCAAGAAATAAGTTAGTGCAGTATGTGGGACACACAGTAGACTGGCTACTAAATAATGAAGTTCTATTGCAAAATAGGCCTTATTGAATAATTTAAATTACATAATATTTAGATTTATAGTATACTACTACAGACTTGATCCTACAGGCTTTAATAAATATATGACATATATTGAGCTTAAGGTAGGAAACTATTCCAATTTATTCAAGGTCATAATACAACAAGGAATTAATAGGGCTTACTGGTAAAATGCTGTTCTTCATCTTAAAAAATACTTGAAATGCTTTCGTAAAGCAGGAAACGTTCAGTTTGAAAGAAATGCATACTGGTCAAATATAAGATTAATTCTTTGACAACAAGTGTGTGTGTACCAGTTATTGTTTATTTTGTGTTTGTACCTCTATTTGTTGTTTTAACAGTTCTGCCAGATGTCTGTGAAACATGATGACATTTGCATATACAATTACAGATATCTTTATCTAATATCTGTTTGTTTTTCTTTGTTTGTTAGGTGATGCATTAGATATTACAGAGACAATTAGTTTGACAGGAGGAACATTGATACCACATTACCATCAGGAATCTGTGACTGATCCAGATTCTGGGAAAGAAGTTATCCAGTAGTCTTAGTAAATAATAAATGAGAAGTGAAGAAAAAGGAAAAAATTTTGTTATATTTTTAATGCCCAACCAAGAGACGAAGAGAATTAGGTTTTACCATTGTATCTGTGCTGTAGTTTCTTTTCAGAAATAGTTACCATTAAACAAAAGATCTTATTAAAATCGCAAGTTTAGATTTGTTCTCGATTCCAGTATAAATCAGATTTTCTCTGGTATATTTTTGTAGTGAAAACCCATATGGAAATAGCTATATTGATAAAAAAAACAGTTGAATAGTCAAATAATACCAGTGGGCTGTAAAAGATAAATAATCAAAAAAGGTGAAAAATGATGATACAGTGTATACATATATGAAGAATAAATACCCTTTTATAATATTTGTTCTTGGTGTCAGCCACTAGTTTTCAGCATATAAAACCAATTTAAATTCAATGGTCTGAACTTATGTCAGCTGCACCAACCTCAAAACAACATGTGGGTCATTGCTTAGAAAGCAACATTGTTTGGTCGAACTATTGTCACATCCTTGTGTGGATTTTGTATCAAGAATTTATCCAACAAAAATTCTCTCTTACCAATTATTTTGCTCCCAAAAAATTAAAGATATCTCCTGGAACCGCATATCCAATTGGAACAAATGTTTGAAGATATATTATATTGTGTCTTCTAACCATCCTTGCTAAAAGAATGACTGTCATAGTAGAGCTTAGTTTAACACAAACTGAAACTCATTCTTCTGGCTAAATAATTGTGGCTTTTTTCCTTTTTTTTTTTAAACAGATGCATAGATGTTCTGTTGTACATAAAACAAAAGTTTTAAATTCATTTTTCAAAGTCTTGTTCTGACAGCATTCTTGTAACAGAGATGTCCAGTTTCTGCTACATGTACATTTTAGCAATAAATTTTGCTAGGAGCCACAAGTTCAAAGTATTTCTTTGTGGAAAATCATTTCAAAACATGAAGAATGTATTGAACATTTAAAAAGTCCTTTAATAATGATTTGATTTGATGGTTGAACTCTTGACCCAAAATCCCTAAATGCACATGACAAAAGTTAAGACAACGAATAACACTTTTACTACTCTGTAACGGACAGACGGACGGATGGACGACCGCAACAACAATATACCCGAATTTTCATTCGAAAGTGTGGGTATAAATAGTTTGATAGGTTGATACATAATGACCTGCCAGAGTGATCCTTGTAACTCCAGATTAAGTTTGTTATTACCAAGCTGAATTTTTCATGAGAGAAAAGTATGTTGTGCAATATATAAAGTGTTATGCTATAATATTTCCACAAGTGTATATGGTCATAAAATTGTGAAAACAGCAAAAATACAATGGAATTTGATCTTCCTGATATTAAAAGTCAAAAGGTTACTAGTATAGATGGATATGGTATTAAATCTTCCACTGGCAGAGTAACTTTCCCACAATTTTAACTCTGAACTAGAAAGCCGCTGTAAGAATCGACAGTTATCCCCTCCAGCCAACCCCCCCCCCCCCCCCCACCTACCCCCACAATTAGTTGGAACAGTTACCCAAAGTGAAAAATCTAAAACATTGCCCATTTACACATATTATGCAATCATTCTATGAAGAATTAAATGATTAGATCCAATGAAAAAAGTTAAGCTCACCAGCTTAAATTTAGCATTTTGGAAATCTACCTCCATGTGGGTCCAAAATTCTGAAAATTATATTTTTTTGGGCTGTATTTATTCCTTCCTTTCTGAAGTGTTATATCATTATCAGATTAGAATAGTGTTGAGATAATAATATTAAATAATACTGTTTTTATAGCAAACAATATCAACTAAAGGGGGTTTATAAACATGGAAAGAAAACATCTGGCAAGGATTTATATTTTCCTTGATTGTGAGGGATAAAGACATTACAGTAGATTTCAATGTCTTAAGATAGTGGTTAGTGACAAATCTGTTAATATACAGATATGACCCCTGTAATCTCATCTCGCACTAGTATATAGATTTATATACTCAGATTAAAAGGTGAAGTCGTTTACTTTCCGTCATGTTAGAAATGACACCTTAAGACAAACGAATATCGCACCTGCATAATTCAACTACATTTATCTTTAAAATCAGAAACTGGTTTAATTTTGTAGATGACCGAAGAACAAATCGCAAATAAACAATTTCACGTTAAGATGTATAATTTATTTGAGGGCGTTGTAAATTTTCGTTGCAGACTTCTTTACCAAATCATTTGTACTTAAACAAAAATCATAAAAAAACAAATGCCTTTTGTTTTACACTTACAATTCTTAATCTCTATTTCAACAATTTGAGATTCTCTTCTAAACTTTTTTATGTGGCTCTGAAAAGAATCGTTGCACTTTGGCCGTCATCATTTTCATCCGGGTGTTCTTTTCTAGTCAGTATTATCTTCCTACATACGCTCTCAATCTTCTTCATCGGTATAATCATCCTGTTCAACAATTTATTTGGTATCCATACAGCTAGTCCGACTGTATGGGCTTCCCTCAAAGCATACTCGTTATACATATTTCTAACACTGTCAAGCACGACAGTGGGTAACTATATAGCTTCTTATGTTGTCTGCTTTAGCTTTATTGTACCAAACAAGAAGATCGTCAAGCAAGTTTTATGCATACTGTAGTTCGTCTTCCGTAAACTCAAACGTTCTCTTACGAAAAACCAAAGATAAAAGTGAACAAATAATAAATAGAAGAATAAAAAGTAATTAGATAAAAGGCATCAAATTTCGGCTAATCAAACATTATTACGTTAATTTAACATCTATTTTGATTACAATGGTTCATTTTTTCATTGTGGGTATATTCATGTTATATATGAGTCAGTCTTAACTTTTAAGATCTTGACTTACTTAAATGGGATTCCGTATAGAAAATTGATAATTATTCACAACAATTTTAGATTCTTTTTGAAATTTGTGTGTGGCCCTGAAAAGAGCCTTTTACTAATTCGGTATACGGAGTCTTCGCCAATCTTCCTTCTCGTTGGATCCATATAGTTATGACTGTCGTCTATTCTGTTGCACCATGCCATCTTCTTTCTTTGTGTATTTTTGTTGCATACAGGTTATGAACTGTTCACTAATTTACGGACCGTTCTCCTCAGCGCCGTCTTCGTCACTATGACCGTTTTCGTCCTCACTGTGATCATCTTCGTCTACAACAACTTGGTAACCATACAGTTTGCTTTTGATCTCGGCGATTTTATTGGCTTCCCTCAAAGCATATTCGTAATACATATTCCTAACACCGTCAACTATAGCAATTTTTAGACGGAGTGGATAACTATAGTTTCTTCTACTGTCTACTTTAGCTTTATCGTACCGAATGTGAAGACCATCAAGTTTTTGATTTAGTAAAACGATCTGATTGCAAGATCGTCTAAACTTCTTTTCTGCCATATCTAATTCGTCTCCGGAGAACTCAAACGGCCTCTTTGACATTTTGACTGGCTAACTGAGAACGTTGTATGGAAGTTTAGAAATTCTGGCATACATGTATTTATAACAGCTTTTATATATATGCAAATGAGATAACAGTTTATCCGTAATGCTGATTTGTTTATCATAATAATCAATAGTGATTATCACATCAGGTAGCACCGCCCATGATGTATGCCCCCATGTCAATTATGCGTATTCTGTTAAATATCAAATAATTAATTAGAAATAATCGAACATATTATGAATTGTTTCCTTCACTTTAAATAAAACAGAAAAAAAAATGATAAATAGAATTTCAAGACTTTTCTGTATGAATTTGTTGTTTTGATTTTCAATTCTTTTAAGAACTTAGAAATATCGTTTTTTTTTTGGATCCAAATTACAGTCAAAGTAGAAACAGATAGTATGTAAATTTTGTCATTTCGTATTTAATATATACATATTTGTCTATTGAAAAAGCATCATCAAAACTTGTCGACATTTAATATTTTATTTTACTTTTGTGGTGCTAAAGAATTCAAACAATTCTAAAGCTATTCTTTTCTGAGTAATACCAATTAGCGATAAACTCATAATGCACAATAAAGAAAGCAAACATAAAGATGAAGATAACCTTAGATTTACGTCAAGTTTGAACATTAGAAAAAATAGCTTGGTTTATTTAAGCATTATTTATTTGTATTTTTTTAAAACCTATTCGATGATGCGGACTTATTTTTATTCAAATTTGAAGAAATAACACCAACTCAGACAATAAGAAAACAAAACAAACTTCAAACACAAATTACAAAATATTTTACTTATGGTAAATTTTTTCACCGTGAGTTTTTGAAAAATTATGGGAACATTTTTATTCTCTGATAAGAAGTTTAATAGCCTTTTCATGCATAGGGTGTGCATTTCGAATAATTATGTTTTCGACGACGTTCGAGGTCGAATATAAAGAAGGACAATGATATAATTTGTAAAGCTGAACTTGAGATCAAAATGAAAAAGGTGTAGTCAAAACCATTTAAGGCCAGTTCTGGAGATTTCGGGTTCAAAGGTAGCAAAAACAACAATGAAATAAAAATGTATATAAATATGTGATGCATGTCTGTACTCTGTAGGATTGGTTTTACATCTGTTCCTCAACAATTTACAGACGTCTGGTAACCGAAATAATAGTTAGTTCACCAATTAAGCATCATGTAAATTCGCATCTTTCAATCATTATCAGTTAACGAGCAGAGCAAAAGAAAAATGGTTTTTATCTTGAATTGGAATAAATCCTTTTTATCAGAACTCCTTAAATCTTTAGAGCACTTGTTTTTAAGCTATCTATGACGGTTTTGGTGGTTTAGGTAATGGTATAGGAATTTTTAGACGAATATTTATAATTGTAATTATTTTTAACGCTTGAATTTGTGCTATTAGTATGATATAATGCCGTCCCTGATAATGCAGGACAGTTGTTTACAAGTTGAAATAAATAATAGTGAAACTTTGTACAATAATTTACACCCATTTTCAAACATATTGATTTATGGGAAATGCATTCGATCTGGGCCTTCCAAGTTGTCGTGTGTTTCCAATAAACATCTTTGACAGATTGACACGCGATGTAAATAAGGTGAAACCTGTGAAATTGGCACGTTTATTTACCAGATCAGTTGGAAGGCAATTAAGCAATTAACACATCAGAGAAGACTTCATTTAACAAAGTTTAGTCTGTGTTAGGTAGTTTTGTTTTGTAGGTTCAAAGATACTAAATGATGATCTGTATACATAAATTGAAATATTTTTTACTTTGTTTTTTTCTCAAGTAATCAAGAAACTGAGATATAGGTACAATGTTATTTCATCTCATATGATATAAAAAATATATGGGCTATTCCAAGAAACAAAAAGAGAAAAAAATATATACCGTAGAGTTTTTTATTTAAAACTTTAACTTTTAAAATCAAACTATATATATTAGATTTAACATTCAGTATTTAATATATATCCATATCATACAGCGCCAAACACATAAAACAGAGGCGACAGAATAGTGGTGAAAGATTTTGATCTATTTTATATTCTTTATTTGTGCAAACATACATTTTCTCCCTTGCTCTACGATGTATTTTACTTTAAACATATTTTTTTTCAACTCGGACATATATAAATTTATCAGTATGGTTATATCAGTGGGTTTAGTTTTGTTAATGTTTAAAACTGTTAAGTTTTAGTATACGTGTACTCTTGTAATTTGCATGTAACATATCTTGTGAACGTTCAATGGCTTCCTTTGCATTCATTAGTAAAAATGGACTCCATTATGTCAGTTGTTGTACATGATCGACATAATCGAAAACAATACAGGATAACAACCTCCTTGCATTAGAGCTGCATTAGTGATTATTGTAAAAGAAATATTTTGAATACATGTACCTTCTATTAAGGACTATGCGTTTAGCTGTAATACGATAAAGTGCCTAAATGAAAGAGAAGCCAGAATATTATACCTCAATGCGTCAAGAATTAATTTTGGCATCATAAATTTCGTAGCCAGTTAGTAGAGACCCCCCTAATCTAAATTAATTTTAATCAAATTAAGAGGGATAAAACTTTGAAGTTCTCTTTCGGTAAAAAAAAAATAGAGCAAAAACCAGCATGTGGAACTATTTCAATCAATTATATGATTGATCAATTGCTTCTTAACGTCCAGTGGCAAATATTTCATGCTTCTTCAGGACGAAAACCAGTTCAATTGATCAAACAATTCAAATAGGGAATGGATGTGAAACAAAGGGGAACCAATTTTGACCGCCAATGTAAAAGGAGGATGTTTGGGTATTGCCTGATAATTTAGCCTTCTGTAGCGGCCATCAGCCTACTCTTTTTCGAAAACTACAGAAGGGATCTTTAGCGTGCAGGGAGTGTGACATTCTCCAAACATGTTACCCACTATGGTCCTCGGTCAGGCTTTCCGTATTATGACCTGACACCCCCCCCCCCCCACGAGAGGGTCTACCATATCCGCTACCAGGGGGCGCGCTAGGAAGCTCTATGGGTTGAGCTCCCGTGATCTGCCTAGTTAATCTATTATAAGGACATTTGCTATACAAATAAAAAAAATTTAAATAAAAAGAAAAAGGTTCAGACATCCTAAATAAAGTGTGTTTCACACATATAACTTAATTTCAAAATGTTTATATTTACCAATGTCTTTAGCAAACGATGATGTGTTTGAATATTAACAAGTAAATTTGATGCTTTCCATTAATAAGTTCGAGATTTATACCCCAGAGAGTAGGGATGGTTTGGTCAATTATTATGAATTTCATACAATTTGTGGGAATATTGCCATGGAGGAACCCAAACCACCTGACATTTACATCCACGAAAAAAAAACAGTTTTGGCTCTGATTGTCATTTATGTTTAACAACTGTTTTAGAGACCTTAAATAGCAAATTTTGTTTTAAAACTCTCTCCCAATGTACTGATGGATTTCGAAAGCCATTATAGGACTTTTTAAAATAGCCAAAGGAGTGAACAAAAATCAAGGGAAAATTACCATACTCCTTCTTACAAAGATGGAGATATCAGTGTAATGGCATATGTAATGATTTCGCAGCTTCAATGAATAAAAAAGGTTCCCATGCTAGCTGAAGATAAGTTAGTTAAATTCATTCAATTTAGGTATAAGTATAGGACTTGGACCCAACTTACGTCAATGGGTTTCAGTAAAGGAGATATGTACAACAAGTTTAGATTCTTTTTGAAATTGGTGTATGGCTCTGAAAAGAGCCTCTTAAGTTATAAGGTTTGCCAGTCTTTGCCAGTCTTCCTGGTCGAGGTAGGATCCATATTTAGGTTATGACTGTCTTTGGTTTGGGCACGCCATCTTCTTCCTGTACGCAGATATAATGAGCACCTTCTCATTTATTCATGAACCGCTTTCTTCGACGTCGTCTTCGTAAGTATCATTATTTTCGTCCTCATTGTGATCATCTTCGTCTACAACAACTTGGTAACCATACAGTTTGCTTTTGATCTCGGCGATTTTATTGGCTTCCCTCAAAGCATATTCGTAATACATATTCCTAACACAATCAACTATAGTATAAGTTATCATGCTTTGACCCAACTAACATGATTATTTAGACAGTGTCGAAAATTGTTGAACGGTGAGGGCGAAAGCCCGAACCGTTCAACAATTTTCTACACTGTCTAAATAATCATGCTAGTTGGGTCAAAGCATGATAACATTTTTGTGCGGTTATGCTAACCGTATTGAGTATATAATTAATTAAACGTTAAACACACAAATGTCCTAGATTTCACTTCGCAAAATTCACACGTTTACTCCGCCCACTGACCGCGTGTTTGACCCTCACTCTTAATGTGTATGCTCCGCCCACTGATCGTGTAACCTGATGATCTATTGATTTTCCATGTAGCGCATAGTTGATGTACTATTGTTTATAAAAAAGAATGACTTCATTTTTAGAACAAGAACGGATTTGATTGTTTTAGAACATATTTTTATTTAGAGTTTGGTTTAATGTGCTCGGGAGCATTTCACTTTATTTGATTCCATCTTATATTGTTTTTATTTAGATTTTTAAGGGTTTTCTGGACGAAAAACATGTTTTTTTACATGTGTTATCACTTTTAATTTTGTATGATATATTACAGAGAAGTATAATAAATATATTTCATTTGAATTTCTCTAGATCGATAAAGCCCTGGATTGCGTCATGCATGTATAGATGTCAACCAGTGGAATTTTCCATTCGCCGACCGGTTAACAGGTCTTATGTAGGGCAATACACTAAGGTTATCACAAGACAGCGTGTTCCTTACTTTGTTCTTTTTATAGAACACATGATTTAAGGTCAACAGGTTGAGCACACATGATTAAAGGTCAACATATTACAACGCGATTGCTGGTTGGCTACAGTTTTGTAAGAAGTTTTCTTTTTGGGGGCAATTTGATTGGGTTGTGTATGGCGAACATGGTTATTTAGCAGATGGCAAGGCAGCCAGTTCAAGTTTACAACTGCATAACCGTACAACAATTTTTAGACGGAGTGGATAACTGTAGTTTCTTCTCATGTCTACTTTAGCTTTATCGTACCGAGTGTGAAGATCGTCAAGTTTTTGGTTTAGTAAAACTATCTGATTGCAAGATCGCCTAAACTTCTTTTCTGCCAAATCTAATTCGTCTCCGGTAAACTCAAACGGTCCCTTTGACATTTTGACTGGCTTACTGAGAATGTGGTATGAAAGTTTAAAAAATTCGGGCACATTTATAGCAACTGTATCCATATGCAAATGAGATAACAGTTTATGCATGACGCTAATCTGTTTATCACAAAAATCAATAGCACCGCCCATGTCCTATGCCCCCTGTCAAGTCGTATGTATCCTGTTAGATATGGAATAATTAATTATAAATAATCGAACAATTATGATTATTTTCCTGAAAGTTTATTAAAACACGAAAAGTTTGTGAAGTTCATTAATAAAAAGAGTTTCAACTTCAAGACTTTTTATAATGAAATTGTTGTTTTGAGGTTCATTTCTTTTAAGAACTTATAGGCCGAGTATCGTTTTTTTTCCAAATACAAATTGCGATCAATCCAGAGAAAGATTTCAGTACGTTTACAATGTCTTTACTTGTCTAAATTCCAGGATCAGCACCAAATTTGTCGGCATTTAAGTAATTTATTTTACTGTTGTGATGCTTAAGAATCCAAACAACTTTTAAATTGGAGTACTAACAATGAGCACTAAAACCAGATAATAATAGACAAGAAAAGACAAGAAAAGACAAATATTATCTTAGATTTAAATCCAGTTTGGGCATTAAGAAAATAACGTCGTTTATTTAAGCGTAATTTATTTTATATTTTATAACTTTATGTCCTATTTCTTGACTTTTCTCGGTTTTGAAGAGTTTTTTTAAAATTTTGATTTGAATAAATAACACTAACTCAAACAATAAATAAAAAACAATATATTAAGTCCATACAAGAATAGTTCGGTTTGGTAATTTACGCAATATTTTTTATCTGAAATTGAACTTTTTTTTCGTAAACATGGTGTGCATTTCGACAAAGTTTGGTTTTAACGAAGTATGAAGTGGACTATGAAAGATCAGCCAGAACAAACATGTATTTCAATATGTTGAGAAATATCCCGAGATTTTTCAGAGGTAGTATAAAAGTCAACGGTAGAAGGATATATTTCATTTTCAATTACGGTCCCACTAAAGGCATGAATATAATAACATAAGATCATCAAAAATTGTTATAAATTTGTTATAAAATATAAAACCATAACAGAGAGAGAAAACAAATAAGTATTCCACTACCATATGGGAATGCAAGTAGTTATAATACATATTTGACTATAGTTTTGAGAGTGGGAAGAGAATAAAATCTCCATGAATTATGAAGCAGATAAAGGTATCTTCAGAAGATGAAAGTCTGTAAACATGTCTGTACTCAGTAGGATTGTTGTTGCAGCATATTAAACAACTTCAGAAATATTTTTAGTTCCGTTGATCTGAAACATTCTCTTCTTATCTTGTAATCATAATCAGCTGATAAACAGAACAGAAATAATGTTTCTTTTATCCTGGGACTATTAGTTATAATAGTCCCAGTTTTATATTAAATGGATTATCAAAAGTTTAGAGCACTGTTGTTTTCAAGCTATTTTAGATATTAGTAGCCTGGAAAGTCTTGAACGAAAAGTTATTGTAATTGTTTTTAACGCTTGTATTTGTAATATAAAACGTATGACAACGTGGAAGTTTCTTTAACAGGACAGATGTGAACAACAGTTGTGTACAAGTTAAGATAAATATTTCAGTTTAAAATTAATCATGTTGAAATTTGTTTAATACTTTTTTTATTCACGTCCGCCCTATTGCAAAATAAAAAACGCCCAATTGCAAAACTAAAAAACGCCCAATTGCAAAAAAAGATAATTGGCAAATCCGCCCAAATGAAGTGCGTCCATTTTCAAATATATGTTTTTGGGGGGATATATATTTGACAGATTGACACGCGATGTAAATATGGTGAAACTTGTTAAATTGGCAAGTTTATTTACCAAATACCAGTTGGAAGGCAATTAAGCAATTAACACATCGGAGAAGTCTTCATTTAACAATATATAGTTTGTATTACATTGTATAAGGTTGTTTTATAGATTCAAAGATAATTGATAAACTGTATATAAAAAATTAAATATTTTTTTCCAAATAATCAAGACACTGAGATAAAGGACAATATTCCGTTATGGGCCTTACCAACAAACAAAACGAAAAATTATATATATACCGTTATTTAATAATTTCAATGATCGATACATTCAACTTCTAAAATCAAAGTGTAGATTTGACTTTTAGAAATATGTCTATCCCCCACACACATATTCACACCCCTCACATCACATTATGCAGCGAAAAACACATAATTAAAAACAGAGGCAACAGAGTCATGAAAGTGTTTTGATCAATTTTATATTCTTCATTTTTGCAACCTGTTTTATAATTCATTATTCTGTATTTTCATGTATGACTTTTCAAGTCGGAGATTTATAAATATGATTATCATTATCATCATAATTGTGTTTAAATTTTTAGTATATTCATATATTCTTATGATGCATGTAACATATCTTGTACACTTTTAATGGCCAGTTGAAATTCATTAATTATTAAAAACGGACTCCTTTCTGTCAGTTATTATCATCGACAAAAATCGAAAACAATACAGGCCGGCAGATCTCCTTACATTAGAACTACATTAGTGATTTTTGTAAAAGAAATGTTTTGAATACCTACTACAATTTAGTTGAAATAGGATAAAGTGCTTGGCATCAAAAATATCCTAGTTATAGTATTATACACCAATTGTGTTTAGAAAAAAAATGGGCGGTATAAAATTCGTAGCAAGTGTTAGTCAGTAAAGATCCCCCCTAATCAAATTTATTTTTAAATCTAACTAAAATATATAATAAACCTTTGTAATTCTCTTTCAGTTAAAAAAAGAAAAAAACACGTGGAACTATTTCGCCAACTTTTACTGGATTGCCAAATTAACGAATATGCTTTGAAATCTGTTTCAAAACGTATTTTATTTGCAAAACAACGAGGCCGCAAAAAGAATAATATAGGTTTAAAAACTCGTTTCTCCAGCTGTAAACTGTTATTAATCTATAGCAGACTTAGTAACTGAAGTCAATTATATAGAAATTTGCTACAAACGAGAAGAGAAGAATAAAGGAGTAGGTCCCTTTTCTCCTGGATGTGTTTTACTCATTTAACTGAATTTCAATATTTTTAATATTTGCCAGTTTCTATCGTAAACGACAGTATACATGGTATATTGTGCGTTTGAATATAACAAATAAAATTTAATGCTTTCCCATGAATAGGTTTGGGTTGTCTACCCCTGTCCCAAAAAGTAGTGAAAAGACACCGTTTGGTCAATTATAAAGCATTCTGTAATATTTATGGGAATAATGCCACGAAAGACAGTCATAACCCAAACCATTTTACAGCGGATACATGTACTCACAGGAAAACATAGTGTTGGTTCTGAGTGTCCTTCATGTTGAGGAATTGTTTTGGAGACCTAAAATAGCAAATTTGTGTTACAACTGTCTCTCTCGAAATATTGTATATTGTTATCTCATGACACCAAATAGGTTTCATAGCTGAAGATAAAGTTGGGTAAATTCAATCAATTTACGCATAAGTATATGACCTGAACTTACTTCAGTGAGATATGCACAACAATTTTATATTCTTTTTGAAATTTGTGTTTGGCTCTGAAAAGAGCCTTTTAAGTAATAATGTTTGCGAGTCTTCCTGGTCGGGTAGGATTCATATTAAGGCTATGACTGTCATCGGTCGGAACACGTCCATCTCTTCGTGGTATAGGCATTATTGTTGTTACCAGTATAACAGCTTCTCGTTATTCACGAACCGCTAACTTCAGTGTCGTCTTATTCAGATTGATCGTTTTCTTCAACAACAACATGGTAACCATACAGTTTGCCTTTGATCTCGGCGATTTTCTGGGCTTCCCTCAAAGCATATTCGTAATACATATTCCTAATACCATCAACTACGGCAATTTTTAATCGGAGTGGGTAACGATAGCTTCGTCTGTCGTCTGCCTTAGCTTTGTCATACCGAACATGAAGATCGTTAAGTTTCTGGTTAAGTAAAACTATCTGATTGCAAGATCGCTTGAACTTCTTTTCTGCCATATCTAGTTCGTCTTCGGTAAACTCAAACTGTGTCTTTGACATTTTGACTTGCTTACTGAGAATGTAGTATGGAAGTTTCAAAATTTCGGGCATATTTATAACAACTGTATCCATATGCAAATGAGATAACAGTTTATGTGTGACGTTGATCTGTTGATCATAATAATAAATATTCATTATCACATCTGGTATCATATTGCCCCATATGACGTACGCCCCCTGACAAGTTCCACATATTCTACTGAATGATGAATGATTAAGTAACTAATCGCTTGAATTAGTATAATTTTTTTAATCCAAGACTAGTAAATTAATTATTTAAAACACTTTAATTAAGTATTTATATATTTTAACCTAAATGTATAGTGAACATTATATTTTCATGATTTCTAATTTGTGTATTTCGTTTTTAGCATATGGTTCTAATAAACACCTTAGACACATTGACACGCGATGTAAATATGGCCAATTTGTCATGTTTATTGTCCAAATATGTTATATGCAATTAATTAATTAACACTTTGGAGGCCTGACAGCACATGGCCATTTTGGTGGTTTGTTTATATTCTGACCACTTACAGGAACTCTATATTAGTATTATATGATCCCTGCCACTTATAAATAAAAATATAATCCCGTTTCCATAAAGCTGGAATAAAAAATGTATTTAATGTTTTATCAGTTTAAATGTGTATCAGAATTCTAAATATTATTAATTTGTAATGAAACAAATGAAATTTTAATCCGATACAATTAATTGCCTGGTTTACAAAAAAAAAAAAAAAAAAAAAAAAAAAAAAAAAAATTGAATACGAATTAAGAAAGGTTTGTTGAAAAGGAAAGATACAGAAAAAGATAATTAATAAGTTTAACTTTATCAATTTTAAGAGTACTTTCTCTAAAAATATTACAAAAATGATTTATTGTAGCAATTTTAGATGGTTGATTAACTGTAAATGCATTAATCATGTTAATGTCTATAAGGATTGAACTAGAATCCCTACACTGACAAAGTACAACAGTGCCAGTGGTTCATCTGATAGGTGGCAAATACATGATAGTGTTTACAGTGAGTGTGTCTTGTATTTTTTTTTGCATTAGTAGTATGCTAGAGAATAAAATATGTTTTTTACTAGGATACAATTCCGTTTATTACGTACACATATATATGAATCATACAACAAACCCTGATAGTATTTTTCAACATTTCGACATAGGAACAAAGATAAATTTGAAATCTCCCAAGTTATCAATGACATATTGATATTTCTTGATTTTTCATTAACACCATAAATATAGTTCATTTATTTAACATGTGATTTTTTTGTAATATCATTTGAATATACTTTATCTATCAAATGATGGCTGTTTTTCTTTTATCAGCAATAAAAATCTAGCATTAAAAAGGTTTAGAAATTAAAATTGTTTATATAATGAATCTTGACAGATGCTAAAATTTGCAAGTAAACTATGAAAACGAAATGTTGAACGTACCTTATTATATGAAGGTTTGGTTTGGGGGATCTTGAATTCTGAATTAATTAAAGTTTTGTCCCATATTTTCTCCATTCAGTAATATGCTGATTCTGTAACATCATAAAATCTATTACGTAGATAAAAAAAACATTTAAGACACAACGCAGGTTTGTTCAGACATATTAAGGTGCAGTGACACGTGTGTGTTTTAAATTTTTTATTTAAAGTGTTATAATGCCATATGTATGATATAATATATTTTTAAAGCCAAATTTCTTTATTCCGTCGTTATTTTCTGTAATCAGTATATATTTTTCAATAAATTCTTTGAATTTTGGTTCATTTTTATGTTTCGGGGTTTAGTGTGCCGTCCATTTTGCTGAACTAGTATACATTATTGTTTAGGGCCAGCTGAAGATTGCCTCCGCGGGTCCGTGCGAGATTTTCTCGCTTCGTTGAAGACCCATTAATGGTACCCTGAGCTGTTTTCTGCTCTTTGGTCGGGTTGTTGCACAGGAGCTTGAAATCTTATCAATAAATGTATGTAAAAAGTAAAACAAGATGTATATACGAGAGACACGTGAGTGTATAGACATTTTGTTTTACTATTTACAGACATTTATTGATAAGATTTCAAGTTGTGGTTGTAGTCTCTTTGTCACATCCCCCGTTTCCATTCTCTATTCTCTTTATCTGTTTTCAAATTGTTCTTTATACTTTACAACATCACTATTCTCTTTTTTTCATTTTTTAAGCCGTTATTTTCATTTTCAACTGCCCAAAGGCTGTTATTCTCTATTCAAAACCTTAAAAATGCTGGGAAGTGAAATATCCGTGTATGTTTTCGGTTTTATTCGTATACCGTTTTGGATTTTAGTCGCCTGTCTCCATCCCGCCATTTTCCAAGATACTTTTAACTCGTAACGAACTCAAGTTTCGATGCACCAAAAACTCATTTAAAGTGAGGGCATCCCTTTTTCTACTTTTATTTATAGAAGGAAAAATAACGAGCTTTTCTGTTAAACTTATATATAAAAACAGAGTGTATCTCTCTATGGTCGTAGTATTTATTTCAGTCGGAGACATGTCTCTGTTTCAGTACAGCAGTGCAGTTCAGAGCACACAAATCGAAAGTTGAAGTCATTTAGAGAATCATTTACGATAAATGACTACCCTTGACGGGTAAATTAAACTCCAAGTAACCTTTACCTATTTTATTATGATTCTCTCATGAAATAATATAACAATATAGAAGGACATGATATGACATATACTATGTCTATGTTGATGGGTAATTCGGCTCAGCGTTTAATTAGGCGCATTCAAATCATTTTCATGTTAATGCGCCGAACAAGACGATGTGCAGAATTACCCGAAATGGCTGTATACTGACTTCTGTACCCAGTTTGGATCACAGGGGCACGTTACATTTGGCACAGTATGTCATCTGTGACTGATCCGGCAACGATCTATAATACCACAACAAAGGGGAGAAATCAATTTCTTACCCACCAATTTTCTGATCGGTATAATTTTTTTCCTGATTCCTCTTTTCACATGCAGATATCTCCCTTTTGTTGTGGTATTATAGATCTGGGCTGGATCAGTCAGAGATGACATACTGTGTCAATTGTAACGAGCCCCTGTGTTCGGATCAATTGAACTTGGCAATCCCAATACTGTTGATATAAACAGAGCTTATGAGCTCATTAAAAATTAGATAAATAGTTAAATTTTTTTTTTTAAATATTTTATTTGTGAAGAAGTACTGGAATATAAAAATATATATATTAAGCACAGTCATATTAAACATGATTTATAAATAGGAGCACAATGAAATAAGAACAACAATACTGGTAATTATTTTTGTACCACGCAAAGTTCAATTGATCCCCCAGTTCCCACTATATCTCGCATTCCACTATATTGTGCTATTCACATGCTTTTTCAATGTAAATTCGATGCCATTTTCACATCTTTAAGTGGCACATTATAGTGAGATACCAGTATACATCAGCAACTTGCTTTCCAATAGATAAACACACTTTAGACGAGGCCCATCAGAATTAATAAGGGGTTACAAATTTTTTGGATGGATAATAATGATCCTCGTAATAGGGTTATTTCTATTTTACCCAGCCAGGGTTCTGGATATCCATGTCTGTAACATATATAATAGCAATACTGTTTGTTGTGCTGTATCTAATTACAATAATCAGTTAGAACGAGTATAAGTGGGTGAATATGTTTGATTCTATGTTTATGCTTAATAGGACTCCAGATTAGAAAATAAAATAATTTGAAGTTTAAAATCTGGTAAGGACTAACGTGGTTACTTAAAATGGGATGTTTTCTCAAGCTCATCATGGGAATAGTAATACTGCTCTACACATCATGGTAACAGTAATCAATGTTCTAGGATAACCATTTCCCTTTGGTGTTGGGAAAGTCGTAAAAAAGACGCTACTTATCTGTGGGCAAGTTAATTTTGACTGGAAACAATTTTTTTAAACAACAATCGCACTAACTAATCACGGTATGATCGCAGGCTCTTGTAAAAGTTTCACTTACAAATTCGACTGCTTTTACGCACGATTCGACTATTTTTTTCATCAACGTTATTTTGATGCTTGTAAAATAAAGCGCCTGTGCTATCTCGATCATAACCATTATAATTTGAAATCGGAAACGGAAAACGAAGATTCAGATTCATATTTTTTACATGTATTTTACTATTGTTGTGGTTGTATTAAGTAAACATAGGGTAAGTAACCCCATGATTAGAGGTTCCCTCTGGTCCTGTAGGAGATTTAAAAGTCCCGTTGTCAAAAAATGTCCAAAAGTTTTCAGAAAACACTTTTTTGTCGATTGTTTGGAAAGTTTTACATTGTTGACAGGGCTTTTTCTACAGCTGATTTGGGACTGACTTGGATAAAGTCAATCGCAGACTGCGATGTTTGATTTGGATGAGTTTCCTAACAAAGGGGAGAGAAACAACGATTATTGTGGCATTTTTGCCATTTTCTGAAGTGAATAGGGGCGAAATGGCTACGACCTGTAAAAGCAATCTTAGTCAATCTGACAGCGTTCTGTCAATTTTGTTTCAGTATCTCTCGATCAAACTACGCACACTGGTTCACTTCCTCTCCGGTATACCTACGTTGCAATGTCCCACCTGATTTTTCGTTTATTGTGATTGATCCTGTAATACAGTACTCATCCCTCTTAACACTGGAAGAATGAAAGATATCTTGATAGCTTTGTATTGGCTGTTTCCTTACATTTTAAGTTATTTTCAATATACATGTAGATACAGAGAACTTGGTGGCCGAGTGGTCTAGATAGTTCGTCATGACTACTAATGATCACTAGCCTGTCAACACTGAGGTTGTGAGTTTGAATCTCACCTGTGGCAGGGTGTGTTCGACTCTGATCTTAATTGACGAGGATTGCCAATTTTCCTACCGAAGGTTGGTGGTTCTCTCTGTGTACTCGGGCCTCCTCCACCAATAAAAACTGGCCGCCGCAAAATAACCAAATGTGCTGAAAACGGCATAAAACCACAACTAAACCAAACCAATATAGGTACAACTGCTGTTTAAATTAAAATTAGTTTTTGTAAATCAAATGATTTATAAACTTTGCACAAGTTGTTCTGTAGCCTGTGCCAAGGTATAGGTATTTATTAAGACATGTACCCCTAGTGTATGTGAATCTTTTCTTTAAATTACAGTTACCAGTTTAGTCAATGGATGTCAGTCGAAACAGACGAGGTCTGTTAGCTGGATTAAGGGAAGATGTTAAAGATAATAGGTCATCTGATAGTGACGATGTAATTTTATGTAATATTAGCTAATTGGATTTGAATGTTTGTTCAAAACTTCAATAAAAGATTTGTCAAGAGAATTGAATACATTGGTTGTGTTAAACACTTTTTACATGCCCTATATCGAAATGTTGAATTATTTAACCCTTTTTAGTTGAACCTGTTGACTTTCACTGAGTACATCAGGACATGTACATGTATCATCCCTTCTGTAAATCTTTTACCATGATTAATGTAAACCTGTGTTTTTTCTTCCAAACTTCATTTTTTGAACAATCAAAATCTGAGACATGTGAATCAAAAGTATGAAACATTCTGTAAGGAATGAAATAAACTTCGATACATAAATTCCTTGCATACAATACTAAATGTTAAATTGCATATGGATAAGTCAAAGCATTGGATAAGTCCAATTTTTCTTTCAGTCCAACATACCTCAACACAACCAAATTTCACTTTACTTAATACATTATAATCATGAAACAGGCATTAGATTATTAATTAGATTGTCTTGAAAAGACATTGAAATGTTAAACAGTTTTAAGTACACTATTGACTGGTAACTCTCAATTTCATGTGATGTTTTTATATATCTAAAAAATGCAACAGGACAAACATCTCAATAATAAAATAATTTAAATTTAATGTAATTTCTATATAATGAATTTATTACTTTGGCATTATTGTTGATATATCAATTCAGGTCAGAATTGTGGAAGAAAACCAGCATCCAAAAGCTAAAAATACTAAGAAGACAATGAGAAAAATTAAAAATAAAGAAGATGAATTACTGGAAAGAACACTTAGAGGTATAGATTTGTAACCAGATTTCTAACATAAAAATTTGTTATTAGTTTGGCAGTGTTCGCCAGGCAGTTGATTGGGTTGATGGCCAGATACAATGAATAGGGACAATCCCATTTGCATACAATTGGACAGCTTCTTGTTAAGTACATTTTGTCTGGTTTTAAATGTTTTGAAACTTAAGAAAACTTTCGTAGTCTAAAGAAACCATTGAAAATGTTGAACCAATTGGATTAAAATGGAGCAATGGTGGTTTAAAATAGGAGGTCCCCTTTCAGAATTGTTTCTAGTGATCTAGACTGCCAACCAAGATAACAGCCACAGCTGAAGATTGTTTAACATAGGGCCATATTGTGAACTCATTTAAAGATCTTGACAGAAAACATGGAGCAATTTGGAACCAGACTTGACAATTGTCCTCAGGCTATCCTCTTTAATAAGTCTCATCATACACCAACCAAGATGGCTGCCACAGAGAAATATTTAGTTCTTTGTTAGGTGGACAGATAAATCCAGACAAATGATGCAAGCTACTAACACCATTTAGTATATGGTTGTAAAAGTATTTACCATGTGCACATTTTTAGTATAAACTGTGTCATTGCTTTGTACAAAATGTGCTTTGGTGAATGCTTTTACACCACAATACTACTTCAGAAAAAAAGCATTAATTCCTTTTAAAATAATCACAATCAATGAAATTTGATTACAAGATCTTTGTTTATTTCATGACATTGTGGCCTGATTGATAATTCATGACATTATGGCCTGATAGATAAAGATGCATGTTCATGTATATTATTTGAAAAAAGCTTTGCAGTAGAAGTTTGAAATATGTCTGGAGTTTTTACCTATGGTAAACTTAAATATGCATATTATATAGTATTACACTGTTTCCACAGAGTCAGGAGTCGATTGTACAGGAATGTCAAAGGAAGAGAAAGAAAACATTGCAGTGAGTATTGTTTGTAAAAAAAATATATTATATGATGAGACCCATCTATTCTAACATCCAAAATACAGATATATTATATGATGAAACCCACCTATTCTAACATCCAAAATACAGATATATTATATGATGAGACCCATCTATTCTAACATCCAAAATACAGATATATGATGAAATCCATCTATTCTAACATCCAAAATACAGATGACCCATCTATTCTAACATCCAAAATACAGATATATATTATATGATGAGACCCATCTATTCTAACATACAAAATACAGATATATTATATGATGAGACCCATCTATTCTAACATTAAAAAATACAGATATATGATGAGACCCATCTATTCTAACATTAAAAAATACAGATATATTATATGATGAGACCCATCTATTCTAACATCCAAAATACAGATAGGTTATATGATGAGACCCATCTATTCTAACATTCAAAATACAGATATATGATGAGAACCATCTATTCTAACATTAAAAAATACAGTTTTATTAGCTCACCTGGCTATTGCCAGGGTGAGCTTTTGCCATCACTTGGCGTCCGTCCGTCGTCCGGCGTCCGTCGTCCGTCCGTCGTTAGCTTTTCATTTAAACATCTTCTCCTCAGAAACCATTTGGCCAATTCCAACCAAACTTTGCATGAGTGGTGTATGGAAGGTCCTCAACAAAGTTTCCTCATTTAGTTCTGATTGGTCAAGAAACATGGCCACCAGAGGCAATTCTTGTTTCTGATTGGCTGATTTTCAAAAATCTTCTCCTCTGAAACGTCTGGGCCGATTGGTTTGAAACTTAATAGGAATGATCTATGACATGTCCTCTACAAAAGTTCCTCAAATTATTTTGATCTGACATAAAACATGGCTGTCGTAGCTAAAAATAGAATATAGGGGGTGCATGTGTTGTTTTTGGCTTATAACTTAAAAACCGTTACAGATATCAAAAATCTGACGGGGTAAAATTGATCAGCATGACAAGATCTACCTACCCTGAAATTTTGAAGGAAATCCCGAAACCCATTTAGGAGTTATTGCCCTTTTTTCGTCAAATTTTCAAAATTTAACATTTTTCGTCATTTATCTCCAAAACTATTTGAGATAGAAGTGAAATGTAAAATTTGAAAAATGTTTGCCATGTTGAGGTCTACATACCCTGAAATTTTAAAGGAAATCCCAAAACCCATTTAGGAGTTGTTGGCCTTTTTTGTCAAATTTTCAAAATTTTTTCATTCAAAAATCTTCTCTGAAACCGCTGGGCCGATTGGTTTGAAACCTAATAGGAATGATCTATGACATGTCCTCTACAAACTTTCCTCAATTTATTTTGATCTGACATAAAACATGGCTGTCGTAGCTAAAAATAGAATATAGGGGTGCGTTTGTTGTTTTTGGCTTATAACTTAAAAACCGTTACAGATATCAAAAATATGACTGGGGTAAAATTGATCAGAATGACAAGATCTACCTACCCTGAAATTTTGAAGGAAATTCCAAAACCCATTTAGAAGTTATTGCCCTTTTTTCGTCAAATTTTCAAAATTTAACATTTTTCATCATTTATCTCCAAAACTATTTGAGATAGAAGTGAAATGTAAATTTGAAAAATGTTTGCCATGTTGAGGTCTACATACCCTGAAATTTAAAAAGAAATCCCAAAACCCATTTAGGAGTTATTGCCCTTTTTTGTCAAATAAATTTTCCATGAACAATTGAACCAATTGCAACAAACTTGGTCAAATAGTTGATTAATTGTCCGATGAAAACCAGACTCCAGGTGAGCGATACAGGCTCTGGTGAGCCTCTTGTTATATGATGAGACCCATCTATTCTAACATCCAAAATACACTGGCTGCATTATTCTAACATCCAAAATACACTGGCTGCATTAGAGCATCCATGTTTGAGTAACATACATAATGTACTTACAAATAAGAAATAAATTCACTTTGATTCATTCTTCATCATCTGCAATGGCATGATGAGGTATACATTAAGAACACATTTCTTAAAAAATTTTATTTGTCTATGCAAAATAAATATGTTTTGTTGTTAATGATAATACATATACCTTGTTCGATTTTAAATAATTATAATTTTAATTGATAATTCGAAATTGAGAACAATACTTTTGTATGAAAAAATGTTTTTTACAAATTTAATTTGCTCAATTAATGGTCTCTTTTAAATTTATTATTGTTGAAGAAATTATTTTTATTTTATTTTATTTTTTTTCAAATTCAAAATGTTATTGCCATATAAGTCAACAAAAACATACATGTATATACAATTGCAAAACACGTGAAACATAGAACAAGTTTAATAATACCAATAAAAAACAAGTTCAAAGGTCTTCTGTCCTCAGTTCTAAGATCTTTTTTTTTGAACCACTTACTTTAGTGTTGATGGAGTAAGAACATAAAAAAGATTTTCATTATCATTTATTGAAGTTTGTCTACTGGTGAAGGTTGATAGGTTGACAAATTGACAATATTCCACTTTTCCACTCCTTAAGCCTGATAGAACATTTTCATTTTAGCAAGTTATCATGATGTCAAAACATGAAGCTGATGGTCAAAATCAAATGGACAACAGTGAAGGAAATCTTTCTGATTTTGAAGATCAAAAAAATACAGCTGAGGCATTCCAGCAGGCAGTTCATCCAGATAAACGAGCAGATAATAGGAATGACAGTCATCGTGTAAGGCATTCTATAGACTCCTCCGATAATGAAATAAACCAACCTGTCAGTTTTCGTCCAAACTCCCAGACCGACTTAAGAAACAAAGAAATTTGTAATGCTGAAGATGAGATTGTAAGGTCTAATACACAGGCAGCAGCAGCTTTAATTAAGACTGTACATCCTATATGTACACCTGATAGTGAAGATGATCCTACTATTGAGGAGTCCTCACCTATGTCATTGGAAGAGGATTCAGTGCATGCAACAACTGGTAAAACCAATGTAAAACCATTACATGAGGTAATAGTTATGTCTCTGTTCTTTCCAGGCTGAGATATATTGTCAAGTCTGTCTGTCCATCATAAAAGAAAGAATAACATATTTTGGGGTCAGAAACAAAAGTTTAGTTTTATTGAAATTTACTACTGTGTGTTCTAAATAAACATGTATACCATAAATTGGGATATTTTGGTGTTAACACCTTTTTACTATGAATGCTGTCATTAAATTTTTGTATGATAAATTTTAGCAGGTTGAGTCAATAATGTGTTTTTTGGCATTAGACACACATATGTATGAAATGGTGACCTGCTAACCTTTTTTATTGACAATGTGTTATGTTATGTTCATAATGTTATCATTTTTTTTAAACTTAAATTTACAGTATTATAATGATTGCCAGTTCATTATTGTTTTGATTAGAGAAATATAATCTTAGCAATTTTTAAATAAGGTATTGTATAATTTCAGAAGCAAAGAAAAATTCAAAATTATTATAAAAAAGATGGACAAAATCAAACAAAAATGGACCAGTTTTCACATGTAATCATAGCTGATGATGAACGTGGTGGAGAATATAAGGTTTGCATTATTCAAGTTTAGATATATTTCATTTTTCAAGAAATTCAGCCCTATTTTTGGACCAAAAACCACTTGAAGGCCAGCATTCGTGGATTGCTCTACACGTGAACATGATCTTGTTTCCTTATAATATAGGTACAAAGTCATTAGTGTATACCAGATTTACATGTATTGTCTTATTCCAAGTTTTAATATAACTTTATCACATCATGCAAAGTATAGGTTATAATCTTCGTAAAAATCCCCCTAGCAGATTCGTGCCACTTTGCAGCACTCATTGGACAGTACTACTGACAATTCTACTTACAGTCATCATTAAGGGTAAACAGGTCTTTAGTACTGTGGATTGATTGCACCAGTTTTTGTCAAAATATTCAACTATTTTTTTGCATATCTTAAATAAATTATGTGGAATATTTCATCTGGTTTGCTTTCTTCATTGTAAATGATTTAATTTAGTGACTTTCTCGTGTAAAACTGGAATGAATAAAAATAAATTTTTGACCTTTTTTTGACACATTAGAAAAACCAGATATAAAATTTTATATATTCTAAATCATGAAATACAATTTATTTTGGATACATGATTTTTTGGTAGGTGCTGTGACCCATATATTTATGTTGTATCAAGTTAGAAACAGGAATTTCAAGTTTATTCTCCATCACATTTCATAAGAATTAATTCTAATGAAACAAACAACCTGTGGGCATTAAAGTAGATGTTAAATACAGACATGTTTATGTGTTTATAGGACATAGACACATCAGAAGCAGTAAATTTGATAAAAGAAGATGACTGTGAGATGAATCATGTTAGAAACAAAATTTCATCAGTAAGAGATGACTGTGAGATGAACCAGGTTGGAAACAAACCCGCATCAGTAGGAGAAAACACTTCGTTAGAAGAAGGTACATCTGATGCCCGAGATCATTTTTCTCCAGATCAGCTGAAAGAACTTATGACAGATGACGACTCTTCACCGGTAAAAAGACCTTCAGGATATAAAAAGAAGGCATTTGTATGGAGTGAGGACTCGGATGAAGAAACACAGGATTTCTATTCAGAAAAGGTAGAACTAAAATAGAAAATCACTGCAGAAAAGTGATGCCGTTTCCTTTATATTTCTTAAACATTCAGGTACAGGTGTCTTAACATGGTAATAAATTGTGCAATCTGAGGTTACATGTATAAAAGAAAATATAGAGTGATATAAATGTCAGACTTTTTTGTTGAAAAAAGTACAAGGGGTCGGAAGGCATACTACCCTTAACCAACCGCCAAATATTCTCAGACCTTGAAACAGTATGAAAAGGAATAGCCCTTAAATGAGTTTAAGCTGAATAATCCATAAATTATATTAAAATTGAAGGCATGAAATTACTCTTTAACCATCTTGAGATTTTATAAAATATATTCTGTATGTCACACATACTTAATAAACAGATTTCTTGATGAAAATGTCGTTTGCCAAAATTTTTCTCATTTCAAACAAAGAATTTACATGTATCCTGAAAGTAAAAATAGTAGAAACTTTTGTAAAGAAAACTAGAACTTATTCAACAATGTCACATTTGTATGTTAGATTTCATGCCAAATCCATGAATTGTACACAGTAAATGGAAAGTCTTCTCTTTCTAAAAAATGAAGATATCCCCTTTTTTAAGTATTGGAAAAGGCAGTAAATAATAATAATATGTTACAAGTAAATTAAACAAAAGTTACAGATAATGTTTTTATTGAAATTTTTAAGATATTCAGATTTTCCAGAAAAACTATTTTATGGTTTATTTAAGACACCAGGTACATGTACAGTGTATGTGTAACTTATTTGTATCATATCATATTTGGATTGTAATTTTATGATAAAATGTTTTGAATGGATTATATTAATGAGTTTTAGTGAATAAATGAAAAATATTTCAGAGAATCGAAGGACATACAGATAACCAGGAAAGCAGAATCAACAATACACCACCCACTTCAAAACATGATGTTCAGACATGTAACACTGCTGTTCAGGAGGAGGATCAGGTAAACTTCAGCTTTCTATTGGACTTTTGTATATCTCCTTCTTGGGTATTGGAAATTGAATTGTCTTTGGTCATACTTGAGCCTATACTAAAAATTGTGTTTGCTTTCTTTATAAATTTAATCATCAGTATAATTTTTTGAAAAAAGGCCTCCCTAAGTATGGGGTGAGCTACAGCAAACAAAGAATATTTTAAGCATGGCCTGAAATCTGAAACAGAAATTACCTGTTGTTTTTATGATTGTCTTGACACATAGATTTATAGTTTTTGTATTCTTAACATGCTGTCATGATATACAGATATTATGGTATACAGTCAAACCTGCTTTAAAGGGCACCTCTATATAGCAAATCACTGTCTATAATGGGCACATTAAAAAATTCCCATTCATTAACAAAACATGTAAAATAAACCTCTGTATAAAGGGCATCTGCTCATAATTATAGACAGGTTTGACTGTATACTAGAAAATAGAATTTATATGTACATTACAGGATGAACCATTTTCTGAAGAATTTTACAACTTTCCACAACTACATAGACATTACAGGTAAATGTAATTATAGTTCTGGCAAAATAAGCCTGCAGTAGGGTTTAATATTTTTTTCGGTGTTTAGAAATAGAAACACTGTTCCTTTGCTTAAACTTATGTTACATATATGTTGGGGTTTTGTGTCAAAAATGAAATTTCTATATCCATTCTTTTATATTGAGAGATATTGGTCTTTTTTTGTCCATATAGGTGAAATATCAAGCACAACATTGTACTTCAAACCCATGACAATAAATGAATGCATTTACACAAGGAAACACCACAAGGTCCCTGGTTTGATTCAGGTTTGGGATGAAAATTTCAGGGATCGAAGTTGTGATGCCCTAATGAAAATATTTGTGAGGATGGTCTCGGTAAATGATGCTAGTCTGTTGGATGGGGACGAAAAATCGCTGTCCCGTTATTAGGGAGAGCAACACCTTTAGCAGATGTCAAAAAAGAGTTAGGCTAAGATGTTCCTACAGGGACAGCTCTCGCACCCGCCAAACTTGTTTCCCAATCCACTATAAATACATTGCAAATGATTTTTTTTTAGAATAAATAAATTAAGGAAACCCCACATAAACATTGAATATGTCATTTATTAAATTGTCTGTTTGAAATAGACCAAACATGTTTTGATTTTGATTTCTACATTATTTAAAGTACATTTTTTGTTTGTTTTCTTTTTCATGTAATTGATGTACAGAAATGTGAAAAAGGTATGTATTGTATTTTAAGCTGTCGAATTACAAACTATTAATAGTTGTAAAGTTTAGTGCCAGAATGTTTGTCTAACTGCACTGTACTGATATTTTTTATACGACCGCAAAATTTTTGCGGTCGTATATTGGTATGACGTTGGCGTCGTCGTCGTCGTCATCGTCGTCCGTCGGAGTCTGTAGACATTTGGTTTTCGCACTATAACTTTAGTATAAGTTAATAGAAATCTATGAAATTTAAACACAAGGTTTATGACCACAAAAGGAAGGTTGGGATTGATTTTGGGAGTTTTGGTCCCAACAGTTTAAGAATTAGGGGCCAAAAAAGGGCCCAATAAGCATTTTTCTTGGTTTTCGCACAATAACTCTAGTATAAGTAAATAGAAATCTATGAAATTTTAACACAAGGTTTATGACCATTTTTTGGAGTTTTGATCCCAACAGTTTAGGAATTAGGGGCTAAAAAAGGGCCCAAATAAGCATTTTTCTTGGTTTTTGCACAATAACTTTAGTATAAGTAAATAGAAATGTATGATATTATCTTGGTGGGCTAAGGGAGGTAATCCAAACACATTTAATTTTTTTCTCATTTCATATTTCATAAATTAAAAAGGAAATTTCAAATTTCTTTTAGCAAAAAAAGGGGGGTTACAATAAATTTTATTGTTTTTTGGGTTTTTTTTTTGGGAGGGGGGGGGGGGGGTCAATGTGCAACTTCATAGTGTATTGCACAAAAGCTAAAAAAGGGGTAAATTATTTATTTTTTTTTTGGGGGGGGGGGGGAATTTTCAATTGCACAGTATTGCACAATAGCAAGAAATCTTCAATTGCACAGTATTGCGCAATAGCAAGAAATTGATATGTGTGCCCAATTTTAAATTTTAAATTGGTTATTTCTGATTTATATATAAAAACAAATAATACTGATATTGTTTGAATAGGTAAATTAAAAAATTTTAAGTTCTTAGACCACATTAATTCTGTGTCAGAAACCTATGCTGTGTCAAATATTTATTCACAATCCAAATTCAGTCTCGTTGGGGGGGTTGTCAGGTCATAATACGGAAAGCCTGACCGCGGACCATAGTGGGTAACGTGTTTGGAGAATGCCACACTCCCTGCACGCTAAAGACCCCTTCTGTAGTTTTCGAAAAAGAGTAGGCTGATGGCCGCTACAGGAGGCTAAATTATCCGACCCTACCCAACCATCCTCCTTTTACAGTGGCAGTCAAAATTGGTTCCCCTTTGTGTCCCATCCCACCCCTAATTGAATTGTTTGATAAATTGAACTGGTTCTCGTCATGAAGATGCATGAAATATTTGCCACTGGACGTTAAGCAACAATCAATCAATCAACCAAATTCAGTACTGTATCAAGCTTGAATGTTGTGTCCATACTTGCCCCAACTGTTCAGGGTTCGACCTCTGCGGTCGTATCAAGCTGCGCCCAGCGGAGCATTTTATTAGCTAAGTAACAAAATTGTTGGTATTGTGCATGGAAAAATGGCAGTCGTGTTCCCTTGCCATAGTCTTTAAATAGTCAAAATATACATGTATTTTTATGCATTTGCATATCAGTAATTTTCAACAACCACTTGATATGGAGTTATTTCCCTTGGATGTGAATCTGATTTAGATTTTAATTAAACTGTTTATTGTCTTTGTAAGCAAGTAAAACATGGGCCACCACATTTCAGCAGTTTATTTCAGTATAAAAGATAGGCGCACACTAACAGTTGTAGTCTGATTCAATATTATACAGTGTTGTAAATAAAATGTAAAGCTGATGTCCCACACAATATTCATAAACTAGAATCTTATGTACCTAGTCAACAAACAAATAAATTCATAAATGTGATGTTTTTATTTACACGTATGATATTGAGATTGCAGTATTAAAAATGTGCATTTGTATTTGGACCATGTACATGTACTATATTCTTACACAAGAGAGTTGACGTTACAGTACGTGTAAAAATTGAAAATACAGAAATCCTTAAGGCATGAAAAATTTGAAAAATTTACAACCAGGTTGGTATTCTAGTTTATTTTTCGAGATTTGCATTTATACTATTCTGATTGGTCATTTGTATACAATAGATATATATTCCTAGTTGTGACATTTAAATAATATGCTTAAAACTAATGTGTATTTCTTAAATTCCAGGATAACACTGATAATTTACTACCATTATTTGCTCCAGATGAAAGCTCTACAGAATCATACACTAAAGCTCTGGTTCAGTTGTTTACTCTTTATCACGTACGACTGAGCCAATTACAGAAGCTCTCTAAAAATTATCTTAAATGGCCGGAACCAGTCAAAGTTGGATTTCATTTAGATAATACTTTAGATGCTAGAAAAAGAGGATTAAATTATGATTTCTTTGATGTTGATGATGATGAGATTCAGTTTTCATCGAGATCTGTTATACCGATAAATACTGTTTCTGATCAAAATAATTCTAAAATCCCATCAAGGCCAGCTGTAAAAAATTTCACATTTAAAGCAAGGAATGAGAAAATTGTTCATCCTCCTAAACTCAAAGTTACTCCAGAAGAAGAAATAGATGATTTCTTAGATACATTTGTAACTAAGCAACCATTGAGAAGTGGAAGAGTTAGAAATAATATGAATCTGAAGAAGAAGAAAACAGCAGAAGATTTTGAACCATTTTCTATTGAAGAAACTTTTAAAACTAGTGCTCAGCAAGGGAGGAAAAGGAAACTTCATAATGAAGGAGATCATAAATATGGTACCATTGTTGAAGATGAGAGCAGTAATGATTTTGATATGATAATCAAGTCTTCAATGAAATCTTCAAGGGGTATGAATTTTAAAAATGCAGAAGAAAATATTTGTAACGTAAAATCTGAAACCCAGTCAAAAAGGATTAGACCAAATGGAGATAAGGAAATTAAAATGACAAAAGGCTCAATAAAGAGATTTGGTAGTGATTTAAGTACAGGGAGTACAGAAAGTATTAAATCGGAGGATTTGACCAACTTATTAAATCCTGTTCGGCCACCAAGTAGATCTTCAGATGCATCTATGGATGGACTAAGTCAGAATTCAGACGTTTTAATAGATCCACAAGGGCAAATCTATTCAACACAGTTTTGTGCAATGAAAGAAAAAAGGGCCAAAACTCCAGTGAGTAAATCTAGCTTTAATCTTACAAGTATTGAAGATCCGTCTGTTAAATATCTTCCACATAATGATAAGAATCAATCAACTGATGTTAGAGTTCCGTCAACTGTTAGAAATTCTTCACCTGATGAAAGATGTACAATGATGACTACAGAAGACAAAACCAGGGTATCGGGTGTAATACACACATCTTCAGACAAAACCAGTAAATTAGAATCTGAACCACAAACATCATCAATAAAATCAAGAATTATGCATTCCATTGGTAATTTCATTAAGCTTGGACCATCAAACAACAAACAGAACAAGAAAAGTCAAGAAACATATGATGATGATGATAAGCAAAATCTTAAACATGGAGACAGAATTGGAGTAAAAAATTCTACTATACAGAGCGATACTTTGATGGAAACGCAAGAATTTCAACAGACATCAGATATCATGGAAGAAGATATTCAAGTCAACAAAGGAGGTATACTTAGGCCTAAGATTGAGTGTCAACTGGTAACCTTCAAGTATGAAACAAATTATTCTAGTATTAATTCAAAATTATAAAATTCCATTTCTTCTGTGGAATTAACATCTTTTGTTAAAGTTATGAGCAGAACATTTAATACTTGTACTGTATGTATATTAATCACTATGGGAATGATCAAAATTATAGCATATTACTTGAATATCTATTTAAGACTTCAGCTGCTAGTATTTGTAGCCATAAGCAGCACATTATCCCCGGACATTATTAATGTAGATTAATACCAGTGACCTGTTATGTAAATAGAGAATACATTGTATGATGCTGACAGTTCTGAGTAGTATATAAGGTGACAAAAAGCAAACAAACAGCAAATCACTTGAGCATGTCAACATGTGACTCCTCCTCTGGACATAGTACATGCATTTTCAATAGCTCCGAGTAAGGAATGATACTGGTTCACAGCAACAGTGTAAAAAAATGTTGATGTATGCTTTTTGAGGGATGGAGGGGGTTCCAAAAAGAGTGCTCTTTGTATACTTGTGAAAAATGTTGACAATTATGGAAGACCCCTTAACCGTCTCATTATTTTTTTAGATATATTGATGTAATTCTAGATTATCATCTGGTTACTATATCATTTCAGAGAAAACATATAGCAGAAATCAAAGAAGGAAGCGACAGCTTACTGAAGAAGATCATGTTGGTTGTAGTAAGGTTTCTAAAGTAAGAATATTGTGTGTACTCTTGAATTGTTTGGTATATCCTTGGTAGTCCTGTTCTTGATCAGGCATAAAGACACCTCAGTTTGTGGAATGGATTTTTTGCATTTTGAAAGGCTAAATGTTAGAATTACATGTATTAGACAATCTGTTGTAGGTTTTATTGAGTCGTTCAAGAAAACAAAAACTGTAAAGTTGTTTATAAAGGTTATATTTCTATACCTCACAAATGATTAGTTCTCCTCAACGAAGTTGAGAGGGACTAATAGAGTACCCCTGTCATCCACGTCCCCGTGCACATGCATGTGCACATCCTCAGCCAGTTCTGAGTTACTAGTTGACGTAGGGTCAAATATTTTCGTGTGCAGGTGCATGTTGAAGAGACTGACCATGTGACATAAGATGAAGGTCACATGACCCATACTACTTTGTTGACTGGCTTTTTAAGTTTTATGTAAAAAATCATTGACTTACAATCATATTATAATACAAGGGAGTAACACAGCCTCCCACCAAAATTAGGTCACTATGACCTACTTATTGCACTTCATTGACTTAGGTTAACTTTTATGTCCGAGTTCGGTTCTTCGATACCAAGCGGCCTACAATCATATTGGTGTCGGGGTTCATCTCGGGGAGTAACATAGCCTTCCACCAAAATTCGGTCAATCTGATCTACTTATTGCGCTTTATTGACTAAGGTTAAGTTTTATGTCCAAGTGCAGTTCTCCAATACCAAGTGACCTACAATCATATTTGGTGTGAGGAAGCATACCCTGTCTTTGTCACAGTTGATATTTTGATAATCTACATGTAAGAATTATTAGCCTTATGTATAGAGGATGACAACTTAGGCAATTGGCTGGAAAAAAATGCTGAAATATCTAAAACAAATGTTCAGTAGTAGTTAGATTTTTGTAAAATTATGCCAAAGATATTACTTAGAGAGTTTTATGAAGTAATTAATGATTTTTGCAGGTAGTAACTGTTCCTTGCCCACTTTGTAACAAAGAATTCCCACAAGACATGATAGAAAACCATGCTGCTGACTGTAATGGACCAGTAGAGGGTAATATATAACTATTTTCAAACTTGACAGTATAATAAAACATAAATTACCATTATAGTGTAGATTGTAATAATATGAGTTGTTTTGATATCTATCGACTTTACCCTTGTTACGGCCGAAATCACCTTTTAAATTGTAGCCAACAAAAGACACAAATCAATAAAAAAAGTTAACAAGATTTATTATATACAAGTTTACAAAAAAATATTACATAAACTAAAATGTCAACTTAACTGTTCAAAATCCTTCGTCTTTTCCTAATCCGGAATTCTTCTCACTGTTGCGGGATTCCAAACGGAATATTATATCCAATCAGTCACAATCTAGTATGATGCAACGCAAATAAAAGTATGTCAATGATGATGTGTGAAACGTAAATAAATCCAACAGCTGAGAACACAAGAATATCAGGTCCAACACGTTCTGCTCTGAAAGTCTAACTTTCGTGTCCATATATATACTGTAGAACGGAAACTTCTGGAATACGGTAGAAGTTCGAATCACACCATAATTATTACGTAAGTCAAATAGAAAGTTCTAGTCATTCCATCGGAATCCATTATTGTTCCAGTGATTTCTAAACTGCGCAGTTATAACATTATTTGGTAAACAACTATAAGTATTATGTAAACAAAGTATACATGTTATAAGGCTACGCAAAACAAATTAGGCCAAGATAAATAAATATAATAATTACAATATCATAACACCTCCCCCCTTAAAAGAAGTTTGAGTGTAACGAGAACTTCATGAACAATATATACAAAAATATATAGTATGTATACAGTGTTTTAATAAGATCTAGATAAAGCATCTGCTATTACATTATCTTTACCTTTTTAAAATATGTTTTACAATAATATCATATTCTTGTAACAATTAACTCCACCTAGTCAACCTCTGGTTCTTGTTTCTCATTTTATGTATGAAGGTGAGAGGATTATGATCAGTATAAACCAGAATAGGATGCATAGTGGGATTTAAATATACATCAAAATGTTGAAGTGCAGACAACAGTGCAAAACATTCTTTTTAACCGGATTTTCATAGGAAAATATCGGTTATTAAATTGGTGATGTACGGCGGGCGGGCGGGCGGACGGGCGGCTGCCAAACAGTGTCCGTGCAATAACTTATGAACTGTTCAACCAAAGCTTTTTAAATTTTAATATGTTGTTACTGATGACAAAATGGAGGTCAAGTTCGATATTGACGATTTTCACTTTCACCGTTCAGGAGTTATGGTTCTTGAAAGATTGAAAAATGGCTTTTCCAGTGGTGTCCGTGTGATAACTTATGAACTGTTCAACCAAAGCTTTTCAAATTTTAATATGTTGTTACTGATCACAAAATGGAGGTCAAGTTCGATATTGACGATTTTCACTTTCACCGTTCAGGAGTTATGGTTCTTGAAAGATTGAAAAATGGCTTTCCCAGTGGTGTCCGTGTGATAACTTATGAACTGTTCAACCAAAGCTTTTCAAATTTTAATATGTTGTTACTGATGACAAAATGGAGGTCATGTTCGATATTGACGATTTTCACTTTCACCGTTCAGGAGTTATGGTTCTTGAAAGATTGAAAAATGGCTTTCCCAGTGGTGTCCGTGTGATAACTTATGAACTGTTCAACCAAAGCTTTTCAAATTTTTATATGTTGTTACTGATGACAAAGTGGAGGTCAAGTTCGATATTGACGATTTTAACTTTCACCGTTCAAGAGTTATGGTTCTTGAAAGATTGAAAAATGGCTTTTCCAGTGGTGTCCGTGTGATAACTTATGAACTGTTCAACCAAAGCTTTTCAAATTTTAATATGTTGTTACTGATGACAAAATGGAGGTCAAGTTCTATATTGACGATTTTATCTTTCACCGTTCAAGAGTTATGGTTCTTGAAAGATTGAAAAATGGCTTTTCCAGTGGTGTCCGTGTGATAACTTATGAACTGTTCAACCAAAGCTTTTCAAATTTTAATATGTTGTTACTGATGACAAAATGGAGGTCAAGTTCTATATTGACGATTTTATCTTTCACCGTTCAAGAGTTATGGTTCTTGAAAGATTGAAAAATGGCTTTTCCAGTGGTGTCCGTGTGATAACTTATGAACTGTTCAACCAAAGCTTTTCAAATTTTAATATGTTGTTACTGATCACAAAATGGAGGTCAAGTTCGATATTGACGATTTTCACTTTCACCGTTCAGGAGTTATGGTTCTTGAAAGATTGAAAAATGGCTTTCCCAGTGGTGTCCGTGTGATAACTTATGAACTGTTCAACCAAAGCTTTTCAAATTTTAATATGTTGTTACTGATGACAAAATGGAGGTCAAGTTCGATATTGACGATTTCCACTTTCACCGTTCCGATATTGACGATTTTCACTTTCACCGTTCAGGAGTTATGGTTCTAAAAAATTGAAAAAAGGCAGTTCAAGTCGTCGTTTCCATGCAAAGGTCATTTGTTGCAGGAAAATCCGGTTTGCTGTCATTCGACAGCCTCTTGTTCAATAGTGGAATAATTTTTCTGATGTTTATCTAATTTCTTGGAAAAATATGATATAGGTTTCTCAACATTATCATCTGTTTCTTGATATAAAACTGCTCCAACTCCTACATCACTTGCATCAACGGCAAGTTTGAATTGCTTTTTAAAGTCTGGAGTGATAAGAACGGGACTGTTAATTAAAAGTGATTTGCTTTTTTCAAAAGAGTTTTGACAATTATCACTCCAGATGAATTTAGAATCTTTTCGTAAAAGATGAGTCAATGGTTGAACAACAGTAGCAAAATTTGAACAAAATTTTCTGTAAAATCCAATCATGCCTAAATATCTCATAAGTTGTTTTTTATTTGTAGGAGGAGGAAAATTGGTAATCGCATCCACTTTAGCCATAATAGGTTTCACTTGACCTTGGCCAACTGTGTGCCCTAAATAATCAACAGTGGCCTTACAAAATTCACTTTTAGCAAGATTAACAGTCAAATTTGATTGTGACAGTCTATCAAAAGTATCATATAAATGTGTTAAATGCTCTTCCCAGCTATCACTACATACAATGAGATCATCAATATAAGCATAACAACAGTCTAAATCTTTTATAACATTATTGATCATTCTTTGAAACGTAGCTGGAGCATTTTTCATACCAAACGGCATGACAGTATATTGAAATAAGCCGTCTGGTGTGACAAAAGCTGATATTTCACGAGCTCTCGGTGTCAGGGGGACCTGCCAGTAACCTTTTAATAAATCAAATTTGCTTACGAATTTTGATTGTCCAATGTTATCAATGCAATCGTCTATCCTTGGAATCGGATAGGAGTCAGATTTTGAGACTGAGTTTACCTTTCTGAAATCAGTAACGAAACGAAAGGTTTTATCTGGTTTGGGTACAAGAAGACAAGGAGAGCTCCATTCACTGTTACTCGGCTCAATAATATCATTGTCAAGCATATATCTAATTTCTTGTCTCATAACATCAAGTTTAAGTGGATTGAGCCGGTAAGGATGTTGCTTAATTGGAGAAGCATCGCCTACATCAACATCATGACAAACAGCAGTGGTTTTGTTTGGCACATCTGGAAAAAGATTTTTAAAAGAAAATACCAAAGTTTTAAATTTTTCTCTGCGGTCGAAAGTCAGATGTGCAAGTTTTGAGTCTAAATTTGACAAAATTTCAGAATTTTTCAATCTAACAGTTTGTTCTATAGTCTTGGAATCAAAAGATGGTTCAATTATGTCTGGTTTGTCATGATCGTTCTCCGTTTTAACCATGGCTAAAGTGGCAACTGGTTTACTCTCACCTTCATTAGTACGCTCAAAATATGGTTTTAACATATTAATGTGACACACTCTATTTTGTTTACGCCGACCTGGAGTTTTTACAATATAATTCAAATCATTGATTTTACTGTCGATTGTATAAGGACCACAGTATTTAGCCTGTAAAGGATGCCCAGGGACTGGCAAAAATACAAGTACCTTATCACCAGGCTCAAAAACTCTGTCCCTGACATCTTTATCATACCATATTTTCATCTTATTCTGTACAGTTTTTAAGTTTTTCTGAGCAATTTGACAAGCAGTATACAATTTTTCTTTAAATCTAGATACATAGTCTAGAAGATTCAAGTCAGTGTGTTCAGTAAGCCATTTTTCCTTAATCAATTTCAAAGGTCCCCTTACAGTATGACCAAATACCAACTCAAAGGGGCTAAAACCAAGGGATTCTTGAACAGCCTCTCGAACTGCAAAAAGTAGAAAGTGAACACCATCATCCCAATCCCTATCAAATTGAAGACAAAAAGTTCTAATCATGTTCTTCAATGTTTGATGAAAACGTTCTAAGGCACCTTGAGATTCTGGATGATAAGCACTTGATCTATACTGAGCAATCCCTAACTGGTAAACGACCTGCTGAAATAAACCTGACATAAAATTTGAACCCTGGTCGGACTGTATAGACTTAGGAAGTCCTACTAATGTGAAAAATTTTATAAGAGCTTTGACAATAGTTGGTGTCTTGATATTCCTTAAGGGAATAGCCTCAGGAAAGCGAGTGGATGTACACATGATCGTTAATAAATAAGCGTTTCCAGTCTTGGTCTTTGGTAAAGGTCCAACGCAATCAATAAGTACTCGGCTGAAAGGTTCTTCAAAGGCTGGAATTGGCAGAAGTGGTGCTGGTGGTATTTTCTGGTTAGGCTTGCCAACAACCTGGCATATATGGCATGATTTGCAGTATTCTGCGACATCATTTCTAAGTCTGGGCCAGTAGAAATGTTGTAATATCTTAAGGCAAGTCTTCCTTATACCTAAATGTCCAGCCAAGGGGGTGTCATGGGCAAGACCAATAATTTCTTGCCTATAGACTTTAGGCACCACCACTTGGTATACCACTCTCCATTCCTCCTCTGGGATAGCATCAGGGGGCCTCCACTTCCTCATTAAAATGCCGTCTTGATGATAGTAACATTCGGCCACTTTGTCTGCTTCTTGGGGTAGAGCCCTCTTGCAGAGCTGAAGAACCTCAGGGTCTTTATTCTGTTCTTCCCTAAATGTTCTTTTGTCTAATGAATGGCTGTTCACGTCTGGCCATGGCATAATTACACGTTTGTTAGTACCAGGTTGTCTTATTATGGCCTTTTTTGAGCTATCGGGACCTTCAATGTCGGCAAGGAAAGTGTCAGAAAGGTCCATATAATCATACTGGCCTTCTTGTAAATCCTCGTCTTGTTGTTTTCTTGCCATCGCCCTAGTAACAACACAAGCTGGATACAGTTCAGCATCATCTTCATGTGATTTAACATCCACCACCGGTTCACTTGTAACAATTGGTTCAGCAACCACTTTGTTCCTAGCTAGATCATTTCCTAGCAACAATGAAACACCCTCAACAGGGAGAGTAGGACGAACACCCACAACAACTGGTCCAGTAATTAAATCTGACTTCAAATAAATACGATGGAGGGGAACATCTATACAACCTAACTCCACACCTCGTAACAAAACGGAGGCACCAACGGACGTCTCCTCGGACAAAGGCAACACACCTTCTAACAACAAAGACTGAGAAGCTCCAGTGTCCCGTAAAATCTTAATAGGCTGAGGAGTAGTATTATCAACAATAGAAACAAACCCATCAGACATAAAGGGCTTATAATCCTCCATGTAATCATAAAAACTGGACTTAAAAGCCTGACTCGCAGGACATTCCAACTTATTGGTAAAAACGGGTGTCGTACAAGCACTGGACTTGGGCTTATGATCTCTTTCATTTTTCTTCTGGAGTCTAAAACAATCAGCCATCAGGTGACCATTTTTCTTACAATAAGCACAAGTTAGTGACTTCTTCTCAAAAGTATCAAATTTTGGACCAGACATATTATAACTAGACGGACTCTTATTCTGTGCAACAGGCTTAATATCAGTACGCTCAGTGCTTTGATTTTTGTAATTTCCGCTAGAAGTATTAAAATTTTGACCTTTGAAACTTCTTTTATGTGAAATGGTATAATTATCGGAAACAACAGCTGCATCTTGCAATGTCTCAACAGTTTTGTCATCTAAATGTGTTTTTAAGTCTAAATTAACACACTGCTTGAACTCTTCTAATAATATTAATTGTCTTAATTTATCAAAATTTTTATCTATTTTCTTTGACGTAAGCCATTTATCAAATAAATCTTCTTTTTCCCTAGCAAATTCAACATAGGTTTGTGTTTCAAACTTTTTATAAGATCTAAGTTTCTGTCTATATGCTTCTGGCACTAGCTCATAAGCTTTCAAAACTTCCTGTTTAACAGTGTCATAATCAGAACTTTTTTCTGAAGAAAGTGCTGAGTAAATTTCAGCGGCCTTGCCCACAAAAACACTTTGCAGCATAGTAGTCCAATAAGGCTTTGGCCATTTCAGATTTTGAGCAATTTTCTCAAATTGTGGAAAAAATTTATCCACCGTTTTTTCACAAAATTTAGGAACCAAACGTATATTTTTTGCTGCCTCAAATTGTTCTGATTTTGACTTAGTGTTGCTTTCTACTTTAGCTATTTCTATTTTTATTTTCTCCATCTCTAACCTTTCTCTCATTTCAAGTTCTGCCTGTAATTGTTTTTCTTCTTTTTCTAATTGTTTTAATTTAACTTCGTTTTCAAATTGTTTTTCCAATTGTTTTAATTTAAGTTCGTGTTCTAATTCAAGCTGTTTTAATTTTAAAGCATCAACATTTTCGACCTTGAGGTCAAGAGCCTCTTCACCAAAAATTTCTAAATCAACTAAATTGTCTATTACCAAATTTTTTATAATTTGTTTTCTCATAGATGTTCTAAAATCTATTTTTAGATGTTTAGCAAGCAACACTAATTCTTCTTTCTTTAATTTATCAAACCCTTCCAGGTCTGGCGTTTTCAAAAATTGACCAGCATCAAATTCCATTTTGTAGAATTTTGTTGGCTAATTCTAATGAAAATACTGAAAAAATTTATTAAGATATGAACGTTCTCCCGAGACGAGCCCCCAATTTCTGGTGCGGCCGAAATCACCTTTTAAATTGTAGCCAACAAAAGACACAAATCAATAAAAAAAGTTAACAAGATTTATTATATACAAGTTTACAAAAAAATATTACATAAACTAAAATGTCAACTTAACTGTTCAAAATCCTTCGTCTTTTCCTAATCCGGAATTCTTCTCACTGTTGCGGGAATCCAAACGGAATATTATATCCAATCAGTCACAATCTAGTATGATGCAACGCAAATAAAAGTATGTCAATGATGATGTGTGAAACATAAATAAATCCAACAGCTGAGAACACAAGAATATCAGGTCCAACACGTTCTGCTCTGAAAGTCTAACTTTCGTGTCCATATATATACTGTAGAACGGAAACTTCTGGAATACGGTAGAAGTTCGAATCACACCATAATTATTACGTAAGTCAAATAGAAAGTTCTAGTCATTCCATCGGAATCCATTATTGTTCCAGTGATTTCTAAACTGCGCAGTTATAACATTATTTGGTAAACAACTATAAGTATTATGTAAACAAAGTATACATGTTATAAGGCTACGCAAAACAAATTAGGCCAAGATAAATAAATATAATAATTACAATATCATAACACCCTCATCAGCTCACATCTGTTGGTTAGTCTTGCATTGCAGTTAAAATGAATGTTCATAAAAATGAATATAGAAATATTAATGAAGATGATCCATGGGCAGTGTGAGCCATTGCCATTACTTGGCATAAACTTTCCTTGAGAATTTGGTTGAATGGTTCTTTGTCCCCTTTCATAGTAGATGTTTGTTAGTCTGGACCTCAAACAAATACATGTGTGGCCATTGGTACTAAAAATAGAAAAAATGAGCAAAAACTATTTAAAAATATTCTTTTCTGATATAACTAGGTTAGTTGAGACATAATTTTAGAGGAATGGTCTTTGGTGATCCCTTGTCAAAGGGTGTGAGTGGACCAATATGACTGTCATTACTAAAAATAGAAAAAATGAACCAAAAAATATAAAAAAATTTCTCCTGAAAAAAGACCTGCACAATGGAGACAAACTTTTGTTGAATGGTATGCAGATGGTCCTCTTTGAAAAGAATGTTTAGACCTTGAACAGATCTGGCAACCGTTACTAAAAACTAGAAAATATTGAAATTTTTCCTCTGAAACTGCTAAGGCAGTTGAGACAAACTATTAATGGAATGATTCTTAGGTAGTTCCCTTTCCAAATTGGGATTTGAGGTCCTGACCCTTGACCAATATGGTCACCATTTGTAAAAATAGAGAAATCAGGAAAAAGAATATTTCAAAATCTCCTGAAAACTCTGCTGCAATTTAGACTAAAGTTTGGTGAAATGGCCTTTATATGGTGTCTTTTCAAAATCATGTCTGGGGCTCCAGACTGTGAACTGTTACTGAAAAGAAAGTATTCAACAAATAGCACCAGTGAACTTTTGCCAGGTGAGCAAGGAGCCTCTTAAATTTATTTTTTTTGGTAATATTCAAAATTCTAAAGGTTATTTAAATGGAGCTTACCAACTAATAATTCATTCAAACATCTTACATTTAGAAGAGAACTCTGAAGATCCACCAAATGTTGAAAGTGTAGTATTTACTAAAACACAAAAACCGAAGACTGTAAGGAAAAAGAAACAGCAAGGTAAAGTGTCAAACAAGTTGTAGTTTGATCTGTTAGATATTCTTTATTTTCCTATATTAGAATAATCTAAATTTGTACAAGTTTATATCAGAATCATATCTATTTTGAATGTTTTTGAGGAGTTTTATCCTTTTTCATAACACATTTTAGCATAAACAAAATTGAGGGATTGTTTGTGTTATAAACATGGGTATAATTTGAAAATGGCTATAAAGTACATCCTTAAAACATAGGTACACAACAAGAATTTGTAAATTCTTATTTTATGAACATAGGTCTAAGCAGAGAGAAAATTTATATTTAGTACATATAAATTTGGCAAGAAATTAGACAGGAAAAAGGATTAATAAACCTATTATGAGATACCTACCCAGATTGGAGACTTTTACAGAACCATTTCCATGAATTTGTAAGATGGTTTGTTGAACCATCTCAAATCTAAATACTGTTTTAAAGGATCCTGATTCTTGGATTTTTGTCGAGCCTGCGACGAAAGTCGCAGAAAGCTCGACATAGGGATAGTGATCTGGCGGCGGCGGCGTTAACTAACTTCTTAAAAGCTTTATATTTTAGAATGTGGAAGACCTGGATGCTTTATACTTCGTATATAGGCGCCTTATGTTACGAAGTTTCAGTCTGTCATATGTACATTGTCCTTGACCTCATTTTCATAATTCAGTGACTACTTGGAAAAAAGTTAAGATTTTTTGTAATGTTAATTTCTCTCTTATTATGAGTAATAGGATAACTATATTTGGTATGTGTGTACCTTACAAGGTCCTCATTCCCGTTCGACAGTTTTAAATTGACCTCGACCCCATTTCAAGGATCAGTGAACAAGGTTAAGTTTTGGTGTCAAGTCCATATCTCAGATACTATAAGCAATAGGTCGTGTATATTTGGTGTATGGAAGGATTGTAAGGTGTACATGTCCAACTGGCAGGTGTCATCTGACCTTGACCTCATTTTCATGGTTCAGTGGTTATAGTTAAGTTTTTGTGTTTTGGCCTGTTTTTCAAATACTGTATGCAATAGGTCTACTATATTTGGTGTGTGGAAGGATTGTAAGGTGTACATGTCCAACTGGCAGGTGTCATCTGACCTTGACCTCATTTGCATGGTTCAGTGGTTATAGTTAAGTTTTTGTGTTTTGGCCTGTTTTTCGAATACTGTATGCAATAGGTCAACTATATTTGGTGTATGGAAGGATTGTAAGGTGTACATGTCCAACTGGCAGGTGTCATCTGACCTTGACCTCATTTTCATGGTTCAGTGGTTATAGTTAAGTTTTTGTGTTTTGGCCTGTTTTTCGAATACTGTATGCAATAGGTCTACTATATTTGGTGTATGGAAGGATCGTAAGGTGTACATGTCCAACTGGCAGGTGTCATCTGACCTTGACCTCATTTTCATGGTTCAGTGGTTATAGTTAAGTTTTTGTGTTTTGGCCTGTTTTTCGAATACTGTATGCAATATGTTTGATAGCATTTACTTTCTTTAGAAATACACGACAGGCAAGACATTTTTGTGTGCCCACTCTTGTTTTTTGTCCTATTACAAGTGAATAAAACAAGAGATTATCATTAATTAGCTTTGGTCAACAGTTAGTTCATGGTAATAAATCAACAGCTGTTGTTCTCGAGCCATTGAATGAATATGTTGTAAAATTGATTTCAGTACTTCTTTTGTCATCAAAATATCATATATATCCTATATTACTCTATCAACCTGTCTGTAATTGTATAATTTGAATTTTTTAGATAAGGAAGAGGATTTTGTGATTGAAGAAGTAGAAAGCGATGAGGATGTAAATGAAAAGTAAGGGTTTTAGATGAAGATATATGAAATATTATTTTATAAAGCATTTTATCATTTAAATACTCCTTAAATTAATGAACAATTTAATATGACAAAAATTCTTCCACAGTCCACAAATTATTTTTGATCTTGACGTAATGAGACCTCAGTACAACATTTATAATTACTTTGTTGTCAGGATATCATGTTACAAATGTGATTAGATGATGTACAACATTTACACTGTACAATTACTTTATCAGGTTATCTTGTTACATATGTGATTAGATGACGTACAACATTTACGCTGTACAATTACTTCGTTGTTAGGTTATCGTGTTATATATGTGATTAGATGATTTACAACATTTACACTGTACAATTACTTTGTTATCAGGTTATCCTGTTACATATGTGATTAGATGATGTACAACATTTACACTGTACAATTACTTTGTTATCAGGTTATCCTGTTACATATGTGATTAGATGATGTACAACATTTACGCTGTACAATTACTTTGTTATCAGGTTATCCTGTTACATATGTGATTAGATGATGTACAACATTTACGCTGTACAATTACTTTGTTATCAGGTTATCCTGTTACATATGTGATTAGATGATGTACAACATTTACGCTGTACAATTACTTTGTTGTTAGGTTATCCTGTTGCATATGTGATTAGATGATGTACAACATTTACGTTGTACAATTACTTGTTATCAGGTTATCCTGTTAGATATGTGATTAGATGATGTACAACATTTACGCTGTACAATTACTTTGTTATCAGGTTATCCTGTTACATATGTGATTAGATGATGTACAACATTTACACTGTACAATTACTTTGTTATCAGGTTATCCTGTTACATATGTGATTAGATGATGTACAACATTTACATTGTACAATTACTTTGTTATCAGGTTATCCTGTTACATATGTAGAGATGTACAACATTTACACTGTACAATTACTTTGTTGTTATGTTATCCTGTTACATATGTGATTAGATGATGTACAACATTTACACTGTACAATTACTTTGTTGTTAGGTTATCCTGTTACATATGTAGAGATGTACAACATTTACACTGTACAATTACTTTGTTGTTAGGTTATCCTGTTACATATGTGATTAGATGATGTACACCATTTACACTGTACAATTACTTTGTTGTTAGGTTATCCTGTTACATATGTGATTAGATGATGTACACCATTTACACTGTACAATTACTTTGTTGTTAGGTTATCCTGTTACATATGTGATTAGATGATGTACACCATTTACACTGTACAATGACTTTGTTGTTAGGTTATCCTGTTACATATGTGATTATATGATGTACAACATATACACTGTACAATTACTTTGTTGTTAGGTTATCCTGTTACATATGTAGAGATGTACAACATTTACACTGTACAATTACTTTGTTGTTAGGTTATCCTGTTACATATGTAGAGATGTACAACATTTTCGCTGTACAATTACTTTGTCAGGTTATCCTGTTATGTATATGATAAGATGATGTACAACATTTACACTGTACAATTACTTTGTTGTTAGGTTATCCTGTTACATATGTGATAAAGTATGTAAAAATCAACAGATGTACAATCAACATGTAGAGAAGTGCTTGGAGGAAGCCACACAGATGCAGCATCAGGTAGAGACCAGAGGACTGGATTCTGTCATTGAACAAGAGGAGGGACCAGTACAGAGACGTTCAACAAGATCAGCCAGATCTGTTACCCCAACTCCAGGATACTCCAACACAAGAGTCAATACTTCCACTCCAGGGTACTCATCAGGTTAAATTATCATGTAAATGATGGTGGTGGTATGCATGTTCAACATTACTATTTAATCTTACAATAAACTTTGAAATTATCTGAAATACAGGGCAGTAACAAGATCATATTCTGTAAATTTCATTATAAATCTTCTATTTATTTGTGGTTCAATAATTAGAAAAATGTAATAGTTTTTATTGATGAATATAGAAATTTTAAAAATTAGTTTTTGCTCATTTTTCACATTTCATAAATTTCAGGTAGTGAAGAAGAGAAAGTTACTCTTAGAGAAGTAATTAAGTATGTATATATACATTTGTGATGTGATAGGTATTTTGTTGTTTGAGTATACCAAATTATACTGTAAGTCCTGGTTTGGGTATTATGATTTGTGATGTATTAGGCATTTTGTTGGTTGAGTATACTAAATTATACTGTAAGTCCTGGTTTTGGGTATTATGATTTGTGATGTATTAGGCATTTTGTTGGTTGAGTATACTAAATTATACTGTTAGTCCTGGTTTTGGGTATTATGATTTGTGATGTATTAGGCATTTTGTTGGTTGAGTATACTAAATTATACTGTTAGTCCTGGTTTTGGGTATTATGATTTGTGATGTATTAGGCATTTTGTTGGTTGAGTATACCAAATTATACTGTAAGTCCTGGTTTGGGTATTATGATTTGTGATGTATTAGGCATTTTGTTGGTTGAGTATACCAAATTATACTGTAAGTCCTGTTTTGGGTATTATGATTTGTGATGTATTAGGCATTTTGTTGGTTGAGTATACTAAATTATACTGTAAGTCCTGGTTTTCGGTATTATGATTTGTGATGTATTAGGGATTTTGTTGGTTGAGTATACTAAATTATACTGTAAGTCCTGGTTTGGGTATTATGATTTGTGATGTATTAGGCATTTTGTTGGTTGAGTATACCAAATTATACTGTAAGTCCTGGTTTGGGTATTATGATTTTGCCAATATTACTCCAGATTCAAATATTTTTGAGTTAGAGTAGTTATCTATGAAAAAAAATCAACATTTTCTGCATTCTAAGGATAGTTTTAAGTGGTTTTAGTTCTGTTATCTGGTTTGGTCAATGTAAACTGCCTCAAAACAGGTTATTTCATAATAGCTGTTCAAAAAATGAAAACGGTCCTGAATTCTGTTTTTCTATTAACAGATTTTATATGTCCAAATTTTTTGATTACCCTATTCAAGAACAGTTAATGGGAAGTATATTGTATTTGTTATGTGAAATGTTTTAAATATGCCTGGCTTAATTTATTTGGGTGACTAATTACTATATTTGATTTGTAATGTTGTAATGGTTTGAAAAATTAATTTCTCAAGTGTACAGTGGCCTTGAATCAATTTGGGAATTTATTGAAAGGTTTGTTTCCAAAATACTTGTAAACTTTTTATGAACACATTTACCATTTAAAGTCTTAGGTAAGTTGAGTATGTCAGTGCCAAGTTAAAGGTGATTTGGAAGAATTGAAAATGGAAAAAAAATGTATTACATTTAGTAGTCATTGTGTGATTCTCAACAAGAAGCAATAGCCCCACCACATACAGCACTAAATGATGTTTTCTTAATTGAATTCAATGAAATTTTCTTTTTATTAGTGACCATATACAGAGTAGTTCAGAAGAGTCATCTTACAGTGATGAATATGATTGGTCTCCTGTAAAAACACCTCCCGATTATAAACCTGTAAATAAAGAAAACATTTTACCAGGTGGCTGGACTCTAGAAGAGCTAACTAATTCACCAATAAAGTCATTTATTCCTATCTGGAAACAGTCTGATAATGAAGCGTTCAAAACCCAGTTTGATAGAGCCAAGCAACGATTTGAGAGGCAGCAAATGAAAGGTAAACAGAAGAAAAAATCTAACACAAAACAAAGAAGGAAACGAAAAAGAAAGTCAAATACAAAACAGAAAGGAAATAAGAAACAGAAATATTGTGAATAAACAACCAACTATGCAAATATGTGTAAAAATGGTAAAAATTTAATAATATTTGAGGACCTTTGTAATAATAATGTTTACTTTCATTATACTTGTATCATTTTCTGTTTCTCAAATTTAATAAAGTATCATTACTGTGTGTGTTTTCTCAAACTGCAAGTGGTTTTTCAGAAATGTCTCAAACATTTATTTAAAATGAAAGCTAAAAGTATAACACTACCTTTTGCATCCAGTAGTTTTAATGAAATATTGTCTTTTCCATTGCTGAAATGTCCCAAAAATTTTACGAGAACTGATTTTCCAATTTTTGTGTGCATTTCATTGATTTTTGCATCATATGCGCGTATGATATGACCAACAACCACATGTGAAATTGCAGAATAAAGTTCAACAAGAAATCAGTTGCTTAAGTTTGTTTATAGAAAATTCAAACACTGTTTTTTATAAAGTTAAATTACAGCAGGTTTGTTCTATTAAAATTTTATATTAGTAATTTGCTGTTTATTTGTTACATTGTTCAGAATTGTTTGTATTGATCACTGTTTGAATATATTTCTCGTTTACACTATTGGTGTATTGCATTATCAAAAAATATCTCTAAGATAATGAAAATATTTTCCCAATAGAAATGAACATTTGTTTAATGTTGATTGGGAAAATTTATAAATGTAGCTTAATGAATTGAAAATTAATTTGAGTATCATAAGAAAGAGTCTGTTGCAAAGTTTGACAAATTCATCCCATGGCCAGTTACACATGCTTTCCATGAGAAATATAATTTCTTATTAGTCAGATTTTAAAAAGTTCATAATTTTGGCCAAATATTTGGTATGAGAATAGAATAGAATTGAAATATATTGTAATTACTGAAGCAACAGACTTTGAGCCAGTTTATAAAGACTTTGTTGTACATATCACTTAGTGATCAACTTTATTTTTACCCATCAATTCTCTTCATATTTGGATTATTGTTCTTGTTATATACTAGTTTATCTGGTTGGATATACAAAATTGTATCTTCAGCAGACTATTCTGTCTTCTTTCTTATTTGATGCACCCTGAATGAAATTTTTTATTTGATTTGAACAAGCCCATGGCTTTATGTTTTTACCCTTTTGAATTCAATTCACATTTTTTTTTTCTTTCCAAGTCTTTACTCTGATTGTTATTAAATAATGTTAAATAAGACACATTGGTAATGTAGAGTAAATTTTACATGATAAATCTGGCTTGGATTTTCCTTAGTAGATACCAGTAAAGCTAGGCACACACTACTGTTTATAAACCTTCCCTCAATGAACAGATTTTTCATAATTTAAGTACCTTAATTTGAAATATAATATTGATTAGGTAAGTACTGAACAATAAAATGAAATGAAATCACAATTTCCCATTCTGATGTAATCTTTGATTTAATGTTAATTTTCATTGGATGACATCGAAATCTTATGCCATCATGTGCAGAATTTAATTTTCAGATTTTAAATATCCTCATTTTACTTAAAATATTAACATTTGCATTAAAATGCAGATAACAATATGGTATTTTAAACTTTTGATTTCATTGATGTTATATTATTGCAAGTATCTGTTTACTGGTCTAATATGTGTTACTAATAAACTGAGTTTGTCATCATCAATCCTGAACTGATGCCAGAAAATATAGAAATATTTCTCCTAATTATTGAAAAATATGTGAATAACAGTGTCAGTAATGAGATTATAATAATCAGTCATGGTCTAAGATGTGAGATTGGATGATAGAAAATGTGAACCTGAGGATTGAATTGTTTTCAAAAAAATTGTATGCGTTTTGGTTTGTACCAAAGGTATAAAACTTTAAAAAGATATATTTTAGGTTGCGCAAAAGGGGTTTTCTAATTTTAGCAATGTTAATTTCGACTTCGAAGGTAAGAATATATTTCCTTTTGTATTATTGTGACAAGTTGAATTGTTATATTTTTAATGATTATTGTCAAATAAAAATAGTTGATGCTTTAGATTATTTCATTCATTAAATATATTATAAAAACCACTTCCTGTAAAATTGGTTGGGAGAGTATTCAATTTTCTGCTTCTGTTAATAACAGTTATCACACTGATGAAAATAGCCAGGAATGTGCATGTCGGTACCTATATTGTGTAATGAATTTTTCCACTGTGGTGAGCTAAAAAAGTAAACAAATGTGTTGAGCAAATTTTTAAAATGACCATAAAGGTGAGACTAAAACCAATCCAGTGACAGAGTTCTGTATGACACTGAATGATTCCAAAATTTTCGTTTTGCATTTTATGTTGAAAACATTGATTACAACTGTTCTAACAACAGTGATCATGTGACGATTTTTTAATGTTTTTAATGATCCTGCATCAGTGTTCTCCCCAGGCTTATATAGCACAGTGGTACCACTCTGCTATAATTTTTACCACTGTGCTATAATTTCTCACCACTGTGCTATTAATTTTGACAAATGTATAAATTTTTTTACTTTTGATGTAGAGATCTGTTTCCTTTTCCCATAGTATACATTAGTGAAAACCAGAATAATTAAAATCCAGTAAAATTCTACACAATAATTTATTATTTCTCATAAATTACAAGAAACCCTTTACAAATTCTTATAAATGCCTGTATTACAATACTAGAATAATATGTTACAAACCTATGTGAATTTCTACCACAATGCTATTAAAAATTTCTGGGGAGAATACTGCTGCATGTATTCAAAGCAGGGTAAACTGAGGTTGCAGTGATCAGATGAAATCTTGTCTTCAGACTGCAGTGATCATAACTCGTGTCAACTTAATACACTCTTTTCATGAACAATATATTGATATTTTGTCTTATTTAAGACATTTTGTGTGCTGATCAAGCAATTTTCGTTAAAATTACCACACCCGTCGCCAGTCTGATCGAATGTTTGAAGAAGAGGCGGCAGATTTTGCCATTCTGATTGCTGTTCTGGTAGGTGTGAAAGCGTCGTTGTTTGATAGGCTACTGCTTAGATCGGTGATAATGCCTTTAAAAAAGAACTTTACGAAATTTTGACAGAAAATCTATCACGATCTCTTTGTTTTCCCCGCAGTATTCCTTACTCTGTAACCGGAAGTTATGGCATAATCGTATTTTAATACTTATCCGAGCAGCAGTAATCTTGTGGCTATCTACAATTGTCATGGGGGTGTTTTACCAACTGATCTTATATTTGGTATTTGAGCTTATAATGATGAGCTACAGAATGATCAAGTTTGAGTTTTACCCTGATTGGAGAATTTTGTGAGAGTTGTTTCCCTTGGAAATACAAATTATTGCCAAAATATTATTTTCCATGACTTTTTTGCCAACCCTTTTACCAACTAATCTTATTTTACCTGCCTCATCGTAGTCGGAAGCAGGCTTAAGAGTCCGGTCATTCCGTCCGTCGGTCACGTCTGTCTGCACAGAATAGGGTACTTACTTTTTGTTATCTGACCCTCAAACCGGACACTTCTAAAATTTTGCACACTTATTCTGAACACATTGAAGTTGTGCACCTCCCATTTTAGGTGTGAAGAAATTGTCAAATTTATCTGTTGCTGAACCTGGCACTTATGAAATATTGCACACTTATTCTGAACACATTTTAGATGTGCACCTACCCTTTTGGTGGTGATTGGAGAAAAAAGTCAAATTTATCATATGCTGAACTAAAACACTTTCAGGCACATCATGTTTGAAGGGTACCTGGTTCGTGTAATCTGAAAGTCCCAACACCTTTCACCTGGTATTTCTGAAGTTTTGACAGTTATTCTGATTTTGTGGCCGAGTGGTCTAGGTAGTTCGTCATGACTACTGATGATCACTAGCCTGTCAACACTTCGGTTGTGAGTTCGAATCTCACATGTGGTGGGGTGTTCGGCTCCAGAGCTTAATTGGCATGGTTTGCCCTTTTTCCTACCGAAGGTCGGTGGTTCTCACCGGGTACTCCGGCTTCCTCCACCAATAAAAACTGGCCGCTGAAAACGGCGTAAAACCCTAACAAAACATTAAACGAACTGATTTCATTGTAGATATGCAGTTCTCCTTTTGGGGTGATTTGAGAAAGAAATAAATCTGATTTTTTGGTAATTAGATCAACATAGAATAACTTAATACATTCGAAGATAAACCTTACAATGGTAGACGCTTGCTTTTTGGCCCAGACAAGACAGTCGTTTTATCTAATGGTAAGAATGGAAATTTGGATTGTGTCTTAGAAACAACAACTCGATCAAAAAGTTATGTCTTTTCTCTCGAGAAATAAAATAAAACTGATTTTTTGCTAATTAGATCAATTTAGAATAATCTACTACATTCAAAGACAAATCTTACAATGGTAGATAACTTTAAGTCTTGTGGAAACTGAGAACAGTGGAAGCTAAAAATTCTCTTATTTGCATGCGACGCAGGTCCAGACATCTAATTGGTCTTGTTGGTGTGTGAGCTTATGGTGAACTACAGATCACGTTTGAGTTTTTAGCTAATTGGATAATTTTTATGAGAGTTAATGCATTTGATGTGTACTCTCAAAGCTCTAGCAATACTCAGAATGCTTGTTTAATATTTATGCCCAATTTCTAAAAACGGCGAACTAATGTCATGTTTCGGTCAAAACATGAACCTTTATGGTAAACAGTACATGAAAACTAAACTTGGTATGCATTTTTATTATTTAGTACAAAAAATAAAATAAAATATGAAAATTAATCTTAACAATCGTATAAATTTACACTGAGCCCTGAGTGTGCTGAATGTTGATGCTGCAATTTTCATTAACCTGCAAATATAAAAATACTATTACAATTATGAAAAAGTGGGATTTTACACCAGCACTGTGAGTGGATAAGCAACTGTCAAACTAGAAGTGCTCCATTATAATATTGGTATCAAGACGACGGTTTCATGAGCAAAATAACTTCCAATTCGAAAATAGTTCAAAGAACTAAATCAAGCATATAACAAATATGTAGGGTTATATGAGGATATCGCGCATAAAAAGGTAATTCAGTGGAATAACAACTAGGTAAATAAGACTGAATTTTGAGTCAGGCGACCTTAAGTTGCATACTTCCGATATTCTGTATTTCATTTTGGTTTCAAGTTAGGCATTTATCTATTATTTGTATATTGCACCCGAAAATAGTTGGTTTAATGTTAATTATAAAGACCGAATCAGTTGCAAACTTCAAACGACCGGCCAAGTTGTTGACAAACATCTGGATCTCGCTCCAGGTTTGGACCACCTCGCGTTATGAATTTTACAAGTATTTCATGAATACTGAATTCGTTTAATAAGAAGAATTGTGTGTTGTTCATTGTTTTTTAGTTTTCAGTGTTTATTGTGCTTGTGGTTGTTCATTTGCTTCCTGGGTTTGTCTGTCTAATGGAATACGTTTTTTGATTTGCTCCTAAGGTATATATGTCCTCTTTTTTAAATTATTCCTTTCGGAAATAATCTGAAATTACGGACTGTACCCAGCTTAACATTGACAATTTAAAAAAAGGAATTATTTCCCCAAAAAGTAATTTGTTGAAACGTGTATACATCTACCTAGCATTGCATGTTACGGGAGCAGGCTCATGATCTGATGATTGCTTGTAATATTAAAACTTTATGAAGACTTGGATTTTTCAAATGAAATATGAACCTTTAACTTGCTAGTAAATGCAGAGTTTTACATCTTTTTGTAATAATTTAAAACCAATTGCTAGTGAGTATGCATGACATAACTCATTTACATATAGTTTTTAAAATTGGTAAAGCAAATGTGGTTCCTCCTTTTAAAAACCCTCTTTTAAGGTGTAGAATGCCTGTTACACTGTAGGATGTTAGCATCTGTGCTGGAGGTCAGCACTTAGTGCTTAGTTTAGATCATTAGAGAAAAAAGTTTCATAACGATGATGTTCACATATTTTTTAACAGAAAAATCCAGTTTCATAACGGATGACCGCTCCAAACTGGAGAATTGAATTCCGGTTCCCTGTCAAGTTGACAGCTTATTTCTTGTTATATATCATTTTTCCGATTTAGAGGAACGTGAGTTTTTAATTAAATCAGTTTGCCATTATTAGTCTTAATAAATGGTTTACTTGGTTTTAAAAAAGGAAACATCCTTGTATATCGTAAAACTTTTTATTTCGCATGATCTAAAACGCATACGAAAAGCCGACATGCAGAAACAGCCATTAGTTTATTTTAGCCGACGACATGAAATTGTGTGGGAGTCGGTAGCGTGTGTTTTGAATTCGGATTTCGACAAACATTTATTTCACGAAGATTTAACAGTTAATAAGGCTTTAGGAGAGTCCAGAGGCAGAACACAATTTTTTATGAGATCAACTACATGAACCATACCAAAAGGTAGACATTGCAGTTTCGAAAATCGAGCAAGAGGTGCAGGTGAAGCAATATACATGCACCTATTTTCTTCTGTAAAAATAATATACCTACCAATATATACATGGTCAATGTCGTCGAAATCTCCGTAGTAAACAGGTCTATATGGTCTGATGTAGTATGTTGGGTGGATGATTCTGTATATCACAAAGGCATCAGCCAAAGATAAAACAAACAAGGCCAGTATAACCATTATATACAGTGTCCTAAACATCTCCAGTTATGTTCTGTTAAAGATATACATTCAAACATATAGGTAAATCATGGCTGTAGAACTTTAAATTTCATTTTATTACAATAAAGTCGACATAAACTTCCGCCATCCTATGTCCTTAAAACATCAATGGCGGGGATATGACATGCGCGCGAGAGGATAGCCAGTTTTACGTTATCAAAACAGTTTGGAAAAGTGCTCATTCTTAATATTTCATTACAATAGTAACAACTGTACCCCTTTTCCAAAAATGTGTTCATTTGCCATTGGTCTTCGCGAGAATACCAGCAATGTATACTTTCTTTTTTAATAAAGATATCCGACGCATTTTTTGACGTACATCTTTGTTTAATTTAAACCCTTTATGGACCAACCATTGCATTCTATCATACACAGAGTAATTATTTTAGTTGAAGGAAATGGTTATATTTATCAAACGTGCTGTTCTGAATAGTCGTATTGAACATAGCAACATATTAAACAAAGACGTTTTGCCAACATAAAAAATGACATAACAGAACAGATACATCCATGTTGTTACTATAGATTAAAGTGAACACTTTTTAGTTTGCCTCAACGAAGTTGGGGGGGGGGGACTATTGGAGTCACCCCGGCGTCCACGTCCGCGTCAGTGTCCGCGTCCAGTTATAACTATGCCTCAAGTACAATTTATGAACAAAGACCTAACATAGAAATATTAAAGTAATTTCAAGCACCTAATTTGCGATGACATAGGGTCATATATTTTAGTGTGCAGGTGCATGATGAAGAGACTGACCATGTGACATTAGATGAAGGTCACATGACCCATATTACACGGTTGACTGGCTTTTAAGTTTTATGTCAAAAATCAGTTTTGATATACAAAGTGACCTACAATCATATTACTTGGTGTGAGGGTGCATCTCAGGGAGTAACACAGCCTCCTACCAAAATTAGGTCACTCTGATCCTCTTATCGCGCTTTATTGACTTATGTAAAGTTTTACATCTCAGTTCAGTTCTCCGATACCAAGCAAACCTACAATCATTATTTGCTGTAAGGGTGCATCTCGGAGAGCTACACAGCAACACACTAAAATTAGTGGGGGAACGAGGCGAACTTTGTAATCGTAGATTTCTGATTATATGTTGAAGTATCGGTAATTATAGAATCCATTTGTTAGTTAAACAAAATTAAATAATCACTGTAGGACAGAATTTTACATGTTTGTCGTGCGAAAAAATCTCAATTACTGTTAATTGAAGCTAGGATAATTTATAAAAGTTTTTTGTTTTACCTTAAAACAAACAAAAATACAAGAAAATGTCATTCCCTGGCGGACTTGTTCATCTTCAGTTAGACTGAGCTGCAAAATCATCTATTAACATTTAAAAGTGTGATAACGATCATACATATTTAAGCTGTACATAATAGTCTCTGGAATGTATTATAGAATTCATAATCTGTAACAACGTAATACCGGTAGCAGAAAATGATCGTTTATCTTGTGCATTAATATTGGTATCACAGAATGTTAATTCAATCTATCAAATTGACTTAGCTAAAATAATAGGAATAAAGAAAATATTGATTTTAGAATAATTTTCATCCGATTTCAAACTTATCAAGATAAAACTATGTATCGAACAGAATTTCAAAGCAAAATCTTCGTTATAATTGTTCTATGTAAGCTTTAAGGTTACGGTACTAATTTTGTTGTGTTTTGTTATATTTTATTAATTTTTTTTTATTTTTATAATTCACTATCAATACATAATACTATGAATCTGAATTGTCAAATATAAATATTCCGTGATACCTATTTTGATGCACAAAATGTGCAACTCAACATTTGTGCTCAAGGCTTTTTCATGTTGAAAACCGAAATAAAGAACACAAAAGTTGAAGAGCAAATTCAATTAATAAAATGACCAATGCAGGTAGAGCCATATAAGGCATAGGTATGTACATGTGTATACGATACCAATGAACATTTGAAGACGCAAACAATTACTTACACTGCAGTGTGCGCTTAAGTTCCTTAGATTGGATATTTAATACGGCCAGATGATGGCCACTTTATATATAAACCAGATACGACTAGTGGGCAGTCTTGTGACAAGTTTTTGCTTAATTTGATATTTGTAATTAATAAGTAAAACAACAATAAATGTCAAAGTGGTCATTAATTTATATGACAATAATGATTGTCCTTGTTTGTTTGTGTAATTGTCTGGTCCAAACTTTTATACTGTTTGTTTTTCTATTTTTGTCACAAATTGTTTTATTGCATGACAATTTGATGTAAAAATGTAAAACAAACAAGGAAATTACACACAGAATTTTGTCCTATTAATGAAAGGCATCTTAGAGTATATCTTTCAGTTCCGTTAGGTTATGTTGTTTTATATATTAACCTCTGTTATAGCGTCAAACATAACATATGATGTATTTTCCTGTTTATTCCGAGTGTATTTAACAAAAAAGTGAAAATCCTTGAATGTGAGGTTAATACACGATAACATAACCTTGTAATACTGGTTGCGAGTAAACAGTTCTTCAACACGGAAATCCATGTAAGGTCGTCAGCAATGAACCAAAGCCAAAGACTTACAACAATACCAAGACGACAAACTTAATTAAAACTGTTTTCAATGATTTTTTCTAGATATAAGTTTGTCATTTTATTCATTATTGATAGGTGACTCTGGTATCACAAAACTATGTTATATCGAACGAGAAGGTAAAGCTGTACCATACTTCTCCCACATAAGACAAAATAATACATGTGTGTATAAATTCACGAATTCCATACTTCAGATAAATAAAAAGATTGCATTTAAATCAGTCGCATAAAAAAGAAAACAATAACAATATTAATCATGCTGGTTACATGATTGAAGTACGAGTAAATGACCGGATGAGAAACTATTATAGACATTGTTTTCAAAAACATTACACTGAAGGAAGAGAATATATTGATGTTTTTAATATTATAGTTCAAAAAGAAAATGTTGAACCACTAATGACAAAATTTTCGCCAACTAATTTATCCCACCATTTTACTGCACTACATTAATAATTTGGTAACATACCCAAAGCGGTTTGTTATATTTCACGGAAAACCCCTCATGCTGAATTCGGGTGGTGATTTCTTTTAACATGCACTTGTTGTCCACAAAAAAGACCTTACATAGAAAATATTAAATTAATTTCAAGCACCTTATTTGCGATGACACACCTCTTTGACCTCGCGATTAACCATGCCAAATATGTATCATTGTTTAACACAAGGTGGTACTTTGTGGAGATGAAACAATCTGTGATTATGGTTAACAATCATTATGTTCCTGTGTAAAATTTTACCAAATCATTTACCTGGACGCTCAAGATACTCAACTAACACACACATGAGGTCAGTAAATTATGACTTTGACCTTCAAGATATTGATTTCCGTTAGTAGTATATCGGCACAGTTCAATTCGCATTTCACGTTAAGGCGCCGGAGATGACGTCTAAGGAAGTCAATGGAAGTTATATCAATGGAAATGACGTTACAAGAAGTGATATAACCGGAAGTTTGTGCGCATACTCACCGGAAGTAATTTTCCCTGCCATTTTATTTGAAGGGAGCTAATTTTGCGCCGTTTTTTAAACAGAAGTATAAGGGATACGTTTATCAATCGGATTGGACTATTTCACCTTTTCCCGCCCGTTTTTTTATGTTGGTTCGGTCTTTCATTGGACTGTATAGGGATACAGTCTCCCTTCCAGGTGTTGAGGCTCCGTCCTATTGCACGAAGGTCAAGTACTTGTCTGGATTTAATTATTTCCCTTTCCCCGCGCTTTTCTCTCTGGATGGTCTGTGGGTTTTCCGTGTCAGTAGATAGGGGTTAAGTCTCTCTTCGAGGTGTATAGGCTTGAATCTTTGACCATGAGGTCAAGGACTGACAGGTTTGCCTCTCAATTTTCCCGCGCTTTTCAGTCAGGCCTGTATCGTGGTAATGTATAGGATCGAGAACTCCTAATGAATTCAATAGGGGTAAACCTATCATTACTAAATCAAGGGCCGAATGCATACGAAACACTGAAGGCAATATCATAATAGGGTAAATTATTCGCCCTTATTCCGCGTAAAGATGTCCATCTAAAGTGTATCAGGGTATCTCCTCGTCATCTATTTCGCCCTCGACTAATTCATTTACTTTCTGTTAGGATTATGGATTGGGATTAAGGTTAGGTTATAATTAGGGTTAGAGTTAGGGTTACGGTTGGAGTTAGGGTTAGGGTCAAAGTTGAATAAATGGCTATCATGTGTATGAGATCTCCATGTCGAGCTGCAGCAGCAAAAGAATGAAATAAGCACGTCGGTATAGTCATCAGCCACACAGAGCAGTGATGAGCAGCGGAGCAGCGTCTGGAGAGTGATGAGAAGCGAAGGACGTCTTGAGCGGCGAAGAGCAAGGTCTTGTCATGAGCAGTGATGTGTTGCGAGGAGCAATATGAACAAAGTCGGAGCAGCAACGACAGCAAAGAACAGTGTCGTTAGCATTGGTGAGCAGCAAAGAGCAATGTGAGCACAGTCTTAGTAGTAACTTTCGTATAAGAGGCGGCACAAAACGGTGAGCTGAGATTTCAAACAGAACACAGACTTGAACGACACATCAAGAGCAAATAACAAAAAAAAAAAACGATCGAGTTCAAGTCGACAAGAACTGTGTGGTGTTAATTAACACACAAAACCCATCCTCGTCAAAATGACTTCACAATCCAGTAAAAATCTTTTCACAAATATATAATCCAAGGTTTTGTTTAATTTCGTCAGTTGTTTGAAGACCACCAAACAACAAACACACGGATAGATGGAATCGAAGACGCCTCTCGTTTATTTATTGGTCTCTACTAGATATTCAATACCAGTATAGAGCCTTCGTCGAAGCAAAACCAGAAAGGAAAATAAAAATACTTCCCACCAAGGTCAAGAGAACCAAAACTTCGAAATTACTACTGGAGGTCCTAACAATGCAGGACTTAAGAAAGAATAAATGCAAGAAATGCAAGATGCAAAAGAACAATGCGGACGTCTGAAAGAATTTGAAAATCTGCAAAGGGAAATAATACAATCCAAACAATGTACTTTCCGTCATGCATACCTTTTCGGTATTTGAGGTCAGAGCCTAAACATCTCGAACGGAGACAGTATCCCTGTGAGTCCAATGATAGACCAAAACAACATAAAAAAATACCCCGGTAAATTGGAGATAGTCCAATCCGACTAATAGACGTATAGGACGACGCCTGATATGGGGCAAAAAATATCTCCCTTATGCTTCCGGTAAAAAAAGGCTCGAAATTAGCTCTCAAATGAGACTTGAACTGTGCCTATATACTACTCCCGTCTTATTCAAGACTGGTCCTAGTAGTGTATAATTATTTCAAATGCTATTGTTTAATTCTAAGTTGTACTTTAATATTGGAATATTACCAAGACTAAGTAAAGTTACACAAATTTTGTGACCTTGATCAACGTTATTTACGACATTTCATCTAGTAATGATGCATAACCTTTCCAAATATCATTGCTTAAATAACCAAATATAATCGGTATTTAAATTTTACATGGAAACCATTTGTGGACGTGCGTACAGACTAAAATTTTAATTGGGCTTTTAACTTTTTTTGACCTTCTTTTTGGTTTGGCAGGCCTACATGTTGTGTATTTTACTTTTTTATTTTTATATCTATTTGACTATAATGGACTAAATCATTTTCTATGATACCATCAACTTTTAGTCTAGTTTTATATAATATTTTCCCGAACGTACAATTTTTGTTTATATAAAATCTGTATATTTGTTTTGAGATAATGTGAAATTAATGTAATGTCTGGACAACTTTTATCATTCAGCAAGACAAGCCATATACAGACTATTTATTGACCAAGATAACAAAACAAATTACATAATTGTTACGGCCGAAATCACCTTTAAATTATAGCCAACAAAAGACACAAATCAATAATAAAATTTAACAAGATTTATTATATACAAAGTTTACAAAAATATTACAAAAAAAACTAAAATGTCAACTTAACTGTTCAAAATCCTGTTTTTTCTTGATCCGGAATTCTGGTCACTGTTGCCTGAATCCAAACGGAATATTATATCCAATCAGTCACAATCTAGTATGATGTAACGAAAATGAAAGTCTGCCAAGTACGATATGTGAAACGTAAATAAATCCAACAGCTGAGAACACAAGAATGTCTGGTAATACGTTCTGATCTGCAAGTTTAACTTTCGTGTCCATATATATAGTGTAGAACGGAAACTTCTGGAATACGGTAGAAGTTCGAATCGCACCATAATTATTACGTAAGTCAAATAGAAAGTTCTAGTCATTCCATCAGTATCCATTATTGTTCCAGTGATTTCTAAACTGCGCAGTTATAACATTATTTGGTAAACAACTATAAGTATTATGTAAACATAGTATACATGTTATAAGGCTACGCAAAACAAATCAGGCCAAGATAAATAAATATAAATATAATAATTACAATATCATAACACCTCCCCCCTTAAAAGAAGTTTGAGTGTAACGAAAACTTCATGAACAATATATACAAAAATATATAGTATACATACAATGTTTTAATAAGATCTAGATAAAGCATCTGCTATTACGTTATCTTTACCTTTAATATGTTTTACAATAATATCATATTCCTGTAACAATAAACTCCACCTAGTCAACCTCTGGTTCTTGTTTCTCATTTTATGTATGAAGGTGAGAGGATTATGATCAGTATAAACCAGAATAGGATGCATAGTGGGATTTAAATATACATCAAAATGTTGAAGTGCAGACAACAGTGCAAAACATTCTTTTTCAATAGTGGAATAATTTTTCTGATGTTTATCTAATTTCTTGGAAAAATATGATATAGGTTTCTCAACATTATCATCTGTTTCTTGATATAAAACAGCTCCAACTCCTACATCACTTGCATCAACGGCAAGTTTGAATTGCTTTTTAAAGTCTGGAGTGATAAGAACGGGACTGTTAATTAAAAGTGATTTGCTTTTTTCAAAAGAGTTTTGACAATTATCACTCCAGATGAATTTAGAATCTTTCCGTAAAAGATGAGTCAATGGTTGAACAACAGTAGCAAAATTTGAACAAAATTTTCTGTAAAATCCAATCATGCCTAAATATCTCATAAGTTGTTTTTTATTTGTAGGAGGAGGAAAATTGGTAATTGCATCCACTTTAGCCATAATAGGTTTCACTTGACCTTGGCCAACTGTGTGCCCTAAATAATCAACAGTGGCCTTACAAAATTCACTTTTAGCAAGATTAACAGTCAAATTTGATTGTGACAATCTATCAAAAGTATCATATAAATGTTTTAAATGCTCTTCCCAGCTATCACTACATACAATAAGATCATCAATATAAGCATAACAACAGTCTAAATCTTTTATAACATTATTGATCATTCTTTGAAACGTAGCTGGAGCATTTTTCATACCAAACGGCATGACAGTATATTGAAATAAGCCGTCTGGTGTGACAAAAGCTGATATTTCACGAGCTCTCGGTGTCAGGGGGACCTGCCAGTAACCTTTTAATAAATCAAATTTGCTTACGAATTTTGATTGTCCAATGTTATCAATGCAATCGTCTATCCTTGGAATCGGATAGGAGTCAGATTTTGAGACTGAGTTTAATTTTCTGAAATCAGTAACGAAACGAAAGGTTTTATCTGGTTTGGGTACAAGAAGACAAGGAGAGCTCCATTCACTGTTACTCGGCTCAATGATATCATTGTCAAGCATATATCTAATTTCTTGTCTCATAACATCAAGTTTAAGTGGATTGAGCCGGTAAGGATGTTGCTTAATTGGAGAAGCATCGCCTACATCAACATCATGACAAACAGCAGTGGTTTTGTTTGGCACATCTGGAAAAAGATTTTTAAAAGTAAATACCAAAGTTTTCAATTTTTCTCTGCGATCGAAAGTCAGATGTGCAAGTTTTGAGTCTAAATCTGATAAAATTTCAGAATTTTTCAATCTAACAGTTTGTTCCATAGTCTTGGAATCAAAAGATGGTTCAGTTATATCTGGTTTGTCATGATCGTTCTCCAATTTAACCATGGCTAAAGTGGCAACTGGTTTACTCTCACCTTCATTAGTACGCTCAAAATATGGTTTTAACATATTAATGTGACACACTCTATTTTGTTTACGCCGACCTGGAGTTCTTACAATATAATTCAAATCATTGATTTTACTGTTGATTGTATAAGGACCACAGTATTTAGCCTGTAAAGGATGCCCAGGGACTGGCAAAAATACAAGTACCTTATCACCAGGCTCAAAAACTCTGTCCCTGGCATCTTTATCATACCATATTTTCATCTTATTCTGTACAGTTTTTAAGTTTTTCTGAGCAATTTGACAAGCAGTATACAATTTTTCTTTAAATCTAGATACATAGTCTAGAAGATTCAAGTCAGTGTGTTCAGTAAGCCATTTTTCCTTAATCAATTTTAAAGGTCCCCTTACAGTATGACCAAACACTAACTCAAAGGGGCTAAAACCAAGGGATTCTTGAACAGCCTCTCGGACCGCAAAAAGTAGAAAGTGAACACCATCATCCCAGTCCCTGTCAAATTGAAGACAAAAAGTTCTAATCATGTTCTTCAATGTTTGATGAAAACGTTCTAAGGCACCTTGAGATTCTGGATGATAAGCACTTGATCTATACTGAGCAATCCCTAACTGATAAACGACCTGCTGAAATAAACCTGACATAAAATTTGAACCCTGGTCGGACTGTATTGACTTAGGAAGCCCTACTAATGTGAAAAATTTGATAAGAGCTTTGACAATAGTTGGTGTCTTAATATTCCTTAAGGGAATAGCCTCAGGAAAGCGAGTGGATGTACACATGATCGTTAGTAAATAAGCATTTCCTGTCTTGGTCTTTGGTAAAGGTCCAACGCAATCAATAAGTACTCGGCTGAAAGGTTCTTCAAAGGCTGGAATTGGCAGAAGTGGTGCTGGTGGTATTTTCTGGTTAGGCTTGCCAACAACCTGGCATATATGGCATGATTTACAGTATTCTGTGACATCATTTCTAAGTCTGGGCCAGTAGAAATGTTGTAATATCTTAAGACAAGTCTTCCTTATACCTAAATGTCCAGCCAAGGGGGTGTCATGGGCAAGACCAATAATTTCTTGTCTATAGACTTTAGGCACCACCACTTGGTATACCACTCTCCATTCCTCCTCTGGGATAGCATCAGGGGGCCTCCACTTCCTCATCAAAATGCCGTCTTGATGGTAGTAACATTCGGCCACTTTGTCTGCTTCTTCTTGGGGTAGAGCCCTCTTGCAGAGCTGAAGAACCTCAGGGTCTTTATTCTGTTCTTCCCTAAATGTTCTTTTGTCTAATGAATGGCTGTTCACGTCTGGCCATGGCATAATTACACGTTTGTTAGTAACAGGTGGTCTTATTATGGCCTTTTTTGAGCTATCGGGACCTTCAATGTCGGCAAAGAAAGTGTCAGAAAGGTCCATATAATCATACTGGCCTTCTTGTAAATCCTCATCTTGTTGTTTTCTTGCCATTGCCCTAGTAACAACACAAGCTGGATACAGTTCAGTATCTTCTTCAGGTGATTTAACATCCACCACCGGTTCACTTGTAACAATTGGTTCAGCAACCACTTTGTTCCTAGCTAGATCATTTCCTAGCAATAATGAAACACCCTCAACAGGGAGAGTAGGACGAACACCCACAACAACTGGTCCAGTAATTAAATCTGATTTCAAATAAATACGATGGAGGGGAACATCTATACAACCTAACTCCACACCTCGTAACAAAACGGAGGCACCAACGGACGTCTCCTCGGACAAAGGCAACACACCTTCTAACAACAAAGACTGAGAAGCTCCAGTGTCCCGTAAAATCTTAATAGGCTGAGGAGTAGTATTATCAACAATAGAAACAAACCCATCAGACATAAAGGGCTTATAATCCTCCATGTAATCACAAAAACTGGACTTAAAAGCCTGACTCGCAGGACATTCCAACTTATTGGTAACAACGGGTGTCGTACAAGCACTGGACTTGGGCTTATGATCTCTTTCATTCTTCTTCTGGAGTCTAAAACAATCAGCCATCAGGTGACCATTTTTCTTACAATAAGCACAAGTTAGTGATTTCTTCTCAAAAGTATCAAACTTTGGACCAGACATATTATAACTAGACGGACTCTTATTCTGTGCAACAGGCTTACAATCAGTACGCTCAGTGCTTTGATTTTTGTAATTTCCGCTAGAAGTATTAAAATTTTGACCTTTGAAAGTTCTTTTATGTGAAATGGTATAATTATCGGAAACAACAGCTGCATCTTGCAATGTCTCAACAGTTTTGTCATCTAAATGTGTTTTTAAGTCTAAATTAACACACTGCTTGAACTCTTCTAATAACATTAATTGTCTTAATTTATCAAAATTTTTATCTATTTTCTTTGACGTAAGCCATTTATCAAATAAATCTTCTTTTTCCCTAGCAAATTCAACATAGGTTTGTGTTTCAAACTTTTTATAAGACCTAAATTTCTGTCTATATGCTTCTGGCACTAGCTCATAAGCTTTCAAAACTTCCTGTTTAACAGTATCATAATCAGAACTTTTTTCTGAAGATAAAGCTGAGTAAATTTCAGCGGCCTTGCCCACAAAAACACTTTGCAGCATTGTAGTCCAATAAGGCTTTGGCCATTTCAAATTTTGAGCAATTTTCTCAAATTGTGGAAAAAATTTATCCACCGTTTTTTCACAAAATTTAGGAACCAAACGTATATTTTTTGCTGCCTCAAATTGTTCTGATTTTGACTTAGTGTTGCTTTCTGCTTTGACCATTTCCATTTTTATTTTCTCCATCTCTATCCTTTCCCTCATTTCAAGTTCTGCCTGTTTTTCTTCTTTTTCTTTTTCTAATTGTTTTAATTTAAATTCATCTTCTTTTTCTAATTGTTTTAATTTAACTTCGTTTTCAAATTGTTTTTCCAATTGTTTTAATTTAAGTTCGTGTTCTAATTCAAGCTGTTTTAATTTTAAAGCATCAACATTTTCGACCTTGAGGTCAAGAGCCTCTTCACCAAAAATTTCTAAATCAACTAAATTGTCTATTACCAAATTTTTTATAATTTGTTTTCTCATAGATGTTCTAAAATCTATTTTTAGATGTTTAGCAAGCAACACTAATTCTTCTTTCTTTAATTTATCAAACCCTTCCAGGTCTGGCGTTTTCAAAAATTTACCAGCATCAAATTCCATTTTGTAGAATTTTGTTGGCTAATTCTAATAAAAATACGGAAAAAATTTAATAAGATATTAACGTTATCCCGGACGAGCCCCCAATTTCTGTTACGGCCGAAATCACCTTTAAATTATAGCCAACAAAAGACACAAATCAATAATAAAATTTAACAAGATTTATTATATACAAAGTTTACAAAAATATTACAAAAAAAACTAAAATGTCAACTTAACTGTTCAAAATCCTGTTTTTTCTTGATCCGGAATTCTGGTCACTGTTGCCTGAATCCAAACGGAATATTATATCCAATCAGTCACAATCTAGTATGATGTAACGAAAATGAAAGTCTGCCAAGTACGATATGTGAAACGTAAATAAATCCAACAGCTGAGAACACAAGAATGTCTGGTAATACGTTCTGATCTGCAAGTTTAACTTTCGTGTCCATATATATAGTGTAGAACGGAAACTTCTGGAATACGGTAGAAGTTCGAATCGCACCATAATTATTACGTAAGTCAAATAGAAAGTTCTAGTCATTCCATCAGTATCCATTATTGTTCCAGTGATTTCTAAACTGCGCAGTTATAACATTATTTGGTAAACAACTATAAGTATTATGTAAACATAGTATACATGTTATAAGGCTACGCAAAACAAATCAGGCCAAGATAAATAAATATAAATATAATAATTACAATATCATAACATAATATAGTATTTATTTGAATAAGAAAAGTATGTACATTTCAGAACGACCCCCACCCCAAAAAAAACCCCCAAAAAACAAAAACAAAACGACACAAAAAAAACCCAATAACATACACACACATTTCACGAATATTTTTCAGCTTCCGGAGCTCGGTTTTTATGGTCCACGAACCATACGTATACGTAAGAAAATTTCTCAGACGTTGATTGTGAATGGAACCAGCTTCCCTTTATTAATGAGTTGGGTGACCGAGTGATCTAGGCAATTCATCGAAACTGCAACTGATCACTAGCCACTGACATTGTATGACCGAGACAAATTCGAGGCAAGTTGTTTTCGACTTCTATCTTGACTGACAAGGATTTCCAGTTTTCTACCAAATGTCGTTTGTTTTCTCGGTGTACTTCGATTTCCTACACCAATAAAAGGGGACCGTTATGATATACCGAAATGCACTGAAAGAGGGGTAGAATCCCTATATACCAAAACAAACCTTAAGAAAAGGAGACGAACCTTCAGAATGTATGTATACTAGTTTCTTAATGCTGCTGATGAGAGGTAACTCCTTGAAATGCGTCGTATACAGCATACTATAAATTTATTATATCTAATATTAGTATCTTTGGATTGTTATTTTGAAACTCCTGGGATGATGCCTCTGCTGGTGGACCCTAGGTCCCCGAGGGTATTCGCCAACCCAGTCGTCAGACTTGTCTGACATGATTATTCATTGATTTGTTACGGAAATTACCAGTATTTAGCAAAATTCAAAAATAATAGAAATACTAAGGGTTCATTCCTTGTATTGCACATGGTAGATCTCCTTAGCTGAAATTTGGCTTCCTATTTCGGTATTTTTGGTTGAGTACTTCTTGTTTAATATAAGTTTGATTTTTGGTCTTCCAAATGTTTCGGTTTTAATGCTGCTGATGAGAGGTAACTCCTTGAAATGCGTCGTATACAGCATACTATAAATTTACTATATCTAATATTAGTATCTTTGGATTGTTATTTTGAAACTCCTGGGATGATGCCTCTGCTGGTGGACCCTAGGTCCCCGAGGGTATTCGCCAACCCAGTCGTCAGACTTGTCTGACATGATTATTCATTGATTTGTTACGGAAATTACCAGTATTTAGCAAAATTCAAAAATAATAGAAATACTAAGGGTTCATTCCTTGTATTGCACATGGTAGATCTCCTTAGCTGAAATTTGGCTTCCTATTTCGGTATTTTTGGTTGAGTACTTCTTGTTTAATATAAGTTTGATTTTTGGTCTTCCAAATGTTTCGGTTTTAATGCTGCTGATGAGAGGTAACTCCTTGAAATGCGTCGTATACAGCATACTATAAATTTACTATATCTAATATTAGTATCTTTGGATTGTTATTTTGAAACTCCTGGGATGATGCCTCTGCTGGTGGACCCTAGGTCCCCGAGGGTATTCGCCAACCCAGTCGTCAGACTTGTCTGACATGATTATTCATTGATTTGTTACGGAAATTACCAGTATTTAGCAAAATTCAAAAATAATAGAAATACTAAGGGTTCATTCCTTGTATTGCACATGGTAGATCTCCTTAGCTGAAATTTGGCTTCCTATTTCGGTATTTTTGGTTGAGTACTTCTTGTTTAATATAAGTTTGATTTTTGGTCTTCCAAATGTTTCGGTTTTAATGCTGCTGATGAGAGGTAACTCCTTGAAATGCGTCGTATACAGCATACTATAAATTTACTATATCTAATATTAGTATCTTTGGATTGTTATTTTGAAACTCCTGGGATGATGCCTCTGCTGGTGGACCCTAGGTCCCCGAGGGTATTCGCCAACCCAGTCGTCAGACTTGTCTGACATGATTATTCATTGATTTGTTACGGAAATTACCAGTATTTAGCAAAATTCAAAAATAATAGAAATACTAAGGGTTCATTCCTTGTATTGCACATGGTAGATCTCCTTAGCTGAAATTTGGCTTCCTATTTCGGTATTTTTGGTTGAGTACTTCTTGTTTAATATAAGTTTGATTTTTGGTCTTCCAAATGTTTCGGTTTTAATGCTGCTGATGAGAGGTAACTCCTTGAAATGCGTCGTATACAGCATACTATAAATTTACTATATCTAATATTAGTATCTTTGGATTGTTATTTTGAAACTCCTGGGATGATGCCTCTGCTGGTGGACCCTAGGTCCCCGAGGGTATTCGCCAACCCAGTCGTCAGACTTGTCTGACATGATTATTCATTGATTTGTTACGGAAATTACCAGTATTTAGCAAAATTCAAAAATAATAGAAATACTAAGGGTTCATTCCTTGTATTGCACATGGTAGATCTCCTTAGCTGAAATTTGGCTTCCTATTTCGGTATTTTTGGTTGAGTACTTCTTGTTTAATATAAGTTTGATTTTTGGTCTTCCAAATGTTTCGGTTTTAATGCTGCTGATGAGAGGTAACTCCTTGAAATGCGTCGTATACAGCATACTATAAATTTACTATATCTAATATTAGTATCTTTGGATTGTTATTTTGAAACTCCTGGGATGATGCCTCTGCTGGTGGACCCTAGGTCCCCGAGGGTATTCGCCAACCCAGTCGTCAGACTTGTCTGACATGATTATTCATTGATTTGTTACGGAAATTACCAGTATTTAGCAAAATTCAAAAATAATAGAAATACTAAGGGTTCATTCCTTGTATTGCACATGGTAGATCTCCTTAGCTGAAATTTGGCTTCCTATTTCGGTATTTTTGGTTGAGTACTTCTTGTTTAATATAAGTTTGATTTTTGGTCTTCCAAATGTTTCGGTTTTAATGCTGCTGATGAGAGGTAACTCCTTGAAATGCGTCGTATACAGCATACTATAAATTTACTATATCTAATATTAGTATCTTTGGATTGTTATTTTTTCTCAAATTACATACAATGTATGTTTGGGTTCTGTTTTCATACAATATTAGATACCTTTAGGATAATTTTACGCAATTTGAGTTACAGTTTTTTGTATGTGTATATCATTAGATGTCTACAATTCCATTTGATTTGGGGGTATGCATTTGACCCCCTAGAACATGTTCATGACAATTGTGTAGTACTTCATAAGAACAATATGATTCGCTGAAAAAGTTTCTGGCGACTGATATATTACGATGTAGATAAAGAGAAAACCGGGAAATGTATATATGTTTCTCGAATTCTGAGGATGAAGAACATATATTGTGAATTTACACGAGAACATAGACTTCCATTATTCATAACCGAGCAGTGTTTTGCAGTATCTTTTGGCAAACACCCGACATCCAGAAAAAACACTTATCATGAACGAGTTTTTCCATCCTGGTTCATGTTGAAATTTCGTGAATGAATGCAAAAGTCTTGCCAATAAATTCTTTGATGCCAATTTTAATGCACAAGTTGGGCACATGTCGTCGATTTACGACTCTCAGTTGTGCTGCTCAAGGCTTAAAATGTTGAAAAGCCAAAACAATAGCCCATAACGTTTAAGAGGTAAAAAAAAAAGCTATTCACGGGGGAGATACACATTGAAGACTTAAAATTTATACTGGGCACTCAAGAATACTGCCGATTTCTATTGAACCATATAACAAGATAACACGAATCCCTTTATGAGAGTTATTTCTAACTACTAACTTACCTCGTTTAAAAGACCGACTATCCGAACAGCAGCTATGAGATCCTTAGCTAGTTTTGCAGTTGAAACGAGTAAATTCTGATCCTGCTAAATTATGTACTGTCCAACCAAATTCTTCAGTTCAGTTCAAGCAAGCAGTCCCTGTGTTGGTAATCATACTGTACTGGCTTTAGTAGTAGTTATATACACCAGAGTGTCAGAATAGACAAGGGAAGGTTTGGGTACACATAAAACCGGTTTAACCTAACCACTGTTCAGTATCTATACCAAGTCAAATTATCCTGACTCTCTAATGCTTTTTCATGTTTTTCTTTTTGCTTTTCTGTCCGATGGTCTGTGTGTAGGGTGGCGTTAGTTGATGTTGACCTTTCCTGTTAACCATTTTGTTGTTTATTGTAAGACCATTAATTGTTACATAATAAGTAATGACGTGCATTTCTATTTTACTTAGAATTAAATGCTACATTTTTGTAGTTTTATTAAGGTGTAAAAGCCTTGACCGAAGCCCGTTTTGTATGAAGCGCAGCAGCGCGCACGGCCAAGGCTTTTAAAACCTTATGAAACTACTAAAATGATGTATTCAATTTTAATCACATTTTATATTTGACAAGTAAAACAATATGACTGTAATTTAAAAATATTCTCCGTATTATTTCAAAATATTACTCCGCTGCCTTGTCGTCGTATTTTGACTTTTATTGGGTTATAAAACATCACTTTTCAGAACCACGGGACTAGTTTTCAATGAAACAATTTCGAATTTCAATGAAACAAACAATGAAACAAACAAAGTATTGTATTACTAGAGTACTGTTGGAGACGACACCCGCACTTTGTTTCATCCAAGTGATGATTTTGATGCAAATTTAGTGTTAAGGACAAAACTTACCCCGAGTTAAAATAAACCATGCAAAGTTTATTTTAGGATGAAAGATCTTTATGTTAATCCCCGACATTTAGTTGACTTTTTGTCAATATCTTTGTTTGGAGATTACATTTAATGACAATGTTGTCGAATTTCACGACAGTATTGTTACTTTTTATCACACATAGAATGATCCCAAGTTAACAGAAAATAGTTTTAAAACACTTTTTAAATAACAAATTCAAAGGGAATTCCGCTGAACCCAGTGCCACATATGCATTACGATGTTTTGATTTTTTGTTTTAGCAAAAACCATTTCATTCTATCCCACACAACCCAATAAGGGGATGACCATTTGAATTTGAGGGGAAGGGGTATTGGGTACTGGCAGATTTGATGAGATTTGATAAAATTGTAAAACCTTATTGTGCATCTACATCACATGTACAATCATTCTATAATGAATGTAGAAGCCTTGCATCAATAATGAATGAGGAGTTGATGTCACAAACATATTATGATAATTCGCTCGTTTTCGGTCTCACGTTTCACCCGTTGAGCGAAAACACAAATTTTAAAACCTTATTGGGCATCTACAGGATTATATTCAACACTACTGTGAAGGAATTAAAATGCTATACCCAAAACTGAATGAGGAGTTGATGTCACAAGAAAGTTTGACGGGCGGACGGACAGACAGACGGAGACAACGACAATATACCCGCAATACGGGTATAATTATTTTTGTATGAATCAAACGTCAAGGATAAAGACATAAATTTTTTGTTATTTTCTTTGGAGTATTACTAGTCAAAACCAATTTGGAATTTACATAAACTATTCAGTTATTACAGAGAAAATGATTGCTTTTTACTACTCCTACCACTATTATTATAGCAAATATTTTAAATGTCTCCATAATTCTAAATTTACCACAAAAACATTACAATTTATCATTACAGTTTATTTGTACAAAGGTTTATGTATCAATTATATATATTCAATATTAACTAGTTGTGGGCATGATAGCCTATGGGAAATTATGGAACGCCGTTAATTGTCTTACGTTGTTGTTTATATTGTTTGTTTGTTTAGTTGGGGGTTAACGCCTTTTTCAGCACATTTGGCTATTTCGCGGCGGCCAGTTTTTATTGGTGGAGGAAGCCGGAGTACCCGGAGAGAACCACCGACCTTCGGTAGGAAAATTGGCAATCCTTGTCAATTTAGATCGGAGTCGAACACATCCCGCCACAGGTGAGATTCGAACTCACAACCCCAGCGTTGACAGGCTGGTTGGTGATCATTAGTAGTCATGACGGACTACCTAGACCACTCGGCGTTGTTGTTTATATGATTATACAATGCTTTTGTAGATATACGTAGTAATCTATATAACATACGCTGTACTTGTTTCTGTATACACAGTAGATTTTGTCATATACACAGTAGACTTTTTCATATACGCGGTACACATGGTATAACATTCTCAGTACATAAGTTAAGATGAGTAGTGCTTTTTACAATATACGTCGTAGATAGTTCGTTATTCGCAGTATACGAGCATTTATATTATACGAGATAGATATTTAATTAAACGAGGTGCTTTTCTTTATATACGATATACATTTCACCATATACTTAGTAGTAATTTTGTCTATATACGCAGTTGATATACCGTTATACGTGGTGATTTTATTATTATACGTGGTACAATTAACATTATATGAAGTAGTTATTTCTGTATTGGCAGTAGAATTTTTATTATGATGATGATACTTTTGATCGGCTATTTCCGTTATTTATAGTATGTATCACCACTGAAAATTCACAATGTCTGTGTTGCAGCCTGTCTTGCATAAAATCAATTTATCTAGACCAGGAGTTAGTACAATTGGAGACAGAATACGGCTGCAAGAGGGCATGAAAACAGAACTCTCCACGCCTCTTGCAGCCAATCACAGCACTGAATTCAGGAACAAGTTTTGGTTCTGCGGACGCTCCAGTTTCTACACCAGTTTTTGAAGGTATCAGAGTGCGAGATTGTTGCTTGTTGTTACGAGTCCACTGCCCCCCTCCCTTGGATCTCGGTGTGGATTTTACAGAAAATCCTGGGGAAAAATATAATTACCTTGTCCTTTTTTGTTTGTATTATGCAGATTTGAAACAAAGAAAGTAAAGCACTCACGTAGGAATCCAATGATTTTTTTTAAGACATCTTGGACAAGGGATTTTTTTCTCAAGAAATTTAGAAATGAAAGAAAATTATTTTTACATTTGGAGCTGCGTTGGAGTTTTCTAGGATGGCCATGGTATATTATACATCAGTGTATAAGTTTCATAACATTTGGTCAAGACAAACTAAAGTGACAGTGCGGAACAACAAATTTTGCAATTTTCCTTCTAAAAAGGGGCATAACCATGGAATGGTAAAAGACACATTACCCTTATTCGAACTTTATGTGCGTATTGTGGTCTTACGCATTGTGTATAAGTTTCATAATATTTGGGTTAGGCAAATTAAAGTTAAGAGTACGGAAACCAAAATCTGACGCACGGACGAACGGATGGACGATCAAGGGTAACACTTAACTTGATGCCCCGTCGCCTTCAGCAGAGGTATAAAAAATACGTTAACGAATGAATTCCTTGATTCTTATTTGTTACAAATGACGCAAACCATTCAATTAATTCTATTTTTCAAAATTTCCTCGGTCTTCTTCTCTGAATACTTTTCTGAAACATGAAATATGTTTGGTTTATTTTCACGATTTGCTCCCTTAACTTTTTAACAGTGCACACGGAGCATTTTTAATACACAATTTCCACATTCCAGTATCCAATTAGGTACAGATTTTCCGCTAGTTTTTAATATAAAACTATATTTTTACAAACAAATATTGTGGAGTCGTTCCTGGTTGGATTTTAATTTAAAAAACCCCAAAATACGCGGAATACTTGTCCCTGGATTTTTGTACATCTGAACTGCTGTGATTGGCTGCAAGAAACACGGAGATTTCTGAAGTTTTTTCGTGCCCTCTCGCAGCCCGTCTCCAATTTTACTAACTCCTAGTCTAGATAAATCATCATCTGTTAAATACACAAAGGTCTGGTCCTCTATCTTTTCACCAACGAAGTTTTTAAATAATGTCCCTAAATTTCTCGATGTTCATGTTATTTTTATGGGTTTTTGAGGTTTAATGCCAAAGGTTCATGTCATTTGAGATTTGTAGTGTCATCTAAAATAGAATTAATGACCCGTACATTTTTTCAGCGAATAATAAACCTCGAAAAAATGATGAATTTTGAAAAAGGAGAATAATTTAAACTAGGATGAAAAATATCTTTTGAATTTTGATTATTTACCAAAACCGACATCTGCAAGCACTTTTTTCAACTGTAATATTGTTCTTCCCTATTTTGTTAAGTTCAACAAAACCACTAAAAACAACATTTATCTCCTGTATCTTACTGTATTAATCATAAGATTCACTTTGTCCGATTTGTCTCGCTCGCAAATATTCCAATCATAAAAGAAGACGTTTGGGATCAAATAACCGAAATAAAGGAAAGGAGATTAAACATCAAACGAGACTTCATTTGTAAAACAAAGAAAATCCAATTCAAATGAAAATATTACAAATAATAAATGGAACTGTCACCCAGACGAGAAATCTAGCAAGTTAAAAGACACGATTCACTTGACATTCATAGACAAATAGTTTTCTCATAGTTGATAAGTAATAATTTAACTCAGTTGACGTAATTTCGATTTTTTGACCTGAAATTAATTTTAGTATTTCAAATGTACTGTGAGTTACAAAATTCTTTTTCTCTCGGAAACTGGGGGATATTTCCCATGTTTTTCGTGTTGGACCCTTAACAGTTATGGTCAGTACGCGTCTTTACTATTCATTATCAAGGCATCAGAACGAGGGTTGAGATAAACAAAATATCCTTAAGTCCTTTTTAGCTCACCTGACCCGAAGGGTCATGTGAGCTATTGCTATCACTTGGCGTCCGTCGTCCGTCCGTCCGTCCGTCGTCCGTTAACTTTTTCAAACGTTAACTCCTCCAACACCATAAGTCCAACTGCAACCAAACTTGGTACAGTTATTAATTGGTATGGGTGCTACAAATCTATTGTTTGGATTTTTGATTCGTATAAAAACATGGCCGTCATGGCTAAAAATAGAACATAGGGGTAAATCGCAGTTTTTTGCAAATAAGTCAGAAACGGTCACAGATATCAAAATTCTGGCAAGGGTAAAAGTGATCAGCACCTAAAGATCTACCTGCCCTGAAATTTTGAAGAAGATCCAACCACTCATTTCAGAGTTATCACCCTTTTTTTGACATTTTTGGCTTTTTTTTATGTTATTATTTCAAAAATCTTCTCCTCTGAAACTACTGAATGGATTTGGATAAAACTTAGCATGATTGTTCCTTAGGGTATCCTGCACAAAGTTTATGCTTCGATTTTTGATCCATCGAAAAACATGGCCACTGTTACTAAAAATAGAACATAGGGGTCAAACAACAGTTTTTCGCAAATATCTCAAAAATCATTAGGTTATGGAAAATTCTAGCAGGTTGAAAGTGTTCAGCATGATGAGAGCTACCTGTGTGCTTATTTTCGTGAAAATCTGTCAACTGATGTTAGAGTTATTGCCCTTTTTTGACATTTTTGGCTTTTTTTTATGTTATTATTTCAAAAATCTTCTCCTCTGAAACTACTGAATGGATTTGGATAAAACTTAGCATGATTGTTCCTTAGGATATCCTGCACAAAGTTTATGCTTCGATTTTTGATCCGTCGAAAAACATGGCCACTGTTACTAAAAATAGAACATAGGGGTCAAACAACAGTTTTTCGCAAGTATCTAAAAAATCATTAGGTGAAGGCAAACTCTGGCAGGTTGAAAGTGTTCAGCATGATGAGAGCTACCTGAGTGCTGATTTTCTTGAAAATCTGTCAACTGATGTTAGAGTTATTGCCCTTTTTTGACATTTTTGGCTTTTTTTTATGTTATTATTTCAAAATCTTCTCCTCTGAAACTACTGAATGGATTTGGATAAAACTTAGCATGATTGTTCCTTAGGGTATCCTGCACAAAGTTTATGCTTCGATTTTTGATCCATCGAAAAACATGGCCACTGTTACTAAAAATAGAACATAGGGGTCAAACAACAGTTTTTCGCAAATATCTCAAAAATCATTAGGTTATGGAAAATTCTAGCAGGTTGAAAGTGTTCAGCATGATGAGAGCTACCTGTGTGCTTATTTTCGTGAAAGTCTGTCAACTGATGTTAGAGTTATTGCCCTTTTTTGACATTTTTGGCTTTTTTTTATGTTATTATTTCAAAAATCTTCTCCTCTGAAACTACTGAATGGATTTGGATAAAACTTAGCATGATTGTTCCTTAGGATATCCTGCACAAAGTATATGCTTCGATTTTTGATCCCTCGAAAAACATGGCCACTGTTACTAAAAATAGAACATAGGGGTCAAACAACAGTTTTTCGCAAGTATCTTAAAAATCATTAGGTGAAGGCAAACTCTGGCAGGTTGAAAGTGTTCAGCATGATGAGAGCTACCTGAGTGCTGATTTTCTTGAAAATCTGTCAACTGATGTTAGAGTTATTGCCCTTTTTTGACATTTTTGTCTTTTTTTTATGTTATTATTTCAAAAATCTTCTCCTCTGAAACTACTGAATGGATTTGGATAAAACTTAGCATGATTGTTCCTTAGGGTATCCTGCACAAAGTTTATGCTTCGATTTTTGATCCGTCGAAAAACATGGCCACTGTTACTAAAATAGAACATAGGGGTCAAACAACAGTTTTTCGCAAATATCTCAGAAATCATTAGGTTACGCCAAATTCTGCAGGTTGAAACTGTTCAGCATGATGAGAGCTACCTGTGTGCTGATTTTTGTGAAAATTTGTCAACTGATGTTAGAGTTATTGCCCTTTTTTGACATTTTTGGCTTTTTTAGCTCACCTGACCCAAAGGGTCAAGTGAGCTTTTCTCATCACTTGGCGTCCGTCGTCCGTCGTCCGTCGTGCGTCGTCGTCCGTTAACTTTTACAAAAATCTTCTCCTCTGAAACTACTGGGCCAAATTGAACCAAACTTGGCCACAAGCATCATTAGGGTATCTAGTTTAAAAATTGTGTCCGATGAGCCCGCCTGCCAACCAACATGGCCGACATGGCTAAAAATAGAACATAGGGGTAAACTGCAGTTTTTGTATTATATCTCAAAAACTAAAGCAATTAGAGCAAAACTGACATGGGGTAAAAATGTTCATCAGGTCAAGATCTACCTGCCATGAAATTTTCAGACGAATCGGTCGACCCTTTTTTGGGTTATTGCCCCTGAATTGTTAATTTTAAGGAAATTTTGCAGTTTTAGGTTATTTTCTTGAATATTATTATAGATAAAGACAAATTGTAAACAGCAAAAATGTTCAACAAAATAAGATCTACAAATAAATCAACATGACCAAAATCATTGATTGACCCCTTATAGGAGTTTTTGCCCTTTAAAGACGGCATCCAGCATAAAATTTCCTTTAAAGATCTTTTCCTCTCAAACCACTTGGCCAATTGAGACCAAACTTTGGTGGAATGGTCCTTGGGTGGCCCCCGTCCAAAAGTATGTCTGGCATCCCCGACTTCCAACCGACATGGCTGCTGTTACTAAAAATAGAAAAAAGGGGGGTGTATTTCAAAAATCTTCTTATATGAAACTACAAGGCCAGTTGGAACCAAAGTTGGCAGTAATGGTTCTTTGGAGGTTCTCTTTCAGAAATATGTCGAATGACCTGGACTGTTAACCAAGATGGCCGCCACAGCCGAACTTAGTTTAACATAGGGCCCTATGGGAAGATTCGTTGAAAAATCTTCTTGTCTTAAACCACTTGCCCAGTTGGAACCAGACTTGGCAGCAATGGTCCTAAGTTGGTCCTCTTATAGAGGTGTGTCCGATGACCTGGACTGTCAACAAAGATGGCCGCCAAAACTGAACTTAGTTTAACATAGGGCCCTATAGGAAAATTCATTGAAAAATCTTCTTGTCTGAAACCAGTTGACATATTGGAGCAGGACTTGGCAGAATTGGTCCTTAGGAGGTCCTTTTTCAGAAATGTGTCTGATTTCGTGGACTGTGAACCAAGATGGCCACCACAGCAGAACTTAGTTTAACATAGGACCCTATGGGTAATTCCCTCAAAAATCTTCTCGCCTGAAACCACTAAGCCAATTAGAATTAGACTTGGTAGCAATGGTCCTTAGCTGGTCCTCTTTCAGAATTTTGTGCGATGACCCAGACTGTCAACCAGAAGGCCGCCACACCCGAACTTAGTTTAACATAGGGCCCTATGGAAAAATTCATTGAAAAATCGTCTTGTCTGAAACCACTTGACATATTGGAGCCAGACTTGGCAGCATTGGTCCTTAGGAGGTCCTCTTTCAGAAATATGTCCGATCACCTGGATTGTCAACCAAGATGGCTGCCACACCGAAGTTTGTTAAATATTGGACCCTATAGGAAAATTATTTAAAAATCTTCTTGTGCGAAACCGCTTAGCCAGTTGGAACAAGACTTAGCAGAAATGGTCCTTAGATGCTTCTCTTTTAGAAATGTATCCGTTGACCTGGACTGTAAACCAACATGACTGCCACAGCTGAAATTAGTTTAACATAGAATCCTATAGAAAAACCAGCCAAATTGACTGCAACACTTAAATTTTTAGGTCTGCCGAAGGTGAAAAGTTAAATCCAGGTGAGCGATACAGGCTCTTGAGAGCCTCTAGTTTTATGTTATTATTTCAAAAATCTTCTTCTCTAAAACTACTATTCAAAATCAAATGAAACTTTGTAAGATTGTTCCTTAGGGTATTCTGCAAAAAGTTATTGCTTGGATTTTTGATTGGTCAAAAAACATGTCCGCCCTTACTAAAAATAGAACATAGGGGTCAAAATGCTGTTTTTTGCTATTCTTTCCTGAATTATAGAAATAAAATGAAGATGAAAGCTACTTTCAAGGCAAACATGGTATCCCGAGTTGAATGGTGATGATGAAAGTTTGTTTTGGACGGCCATTTTTAAAATGGCTGCTATTTTTTACACTTGCTCGGATTTCAACAATATTTGGTTTTTAAAGTAAACATGGTATCCTTAGTGAATGGTGATGATGAGAATGTTGTATAACAATGATTAAACTTCATAATATGTGAGCTTTTAATTGCCATCACTTGGTGTCTGTCATAATCGTTGTTAACAAATTTTCAAACATCTTCTCCTCTGAAACTACTTGGGGGAATTTGATGAAACTTAGCATGATTGTTCCTGCAATATTTCCTTTTCAAGTACAATAAAAAGCCTTAACCCACAATTTTTACATAACTTCTTTCAAACATTTTAAAAACGAAGACAACATATAGACCAAAAGATTTATACTTGTATTTGAAGATTAATTAAAGCTTGTATTTTGTATTATGAATCATCAGATTGACCATGACTGTATCTTAATCAAGCGTCGGGAGAACTCATGCCCATTTCTTTCCAGAGGTTCTTAAAGGTTTTTAAAGGTATTTTCAGCATTTTACGTGACCTTTAATACTCAGTTTAGTTTACAACAAACATTAATATATTAATTTAGTTTATAGTGCATTGTTTACCAGGTGAGCGATTCAGGCTCTTGAGAGCCTCTTGTTATGGCAAGCCGTTTTACTATTTATTCTAACTTCAAGATATCTCATATAATATATAAGATATCTCATATAGTTTATAAGATATCTTCTATAGTTTATAAGATATCTTATATACTTTATAAGATATCGTATATAGTTTATAAGATATCTCATATAATTTATAAGATATCTCATATAATTTTCTTTATAAGATATCTTATAAACTATATAAGATATCTTATAAACTATATGAGATATCTTATAAAGTATATAAGATATCTTATATAAAAAATATTTATAAGATATCTTATAAACTTTATAAGATATCTTATATACTTTATAAGATATCTTCTAAAGTTTATAAGATATCTTATAAAGTTTATAAGATATCTTATAAAGTATATAAGATATCTTCTAAAGTTTATAAGATATCTTATATATTATATGAGATATCTTGAAGTTAGAATAAATAGTAAAACGGCTTGCCATACCTTTTGCTATTCACAATATGTCGTGTGTTACCAGAAAATTATTGCATATAAATACTGTTTATTAGAATAAATTGCTAAGTAATTCAGTGTGAAAAATTGTGTCCAGTGTAAACAAGCCTGAACCACTTTTAGTACTTAATCTTAGATTATCTCAGATAAACTAGGATTTTCTCAGATAATCCAGGTTTATCTCAGATAAACTAAGATTTTCTCAGCTTCATTCAAAGTCGAGAAAATCCTACTTTATCTCAGAAAATGAAAGAAAATTCTTTATCTGGAGAAAATCCCGGTTTATCTCAGAAAATTAAGAAAATCTATTTTTTCTGTACGAATTTCAGATAATCCAGATTTATGTTCAGATAATCAGTTATCTCATTTATAGTTTGTGAAAACCTAATTCATCTACTTGGAAAAAGACGACCATCGAGTCTACATAGATTTTGCTATACCTGCAGGAGTATTCCAGTATTATCAAGGACCTAAAGGACATAATTAGGTCTTTCCACTTTCCGTGGAAAGACCTTTTGCTTTTGTTCTGATTATTTTTTTTTTTCTTCTGCCGTCCAGGATGTTTTTTTGTTACTTGATATATCGAAAGGATTTTTGGCCCATGATATCGTACAGTGATTGCGATTTCACCATTGACCCTGTGTAACCGAACACTTTTTTTATAGGAGTTATCTCCCCGCGTCCTCCTTTTCTTGTTATCTTTATTTCTCTGTAACCGTAAAAGATATCGACCTAAAATCTTTTGCAATGTCTTCAGTGTAGCTGTGCGCAACTTTGTTCTATTTGGTCGGAAAGGATGTGACGACATTTCATAGGAGTTATTTCCCTTCAAACGACTTTCACTTTTGGTGTATCATACAAATTGTTATTTAGAGTTGAGATATCAACATGAAACTTTGTATTTAGGGTCCATGACCCCTAAAAAGTAAAATGAGGTCAAGGTCAAAGGTCAAGGTCAAGTTCTAAATTTTGACTTTTGCTTGTTATCGCTTCTCCTCTGAAACGGTAAAAGATAGCTGATAAAATGTAATGGAGAAAATGTTAAGGACGTTGAGACCTAGCTTTGTTACATTTGCATAAAAGTTGTATGACGTAATTTTATAGGCGTAATTACCCCCAGAACGTTTAAATTTTCGGTTTTTCGTTTATTTCTCAACAATGGTACATGATAAAGGCATGGGGTCTTTTGTTCTGACATCAAGGATTGATAACCTTCAAATTGGCATCAAGGTCAAAGGTCAAGGTCAAGTTCTAAATTTTGACTTTTGCTTGTTATCGCTTCTCCTCTGAAACGGTAAAAGATAGCTGATAAAATGTAAAGGAGAAAATGTTAAGGACGTTGAGTCCTAGCTTTGTAACATTTGCATAAAAGTTGTATGACGTCATTTTATAGGCGTAATTGCCCCTAGAACGTTTAAATTTTCGTTTTTCGTTTATTTCTCAACAATGGTACATGATAAAGGCATGGGGTCTTTTGTTTTAACATCAAGGATTGATAACCTTCACATTGGCATCAAGGTCGGTCAAGTTCTATTATTTGACATTTGCTTGTTATCACTACTCCTCTGAAATGGTTGTAGATAGCCAAGGAAATGTAATTGTGGAAATGTTTAGGACATTGATGCGCAACTTTGTTACATTTGAGTTAAAGTTGTATGATGTCATCTTTTGAGAGTAATTGCGCCTAGAACGTTCAAACTTAAGGTTTTTTGTTTATAACTTGACAATGGTACATAATAATGGCATGGGGTCTTCTAAAATGACCTCAACGACCAATGACCTTGAAAAAGGTCACAAGGTCAAAGGTCAAGGTCATGACCTATATTACGTAATTTGCATTTTTTCACACTTTATAAGTTTTTTTCAGATTTTTAAAGCAATTAAAGCTATTGAAAGCGTGAAATTCAGGCACTACTTTTGATGACGTCATTTCTGGCAACGTTATTATTTCTGTAGACGTTTTTAGACGTTTTGGATATATTGGAATGTTAATTAATGTGACAATGTTACAACTCATGAAAACGTCTAGAATTGTCAATTTATAAGGTCACATTAATGACGTTTTTGATGTTTATAGTGCAAAACAGTATAATTCATCACAAACATTTAGTTAACCAGAAATAAACATTTTTCTTAGTTATTCAAACTAGCAGTCCATATATTTTTTTAACAATTGTGAAATTACCTATCATATCAAACCAGAAGTGATATTTGTAATACGGGAAGTAGCATAATACCTCCCTTATTTCAGTACATAGAACCATATATCTTTGAAATCACTGAAAGTTTAGCTATGCTCTAAAACCAACAATTACATTTTAAACCTCATTTTTTTTATCAACAAATCTGCAATTGAGGTGGAAAGACCTTCAATTGTTCTCTGAACAATTGGTTTTTAATTGTACATTATCATTTTTTAAATTAACCTGAGATGATGCTGCACGTTTATGACACTTCTCAAAATATCTTGAAAATGTTAAATGAACATTTTTATTCCAAAGAAATGCTAGATCATATCGTATTTCGAAGATCTGAATGCGTCAGTTTTTCACAATCACAATTTGATTCTACTAAGTAACTGCTTTTCTACGTGATGAATGATTTCATATTGATCTTGAAAATGAAGCTTTTGAAAGTATGTTATTAAATGACCATTTTACATGAGAATTTTCCCAATCAGCCCATTGCTGATTAGGGAAGATATTTTAAAAGAAATATTTTGGCAACAACGACAGACGACGGACGCTAAGTGACTATCTTTTCTTTACTGGAACATTTTATCGCCTGTGGCCAGCAAGATTGATGCGATCTATCATTTATTTATTTAATTTAATTTGAGCATTTCCCTTGAATATTCTTAGTTATTAAATTTTATTGGCAAAGATTAAATATAGAGCAAATTAAAATTAAAAAGAAGCTTTTAAAAATCGGTCCATACAAACACCCAAGAATACCCAAGAACACACAAGAATATCCAAAATACCCATGAATACCCAATATATTTAATATATATTATTTTTTTTTTGTCATTTCAGATGCAAGAATTGTGTACCAATAATGTTATAATACAATAAATACATGTACTTTGCTTTACAGTCATCGGTTGTCGGCAAAAAATCATTACAAGATATATGGGTCGCCGTGTGGCCATCAACAATTAGCAAAGATAGGGTTACTTTTAAAACAAAAATATTTTAAGATGACCTATAATTTCAACCTGTCAACCTGTCAACTATGAAGATCTAACGACCAATCAATAATATGCAAGACCGATTTACTCAAATAAAAATACACTACTGCACTATTTGTTCCGTATACTCCAGTAGAGTCTATTTTTTCACATGTTTATATTATATTTGTTATTTTTATTCTTCTTAAAGATACATCAAATGATCTTGAGTTTATAATTCAATGTTTATTAAAACTTTCTTATAGAGAGGACCTGATGTTTCAAATGCAATTTTGCATTACTTTTTTATTTTATTTACTTATTGTTTTTTAAATAAGATTATTTCGATGTATATCTAGTTTCTGTCCAGAATAAAAACTTTGAGAAAACTAGATGTAACTTGACATATCTAAAACGAAAATATAGAAAAAAATTGGATTTTTATTAACTAATATTTTTGAAGTAAGATTCCAACGGTTCCAAAGACTCTCATGTGACTTAATTCTAATTACCTTTGAAGTGTTTAATAAATAAGATAACATTGTGTCTACGAATTTGTTATATGCATCGGATTTCAAATGTATCCTTGAAGTGAATTCTTTCATATTCTACTGATTTGTTGGGTATGACTGTGTATTTTTAGGTATTCTTGGGTATTTTGTGGATATTCTTGCGTATTCTTGGGTATTCGTGGGTGTTCTTGCGTATTCTTGAGTATTTGTATGGACCCGTTAAAAATTGTAATAAATAAATACTGTGAAACATTTGTTATATATGGTACACCAATTTTCGTGGATTTCGTGGACAGATCAATCCTCGAATTAAAAACCCAACGAAATATGAATCTTCAAATCACTTCACTATGATGAATATATCGAACCTTCCGATTCATGTCCAAGAACAAAAGATACACGTTTAGCATTTAATGAATTCTAAACTGGTGCAAGAGTATGCATAACCAAGAACAAGATTAATATTACTTTATGAAGGGTGAAATGTCAGATTACAGTAATCACTGCAAATAAAGAACTATTTCAGTGTTTTTTTGTAAAATTTGAAATTAACGAAATTAAGAAGCCAGGAATTTGCCCTTTCCTCCAATCCACGAAAATTGATGTCACCGAAAACATCTAAATCCACCGTGGTACACGAAATCAAGAATAAAACACCCAACAGATGTGAAATATCGCGTACACAATAATATTTCGCGCATACTTTGATAAATACCACGCACGTAAAAAAACGACAACGCACTATATTTTACTAATTCATCGCCAGTAACAAGACAAAGAACTGGTGCTACCATCGGCGACTTTATTCCTCCAGCTTATGGTAAAATACACATTTTATGACAACCATTCCATTGTTTTTTATATGAATATTTAGACAAACCGAAAAGGAAGAATTAAAGTAACCAAAACAAAGAAAAAAAAAGACTTTTAATTTCCCTCAAAGAACATACATTATGTAGACTGCCATATCAGTTGCTATAGTAAGCACTCATTTGTTCCGGGTTCGAATATTTCAGGGCGGAACTTTTCGTCTGGCTGCATAAATCCTTCGAAATGTTATAACTAGGTAGTATTTTAAATGTCTAGTTAAACAGTTCCAACAAACTATAACTACCTAAAAAAAGATCTGAGTATCAATCAACTTAACATCGTAAGTATAAGGTTGACTTATTTAAAAATCGGAAAAAAGTACCCAGTAAAAAATTTTTCTCTGGATGAAATCAGCTAGTTACAAAATTCATTTGTAGTTATTTTACTAGTTATTTTAAGAAAAAAATGTTGTCTTAAATATACTAGCTCTGGAATAAAGTAACTACATGTAGTTAAAAAGTCCCGTCAAAAGAAAGTAACTCACACAAAAAAGTGTCATTGATACAAAAATGTTTATCCTTATGTGAAACCGAAATATAAAAATGTCTTGAAAAAGAATATCAAAATTGTTCAACACTAAAGAGTATTTTTTGGTGCACAGCTCTGTTTTTAAATTGTATTTCGTTGGAATCTGCTACACATCATTTTGGAGTGATTATAACCGTCTGCAGTAACAAATGCATATAAATAATGCATAAAAATTGACATCTTAGATTAATGATGATTGTTAAAGTATATATACAACTGCATTGGTTAGTGTAGGTGGCTATAAATGTACTAATTTACAGTTTTCCAGCAATAAATGTCATCACCAGTGACACAATAATAAAGCACACCCAGATTGAAGTATAATCCATATACTTTATTTAACAACAAGAAATTATTCATAAGTCGAAAGTTTCTTGAGATAATTATAAATCGTAGACTGACACATTTAGCTAGGGAAGTAAACACTGCAGATAATTCAATGTAATGGTTTATTTACTACATATATTTCAAAATATTTCTGGGTTTATTTTAAAGCTTAGTGATCCATCGGCGTTAGATTCTAATAAGTTGGTATTAAGTTTGTTTGTTTAGTTGGGGTTTTACGCCGTTTTCAGCACATTTGGCTATTTCGCCGCGGCAAGTTTTTATTGGTTGAGGAAGCCGGAGGACCCGGAGAGAACCACCGACCTTCGGTAGGAAAATTGTCAATCCTTGTCAATTAAGATCGGAGTCGAACACACCCCGCCACAGGTGAAGTTGGTATTAAGAAAGAATTCACTACTACATTTGTACACATTTTACAATCCGCCTTTTTATTTGCCCATTTCATACGTTCTTTACTTATTATTATTATTATTATTATTATTATTATTATTATTATTATTATTATTATTATTATTATATACAGCTTTTATATAGCGCCAATACTAAAAATATTACTCTAGGCGCTTAACACATGTACAATGACAAAATATAAAAAAATACATTACACAATACAATATGTGCATATAAAAATATGTTTAAAAAAGAAGATGTTAGTGTTTTGTTAAAAAAAAGACCAAAATTTGATATTGGATAAAACATTTAAGATATAAAAAATGAAACAAATACAATGAAAATAGATAATGAAAGAATGGATAATCAAATAAAAAAAAAATAAAAGATGTAAAATCGTGGCATAAGGAAATATATATATCATATACATAAAGTTCCAAGATAATGTCGATACGGAAGTCAATGATAAAATAGAAAGAATGAACATCAAACTGTAAGGAATGTCACTCATATGCCAGCTTGAACAGGTAAGTCTTAATATGTTTCTTTAAACGCTCAAATGATTGTTCATGTTGTATACTTGGTGGTAAAATGTTCCATGCTTTAGATGATGCCATGTCAAAACGTCTTTCCCCTTAAAATTTCGTTCTTACTCTCGGCTGTTGTAACACGATATTGGTCTGTGATCTTAATGTTCTTGATGGCTCATAGCGTTTTATCAGTTCCTCAATATACAATGGGGCATGGCCGTGAAGTGCTTTGAACGTATAAATCAGTATTTTGTATAAGTGTAAGAGATAATTTATTCCGGCTGTGATATTCATATATCTGTGAAATATTTTCCGACCGTCAAATGATGATCTTGTGTAAAATATGAATCAGATAATATTTTATAGCAATCTTAATTTTTATATAATGAAATATTTTCCAACTTTATTCCGTCAGAAGTGTATTAATATACGAGTTCGGAAATAATTTCACACCGGAAAAAATAAACCGTTACATAAGCATCTGTATTTTACGGGCAGCCAATGAAACGAGACGAGAACAGGTGCTATATGTTCATGTCGGCGTTGTTTAGTGATGAGGAGAGCCGCTGTATTCTGCACACGTTGCAACTTATTCAGGATACACTCGTTGATTCCATACAGAAGAGCATTCCCGTAGTCCAGACGAGAAGTAACTAGTGACGCTACTAGTGTCTTACATGCATCCATAGAAATAAATGCTCGAATTCGTCCAATATTTCGAAGTTGGAAGTAACATGATTTAGAAATTTCGCACACCTGTTTCTCCATTGACATGGTCTTATCTAGATACATACCAAGGTTTTTGACAAATGCGGCGTCTTGTACAACACAGCAATCGAATTTCAAAGAACATTCTGAAAAATCTTTAGGACGTTGTTTCGGAACAAAAATTATAAGTTCAGTTTTTTCTTGGTTAATCTTTAACAAATTTGATTGCATCCATGAGCTAATGTCTGATAAGCAAGCTTCAAAGTGCGCGGCAACAGCATTCCAATTGTTGATAGGCTTGATTACTTGGTATGCTTGAGTGTCATCTGCATAGCAGTGGTAACTCATTCTGTGTCTTTTGCATATCTCGCCAATGGGTTTTGCAAACATACAATAGATACGAGGCCCCAGCACTGATCCCTGCGGTACTCCACATTTCAATTCTAAACTAGCAGATTGTACCCCTTCTATTGATATCGATTGTGTTCGGTTACAAAGATAGGATTCCAGCCATGATAGAACGTTACCGAAAATTCCATATGAATATTCAAAACGTTTAAACATAATTGAGTGGTCTATGACATCAAATGCCACAGAAAGATCGAGCATCACTAGTACGGTGCAATTGTTGTTGTCTAAGGCAGTCACAATGTCGTGGTGAACTCGCAACAACGCAGTTTCCGTAGAGTGACGGGTACGATATGCGGATTGAAAATTGTCATGTAAGTCATTCGAATCAATGTGATGTTTGAGACGAGTTGTTTAGCAAACTAGCCTAGCCTACTTCCAAGCAATCAAACATTTACCATCATGTGTCCCGTGATTGTGTGCTTTTTAATGAAATTTTCGGATTAATAATGACTATTTGTTAGATTTCTTTACTTTTTATCTGTTGATACCATCTCGTAACTATGTCTTTCAACCACCAAGACGTAACGTGGTCGACTCAAGTAAGGGGCTCTATTGACTAAAGCTATGGGTGAGGAAAAATACTCCCTATTTTGTTCAGCAATTGTATGGAGATACACCATAGTTTCCAAAATTTCATTTTATATAGGTAGGTATCAAAATCCGAATAACTGAGCTACTGATATCTACCCACTCGTAGGCACAAAAACACAAATAACTGAGCTACTGGTATCTACTCACTCGTAGCTAGCAACATACAAATAAATGAGCTGCTGGTGTCTACTCGCTCGTAACAGTCAAAATTCTTGTAATACCGATATTATTTCACTGTCCATGTCAAAATATTTTATCCCCGCCTTGGAATACGTAAAGTAGTCAGGGGTTTTGTAGTGCATTTGGCAGGGTCTGCTACTGTGAAACATTAATTTTCGTGGATTTCATGGATAGCTCAATCAACGAAATATATATGTCAATGGCTTTTATTACCAAAAAAAATTAAATGTTCGGGGTCGTTGCCAAGAATGCTAGATGCTCGTTGGATGTACATTCGACCGAATGACCATGTCATCAGAAGGGAAAGGTGCTAGGCTAGTTTGCTAAACAAAATGAAATATGGGCTAATTTACTGATGAAAATATTTAAACGGTGTAAGTATTATGTTCATTTTGTAACAGTTTGTTACTTCCAGTAAAGTGTTCATTTGAAGTCAGATTTTACACGATAGTTGTCAGGTTTTGATTTCTCAATTTAGCTTTTAAATCTATATCCAAATTAGTAAATGCCTTGACTTTGTTCCTAGCCTAGGTAGCAAATACTGTCATATTATAATATTATGTTTTGATTAATGGTCATTAGTTAATATTAATCAAATATTAGACAAACGATATCGTTGATCTTGATTACACTTGATGTCAACGAAAATAAATGATTTCACAGTATGTACCTATGTTTGTATGGACACTTATGAAGTTTGGGTATCCAGTAAATGGAAGGGAGGTTAAAATTGTCATCACTTACAGCAATACCAAAGGAAGATAGAACATAACTACGAGTATTGATAATGCCATCCCTGGGTATCGTAGTGTGCGTGTAAGTGGGGCTGCCAAATGATTATCAATATCCATCTCCTTAATCAGGCAGTCAATGTAGTCTCTTTTGCAGACAAAATCGATGTTGTTTGGAGATTTGTCAACTGGGACAATGATATAATTCTTATGGAGGTAGGACAGTTTTTGGAAAGATTGCAAATCGTTCCTATGCCATCGGCCCTAACCGGAAGTGAAGAGCCTCTACGACACCATCAGATTTGAGATCTGTAGACATAAAATGTAGTTCCATTGATGACAGATTTTTATAAAAACTATTACTTTCTTGTTGATAATATCTGAACTAATATTTTAAACTAACTTAAACTTTATTTTTACCGAAATTACGAAGTAATTAGTATGAATACCCGAACATACTTTCGAAGACATGACGCGCGCGAATGAATTTGTCTATTAAAACACAGCGTCCCGTTAGATTTTCACAGATTGTGTTCACGAGCATTTACAGACAGAAGTATCTGAAATTTTAATAGAAGACTTTCATTCATTTCAAGGTAAGTTATATTTTAGAAATTATCGATAAAATAAAAGTATTATGTTGCTTTTATGAATGTTAACGAATATTCACTCTTTTAGGATTGACCCTTTTAAAATATGCATGTTTTGAACTTTCAGCCATGTTGTTTGTTTACATTCTGTTCCGAGAAAAGTGCTGTACACAAAAGACAATTAAAGTTACTTATTTGAACTGCTCATAATAAATAATTTATCTACCAAAATTTGCTTAAATTTCCATTGATAATTATTCATATCACAATTTCCAAATATTGACGGTGAAACGGATAGATTTATTATGTAACTAAGTGTCTCCCCACGGGAACCCCCCAGACATGCGCATCTATATAGTAAACTTCCATGTGCGTTTGCATACTCGTAGAGAGAACGTACAGATATACAAGGCATTGTATTCATTTCTTAGTGAGTTTTATTGTAGAGGTATCGATTGATTAAAAGCAAAAAGTTGTTTTTATAAATTTTGACGAATATTCATTCTTTTAAATTATGTATGTTTTGAACTTTTGTATGTTTACATGCCGGTCCGACAAAAGCGCTGTACACAAATATGCATTTTTAATTGATAATCATTAAAATTATTATAAAAATCTGTATGCCAAAAAAATCTTAAATTTCCATTGAAACTTCACAACTTAAGATATTGACGTTGAATGGGTTGCCTGGAATCCCCAGACATGCGCATTGGCATTATATACAAACTTCCATGTGCATGTGGGTCATTTGCACAATCGTTTATCTAGATAACTTGGAACTGCTCTGAGATTTTTGGAGGTTAGATTTGCAAAGCAAGAGTAAATATTTGTCTTTTCTCTATTTATAACATACTTTTGTTGCCCCTAAGTTATATTAAAGCTACAGTTTGTCAAATTCCATCCGGCCATTTTGATTGTTTACCCTCTCACATGTTATCCCCTGTTCATGATATAATGGTGTAATGGTGTTCCGTTGTTGGGAATTTAACTTTAACATTAATTTCTTATCAAAACTTATTGTACATTTGCTGATTCGAATATTTTTTAAATTGGTCGACTATTCGTGTAAATCCTTGCGATTATCTGTTAACGGAGGTAGCAGGAATCAGCGATTATTCTTTTTTCACAACTAAAAAAATATTGATTTTTCTCCCATCTTGTTTGTTTTCATTCTGTATAATATTGAGTAGCAGGAATCAGCATTACTCTCAATTTTTTTTCCACAAAAATATTTGTTGAATACAATTTTTTATATGAGACAATTTGATTTGCCCACCCCCATTATTGGCATTAATGTGTAGAATACTGACACAAAAACTTGGTTGTTGCTAAAAGCTGAGCCTGTGCACTAAAAACCATATTCGCTAACTATTTGTCTGTAGGGCTTTGACCATAAATAATTACTGAGGATGTGATATCTTGTTGAATATAAATATAACTTGGAAATGATTTAACTCAGAAATGTTCTACTGAGCCGTTATGACTTGGAAATGATTTACTGAGAAAATATGACTTGGAAATGGTTGAATAAGAATATATTGCTTGGAAATGTTTTACTAAGAATTTATGACTTAGAAAAGGTTATATAGAGAATATATATTACTAGGAAATGTTTAACTGAGAATTTATGACTTAGAAAAGGTTATATAAAGAATATATATTAGTAGGAACTATTTTACTGACAATTTATGACTTAGAAAAGGTTATATAGAGAATATATATTACTAGGAAATGTTTAACTGAGAATTTATGACTTAGAAAAGGTTATATAGAGAATATATATTACTAGGAAATGTTTTACTAAGAATTTATGATTTAGAAAAGGTTATAGAGAATATATATTTCTAGGAAATGTTTAACTGAGAATTTATGACTTAGAAAAGGTTATATAGAGAATATTTATTACTAGGAAATGTTTAACTGAGAATTTATGACTTAGAAAAGGTTATATAGAGAATATATATTACTAGGAAATGTTTAACTGAGAATTTATGACTTAGAAAAGGTTATATAGAGAATATTTATTACTAGGAAATGTTTAACTGAGAATTTATGACTTAGAAAAGGTGATATAAAGAATATAAATTAGTAGGAACTGTTTTACTGACAATTTATGACTTAGAAAAGGTTATATAGAGAATATATATTACTTGGAAATGTTTAACTGACAATTTATGACTTAGAAAAGGTTATATAGAGAATATATATTACTTGGAAATGTTTTACTGAGAATTTATGAATACAAAAAAGGTTTAATAGAGAATATTTATATCTTGGAGATGTTTTACTGAGAATAACATTTAACTGAGATATGAAATTAAGAAAACATAGTAAGAATGTATGAGGTATTTGATAATGCTGACTGCCCTGAATGGCTGATTCAGAAAATGTTGAATAGAGGAAAATCCAGGAAATATAAAAAAATAATTAAAATTATATATATGTGTGTTTGATTTTGTGGCATACTTTTCCGATTACTTATCAATGTGAAATTCTGTTTCTTTTATTAAAATGCATTATAAAGCTGATTTAAAGAAGTGCTTATCATGCACTTACCATGACTTACATTCATATAATTTGAATACAAAATTTATTTATTTTTTACAAGAATTTATTTGTAGTTAAATATTGAAAAACAAATCTCAATATGTTGTAATTGTATGGGGATTACCACAAAGGTTCTCTTATTTTCAGTGGTGAATCTAGGGTAGACAATGCATGCAAAATATCATTATATTTTTAGCACTCTCTCATATAAAAAAATATGTCAACATGGTCTTCAGATACCTTAAAAGTTATTTTGTATTCTGGTGATGTTTTGTACAGATACATTCGTAAAGAATGTTGTGTCTCAAGTAATTATTTGTTTTTAGAAAATCTTCCCAAGCACTTTACCTTTATGAGGGAAAACTTTACAGTTAGAAAAGAGATGAGTTTCAGTGGAACTTTAACAAAGAAATTGTATTACAACAATGATTTTTCAATGTGCCTTGAATTTGCTTTTAATTTAATTTTCAATTCAAGTACATCAAAATGTTGTGTCATTCTCATTTTTTGTGAGTCAGCCGTGTCATTAATCAAAAGAAGGATGAATTCTATGTCTTTGATCCCCACAGCAGGTATAGAACAGGCCTTCTTACCTCAAATGGTGCATGCCATGTTTCTAAGTACATTAATTTAGTTGAATTGTGCAGTTTCCTTCGTGATCTAGCATCGTCTCTTTCCAATAGTCATTTGATTGAAATACAATACAATATTAATGGTTTCGAATTTATAATGGTCGGAAATGCTAAAAAAAATAAGTGTTTTATAGATTCGGGAAATTTTGAATCAATAGACTTATATTCCAATAAAAATAGTAATTTAAAAACATCAACATCTGGTGGCTGTGCCAAAAAAAACGAAAACTAAATGAGAAATTTGTGATGTACCCTTAAAGAAGAATAAGGATACACAGGACTGTCTGATTTCAAATGTAATAAACAAGTTTAAATCTGCAGTTCATGATGGACCTTTGTATATATGTACATCATGTAGTCACACATGGTTTAAGGAAGGAGTTGTCCGTCTTAACAATATCAAAATTAGCACAAGATTTGTTAACAAATGTATTAAGGGACTTAAATCTGTTAATAATATTGAATAGCTGTGTCTAACCTGTAAGAAACACCTAATTTCTGGGAAAATTCCTGAATGCTAAGTAGGTAATGACATGACATTTCCACCTGTTCCTAATGAGGTAATTGGTCTGTCTCAGTTAGAATAAAGGCTTGTTTCCAGACGTCTACCTTTTATGTCCATTAGACAGCAACCGAGGGGTGGTCAGCTTTGTATGAAAGGAAATGTTTTAAATATTCCAGCAGATATTAATAAGACAGTAAGAGTGTTGCCTCGCACACTAAATGATAATGAAACAGTCTTTGTTAAGTTGAAACGTAAGATGTCATAAAAGCACTGTGCTGCACGGGAAATGATTAGGCCAAATTGTTTATTGATGCTGTCAAGCTTTTAGTAAAGAGTAATCTTTTTAAATCAGAAGGTATATGTATTGATCCACATTGGTCAGTGGAACATAATTCTAATACATGCGGTAATGAAGGTCACATCTAGTGACACAGAAATTGGTGATGAATTGTCAAATAATTGGGATGAAAGTGCAAATCATGAGAATGAACCAAGTGGCAATTCAGATAAAATGCTAAATCCTGTAGGCTTCAGAGAGTATAAATCAGTCAAAAATATTGCACCCGATGAAGGTAATTCACCTCTTGGTGTTTTTCAATATATTAACAGTGAATTTTTAGCATTTCCTGTAATTTATTAGGGTCAAACAAGAACACCTAATAATTTAAGGGGTGTTCCATTGCATTACAGCATAATATGAAATTGCGACATGTTGATAGAAGAGTGGCCATGTGCATCCCAAACATATTTTTCAAAATGAAAGAAAACTACAGATAAAATACATTCAAGATAAAATTCAGTTAGCTGTAAGAAAGTGTAAATTACAAGGGAAAAAAATAAAAGTAGAGGATGTTCGTGCCCCTGGTGTAGTTGATAATTTAGTAAAACACAATGAAGGCTTCGAAATTTTGAGAAAAAATCGTGGGTCATGTGGAAGGGGCAAAAAAAGTTTGGTATGATAAGACAGTTAGGTATCCCAAATTGGTTCATTTCATTGTCTGCTGCAGAAACTAAATGGAAAAATCTCTTGCAGTCCCTTGGTAAGTTGGTTGACAATAGAGAATACTCTTATCAAGAAATTGAGCAAATGTCTTGGCAAGACTAATGTCGATTGATTAATTCTGACCCAGTTACTTGTACTAGATATTTTGATTACAGAGTTCAAAAGTTCAAAAGTTCTTGAATGATGTTGTAATGAGTGATGTACAACCATTAGGAAAAATCAAGGATTTCTTTTATCGGGTAGAATTTCAACAGAGAGGGTCTCCACATGGTAGCTTTGGTAGAAATTGGTCCAAACATTGGAATAACATCAGAATAAGAAATCACTGCTTTTTTAGATAAACATGTGACCTGCAAGAAATACAACACAATTATTGAATTAATTAACTATCAAACACACAGACATGCACGGACATGTAGGAAAAAGGGAAAAGCTATTTGCCGTTTTAATTACCCAATTCCTCAAATGTCAAAGACTGTTATCTTGCGGTCCATTGAAAATACCGTTTTTGAAACGGTCTGCTTCAGAAATCAGAATTAACTCATACAATTCTATTATGTTGAACTGTTGGCAAGCTAATATTGATGTACAGTTTGTTTTAGATGCTTACTCCTGTGCATCTTACATCCTATCTTATATTAGCAAAGGCCAGAGGGGCATGTCTATCTAAGGTTTCAATAAAGAGCTTTATGCAGAAAATTATTATCGGGAATTGATTATGCTATTTCACCCCTGGCGTAGTGAATTAAAGGATATTCTTTCTTGCTTTAATTCATTAAAGAATATGTATAATAAATATCAATCTGAAATTGAAAAGAAACGCAAGTTGTATGAGGCAAACAGACAATTAGCAGCAGCAGTTGAGAATTTCAATGGCGATACTATTGATGGTTTTGATGAAGGCATGAATAGTACTTTTAGGCCTGAAAGTCTTCATTCTGAGGAGAGAGAACGGGCAGAGGGGACAACACTTGCAGAAAAATATGGGTGTTTTGATCCAGGAAAACAAGAAAATTATGATGTTGGTCTTGATGTTGGTATAACAAGAAAACAAATTAGTGATGAGGACTGCCTTCTTAAGTTGCCTGAACCAATATACAGTAATTTAGTACGTCTTTAAATGAAGAGCAGAAATTTTTTCCTATCATATTTTGCATTGGTTCAAGACCCGAGATGAACCAATTTATAATTTTTTGTCAGGTGGTGCAGTTGGAAAGTCAGTATTAGTGACAGCTTTAATTGGTTGTCTTAATTCTGAGCATGGCTGTAACCCTGATGATGTTAAAGTCTTACTTTGTGCACCCACTGGCAAATCTGCTCCCAATATAAATGGTAACACAATTCATTCAACTTTCTATATCCCTGTTAATAAAGGTATTAATTGTAAGCCATTAGCAGTAGAGCAATTAAATATTTACAAATTAAAATATGAAAGCTTAAAAGTCATTATAATTGATGAAATATCTATGGTTGGTTGCAAACTTTTCAATTTCATTAACTGTGGATTCCAAGAAATAATGGGCAGATTCCAACCCTTCGGTGGAATCAGTATTATAACTGTTGGGGATCTTTATCAGTTGAAAAAAGTAATGGATAGTTGGATCTTTTGTGACAGTGCAACAGAATATGGAGTTTTAGCAGCTAATTTATGGCAAGATAACTTTAAACTTTACGAGCTCAGAACAAGAATGCGCCAGAAAGGGGATGAAGAATTTGCATCATTGCTCAACAGATTATGAGAAGGTTGCCAAACATTTTCAGACATTTAAACATTATAAACAAGGGTAGTGGACATAAATCACAGGGTTCAACTGTTGATAATGTTGTTGTGCATTTTGAAAAAAGAAAACATAGCCACATGCACTATGTTGGAATAAGTACAGTTCATAGTCTGAAAGGGTTGTATATATTAAAGTTATCTGAAGACAAAATAACAGCTAGTTTAGATGTAGCTCTTGAAATGGATAGAATGCGTTCATCTGCCTGTTTGGTAAACTGTGTTCCCCAACTCCCAAATATTAATATAAGCATTAATATTGTTTTCCATAATGCTCGTTCTTTACACATGCATATGGAAGATTTACTGAGGGAAACATACTTATTCTCAAGTGACATGGTTGAATCAAGGTAGCAACCAACAGACAATGAAGCTCTGTTTTCCATAGACGGTTTTACTGCTTTCAGAAATGATGCTGCCTGTTACAGCACTAATAGACCTTATTATGGAACTGTAGTTTACACCAAGTGTTCTGTAGCAATTCTAAAACAAATGAAGTTGAATATTCAAGGCATTGAAATAACCAGTCAAGAAATACAAAAAACCTCCATTAAAATGGATATATTTGTATACTGTCCTCCCAAATATCCTATTTAGCTAATTTTAAGGTGATGATGGAAAAATTATCCTCTTCTTTAACCCTTAATACAGTATTAATGGGTGATTTCAACTATGAAGTTCAAGGAAACGCATTACAAAGGTTGATGCACAATTTTGAAAGAAAATGCAACGGATTACAAAACAGTCTTAGATCTTATTTTTACAAACTTTTCTTGTAATGGTGTTACAGTTGGAGTGTTAGAGTCTTTCTTTTCTGATCACAAACCTGTTTTTTTTCAGCTTAGGAGAAACTGTCATCTATGACACCAGGCAGCTCTGTGATGTTAAGAAATTACATCTTTAGGGATGACACTATTATTGTAACAAGGTAACACCAAGATGTCCATCACAGGAGGAACAGGGGAGATTCCTGAGAGGGTACAACAAGATGCCATTCGTCGTATCCAGAGGAAATTCAGTCTTCTTATAAATCTTTAGCAGAGGCAAAGCAATTGCCAGCCGGTTCATTTGTTTCATTGAAAGGAAAGATTTCAAAGGTAATATAACCTATAAATAATTATTGTTTATATGTTATAAGAATATCCGGATAGGATTTGTACATGCTGTCATGGTGTAAGAATACCCCTATACTTGAAATATTTAAAAAAATTGAAATATAAAGACCCTTACATAAAAAGCTGTCAAAAATGTAAACTGACAGTGATTATGGTGAAAACGTTAAATTGACCAGAAACAAATATGACATTAAGCAAGCAATAAATTGCCATACGTAAATTTTTATATAAAGGTTTAGGGATATAGCTAGAAACCATTTTCAACATAATCTACAATGTAATTCAACGAACTATGGGTCACTCTGCCAACAACAGCACAGTTATTTATTTATGCTAGACATACAAGCATATTTTGTGAATCTCTGCCAATTGCAGCTAATGAGCTGCCAGCTTGCGAAGTGACAGTAAAACAAACAAGAAAAACCTAGGCAATTTGTTAATAAAATCATGCAAAAGATTTAAGGTATTGCAATTTATCACAACATATAACCACTTTATTCATAATGATTAATGATGAAAGCATGATATACATGTATCTTTATGCATTGAGAAGGCCTATTTTTTGTATTCATATATCTGTTGACTGTATTATTTTTTATTTTCAGCATACTTCCAATTTCCAATGCTACTGTATTCCTTGGAAAAAATCATGATTAATTTTTGTTTTTCACTTTAGATTGATGATATTTAACAGAGAAACCTGCAGTCGAGGTTTGCATCTCAAACCTCAAGTCAACTATTATAGAAATGAAACATGTTTCAATAGTTTAACTAACACTACCATCATGGTAAGTAAATTCAGCAAATTCTTATAAGCCCTTCCGGATAGGATTTATATTGGAGTACCAGAGTCCATCAATCTATTCATATGTAAACACTTTCTACAATTATTTTATTTAATTACAAATTTTTACACAACATTAGATTTGAAAGAAGAAAGCTTCAATTCCAGTATTATCATTCTAGAGAGATTGGACTTTATTCACTGATAAGACAAAGAAAAGGATACCTTTTGATTGAATTTCTTTTAAATTTGACATTCCAGAATTATTGGGACTTCAGATTGAATGCAATTGACTACACTAGTTGTAGTATGCTTAGATCAAATTTCTTATTTAAGGCAATATTCATAAATTAATAAATATCTTCAATTTTCAGGAGATAAATTTTACTAAATTTTAATAGATGCCTTCTAAATAGTTCATTTTATTATAGTTACAAATTAATTATATATACAAAACTGGCTTAGCATAGGCTTATGGTACAGATACTTGATGATGAAAGGGTTTTCAGCCATTTCAGCCATTTCTGGTACAAAATTATTCACTGTATTATTAAACCAATAAAAAACATCAGCTTAGTTAATTACACATAAATTGTTTGAGACCGTGTTAGTAAATAGATTGATATGAAAATTATGTTGAATAGTTTTGATGTTGTTCAATCCTCAAAATGGAAAATACAACATGGCTTTGTCAATTTTTTTGTTGATAGTTTAAATGCCTATTTGGTAAATCCCAGATTCTGTACCTTTATTTATATATTTCAGACTGAAGAGGCTTCAGCTGAAGTCGAAATATTGACCGTAGAAGGTTTTACTATAGAAGGGGAAGAAGTCATACTAGTATGCACTGATGAGAGTGGTGATGTAAAAGACTATATATGTGCCAAGGACTGTCTCTAGACAATCTGACCACAAGCCTTTCCGGAATATTACCAGCATTAATAAGGACAGAAATTGTGCCAGGCACTGCAGAAAGCAGCAGAATTTGTCTGGTTTAAATTAACTGCAGGATTTAAAATCCTAATGCTTCAAATGTTTGTTCTTGAAGACGAATGACTTGTTTATTTTGGTTTTACTTTCTTGCTGATATAGATTGTCAGAAGTTGAATTTGAAAAACGTGCTGTTTTGATATACTCTCAGCTCAAGAAATGCACTAGAATTTTCATTTCAAAAATGATTATGAATATCTATTAGGAAGGCATTTTACAATGTATATAAAATGAGAAAACTATGGTAGGTTATTTTGAACCCTGGCCTGTGCATTGCAATTTTTTGTTTAATTCATATATTTTATTTGAAAACCTAGTATTGTAAATATCATATTTTTGTTTTAGGATGTACATATCTATAAAAGTTACGTGTTTTTTCTTTGTTAAACCCTGTGCATTGCATATGTTTGTTCACAAATGCTTTTAACTTGTGATCCAGTTACCATATTGTTCTAGATTAACTTATTTATATCATTTTATTGTTTTAGGATGTACATATCTATAAAAATTACGTGGTTTTTTTCTTTGTTAAACCCTGTGCATTGCATATTTTTGTTCCCAAATGCTTTTAAATTGTGATCCAGTTACCATATTGTTCTAGATTAAAATATTTATATCATTTTATAATTTTAGGATGTACATATCTATAAAAGTTAAATGTTTTTTTCTTTATTAAACCCTGTGCATTGCAAATTTTGTTCACAGATGGTTTTATATTTGTGATTCAGTTACCTTATTGTTCTAAGATTAACATTTTTCTTAAATCTTATTTTTTTTAAACTTATGCATTACAGTTTTTCTTTTAAATAACCTTAAGAAACGGTTTAGACATGAGGAATATTCTGCCAAATTATGTAAGCAATATATTATTCAATATGTTACTGAATGTATTATGTATGGTTATTTAGTGAAAAGTTGTTTGATATACGTTAAGACCATTCTGATCAAATACTTTATGGTACAATATTGCAAAATTAGATTGAATATGATTTCTCTGTGCCAAGTTTGGTTCAGACACTCCTAATATACTAACGCTAAATAAGATAATTCACTGCCAAGTTGGGTGCATTTACTCCTGATACTTAAGTCTTAATTTTTTTTTGATTTCTCACTGCCAAGTTGGGTGCAGTTAGTTACTCCTGATACTTAAGTCTTAAAAACATTTTTGATTTCTCACTCCAAGTTGGGTGCAGTTACTCCTGACACTTAAGTCTTAAAAAAACATTTTTGATTCTTCACCGCGAAGTTAAATTCAGTTATTCCTGATATCATTTTTGATTTTTCAGTGTCAAATTGTGTTCAGTTTCTCTTGATGCCAAAGTCCCAAAAGATACAGCAAATAATAACTGGGTCTAGTTACTATAACTTTAATAGTGTTTAGTTTGGTGTAGTGACTGATTTTGCGATAGTGCTAAAAATATGTGTACATGTTGTCTACCTATCCAGCACATTTTGTTTTATATCAATTTATTATATAAACATTGTAAATCAATTTGAGATTTATGCTTATATGAAATAGAAAAATATAACACTTACCTTGAAAATGTATCACAAACTTTTGTAAAATTATTTTTATGACATTGTTCCTGGTAGATTATTTTTGATAATTTACTTACAGGTTTGTAAAATTAATGTGCAAATGAACATTCCGCTTTGTAAACATATTTCATTAGTTTCTGATGAAAATAATTTTGATGTGCATATTTCTATAATAAATATTGAATATATATTTGTTGCATCATATTATATATTATAGTTATAATATATACAGTGCTTCTATCATCAGAATTGAAAGAAAACAATCCATCCAAATAATGTTAAGGTGCTAAAACTTGTTTTATGAATGGAATGCCATTGTAAACTTAAGAGATTGTTATCATTACTATACAAATGTTATAGGAAATTAAACAAAATATTGTATATATATTGTTATTCCTGTATGGTCACATTATTATTGCGACTATTGCTTTAAAAGGTGAAATAAGTCCATGTCCAACTAGTGTTGTATTTAGTTTAAATTATGCTCTGTGAACCCGACTTATTTAAGACAGACTTAATTTCAATAGTTCAACATCAATTTCCTTCTTGTCTGTAGAATCTATATGCTTGCTTTCTTCCAGTTTTTTTTTTACAATTATCAGTTTTATATAAAGAAAACAGTGTTAATCAGTATTGTAAAACCCCATTGTAAACGACCATATGATCTTTAATACTCAACCAATTTACAGGTTTAAACAAAATTCCCCTTTCTAATAAAGCATTGTGTTAATTTCAGATGAAGAGTCAAACCACATTTTTTTCACATTTTATTAATTTCATTATGCTGTTTTCCAGGGTTGCAGATAAATGCTAATTCAAACAATATAAGTTATGTATGTGAAGATTGCATGTTCAACAAATGATTCTTAAGTCTAATTGCAATTAGATCTACTAATTGCGCCTTTCAGTCACTGCATATAGGTCTAACAACAGCCCATTTTACTTTCTGTTTTGATGACCTTCCGAAACCAACTTACCAGATTTCCAGCTTCATGATTTTTAAGGCATTAACCTAAGGATAGAACCCAGGATTCTCAATAGGTCATCAGAACAGAAAGTAAAACGGAGCGTTGATAGATCTACATACAGTGACTGACATGAGTAATTAGTAGATCTAATTTTAATTACATTAATGATTCTGCAAATTTTCCTAATTTTACAAGGCTGGCTGCAACATTCCTGAATAACAATTAAATAATACATGAATGTACATCGATTTTGAAAAAAAAATTTCAGGAAAAAAGTAATACATGAACTATAATTAGTCTCACATCTGTGATAAAATTCCAGTTGAAATTATACATAACTGCAGTTGCAATCTTTCCAGCAGTGCTTTCTAGCACTTTGATTTCATAACGTATTGATCGTATAAAACGCTGTCAGATTTAGAACTCATGGACGTTCTAAGTTGTCGAATGCAAGCAAGAATTAATGGCTATCGACCTGATACAATTCAAAAGTGTTTCGACGTCTTCCTTCTCTCTTTTTGCCCACTTTCTGTCATAGTACTCAACTGTATCCATCAGTAGATTATTACAGTTAATAGAGTATTCAGTGATCTGTGTTTGACATATGAAGGCCATTTTGTGAAGGAAAAAAAGTTTGCTTATAAGAATGGAGACTGGGTTGAACACGTAATGCACAAGGTTGTTGGTGTTATATTTCAAAAGAACGGCCGCACATTTTCGTTTATGTTTTTTACTGTTATATATGATTCCGGCTTTTGTTGGTAAAACTCACATCTAAGTTCTGAACATTAATATTTTGTATACTTGCTGTCAACTTTTATATGGTAGATACCTTTTAAACTATCTCATATGTCTTACATCAAACGTCAACACACCATTTTATCGATTATGCATGTAGCACATCTGATTGTTTATTAATACGGATAAATGGTAACCAGCCAGAGACAAGAATCATACTGTGGGAACACAGTTCTCTAATAATACACTCTAGAGACATTGTTTGTAGATACTTAATTTCGTTTCAACTACTAGTATGTTGGTGGTTAACAGGGGACGTCGATCAATCAACTAAATGAAAGCTATGCTGCAGAACAAGAGAGGTTATATTCTATTAATATAGCTTCGATAAACATGTACTTTAACACGAGGCCATTGGTTTAATCATTAAAGTTCCCATTTCCTTGTCTTTAGAATGTTCTTTAGACGGTTTGAAATATTGCCCTTCGGATGTTCGAAGAACATAAGGTAGTCGATTTTATTATCTTTGATATAGATTTTTCCGTTCTAACTGTACTTTGTTCAAGAAGTGCAATTATATAAGACACTTGTTTAATGGTTTTAGATATCACAATCCGTTTAAAATAATAAAGACAAATTAATTCAGGCTTACCGACTAAATAAGTTGTCTACATCACGATTAATGTACTGAAAATTTTAATTAAGTTCTGCTTCCTGACATTTTCAAAGTTTATATTGAAACATTTATTTCTTTATATATTGGAGAATTAAGTGACAACAAAATGAATGCTTTACTTTGTCAATTCCTGACACTAACAATAGTAAAAGTAAAGTTATAGATTTAAGTGACATGCAGATTACATGATTGTAATTTTATTTGTAAAAAGTCGTTACCACTGACTTTTACATGTATTACAATGTAAAGATTGAGTAGTTCATCATGGTCCATTCCGGAGCACCTGATGTTCCTTCCGATTTTTAGTGGAAGTTCACATTGCTATTGTTTTAATTTCTGTGCTGTCTTGTTTAGTTTATTATATGTTTTTTATTCTTTCCGTTGTACATGTATCCTTTTGGCGTTATTTTTTTTTATTATGTTACATTCTCATGATTTTGTCTTTACCTTGGATTTCGAATTTATTGATTATTCCCGTTGTTTTGTCGCTTCGGTATTCTTTTGACAATATTTTGGTAATTTTACAATTCATTATATCGCCTTTATAGGTAATTAGTCAGGTTACAAGGTCTACCTGTTATTGAGCAACTATGGTTTGTTGACTTGTTACAAGCAAATAAAGATAAAATAAAAAGGTTAATGGATGGAAAAGTGTCAACATCCACATTAAATCAAAACATCAATTCTGGTACATAGAAGAACCTTACGTAATTACAATACATCTCATTCTAAAATTCTTAATTTATTATTTAATGCAATCATCTATAGTCAAAACGTGGCTCTTCAGGATATCGAGATGGCGGAGATGGCAATTAACAAACAAATATAATAGGAGCAATTATGATGTTATTTAATCCATTTAAACAAATAGTGATAAAATTCTTAATCTATTATCTAATGCAATCATCTATAGTCAAAACGTGGCTCTTCAGGATATCGAGATGGCGGAGATGGCAATTAACAAACAAATATAATAGGAGCAATTATGATGTTATTTAATCCATTTAAACAAATAGTGATAACATTAATCCCTTTATGGAAGTGTCATTTCAGATTTTTTCGTTTAGTAGAGTGACAGTATCCGACCTACAGCTATTAGAGCCTTAGCAAGTTTTACAGTTAAAAAGAGCGCATTTTGACCCTGATATCTAAATTATGTACCGTCCGCTCCAATTTTCAGTTCTAGCAAGCGGTCACCTTGTTGGTAATCATACTGTATTAGTTTTTACGGTGTGATTTATTCACCACAGTGTCAGGATAGATAAGGGGGAGTTTGTTTCCCATAAAACCGGTTTAACCCCACCACTATTCAGTGTCTGTACCAAGTCATATCATCCTGACCCTCTGTTGTGTTCATGTTTGTATTTTGTACTTTGTTATGTTATTGTTTGTCCGGCGTTCTGTCAGTTGGGTTGCTTTGATTGATTGGCATGTCATTGTTGACTTTCCTGTTATCCATTTTGTTTTTTATTTAAATAGAGAAAATCCAAAACCAATACTCTGCAGACTGTAGAACTAAATGACACAGAGTCAATATTATCATCGCAAAATAAACTCAGCTATCTAGTTCCTTGCGTACACTGCGCATTTCTCGATCAACTTTCATCAGATATGCTCGTGACGCCAGAGCGCTCTACATATGTAAACTATTCAGAACCCAAATTTTTATCAGTGGTTATTTTACTGCATAATTCACTTCTGTAAAGATTTCGCTCTTCAAAAACGTTTTATGAAATATCATATTTTCATTAAAATAAATAATAACTGCTTACTATCGATGATGTATTTTTGGTCTCTCTTTCTATTTTGCCTTAACCGAATTCAAAATGTTAATTTGAGGAACAATAGTTTTGCAAATAAAAATACCTGTAATTCAAATGGTCATAAAAGCAAAACATATAACGTTTTATCGACGGAAAATTAATTTGAAATCTGAAAAACATGGCAAATCTTGTTGGAAAGAAATTCCCAGTTTTATATATTGGATGAGCTCTGACGATTCAGCCAATTAAAAATAGACGGATTGACGTGAAAAGAAACTCGTACAACTGGATCAATTCCAAGTCAGAGAGTTGATGCAGATAAACACTTAACGTTATTTCTGTTATCTCATTAATATATAGTTTTAAACTAATAACAATTTGGTCTCTGTTTGGACACGCAATGTTACGATTAGCTGAACCAAATGTACAATACATGCTTAATCTCAGGAGCTTTAATTGACAGTTTCATTAGTCTGTACTGTTTGTTAGACATGCAGATGAAATTCAGTATCACAGAACATCCCCTGTGACTATATTGTTTTTCGCCAAAAAAAAAAGAGAAAAAATCTTGACATTTTTTTCCACATTAAAGTTACTACTGTCCGTTATCAATAAAAGTGTTTAAGTAGTTCATATTTCAGAAATAAGGGAGCAGCCATTTGATTTTTAGGGGGGGGGGGGGGTGCTAGGATCTAATTTGAAATCAAAACGCAGGACCAGGATTTTGGCAGCCAGGATCACTTTAGGTGTGAAAAAAATGGAGGACATGTGTCAATAAGAATTTTTTTTCGTTTAAATATCGACCAAAGAATACTAGTACATGTACCTAAGCCACAAAACAGTGGGAAAAGTCCATAAATTTGAAGTCCAAGGAAAAGACAAAGTCAGGAGAACGTAACACAACAAACAAACACCACAAGGATACAAGTATAACTAAAAGAATAAAAAACGCATAACAAACAAAACAAAACTAGAAAAAAAAAACAGCACAGAAACTAAAGCACTAGCAATGTGAACTCCCATTAAAAACCGGGAGTGACATCAGGGTAAGCATGTCTTGCCCCGTTAAATGAAAATAAAAATCTAGACCGCGATAGCGTCGGAAAAAAAAATCCAGCACCAAAATTTCGTCGAAAAAATAGACAGGATCAAACATTTCATCCAAGCCCCCATAAAAATCAAATGGTAATCGCATAAATTCAGGTATAAAATCCTGTTTTTTTCTGCCTGTTCGTGAAAAACTTGATTCATCTTCTTGGAAAAAGACGATCATCGAGTCTATGGATATTATCAGCAAATAGAAGTTTCTTTGTTTCAATACAGTCCATTCTAACAGTCCATAACTTTTCCTGTGTAGGCACTACATCGATTTTGCTATACCTGCGTGCATGTTCTAACAGGATTATTCCAGTATTATCAAATACCTAAAGGGCATTTAATATCTAATGTACATGATCAGTTTTTAAATTAACCTGAGATGATGCTGCACGTTTATAACACTTCTCAAAATATCTTAAATATGTTAAATGAACATTTTTATTATAAAGAAATACTAGATCAAATCGGAATTCGAAGATCTAAATACGTCAGTGTTCCAAAATCACGATTTGATGCTACTAAATAAATGCTTTTTTTACATGATAAATGATTTCATCTTGATCTTGAAAATTCACATTTTGAAAATATGATACTCAAAGACCATTTTACATGAGAATTTTCCCAATCAGTCCACTGCTGTTTTGGGAAGAAATTTTAAAAGAAACGGTTAGGTTGGACACCAACGACAGATGACGGACGTAAAATGATGATATTGTTAATTTTTAGCCTTAGCGCTTATTAAATATTTGAAACTGATTTATACTTTGCGACAAAATTGATATTAATTTCATTGTCTTGTGATATACACTGTACACATACAGTATAAATATAAAGTATCCTAGAATATGCGTTATAAGTAACAGATAAAATATTCAATCATTTTTGAAACATAACAAAGACAAATTATGGAGATTAAATTCATTTATTTCGATATCTTTTTCTATTGATAGGACCAGAATACAAAACTTAAAGGACCTATTGACAGATGACCTTACCGAGTAAAAAATTAACCTTTCAGTGTTTTTTTTGTCATATTTGAAATTATCGAAATTATGAAGCCAAAGACAAAGACAAAGACAAAATACTTTATTCACTCAGACACATGCATGTACAAGAGGACAAACACAAACAGTTACAGAAATCAGATGACACACAAGTCAGATGACACAATAATAACATTATCACAATTAGGACATATAATAAAACATACACATGTAAGCAAATAATAAATTATATATCTACTATATTATAGGTACTTAAATATTTTCTTAAGAAAAATGGAAAGTTTTTTATATAATGGAACATTGCAAATAGATAACAATCCTTTCATTTTTGATAAGCTTGGATTTATAGTATAATAAGATGGTATGTACGTTTCCCGTAATTTTTTAATATTTTCATGACTACAAACAAATAAATAATGAAATTCGTTTCCTACATCATTTTTGCACAAATGACAGATTCTATTTTCTTTCGAAATTCCCGTCCATCTACCCGTTTCAATTGGAAATTTTGCGTTACAGCATCTTAATTTAGAAATATTAATTCTCTCTGGTTTAATTTCAACAAGTAGGCCTCTAAGCAAAAAGTATATTTGAATAATGAGTAGAATTCACCCCTTGATGTATTATCTATTTGCGAAAACCAGTGCTGAATAAACTGATTACATAATGTTTGTTTAATTACAGATTTTAAAATAGACTGATCAACAGGATACTGATATCCCCAGATATAACTCAGACCACAATCATCTAGTACTGACTTTACATAATTTATCCATTTAAACTTATGCGGATTAATTTCATAAAGTTTCAGCATTAGTCTATACATAATAGAGGACAATTTGTTACTGTTACATAATAGTTTGTTCCAAAATAAGACCATTCGCTGTTTAATAACAATCTCTAGTGGATATCTTCCAAGCTCGCCATAAACAATAAAATTCAGCGTGCTATTTCTTACTGTCAAAATTTTTTTGCAAAACTGAAGATGCATTCTTTCAATATTATTTTTATTTTCAAATCCCCAAACTTCTGAAGAATACAACAAAATTGGAGCAACTAGAGTATCAAAGAGCTTTAATTGAAGATCAACAGGTATATTGATGTTTTTAATTTTTATATACAGCGCATACAGAGCTTTTTGAGCCTGATCATGTAATTTTTTTCTTGCTGTACAAAAACTAGAATTAAAGTTGAAAGTAATCCCGAGATAAGAAAAAGAATCTTGTATGTCTATATTCTGTTCAAATAAATTAAAAGTAAATTTCTGTTTATTTTTGCGTCTACTAAATATGACAATTTTGGTTTTCTTTATGTTAACTCTCAATTTCCAGACTTCACAATATTGCTCAAAAATACTCAAGGTCTTTTTTAAACCATCTTCAGACTCTGACAACAAAACTGTGTCATCTGCATATAAGATAAGAAATATTTTCATAAACATTGTTAATTCGTTTTGACATAAATCTGTGATATAATTTAAACTATCAGTATTATTTTGCAAAAAAAATCCTCTAAATCATTGAGAAAGATCGAAAAAAGAAAAGGTAATAAATTTTCTCCTTGTTTCACACCTAAATTACAATTGAAATACTCTGAACATTCGTCTCCATGTTTCACATAAGATTTGACATTTCTATACATATTATAAATAACAGTGAATATTTTTCCTTTTATGTTATATTTTTGTAGCTTTTGCCAAAGTCCCGCTCTCCAAACAGTGTCAAATGCACTTTTGAAATCAACGAACGTACAGAATAATTTTTTACCAGCTGAAAAATATATTGAGATCAAAGCAAATAAGACAAAAATGTTATCAACAGTGGATAACCCGCTCCGAAATCCTGCCTGACATTTTGAGATAAGCTCTATATTATCAGCAAAATTATTCAGTCTAATATTTAAAATTGAAGAGAATGTCTTGCTAAAACATGAGTTTAACGTAATCCCTCTATATGATTCTGGATCAGAGTTAGATCCCTTGTTTTTGTATACTGGAATCATTATACCAGTGGACCAACCACAAAGAACAAAACCTGTATCAAGAATCATATTAAACAATTTCAAATAAACAGGCATTAAATCATCTAAAGTATGTTTGATATATTCATTTATACACCACGAATTTGCTATTTTCCCCAAATCCACAAAAATTGATGTCACCGAAAACATCTAAATCCATCGTATTACACAAAATCAAGAAAGAAGCACCCAACAGACGTAAAATATCGCGTACACAATAATTATACGAGCATATTTTGACAAATACCACGCACGTAAAAAAAACGGGTATTCCACAAGCTTATGATAACAATACACATTCAATGACAAACATTCCATTGTTTTAAATGAATATTTAGTCAAATCGAAAATTAAGAATTAAAGTAACCAGAACAAACAAAAAGTTATTTTATTTCCCCCAAAGCACATACATTATGTAGATTGCCATGTCAGTTTCTATTGTAAGCGCTTCATTTGTTCCGGGTTCGAATATTTAAGAGCGAAACTTTTCGCCAATTTGCAGAAATCCTTCAATATTTTATTACTAGGTATATTTATAACTAACTACTTAAAAAAATTCTGAGTATCAATCAACTGCACATCGTAATTATAAGGTTGACTTCTTGCAAAATTGGAGAAAAGTAACCAGTAAACAAATGCTTCTATGGGTGAAATTAGCCAGTTACAAATTCCTTTGTGGTTATTTTAGATATTTTTGGAAAAATGTATAACGTGGTAATTTTGAAAAAAATGTTTTTTTAAATATCCCAGCTCTGGAATAACATGTAGTTAAAAAGTCCCCTCAGAACACATTAACTCACAGAATAATGTGTCATCGACAATAAAACTTTGATACTAATGTGACACCGAAATATAAAAATGTCTTGAAAAAGATTATAATTTTTTTTAAAACTAAAGAGTATTTTTTGGTGCACAGCTCTGTTTTTAGATTGTGTTCGACTTGACCTATAACAGTTTGAATTTGCTACACAAGATTTTGGATTGATTCTGACCCTTTGCAGTAACAAATGCATATAAATAATGCATAAAAATTGACATCTTAGATTAATGATGATTGCTAAAGTATATATAAAACTGCAATGGTTAGTGTAGCTATAAATGTACTAATTTACAGTTTTCCAACAATAAATGTCATCACCAGTGATACAATTATAGTATAGCACACTCAGATTAATGTATAATTCATATGTTTTACTTAGCAAGAAACTATTCATAAGTGGAAAGTATCTTGACATAATTATACATGTACATTGTAGACTGACACATTTAGCTAGGGAAACAAACAATGGAGATAATTCAATGTAATGGTTTATTTACTACATATTTCAAAATATTTCTGGCTTTATTTTAAAGCTGACCGATCCATCAAGGTTATTTTTTAATAAGTTGGAATTACGAAAGAATTCATTACTATCAACTACACATTTTATAATCCGTCCTTTTTAACCTTCTTTACCGCCAAGGAATCAGACATTTACCACCAAGTGTTCCGTGATTGTGTGGATTGTTTTGTATTCTTTTTTTAAAATGAAGTTCGGCTTAGTAATGACTTTATTTGTTAGATTTCTTTGCTTTTTATCTGTTGATACCATCTCGTAACTTGTCTCCAATTGCCAGGATGTAACGTGATCACTCAAGCAAAGGGGGTCTATTGACCATGCAATATAAAATCCGTGTTAAGATCATCGATCTGACTTGCAGATGAACATAATGTCTTATTAGCTTTGCAAAAAACTAAAAAAATGTGAATAGCCGGACAATGGAGAAGAGTTTCCGACTAGAATCTTATTAAATTGTCAGAAAAATGACAAAGCCATTGGTAAGGAAAATACTCCCATTTTGTTCAGCAATTGTATTACACCCTTATCGACCAGGTACTAGAATCCAAATAACCCAGCTGCTGGTATCTACTTATTCGTAGCTACCAAAATACAAATAACTGAGCTGTTGGTACATGTGTATCTACTCACTCGTGGCACTCGTCATTCTGTGATACCAATGTTATTTCACTCTTCGTCTTAAAATATTTCATCCCCGGCTTGGAATAATTGTTAACCTGACGTCTCATTGTTAAGTACTCTGGTTACCACATTTAAATTTCTTATTTGTGATTTAGTTAAATCATTTACACTAGTCCGAAAATAAAACTTTTCTGAACTATGCTGTATAAATAAAACACAAAATTGGGTTGTGCGGTCGTTACAAGATCTACATTTAGTACAAGTTAATATCAAAAATACAATTTGCAAATTAAGTACTATAAAAATCAGGAACAAGTTATACATACATTCTAAAAATCATCAAAATGCAATATGGCAAACCAAACAAAGCTAACAAACGACACCCATAGTCGTAAAAAGAAACAACTGGGGAGTGAATGGATTAATAGAATTTTTTAGTGTACAACAAAATAAAACTTTCTGAACTATGCTGTAAATGAAACACAAAACGAGATATTGGGTTACATGCGTTTTGTTACAAGATCGCATGAAAAACGGGGGGGGGGGGGGGGGTTGGGGGGGAGGGATGGTTAAGAAATCGTTAAACAGCAACTGTACTTAAAGGCCAAGGTTCGGAGAAACTACGATCTTTTTGTTCTACATGTATACTGTCCTGAGTATAACCGTCTTCTTCCATGTACCTTCGAAAGATTATCCGGTACTTTATTTTTAGCAGCAGCCGAGTAGCTCCGCCACTTCTAAGACTATCGAGAACTACCAAGACCTATTCCAGAAAGAGCAGACGAAAGAGTCTCTCTAGCATTAGTATACGAAATAGACTTATTCCTATTAGTAGAACTACCAAGACCTATTCCAGAAAAACCAGACGAAAGAATCTCTCTAGCTCTAGTACTAGTATACGAAATAGACTTATTCCTATTAGTAGAACTATCAATACCTATTCCAGAAAAACCAGACAAAAGAATCTCTCTAGCTCTAGTATACGAAATAGGCTTATTCCTATTAGTAGAACTATCAAGACCTATTCAAGAAAGAGCAGACAAAAGAATCTCTCTAGCTCTAGTATACGAAATACGCTTATTCCTATTAGTAGAACTATCAATACCTATTCAAGAAAGAGCAGACAAAAGAATGTCTCTAGCTCTAGTATATGAAATAGGCTTATTCCTATTAGTAGAACTATCACGACCTATTCCAGAAAGAGAAGACAAAAGAATGTCTCTAACTATAGTATACGAAATAGGCTTGTTCCTATTAGTAGAACTATCAATACCTATTCAAGAAAGAGCAGACAAAAGAATGTCTCTAGCTCTAGTATATGAAATAGGCTTATTCCTATTAGTAGAACTATCACGACCTTTTCCAGAAAGAGAAGACAAAAGAATGTCTCTAACTATAGTATACGAAATAGGCTTGTTCCTATTAGTAGAACTATCAATACCTATTCAAGAAAGAGCAGACAAAAGAATGTCTCTAGCTCTAGTATATGAAATAGGCTTATTCCTATTAGTAGAACTATCACGACCTATTCCAGAAAGAGAAGACAAAAGAATGTCTCTAACTATAGTATACGAAATAGGCTTGTTCCTATTAGTAGAACTATCAAGACCTATTCCAGAAAGAACAGACAAAAGAATCTCTCTAGCTCTAGTATACGAAATAGGCTTATTCCTATTAGTAGAACTATCAAGACCTATTCAAGAAAGAGCAGACAAAAGAATCTCTCTAGCTCTAGTATACGAAATAGGCTTATTCCTATTAGTAGAACTATCAAGACCTATTCAAGAAAGAGCAGACAAAAGAATCTCTTTAGCTCTAGAATACGAAATAGACTTATTCATATTAGTAGTTAAAGACTTCGACTTGCTTTTGAATAAATTAATAGCAATAAACAATAATTCGTCCGAATCCAAATTCAAGTCTGCAAGAGAAATGTACTTTCTTAACCAAAGCACTCGGTACCAGTTTTTGCGATAACAACAGAATTTCCTCTTTGGTATACATCTGTCTTGCTCTGAGGCATTTTAATCTCTAAATATGAATCAAACCAGACAAGATCTGACAACCTAATAGTAGAAAATTCTCTAAACCTAAGAAAACCAGAGAATCCCAAAAGACAAAGAACGCAAGTGCGTAAATGTGGGAGGTTGCTCCCATCTGAAGTATAAGACCGAACAAATAACAAGATGTCCTTAGTAATGGGTTCTTTTTATTCAAAGGGCGAACCAGCTTACGTTCGCCTCTTCCTAAAATGAGTGTCAGAAACTCATTGGAACAAGGGTTAGGCTTTAGAGAAATTATGTGAAAACCACCTAATGTTTCAAAATAATTGTCGTATTTTTTGTTTGTAGTACTAGATTTCGAACATAGGCTTGGTATAAAATATACGAATATAAAGGCCCAGCCCATGTGTAAATGACTTTTACTCTATAACCCCAAACCCAAATAATCCAGTCGTTATATTCGCTCACTTCGAATCCCATTACCGAAGGAGAGAATCGGATACGGAAACAGCTTGAATTATTCGAGTTAATAACCCCCTTGGATTATTTCTTAATTTTGATTTGTAAACAATTTTTCTATACAATGGCGCCATATTTGGAAGCAATCTTTGCATAGAAACATTTGACGTCACAGAGAAATGAACGTTAAGATTTCCCTTGGCCCGAACGCCGAATCACACGCAAATAAATATTCTTGAAGAATCATCAGAGAAATAGGTTTAACAACTCGCAAAAATTAGAAATCGCTTGATATCAACTCTTATTATTTAATTTGCATTTAATAATAAACTCGCCAAGTCTCGTTTATTATTATATCCAAATTGAATAATTCGAGTTGATATTTATAGGTTTCACAATGAGTGAGAATGAGATATCCCTTGATATCAACTCGAGTTATTCAATTTTGATATAATAATAAACGAGCGATTCTCACTTACTGTGAAACCTGTAAATGTCTCATCACCAGTTCATATTGGTCAGATTGATATATCATATTCCCTCGTCAGTCTAGTATATATTTACGGTGTTGAATTAGTGGTGCAGAAATAGACGGAGGCAGAATAAAAAAGGCCATTTAATCAAGATTCTTTGTGCATATTACTTGATGGATATAATAATTATCCTCATCAGGGAATTTTTCTTCCTGGCTCATCGATCAAACAACTTGTGATATTTAATATACCAGTCCTTAGACCTTAGAATATGTAATATAGGATGTCACTGTTGCAATTTTGAAACAAAATGTCCCTCGCTGATAAAAAATATTAAGACAGACAGCTTCAACCTTTTTGAACCAAAACTCGTACAAGGATATGCTGATCTTAACCTTTGACATAGATTATGTTTAATAAAATTCTTTGATACCAATTTTATTAAATTATAAAGAATTTTAATTCACGCTGACTCGGTCTAGACAGCTTTCTGAGTCGTACCTCAGAGTGAATACACCTCTTCAGACTCTTTCGAAGTCTATTCGGTATTTGCTATTGACCATCCATAACCAAGTATTCATTTTCAATTCGCCAATCACATTTTGTCTTTTTACTAACTTTCGCCCGGTTTCGTCTGCGTTTCTGTCCCCGCTGTTTCGCTGTTATTTAAATGAGAAGGGTGTTGAATCAAATTTCGAACAACTCAATGTAGAATCTCTCAATGATTTTCTGAGTAAATTTTACCCTGAGGTCAGAAAAGAATTCGGTGAAAAATCAGGTGAAAGAGCAGTCTTATAGATATAAGACATGGTATTAATAGATGTTGAATATATTATTAAGAAAAATAAAATTCCTTATTATTTAATAAAATATTGCAGGTCCGTATAGTGATGAGTGGACCTCATGAAAAGTCAATAATTGTACACTGATGCTCAAGATGTGAATATTTCGTCGATTTACGACTCATCAATTGTACTCAATAGTTATGACTCATTAGTTGTGCTCTAAAGTGTTGAAAACCAAAACAACAGTCCAAAAAGTTCAAAAATGCCAAAATGACCAAAAGGTGTAAAGCCAATATCATCTAAGGACAGAGCTATGCCCGAGGGAGATACTCTTTAGTTTTCACAAATTTTACAATTTTTCATGTTTGCAACAGTTAATTTAAAGTATCAATTTCGGGCTAGTATCGAAATACTAGCAACTGAGCTGGCTGGGAATTGTCTCGGGGATTTGGAGTCCACCAGCAGTGGCATTGTCTCAGTGCTTAAAATAAAATCCTTTGATACCAATTTTGATGCACAAGATGAGCACATTTGGCGCTCAAGGGCTAAAATGTTGAAAGCCAAAACAATAATCCAAATGGTTGAAGACCAAATTAAAAAAATACCTAAAATCACCAAAAGGGGTAAGGCCAAAACCATATAAGGACAGAGCTATGCACGAGGGAGATACTTCTTAGTTTTCACAAATTTCATAATTTTGTAACAGTAGATATTAAGTATCAATTTCGGGCTAGTATCGAAATACTAGCCTCTGAACTGGGGATACCCTCGAGGACTTGGAGTCCACTAGTAGTAGCATCGAATCTGTGGTTAAAATAAAATTCTTTGATACCAATATTGATGCACAAGATGCGCACGTTTCGTTGATTTATGACTCATTAGTTGTGCTCTAGGCCTAAAATGTTTAAAACCAAAACAGTAATCCAAAAGACTGAAGAGCAAATTCAAAAATACCAAAATCATCAAAACACAATTTTTCACATTTTTTTTTTCTCAATCTTTGTAAACTTTCAAAAATCTTCTAATCTGAAACTACAGGATCAATTTCAGCCAAACTTGACCTGAAAGATCCTGATGGTATTTAGTATAAACTTTGTATTTTATTTTCGTGTCCATCTAGAAACATATGGCTGCCATGGCTAGAAATAGAAAATAGGTGAAAAATGCTCTTTTTGGCTCGTTATCTCAATAACTAAAGCAATTAGAACAAAACTGACTATAAGTAATAAAATAAAGAATGGAAACGGGGAATGTGTCAAAGAGACAACAACCCGACCAATGAGCAGAAAACAGCCCAAGGCCACCAATGGGTCTTCAACACAGCGAGAAAATTCCTCACCCGGAGGCGGGCTTCAACTGGTCCCTAAACAATAATGCATACTAGTTTAGCGAAATGGACACCGAAACATACAAATAAACAAAAATTATAAAAAAAAACACACCAGACTAACAAAGGCTAGAGGTTCCTGACCCTGGGACAGGCGCAAATACGCGGCGGGGTTAATCATGTTTTGTGAAAATGTTTATGAGGTCAAGATCTACCTGCCATGAAATTTTCAGACCAATCTGTCAACCAATGTTTATGTTTTTTGCCCCTGAATTGTTAATTTTAAGGAATTTTTGCAGGTTAAGGTAATTAACTTGAATATTATTATAGATAAAGACAAACTGTAAACAACAAAAATGTTCAGCAAAGTCAGATGTAAGTGTTAACATGACCAAAATTGTCAATTGACCCCTTATAGATTTGTTGCCCTTGAAAGATTATTTACATGTAAACAGTAATTATCAATAAAAATAATGGTCTGACATATTGTCACAGATGTTTAGAGCATAACTTGAAATAAATTAATTGGCAGCTGTACAAGGTTCAAGTGTCAAGGTCATTGAAATATTACATAGCAACAAATGAAAAAGTCCCTAGCAAACATATACATTTGGGTTAAGGACCCAATAATTTACCTGTACAAGTTAAATATTTGCTGATATTTTTAGTAACTGCTGGTTATTGGTTGGAGATCCAGACCCCCTGAACATAAATTTTAAAATAGAACACCCATCAATCTTTCTACTAAAGTTTGGCCTCGAAATATTTTTGGCTGAATTTATATAGTTGTAGTAATGTAGGCCATATTGAACCTATCTCCGTATCCTCTGACTTTAAATGGTAACCACCTATAAACTATTCAACCATTTATTGAATTATATTAGACTAGTAGTTTTGTATGAGATTTTAAAATAGCTTTTGACTGATTTTTTCCCCTGTTTTTTTTTAAAACAGAGGGCATTTTGGGCCATGGTCCGCCGGTCCTCTAGATATAATTTTGAAAAGAAACCATCTAAAGACGGTAGGTTTAGAGGAGAAGATTGGAATACGAATGTTTTCAAACCGTATGAATCTAAAAACTAATACTATTTTCAAATGAAATAGATCGAAAATGAAAATCTGTGAAAGTCGATGTTTTCTTGACGGTATGACGTTGCAGAAATATATTGTAAAGTTTTTGTCAGCTGATGTACAAATGTACGCCAATGTTATTCCACGTGGGTATCTGAGAACGATACAAATTGCCTCAGCCCTTTGTAATGAAAAAAAGGAAAAGAGAACTCTCATTGTCGTAAAAATATAATATATATTTTCCAAACAGATTGCACCTTCAATATTTATAAAAGAACATATATACGTTTTAATGAAAGTAAAAACATCCCAAATATAATCTTAATCATCCAAAGCAATAAACCTAGGGAGTTATCCTGACCACTAGAGAATGTATAAGGACACATATTTTCGACGGTTTCCTTAATGGAATGGTAACCAATACTATATACCTATCTAAGATACCCTCTCCAGATGGATGCTAGCTGATAAAAAGCTATAATAAAAAATAATCCCACGGCATTAGACAATTTATCTAAACATGCCTAATTAATACACATAAACAATAATTAAAGGATGAATGTTCTTAATCAAATATCAATCTCTTCAGCATCGTAGTTATGACAACAAGACCCTTTGTAAAAAAAGGGACATGACCCAAAATTGGCGTTATAGTTCGAACAGGGTGTGGTATGTGCTGTTTCTATAGTATGGCTGTCTGTTCTTAAACACAAACACCCGTGGACGGACTTTTTGAACGCTTGTCTGAACCTGCTTGATATTAATCCGTAAATAATAGGGTTTCCAGCGCTATTCAGATTCATTAAAATTCTCGCTGTGGCCATTAAATTTGTAAAATTCTCTAGACCCATTCGCTCTACAGATTCACTGGATCCAAAAACCAACCACAGAGATATTATTCTTATTGGAAACAGTGAAATATAAAATAAGGCTACTATAGCGATGATCATAGCAACTATTTGCTTCCTGTGACGGCTGGGTCGATTTTCATCCAATCTTTGTGTCATAGATATAGTTCTTAAAATAAAACAATAAATCACAGTGAGAACAATGAGCGGGAAAACAAAACATACCAAAAATAGTAGCACTATGTAAAACCGATGTAATGATGTTTCTATTTTTGTACGGCAAACTGTTACTTCACTACCATCATAGAATGTTGCCGATTCCTGGTGAGTCAGAAATATAAAAGGCAAAGAAAATGCACATGCCGTAAACCATATAGAAATAATAGATTTCCTTGCACTTATTGTACCAAGACAATGATTGTTCTGCAGAGTTCGACAGATAGCCTGGAATCGTTCACAGCTGATCACCCACATAGTAATTACAGATGAATTTAAAGATGCATTCTCCAGGAATGGTATCAACTTGCCTACAATGATAGAATGTTTAAAATTAAATTAATTTTCATTTTAAAAATTGTCAAACAAATTAAGACAGATTTCATTTCCCAATATTACATTTATTTACATAATATTAGGGTCTTGTGACGGTTATATGCGAAATATTTGCCAGGGGTGAGTGACATATTACCCGACGCGAAGCAGAGGATAAAATGTAACTCAGACCTGGCAAATATTTCGCATATAACCGTTACAAGACCCTAATAACAATCTTTTTTATATTGTGCGCGTTAGAAAAAAGTTTGTTACTACGTTGCTCCTTTGGCGATATCAAACGCAATATTGAATAAGATTGTCACCATTGTGACGTAATTAGACACGTGGGTATATTACTGAAGTTATATGCCGATTTCGATATCACCGTAGTTCATATGCAAATATTACAGTAATCAATATCATTACAGTTTCAAGCATAAAGTATATAATAATCACATATACATGTATATCTATGCAGCATTCGTTTTACAGATATGATATGTCATCCTGTCCAACACGAACCGCGGGATTCCTGTGGTAACGATTGGTTCCCGAAAATTTAACTTCCGCCATTTTTGTTAATTCACGGAGAATTACATACATAGCGCGACATTTCAGTAATGAATGGATAACCATGACCCTTTACACCTAATATGGTGATGGTTCCACTATAATAAAACTTGTTTAGTTTAGAAATTTGAATGCGTGAGGTAGTGTTTGCATAATTAGTGAAAACTATACGTTTTGGGTTTTGATGGGTGTGACTGTACACCTTTTCGCCTCCTTGTTTAGTTGTTGATATTATCACATTTTCATTTCATTGTTGTACATCTGAAGATGTTGTTTCAATTCGTCCCTTCTACAAAAGACCATTTTTATACGCATTTCACATCCCATTTTTTTTCTAATTTTGTCTTGTTACACGCCGCTTAGGGAGTTCACAAAATTGTAATGTAAAATTACATCCTTCAGTATAATTTAGAGATTATCGTGTTTTGTGTATAAATTGTTCGCTATTACCTACTAATAATCATAAGCCTGTCAACAGTGAGGTTGTCAGTTCGAATCTTACTCATGGCGAGGTGTGTTTGATTCCAATCTTCAGTGACACGGATTGCTAACTTTCCTGCCGATGATAGGTGGTTTTCTCCGGGTACTCCGGCTTGCGACACCAACAAGAATTGGCTGCCACAATACAGCCAATTCCGCCTACTGAAATGGCGGAAAACCACAATAAACCAAATCATAACCATTGTGCAGGGCTATGATGTAAATTCAAAGAATGCTGTGATAAAGAACGGATAAGTGTTACAAAGATGGCACAACTTCAGCAAAGGTGATAAAACCTTTAAATTTACACCTTTTGACATTTTTGGAGTAATCGTTTGATTTTGTTTGGTGAAGGCACTGATCTAAGGCTGAAAAGTATCAGGATCATAAATTGAGCTGAAAATGTAATCCGTCTGTATCATGTTGATTACAAACAAAATATTCTTCATGCAAGTTATTAAAGTACATGAATCACAATGGGGAGAATGCAATATACAATATACAATAAACAATTTTGAATTGTTATTTGAATTTAAATTAAATAAAAGGTTTTTTTAATTAAAGATTTATTGTCATAATTGTAAAGGAAAAAGAGAGATATGAAAAAAATATTTTGATTGCATATTAATACAAATAATAATATTAAAAGGATAATTTATTTAAAATCATTATTTCATTGTTTTCATATCAACATGAAATAATTCTGAATAAAAATATCAGATTCTTTATACAATATTCAACAATAAAGATTAAAAAATATATACTCTCTCAAAAAAGAAACGCAACATACAGAAAATAGGAAATTTACTTCATATATTATTTTCATAATTTATGATATAAATAATTTACACAGGAATGCAAAAATTGGCACATTTCTTGTTCATGAGTTCTTTTACCTTGGAATATCACAGTTTGTCACATATTGTCAATAAATCACTCATAAATTGTCAATATCTGGTATGTCCACCATTTGCTTGTAACACAGCCCCGACTCTTCTTGGCATAGATTGAATTAAACGCTGAGTTCGAACACGCGGTATCCTTTGCCACTCAAACTGAAGTGCCTGCTGTAATTGTTGCAGATTTTGCGGTGGTGGTTGTCGTTGGCGCACGCGCCGATCCACTTCATCCCACAAATGTTCAATTGGATTAAGATCGGGTGATCGTGACGGCCAACGGATCACATTGACATTCTGTTGTTCTAAAAAGTCTACTGTTACACGTGCTGTATGTGGTCGGGCATTGTCGTGCTGAAAAATTTCTCTCCGAATGTCAATTACGGGCAATAAATGAGGTCGTAAAATTTCGTCTCTATACCTAACAGCGTTCAGATTGCCTTGGATATGTATCAGCTGTGTGTTTCTGGCATAAGAAATAGCGGCCCACATCATAACACTGCCTCCGCCAAAATTGTCTCTCTCCACAACACAGTTTTGCGCAAAACGTTCGTTTCGGCGCCTATACACACGTATGCGACCATCTCGCTTTTCCAGTTGAAAACGTGACTCATCGCTGAACCATACTCTTCTCCAGTTCTGTAAATTCCATGCACGAACTGTAGTACACCATCTAACCCTCGCTCGGCGGTGTTGGCGTCTCAGTGTTGCTCCAAAGTAAGGTCTTCTTGCCCTCAATCCATGAGAACGTAACCGATTGCGTACTGTCTGTGCTGATATACGGCGCAACCCAGGGACGTTTACAGCTGTTTCTGTTGCAGCAATAGTCCTATTCCGCAGATGGAAAAGTCTGATGTAACGATCTTGCGCCCTGGTTGTAACACGCGGGCGCCCTGAACGTGGCCGATCTGTCGTAGTACCAAGCTGCAGGTAGCGTCCCCAAAGGCGTGAAATTGTGCTACGATGAACATTGTACGTTACAGCAACAGCATTCTGTGATTCTCCGGCCTCTAGTCGTCCGATAGCGATATTCCGGGTAGCAGCGTCTAACCTTGGCATAGCGTCACCTCATCAGAATTTTATTTTACGAATGCATTCATGAAAAGAAATACCGGGTTTTTATACCGACTGACTGAGCTAAAAAATAACCCATGATTTGCACGTGAAAGTCGACCCAGTTTTTGGCAATGCGTAAATCGTAGGGTGTCCCAGATTGCGACCAAAGTCGTTTACGGGTGGATGAATTTAAATGATTGTACCTGGAAACTTTTTATGAAGGTGTAATTATGATCATGTGTACATATATTTTGATATTTATTGGTTATTTGTCCGGAAAAATAATATTTCAAAAAGATAATCTGATGTTGCGTTTCTTTTTTGAGAGAGTATATAAAAACGATATGTTTACACTGTATGTTTATTAGTTAACGATGAGATGAAACCAGACTGGTTTCGAACAGCTGTGTATATGAGAGCCACGTATACACAAATAGATAAAAAGATAATATTGACACAAGAAACTAAATTGCAGACATCTCGGTTCAAGCTACCGGACTAACGCAGACATCTCGGTTCGCATATAACCGTTACAAGATTACCAACTCGGCTCGGTATATAGGACAATTTGAATTGAAGCATGCAATACACCAACTATTACCAGCTGTATAAATGTATTTAGATCAGAGATTGTGGTGATTGTATTGCTCGTAGTTTTATACTCGGAAAGGTTAAAGGACAACTCCAGTAGCAACCGAGTACTCTGAGTGGTTCCAACCCGAAATCTACGTAAATCAAGAAGCTTAAGAATTTGTATATTTATTAAGGGAAAAAACTGAAAATTAAACAGAATGCCGTCAATCATAAATTTGTCAAAAGATTTGATAATTTCGGCTAAATGGTCTATAGTACAATGTTTTTCCAGAATTCACAGTTATTTCTTTGTGATTGTATCGTTTAAATAAAAATGAAACACCACAAAGACGTTATGATTATACCCACTCACAACATATACAAAAGAAAGACCGTAGTACCACACGTTACCTATAATTTTCATCAATTATAAACAAAATGCACGTATCTAAATTTCTGAAGTTTATTGCAGTCTTATCAACATCATTTTACGACCTAACGGTCCATAGACGCAAACAACAAAAATGACACGTAGTATGATTCTCTAAAATGAATGCGAAAACTGAGCAATTTCCTTTGTTTGGACTTGCATTGTGTACTTTCGCTTGAAGTGCAATACTTTTACACCCGACAAGGCCTGGTGACATTTAGATACATCAAACAACCTGCAAACAACTTCAGTTTGTTAAACTTTGACATGAAATGTGATGCCTTATTAACAAAATTTGATTCTGATGTTATAATTTCGGAAAATCCGACGTTACCAGCGGAAACCCGTCGTCAATTTACGCTGAATATGGTTCCAATTGACATGATTTACGTAATGCGTATTCAATTGATTTTTTTACATCATTAATGTTATGTTTACCTTGAAAATGTCCATTAAGCACATGTACAAATGTACATGTAGATCAATCTGTTATAATTTATCATATTTGTTTTTGTAAATAGTGGTATTAATTTGTCTACATCTTTGTATTTTAAACATTTTGTTAAAACTGAAAATTGACACTAAATACTGTGCTACAGTTAATTTATCAGTAACAAGGATTGGATATGTTGCTCCAGGTTTATAACACAAAAATGCTACAAATACGAATAGTTTAATAAGTTTTGTGCATAAGATGTAATTACAAAATATAAAATATTGACGCCATTTTAACCGAATAATGAGCTACAATGTAAAATATAACAACATTGCTACATGTATAGATACCCGAGTAAAGCAAAGTAAACGTTACACAGAAAACAAGTTTTTGAGATGTGGATACGTTTTACTGCTGTCACAAAAGCTTCTTAATCAGGGGTTTACCATGAATAAGTTGATGTCATCACTTAGGAAATTTTACGGTCGTTATCACGAATTGATTGGCCGTTACAGTGTTCCAATATCTAAGATGATTTTGGACCCGTTCCCACCGTCGTAACATTTCATGTACCTCCACCGATTTGTGACTTCAAACGGATTGACTTTGTATACGGAGCAGGAACTGTTTACCCTTCCGGAGCACCTGAGTTCACTCCTGGTTTTTGTAGGAGTTCGTGTTGTTCATTGTTTTTTAGTTTTCAGTGTTTATTTGTTGTGCATGTGGTTGTTCATTTGTCTTCCCGGGTTTTGTCTGTCTAATGGATTACGTTTTTTGGATTGCTCCTTAGGTATATTTGTCCTCATTAAAACGAGAAATAAATCATATATATCAATAGTATTAGCAATCTTCATTTTATTTTAGATTTAAGTACCAGAAAACATATCTATATTGTCAAATTAGATTTACTTGTCACTTTAAGTCTTTTTAATTAATAGAAATATAGCCTGATTCTACTTAACCGGCTTTAATGCGGATCTTCCCAATATTTTTGTATTTCATATGCATTTTAAACAATTTGCCAAAGTTCCCCCTTCCAGTTTCTTCATTTCATATTCAAGTCTCTTATACTCTATGACTGTTATTATGTATGGCTGGAAATAAGTATCGAAAATTAATTTTAGACATGTTTTACATGACTGTTAAGTGACAAATTATACAACACCCTCTCCCCTGGTAGATTTATATAGCTAATTTCCATAATATACGACTAAACATAATTCTATTATAATGCTTCTTTATGTGTAGCAGCAATCAGCAAATACGTTTTTTTTCTGTTTTGATGGGTTTAAAGTCTTTTAGGTATCTTTTGATTTCTTACATGGATGGAGATATGGATGAGGAGGATCTGTATTTATTTTATTTGTTTTTATATCTTTCTCTGTGTTCTTTTTTATGCATATACTCTGAGATAAACCACAAATGCGTGGGTTTAATGAAGTATATTAGGCGAAATGAAGTGTTTACAGTCATGTGTTTTGAAAAAAATGTATTGATAAAATATTCATTCTTAATACCAAAATACTATGCAGTTGTTAATTTCTGTAATCATCATTCTCTCGTCCCAACATTCTTCATTTATTATAAAATTATTCTTAATATTTTCAAACATCATGTTCTCTATTCATCCTTATTTATTTTTTTTTAAGACCATCATTCTCTATTCTATAAATCCCGTCCAATACCTCATGGATTACAGAACTGTAATCGACAAAAACATAAAACACAACACGATACTTATTAGTTTTTAAATAATGAGTGTTACAAACATATGCAATGCAATGTACTGGAAGATTTCAAATTCTATTTTCAGTTAATTTTTGTCCATTTTTTTATATTAAGTTCTGTAAAATTTTGTTAGGTTGAAAATGGCATTTCATGTAGTCTTATACACTAGAATGTTTTACTGTGAAAGACTTTAAACAAATTTTCAGATAAATCGAGTTGTCATTCGATTATGGATTTAAATAAAAACTCACAATTTAGGCATTTCCAAGGAGAGTAACTCAGAACAGCAATTTACCTCAAAACATTTTTATGCCAAAAAACAAACAAACCAAGAAGCAAGAATAATAAATTTAACACAAGTTCTTAAGGAAAAGGGTATATATTAAAATTGTTTTGAAGGAGATTTTTGTGTGTTAAATTATAAGTTCATTTCTTCCTTTTGTCGTGAAATCGAAAACAAAAACGTTTATATTATAACTAATATATAAAATAATGACGTTCAAGTCTGAGTTACGATCGAGTTTTTATTTTAAGCTAATTCTAAGTTCTACTGAATAAACAATAAGACTGAATAATGACTTTCCAGAGAAAATCTATAATAATGATTATAGTTTGAAAAAAGAGATGGTGCGTTATTTTCAAGAGGTTTTTGTTGCCTTATTAACACGAGAAAGTTTTTGGTGAGGTTTTCTTTCATCCGGATACCATACACATTGGTAAAAAAAAATGGATAACAGGAAAGGTCAACACTAAACAGACATAAAACCCAAACAAAAATAACACGAAGGAGCAACAAACATAAACACAACAGATAGTCAGGATAGTCTGACTTGGTACAAACACTGGACAGTGATAGGTTTTTTTCTAGTTTTTTTCTAGTTTTTATGGGTACCCAACCCCCCCCCCCCTTTATTTATCCTGAATTTTTCGTGTAAAAACGTAATATAAAAGCCAATAGAGTATAACTATCAACAAGGTTACCGCGATGGGTCCGAATGTGCTCGTTTTAACTGTAAAACTACGGTGGTCGGATATTTTCGCTATAATTGACGAAATAGCAGGAATTAACAACCCCGCAATTGTTTTAGTGCTATCTCGTCATGGAGTCCAATAAAAATCATCAGAATTCGTGAGAGGCCAGTATAAATGGCAATTTTTTCCTACGTTCATTTCATTTCTAGGGCCATTTAAATTCGCCCAAGGCCTTTCAAAATCTCTTGGGGCATAGCCTGATATATGTTCTCTTAAGATTTGCTAATAATATGTATCAAAAAAGTTAGTAAAAAGTTTTTCTACATATTTGAATATCGCTTTAGGAGACAGTTTTAACACAAATTTGCCAAATTAACGTCTTTAAGGAAATACAACATATGCCCTTCTGCAGACGATGTACTGCACTGTGTGAAATTTCGTTGAATAAGTCCACTGATGTAAGAAGAGTTAAATACAATACATAGAGAGAGAGAGTTGGTAAACTTGGTCGGTCGTTCATTCTGTCTTGCACCCTGAACTTGCTTTCAATTAATGCAAGCACTCTTTCGTTTATCTTTCAATGTTTCTATGCCATCTGTGTGAGTTGGAAGTTTTATATAGATGCTAAGGGAGACGGTTCAACGTCAAAAAAATACTTTAACAGTTTTAGTTTATTAATGATCTTTAATTTTGAAGTTTGTTATAAAATTTCAAATCATTGCAATACGAGTTTTCATGTATCGTCGAGATCTCATGGAATGGCCATGTTAGGTTGCAAAACACTGAGTTGGAAGACAACAGATGCCCCAAATATAGTCGATGATGCAATTAACCTGTTAACCATCTGTCGTTTATTACTATTTAGGTCTTTCAATGCGCTCAAATATCGCAATTACTGACGGCTTCATTCAAACGATGAAGTGGTTAACAATTCTGTTACCAAATCTGGAATACGCGCTCGTTTCCGTGCGTGATGCGCGCGGCAGAAAAAAAAATCTTTGACATTCGAGCGGTCCGACGAACAAGTAATTAATGTAGCGTTAGCTAACGGAAATATAGCCTCATCTCATTCTTAAGCTCATCGTATAAGGTCTACTTAATCTGGTTTAATGTGTCATTTTCCCCGATGTTTTCGTATTTCATGTGCATTTTAATCAATTTGCCAGTTTCCCCTTCGGTTTCTTCACTTCATATTTGTATTCCACCAATTAAGTCTCTTCTACTCTATGACTTTGTTATTATGCATGGTGGGAATCTGTATAGGGAATAGCTTAAGATGCTCTCTTTAATTAATTTTAGACATGATTTGCATGGCGCCTAATTGATAAATTATACTCCATGCTCTCCCCTGGTAGATTTACATAACCAATTTTCATAACATACGACTTATCAACTAATCTGCAGTAGGAAATGTTTTTTGATGGGTTTAATGTCTTAAAGGTATCGGTAAATTTTTTATAATTTGCTTCTTTTTTTTAATTCTTTCCTTTATTTCTTTGTGGTTTTTTTTCGCGTTTTGATTGGACGAAATAAATATTTTGAATATTTTCGCCAGTAAAGCAGTCACGGTCTGCAGAGATGGAAGCTGGAATTATAAGTGAATAGGCAGGGGTTTCGAAGATCAAATTGGAGAAAAGGGAGTCTGTACAAGAGTCGGTGGCTGTTAATGATTCAGAAGAGCTGGAGTTGGGGATAGAGACAGTTATGAAAGAAAAAGAGATATTGAGGAAAAAGATGAGAATGAAGGAGTTGCAAAAGTCAGCTCTATCGGCGAAAAAAAGAAGAAAGGTCGAAAGGTAAAGAAAAGGCTGTATCATCAAAAAAGGGAGAGCAACATGGGAAAACGAAAAAGGGAGAAGTAAAGAGGACAAAGAAAGAATCAGGTATAAAGTCAAAGATTTAATTTACATTAAAGATTTAAGGTCTAATGCTTATCTATTGAAATGTGTCAAAAAGCAGTTAAATTTCTTTATATTTATTTTCTTATTGTACATCTAGTTCAAGTGAGAGTAATGAATCTGATTCTTCTGATTCATCCGATTAGCTCAGATATCAAAGTTGTAAAATAAAAAATTTAAAAAGTTGTAAATTCAAGTAAAGGTTTAGAAGTTTCTGGGAAACAAAAAACCAAAATATCTTTAACAATGTTTTCAGTCTAAATTACAACTGGAATATGCTTATAAAATATAAAATTTCACCAATTTGTAGCTGGGGAATTAGAAGTTGTATAATCATGTAAACATGAAGTTGAAAAAGAAGGTAGATTACAATTTACAATTGTTAACAAATGGTCATATTATTATGAACCGTCTGAATGGAAATAAATTTTATGCTGCATGGATAAGAAGGATTGAATCTGGTCAAAATAAATGGTGTGATAAACTACAGGAATAGAAACACCAATCTTAGCTAGTGCAGTAAGATCGAAGTCTAAGTAGATCGTTCTATTAGTAAAGAACAGCCAAAATGTGCGTTCTCAGATACTCATACTTAATTGGTTCACGATATTAACAGACAAATGCAATATATATGTTGAAGTTCTTTGCTGGAGGACACTAATCAACTTCCAGAAACTGACCAAGCGTGTCCAAATTGTGAGCTTTGACTGTATGATAGCAAAAAATGAGTCAGGAAGTATGGTTTGTGATGATGACTGCAATATCTGTAAAAATGTAATTGTTTTGCATGCTATATTTAGAGAACATGGTATTTCGGATTTAATTAAAATTCATGATACAGTTTTTCTATCCGCTAAACTAAATGCATTTGGATGTAGAATACCGGTTTATTCGAAACTTGATGTTGCGTTTTTCAAGTAAATGCCTTCTCATTATCATGATTTTGAAGTCATTGAAATTTTATAATTTTGTTTTCAGCTTTAAGTTGTGATGGTTTTGACATGGACTTTACACTGATAGAAATCATGCAGGGGCCAGAACAAACAGAGAAATATTTAAAAAAAAAAGAGAGTGTTCTTATGGTAGCATTTCTGGTTCCTTTAAGAGTAATCCTTTTGAGTCAAACATCGTAATTTGACCATTGAATATAGTTCCTAAAAAAAAAAAAAAAAAAAACGTCCGAAGAGTTATTCTTGATTTGAGTTGGAACACGGAGTAAAATATGGATTCAGTTAATAGTCATATATACTGACCATCATAAAAAAACCAACACTTACATTTAATTAACATTATACACGATTTTTGAGGTGCTGGAATTTCACAAGTAATCTTCCAAATAACCTAAAATTTTGTCAGTATTTTCTTGGGTAATCCGCCATGATTTTCTGAAATTTTCAATTTTTTTTCAACTTGAAGTTGTCAGATCGACCGTAGCTGAATGTCTTTGCTAACAAGAAAACTGAAAGTATTTTTTGAATTTGAGAAGTTAACAGTTTATGTGTAGCTTTTCAAATTTTGAAAGTGATAAAGAATATTTCATAAATATTATATCAAAGTGCTGTCACGTTTCTTTTGATGGTCAGTATAGTATATTAAAGAATGTGTGTTTAGGAAACTCAGTTAAAGTGTCATATCCGTCTATTGACAATCTTGTAGATTTAATTCGAAACAATGGCCCCGGGTGCGTTTTAAATGAGACTTAAACGAGCTTATCGACAAATCCCCATATGCCCAGGGGATTAGTTTCCAGTGAATGGTATTATCTTTTGTCCCTGTGTTTGAGATCCGCTGCATATACATATATCTGTCAAAGGGTTAGCAGTGGAGTTCGTTTTATTTTGGCTGATCATTTTAACCAGGAATTTATCAATTATTTGGATGTGTTTTGCTGGTTGTGAGGAAGCCTCTTTTGCTATTGTTGGTTTTGAACTGTTAGACTCGGTTTTGAAGGAGTGCAGTTTATAGGAATCTCTAGAGTAAGCGATTGCGCCTTCAACTAAAATGGTTTTTAGGTGGCATTTCAATACGGTGAATTTGACTCGTTTGGTTACTCCGAGAAGGTTAGATGAGATATCATGTTTGATCCAAGATTGGAAATATGTTCTTTGAAAGAATTAAAATCCTTGCTTAGTACGCTGAATTTCATCATCGCTTGTGTTAAACTAGCTAGTAGGTTGTTTGTATCGAAGATGCTTACGTGGTTAAGAACTTTTAATGAACGCGGTTGCAGGAAGACGATTCCAAAATAGGTTAAAATATATTCAAAATGGTGGGAAAAGTTTCTTAATATTTACAATGGCATTTCAATGATGCATTTAGATGAGTGGTTACAGCCTGATTGATTTGATCTTGTCCAGTGATGCATCTTTTAGTTGGATGTGGTGGTTTGTCTTGTGGTCAGTATTTTCATGCTATGTCGCCTAGATTTATTGTCAGAAAGAGTCTTCCATTAATGCCTTAGAACTACTTAGCATAGTTGTTTGTTTTAAGCTGTGTGCTTAGTTTTCCCGAGGTAAGAAGATAAAAGATTTTTTGTGATGTCATCGGTCACTGTTTTTAATAAGATGTTTGTCGGAATATTTTCATGCAGTCTTGTTTAAGAGAGATAGCTTATCTTGCTGCCGTCTATGACTTTGAAATCAAAGGTCAGAATTTAAATTCAGAGAATAGATTGGCCGGTATGCTTTCCAGAGGGTCAGTAAACGAATCCTTTTCTTAACGTTTTTTTATTATTCGCCAATAAAAATGTTTGGCTGGAAATTACTGTGACTGACGAGTCATTTTCTTTTTCATCTTAGTGGTAATCAAGTCTATGAGTACTTTATTTTACTTTGAATTTATACATCTTATTTATTACTTTGTGAATATCTTCATTTTCAGCCATTGCCTACAAGGATTAAAACTATTTGTATTCATATTGAATATTTAAGCAGGTCTTTTAAGAGTGTTTCATCCAATCAAAATTATGTTAGTTTAGTCAAAACTATGCATTTACTTTTGTGACTCAAATTCCTCTCCGACAAATCTGAGTGGTTTTGGTAAAATTATTTTATCGTGGTATTTCTCGTTTACATCCGCATTTGCTTATAAGGACTTTACTATTACACCTTGTATAATAATAGATATGCATTAATATTTAGATTTAACTGTTCCAGATGATTCAACATATATACTGGTGTTGTTCATTATTTGCATTTTATGATGTCCAGATAATCTTATCTTGTTCCAGTTTCGGTATATAAGTTTGATCCGTCAACACAGTTGTGTCGCTCAAATATTGTAAATGAAAAGAATTTTTACGAGTCTGGATTTTCTTGTCAAAAGAGGACAAATATACCTATTAAAAGGTAGCAACTTCAGTTAACGCTTGTTCCAGCACTTGACGGAAACGTCGATTTTAAACATTATATCGGGTACCAAATCGTCTATAGATAGGTGATAAATATTTTTTAACCCAGTTTTTAAATAACTTCCGGAAAAACAGCTATGCCTGGCGTCAGTTGAAGTTGCTAACTAAGGAGCAAATGAAAAAAAAACCAATCAATGGACAGACAAACCCTTGAAGACAAATGATCAACCACAAGCACAACAAATAAACACTGAAAACTAAAAAACAATGAACAAAACCAACTCCTATAAAAACCAGGAGTGAGCTCAGGTGATCCGGAAGGGTAGGCAGTTCCTGCTCCGTATACGACACCCGTCGTGAAGTTCAACAAAGTCAATCCGGTGGAAGTCACAAATCGGTAGAGGTACATGAAATGTTACGACGGTGGGAACAGGTCCAACATCATCTTAGATATTGGAACACTATAACTGTAAGAATTCAGTTTTCAGGATAAGATATCTATTTCTAAATCTATGGCTAGCGAAATTCATTAAAGATGATTTTTTCAGGCAAATCAAAAAGAGTTTTATTACAGTCGGATTCTCAATTATATTGACTGGCTTGAAACTCATGCGATTCCAGGTGCAAATATTTTTAATATTCACCAGTGCATTAAGGATAACAAGGCACGTATAAATTTGTTTACGCATCTTATCTTGCATGTGGGCACCAATAATATTGGTAATGTGTTAGGTACAGAAATATTATTCAAATTTATTTGTATTTATTAGAGATGCTTTATCATGTAAAATTGTACTGTCATCTATTTTGCCACGCTGATTTGATTTTTGTTTTTACAAAAGATACATACGGTTATTCATTTGAATAAACACAGGGCTTCAACGGCACTCTGATTTTGGTGTTTTATTTGTAGGTTCGTACAAACCATTTGTTCATTTGTTCAAAAACCAGGTTCTTTACTTAAAAGAAATTTATTTGCCAATGATGGACTACATTTAAATTTCAAATGTGTATAGGTGATGAGAAATGTTGTTATTGGGGTATCCAAGCATTTACAATAACTTTTTTATGAGCAATATTCTTTGTGGTTGCGTTTTTTCTTTTCGGAAGACGCTGATCACGAAAAATGAAGCAGCTGGATTATTTCTTCTTATCCTAGTTTACCTATGAACCAGTATTAGTCTACAGGGTTCTCGGAATATTATTCGTCAGGTACGTTATTGTGTCTATTTACAATCTTTATGGCGGCCTTCGGCATGGCGTTCTTAATACTGACATTATGTAAATTTTAAAAGAAATTAATTTATTTATTATGAATTTGATATATATTAAATGTAAATAAATATTCTTGTGCCAATAATAATTATCATATCAGTTTGTTGTTCGTGTTTAATTTTTGAGATTGTATTGAAATATTTAAGATCGGGGAATGTTTAGACTTCTTACATGGATGGCGATATAGAGGGATCTCAAAGTCTGTATTTATTTTATTTGTTGTCATATTATTCCCTGTGTTAAGTCCGTGAGATAAACCATAAAAGCGTGGGTTTTGTGAAGTATAATGTGTGACATGAAGTGTATACATGTTTAAAAGAATGTATTGATGAAATATTAATTTTATAATCTTAATTTCAAAATACTGTGCAGTTGTTAATTTCTGTAATAATCATTCTCCCACATATATTTTTTCATTAATCTTAATATTTTAAAACATCATATTCACTATTCATCGTTCTTTATTTATTTTTAATGCCACCAGTCTCTATTCTATAAATCCCGTCCAATACCTCATGGATTACAGAACTGTAATCGACAAAACACAACACGTTATTTATTAGTTTAAATAATGAGTGTTACATATGGCAAGCCGTTTTACTATTTATTATAACTTCAATATATCTCATATAATTTATAAGATATCTTATAAAGAAAATTATATGAGATATCTTATAAACTATAAACTATATAAGATAACTTATAAACTATATGAGATATCTTATAAGGTTTAATAGATATCTTGAAGTCAGAATAGTAAAACGGCTTGCCATAGTTACAAGCATATGCAATACAATGTTCTGGAAGATTTAAAATTCTATTTTCAGTTAATTATGTCCATCGTTTTTCTATTCAGTTAAAAAAATGCTTATTCAGTAAAAACTTACAGGGTGGCTGAAATGTTTTAGATCACAAATTCAGAATATTTGCAAAGAACAAACTGAGATATAATAGCGAGCGCGGCGAGCGCTATAGGAGCGTATGGGTCATTTAGAAAAGTTATTGTTTAATGGAGGCAGCCATTATGCAATCCAAAGTGAATTTATTTGTTAAAGCGAATATGGCCATATTGTGCTACATACAAACGATAGAAAACTTTCGTTCGCCGGAAACGGAAGTGAGTAAAGTAGGGGAAATAACTTGCTTCAAATTATAATTTTAGAGTCAGATTCGTGATACCGGAAATAAGTTTCCAGAAAGGGCTACTGCTGCTCTCGCATCATTGACCACGCCATATTATTATAAATATACTGACTTTAGTTGAGGGTGTTATGGTAGATTTCCACAAGAAGAAAAAATATCACATGAGACGGAGTCGAGGGTGATATTTTTTCTGAGTGTGATATTTTTTCGAGGGTGATATTTTTCTAAGTGTGGTAGTCTACCATAATACCCTCAACTAAAAGCAGTAAGTTTTTTTTATAATACTGAATGCCTTGATCTCAAACGGATTAGTTGATGCGGAATAAACAATACTGTATCTCATTGAATATACTGTATTTTAATTCAACAATATAATATCAATAAAAACACCTGCGGACAATATTGGAGCTGTAGAACCAACACCTGGTAGGGTTGTTGCAACTGTAATGACCTGTTATGGAATTGTAAAAATACATGTACTTTTCAGGTTCAAGATGAAAACAAAAAGAATCACACAGACAAAGGACCGAAATGACACTACCCTAGCAATATGTGATAAGTTTGCATAGCAAAGAAAATACCACATTCCGAGACCGACAATTTTACCCTTTCCAGCCGAGTTTTACCGATTAGTATTTCACTTTCGCCCAAGCTGACATACATCAGACGACAAGTTAGTTCTCTTGATTTTCAAGATCTATAACCTGTTTCCATTATTCTGCTGGTATGGCATTTGCAGAAGTGTCTGAAGAGACAATACAAGAAGTGAAATACTAATCGGTAAAACTGGAAAGGGTGATATTGTTCGAGTTTTGTAATGTTTGGTCGCGGAATGTGATATTTTCGTTGCTATGCAAAATAATTACATGTTGTCAGGGGTAGGCGGAATAAAACAGAAAACACTGTACAATACCACATTCGAAAGAACCAATGAAATAACTGTAGTACATCAAAAATTTTCATGAAGTGTAATAAAGGTATATTAATCAATAAGATAAGATGCCGAAGTGATATGTATCATAGGTCCTTTGACAATGTTGTTTTAAGTAATATAATGTAATATTTATCAAAAAAGGACAAATATACCTACGGAGCAATCAAAAAAACATAATCCATTGGACAGACAAACCCGGGAAGACAAATGAACAACCACAAGCACAACAAATAAACACAGAAAACTAAAAAACAATAAACAACACGAACTCCTATAAAAACCAGGAGTGAACCCAGGTGCTCCGGACGGAGCAGTTTCTGCCCCGTATACGGCACCCGTCGTGAAGTTCAACAAAGTCAATCCGGGGGAAGTCACAAATCGGTGGAGGCACATGAAAGGTTACGACAGTGGGAACAGGTCCAAAATCATCTTAGATATTGGAACACTGTAATTGTCAATCAATTCGTGATGACGACCGAAAAAGTTCCTAAGTGATCCAAATATGAAGCGGACTTTGGTGTATCTGTAGTATCCTTAATTTCGAGCTCACTGGGGTAGATAAGATGTAGAAAGTCTTGGAATTTGTTGTGATCAAGTAATAGATTTCCAGATATTTTTATCTCTTTTCCTCCCTCAAATTCTTTATCCATGTTTTTGATATGAAAGTACAATTGCAACAAGTCTATGTAATATTTAATACAAAAGTGGAAAACTGAAATAGGTGCATTACAATTTTTATGTCCAAGGACTATAAAGAGGACAAATATACCTAAGGAGCAAATAAATAAAAAAAAACGTAATACATTAGACACACAAACCCGGGAAGACAAACGAACAACCACAAGCACATAGGTTTATGTTGATTAAGGAAAAGAAAATAACATTTTATGTAGTCTGATTCACTAGAAGGTTTTACCACGAGAGACGTTAAAACCAATTTTTAGATGAAACGAGTTGTCATTCGATTATGACATATCTATAAAATCTCAAAATGTAGGCATTTCCAAGGAGAGTTACTATGAAGCACAATTTACATCAAAACATTTTTAAAATAAAAAAATGATATATCAATGGTATTATACAATCAACATGACGTACATTTCATTATTGAAGTGATTCCATTATATCTTTGTGTTTGGGTCCTTATGTCATAAGGAAAATTTAGTATTGCGGATTCATTATTTTTAATGGGGTAAAAGTTAATACAAGCAGGATATATCATTTACATGTAGAATAATACTCACAATGATTTCCTTGATGGGAATTCGATGTGCAGGAGGACGTGGCATCCGTGTCTTACACACACACACACAATCTCTAGTTTACTAATCAGAAAAACATGTCAACGCATTACATGGAATTTTAATTGAATTGTTTTGCATTTTAATGAGTGAAAATCCACGGGATATGTCATTATATTCTCTCTGGCTGTTCTAACAGACATAATTACAGTATTCATTACTTGTACAAAGACTTCTACATACACTTAATGATGTAAAAATGGATACCATATATGGTTATCGTAATTAATCACACCAGTCGTAAGATCATTAAGCCGGAATGCTGTCTTTTCGTACAATGTTTTTATTTCACAAAACTCTGATTAATTCCCCTGCTCGTCCTTATTAAGTCGCCCAAACAAAGTTTGGGAGACTTATTGTTTTTACCCCGTTTCTTATTATTATTTTTTTTCTTCTTCTTATTATTTTTTTCTTTCTTCACCCTGAACTCTTCCGCGCGTTTTATCGAAGATTAAGATTCCTAAAGTCATGAAACTTCATAGGAGGGTTTGGCACTATGAAAAGATGTGCCATTTGGTAATGGAATTCTGGTTGCTATGGAAACGGTGCAAAAACCTCCAAAAAAGTGAAATTCTTAAAAAAATATTTGAAATGTGACTAAACTTCATAGAAAGGACGGGCACCATCTGTAGTGGTGTCATCATGTAATGAAATTCTGGTTGCCATGGAAACAGGGTCCAACTGGGGGTTTGGGTGACTTTGTGTTGGCATTCCAACACAGTATTACTAGTTAGTTTTCGGAGTGAAAACATGTTAACAGTATCTTATTTAACCATTTTTTTTGGAAAAAATGGATTAACCAGGAAGAAAAAAGGCAACAATTTGGATTGCTATCAGAATAAGTTTTCAAAATAGAAAGGATTAGAAATTTAAAATTAAAACAGGCCAATCACTCTAATAGGTTGTTGCAAATGTTCATTTACGTGCAGACAGAAATTATAATCATAACCCATTCCGATCTGATTGCAGTTTTATACTGAATGTCTAGCAGAGAAATGTTTTCCTATCCTTTATTAATCTTTAGATGACAAAGATATATATAAGGCAAAAACGTTTTCTAGATAAATATAAAAGTCTTAACTTAAAAGAGTTTTTTACATGGCTAGCTTTCCTAAAATGTCAGAGGACTCAATGAAAATATAACAATAGATCATGTGATTTAGATTTGGTCATAAGCACCTTATATCCCTGACGTAGAGTTTATATTGGAAGAAAGATGTATTCAAGCGCAGCTACTAAATAAACAAATACATGTACATATAAAATTCCGAATTCTTTCTGTGTGAATCAACATCCCTGTAATTCTTATTGTCATGTTATTTGACTTTTAGGCCAAAAAAAATGTGAGTTTACTGTCACATGCTGAAAAAAATAGGGTCGGTAGGTCATTTTTTTAACGGGGGAGGAGGGTTGAATTGTAGTTTCTTGACTAATTAGCTACATACAGAGAAACAGAAGACACTGTAATGGTGCACATGCTTTTCTATCAATCACTACCTCTCCGACTGACAATGTAGGAGTAACCTCAAATTTATTTGGAGACATTACTTTACATGAATCATTGTTTTTCAAATGAAAATCGTCACGATCGTGATATTCATTGAATATATCAATGAAAGTTCTTGAATTGTTAAACGGAGCTATGATATTTTGTCTGCTTTTAAATGGGGACACTGTTTAAAAGTTAGCGACAAAATGCTGGCAGTGCTGGCTCCGGAGGCCGCCATTGTTGTTTAATACGATAAATACCCGTACCGGTGACGGAAAAGGCGGGAATTTCCGGAATTTCAGAAAATTGCCGATAAAAGAAGTTAGGGTCGCGACGATAAAATTAGGGTCGTTCGGGTGACCGTAAACACACATATTTTTTGTTGCCTTACCTCAAATATAAAATGCGAAGAAAACCGGATATATAGTGAAATTTTACGGGCTTCCACTAGCACAGCCACACAGCCCACATTTAATACAGACTTCCAGAGTGGACCTGCCACAAGTAACGGGAACATCGGTATGTTTAGACAATCGGGGTTTTCACACTCAGAAGGGGTGGGGGTCATTGATAGTCGGTAGCAACTGAGCTAAACTCCAGCTTATGTGTCAAGTGTGTACGAACCTATTTCCGCTCACATTTCAGTAAAAATAAAAGAAAATATTTTTGAACTCTTGAGTTTATTGACTTAAGTTTACTTCACGGGATTTTGTTAATGAACCTAATATGGATGGGGATATTACTATAAAGGGTGGAGCCTTATCTATTGTTCAACGAAAGAAAGCCCCTTTAGCCAATATTCATGTTTGGACATCCAGTTTCGTGATTTTTATAGGAGTTATGTTGGAAAAATGGTCGCAATTGGGTCAGGAATTTCTGAAATACATGCAGCAGGTCCGACTAGCAGCTTCTAGGGGAGTTCAAGGGGGATGGGTTCAATATGACGAACAATTTAGTCTTCGTAAAGCCCGTAGTCCGTCTTTATCTTGGGGAGTAGTGGACACGGAACTTTGGGTTTTATATGTATCTACGTCAAACAATATTCCTCAAATCACAACTTTTGAATTCAGGATACATGTATTTGGGTCGGTCAAAAGGTCCTCAGAGAACAAACTACAGTTATGTGTGCAGAGCATTTAACAGGGGTAAATGTTTATTTGGTTAAAAGTGCAAATACGAACATAAATGTTCAAAGTGTGCTGGCAACCATGCACTGCTAATGTGTAATTATTAATGATATTATACATTATAACTTCATATTGTTTATATTAACTTTGTTTATTTTCAGGTGTTTCTTGTATTGTTTACTAATTTAATTCGATTTTTTATTTTCAGATTCTGCTTTGCTTATATATTCCCTTATCAAAATTGAAGAAGTCGAAAGATCGCTGATTAACTATCCTAAACCGAATATCGCGCAAGAACTGATTGAAGGGCTTACATTTGGGTTTACAATGGTTTAAGCTACGATATTCCGGTCCTTGTTGGCCTTTTGAATCAAAATCAAGAGAAATTGTTGGGGAATGAGCCGTTATTGCTAGACAAAAAATTAGGAAGGAAATAAATTTAAATAGAATTTGTGGTCCATTTTCTTCCCCCCTTTCCCTATCTTACGAGTTTTCCCCATATTGGTTATTCCGAAGAAATGTAGTCCATATTTTAGATTGATTCATTATTTATCATTTCCTTTACATGGCTTCGTAAATGATTTTATTGACAAGGAATTTTGTTCCGTGAGTTATTCGTCTATCGATGATGCCGTGGAATTTATTCATAAGTTGGGAAAAACGCGCTTTTGGCCAAATGCGACATCAAGTCCGCTTTCCGTTTACTAAGGTTACACCCAGGAGATTTCGATCTGATGGGGTTCAAATTTGAAAATCAGTTCTACATTTGTACTTTGACAAGGGCTTGCCGGCGGGTGCCTCTATAAGTTGTGCGTTTGAACAATTTTCTACGTCTCTTCATTGGTTTGTTGAACAAAGTTGCAAGAATAAGAATGTTTTGCATTATTTAGATAATTTTTTATTTGGCGGAAAAGCCGGCACCTCCATTTCAAATGCTGCTGTTATCATGGGGTGTTCCGTTAGCTGAAGAAAAAAATTATTATTTCATATTGACAAACAGGCGGTAGTTGTTATTATTAATAGAAAATCATCTAGGTCAACCAGAGTTATGACCCTTGTTCGGAAGCTAATATTTGCTTGTCTGGAGTTTAACGTGTTACTAAAGGCTAAGTTTATTTCCGAGAAATTTAATATTGTAACTGACTCATTATCACGTTGTAATTTTCAGCGATTTCGGAATATTTGCCCCTCAACAGACCTGGACCCTTAGACAGAAATACTGATAGAATGTTCTATGGCTTCTAGTTAATGGAAAACTTATAAAACAGCAGTTTGTGAATTTTCGCACTTTTTACAATTTAGAAAATACTTGGCCTGTCCTTTTAAATGGAATTCTTCAGTTTATAGCTTTTTTATCGTACAAAGAATTAAAAACGTCTACGATTTCAACATATGTCTCTGGACTAAGCTATGCTCATAAAATTCACAACATATCGGATAATTCAAAAGCCTTTATCGTTTCTAAAATGTTAGAAGGTCTCCGTAGGAAAACCCACAGAAAATCAGATGTCAGAGCACCGGTTGCCCTAACCATTTTATCGAAGATAATAAATTCTTTACGATACGTTTGCAGTTCTCATTATGAAATGAAATTTTTCGTTAGCCTATTTCGCCTTGTGCGCGTGAGCTAAATTATAGTTAATAACCCTGAAGACGAAAGTGGTCACGCTATAAACTTTGGGGATGTTGTGTTTTCTGAAAATAATGGTAGATCTAAATTACTTGTTACCATATGCGGTTCAAAGAATGATCAGTCGAAAAAATCGGTTACTCTTATACTGCATAAACAGTTTAATGTAGAAACTTGACTTCTTAAATTATTAGAAGCCTATCTTAATGTGCGATTTTCAGGTTTAAATGGTTCACAAAAATTATACGTTCATGTCAGTGGGTTACTATTGACAACATACTAATTGTCCTCTGTTTTAAAGTGAAGTTTATTCTTTGCGGTATTGCCGATCACATCCTATCACACTCATTTAGAATTGGCCGAGCTACGGATTTGGCAAAAAATGGGATTGATGAAGAAAATATCAAAATATGTGGCCGGTGGACCTCTTGTTTATACTTAAAGATATATTAGAATTTAATAGATCATCTACCGAACTATTGCAAATTTATTGAAGTGATCTTTATGGGTTAATTTGTTTTTAGGTTCCAGAGTGATCTGGTTTATTGGATCATCCATTGTTTATTGGGCTTAAAGAAATGCACACCAGAGGACTGGGGGATCGAATCTCAGTTTGCACAGCAGAAGTGTCTCCATTCGTTGGTTTGGAAAAAGGGGTATGTTGTGGCGAGAATTAAGCCTTACAATTTCTAACCTGCCAGCTAAATTTCTCCCCTGACATGTTAATCATTCAACTGGGTTCCAACGACCTAGGCTCGTGTTAATGCATATAATAATTCAAAATATTCAAACTGATATTCTTTGCATACGATTACTGTTATCAAACAGTGAAATATTAATGCGAAGATATTGGCACAATGCAGACAACGGCAAAGCCATTGAACTTTCCCGAAAACGAGTAAATTTGTCTATAAAAAACTTAATTGTAGCCGAAGGACACTATGTTATTCGACATCCTAATATACGTGCAAGAGAAAAGAATTTGTACAGGTTTGACGGAACCCGCTTGTCTGATACAGGGATTAGCGTGTTTCTAAACAACATTCAGGGAGCTATAGAATCATCAGACCAAATTCACGTTTTTCCTGGTGACTAATTTGTTTCTTCTAAGAAATGTCCGGGGGGGGGGGGGGCTTTATTTGAGCGTGTATAGACACCCTAATTAGGCGGGATCTGGCAAGATAAAGGGGTCACGATCCGGTCCTGTATTATACGTCGGATCATATTATGGTTTTTCTTTCCTGCGTTACCTTAGGGAGTTGTATTTAGGCCATTTAATGTTACCACGAGGGGCTGGTTCTGAACAGGTACCAGTTTGAACTGCATGAAAATTGGGTATGTTTACTCCCATGAAAAAACCATGGGGTGATGGCGTATATGTCCCGACGTATTAGGGGATCATGTCCCTTGTCTTGGCTTAACTAGGAGGAACTTGAGCCTCCATTGTCATCCGTTTGGCACAGATTTGTCAAATTTATTCATCGGCATTCTGATTTATCTTGTCAGACCTTGCTGATCTTTGGTTAACTGTGGCCGCTTTTCCCCAAAATTTACAAACTTGTTATTTATTTTTAAGAGTCAAATATTGAATCTTTAATTAATGAGGTTTATCGACTAATAACGATAAACTAATTTAATAAAAGTAAATTTTTTAATATTCCCCGATCCGATCCGAGCTGCAAATTTCTGGCATCTCTCGCTTGGATGCCCATTTAAACGACTCTAACGTTTAGAACCCCACCCTCATCCCCGCCACCAACCAACAACTTATGTTGTTGTTTTGTTAATTTTTTCAGGCCGACTGGAAACAGGAATATCAATTTGTTCTGTGTGCATTAATGGAAGGGACATTTATTGTATGGATTGCACTGACCATTGGTAGATGGACCATCACAAAGTACAGATCGTTGGTGAATGAACTTTCACATGTTAGCTAGTGTACTGCACATTCGTTTTGTATCTGAACTGGATCCAGATCTATGCTAATTCAAAACTGTGAATGGTTATTAAACAATATACCAACGCAGGAAAATTAAAGCAAAAATTAAAAAGAATATTACTTTATCATATTTTAAATATTTGAGTTTGAATTTAAAAGCTTCAGAAATATTTTATATCCACTTATATGGTGTAGTCTTATTCTAACATATTTCAAACATCAGTGTTTGAAGATTAAACAAACATGTGTAGTATTAATACGCATATTGTACAAATGTACATAGGAAATAGAAAACAAAATTAATAGCGAACGGAATATAGTTAAATGTAAGCTTACATTTTAAAGATATAAAATATATACATACTTGTTTCCACAAATTATACATGTAAAAGGTTTTATTATAGTCGTTAGTATTTTATATATAGTCGTCATTATTCAAATTAAGTCTACCAAATGTAACACCGAGGGTACTCGCCAACCCAGCCGTCAGACTTGTCTGACATGATTATTCATTGATTTGTTACAAAAAGTACCAGTATTTAGCAAAATTAAAAATAATAGAAATACTAAGGGTTCATTCCTTGTATTGCACATGGTAGATCTCCTTTGCTGAAATTTGGCTTCCTATTTCGGTATTTTTGGTTGAGTACTTCTTGTTTAAAATAAGTTTGGTTTTTGGTCTTCCAAATGTTTCGGTTTTAATGCTGCTGATGAGAGGAAACTCCTTGAAATGCGTCGTATACAGCATAGTATGAATTTACTCTATCTGATATTAGTATCTTTGGATTGTTATTTTTATTTTTTCTTATCCCTTTAAATGTAATTAACTGTTCTTTCAACTACTGTAAATTCTGATGATTTGCACATTTCGTCGATTTACGACTCATCAGTTGCGCTCAAGGCCTAAAGTCCTGAAATGTTGAAAAACCCCAAATATAATCCAAAACTCTGACGAGCAGAAAAGGCCAAAAAGCATAAAAGGAAAAAGCCCAAACCATCTGAGTACAGGGGTATGCATGATGTGAGATACTCCTTATTTTTCACGATATGTAACATTTTTGTTACTATAAATTTTAAGTTTCAATTTCGGACTAGTATCCGTGAGCTTGTGTGATACCCTTGGAGACATAGATTCCACCAGCAGATCGACTCAATGCTAATAGATTATTTGATATCTCATCAACAGGCAATCTTATGAAAAAAACTGGCATATTGTGTAAAAGTAAATAGCTATCTGATAATATTATTGTTATTACTATTTACTATATCCCCACCACTGTTTAGTGTCTGTACCAAGTCAGACTATATTGACTCTATGTTGTGTTTATTTGTGTCTTTTGTGCTCCTTTTTTGTCCGGGGTTCTGCCTGTTGAGTCACGTTGGTTGAATGGTATGTCATTTCTGACCTTTTTGTTATCCATATTGTTGTAGCTAGAGTCTAATTTCCTGAGTCTAATTTCCTTGTTTAAGACATGTAAAATGTTGTGGTACAGTATTGAGAAGAAACAAGGTGGACTCTCTACAAACGCGCAGAAGCGCATTTAACCATTTTCGACGATATAATAATATTAAGTGATTAATAACACTTTAATAACCATAATCATAGTATCAAAATGAAGTCTTTAAAAACAATCTGTTCTGTGAGAACATTGTCATATATTTAGTTTAAAATGTACCCTCATCCAAGCATACACAGAATGTGCAGGATGAGAGTCATTCTTGTAATAGAGCCTGAGGCCCAAGAAGTAATCACATAGCTTTTCTCCTCTGTGAGCGATGAAGCGTAGAACTATAATCTCTGTTTAAAGAAACAAACTATATCTATCCTTGACCTATGCTAACCCAGTATATAAGCATTTCTGCCACATGCTGTTGTCATTATTCAAAAAAGTCCATTCAGTTGACTCTGTAAAATTTCTAGACATATGATCAGCATCAAAATGTTCAGCCCCTGGTATATATTGAGCTGTTATAAACAGATCTTGTTTAGAACACCAGGACAACATTACTCCCATATAAGCTGTTATATTGTAACTTTTTATGCCAATGTGGAGTGAAAATCTATGTGTAAAAACTGTTTTAATGGAAAGAAAAATTGCAAGCAGTCCCAAATAATTTATGTAATTGATGGATTCAGATTCACCCCATCTACCACCAGCAAGTTTTTCATTAAATTTACATCCCCAGCATTTTAAGGAAGCACCTGTTTCAATCCAAAGATCTATTGATTTTGCCTAATAAATTTTCCATTTTCACATCTTACATTTTTTACCAACCAAATAATGTCGTTTTCAGATTCATTAGGAAAAAAATGTTTGCCTTCAAGTGCAGATTTCAAATTTATTCCTTTCCAAACTTCTACAGTGCGTGCAAGGGACCATATATGACAGTATAAAAAAGCATGGACAAGAAGACCAATGAAAGATGCTAAACACCTAATGGTTATATCCGTTTGTTGTAATATCAATGTACCACGGGAGATAATTTTTTTTATCTGTCAAAAATACTTTAAAAATCTCTGTATTAATGATTAAACCAAAGAAAACAATGCGTTTTATACAGGTTGAAACAGACTTTTTTAAAAATTAATTCCAAAACCAAGATTTTCAAGTGATCTTACCAACATTTGTGTTTTTCAAAACACTCATTGAAATCCTAATTCATATTCAGTGAAACATCTATATAAAACCTAATTTCCGAAAAAAGGCACAAACTGGTTTTAAGACTTTTGTGAATACTCTGGGCGCTGAGGCCAAGCCATAACAAAGAACTTGAAATTCAAAGAGTTTACTTTTCCATGAAAAACGCAAATATTTCTTTGATTCCTCATGAATACTCAAACTAAAATAAGCGTCAGTAAGGTCTATGGATGTCAGAAAGTCATTTTGTTGAATAATATCTAAAGCTAGAGTCTAATTTCCTTGTTTAAAACATGTAAAATGTTGGTGTTTCAAAAATAAGTTCAAATTGTTAAGATTAATTACTGGTCTCAAAAAGCCATCTTGTTTAGGTACTAAAAATATATTTGAAACAAATTAATCTCTTAATGGTTCTACCTCTTTAATTTTAAAAGTTCTAAAGTGCCAATTTCAACTTTTTCTTTTGACAAATGGATTTCATCCATAAAAAGGGAGTGAACAGGAACTCCACTAAATTCTATTTTATATCCAAATCTGACTTTATCTAAAATCCATAGATCATTTGTAATTTTTTGCCATTCTAAGTTTCCTCACCGTTTTAAGATTAAGGTCTAACGTCGAAAATGGTTTTGGAACTGGTGATCTTGACCCCTCTGTGTACATCTCATCACCATTCCTCTTCCTCGTTCTCTAAGGAGGTTGGAAACGTATGCCCTGGGTGAAGACAGGGCCTCTGAAGTTTAAATTGTTAAAACCTTGAAACTGATTAAAACCAGCAGACCTAGATTGTCCAGAAAATTTGAACCTAGGATTTCCTATGGGGATCTTGGTACAATCACCCCGCTCTTTCATCCTTTTCATGCAGTCTGCACCAAAAAGCGAAGAATCTACTGATATATCACTATTACAAATAGGTTTAAATTTATAATTTAAGAAAGGTCTGATATAAGAGCGTCTTCTTTGTGTTCAACCAAGAAATCCATGTCCTAATAGACAAATAAAATCAGAAAGAATCTTTTGAGTTTTATCTAGATCTAAGGATTCATTCCTAGAACAAGAATCAGTCAACTGAACAATTGGTATTAACCCTAGAACAAAGTATTTTTGAATTCTGGGTATGAGCTGGTCGACATAAAGCAGGCCAAATTTCTTTGTTGACCTTTGGGATACAAAGATTTTAACAGTTTTCTGGCCTATAATATTTATCCTCATTTGGCTTTAAACTAGAAGAATTTAACCTCATAGTTAAAGCAGCATTCACAGCTTTTGCTATTCCGGACGACACCTTAGGACATGTCTTTTCCTCAGTTTGCAAAGGTCGGACTCGGATAAAGACACACCTGCCTCAGAAGAAGGGGCATTGAATGCCTCTGAAAAAGCTTTGGCTGGGTCAAAATAAGTATTCAATACATCTGTAGCCGGAGTGAAATCAGGATTAACAGTACCAGAAATAGAGGTATATATTCATCATCAAAATAGCTTAGGTCAAAATCGTCCACAAAAGATGAATTGTCCAAATTAGGATCTAAAGGCAAAATAAGTTGATAAACAGGCCTGGAAACCTGTGTTGAAGGTTGAGTGTGTGTATAAATAGGCACACTTCTAGAAACCTGAGTCTGTGAACTTGACTGAGACGACGAATTAACCGTCTGACATCTCTGTCTATTCTGTAAAATGTAAGAAGAAACAAAACTTTGAGACGTAATGTAGCAATGGACTCAGTCATATCAGAAATTCCTAATTGAGACTTCAAATAAGTTAGTTCAGCTTAGACATAGTTTTTTTGATATTTTTGCTGCTTTAACAGAGCAATTTTTTAGCTTTTCTTTTTTTTCTCGATTTCCTACGGGATTATCAACCCCTTTTGAAGCACTAGCTCTAGTTTTTCTACTCTCATCTTTTTTAGTATCAGAAAGCGTACGAATATCAAAACCCGTTTCCACCTCGGGGCTTAAACTAGTTTCCCCATCATCTTGCAACAACAAAACGTCAGAATTATCAATATCAGTCATCGTGCACAAAAAACGGTAAACACGTATCAAAAAATCAATAGTTATCAATTAAAAGAAATTTATAGTGGAGAGTACACACGACCTTTATCGAATGAGAGATAATTATAAGCAGTTGTCGTACAATGTATAAATGTAATAAACTGTCGCACAGCTTGGGCAGAAAAAATAATAATCATAGTATTGTCGCACCACGTGGAAAAAATTATTTAATTACATTACTCAAATTTAGAATTGATATTATTAATTTTAGACTACTAATTTTGTATTCAAAATGTGTGAGATAATTCTAAAAACACTTTCTAGAATTATCCACGTAACGAAAATTTTTGGAAAATGAAGTGTACTATCCAAATGTACACTTCATTGCTCTGAGAAGAATAATGACAACAGCATGTGGCAGGGATGCTTATATATATAGGTGAATGATAGATATAGTTTGTTCTTTAAACAGAAATTATAGTTGTACGCTTCATCGCTCACAGAGGAGAAAAGCTATGTGATTACTGTAAGAATTATATATTTATATAGTGGATTGGGAAACAGGTTATGTCAAGTTTTACGTTATACTAGCCCCAGTCCAGTTGTCCAATTCCTGATAATTAAGCCATTGTATCCGCTGTCAAGGATACGTACAACATCGTGTTTGTATGAAAAGAGCACTACTTCGACTGTCTCGTAATAGTGATTGTTATTTACAATTCACTTTACAAACCCATCTCCTGTAAGTGCCGACACTAATAAACCATCTTCGATTAACTGGCTTTTGAAAGTTCACAAGTGTCCATACAATGTACAAACAAAGGTATATTAAAAGCACTTTCAAAACTCCTTTATTTACAATGGAAAACAAGAATTTTGCTAAATCTGCCTTTAAAAGTGGTGTACATGTATCAGATGTAGAACATAAAAAAAAGGAAGAAGTATTCTGATGCTAATGTTGTTAACATGATGGCACTTATTCTAATCTGAAGTAATCTGGGATTGACGTTGTTAAATTCCTGCGACTGATTCCAATAAGAAGTATTCTGGGGCTGGTCTTGTTAACATGCTGGAACTAATTGTAAGTACATCGCAGCTGATAACACATTTTCAACCCGCTGATCTGTTCTGTTTTCATTAGATCATGTGGGGTTAATGTAAATAAGCTGTAAATTAATTTCCAAATTGAATTCCATCAGATAACAATATAGTTACCCACTATCCAGAGAGTTCTCTATAAAAAAAAACCCGTTTCGTTAAGATTAGCTATTCTCTCGCATTGTTAAATAGGGATACGAATAAAACACCTTCAATATAAAACATTCAAATAAAAGCATCGAATATATGAATGTTTCCATAAATAGGAAGATCGATCATAGAATATGTCCGGAACTTTCTTGATTCCAGCTATTACAAAGCTTTTCTTAACAACACTGTCTTCATATCCTGTCTTATGAATATAAAAAACAAAATATAAATACTATATTCAATTACACGTCACGTAAATCTTATTTAGATATTCATAGAGATGGATCTAAACTCCTTCTGCCCATTAACCTATTGTATATTAGATTCTGAAATGTGTATCTCAAGGCAAACGCTAAATTAATATAACCGACACATCACTTTAAACCACACAATCACACATTTTAACATGCTATGGTGCAATTTGCATGGTTGATACCGCCAACTCCGACTGTAAGTTCTCAAACCCCGGGCTGATATAAGGTCCGATATGGATTTTCAATGTAAAACTTTGTCATAAAGAAAACATTTTATGACCAAATTTGATAACATTCGGTTAAAAACCTTGCAAATATATTGTATTTAGGAAACACACGATAGATAGATATCCTTCAGGTAATGACAAAACTGAATGATTTAAGAAATTTAGTACATGAAATCTGTCAAGTAATAAAATTATTCTTAAATTTTGAAATCTCTATGGTTCCTGATATAATTTGATAAACACTTTGCTTATATTATGTACTTATATCATACAAGGTGCCATGCTGCTTGAATAATTGGAATTGTAGGAAAAAAACTTTCAATATATGGCAAAAATACAGGAATTTCAATAGCCTTGATGTTTCATAGGCAGTAAGGTACAATGTGTAAATTTGTAAAAATATGGAAATAAAAAATGTTGGTGTCCCATCTGTTGTAGGAATGAGAAAAATAGATGTCCAATGAACCAACCAAAAAAGTGTTTGTCCCAATTCCCAATCCCCTGATAAATTTTGCCTGGTCCCTTATATATATATTTTTTCCATATACATGTCCTAACAACAACCATAATAGCCCTATTTCTCGTATCAAACATAAGCTAAAAGAACTCGGAAAATGCGGTTCCAACTTTGGTAATTTCCTGGAAGTCTCAAAGACCATTATTTTTTAAAATTTTTGACAAGAAACCATATATTTTTTGGATCAGCAGATGTCAAAATATGTGATTCCAACTTTAATTTCCTGAAAGTGTCTAAGACTATTATTTTTGGAATGTTACTTAGCATTTATAGATTTTTGTTATCATATTAGCTTTAAGACTGTCAGGTTCATTTGGATTTCAAAAATATGTGATTCCAATTTTCGTAAATTTCCTGAAAGACTCAAAGACTACTTTATTTTATTTGTGATTTCTACTTAGCAACCATATATATTTGGAATCACTATAGCACAGGCACTACTTTGGATTGTATGGATTTCAAAAATTATGATTTCAATTTGGATAAATTTCCTGAAAGTGTCTAAGACTATAAGTTTTGGAAGTTTACTTAGCAACGAAAGATTTTATTGGCTGCTTCGACTAGTTTGAATTGTTTTGATTAAAATGATCTGAAATTTTTAGCGTTTTTATTTTTGGCACATTTACAACAGGCGCCAAATATACCAAAAAATAACCCCAGAAAAAATATCTAAATTTATGGTAGGGTATATTCATTCAAAGCGATTACAAAGCCATAAAACTGGTTCACTTAAAATATTCAGTATCAGTAGATATTTAATAAGATTGTTTAGAGCATTTTGTAAATGAAATCTCTAATTTCGAATAACATCCTTTAGAAATTAAGTTGTTTTGAAAATTGTAAAGATTGATAAATATCTAAAATTCTTTGAGATCAATTATTTGTGTCTGTATATAATCAACAAAGGATTACATAATAAGATTTCCTCGTTTCTTCCAAATAATGATCAAGAAGGCACTTTTGTTTAATTTCACAGTGAAATTGTGATGGTTTCTTCCGTGTTTGCATCACATAAATAATAAAAATTATATTTTAAACGATTTTCACACGGTTTGATTTGCATCTTTTGCTAGATACAATTTCTAGGTCCACAAAAAAAGTCGATATTGTTTCGGTAGAGATAATAGTTGTTTCTTTCATTTTGCTGCTGTGTTGAATACACGAAGAAACATGTTGTTCTGTCTGATAAATATACTTTCTATATTTCAGATCTCGATTAGTGCCCAGGGCCCAGTTGTTCAAAAGTTAACCACAATTTTCAGTTTCAAATTTTCGCTTCCTTGATTATGCCTGAGGACTGAAAATTTTCTGATGGGTTAATCCTATGACTTTGTGTGTCCATGCAAAATTCTATAAAGGAATATTACTTAACAATCGAAATAATTCAAAGTAAAAAAAGTGGTCACATTTCATAATTATTTCCAAGCAGAACTAAATATTAAAATAAATGAATCTGTTTTGAAAGAAACAATAAACAGTAAAAAATCAACTTCAATTGCAATTGCTACTGTTGTAAGTGAAGTGTCGAACAGGTAAACTAAATGTCAGATATAACTGCCAATAAAAAACTTTTGACAAAAACCTTAAAGACCGAAAATATGTTCTACGTATTATCAATGCGCGAGTAAAAAGAATCCCATAAAACCGATAAATATAGATTCTCCTTCAGGTACGAGTGAGTTATGGAATTTCCCCGCCGAGATAGTTAAATTTTGGATTTTTTAACACGTGTTAAAATCTAAAATTTAATTATCTAAAATTTAACTAACTAGTTACTTGAAGGAGAATCTGTTTCTCCTATTATTTTTAACAAAAGCCTCAAGAAAATGGCGTTGCTACGCATTTTGTTTACATGAACGCCATTTCGGAACTTCTCTAGTTTATCTTTCCCATGCAGAAATTTAATCACCAGGAAGTGGTTAAAAATACGTCTTTTTATTCCACCGATTAAAACACGTCAAAGATAGGAGAAAATATGTTACAATATCTCAAAGAAATCGTATAATATCAATTAATGTTCATAAAAAACCTTAAAAGATTCTATTCCAAACATCAACTTTCTTCTAAATTGGCTAGAAAAAAAAATCATCGTTTTAGATAGATGAATAAAAATATCGTGTTTTATTAAGTTTTATTTTTCATATTTTATACTATGTTGTAATAATATCTTATACCAGGATGGAGATAGTTGAATGACAATCAATTTCATACTAATTATCAATAGTTTTTGTGGCGTATGAAGTGATCCTCATTTATACAAAGAAAAGGGTAGTTGTCTTCCGCGAACCAGTCACGCGACCAGAAGTAACAAGCCAAAGCCGTAATATAGGATCCGGAAGTGTAATCCTCGAAGAGTAGACTGGATATGACCTTCATCGCAACACCTCCTTTTCTGAAATTTTTGACACTGATCTAATTTAATATATTAAAACATATGATGAAAACCAGTCGTAGCGATAAGTACAATTTGTATTGTTTAGGATTTTGAAGACGTAGTTCATGATTTACAAATTTAGAAGCTTAATTAGAAGCTTTTGCAAGATTTTGAACTTGTACGCCTACTTGTTCACTATCATCCGTGCCTTTAAACCTTTTATAAATAAGTCCTATTAAATCAGCTTTTGCGTGAGTAATTAAATCAAAATCTTGATTTACAGATATATAAAAGTTGTTTGTTAAGAAAGTATCTCATAATTATTTTTACAATACTAGGCCCGTAATTAGATAAAACACTTAATATTTTATCCGAAAGTGTAGGATTTTAGAATTTACCAAGTTTAAATATCGATTGATAAATCTTTCTTAATCTTTAATTAACAGACTGAAATAAAGTGACATTCTATTTTTTAAAAAAACATTGCACTAAATTGTTTACTATTATTCCACATACATGTAACTCTTAAACCGTTTTTTTTTCGAGTAACTGCTCATCATTTTTCCAATTTTCAGATACCTCAAATTTTTACCAGATTAGAGTTTATGTTTTTGTAAAATATGATGTTGCTAAACGAGTGCATGTACTCTAACTCACACATTCATCTATGTTGACTATCAGAATACATCGGACTATTGTTAAGAAAGTGTACAATCGTAGAAACCACGACTCTCCCATCAAAAGGTTAAGACTGAAGCATGTTGGACACTCAGTAGTATACATATGTTCTTTTATATGTATTTTGAAGGAGTCAGAGTTTTACAAATCTACTGCTCTTTGTATCTAAGTTTTCAGTGATATCAATGGAATGGGCCTTTAGTACACCGGTAATACAATTCAGACCAGGCTTTCTGGTGCAATATTAAATTAATTCAACACTTGTAATTTCCGTTTTCAGTGGTATTGCTTAACTATTTCCATAATTTACTGACAATTCTATTTCCATCTTCAAACTTTTTACGTGGGTTATTTGATTCTACAGAGTCTATGGTAATAACCATCATTCAGTCTGTGATAATTATTATATTTTCCTAGATTATTAGTGATTTCATTATCCGTCCACTCATAATGACGTGTACTTAACTCGTTTTTTAATGAGACGAGTTTGGTAATTTAAGACCTAACTACAAAATATAAATGAAGGCAAAAAGATTTTTGTCAGGATAATCAATTTCAGGTTTAATATCAAAATATTTTTTTTTGTTACTACTAAAATAAATATTTTTCCTCCTGTTTTATTTGGCGATGCTTTTTTCTATTATATTGTTTGTAAACATTTGGGATTAAATTCTGAATTTACACTTTGTATATTAGCTAACAGAACAATTTATATTTAATTACAAAAATACTTGTCACGAACATGTTCTAACCAAATCAGCTAACTGACATTTCCAAATTCTAAAGTTAAAAGTACATTTATCTGTTTAGATGAATGGAAATAAAAAGTTTACGGTTGATCTCTCATTTTTGTCTTTCCGCAGAAAAATATTCATGTCCTTAAATTTATTTTCAACTTTTGCAGAAGAAGTTGACAGTAACTGAAATTTGGCTATCGTGCTATGATCATAATGTCATTGGGATAACTTACATCGGTATGATAAAGGATACAGATGAATTACACATTGCAGGCGGCAAATAAAGTATCTTATTTTGTTTCACATAATCACAGAGTCTGTACTGTTGATAGTAGACACTTAAATCTCTGAGGATATAGTTGCAATGACATGATTGTTAAATACATATGTTTTAATTTTGCTGTTTTATTAAACACATGATTTATTTTTAATTTACAATTCTAACGACTATTTTTAATTTATTTTCATTTTATTTTTTGGGGATATTTTTACTTGAAAAGATTTTGACCACGATGAAGATAAATTCAGCTGAAATCTGTTTTTTGTAGCAAATTTAGATGATGGGTTATTAAATATTTCTGTGGTCACCAATAATGACATTTACTGAATCAGATATGCGAATCAATGTCAACGTATTTGTTTCCGTCTTCTACTATATATAAGAGCAATAAGGCAATCCTCAGTGTCTCTTATCTAGATGTGTTCTTTGCAGTCATAAAGTAAGTAAATAGTGACTTTATCAATTGCCATTTTTCACAATTCAACTGTCAGCCAGTCATAAGTGTTTTTTGTTAATTTTCTTTGATATTTGGTTTTTACATTCCACACCTATGAAATTCGTCATGTAGTTGGTTGTGATATTCAACAGTGTCAGTGCTTTACTTCTTGAGCTGTCACCTAATGGTCTTTGGTTTTTGTATGGCTTCATTCATTTGATTTTATCTTTATAGTATCTGTTCTTTATGTCAATGTTCGCAAGAAAGCGTTTGATCTTTGGATTTTGACCTTTGTACTTTTATAAGGGTTTTTACAGCTTTGTTATTTTTAACGATATTTAATCCATTCAACTTCCCAGTGTTTACTTTTTCCAATAAACCATTTCATTCTAAAACGCCTCGAATATCTAATTTGAATCTATTTCCGATGTAATGAGCTGACTGTGTACGAATTTCAACTTAATCTTTACCTGAGATTCACAGTCTTTGAAATAAATGCAAATTTATCCTGAGTATCTTCTTCGATTAATTTTCTCCTTAAATTGTGGGTACGTAAATTTAAAGGTAATTCAATTTTGAAACATCTTGAGATATCGAAAGTAATAAACGCTAAACTCATCGAGAAAACGCAATGTATTTCGTCTGGATTTAAATTTTTGTCAAAGATTTTGAAGCGAAAAGCATATCCGAGAGTAGGAGAATGCATCGAGATTTGAAATTGTATAGGGGGTGGTGACGTCCAATTAAAGGGACAATCATTTAAACAGTTTTTACCAACACTTACTTATTTTTGCTGTGTCGAGTATCATGTAAGCTTAAATCTATACGTTTATTTGTTTGTTACCTTTTGGTTATGTCAGGTTGCAAGTTCACATACTAATTTAAAACGACGGCTTATTTAAACTTGACACATGTAAGTGTTTTCTGAAAAAAATATAGACTGACGTTTAACAAACGTCTACACAAACTGCATCTAAGACTTAAGCGCTATGGACGACTTCGATCCATCGCCAATAACTACATTCTGTAGTTCGCATACCGAAGAACAATTGTCGGATTACAAGATGATTTGTTCAAATTCTATTCAACTCGCAATGGAAACAAACTTGCAAATTAAAAGATAGGTGAATCTATTAGCACCTTACCAAAGACAGCTCATTCTACGGACAATTTCTATTTGTGGAATTATAGGAGACTGATTATTAAAATTTATCTGAAATTGTTAAAGTTTTCCCCATAGTACAGAAGGTATAAGTATACGTATTGCATGGTCAGATGTTTTCACACTTGTTTCTTATGGGATGATAAAATGAAAATATGTTGAATATTATAGGGGTGTTGATTATAGGACAAGACCGTTTACGAATAGCTAAGATGACAATTTCTCGAATAGAATTCTTTAAGACAAACAGTGTATTGAACCAGAGGAGCCATATCAAGAAGATTTGAGGATACTTTGTAGAGGACTTCACAATAATCATTTGTACAAAGTTACAAATCATTTGCGGAAGATTTTAAAGTTTCAGTTAAATAGTAATAAGAATTGCCAATGACAGCCATGATTTTTACCGGATCAAGTCAAAAAGAGGGAACTTGGTAGAAGATCTAAAAAAATCACTTGTATCAAGTTACAAATAATTTGCACTTGTAGTTTCAGAGGAGATGAGATGATTTTTTAAATCACAGCCAGTCAGAAACAAGGACTGCACATGGCGACCATGTGTTTCGACCAATCAAGATAAAATGAGGACAGTTTGTAGAGGACTTCATTAACATCATTTTTACCAAGTTACAAATCAGTTGCACTTGTGGTTTCAGAGGAGATGATTTTTAATGTTTCATCCAATAAGAAACAAGAATTGCCCATTGTGGCTATGTTTTTTGCCGGATCAAGTCGAAATGACGAATCTTTATAGTAGATCTCACAAACATCATTTGTATTAACTTACAAATCATTTGCAATTGTAGTTTCAGAGATGATTTTTAAAATTTCAGACAATCAACAACAAAAAAAAATAACCATGGCAGCCATGTTTTTTGCAGGATCAAGTTGAAATGAGGAATCTTTGTAGAAGACCTCACAAAAATACATTGTATCAAGTTACAAATGATTTGCACTTGTAGTTTCAGATGAGATGATTTTTTTCAAATTTCAGCCGATCAGAAAAAAGAATTGCCCATGGCAGACATGTTTTTTGCCGTTCAAGACGAAATGAGGAATATTTGTACAGGACCTCACAAACATCATTTCTATTAACTTACAAATCATTTGCACTTGTAGTCTCAGAGGAGATGATATTTCAAATTTCAGCAAATCAGAAAAAAGAATTGCCCATGGCAGCCATGTTTTTTGGCGGAACTAGTTGAAATGAGGAATATTTGTAGAAGACCTCACAAACATCATTTGTATTAACTTACAAATCATTTGCACTTGTAGTTTCAGAGGAGATTTTTTAAGTTTCAGCCAATCAGAAAGAAGAATTGCCCATGGCGGCCATGTTTTTCGTCCAATCAAAATGAAAATGAGGAATTTCATAGAGGACTTTTAGTACATCATTCCTGTAAAGTTTGGTTCCTATTGACCCAGCAGTTTTATAGGAGATGATCAAAATCTGAAATGTTAACGACGACGACGACGGACGACAATAGCTCACGCAAAGTGACGGCAATAGCTCACATGACTTTGCCAGGTGAGCTAATAAAAAATAATGCTTTGTGGGTTTATTTAATATTAACAAATACTAAGTATATAGACATGTAAATTAACTTTAACTTTAAACATTGAAAAAAGGGTTTTTGGGTTTCTTACTGAAAGCGTCGAAAGATGAAAAATTATTGAATTTCACCCTTTGGTCTTATTGCAGGATTGCTGCTAAAGTGTTTAACCTTTTACATTGAAAATCAGTTATTTTGGTATACATCAATAAAAATAAAAGGTAAAAGTTCTTATCCATTAAGATTTGTTTTTATTTGAGTTTTTTGTTGTTCCGTCAAAATAGACTAGCATGTAGAGTTGGATTTAGGTTACTCTGTTTATAGCGTTTTCAATAATCACTGCATATAAAAACTGTAAGCATGACATATTTTAATATGCTGTTGGCGTGGCCAATGATGCGAGCACAGCAGTAGCCCTAGAAACTTATTTCCGGTATCATGATCCTGATTCTAAAATTTTGATTGAAAGCAAGTTATTCCCTTACTTCCCTTTCCTGCGAAAGAAACTTTTTCTAGCCTTAGTATGTAGCACAATATGGCTGTCCCCATTAAACAAAGACTTTTCTAAATGACCCATATGTAGAAAATGCATATGCTCCTATAGCGCTCGCTGCGCTCGCTATTATTAAAAATTTACCAAATCCTTTAAACAAAAATGAAATAGTTTGGGTGGCGTTGATTCATTGGTATATCATTGTTACCTTTCCTGTTATCTATTTTATCTTTAATTTATACAAAATAAGAATAGTCTTAGATTTCTCCATCCTATCATCTAATAACGCCCTTAAGAATTATTCTATTCTATTGAAGTGTAAATATAACTTTTAGAAGATTTCAGTCTAAAACATTAATAATTGGAAATATTATAAAAGCGTCAGAATGACACTTTGCAATGTCTACAAGCAATATAGAACGTTAATTAGGTTTCTTATTTTCGCAAGTTTATATTTGTCTGAAATCTGTTACATAAAAGTTGTTAAGGAGTTTTCTTCACAGACAGACGGAAGTGATTTTCACATTCTGCCGTTTTGGAAATACTATAGTATTAATGACTTAAAATTACAGTATTTTTATTAACAATAACTTAAAATATATTATGAATTGTCTATTTAATACAATTTGTGTGTGAATCGGGTCATTAATACAGGTTTTATTCAGAAAAACCGGAACTGGTCATTAATACAGGTCTAATACACAAAATCCTGTATTAGACCTGTATTAATGACCAGTTCCGATTTTGTATTAACTAAATATTTTTTACTGTATTTCAACACATTAGTTAATAAAGTTTGTAAAAATCTGCTTTACTAGTGTATTCTAATCCCATATTCTTCTATCAATTTTTTTTCTTCGGAGTGGGGTTTTAGTTTAAACATATTTTATTATTAATTCATTAGGTTAACATACAATATGATGATAATACATTACATACGCATGAATTACTAATAGAATTCGGAAACAAGTTAAGAAACTTATATTAATCCGTCTCCTAATATTCTGAAATTTACTTAGTAATATTTGCTCAAAGGTAAAAAACAATATGAAAAATACTTAAATATTTGTAACGAATATTTCCACTAATGTAATTTACATAATAGTAACATTTTCTTGCAATAAAATTTGGATTGTATAAAAAAATTAAACGCTGATGTAACAAGAAAAGTTAAATAGGGGTAAATAAATAAATAATTGAATGAATGCATGCACTGATTGGTTCTAAGAAGAAAGGGAAAAAGAATGTATGGTGAACATAGGTTAAACTAATTTCTGTGTAACCGCTTGATAGATATTATAAAAGACTGCACTGCCAAGAAGATTTCCATATTTTGTTCGGTACTAAGTTCAGAGTGGGGTGTTGCAATATAAGATGAGTTATTGGATTTTCAACATTAATTCTCTTTTTCGAACTATAACAGTAGAATAACTCCATTGTCAAGGTAGGTCAAAGGGTTTTAATGAATACGTTGAACAAATCCTGTTTAAAGAATACAAATATACCAAAAGATGCATGTAAAACGAACAATCAGCTTTGTTATAATATTGAGGCTCTTGACCTCAAGGTCGAAAATGTTGATGCTTTCAAATTAAAACAGCTTGAATTAGAACATGAACTTAAATTAAAACAATTAGAAAAAGAAGATGAATTCAAATTAAAACAATTAGAAAAAGAAGATGAATTTAAATTAAAACAATTACAGGCAGAACTTGAAATGAGGGAAAGGTTAGAGATGGCGAAGATAAAAATAGAAATGGCTAAAGTAGAAAGCAACACTAAGTCAAAATCAGAACATTTTGAGGCAGCAAAAAATATACGTTTGGTTCCCAAATTTTGTGAAAAAACAGTTGATAAATTTTTTCCACAATTTGAGAAAATTGCTCAAAATCTGAAATGGCCAAAGCCTTGTTGGACTACAATGCTGCAAAGTATTTTTGTGGGCAAGGCCGCTGAAATTTACTCAGCACTTCCTTCAGAAAAAAAGTTCTGATTATGACACTGTTAAACAGGAAGTTTTGAAAGCTTATGAGCTAGTGCCAGAAGCATATAGACAGAAATTTAGGTCTTATAAAAAGTTTGAAACACAAACCTATGTTGAATTTGCTAGGGAAAAAGAGGATCTATTTGATAAATGGCTTACATCAAAGAAAATAGATAACAATTTTAATAAATTAAGACAATTAATGTTATTAGAAGAGTTCAAGCAGTGTGTTAATTTAGACTTAAAAACACATTTAGATGACAAAACTGTTTAGACATTGCAAGATGCAGCTGTTGTTTCCGATAATTATACCCTTTCACATAAAAGAAGTTTCAAAGGTCAAAATTTTAATGCAAGCGGAAATTATAAAAATCAAAGCACTGAACGTACTGATAGTAAGCCTGTTGCACAGAATAAGAGTCCGTCTTGTTATAATATGTCTGGTCCAAAATTTGATATTTTTGAGAAGAAGTCACTAACTTGTGCTTATTGTAAGAAAAATGATCACCTGATGGCTAATTGTTTTAGACTCCAGAAGAAGAATGAAAGAGATAATAAGCCAAGTCTAGTGCTTGTACGACACCCGTTGTTACCAATAAGTTGGAATGTCCTGCGAGTCAGGCTTTTAAGTCAAGTTTTTGTGATTACATGGAGGATTATAAGCCCTTTATGTCTGATGGGTTTGTTTCTATTGTTGATAATACTACTCCTCAGCCTATTAAGATTTTACGGGACACTGGAGCTTCTCAGTCTTTGTTGTTAGAAGGTGTGTTGCCTTTGTCCGAGGAGACTTCCGTTGGTGCCTACGTTTTGTTACGAGGTGTGGAGTTAGGTTGTATAGATGTTACCCTCCATCGTATTTATTTGAAGTCAGATTTAATTACTTGGCCAGTTGTAGTGGGTGTTCGTCCTACTCTCCCTGTTGACGGTGTTTCATTATTGCTAGGATATGATATAGCTAGGAACAAAGTGGTTGCTGGACCAATTGTTATAAGTGAACCGGTGGTGGATGTTAAATCACCTGAAGATGATGCTGAAATGTATCCAGCTTGTGTTGTTACTAGGGCGATGGCATGAAAACAACAAGACGAGGATTTACAAGAAGGCCAGTATGATTATATGGACCTTTCTGACTCTTTCTTTGCCGACATTGAAGGTCCCGGTAGCTCAGAAAAGGCCATAAGACCACCTGGTACTGACAAACATGTAATTATGCCATGGCCAGACGTGAACAGCCATTCGTTAGAAAAGAGAACATTTAGGGAAGAACAGAATAAAGACCCTGAGGTTCTTCAGCTCTGCAAGAGGGCTCTACTCCAGGAAGAAGCAGACAAAGTGGCCGAATGTTACTACCATCAAGACGGCATTTTGATGAGGAAGTGGAGGCCCCCTGATGCTATCCCAGAGGAGGAATGGAGAGTGGTATAGCAAGTGGTGGTACCTAAAGTCTATAGGCAAGAAATTATTGGTCTTGCCCATGACACCCCTTGGCTGGACATTTAGGTATAAGGAAGACTTGCCTTAAGATATGACAACATTTCTACTGGCCCAGACTTAGAAATGATGTCACAGAATACTGCAAATCATGCGATATATACCAGGTTGTTGGCAAGCCTAACCAGAAAATACCACCAGCACCACTTCTGCCAATTCCAGCCTTTGAAGAACCTTTCAGCCGAGTACTTATTGATTGCGTTCGACCTTTACCAAAGACCAAGACTGGAAATACTTATTTATTGACGATCATGTGTACATCCACTCGCTTTCCTGAGGCTATTCCCTTAAGGAATATCAAGACACCAACTATTGTCAAAGCTCTTATCAAATTTTTCACATTAGTCTATACAGTCCGACCAGGGTTCAAATTTTATGTCAGGTTTAGTTCAGCAGGTCGTTTACCAGTTAGGGATTGCTCAGTATAGATCAAGTGCTTATCATCCAGAATCTCAAGGTGCATTAGAACGTTTTTATCAAACACTGAAGAACATGATTAGAACTGTTTGTCTTCAATTTGACAGGGACTGGGATGATGGTGTTCACTTTCTACTTTTTGCGGTCCGAGAGGCTGTTCAAGAATCCCTTTGAGTCAGTGTTTGGTCATACTGTAAGGGGACCTTTGAAATTGATTAAGGAAAAACGGCTTAATGAACACACTGACTTGAATCTTCTAGACTATGTATCTAGATTTAAAGAAAAAGTGTATACTGCTTGTCAAATTGCTCAGAAAAACTTAAAAACTGTACAGAATAAGATGAAAATATGGTATGATAAAGATGCCAGGGACAGAGTTTTTGAGCCTGGCGGTGAGGTATTTGTACTTTTGCCAGTCCCTGGGCATCCTTTACAGGCTAAATACTGTGGTCCTTATACAATCGACAGTAAAATCAATGATTTGAATTATATTGTAAAAACTCCAGGTCGGCGTAAACAAAATAGAGTGTGTCACATTAATATGTTAAAACCATATTTTGAGCGTACTAATGAAGGTGAGAGTAAAACAGTTGCCACTTTAGCCATGGTTAAATCGGAGAACGATCATGACAAACCAGACGTAATTGAACCATCTTTTGATTCGAAGACTATGAAACAAACTGTTAGATTGAAAAATTCTGAAATTTTGTCAAATTTAGACTCAAAACTTGCACATTTGACTTTCGATCGCAGAGAAAAATTGAAAACTTTGGTATTTTCTTTTAAAAATATTTTTCCAGATGTCCCAAATAAAACCACTGCTGTTTGTCATGATGTTGATGTAGGCGATGCTTCTCCAATTAAATAACATCCTTACCGGCTCAATCCACTTAAACTTGATGTTAGGAGACAAGAAATTAGATATATGCTTGACAATGGTATTACTGAGCCGAGTAACAGTGAATGGAGCTCTCCTTGTCTCCTTGTTCCCAAACCAGATAAAACCTTTCGTTTCGTTACTGATTTCAGAAAAGTAAACTCAGTTTCAAAATCTGACTCCTATCCGATTCCAAGGATAGACGATTGCATTGATAACATTGGACAATCAAAATTCGTAAGCAAATTTGATTTATTAAAAGGTTACTGGCAGGTCCCCTTGACACCGAGAGCTCGTGAAATATCAGCTTTTGTCACACCGGACGGCTTATTTCAATATACTGTCATGCCGTTTGGTATGAAAAATGCTCCAGCTACATTTCAAAGAATGATCAATAATGTTATAAAAGATTTAGACTGTTGTTATGCTTATATTGATGATTTATTGTATGTAGTGATAGCTGGGAAGAGCATTTAACACATTTATATGATACTTTTGATAGATTGTCACAATCAAATTTGACTGTTAATCTTAGTAAAAGTGAATTTTGTAAGGCCACTGTTGATTAGGGCACACAGTTGGCCAAGGTCAAGTGAAACCTATTATGGCTAAAGTGGATGCAATTACCAATTTTCCTCCTCCTACAAATAAAAAACAACTTATGAGATATTTAGGCATGATTGGATTTTACAGAAAATTTTGTTCAAATTTTGCTACTGTTGTTCAACCATTGACTCATCTTTTACGGAAAGATTCTAAATTCATCTGGAGTGATAATTGTCAAAACGCTTTTGAAAAAAGCAAATCACTTTTAATTAACAGTCCTGTTCTTATCACTCCAGACTTTAAAAAGCAATTCAAACTTGCCGTTGATGCAAGTGATGTAGGAGTTGGAGCCGTTTTATATCAAGAAACAGATGATAATGTTGAGAAACCTATGTCATATTTTTCCAAGGAATTAGATAAACATCAGAAAAATTATTCCACTATTGAAAAAGAATGTTTTGCACTGTTGTCTGCACTTCAACATTTTGATGTATATTTAAATCCCACTATGCATCATATTCTGGTTTATACTGATCATAATTCTCTCACCTTCATACATAAAATGAGAAACAAGAACCAGAGGTTGACTAGGTGGAGTTTGTTGTTACAGGAATATGATATTATTGTAAAACATATTAAAGGTAAAGATAATGTAATAGCAGATGCTTTATCTAGATCTTATTAAAACACTTTATACATACTATATATTTTTGTATATATTGTTCATGAAGTTCTCGTTACACTCAAACTTCTTTTAAGGGGGGAGGTGTTATGATATCGTAATTATATTTATTTATCTTGGCCTAATTTGTTTTACGTAGCCTTAAACATGTATAATATGTTTACATAATACTTATAGTGTTTACCAAATAATGTTATAACTGCGCAGTTTAGAAATCACTGGAACAATAATAGATACTGATGGAACGACTAGAACTTTTCTGTAGTCACAACTGTATTTTCTCAGAGTGAAACTGGAGGTCATTCTATCAAAACTACCGTTGACCTATAATGGTTTACCACAACATCCGTAGGAGTGGATTATCGCCTAAACGGTGTCTTTGCCACTTTTTTTAATGTATAGGATATTATTTTGTCACTTCCAATGACATATGATTAAATTATACAGCTCTAGAGGAATTAAGAAGAACCATAAACTAAAGTAATTTTCCCGAAAATGTTTATTACGTAACAATAAACATGGAAAGTAATAAATATATAGTTTTGTATAAATAACTTCATGCAACTCGTACAGGCGTCAAACTAATAGTAGTCGTAACATTTTTTATTCAAGAAAACTATAGAATAGTTCCTTCTATAATATAAGCTATCCCCAGGCGTCATTATAATCATTTAAAATGTAATACAAGAATTTGAAAATATATAAAAAAAAGATACTATGGAATGCCAGGAGCCTGTAACTCTCACCTGGAATTAGTTTACCATTAAACATCAAAAAAGGGGAATTAAACAATATCCTTAAAAACAAAGCCCGATATCTGGGCTTTTTGGCTCTACGATCATGACCCTAAAAAAATTTGGAAGGGTACCATCTAAGGCATAACCCTTAAACGTTTGGCTCAATTGCCGAAGTTGTTTCGAGGAGAAGATTATTTTTTATTTTTTTTTATATTTTTGTTTTTTTAATAACGGTGCCCATATTCATATTGATTGATTGGTAGTTGCTTAACGTCCAGTGGCAAATATTTCATGCTTCTTACATGTAAGGAAGAGAACCAGTTCAATTTATCAATCAATTCAAAAAGGGATGGGACAAAACACAAAGGAGAACAAATTTTGACTGCCACTGTAAAAGGAGGATAGTTCGTAGGGTCGGATAATTTAGCCATCTGCAGCGGCATTAGCCTACTCTTTTTTGAAAACAATAAAAGCGGTCTTTAGCGTGCAGGGAGTGTGGCTTTCTCCAAACACGTTACTCGCTATGGTCCGCAGTCGGGCTTTTCGTATTATAACCTGACAACCCTCAACGAGAGGTTCTTCCCTATCCGCCACCTGGGGACGGGCTATGCAGCTCTGTGGGTTGAGCCCCAGTGATCCATCGCAGGTGCCTAGTCCATATAATTAAGAGCTTGTTCTCAATTTCCAAAATTATTTCAAAGGAGAAGATTCATAGATATATTTTGCTGATTTTCTGTTTAGTAACGGCGGTCATAATTATTGGTATGAGTCCTGGAAACCCGGACACAATTTTCAATTGCCCCAGTAGTTACAAAATACAAGATGTTTTAAATATTTAATATTTTTTGTTTATTTTCTATTTTTTAGTAACGACAGCCATTTTGGTCAAAAGTCCGGACACAATTTTGATAGGGGATCATTCCATCAACGTTTATCGTTCAGAGGAGAATATTTTTAATTGTCCCAGCGGACAAATCTCTCATTAACACTGTTTTTGTCTGCAATAACTATCATTTTTTAGTTTCTTAGAAACGAGTTGGGAATAGATAACACTGCGGGTAACCCAACTTATACACCGACCACAGCACTAAGGACGTCCTTGATAACCACAATACCGTTCGTCCTTCCTTTGGCATTTTTACAAAGGATGAAGGAATTGACCTTCCTGCTCTTTATTGGATTCCTAAACTACATAAGAATCCGTTTAACAAAGATACATTGCTGGGTCAGCTAATTACTCTACAAAAACTCTTTCAAAGATTTTAAAGAGGGCCTTCAGAATAACTGTGATACATCATATTAGACCAGTGGCATCAATCAGATGTGGATTTTTACAAACTAAACAAACTGACTACAGTGTCTAAAATCAAAATCTTTCGCTACATGCAACAGCATAAAAACATTTGACTTCTCTACACTCTACACTACCATACCACATTCTCAGTTAAATTATCGATTGAAACAACTAGTTCATCAACGTTTTTTCACGACAAATGGCACACGCAGGTGTAAATTTCTAGTTTTAAGTAGAGAAAAGGCTTATTTCGTGAAGAACCAGTCTGATTCTGACAAAAAGTAATCTGAAGATGATAATTATTACAAACATGTTAGATTTTCTCATAGACAACATATATGTTGAATTTGGCGGTCGAGATCGGCATTCCAATGCGAACTAACTGTGATGCTCTCCTCGCAGATCTGTTTATGTACTCATGTGAAGCGGATTTCATCCAAGGGCTACTACGTGAAAACAGAAGATACTAGCCTCCAATTTCACTTTACGTTGTATAGATGACGTGTGGTAGTTAAATAAGGACAAATTCCAAGACTTTATACATCTCATCTACCCAAGTGAGCTTGAAATTAAGGATACGACATATACATCGAAGTCCGCTTCATATTAGGATTTGTTTCTTGAAATAGACAACGAGGGACATTTGAAGACAAAACTTTATGACAAACGTGATGACCTCAATTTTCCTATTGTTAACTTTCCCTTCTTGTGTAGCAATATACCAGCATCGCCTGCATATGGCTTCTACGTTTCCCAGTTTATCCGATATTCAATGGCATGCCTGAGTTACCCTGACTTTCGACAAAGAGGATTACTGTTGTCACAAAAGCTTCGTAACCAGGGTTGTATCAAGGATAAGTTGATGTCATCATTTAGGAAATTTTAGGGTGGTCATAAGGAATTGATTGACCGTTCCAGTGTTCCAATAGGTAAGATGATGTTGGACTTGTTCCCACCATCGTATCATTTCACGTACCTCTACCGATTTGTGACTACCACCGGATTGACTTTGTTGAACCTCACGACGGGTGTCGTATAGGGAGCAGGAACTGCTTACCCTCCCTTAGTTCACTCCAGGTTTTTATAGGAGTTCGTGTTGTTCATTGTCTTTAGTTTTTAGTGTTTATTTGTTGTTTTTGTGGTTGTTCATTTGTCATTTGTTTTGTGCTGATGTTTCTTTTTTTTTGTTACGGTGGCCATAACGATTGGGACCATCGGACACAATTTTGAAAGAAGGCCACCCAAGGACTATTCCACCAATTTGTGATGCAAAATGACACATGAAATCACAGGATTGGATGGGAAAATTCATCGTTAAATTTTCTTCTGAGACACTTGATACGTTTTATACAAATCTTCGCAGCAATGGTATTTACATGTAGATGATTTAATATAAAAAAAGATGTCCACTGATTCCAATAACCGATCTTATAGCCTTCATGGCCGTTGATAGTCAAAATGAAGCCAGGTTCCTTGGAGTCCCTAGTTTCATTTATGATTAAATATGTTACGTGCACACTTTTATTTTTCAATGAAGAATGAAACAAAATGTTGCGTATGAGAAACATTTCTAAACATATGAACATTTTAAACTTTTTTTGTGTAGACATCATTGGTATTATACCACAAAGGTATCTCCCCTGTTAATTACAATTTCTGGGTATCAAATAATTTTTTTAAGATTATTTTTGGTCAAGTTGCAACGTAGTTAGTTTGATGAATGGCAGTCCGGTGGGAATCCCCAATTCGTTTCCGGATGATCTTTATCTTCGCCATTCATACCAAATGTGGATCTTTTGTTAAACTATATGAGACGTAATTTTAATTGGTATCAGTCAGTAACATAGTTTTGGGGAAAAATCTTGATTTTTTCTTCAGAAATCACAGATATTGACAATTACAATATCCTTAATTTGTCGATATGTTGTTAAAATCTCCTATGCCTATCCATTTGGTGTCAATCGATAGCGTTGTTTTAGTGAATAAATTTCTGTAAATTTACATTACAATGTTAGGTCATGGAAATTTTTTTTCTGAACTGATTCAATACTTAATGCATTTTGTCTGTTGTATTGCTGAATCGCACAATTCATTTTCAGCCCTTGTAATTTAATTTCGGTAAATATCTTGGACGGCTCTCAGGGCTTTAATTATTGGTAGAAATACCTAGCAACTGTTTATAAATGTACACAGCTGTGAAATAGCAATTTCTCGGAACAACTGAATTAAAAAAATTAAATTTCATTATACATAAATATCCCGGAAGACTCCAAGACATTTCATTAAAAAAGAAATAAATAAAATAAACTAAATACTACATGTAAAAATGTACATTTGTAATAATCGAGATTTCTTCATTATTTCGGAAAGTTGGAAAAATTGGATTATTTGATATTTTGTAAACTTCATGACATGTTAAATTTTCTCATAGGCAATATATTCGTTGAATTTGGCGGTCTAATTTTTCAACAAACAATCGGCATTCCAATGGGAACCAGCTGTCCTCCTCTCCTCGCCGATCTGTTTCTGTACTCATATGGAGCGGACTTTATTCAAGGGTTACTACGTGAAAACATAAAGAAATTAGCCCAAACCTTTAATTTCACTTTTCGTTATATAGATGATGTGTTGTCGTTAAATAACGACAAATTCCAAGACTTTCTACATCTTATCTACCCCAGTGAGCTTGAAATTAAGGATACTACAGATACACCAAAGTCCGCTTCATATTTGGATTTTTTCTTGCTTCTTGAGTAGCAATATACCAGCATCGCCTGCACATAGCGTCTACGTTTCTGAGCTTGTCCGATTTTCAAGGGCATGCGTGAGTTACCCTGACTTTCGACAAAGAGGATTACTGCTGTCACAAAAGCTTCTTAACCAAGGTTTTATCAGGAATAAGTTGATGTTATCACTTAGGAAATTTTACGGTCGTCATCACGAATTGATTGATCATTACAGTGTTCCAATATCTAAGATGATGTTGGACCTGTTCCCACTGTCGTAACCTTTCATGTGCCTCCACCGATTTGTGACTTCCCCCGGATTGACTTTGTTGAACTTCACGACGGGTGCCGTATACGGAGCAGGAACTGCTTATCCTTCCGGAGCACCTGGGTTCACTCCTGGTTTTTATAGGAGTTCGTGTTGTCCATTGTTTTTTATTTTCTGTGTTTGTTTGTTGTGCTTGTGGTTGTTCGTTTGTCTTCCCGGGTTTGTCTGTCCAATGGATTACGTTTCTTTGATTGCTCCTTAGGTATATTTGTCCTTTTTATGTACATTTCAGACTTTTAACTTTTGGGAAACGAATCTAGCAACCATTTTACGGTAATCAACCATGGAATTTCACTTAAGGATGGTTGCTTGTGAGATTTTTAAATTTTGGTCAGATTATGCGAACTCCTAAGGGTAAATACATTTTAGTAACGAATATTTTTCACCAGCAACCACCTATTTTCTTTTCATTTTATTATTATACATATCTTAAAGATCTAAATGAGAAATTTTATGAAATTCTTAGAATCTTAGTTTAATTTTTATACAACTTTAAAGATTAATAACATTTTCCATTCAAACCAAAGGAAAAATCTAGAGAGACCCGTTTTCCCGACAAATTTTAAACACCTTATATCTCAGAAACGAGTTCAGCAACATATAGTATTCTATTTCTTATTTTGTTGTTGATTTCAACCTCTATCTAAATATAAAAGTATTTGAAAATCTATATATAAAAACTCTCACCAGTGACCATCCTTAATAGAATTACTTTTGTCATGATCAAATTATATTGCAGCTCGGCTTTTTTATCACTGAACCTCATTACATTTTCTTTAGAATGGATTGTAGCTGGTATATAGTCGTGTACCAAAAAAAAGGACAAATATACCTAAGGAGCAATCAAAAAAACGTAATCCATTGGACAGACAAACCCGGGAAGACAAACGAACAACCACAAGCACAACAAATAAACACAGAAAACTAAAAACAATGAACAACACGAACTCCTATAAAAACCAGGAGTGAACCCAGGTGCTCCGGAAGGGTAAGCAGTTCCTGCTCCGTATACGGCACCCGTCGTGAAGTTCAACAAGGTCAATCCGGTGGAAGTCACAAATCGTAGGGGTCACATGAAAGGTTACGACAGTGGGAACAGGTCCAATATCATCTTAGATATTGGAACACTGTAATGGTCAATCAATTCATGATGACGACCGTAAAATTTCTTAAGTGATGACATCAACTTATCCCTGATAAAACCCTGGTTAAGAAGCTTTTGTGACAGCAGTAATCCTCTTTGTCGAAAGTCAGGGTAACTCACGCATGCCCTTGAAAATCGGATAAGCTGAGAAACGTAGACGCCATATGCAGGCGATGCTGGTATATTGCTACTCAAGAAGGGAAAATTAACAATAGGAAAGTTGAAGTCATCACGTTTGTCATAAAGTTTTGTCTTCAAACGTCCCTCATAGTCTATTTCAAGAAATAGAAACCAATTAATCTATCGCAACATAGAAACACGACAGGCATTGAGAGAGTATTCTAATAATCAAACATCTTGCTTTTGAAACTCTGCGATCTCATATAAAAAGCGGTCCTGTATGATTCTTGTGTTTTATACGATCTATCTGCAAATCGTCTGGAAATGTCTGCTCCGAATAATCTTGCATCTTTTCGTTCTTTAATAAACAACAAAATTGAAAACATGAAAGGTCAACAATAGCATACCAATCAATCAATATCATCCAATCGACAGACCCTCGTTAGAGACAGGTGTAGATTTAGAATTATTGTGTCATTTGAAGAAAGAAAAATGTCACATTTGTAGCCCTTATACTCTGAAAAAATTGTAATTCATCTGTTTCTGTTGGTTTGCATTTATTCACGATATTACAACAGAAATTTTTAAAAATCCGTTTATATTAACTTCTTTTCTTGAATCAGGCTATTATAAAAAAAATTAAATCATAAAGTAGCTTTTGAAATCATAAGTTTTTGGAAATCGTATGGTCTAATTCGCCAAAAAGAATAATAATTTGTTCAGCAAGAAGCCAAATGTGTACATAATGTAAGGCCTTGGTCATATCATCGCTAGTTCAACAATTGTAAAAAATTATGATTTATAAAGCTTTAAAATTGTTGCAACAAATACGATTTAAACCAGAAGATTAAAAAGACCAATTAATCAGTGCACTCACCTTTTTTTAATAAGATCTTAAGAATTTAGAAAAATAATAAACGTCTACAGCAGTTACTAGATTTTGAAATTTGTTCAGATCGTTGAGAGAATTTTATACTCTCCAAAAACAATTTATGCCCGAATTTCACAAATTTTGCTAAAGTAATTAATTTATAATATATATGTATATTGTCAGAAAATATTAGGTTTATTTGTACGAGCCTCAGAAACGGGTATAACCGTCTTTGTAACATAATAACCAAATAATGACTTATTTTAAAGAAGCACTATGAAGATATCAATTGAAAAATGATAGTTGTCAAACATTTTTAATATCGCCAGGTTTTAAGAATAATTTAAGATTATTTTACAAACAAGTTCATGTTGAAATATATGTTTAATTTGCAATTGATGTATGCAAGTTATATGATCATTTAACTGAGGAAACATTTTTATTTAATTTATTCTTTTCGAACCAAGTAAATTAAATAATTTACATTAGTAATGAAAAAAACTTAGAATCTGTGCGGAATTCGTTCCAACAATATTTTAATTCACTTACACGTTACACGATTCAAACCACAATTTTCTTACCAAAAGCACACAATTCGCGGGATGCACGCACACGATTCACACGCATACAATCCACACGTTACACGCACGAGTTTCGCACGTTTTTGGATATTTACACGTTCAACCAAGTGTAAAAGGACAGAAAATTTCTGAAGGCAGAAATGAAACGAAATTTGTACGGTTTTATGTAACTTAGATAACCAGTACACAGTTGGAAAAGTGTGGTGTTGAGAAGGTGCTTGGAGCTGTTTTAATGTGTTGTTCAGTTATATATTTTTATTGGTAGGTAGTTTCAAGGCAAGTGCTCAAATATTATTGGTAGGTAGTTTCAAGAGAATTGCTCAAATATTATTATACCACATTATTATATTTTACCCAATGCACTTAGTTCAGCTCACCAATATATTTTGGAAAGAGGGAGATATTTTGCTTCTTTGAGAAGAAACTTTTTAGCCTCTTAAAAAGGTGATTTTGTACTTTGTACAAATTGATTAAATTTGGATTGTCAAATCGCCACCGTCTTCATTGTATGTTTGTTTTTTCTCAATAGAGCGTATATGATGTCTGCTATTCAGTTCCTTCATTCAAAAGCGACAGTTTGATGGGTCTTGTTATTTTACTTGCTATGTAGTCGTGTTTTTCTCCCTGAAGTTTATAAATTAGTGTTGTTCACTTCAAAGAAAGACCGTTGTCCTTACCACGGGACAAAACATGTTAGACTGTTCAAATATTTTCTATTTTGAGGATAAATATCTTCAAAAGTATCTAATGCACAAAAAATATTTGAAAAAATGTTAGTTACTCCTTATTGATCCTCGTCACTCGGATGAAAATAATTTTAGTTCGCCATCGTAATGCTACATTACATGTATTCCCTTTACTCTAATTATCAATGATTTTCCAGTTTGTTTCGATAACACATGTTATACTGTTAGTATTGCTGATTATATCAACCGAGAAAGGCTTGCAGTCATGTATAGATACATTAAAACAATTTACAAGGCATGAATTTGAAAAAAAGATTTTTATTTTTAATAAGACTGGTAGACTTTTAAAATATAGATTTACATTTGGAATATCTGCCAAAGAATGCCGAAGCGATAAAACATTTGGAAAAGTCCTTAAATTCAAATCAGACAGTTATGAGAATGGAACACAAAAAACAAACGCCACAATAATAAATGTATAACTCAAGGAATTAAAAAAAAATATAATGAACTAAACAAAAAAAAGTACAAGACAGCACAGAAACTTAAGCACCAGCAATTTGGACAACCGGGAGTGACATCAGGGCCCAGTTGTTAAATAGTTAAAATCACTTTTTTCACTTTCCATTATTTTGATTGTTAAGAAATATTTCTGTACAAAATTTTGCATAGACACACAAGGTCATAGGATTAACCCATCAGAAAATTTTCGGTCATTAGGCATAACAAAGGAAGCTAAAATTTGAAACTGGAAATTGTGGTTAACTTTTGAACAACTGGATCCTGGTGGAGCGCTCCGGAAGGGTAGCCATGACCTGCCCCGTTAACGGCACCCGTCACATTGCAAGTGAGTGAAACCTAGTGAAGTGTCAAGTCCGGTGAAGTGTCAATAATGAAGAATTTAATAATTCGCAGAGTTCTAGATATCTGGGCATCTATAAAGCCAGTAATTTTATATGGCAGTGCGATTTAGGGAATATGGACCTATACATCGTCTTCAAAAAGGAGCAATTTCACAAATGACCTATTTATGGTTTAAATAATAAAGCATGTAACATGGAATTCATGGGAGAATTAGGAAGAAAACCAGTACTTTTATATGGCAGTGAGATTTGGGGAACATGTAACTTTACATCATCTCTGATATAAAAGAGCAATTTCATAAATTAGAAAAAGCAATTGGGAATTTATAACGGGAATAACAATGCATTTAATTTAGAGATATATTTATGGTTTAAATAGTAAAGCACGTAATATGGCAGTCATGGGAGAAATAGAAAGAAAATCAATTACAGAAGACATATTTTTAGCATATTTGAATATTATATTAGAATTGTGAAAATTGATCAGAATTTGCCTCTGTGTCCGGCATCATTAGAAAATAAAGATTTAGATTATAAAACTATAAATTGTTGGCATACGTGGCTTAATTTTTTGTGTAAATATTTGCAAATCTATAGTGGACATTCTTAGAATTGTAAACAGTTAAAAAGATTATTGTGAATAGATTTTTAATACTGATATATCTCAGAAAATTCTTAAAAAGAGGGTAACTTACGAATATTTTTTTTATTTTAGAAATATTTTAAGAGAAAAATGTATTTATATCAAATAAAAATCCCTCGTTAAGAAAATATTTTTAGTAGATTTAGAATCAATGCACATGGTTTAGAAATAGAAAGACGGTATTGTAAAAATTTAAACAAATCAAATAAAATGAATACTGTTATGATAGTAAATTTTAAAATCCGAATTTTTAAACCTACTTACGCATCTGAATAAATTGTATTACAATAATGCAATGAAATAAATTGTTCTGCCACATTTTTAACGTGCTTTCCATAGGTACCTTTTTTGTGATTATCTCCCTTTATTAAAACAACACATGTTTGCTCGCTTGAGAACTTTGGATCAATTTCTGTCGTATTATTGTCCACCACACTGTAAGTTATGCTATTTTTATATTATTATGTATGTTTTGATATGTACCGACAGTTTTATAATAATTTCTGTGATGATTTGAAGTAATTGCACGGAAAATGCCGTTGAAAACACCTGATTTGATTGTCTTATATTGTGTCAGTTTTCGTGCATTTTAGCAAGTTAAATACGTTTTGTAGTAGTCCAATCCCATTTTTGTGTAAGTATTTGGCCTGTCTCGCCCTCTAAAATTTCTATTTTTGCTTGGTAAAGTGTCCCCTTTTTCGATTAAATTTTTCTATGGAACGCCATTCGTGTCATAAATTTTGGTTAATAATTTTTTGACATTGTATTGAAAATCGTATTATGGAGTACATATAGGTTTGTAATAGTACTTAAGGTTGTTTTTATTTTGTCTTTTGTAGTTTTTACCTTTTGACATCCAATAAAGATGTGATTGGAGAACTTTGTGCTTTTTTCAATGCATGTTGGATTCAACCGGTTAAACTAACTCTCACCTCCGGGATAGGACAGAACATAAATGCAAAAATTGAAACATGAAAAAGAAGTCAAAATTCAACCCATGTGCCCTCAGGTTTAGAAAATGAAAATTCTAAATCCTTAAAGCAATTCTACAAATGACATACAACTATTCTATAAAGAAATTAAACCCCAAACCATACAACATAAAAAGTGTGACGTACTGACGTTAACGACAACTAACATTTTTTTTATACTGCTCCATTCATTTTGAAAGCACAATGAAAGCTTGTTTCTCGTTTAGGAATACTGATTTATACTATTTTATTCATAAGAAAGTTTGAAAATTTTTTGGTTTCCCCAAATCTGTCCTTTCGAATTATCTAAATCATGAAGTTTCTATGGGTTTTATGATATACAGTGTATTTATTTCATTAATACTACATTTTCTGTGAAGGCTTCCTTCAATATCAATTCCATAAAACATAAAGATGATGACTCCTCGATAGGCCCTAATGTACCAATCAAGTTGTTTTACTACTAATGAACGGAGAAGGGGTATATGTACTATGTAATATCAAAGGCTTCACTATAGAACTAGATGTCAGATGGTAAAACAAATAACTAAGTAATGAACTAGTCCTGATTGTTATGCACAGCATAACAGATGTACCCCTGCCCTCATATTGCCTCTCTAGCCCCAAATATAAAGTTCACAGAAGAAGAAATATTTTGGATTTTTTATGATTTTTTTTCGCGATTTTTTTCAAATTATACTGCAGGCATCTTTCTGGTCGACTTTACCATTTATGATTGTGCTGAACATTTCTTCGCTAAAATTGGAGCTCGTCAGAATTGTTTTTTTAATTTTTTTTTAGAACTTTTAAATATTTGATGCCAGCCATTTTGTCGTGCGAAATATCAAAATAGTTTTAAATTCCATGGATAGATTTTACTTCTCGTCCTATATTGACAAGAAGATTTAATTTTCACACGGGTCCCATGTTAGACTGGGTTTTGGTTGACATCTTGGTTTGCAGTAGTTATCACACAATTCTGAATTTATTATTGTTACAAAGTTTTTTTTCATAGGTGACTTATTCCAACGTTCAGTTCAGAAATAAAAAAAAACTGTTCATGGTGGCCATGTTAGTCATCTAACTTGGATGCATAACGCAAACTCTATGAAGGTCGACCTTCCATCGATGCTAAGTACCAAGTAATTGGCTTTGCAGTATCAGAGTAGAAGATTTTTCTGATTTGGTCAATCAGAAATAAAGAATCGTTCATAGTGGCCATGTTATTTGTCCGACGGAAAAAATATGCAAACCTTTTATCCTTCCATATATGTTTAATTCCAAGTTTAAGTTCATTTGACTGTATGGGTTCAGAGAAAACATTGAGTTGTCCACTTCGGAAAAAATGTGTAAAATTTAGATACTTCATACCAAGTGTTAGTTCACGACTATTCGGTTTCAGAGCACAAGATTGTTTTAAAATTTGACCAATCGGAAAGAAGAGTTGTTAGTTCTACGATCGAGAAAAAATATTCAAAGTTTAAAAACATTCTTACATAAGGGCTTTATGCCAAGTATCAGTTCATTGGTCTATACAGTTTCATAGGAGAAGATTTTTTACATTTGAAAACGAGGGAGAAATGGATTTGTTCATGGGGAGGGGGGGGGGGGGGGGGGGCATGTTTGTTGTCTGATCAAGAAAAAATATGCAAACTTTATAAAGGTCCATGCATAGATGCTTCATTCCAAGTTTCATGTCATCTGGCTATATGATTTCAAATGTCAAGATTTTGGATGTGTTCATGGTAAACATCTGAGTTAAAGATATCTGAAAACATTTGTCCTTCAAAGAAAACCACAATTAAGTCATTATCTTTACACCCTAACATCATTTGAGATTGGGAACGGGGCTGTGCTATTTGGGATTATTTTAGAATTGGCTGGGATCGTAGATAGTTAGAGCGCACAACACATATAACATTGGGTAAATTGCACATGGTTTTGTTTTACGACTGAAACATTTATTTTTCACTAAGAAAACCTTATATGCTTCATTTTTCAACCACTATGCTATAAATATAAAAATTAAGCCCCTTATTATAACGATGATAATGAATAACAAGTGATCTGGAATAGATTATACATTTGTGTCGTCTGCTTTCATTTTGCCTGGTGGGAATCATAAGCTAACTAAAATAATTGTTTGGCAATAATCATGTGATAATCATTCAAATGGTTACAGAAGAGTTCGTTGCATAAAATCTATTTAGAAATCGAAAAACATTAATAAATAAGATTTATATATGGATCGCGCTCTGATCTTCTACAAACCCAGTAAAAATTAAGACAAGCCAAACGACGTCAGGAGATTCTCAGACTATACGTATGGGAACTCTTACATAAACCAGAAGTGAAGTGCTCTAGAAAATTATTCAGGCCTTTTTTCGTTAACAGCACCAATCATGGTCAAGTTCGGTGAGATATCCGTTTCAGTCTCATGTTCGTACCGGATGATCAATTCATGATGACAGCAGTTAAACATTTTGAAGTGTTGAACCACGGAAAATAAACATAATCCTATATCTAAGAAATTTTGCGATAGTAATTTCGCTTTGCGGAGAAAAGGACAATATCACATCCGGGACATACCGAACTTTGAAATAAAATGTATCACAAAATACCCAAATAAATTTAATGAAATGAAAGAAGTATTTACCAACATTCGGAAAAAGAAATGTCAGGAGAGAGCAGCAATAGGTGTCATCAAGCTAACCCAACATTATTGACAGTGACTGCATGTGTGAGGTGGTAAGCTAATCATAGGTAGGAGATATAACTATTATAAATTACAGAAAATATTACCGGCATGTAACAGTAGTAATTCTGCGTTATTTGGGTTTATAAATTGACCATCTGTTTGTTCCAGTTGCATGGTGTAATGGAAAGATTATGATATTAGACAAACCTGGAGAGATAACATGTACTATGGAAGTCATGGGAGAATTAGGAAGAAAGTATATTAGATAAGACATAATATAGGCACATGTGACGGAACACAGAAGCTCAACCCACAGAGCTGCTTAGCACATCCCCAGGTGGCGGATAGGGAAGACCCTCTCGTTGGAGGGTTGTCAGGTCATAATACGGAAAGCCTGACCGAAGACCATAGTGGGTAACGTGTTTGGAGAATGCCCCTCTCCCTTCTGTAATTTTCGAAAAAGAGTAGGCAAATGTCCCCTACAGGAGGCTAAATTATCTGACCCTACCCAACCATCCTCCTTTTACTGTGGCTGTCAAAATTGGTTCCCCTTTGTGTCTTGTCCCACCCCTATTTGAATTTGATATATTGAACTGGTTCTTGTCCTGAAGAGGCATTAAATATTTGCCACTGGACGTTAAGCAACAATCGATCAATCAATCAGAAGACATAATTTGAAGTATATTTGAATCTGGTATAAGAATTGTGAAAATGGATCTCAATTTCTCTCTTGGTCAGGCTTTATTAGAAAATAAAGATTTAGATGATAAGATGTATAAATTGTTGCAATACGTGGCAAAATCTTTTGTGTAAATCGATGGTAATGTAAGTCTGGTTTGTTTGTTTTTATTTATCGTTATTTTCTACATATCAAAAATTTAAAACACAATTAAGATAATACCAAAGTATATTTTGTTATCTAGATTTCTTATTAAAAATCAAGACAAACCATTATTTAGACAGACATGGCCATTTAAGATTAAAACAATTTCTTTCTTCGACCTCATTTCAAGGGTATCAGTGAGGGCAAATAGTCGTCCTTAAATTATGAGTTTGAATTTTCAATTCATGAACAGTTCTGAGTGAGCCTCTAAACCTTCAGAATTTAGGCATCTCAATTGAGAGATAAAGTGTAAATAAGTGATGCATTTGCCTAGTGAGCAACAAAGTAAATTTAAAAGTTCTGGATATTGTGAGTTGAAGTCGTTTCATAGTTTTGATCGCTTTTGATTCTCGTTGAGGTCTGTAGTTTTGAATTACATACGTATTTTGTGTTGCCTCCTACAAGTGTAATTATTGTTAACAATTTTATTACACACGTAAAACTTAACCTAAGTAAATGAAGTGCGATAAGTTAGTCAGTTCGTAAATAAATTCCGAAGTTAAAATAAACGTACGTGTTGCAAAATGAAATTCATATCCTCCTTAATGACATTCATAGCAGATCAAATTTTAATCTGGTCTTTCTCGTAGAGCACAACAATCTTAAAAACTGCTGTGTGGACACCATGGACACCCCAGTTCATGAAATGGATTTTTCGCATTTTTATACAAAGTTTGGGGGGGTGTATAGGAATCACCTTGTCCGTCCGTCTGTCTGTCGCGCCGTCTGTCCGTCTGTCCGTCTGTCCATATATCTTGTAAGCGCAACTCCTCCTAGACCGCTCAATGGATTTCAACGAAACTTTACAGAAAAAGAAGTACATCATCCAAAGATGTGCATGAAGAAAAATCTTTGCTTTCCGATATCACTCAAGGGAGATAATTGGACTTCTATTTTTTTTTGCTTATACATTATATATGAACCTCGTAAGCGCAACTCCTCCTAGACCGCTCAATGGATTTCAACGAAACTTTACAGAAAGGAAGTACATCATCCAAAGATGTGCATGAAGAAAAATCTTTGCTTTCCGATATCACACAAGGGAGATAATCTGACTTTCTTTTTTTTTTTTGGCTTATACATTATATATGAACCTCGTAAGCGCAACTCCTCCTAGACTGCTCAATAGATTTCAACGAAACTTTACAGAAAGGAAGTACATCGTCTAGTGATGTGCATGAAGAAAAATCTTTGCTTTCCGATATCACACAAGGGAGATAATTGGACTTCTATTTTTTTTTTGCTTATACATTATATATGAACCTCGTAAGTGCAACTCCTCCTAGACCGCTCAATGGATTTTAACGAAACTTTACAGAAAGGAAGTACATCATCCAAAGATGTGCATGAAGAAAAATCTTTGCTTTCCGATATCACACAAGGGAGATAATCTGACTTTCTATTTTTTTTGGCTTATACATTATATATGAACCTCGTAAGCGCAACTCCTCCTAGACTGCTCAATAGATTTCAACGAAACTTTACAGAAAGGAAGTACATCGTCTAGTGATGTGCATGAAGAAAAATCTTTGCTTTCCGATATCACACAAGGGAGATAATTGGACTTCTATTTTTTTTTTTGCTTATACATTATATATGAACCTCGTAAGTGCAACTCCTCCTAGACCGCTCAATGGATTTCAACGAATCTTTACAGAAAGGAAGTACATCATCCAAAGATGTGCATGAAGAAAAATCTTTGCTTTCCGATATCACTCAAGGGAGATAATTGGACTTCTATTTTTTTTGCTTATACATTATATATGAACCTCGTAAGCGCAACTCCTCCTAGACCGCTCAATGGATTTCAACGAAACTTTACAGAAAGGAAGTACATCATCCAAAGATGTGCATGAAGAAAAATCTTTGCTTTCCGATATCACACAAGGGAGATAATTGGACTTCAAAGCGGGGGGTATCCTTTGTGAGCTTTGCTCACAGTACATCTAGTTAGTCTAAACGTTGGAATTATTAGACAATCTTTTGTTTGTTACTTAACCTTATTGAGTCGTTCTAGAAAACATAAAAATGTAAAGTTGTTTATAAAGGTTATGTTTGTATACCTAATAAATTATTCTAAATGGGGAATTTCTAAAAGAAAAATGAATGCACTTGAAAATTTTAAAAAATTAATAATTTGAATTTATCAACTCAGACTATCCTTAAATTTGCAAAAATGTTATTTTAAATATTTTTAATGCACTTTGTGCATATTTCATGTATCATGGGGTTGTAAAACTTGATTTTATAAAATCTCAAAGGAAGAGTTATCTCCCTTTTACGTTAAACATTCAATGGGCGTAATTGTTATGTTTCTCTTGAAGGCACGATTAAACAAAGTTAGGTAAGTTCAATTGTTTCAGTTACGACTTAGCTCATTTCATCTTTCACCCAAGTGACTTTGTTTAAGGTCTGCAAATTCTGAAAAATCCTTTTTATGTACTGAGGTGTCCAGACAATAAGCACGTGGACGGAAAAAATGTTACGCGATCTGTTTTTCGTATATTTTATGTAAGTATATCAGATTTTTAATTGTACGCGTGATCACAAAAAACAAGCTAGTTCTTAAGTTTTACTGGGTATTAGACAGTTTCATCCTATAATTGAGCGAAAAACAACTGGCTTTCCCATCTTTAAAAATGTATAAATTGAAGCTTCAATTCATCAAATTATTAAATGAACATCTGTTGTTTTCAACTTAAAGTTCTGTCTTAGAAGAATATCAATGTACCAGCATGAACAATCCTGGAATGATTACAGAAATAGCTCCTTTAATGACATAACTATCGAGACTATTATTTGCATCAGTAGAAAGACATGGCGAATTTGAAGTTGTATGAGTGATTGCGTAACTTGTGTAATGACGACTATTCACATATTAAGAAGTAACACAATATTTTGAGCCTGGAAATTTTATATTTTGTGTTAAAATGGGGTATCAGGTTGTGTTGTTTTTTCTTATATTTTCCATTATATCACACGAGTACATTTTTGGTTTAGAAAAAAATATTTTTGCACTTCATGAGACTACAAGACAACATCTCCCAACTTTCCTTCCAAGTTGATTGGGACTAATGGAGTACCCCCGGCGTCCAAATCCGCGTGCAGGTCCACAACCAGTTCTCGATTAATAGTTGACATAGGGTCATCTATTTTTGTCACGCTGAAGAGACTGACCATATGACATAAGATGGAGTTCACATGACCCACATTACACGGTTGACTGGCTTTTAAGTTTTATATCAAAAATCAGTTTTAACATACAAAGTGACCTACAATCATATTACTTGGTGTGAGGGTGCATGTTGGGAAGTAACACAGCCTCCCATCAACATTAGGACACACTGACCTTAATATCGCGTTTCATTGACATAGTTAAGTTTTACGTCCGATTTCAGTTCTCCGATACCAAGAGACCTACAATCATAATATTCTGTTGGCGTGGCCAAGATGCGAGCGCAGCAGAAGCCCTTTCTAGAAACTCATTTCCTGTATCACGATTCTGACCCTAAAAATATAATTTAAAACAAGTTATTTCCATTATTTTACTTACTTCCGTTTCCTGCGAACGAACATTTTTCTAACCCTAATTTAAAGCTAAATATGACCCATATGTAGAAAATGCATATTCTCCTAAAGCGTTCGCTATTACTTGGTGTGAGGGTGCATTTCGGGGAGTAACACAGCCTCCTACCAGAATTAGGTCACTCTGACCTACTTATTGTGCTTCATTGCCTTAGGTTAAGTTTTACGTCCGAGTTTAGTTCTCCGAGTTTAGTTCTCCGATACTAAGCGACCTACACTCATATAATTTGCTGTAAGGGTGATATCGGGGAGCTACAAAGCCAGACACCAAATTAGTGGAAGAACGAGGCAAATTTTGTAATCGTACATTTCTGATTATTCTTATGAATTACTTTTCAATCTATATTCATTGGCATTACAGGTAGATAATACATAAACAAAGCCACACCTTGAAATTGATTTGTGGAATGTTCAACTTTTATTCAATCAATACTAATACTTGTTCTAATTTGCCACAAGTTTATATTATGATAGTGTCTTTGAACATTGACTCTATATAAATTGAGAAGTTGAAAGAGCAGAGGGAATCGTTATTTCAAGAAATTCATTCTACTGAATATATACCTTTTTGGGATGTTGGAATATTTAAATCGAATTGTCAGCAATGTGTCAAACACACGACTTTTTGAGTTTATTCGTCACCTCATACAGAGCCCTAACTACTTTTTTTTTATTATTGCAAACTCCACCAAGGAGGGTAATACATATAGAATAGGTTATCACACTGGGCCACGTAATATATTTAATTATGACCATTATCGAAGGCAATCAGAGTCAATTTTGGGTATGTTTTTGTGTTTTGAACTACATTGTAAATCTTCCATAAGTAATTCCATTTACTTACACATGTTGGAAAAAATTAATGAATTTAGAAAAAGAAAAACTGGGAACTTGCCCTTTTTATATCCGTTGACTAAACGGAAATCCTTAATTAATAATTTGTATTTAATGCTTGTAACATCTTTCAATAAAAAATTAAAGAAATAAAAATCTGGTATAGAAGAGAAATTAGAGTAATGATCGTGACGGGGAAAAAGCACAATTTAAACTTTCAGTCTAAAAAATGAAACGGGTAGGGTATATGTCAATTAGACATCACCCAATGAAATATAAGTGTATATATCCAATCAATCAGGTGTTCTAAATTCATGGCTTAACGACATTCAACTGAGAAAGACTTCCTTTTGAACCCCTCTCAAAAGACGGAATAAATAAAGATATACATGAAGGGGGTTCAAATGGAAGTCTTACCTTCCACTGACCACACTCATACAGTATGGGCATGTCTACTGTTGAAGGCTGTAGGCTTCATTTGAATACTCGGAATTTATCTCATCCCCTTTCATTTATACGTTAATAAATGAAGATTGAAAAGATTATTAAAATTTACTTCGGAATAAAACAAGAAAACGGATAACATGAAAGGTCAACAAGGAGACACCAATCAATTAAAATAGACAGAATTTCCCCACCCTCGATAGTTAAATTTTAGATTTTAACACGCTCGCTAAAGCTTGCGAGCTGAAAATAAAAAAATTTAACTATCTGGGATCCCATAGCTCCTGAAGGAGAATATATATATCTTATATCTGTTATCTGAATATCGTGCGTAATCAACTATTCATTCATATTTTGATGGATTTTGTTCATTATTTGTATTATTTGCATAGCTAGTATTAGGAGACAAGTAATCTATTTTTTGGGTGAATGTATTCATATTTGGTAACGTATTTTGGCATTATCTAAGCAGCCGTACATATTTCCGTGAATATCAATTTCCGTTCACTGGAAATATCTAGGTTTCAGGAAACTGAATTTCGTGAGATACTAGAAATCGTATCCAGCTGATTTTTTGTTCAGCTGTGTAATGGCCCTTTTGTCTATTCCATCATCTTGCACACGCAACTAGTCATTTTTTCTTTTGATGGACTTTGCTTAAATTTTTACTGCTGAGCAGCGATAGTATAACAATAATTTCATATTGAAAGATGTTGTCCTTAAAACAAGTACGTTATTTTATTGGCAAGAGAGTATGGACTTAAAACAAATACACCAATAACAAACTTTCCAAGTGTTCTTGACTTTATATGTTATTCTAATTAATTATTAAATTCTCCAGAGACAATTATAAGATGCATATCAGTATGCGAATCCGACGGGGTGAAATTTCTGAATATGAACCCCGCTTTGTACTAAAACAAATGAGCCGGATTTTAAACTTGCTAGCTCACAAGTTTAAATGAAGAAATGTAACCTCACCCGGACGCATTTTTCTTATTTCAAGATAACTAGTCTGTGGACATGTAATTATTAATGCTATGTGATTAACTGGGGAACACAAAATAATACTTTTAAAATCTTTGATTTGATCAGCCTGAAAATCGAATACCCGACTTCCTGCATTCGAGTCGAGCACGCCAGCATGAGACCATGTACCGATCCTCCCTCAAACAATGAAAAGAAGAATAAGTGGTTATAAACGTCAAAGAGCATCAAAATTAGTATCAATTTATGATGATTGTTTACTCTTTTCAATTACTTTGGAAGAAGTCAGTGGTTCATAAATTGATAATAGAAAACTTTTTTCTTTGCTCCACATGATATAAATTAATTTTATATTATCCTGAAACAGAACTAATAGTGTTAAATTAGCGTCTGATTAAAGGCGTTCAGTTTTATGATGGGTTCAAGCTAAGAATTCTAATTTGATATTTAGTTATTTTATTCCTGGCCATGTTATTATTTATTAAATCACATTTCACATACGCATTATGGTATTCTGGAAATCTGTTAACTTAGTGTTCATTCTAAATTCCATGTACTTGTACTTTCACCAGTTTTTAGTATGGATTTACTGTATACATATGTTGTCACCCATTCAATGAAGATTACCTATCAGCCTATAATATTTTGTCAGTTCTGTTTTCCAGTGTTTTCTATGTCAAGATCGTTTTTACTGGAATAGGACTTGTGTTTCAAGGACTAAGATAGGTAAGAGAACTGATTAAGAATCGTATGACTTTAAAATTAGCTAGATTTAGGTAAAAACCAGTTTATAACATGTTCTTATATACAATAATTTGAAACAGATAAATTTTCCATAGAATATTCAGTACATGATGTCTGTTGAGAATATTTTATTTTGGTATTTTGACGAACATAATCATGAGACTATAATTTGGAGGCACGGGAAACGTTATTTAAGTGGATTTATATTCAACACAACGAGGAATGACTTTCTGACAAACCCGAAAACGCAACGTCCGTAATTTAATAAGTTTGAGTTACTCCAGATGAGAGTAAATTATCGAACCATCTCAACACGATTAGTTTTGTCCTTTGTAAATGACAACCGGTTTAACAAATATGGATCTCATGGAAGATTATTGAAACTGATTGATATTTCATACAAACCGACAATGATATCTGTTGAAGTTATTTATACATTACTGATACGATTTGTATAAGTTACCATTGACTGGGGTAATTAAAAAACTGCTTCCTTAGTATAATTAAAGATATATTAATTTAATGCTGGAAGCAAATGAACGATCTTAAGATTTAAGTGTACAGTATTTTACCGCTCAAGAAGTAAACACTTGTACATTGTATTTTACTGAACCTTTAAACGATATTCGCCACAGTTCCATGTACGAATGTCAACAAACAGAAATTTGATAATTATTTGAAAAATATTCATTTTCAAATAAGATTCTTTGATACCAATTTTGATGCACAAGATGTGCACATTTCATTGATCACGACTCATCATCTGTACTCAAGGCCTAAAATATTGAAAACCAAAACAAACGAAACAGTTGAAGAGACACTTTAAAAATGCCAAAATGACCAACAGGGGTAAACCAACACCATCTAAGGACATAGCTATGTTCGGGGGAGATACTCCTTAGTTTTCACATATTTTGCAATTTTGAAACAGTAGATTTTAAGTAAAAATTTCGGGCTAGTATCGAAATACTAGCAACTTAGCTGAGTGAATGTGTTCTTTCCGTAAAGATCGTAAATGGAGGCGGTTTTTGTCAAATATCCGACATTTTATATCAACTCTCAGAATCAAAATTTTCCGGTGAAATAATAAGTTCTTAGAGTCCTTTATGTTTAACTGTCTTAAAGAGGTCTGTCCAGATTGAAACAAAACTAAGGGGAAAATAGCACTAATAATTTGTTTAAAAAAAGAGCCTGATAAATAATTTTCATAATCGATTAGGCGTATTTATCTTAATCGCACTACTGAACTACAAGAAGTTGAAACAATATTAGCAACTGTACAGAAAAATATACTTACATAGCGGCTCTCCAAGAAACCACCTATCTTTTCCGTAAAACTCGATCATTCCTGCTGGTAGACAGAACAATAATACAAGAAGATCCGCCACCGAAAGGCTACACAACAAAATGTTCATATGAGTTCTCATAACTTTGTTGGTTACTACAACTAACAACACGAGAATATTTCCAGTTAGTCCAAGCAGAAAAGTAAAAACATTGGCCACAGTAACATACCAGAATATGTATGGTGGAAGTTCATATGTTTCATTACGGCCTATAAATGATGTGTTATTAAACGCAACATACTCCTCCATACTGATAAGAACTATATCATCAATTAAAAAATTATTAATAGCTTTTATGTAAGTAAATCTTCTTATTTTGATATCTTATAACTATTTCTGTTACTGTTACAAATCAGAAAAAAACTAAGTTCGTTTTTACGAAAAGTTTCAGTTTACCAATGAGCCTGGTATTGATTTATATTTTACATAAACTAACTACCTCTTAATGATCATAATATATTATTAAGGCTTTCCATCATACAGATATTGATTTTATTGACGAAGAAACAGGTGTTGAAATTTTAACTGAAGAAGAATACAAATTAATGACACTTACTATTTCGTAAATTTATAATAAAATTATACGAATGGGGTACTGCATGATAGAATGGATCAGAGGAAAGATAAGGGGAGGTTTGGGTCCTAAAAAACCGTTTTAATTCCACCACTACTAAGTGTCTGTACTAACCAAGTCAGAGTATCCTGAATCTCTTTGTTTGTGTTTTAGGGTCTATTCGTTGATTGGTATGTCATTGTTGCCTCTTCTATTTTTTTTTATCTTATAATATTTTTGTTACTGTTACACATCTATTTATACGTTTTTATTCTTTTAGTTATACATGTATCCTTGTCGCGTTTGTTTGTTGTGTTTCATTCCGCTGACTTTGTCTTTTCCTTGGACTTTTTATGGATTTTTCCCACTGTTTTGTCGCTTCGATATTCTTTTGCCTATATTTATCCCTGCAATTTCGAATAAAGTATGCTTATATTGCGATTGTCTCCGCCTGTCCGTAAAACTTTCTTGTGACATCAACCTCTACTTCACTTTTGGGTTTGGGGAATTTTATTTCTATATAGAATTGTTGCATACTAACTGTAGGGTTTTCGAATTTTGATATTCAAAACTTGAGACCGACAGGGGCCAAATTTCTAAAATTTTCAATTTAAGGTTGTATAATCTTAACTCCTCTTTCATTATTTACTAAGGGTTCATTCCTTGTATTGCACATGGTAGATCTCCTTGGCTTTCTATTTCGGTATTTTTGGTTGAGTACTTATTGTTTAATATAAGTTTGGTTTTTGGTCTTCCAAATGTTTCGGTTTTAATGCTTCTGATGAGAGGTAACTCTTTGAAATGCGTCGTATACAGCATAGTATAAATTTATTATACCTAATATTAGTATCTTTGGATTGTTATTTTGAAACTCCTGGGATGATGCCTCTGCTGGTGGACCCTAGGTTCCCGAGGGTATTCGCCAACCCAGTCGTCAGACTTGTCTGACATGATTATTCATTGATTTGTTACAGAAATTACCAGTATTTAGCAAAATTCAAAAATAAAAGAAATACTAACGGTTCATTCCTTGTATTGCACATGGTAGATCTCTTTAGCTGAAATTTGGCTTTCTATTTCGGTATTTTTGGTTGAGTACTTCTTGTTTAATATAAGTTTGGTTTTTGGTCTTCCAAATGTTTCGGTTTTAATGCTGCTGATGAGAGGTAACTCCTTGAAATGCATCGTATACAGCATAGTATAAATTTACTATATCTAATATTAGTATCTTTGGATTGTTATTTATAGTTAAGCCATATACATGTACCATATTTAGAGGTGCAATAAGGTTTTAGAATTTTAATTTTCAAAAGTTGGGCTCACAGGGATCGAATTTCTAAAATGGAGGATTTAAGATTGTGATCTTAACTTTTTTCATTTTTTATTGGATTTAGTTATTTAATTTCTTCATATAACGATTTCATAACACCTGAAAATGGGCAAGCAATAAAGTTTTACATGTTTGACTGTCGATGAGTGTCCCAACTAATTTCGAGGATGGGGGTCGGGACAAGCAGCGGTGATAGCTTTCTAGTTTATTATTCATTTAATTTTCCCTTAATAGTCCATTAAACGTTTTAAAAGTGTATTATGCACATAAGTATGAAAATCAATGGATATTAAGAAGAAGTTAATGAACCAACATTCTGCTAGATAAATAATTTAAATGGATATAGATTGTCTTCCCGATTGTCCAACATTTGAAAATTACAGGTAAAAAAAGGTAAAAAAATGTTGGACAATTGGGAATGTTTTGATAAGAATTATACATGTTGGTTAATTAGAAAATGTTTGATAAAGATAGTTTTGAGGTTCTATAAGGGGTTTTTCCACTAGTGTTGCTTAAGGTTTATCCCTTTGGTTTGTTGCGTCAGTATTTGTTAGCTGGTGTTTTATGACTTATGATTGTTTTGATTATCCTTTTGGTTTGTTGCTTCTGTATTCGATAGCTGATGTTTGTATTCAGATATTTTTATGGAAATATGGCAACATATTTGCACTTTGATTTTTATACATGTGATATTCTTTTAATGGAAAATAAAAGAAAATACTTATATTTAAATGTTTTATTTTCATTAAATAAATATGAAATTATACATGTATATTAAAACAATGCACATACTATTACAGTTATTAACAATAATTATTTAACATCAATCATTTGAATTGAACAATGACATAAGATATACAGATCAGAGATGACTAACAACTTACAATGTAGCTCATATAAATAATCAGTCCAAATGCAATAAATAAGAGACAATTTCTGCAAACTGGAACACACTAATTTCTTGATTCTGCAGTCGAACTTTCAGTTGCTGAAGTCGTTGGTTCAGTTGCGTGTATTTTCTGCGTTTCACTGGTCGTAGCTCTCCTGCTGCGTACTGGATGAGGGTGACTTCATTGACTGTCTGTTCTACCTTCAGATGCGTGAGTAGGCGGTAGATGTTTGGGTGTGGAACCTGGATGATCTTCTTCATACTACTATGCCAAGCCTCGAGGTGGTTTGTTGAGATCTAGAAGAGATGTTGGCAAGTTTGGCATGAGGTTCTCTCGCTGACAGTATAATGTTAATTTTACTGACGGGAATGTTGCAAATTGTTCAACCATGCGTTGTGTATGGTGTTCTTAGTTTGGCAATTTCCTGTTTGTAGACAGAAGGTACAGGAATGGTTTCTTGTCGGCATCTCTTCTTGATGTGCTGCAGTACTTTATTGACCTCTAACTTTGCTGTGTTTGAGTACATTTCATATATTATATTTGAATTATGATTTTATCAAATAATTTACATTGCTTGAATTTATACTTAAATCAAAATCATTGTTAATTTATATAGTATTTAATTCCTAAAGCATTAAAAATACTGGATATTTAAAAACTATATTAAATATTTTTCTTTTAAAAAGTATGATTTGTTTTAATAATATTGTTTGCTTCAGATTAAAATATCCAAAACAATATTATAAAAAATAAATAATTATATATTTCAAATTAAAATGATCTTTCATCTATTTTAAGACAAATTTTATATTTAAATATAATAAATATAACGAAAACAAACATAAAATGTCTGAATTATAAACTGTATAAACAACAAGAAAAAACGGATGCGCAAAAACATGTCGCGGGTTACAGGTTTATATTTGAATCTATTGTCGCCTAGACAAGTCAAGGACTAAATTCCTTCTCCTCCTTTACTTTTAAAATGCTGGTTACACGAATTTTTATATAGAAATTTTGCTTGAACAGAAAGTTACATTTATAATAAAAAAAAATAATCTTTTAATACTAACAATCCGTTTTACTTATTATCATTATAAATTATTAAGTTGGAATATTTCTTCTTTAAAAAAATAGTGACACGTGACATGGTGTTTCATAAAATTCATTAGAAAGTTTGTAGAAGAGTTTCAAATAATGTTACAACGGCTTTAAACTAACGAAGCAGAAAACTAGCAGACAGAGCTTTGCCTTACTGTGACCACATTAGCGACCATTATGTTTTAGGGAGGGACAGGGAAGTGATCTGAAGTGCTAAATTTTATGTTTTATTAATTTTTTACTCCGTAGTTGTTGTTGCCACATATTTGCTTTTCTTCGGATTTGTTTCAGCTTGGTATATGACATCATTTATCTGTAGGAGGATACATGACAAGTGCATGATATTATTATTGTCCTGTTACAGTTCTCGGTTGTCTATCTTATATTCTTTAGTTTTACGTTTTTACTTCTTATTTGTCTGTATGTTTAACATGTTCCTAACGTGTATGCAAAAGATACATTCAGAATAACTGATGTTGAGACTTGACGATTCCGCAGTCAATGTATAACTTATGTAATGTATTTCTTTAGCTGTCATTTATACATATACCGAAACACATGCTCCCATTTCAAGAATGTAAAATTTCTTATTATTACTATGAATAATTTATTTTTGTGTCAGAATATCAATTTCAGTACTTATTTCATGAGATACCTAAAATCTTGCTTGAGTTCTCTTGATCAACGAAAACTCGTATGTAAGAATCCCCACATCCATCATTTCTGATATGTTTGAATATGGGTCCAAATGTTTGAAAATAAAAATTCTAAAACCTAACTGCTCATCCTCAAACGGTGGAACATGCAGGGGGTGAAAAATGATAAAGGAGTTTACGTCACAAAAATACGTTCACAATTTCTTAATTCGACATCTGAAAAATCTAAATTCTAAAACATTATTGCACATCTACATACAGTTTGCAAAAAAATGCATGACAATACTGTAGAGAAAGTGACAAATAAAAAAGGATTCACAAGGAAAAATTCACAATTTTAAAATTCAAAATTCTAATACCTTACTGCGGATCTACATACAGTACATGACAATACTGCATAGAAATAAATAAAGAGTTTAGGTCGCAAGAAAAGTTTGACCGACGAACACCAGGACAGACGGACGTGAGAAAATACAGACGGGGACAATAACAATATCCCTGACCTTTCTATGAACGTGCGGTGATAATGAATGAATAGTAACATTAACGGGTAAAAGATGATATTATCAGAAGATAGATAATCCTTTATAAAAATTAAAAACCAATTGTTCAGAGAACAATTGAAGGTCTTTCCACCTCAATTGCAGATTGAATGATAAAAAAATGAGGTTTAAAATGTAATTGTTGGTTTTAGAGCATAGCTAAACTTTCCAGTGATTTCAAGGATATATGGTTCTATGTACTGAAATAAGGGAGGTATTATGCTACTTCCCGTATTACAAATATCACTTCTGGTTTGATATGATAGGTAATTTCACAAATGTTAAAAAAATATATGGACTGCCAGTTTGAATAACAAAGAAAAATGTTTATTTCTGGTTAACTAAATGTTTGTGATGAATTATACTGTTTTGCACTATAAACATCAAAAACGTCATTAATGTGACCTTATAAATTGACAATTCTAGACGTTTTCATGGGTTGTAACATTGTCACATTAATTAACATTCCAATATATCCAAAACGTCTAAAAACGTCTACAGAAATAATAACGTTGCCAGAAATGACGTCATCAAAAGTAGTGCCTGAATTTCACGCTTTCAATAGCTTTAATTGCTTTAAAAATCTGAAAAAAAACTTATAAAGTGTGAAAAAATGCAAAATACATAATATAGGTCATGACCTTGACCTTTGACCTTGTGACATTTTTCAAGGTCATTGGTCGTTGAGGTCATTTTAGAAGACCCCATGCCATTATTATGTACCATTGTCAAGTTATAAACGAAAAACCTTAAGTTTGAACGTTCTAGGCGCAATTACTCTCAAAAGATGACGTCATACAACTTTAACTCAAATGTAACAAAGTTGCGCATCAATGTCCTAAACATTTCCACCATTACATTTCCTTGGCTATCTACAACCATTTCAGAGGAGTAGTGATAACAAGCAAATGTCAAATAATAGAATTTGACCTTGACCTTTGACCTTGATGCCAATTTGAAGGTTATCAATCCCTGATGTTAAAACAAAAGACCCCATGCCTTTATCATGTACCATTGTTGAGAAATAAACGAAAAACGAAAATTTAAACGTTCTAGGGGCAATTACGCCTATAAAATGACGTCATACAACTTTTTCTCAAATGTAACAAAGCTAGGTCTCAACGTCCTTAACATTTTCTCCTTTACATTTTATCAGCTATCTTTTACCGTTTCAGAGGAGAAGCGATAACAAGCAAAAGTCAAAATTTAGAACTTGACCTTGACCTTTGACCTTGATGCCAATTTGAAGGTTATCAATCCTTGATGTCAAAACAAAAGACCCCGTGCCTTTATCATGTACCATTGTTGAGAAATAAACGAAAAACCGCAAATTTAAACGTTCTAACGGCAATTACGCCTATAAAATGACGTCATACAACTTTTATGCAAATGTAACAAATCAAGGTCTCAACGTCCTTAACATTTTCTCCATTACATTTTATCAGCTATCTTTTACCGTTTCAGAGGAGAAGCGATAACAAGCAAAAGTCAAAATTTAGAACTTGACCTTGACCTTTGACCTTGACCTCATTTTACTTGTTAGGGGTCATGGACCCTAAATACAAAGTTTCATGTTGATACCTCAACTCTAAATAACAATTTGTATGATACACCAAAAGTGAAAGTCGTTTGAAGGGAAATAACTCCTATGAAATGTCGTCAGATCCCTTCCGACCAAATTGAACAAAGTTGCGCACAGATACACTGAAGACATTGCAAAAGATTTTGGGTCGATATCTTTTACGGTTTTAGAGATATAGCGATAACAAGAAAAGGAGGACGCGGGGAGATAACTCCTATAAAAAAAAGTGTTCGGTTACACAGGGTCAATGGTGAAATCGCAATCACTGTACGATACCATGGGCCAAAAATCCTTTCGATATGTCAAGTAACAAAAAAACATCCTAGACGGCAGAAGAAAAAAAAAAAAAAAAAAAAAAAAAAAATAATCAGAACAAAAGCAAAAGGTCTTTCCACGGAAAGTGGAAAGACCTAATAAAAGTATCGACACAATATATACTAGTCAACAAAAATAACGATACACGAGTTCGGAAACAAATATCTTGGTAATTCCTTAAAGAAACTTAAGTATGAGGGCAACAGTGGTTTGCTACTTCATTTCTTGATCTAATGCGTCTCATTTTGGATAATGCTTTAAATGGTGGAAAATGAAAATTTCCAAAAGAGGGTTAAAATTAAATTTGTGGAAAATTGAGAAGAAAATCGACACACATTTTGTAAAATGAAATCCAGTGGCTGAAATCAGTAGAAAAAACTCATATCTTTTGTCTTACACACATTATGATTCACATAACTTGGTAAAGATACTGATTTTTAAAATCTCAAAAACTGAAATTTTTTATTTTGCACCAGATCCATGCTTTTGATGAGCGTGTGAGTCTGTTTTTCTTGCTTAGTACAGATATTTGAAATTATGAATATATGAAAAAAATTAACGTACTTAAGTTTTTGAACATGAAGGCCACTCAGAACCAAATCCATTTTTAGCTGTAAGTGAGATTATTTATCTCCTTTCATACGACATTAGAATGGTTTTTGTTCTAAATGTCCTTCTTGTATGCATCTTGTGTTCCATAATTAGAAAAGACTATTTACCATTAAAACAGAGTTAATACCTCTACTAGTGGTCCATTTCATTGCTCTACGATGCACTTCGTTTCTCCTCTCTTGCTCCATGTCGCTCTTTGGTACTCTTGACTATACTCGCGTGCTCATTTCAGTTTTTGGGGCTACTTGTCGCTGTATTCGCTGCTGCTGCTGCTCCTACTGCTTGTTGCTGTTCGTCATCGCTGATCTTCTCTTGCTCATCGCTGTTTTTCTCTTGCTCTTTGCTGTTCATCGCTAATCATGACTATACTCACGTGCTCATTTCAGTTTTTTTGGTGCTACTTGTCGCTGTTGTCGCTGCTGCTGCTGCTGCTGCTCCTGCTCCTTGTTGCTGTTCGTCATCGCTGCTCTTCTCTTGCTCATCGCTGTTTTTCTCATGCTCTTTGCTGTTCATCGCTAATCATGACTATACTCACGTGCTCATTTCAGTTTTTGGGGGCTACTTGTCGCTGTTTTCGCTGCTGCTGCTGCTCCTGCTGCTTGTTGCTGTTCGTCCTGAAATGAGCACGTGAGTATAGTCATGATCATCGATGAACAGCGACGAGCAGCGAAGAGCGGCATGGAGCAAGAGAAGAGAAACGAAGTGCATCATAGAGCAATGAAATGGACCGCCGTTGCTAAGGCGGTTGCTAAGGACACCACTCCATTGAACTAATGGTAACAGCATTACCTGGAGGTAAGTAGACATAATCCAATTCTACCTTTTTTCTTCCCTTGAACGAACGGAAAACATCATCCGTGGTGAAAAGCGCAGGAAAAGGGGGAGATAATCCAACAGTACCTCTGTACTTCGTATATTCTCGGACTTCGACATAATAAGGAGAGTGTCAGTCCCTAGAGACTCGATGCAAGACCCTTACCCTATACAGACCAATGAAGGACCTAGAGACGTCCGAGAACGCGGGAAAAGAGGAGAGAATCCAGTCTGAATTCCGGTCAAGCATGGCACATCCGGGTCCTAGCACGTGACAGACGTCACTTCCGTGAACAAATAATGAAAAATTCCGGAACTACAGTATTTCCGGTTGCGCATGCGCGCTAACCATTCTGGGTACTTCCGGTTCGGGTCACACATGCGCAGACGACACATCCAGTCCCAGCACGAGACTTATGTTTCTTCCCTAAACAAATGGCGGGAAAAAACATCAGTTCCACTCCCGGTGACGTCACTTCCGGCTCCTCCACAAATACGACTTTACCTGTCCCCATATACTACTGCTGTTCAGAATAGGTCACAATGTGATACATAAGAATCTCCATATTGAGCACTGTTATTGTACAATTTAATTTTCCGGAATTTTACATCAAAAAACAATCATATCGAATTCTCCTTCGAAACATAGCAATGTTAAATACAGCATGTTTCAAAATGACATGACAAATATGACAACAAATGAAAATACAACAAATGTGTGTCGAAAAAGTATATTTTTTTATCCAGCACTAGTATGGAGAGTGTAAATGATCTGAAAGATATTGAGACCGTAACGATAATGTCGATGTAAAGTGGGAAATTCAATACAGAACAAATGAACTCCAATACTGAAAATAGCAACTCTTTAAAATAATCCAAGAAGACTTAGTTGACAGGTATGAAAAAACCGTGTCCCAAATGAAAATGTACCTGTTCCATTGATGTCGTCCTTTCCTTAAACCAGATTTGACATGAGCAGCATGGCGGATGTTCTGCAGGAAGCAGAGACTACTTACTATTCTAGAGCACCTGAGTCTACCCCCTGTTTTTTGTCCGTGTTCATGTTTTTAGTTTTTAATTAGTTTAAACATATTTTATTTGCACAATAAGATGCAAAAAGTATGAGACACAAGTTGCACAAACTTATGAAGTCTTCTCCTATTATACAAATTAGTTTTTAAGTGTAGTGTTTGTATTGTTTTGGTCTTGTTCGGAGTTTGTCAGTTGTTTTCGATTTTCCCTTCCTTCGAATATCTCTTTGGTATTTCTTGACTTTACTTATTATTATATCTAAGTGTAATAACTAGAGTTGCTATCTAATTCTCACTCAATCTGAAAGATATAATTATTCAATGCATTCTTATGTAATCAAACAAACATTGTATGCCGAATCATTAATAAGTTCAAGTTTTCTACCGACAAATGTCGTACACAGAGGATATTTGTGTCAATTGCCAAGAAATTTGTATCACTTTTTGGAATCTTGGCTAGAAAGACCTTCAGAACCAAAACCATTCTACTGTCGTTAGATATTATTAGCAAATCTTAAAAGAATACATACCATTCTATGCCCCAAGAAATTTAAAAAAAACAGTCGGCTTTATTTTGAAATTGGCACTAGAAGTGAAATAACTGCAGAGAAAATGGCCCTACTTCTTAAACTCAAGACAGTATGAAACTAGGTTTGTCGACAGAGTATACCGTACTACGGATGTATTACTCGAGGATTCGAAACAAAATAATTTATAAGTAAGCATCATACTTACTTAATTATCATACTTACTTAATTACTTAATATTTGTCTCTAGCACATTAGATATAGAAATTCATAGAAATCTCTATATCTGTTAGCATCCGATTTCATTCTTTACTTTGGAGGGTATTGTTATCTAAATGATATTCTTGAACTTGTATCAATACAATAGCAAGGAACACACATCGATAGCACTTTTCAGGAACACTTTATCAGTAGTTCCCCGATATACTTTTTTTCCACATACTCTCACATATGAATATGTACGTAATGGTCATCGGTAAATGGCAATCAATTCCGCTTATAGAGCTTTAGTGGTTCCTAGAGCTGGTTTGATCTTGTTGTTACGTTTAAACTTTTGGCTGAGCATAGAAAACATAATTTCAGATGATAAACTTAATTTTGTATCACATTCTAGTACTACATTTGTTAGTTTGTAATGTATACATAATCTCACATCCGACTTTTACCTTACTATATAATTTATTCAATAGAACAGTATTTTTTTTATAAATATTGATCGTACACATACGGTTTTTATACATCTGTCGATGGTTGTTACGTTTTGAGGAAATTCATTATTTTCAATGTGTTTTGTACCTAAGGAGCAAATCAAAAAACGTCAAACAATGGACAGACAAATGAACAACCACAAGTACAACAAATAAACACTGAAAACAAAAACAAACAATGAACAACACGAACTTCTATAAAAACCAGGAGTGAACCCAGGTGCTCTAGAAGGTTAGGCGTTCCTGCTTCGTATACGGCACCCGACGTGAAGTTCAACAAATTCAATCAGCTGGGAGTCACAAATCGGTGGAGGCACATGAAATGTTACGACAGTGGGAACAGGTCCAACATCATCTTAGATATTGGAACACTGTAATGGTCAATCAATTCGTTGATGACCACCGTAAACTTTCCTAAGTGATGACATCAATTTATCCCTAATAAAACCCCGGAACCAGTAACCCTCTTTGTCGAAAGTTAGGGTAATCCATGCATGCCCTTTAAAATCGGATAAGCTGAGAAACGTACACGCCATACGCAGGTGATGCTGCTATATTGTTACTCATGAAGGGAAAGTTAACAATAGAAATGTTGAAGTCATCATGTTTATCATAAAGTTTTGTCTTCAAATGTCCTTCATTGTCTATTTCAAGAAACAAATCAAAATATGAAGCGGACTTTGGTGTATCTGTAGTATCCTTAATTTCAAGCTCACTGGGGTAGATGAGATGTAGAAAGTCTTGGAATTTGTCTTTTTTTAACAACAACACGTCATCTATCTATAGACCTAAAACAATAGTTTGTCTGCTATTCCACTACAGAAATGGCCTTTTGTTCGATCCGAATATAAAGAATTGAATTAAAAATTAAACTTGTAGGAGAGGAAAGGCTATCCTCATAAAATTCAAATATATTTGCTTTCGTCTGTAGGAAATCAAAAATTAAAATGTTACTGCACACCAAATTGTAAATGTAAACATCGTACAACATTTATTTGCAGAAACGATGATCGAATGATTTAGTCATGATTATGATGTTCATGATGCCAACAATATACCAACTTTGCACACACCCATGGCAGATGGGTCATAGGTAGGTAGGATAATCAGTTAGAAAATATAAAAAAGGAAACGATGACTTAAAAGCAGAAGGTTTTCCTTACGATGATGTCAGTAAATCATATAAAAGTGGACTGCTCCCTAAGCCATTTTATGACCCCTGTCTGGCTTAAAAATGTAATAAATATTTGCCTACCTGGAGTAAGCGAACACTGACATTATGTATGCAGTGGCAGTAATGATTACCGTTACAAAGAATTGAATAAAGAGGACAACAAGCAGTTTTGGTTAAAACTGGGAGAATGGGAGATTCCATATAGGCTTTTCAAGTCTCAGATGCCAACTTTCAACACATTTCGTAAATGTGTCAGACCCAATACATTTAAAAAAATAATACAACTCCTATCCTATACATTGTATAAGAAAACATACACTCATGCAATTCTAATGTATAGAATAAAGAGTGGAAACGAGGAATGTGTCAAAGATACAACAAACCGACCAAAGAGCTGAAGGCTATCAATGGGTCTTCAACGCAGCGAGAAAATCCTGCACCCGGAGGTGGGCTTCAGCTTCTCCCTAAACAATAATGCATACTACTTCAGCAAAATGGACGGCACACTGACTTGGGACAGGCGCTAAAAATACGGCGGGGTTAAAAATGTTTTGTTAGATCTCAATTCTCCCCCTATAACTCTAGTAAGTAAAGTCAAGAAATACAAATGTACCAAAGGGATATTCGAAGGAGGGAAAAATCGTAACAACTTACAAACTCTGGAGAAAAACGAAGAGAAGACCAGGTTAAAAAATATAGTATAGTTTAGATGACAGATTATTAGTCCAGTCAATCTAGCATAAATTTTACCCTAACCTTAAAGTAATTGCAACAGAATATTTTTCAGTTTTAATCTTTAGCATTATACCCCAAATATACATAGAAAAAAATCTAACAAAATCTAACTTGAGGAAGACTAAAAAATCACGATTTTAAAATTCCTACGGAGATTTGCATTGAAAATGGGAGATAACTCTGCAAAAAAGGCAGAAATATCAATAAAAATTGATACAAAATTATAACTTTACCGCTTCTATTCAGCAGAATGTATTGATTCTTGATATTTTATCCGTCTTTAGAGTATAACAAACAACTCTAAAGGTTTTTTTCATATCTTTTATCAAGCTACAACCTAGATTTCGTAATTCATTAGTTGACCATTTATTAAATTTTTCAACATGTCAAGGTAAAGAATCTCAAATTTAATAAAAATAATTAAGCATACATTCTTCTTTTTGGGGTTTAAAGTTTCTTTAAACAAGGTAGATGCTGAACAAATATAATTTACAGATATAAACAATACCAAAATTTCATATTATTTTTTTCAAAATGGTCACAAAGCCACAAATTTGCAATTTCTTTAATGAAAAATGTGCAAAAAAAATAAAAATACCCATAACACTTCGGTTTTGTACATTTCATGAGCAGAAGATTATATAATATAGTCAAATACGAACTTATAACCCCATCAATGTATCATACTTTACATGAATTTTAAGAAAATCAACCAAAACTTGACAAAAAAAGACTCATTTTTGCAGAGTTATCTCCCCTTTCCAATGTTAATTTCCATAGGAAATTAAAAATGCTGATTTTGAGTTTTCCTCAAGTTAGATTTTATGGGACTTTTTTCTGTGTATATTTGGGGCTTACTGCCATAGATTAGAATTAAAACATTTTCTTTTGCAATTAGTTTGAGGTTAAAACTTAGTTTGACTGGACTATATAGGCAAAAAAAACTAAATGTAGATTAATTTATGAAAAAATTAGTGCAAGAAGCAGGTTATTAAATCAAATTGAACTCGCATTTTGGAATTTTTTTATATGAATGAAGTGGGATTTTTCTCTATATCGCAAAAATTAAAATCGCATTTTGGTCTAAATGACAAAATCGCAATATTAATGCACGCAATAATTTCTGAATTTACAGTAGTATTTTGTTAGACCTGTTTATGCAGTCACTAATATGAAACCTAATTCTGAGATAGAATGTTTAACACATCAGATATCAGGAATAGAAATAAAAAGATATATGGAATAAATGTCAACGAGATAGCAACGTTTACTTGCAGAGAAAAATATTATTTGAATTTGTATGAGCTAAAGCTAGCACGGTAATCAAATACAAAGTAAATATCAAACGTCAACGATCCATTCACGATATCTCTGCCTTACAAGTAACATTTAGATTGATTTCAACACGCAACGTTTTAATTGAAAAATGAAATTTCGTTATCGAGGCAGAGAAATATCGCAGGATGAAAATATATAAATGAAGTGCTGCTTCTTCCACCGTACGCAGTTTTACCAAGAGTAATTTCTCCTGGTTTTGCTATTGGTACCATATATTTGTATATAATAACACTAATTAGTGTTGCAACATGTTGTAGATTGTAGAAGTTACTTATAGTATTAGGTTGGGGTTTAAACTTTTCTTCATGACTTGGGGGGAAGAGGGTGGCTAGTGTTTTAGCTTTCATATGTGTAGCTCTCTTAACTTTATTATCCTCTTTTTTTGCTTCAAACATGCTTATATTCTCAGTTTTAGCTAACTTATGTATATTTTGTTTTTCTCTTTTTGCAGGAAATAACTTCTCAGTTGATGCATGAGTATCCTTGCAATTAACACAACAAAGGGTTTCAGATGAGCATTCATCTGTTTTGTGAGACTGTCCATTTTTTTTCATTTTACATTGTTCCTGCACTCAGATTTCATATGCCCGAATCCCTGACAATTAAAACATTGTATAGTTTTGGGTATGAATGGCTTGGTTTTGTAGGTTTTGAACCCAAGTTTAGTTTATAATTATTTTATTTTTGGGTCCGTAATTATAGAATGATGGTGAAGTGTTTTTCTCCTTTTTAAAAAAAATTCTTAAATTCTGATAAGCTTTCCAAGTTTCTCAGGTTGGGATGAAGTTTGTTCCATTCCCGAATTGTAGCAGGTAGGAAAGAATCATTCGTTAGCGATAGTCTACAAAAAGAGACAATTATATCCGAACCGTTTCTTAACGGATAGGTTGTAGTGCTTTGGATTGTTGGTGGTATAAGACTAGTTAGATAATTAGGGGAGTTGCCGTGTTGAATATTATAAAACATTTGAAGCTTTTTTGATTTCCTTCGATTCGAGAGAGTTTCCCAATTTGTTTCTTGATAAAGGTAATCTGTTCTTGCAAATGTAGGTAATCCAGTAACGATCCTGGCAGCCTCAATTTGAATTTGAATTTTTCAGGATTATTTGAATTGCAGATACCGCAGTTATCCCAAACCTCGGATGCATATTCTAGAATAGGACGTATATAATAAAGATATAAGATTTTGTCCGCTTAGAGTGTACTTTAGATTCCTAAGGGCAGATACGTGTTTGGACGCGCTTTTTATTATACCATCCACTTCGCATCGCTTGGTAGGATGACACCCAAATGTTTATGTTTATTTGTTAATGGGATGTGTTTTCCATTGAAATTAAAATTAAAATCATCTAGTATATTTGTATTAAAAAATATCATTATCTCTGTCTTGTCAGGGTTAAATGACATTAACCATTTATTTGACCAAATGTTCCATTTATCAAGATCATGTTCAATAACCTGTTTGATTTCTGCGTTGTTATTGCTACAGTAGCCTAAGGAGGTATCATCAGCAAATAATCGAGATAAAGTTATCAGTTTTTCACCGATATCGTTGATATATATTACAAATAATATCCAAGAACAGATCCCTGCGGAACACCGGCGGAAACCTTTTTAAGGGAGGAGGACGAGTCCTGGGATGATGCCTCTGCTGGTGGACCCTAGGTCCCCGAGGGTATTCACCAACCCAGTCGTCAGACTTGTCTGACATGATTATTCATTGATTTGTTACAGAAATTACCAGTATTTAGCAAAATTCAAAAATAATAGAAATACTAAGAGTTCATTCCTTGTATTGCACGTGGTAGATCTCCTTAGCTGAGATTTGGCTTCCTATTTCGGTATTTTTGGTTGAGTACTTCTTGTTTAATATAAGTTTGGTTTTTGGTCTTCCAAATGTTTCGGTTTTAATGCTGCTGATGAGAGGTAACTCCTTGAAATGCGTTGTATACAACATAGTATAAATTTACTATATCTGATATTAGTATCTTTGAATTGTTATTTTAAATAGATTTAGTAAAATTCAATGAAAAAATTGATAATATTGATTCGCATGAGCATCTTGATCATACTGATGATATTGACAAAATGTCCCAAAACTTTCCTCCAATAGCTAAGGAATGTATACCATCCGTATTGATAACCGTTCCTAATAACGATAAACCGTGGTTCACTAATACATTAAGACGAGAAATACGTATTAGGTCCTGGATTAAGTTCTATGTTACGTTTTAGTAAAAAATAATATAATATACAAAGAAGAAAGATTACATTTGTATTTGGGTTTATAGTCTGCAAAACCAGAAGGGATGCGAAATGGAATTGCTACGATGAAACATTCCGATCGCTGCTCTGTAAGCTTCAAGACTATTACCCATTTGGCTTTAACAAAATACATGTACTTATTAAAGAGCAGCCAGAGGAAAGATTCATGTCAAAAAAGTCCCTTTTGTCGTCAAAGATAAAATCAGTTATACAAACATATATACAAAAAGATGATGACAGAATATTAATACAGATAAAACATACGCAAGAGAAGTATGATATGTGTATTATTGCATACATTATCCGGAATTCTTCTCGTCACTGTTGCAGGAATCCAAACAAAATATTAGGTCCAATCAGTCACAATCTGGTATGATGTGTGTGTGTGTAACGTAAATAAAAGTGTGTCAATCCAACATCTGAGAACACAAGAATGTTAATGTCTGATCTGATCTGAAAGTCTAACTTTAGTACCCGTAAATATAGCCGCCACGGAAATCTACAGAACACTGTAGAAAGGATCCTTCTAGAATACGGTAGAAGTTTGAATAACACATCGTATATTATGATCATTCCAGAATTATTATGTAAGTCAAATAGAAAGTTCTAATCATTCCATCAGTATCTATTATTGTTCCAGTGATTTCTAAACTGCACAGTTATAATATTATTTGGTAAACAACTATAAGTATTATGTAAGCATATTGTACATGTGATAAGGCCATACAAAACAAATTAGGCAAAGATAAATAAATATAATAATTACAATATCATAACACACTATATAATTCCCAATTTTGTAGAGGCTTCGTTTACCCGACCATCATCATGTAGCGCATGCCCACAATGGGCAACATGTTATACCGACTTATGCTAATCCCTCGTTACTTGGTTATTGAGAGAGCGGCCCCTGTGGCAACAAGTTATACCGACTTATGCTAATCCCTCATTACTTGGTTATTGCGAGAGCGGCCCCTATGGCAACAAGTCATACCGACTTATGCCGATCCCTCATTACGTGGTTATTGCGAGAACGGCCCCTGTAGGGGCAGTGTAGCCTAATCTTTTTCAAAATTTAACGTGCTAAGGGTGTTGCTTTTCTTTAACAGGGGACAGCCATTTTTCGTACCCATCCGATGGACTAGCTTCATTTTCCGAGACAGTCCTCGCAAATAGTGTTCATAGGGGGTCGAAAATTTAATCCGAGAAATTTTAATTCAGAACCAGGGACCTTTGGCTCAGTAGGCAAACCAGGATGACGTCATGTTATATATGCTAAAGTTCGTTAGGTAATATTAACATGAAAAGGTTTATTGATTTTTAATAAATGTAAAAGAAAATTTCAGAGTTCTGTCATAAAGGTTTAATAAATTTCCCATTAAAAACAGCATGTGTAGTATAGTAAAAATGTTGTTTTCAGCATTATAAATATCTATCAAATCTCAGATTGGATTCTGTAATCACCCTGAAGTAATGACATGTGGTATTTGGTTACAGGAAAAATGAATTACCCTGCAATAACAATAAATGATTAAATATGATTTTTTGATACCAATTGTGATGCACAAGATTTATACATTTCGTCGATTTACGATTCATCAGTTTTGCTCAAGGCGTAAAATGTTGAAAGCAAACAACAATCCAAAAGGTTGAGCAAACTGAAGAACAGAGCGATGACCGAGGGGGAGGGAGATACTCCTTAGTTTTCACAAATTAAGATTTGTAAGTCAAAATGAAAATAGTACAATATTTCTAAGTACTTTAAATTATTTGTTTCCATGTACATTAATCTATTTTAAATGCTCCTTCAAAATGTTATTCTAAATACACGTATTTTTTACATGCACTTGTAATGTATGCAAGGAAATAATGATCTCACAGGTATTCTAGTGTGATGTATACAAATATGAAACATATAGTAAAATAGGCATAGAACAGACAATTTAAGCTTGAAATAGGCATCATATTTAGCAATATTATACTTTTACATTTTCACTACTCTATTTATCTATGTTATCTAAGCCGCTCCATATAATGTTATATGGACCGGCTGTACATTATATGGACCGCCTCGTTTTGGCGAGATCGATTAAACTCGGTTAAATCCCAGAAAAGTAACAAATAGTTCATGACACTTCGGGTCAAATGTCATTATATGGACCGGTTGGTCGCCCTCTAAAAATTATATGGACCTAAGCTTCTCTTCAGTATACTGCCATATGACCCTCAGTGTCATGAACTATTTGTTAAATATAAAAGGCATAAAGTACACCAAACAAAATGAATTATATACCTCACAATATCTTGCAAAGGCTATTTCATCAACAGATTACATTAATAGGCAAACGTATAATATATGACGGACATTCCATTTGCAGTACTGCTAAACCATAATAAAAATAGTTATCTCCCTTAATGATTTTATATCGAAATTAACCTTTTAATAATTAACTGAGGTTTAATATGTTATTCATCTGTCATACTTTTTTTACTGGAATTATCCCTATTCAAGAAAACTGTTAATAAATCAACTTTTATAATTTAAGACGTTTTATGCAGATCTATCAGATTAAAGTCACTTATCCATATGAAACTTATTTATTGAACGTTTATATACACTTTATATTTATACATACATGTATAAAGAGGACAAATATCTAAGGAGGAATCCAAAAAACGCAGTCCATTAGACAAACAAAATACGGGAAGACAAATAAACAACCACAACAAATAAACACTGAAAACTAAAAAACAATAAACAACACGAACTCCTACAAAAACCAGGAGTGAATTCAGGTGCTCGGGAAGGGTAAGTAGTTCCTGCTCCGTATACGGAACCCGTCGTGAAGTTCAACAAAGTCAATCCGGTGGTAGTCACAAATCGGTGGAGGTACATGAAATGTTACTACAGTGGGAACAGGTCCAACATCATCTTAGATATTGGAACACTGTAACGGTCAATCAATTCGTGATGATGACCATAAAATTTCCTAAGTGATGACATCAACTTATCCCTGATAAAACCCTGGTTAAGAAGCTTTTTTGACAACAGTAACCCTCTTTGTCGAAAGTCATAGTAACTCGCGCATGTCCTTGAATATCGGATAAGCTGAGAAACGTAAACGCCATATGCAGGCGATGCTGGTATATTGCTACTCAAGAAGGGAAAGTTAAAAATAGGAAAGTCGAAATCATCACGTTTGTCATAAAGTTTTCTCTTCAGATGTCCCTCATTTTTTTTTTGAGAAACAAATCCAAATATGAAGCGAGTTTGACATCTGTAGTATCCTTAATTTCAAGTTCACTGGGGTAGATGAGATGTAGAAATTCTTGGAATTTATCGTTATTTAACCACATACGTCTTCTATATAACGAAAAGTGAAATAAAAGGATTAGGCTAGTTTCTTTTTGTTTTCATGTAAAAGCCCTTGAATGAAATCCGCTTCATATGAGTACAGAAACAAATCAGCGATGAGAGTAGCACAGTTGGTTCCCATTGGAATGCCGATTGTGTTTTTAATAATTCGACCGCCAAATTCAACAAATATGTTGCTTTCCAATCAAAAAAACCTTCCAAAAGCAATTATACAATCACATAACTATCATTTATACCCAAAATATCATTTATTCTAGGATTGGAATAATGCAACTGTTAGGGGATTTGTTAGAAACAAATACCTATAAATCAGAAATAATGAACCCAGGAATATAGTAAAGTCAGATCAATTAAATCAGACCACATACAAAAATGGCTTCTCCAAATAATAAATGCCCAGGAAGAGAAAATAGAAATACCATCTATAATCAGCTGATCATAATTTTCCATTGACACTGTAACTAAGGCATACTGAAGGAATTCTGATATTCTGACTTCCAGAATAACCAAGGTCAGAATGAACGCATTACCAACTTTGAAAGACCTCAGAATTACCAAGATACAGAATGAACGAGCTTCCTAACTTTCAGAATGGCCAAGATCAGAATGAACGCTTTACCAACTTTGAAATACCTCAGAATGAACGAGCTTCCTAACTTCCAGAATTATCAATGTCAGAATGAACGCATTACCAACTTTGAACGACTTCAGAATTACCAAGATACAGAATGAACAAGCTTCCTAACTTTCAGAATGACCAGGATCAGAATGAACACATTACCAACTTTGAAATACCTCAAAATGAACGAGCTTCCTAACTTCCAGAATAAGCAAGGTCAGAATGAACGCATTACCAACTTTAAAAGACCTCAAAATTACCAAGAACAGAATGAACGAGCTTCCTAACTTCCAGAATGGCCAAGATCAGAATGAACGAGCTTCCTAACTTGTAGAATGACCAGGATGAGAATGAACGCATTACAACTTTGAAAGACCTCAGAATGAACGAGCTTCCTAACGTCCAGAATAACCAAGATCAGAATGAACGCATTACGAACTTTGGACGACTTCAGAATTACCAAGATACAGAATGAACGCATTACCAACTTTGAAAGACATGAGAATGAACGAGCTTCCTAACATCCAGAATAACCAAGATCAGAATGAACGCCCTACCAACTTTGAAAGACCTCAGAATTACCAAGAAGATCAGAGTGAACGAGCTTCCTAACTCCCAGAATGACCAAGGTCAGAATGAACGCATTACCAACTTTGAAAGACCTCAGAATTATCAAGAACAGAATGAACGAGCTTCCTAACTTCCAGAATGGCCAAGATCAGAATTAACGGATTACCAACTTTGAAAGACCCCAGAATGAACGCATCACCAACTTTGAAAGACCTCAGAATTACCAAGATCAGAATGAACGAGCTTCCTAACTTCCAGAGTGACCAAGGTCAGAATGAACGCATTACCAACTTTGAAAGACCTCAGAATTACCAAGATCAGAATGAACGAGCTTCCTAACTTTCAGAATGGCCAAGATCAAAAGGAACGCATTACCAACTTTCAAAGACCTCAGAATTACCAATATACAGAATGAACGATCTTCCTAACTTTCAGAATTACCAAGATCAGAATGAACGCATTAACAACTTTAAAATACCTCAGAATGAACGAGTTTCCTAACTTCCAGAATAACCAAGGTCAGAATGAACGCATTACCAGCTTTAAAAGACCTCAAAATTACCAAGAACAGAATGAACGAGCTTTCTAACTTTCAGAATGGCCAAGATCAGAATGAACGAGCCTCCTAACTTGTAGAATGACCAGGATGAGAATGAACGCATTACAACTTTGAAAGACCTCAGAATGAACGAGCTTCCTAACGTCCAGAATAACCAAGATCAGAATGAACGCATTACGAACTTTGGACGACTTCAGAATTACCAAGATACAGAATGAACGCATTACCAACTTTGAAAGACCTGTGAATGAACGAGCTTCCTAACATCCAGAATAACCAAGATCAGAATGAACGCCCTACCAACTTTGAAAGACCTCAGAATTACCAAGAAGATCAGAATGAACGAGCTTCCTAACTTCCAGAATGACCAAGGTCAGAATAAACGCATTACCAACTTTGAAAGACCTCAGAATTATCAAGAACAGAATGAACGAGCTTCCTAACTTCCAGAATGGCCAAGATCAGAATTAACGGATTACCAACTTTGAAAGACCCCAGAATGAACGCATCACCAACTTTGAAAGACCTCAGAATCACCAAGATCAGAATGAACGAGCTTCCTAACTTCCAGAATTACCAAGGTCAGAATGAACGCATTACCAACTTTGAAAGACCTCAGAATTACCAAGATCAGAATGAACGAGCTTCCTAACTTTCAGAATGGCCAAGATCAAAAGGAACGCATTACCAACTTTCAAAGACCTCAGAATTACCAATATACAGAATGAACGATCTTCCTAACTTTCAGAATTACCAAGATCAGAATGAACGCATTAACAACTTTAAAATACCTCAGAATGAACGAGCTTCCTAACTTCCAGAATAACCAAGGTCAGAATGAACGCATTACCAGCTTTAAAAGACCTCAAAATTACCAAGAACAGAATGAACGAGCTTCCTAACTTCCAGAATGGCCAAGATCAGAATGAACGAGCTTCCTAACTTGTAGAATGACCAGGATGAGAATGAACGCATTACAACTTTGAAAGACCTCAGAATGAACGAGCTTCCTAACGTCCAGAACAACCAAGATCAGAATGAACGCATTACGAACTTTGGACGACTTCAGAATTACCAAGATACAGAATGAACGCATTACCAACTTTGAAAGACCTGTGAATGAACGAGCTTCCTAACATCCAGAATAACCAAGATCAGAATGAACGCCCTACCAACTTTGAAAGACCTCAGAATTACCAAGAAGATCAGAATGAACGAGCTTCCTAACTTCCAGAATGACCAAGGTCAGAATAAACGCATTACCAACTTTGAAAGACCTCAGAATTATCAAGAACAGAATGAACGAGCTTCCTAACTTCCAGAATGGCCAAGATCAGAATTAACGGATTACCAACTTTGAAAGACCCCAGAATGAACGCATCACCAACTTTGAAAGACCTCAGAATCACCAAGATCAGAATGAACGAGCTTCCTAACTTCCAGAATTACCAAGGTCAGAATGAACGCATTACCAACTTTGAAAGACCTCAGAATTACCAAGATCAGAATGAACGAGCTTCTTTACTTCCAGAATTACCAAGGTCAGAATGAACGCATTTCCAACTTTGAAAGACCTGAGAATGAACGAGCTTCCTAACATCCAGAATAACCAAGATATTCGCCATCCCAGTCGTCAGACTTGTCTGACATGATTATTCATTGATTTGTTACAGAAATTACCAGTATTTAGCAAAATTAAAAAATAATAGAAATACTAAGGGTTCATTCCTTGTGTTGCACATGGTAGATCTCCTTAGCTGAAATTTGGCTTCCTATTTCGGTATTTTTGGTTGAGTACTTCTTGTTTAATATAAATTTGGTTTTTGGTCTTCCAAATGTTTCGGTTTTAATGCTGCTGATGAGAGGTAACTCCTTGAAATGCGTCGTATACAGCATAGTATAAATTTACTATATCTGATATTAGTATCTTTGGATTGTTATTTTGAAAGACCTCAATATGACCAAGAACAGAATGAACGAACTTCCTAACTTCCAGAATGGCCAAGATCAGAATGAACGCATTACCAACTTTGAAATACCTCAGAATGAACGAGCTTCCTAACTTCCAGAATAACCAAGGTCAGAATGAACGCATTACCAACTTTGAAAGACCTCAGAATTACCAAGATACAGAATGATCGAGTTTCCTAACTTTCAGAATGGCCAAGATCAAAATGAACGCATTACCAACTTTCAAAGACCTCAGAATTACCAATATACAGAATGAACGATCTTCCTAACTTTCAGAATTACCAAGATCAGTATGAACGCATTAACAACTTTAAAATACCTCAGAATGAACGAGCTTCCTAACTTCCAGAATAACCAAGGTCAGAATGAACGCATTACCAACTTTGAAAGACCTCAGAATTACCAAGATACAGAATGATCGAGTTTCCTAACTTTCAGAATGGCCAAGATCAAAATGAACGCATTACCAACTTTCAAAGACCTCAGAATTACCAAGATACAGAATGAACGAGCTTCCTAACTTTCAGAATGGCCAAGATCAGAATGAACGCTTTACCAACTTTGAAATACCTCAGAATGAACGAGCTTCCTAACTTCCAGAATTACCAAGGTCAGAATGAACGCATTACCAACTTTCAACGACTTCAGAATTACCAAGATACAGAATGAACGAGCTTCCTAACTTTCAGAATGACCAGGATCAGAATGAACACATTACCAACTTTGAAATACCTCAAAATGAACGAGCTTCCTAACTTCCAGAATAATCAACGTCAGAATGAACGCATTACCAACTTTGAACGACTTCAGAATTACCAAGATACAGAATGAACGAGCTTCCTAACTTTCAGAATGACAAGGATCAGAATGAACGCATTACCAACATTGAAATACCTCAGAATGAACGAGCTTCCTAACTTCCAGAATAACCAAGGTCAGAATGAACGCATTACCAACTTTGAAAGACCTCAGAATTACCAAGATACAGAATGATCGAGTTTCCTAACTTTCAGAATGGCCAAGATCAGAATGAACGCTTTACCAACTTTGAAATACCTCAGAATGAACGAGCTTCCTAACTTCCAGAATTACCAAGGTCAGAATGAACGCATTACCAACTTTCAACGACTTCAGAATTACCAAGATACAGAATGAACGAGCTTCCTAACTTTCAGAATGACCAGGATCAGAATGAACACATTACCAACTTTGAAATACCTCAAAATGAACGAGCTTCCTAACTTCCAGAATAACCAACGTCAGAATGACCAGGATCAGAATGAACACATTACCAACTTTGAAATACCTCAAAATGAACGAGCTTCCTAACTTCCAGAATAACCAACGTCAGAATGAACGCATTACCAACTTTGAACGACTTCAGAATTACCAAGATACAGAATGAACGAGCTTCCTAACTTTCAGAATGACAAGGATCAGAATGAACGCATTACCAACATTGAAATACCTCAGAATGAACGAGCTTCCTAACTTCCAGAATAACCAAGGTCAGAATGAACGCATTACCAACTTTGAAAGACCTCAGAATTACCAAGATACAGAATGATCGAGTTTCCTAACTTTCAGAATGGCCAAGATCAAAATGAACGCATTACCAACTTTCAAAGACCTCAGAATTACCAATATACAGAATGAACGATCTTCCTAACTTTCAGAATTACCAAGATCAGTATGAACGCATTAACAACTTTAAAATACCTCAGAATGAACGAGCTTCCTAACTTCCAGAATAACCAAGGTCAGAATGAACGCATTACCAACTTTGAAAGACCTCAGAATTACCAAGATACAGAATGATCGAGTTTCCTAACTTTCAGAATGGCCAAGATCAAAATGAACGCATTACCAACTTTCAAAGACCTCAGAATTACCAAGATACAGAATGAACGAGCTTCCTAACTTTCAGAATGGCCAAGATCAGAATGAACGCTTTACCAACTTTGAAATACCTCAGAATGAACGAGCTTCCTAACTTCCAGAATTACCAACGTCAGAATGAACGCATTACCAACTTTGAACGACTTCAGAATTACCAAGATACAGAATGAACGAGCTTCCTAACTTTCAGAATGACAAGGATCAGAATGAACGCATTACCAACATTGAAATACCTCAGAATGAACGAGCTTCCTAACTTCCAGAATAACCAAGGTCAGAATGAACGCATTACCAACTTTGAACGACTTCAGAATTACCAAGATACAGAATGAACGAGCTTCCTAACTTTCAGAATGACCAGGATCAGAATGAACGCATTACCATCTTTGAAATACCTCAGAATGAACGACCTTCCTAACTTCCAGGATAACCAAGGTCAGAATGAACACATTACGAACATTGAAAGACCACAGAATTACCAAGATCAGAATGAACGGGGTTCCTAACTTCCAGAATAACCAAGATCAGAATGAACGCATTACCAACTTTGAAAGACTTCAGAATGAACGAGCTTCCTAACTTCCAGAATAACCAAGGTCAGAATAAACGCATTACGAACTTTGAACGACTTTACAATTACAAAGATCAGAATGAACGAGCTTCCTAACTTTCAGAATGGCGAACATCAGAATGAACGAGCTTCCTAACTTTCAGAATGGCCAAGATCAGAATGAACGCATTACCAACTTTGGAGGACCTCAGAATGAACGAGCTTTCTAACTTCCAGAATTATCAAGATCAGAATGAACGCATTACGGACTTTGAAAGACCTCAGAATTACCAAGATCAGAATGAACGAGCTTCCTAACTTCCAGAATAACCAAGATCAGAATGAACGCATCACCAACTTTGAAAGACCTCAGAATTACCAAGATATAGAATGAACGAGTTTCCTAACTTTCAGAATGGCCAAGATCAAAATGAACGCATTACCAACTTTCAAAGACCTCAGAATTACCAAGATACAGAATGAACGAGCTTCCTAACTTTCAGAATTACCAAGATCAGAATGAACGCATTACCAACTTTAAAATACCTTAGAATGAACGAGCTTCCTAACTTCCAGAATAACCAAGGTCAGAATGAACGCATTACCAACTTTGAAAGACCTCAGAATTACCAAGATACAGAATGAACGAGCTTCCTAACTTTCAGAATGGCCAAGATCAGAATGAACGCTTTACCAACTTTGAAATACCTCAGAATGAACGAGCTTTCTAACTTCCAGAATAACCAAGGTCAGAATGAACGCATTTCCAACTTTGAACGACTTCAGAATTACCAAGATACAGAATGAACGAGCTTCCTAACTTTCAGAATGACCAGGATCAGAATAAACACATTACCAACTTTGAAATACCTCAAAATGAACGAGCTTCCTAACTTCCAGAATAACCAAGGTCAGAATGAACGCATTACCAACTTTAAACGACTTCAGAATTACCAAGATACAGAATGAACGAGCTTCCTAACTTTCAGAATGACAAGGATCAGAATGAACGCATTACCAACTTTGAAATACCTCAGAATGAACGAGCTTCCTAACTTCCAGAATAACCAAGGTCAGAATGAACGCATTACCAACTTTGAACGACTTCAGAATTACCAAGATACAGAATGAACGAGCTTCCTAACTTTCAGAATTACCAGGATCAGAATGAACGCATTACCATCTTTGAAATACCTCAGAATGAACTACCTTTCTAACTTCCAGAATAACCAAGGTCAGAATGAACGCATTACGAACATTGAAAGACCACAGAATTACCAAGATCAGAATGAACGATGTTCCTAACTTCCAGAATAACCAAGATCAGAATGAACGCATTACCAACTTTGAAAGACTTCAGAATGAACGAGCTTCCTAACTTCCAGAATAACCAAGGTCAGAATGAACGCATTAAGAACTTTGAACGACTTTACAATTACAAAGATCAGAATGAACAAGTTTCCTAACTTTCAGAATGGCCAAGATCAAAATGAACGCGCTTCCTAACTTTCAGAATGGCCAAGATCAGAATGAACCGATTACCAACTTTGGAGGACCTCAGAATGAACGAGCTTCCTAACTTCCAGAATTATCAAGATCAGAATGAACGTATTACGGACTTTGAAAGACCTCAGAATTACCAAGATCAGAATGAACGAGCTTCCTAACTTCCAGAATAACCAAGATCAGAATGAACGCATAACCAACTTTGAAAGACCTCAGAATTACCAAGATATAGAATGAACGAGTTTCCTAACTTTCAGAATGGCCAAGATCAAAATGAACGCATTACCAACTTTCAAAGACCTCAGAATTACCAAGATACAGAATGAACGAGCTTCCTAACTTTCAGAATTACCAAGATCAGAATGAACGCATTACCAACTTTAAAATACCTTAGAATGAACGAGCTTCCTAACTTCCAGAATAACCAAGGTCAGAATGAACGCATTACCAACTTTGAAAGACCTCAGAATTACCAAGATACAGAATGAACGAGCTTCCTAACTTTCAGAATGGCCAAGATCAGAATGAACGCTTTACCAACTTTGAAATACCTCAGAATGAACGAGCTTTCTAACTTCCAGAATAACCAAGGTCAGAATGAACGCATTTCCAACATTGAACGACTTCAGAATTACCAAGATACAGAATGAACGAGCTTCCTAACTTTCAGAATGACCAGGATCAGAATAAACACATTACCAACTTTGAAATACCTCAGAATGAACGAGCTTCCTAACTTCCAGAATAACCAAGGTCAGAATGAACGCACTACCAACTTTGAACGACTTCAGAATTACCAAGATACAGAATGAACGAGCTTCCTAACTTTCAGAATGACAAGGATCAGAATGAACGCATTACCAACTTTGAAATACCTCAGAATGAACGAGCTTCCTAACTTTCAGAATTACCAGGATCAGAATGAACGCATTACCATCTTTGAAATACCTCAGAATGAACGACCTTCCTAACTTCCAGAATAACCAAGGTCAGAATGAACGGATTACGAACATTGAAAGACCACAGAATTACCAAGATCAGAATGAACGATGTTCCTAACGTCCAGAATAACCAAGATCAGAATGAACGCATTACCAACTTTGAAAGACTTCAGAATGAACGAGCTTCCTAACTTCCAGAATAACCAAGGTCAGAATGAACGCATTAAGAACTTTGAACGACTTTACAATTACAAAGATCAGAATGAACGAGTTTCCTAACTTTCAGAATGGCCAAGATCAAAATGAACGCGCTTCCTAACTTTCAGAATGGCCAAGATCAGAATGAACCGATTACCAACTTTGGAGGACCTCAGAATGAACGAGCTTCCTAACTTCCAGAATTATCAAGATCAGAATGAACGCATTACGGACTTTGAAAGACCTCAGAATTACCAAGATCAGAATGAACGAGCCTCCTAACTTCCAGAATAACCAAGATCAGAATGAACGCATTACAATTTTGAAAGACTTCAGAATGTTCGAGCTTCCTAACTTCCAGAATTATCAAGATCAGAATAAACGCATTACGGACTTTGAAAAACCTCAGAATTACCAAGATCAGAATAAACGACCTCAATAACTTCCAGAATTACCAAGATCAGAATTGATGACCTTTTCCAAGATCGGAATGGACGACCACACTAACTTCCAGAATTACCTGGATCAGAATAATAGGTTCTTACACGAGTTCAAAGTGAATACTGGAAAATCTTCAAAGATATTTTGAAATTCACGTCGTTACCACGTAGAGCGCAGAGGAGCGAGGTGAAAGACGCTGAATTTTAAAAATGAGTTGAAGATGTTCCAGTTCATCATTTTGAACGAGTACAAGTACCTATTTCTTCCATAAATACTCGATTTTTAAATTTCCTATTCCTAGGTAAATTCATTGACCACAGTCGATGAAATTAAATAACGTGACGCCTGATTGGTCAAAAGGTATGACAAAAGAATTCTGATTGGACGTCACACCAGTGGGAGATCGATACACGTAGAACGATCTTCCATGGGTCATCTCCCACTGAAAACAGCCATTTACGGAAGAATGAACGAACTCACTGTCTTTGAAAGACCTCCTCCATAGTTCCCAAGATCAGAATGTTGTGACAGTTATAGTCAAAATGATGTCTGAAATCTTTCAGTGATAACTCATTTGTAATTTTTCTAAATTATTAAATAAGTTTTTTGTTATCTAGCATTTACAATTTTTTTCACTTTGATTTGATATTTAGTTATGTTTGTATTATCCAGTAATCTTTCACGATTCGATGGTAAATTCTAAAATAGATATAATTACACATATAAGTGACTGCACTTCGTTTATACTATAATTGCATTTGGAAGCAAAACTAATTGTATAAAGTTACATTGAAAAATCAATTATGTGTTTCAGCTTTTGATTTTGCCATTTTATAAAGGAATTTCCATTTTGAATTCCCTTGGAGTTCGGTATTTTTGTTATTATATAAACATAATAAACCACAAGAACGAAATATCTTCAAGTCCTAATTTAATTGAAGTTACTTTCATAACAAAACATATTGACGGATGAATTATCACAGAGGGAAAAATGATTTTAAGCACGGATGCCCAATAAAGTTCTGATCTTACTTTCAGATGATCAGGTCACGTAAAACAGGCAACGATACTAAACTAAAAACAATTTATTTCGGTGAAGAAACAAACCATGAGTGAACCATGAGTGAGGGCGTTTTTCGCACTGGCCTTGTCCACGGGACGTCAGACAATACATCATTAAAACTTAGCAATTGTCATAGGTAAAGGGCATTAACTGATCTTAAATTCAAATAACTAAAATATAAAACTAGTGCCGAACAACACATTAATTCACAAATGCGAATAGCTCATTCGTTCCTTATTAGTGTTGTTCAGTGACAAGTTTTTATGGACTACCAGTCAACGTTTATATAGCAACGTGGTTTGCGAGATATATTGTAACACGTGAAATACCGACTTTTGTTCCTTAAGAAATCGACATTTCCTGTATATAATAAATCGTATTGTCCTGCGCCCCCTCCCACAAATTCTTAATCATGATCATGTGCCATAGGTACAAGATCTAAATACTTCGAGCAAATAACAATATAGAGGATATGTGAACACATAGAGATTATTGACCTAGGTTCAGGACCGGGTGCAGAATGTGACAAATAACCAGTTATATATATGTAGGGCATTTTCATCTACAATGTAAATATATTCAAATTCAAATGCAAATGGGTGTCTTTAAATATATATGTATTATAGACATTGACTACAACAGTTATAGAAATAGTCATTGTTATTAATTAGTAATTCAATCTATCCCTTAGAACAAGAAATTAAGGAGATCACAACGCATCTGCTTCTTATTTATATCCACACTTATAAATACATGTATTGAACGATTAAATTCGAACCTTTACGAGTAACGCTTTATTTTTTTTTTGATGGACGTTTAGTCGTTTTGATCAGCTCAAAATGTCAGGAGTTATAATTTCATCTAAAATTCCAGGAGCCTGTATTGCTTACCTGGATTTCATTGGCCATTTAAGGTGGAATTTTGTGATATTGAAAAACTATAAAACAGAAATACCATTGCAACGACACTATGCAACGATGATTCATTAAAGTTTCCAATCACAAGTCATGATGTGGTTTCAGAACGTCTTTGAACTTTACCAAATCAGAAAAAGGTCCCCATAAAAATAACTTTAACCATCTTTGGTATAAGCCTGTTTAATTGTTCTTCAGAAAAAGAATTTTAATTACATAGGGTTCAAAGTTAACGAATTCCGGCACTGGCTTCTTTCTTAGATTTCTGATCGTCACTAAAGCAACAACACTTTTTTAGTACCTTACAATGATCATTCATAGTTTTATATCTATGATTCAAGATGTTTCCTGTTTTTATTCATAATAAACTGCATTTCTCAGGCGAAACAAAACTTGTTATTTTTTAAATTGATATTGGATTTGAATGGAAGAAAGATAGCTTAATCCATTAAATTTTATATTTAATAGACTATCTTTCTTGAGATAATTTTTCATGTGTACGTGGATAAATCGAAAATGCATTTTCTGCAAATCCGTTTATTATTCATGGACAAAGAGGAAAGGTAAAAAAAATGCCAAAATTAAGGAATACTTTCTGTTGGTGCACAATAGTTGCCCCTGCATGGTGACTTTAAATAATTGGTACCGACGATTTATCTGAACTTCATTTATTTTCTGATTAGGAGTATACGATAGTTCAACAGGCTCAATTTCGAGGGATATACGGACATCTCTTACAGAGAGGAAATGAAGCAATATACCTGTAAAAAATACTTGACTTTTTTTACAAACATTTCTTTCAGGAAACAGCGTGCAATCTGAATGTCTCCCATATTTGCAGTGTGTCTCGCTGGAAGAAAGACAACCTATACGTGTTTATGTTAACAAGATCGTTAGTTTCGGTTAACTCTCTTAGAATACATTGTACACGTACACATGAATATATAGCGTATGCATAAACATGCATTATCATCCCAAGGCACATATTAAGATAGAAACATTTCTCCACATTAGACCTATACAATATTTTTCTCAATCTTAAGTTGTTCTGATTTATTTTGTTAATATTACATATACTTTTGAAAGCTTTCTAAATAATACACGGCATTATATTCCAACCTACGTTAATCTAGGTAAGCCTTACAAGAAACTCATGTAGTCGAGTTATTTTATAGGAGAAGCACGAATCCAAGTTTACGGAGAGTACAAACCATAGTATTTTTAGATTCTAATTTAAAGCTGTCTAGGTGAAAAATACAGAAACAATGTTACTTTGTGTATAAACACCAACCGTCTGTTCCTTTATATACAATGATATATTGTTTTTGGTTGGATACCCAAATTATTTTCACACACTGTATGTATCAGAGCTTGGGAACAACATTTCATGGATGGAATTTCTGTCAATGCAGAGGTATTGTTTATCAGAGATGGGACAACATAAAATACAAACGCATTGAAATTGTTTTTATGAAAAAAAAACACAATGAATGGTTTAATACAGAACATGAAATACAAACTTTGCCTAAAACGTGAATTTACCATAAAAGCATGAAGGTAAAGTTCGTCCGATAAAAACTTCAGTCTTGCGATTATCTAAAAAGGTTACAATGAGTTATTCGGATACCCACTTTCTCTTAGCAGCCTATTATTGGGAGTGCTGGAAATTCAAATGTTGATATTCTAAATAGAATAGTTTTTAGTGGTGATGAATGTTTTCTAATTTGCATTTCACATTGTATGTTTATTGTTTATTTATGATTACCTACATGCAATTTAGTCCCGACATAGTTTTATTAATATGATCACAATTGGACTATATTGAAACTCTAGGTTTTTATAAATTTTGTGATATTTTTGCTAAGCGTTTCACAATCACTTTCAAGTACAAATGTACATGTAAGATGCATTAAAAGAAGTTCAACTGCTTTTCTTACAACAATAATGAACAGACCAAAAACAAGACATACAATAATTGAAGTCAAACAAGAATAGCTAATGATATAAAATCATATCTGTTCAGAAACTTTGTACAATTTAAATTGTATCTGTGCTGAACAGATCATAACTGCTCTTGACCTCATTTTTCTATAAGACAAATTCTTGTTTTGAATGTTTTTAGCAGCTACACTTTATTTGTAGACTCATTTTATGATTTTTCAATATTTAAGTAAAGATCATATTTGAATATAATCTGTAAATGCTTAAGAAAACTTGAATCCACACAAGAAACTGTCTTCGGCGTCTGTATCAAGCCAGACTATCCTGACTTTCTGTTTTTTATATATGTATTTTGTTTTCTTTTATGTCATTTTTTGTCTGGGGTTTTGTGTGCTGGGTGGTGTTGATATATTGGTATGTCATTTTTACCATTCCTGTTATCCATTTACTAGCTCACCTGACCCAAAGGGTCAAGTGAGCTATTCTCATCACTTGGCGTCCGTCCGTCGTCGTTCGTTAATTTTTTCAATAATCTTTTCCTCTGAAACTACTGGGCCAGATAGATGACCCAACCAACATGGCCGACCAACATGGCCCACATGGCTACAAATAGAACATAGGGGTAAACTGCAGTATTTGTCTTATATCTCAAAAACTAAAGCATTTAGACCAAAAGTGACAAGGGTAAAATGTTAATCAGGTCAAGATCTACCTGTCATGTTAACCCTTTGTTGAGTTATTGCCCCTGAATTGTTAATTTGAACGAAATTGTGCAATTTTAGGTTATTATCTTGAATATTATTATAGACAGAGTCTCTGTAAAGAGAAAAATGTTCAACAAAGTCAGATCGACAAATAAGTCAGCATGACCAAAATCATTAATTGACCCCTTATAGGTTTTTGTTGCCCTTTAAATACGGCGTGGGGTGTAAACTTTTCTTTAAAGATCTTCTCCTCTGAAACCACTAGGCCAGTTGGGTCCAAACGTTATAGGAATGGTCATTGGGTGGCCTCCTTCCAAAATCATGTCCGGCATCCCCGACTTCCGACAGATATGGCTGCTGTGACTAGAAATAGAAACTAGAGGCTCCCAGTAGCCTGTATCGCTAACATTGACTTTGTCCATCATGACTGGCAGCCTTGACCATTGCTGTCAAGTTCCAAGTGCCTCACTGGTTTCAAACAAGATCTTTCAGTGATTTTTCCCATTAGGTCCTAGGTTAAAACTATGTTCAATGGCGGGCAGGGTCAGCAAATATACTTCTGAAAGAAGACCACCTAAGAACCATTGCTGTCAAGTTTTATTCAAATTGACCCAGTGGTTTCTGACAAGAATAATTTTAAGTAAATTTCCGATGGGGTCCTATGTTAAACTACGTTCGGCTCTGGTGGCCATCATGGATGACAGGCTGGGTCATCGGATACAATTCTGATAGAAGGCCAACTACGGACCATTGCTCCCAAGTTTTGTTCCAATTGGCCAAGTGGTTTTCAGAGGAGAAGACCTTTAAAGGAAAGTTTACAGGGTTATGTTGCTCCTAAGTTGGAGTCATCCTTATTAAAGTTTATGGACGTCATCATGACTTGGTTGACAGGTATGAAAAAACCGTTTCACAAATGTTATCCCTTCCACATACCGGATTTGACATGGGCAGCATGGTGGGTGTCCTGCAGGAAGCAGAGACTGTTTGCTCTTCCGGAGCACCTGAGTCTACCCTCGGTTTTTTTGGCGGGGTCCATGTTGTTCATATGTTTTTAGTTTTTAATTGTAATGCATGTATTGTTTTATTCTTGTCTTCGTTGTTCTCCGGTGTTTGTCTGTTGTTTCGATTTTTCCCTACTTCGAATATCCCTTTGGTATTTCTTGACTTTACTTACGACGACGGACGCAAAATAAATGGCAATAACTTACCTAGCCCATATGGCCGCTACAGCCGAACTTAGTTTAACATAGGACCCTATAGGAAAATTCATTAAAAAGTCTTGTTTGAAACTACTCAGCCAATTGGAACTAAACTCGGCAGCAATGGTCCTTATAGGTTCCTCTTTCAGAATTGTGTACGATAACCCGGACTGTCAACCAAGATAGCCGGCACAGCCGAATTAGCTTAACATACTAGGACCCTATGGGAAAATTCATTTAAAAATCTTGTCTGAAACCACTAAGCCAATTGGAACTAATATTGGCAGCAATGATCTTTTCATGGTCCTCATTCAGAATTGTGTCCGATGACCGGGACTGTCAACCAAGATGGCCGCTACAGCCAAAAAAAAAAGGACAAGCATACCTAAGGAGCAATAAAATAATGTAATCCATTGCACAGACAAACCCAGGAAGACAAATGAACAACCACAAGCACAACAAATAAACACAAAACTAAAAACAATGAACAACACGAACTCCTATAAAAACCAGGAGTGAACCCAGGTGCTCCGGAAGGGTAAGAAGTTCCTGCTCCGTATACGGAACCCGTCGTGAAGTTCAACAAAGTCAATCCGGGGGAAGTCACAAATCGATGGAGGAACATGAAAGGTTACGACAGTGGGAACAGGTCCAACATCATCTTAGATATTGGAAAACTGTAATGGTCAATCAATTCGTAATGACGACCATAAAATTTCGTAAGTGATGACATCAACTTATCCCTGATAAAACCGTGGTTAAGAAGCTTTTGTGACCGCAGTAATCCTCTTTGTCGAAAGTCAGGGTAACTAAAGCATGCCCTTGAACATCGGATAAGCTGAGAGACGTAGACGCCATATGCAGGAGATGCTGGTATATTTCTATTCAAGAAGGGAAATTAACAAAAGGAAAGTTGAAGTCATCACGTTTGTCATAAAGGTTCGTCTTCAAATGTCCCTCATAGTCTATTTCAAGAAACAAATCCAAACATGAAGCTGACTTTGGTGTATCTGTAGTATCTTTAGTTTCAAGCTCACTGGGGTAGATAAGATGTAGAAAGTCTTGGAATTTATCGTTATTTAACGACAACACGTCATCTATATAACAAAAAGTGAAATTAAAGGATTGGGCTAGTTTCTTTTTGTTTTCACGTAGTAACCATTGAATGAAGTCAAATGAAGACAAACTTAGTTTAACATAGGACACTATGGGAAAATTCATTTAAAACCTTCTTGTCTTTAAATCCTGAGGCAACTAAACTTGACAGCAATGGTCCTTAGATGGCCCTCTTTCATAACTGTCTGATGACCCGGACTATCAACAAAGATGGCCACCACAGCAAAACTTAGTTATACATAGGACCCCATGGGAAAATACATTTGCAAATCTTCTTGTCTGAAACCACTGAACCAATTGGAACTAAACTTGATAGCAATAGTCCTTACATGGTCCTCTTTCAGAATTGTGTCCGATGACGCGGACTGCCAACCAAGATGGCTGCCACAGCCAAACTTTGTCTAACATAGGACCCAAAGGGAAAATTCATTTAAAAGTCTTCTTGTGTGAAACCACTAAGGCAATTGTAACCAGACTTGGCAGAAATGGTCCTTAGATGGTCCTCTGTCAGAATTATGTCTGATGACCTGGACTGTCAACAAAGATGACTGTCACAGCTTAACTTATTTTCACATAGGAATCAACTTGAAAATTCATTTAAAAATCTTCTTGTCTGAAACCATCGGGGCAATTGGAACCTGACGCGGCAGCAATGGTTCTCTAATGGTCCTCTTTCAGATTGTGTGTCTGATGACCCGAACTGTCAACCAAGATAACTGCCACAGCCGAACTTTGTTATAACATACACTACTGACAGAAAAAATGACTGAAAAGATCAATTTCAGTCGTTTTTTAACTGCAAAGGAAATTTATTGACTGTAGATGACTGCAAAAATAATTGCAAATGACCGCAAGCATTGTGTCAGACAAAATATTTGCTGTTGTGGTTGAAATATGACTGCCTTAACCTTTTCTAGCGTTGGGTCAGACACATTTTAACTAATGCAGCACGAACCTGTGTTGTGGCAATAGAAATCTATTTGTGATAACCTTTTTAAAGTTTTAACAGATGTATTTTGTTTATGTCAGTCGATTATTTACTGTTGAAACGTTTTTTGTGTTGTCACAACGCAATCTGGCTATTTACCTGGGTTGTGATAAACTGTATACGACTGCATCAGCGTTTTACATGTCGCAGACATATTTCGTTGAATCAAAGATCATGAGGTGATCTGTTTAACTTTTGGGGGTGTTAAGATTCAAAAAATTTAATTGAAAAAATAATCTGTTATGAAATAAAATAAACGCATGGAGAAAATTTATTTCTCTCAGATTACTTAGAAAATATACAAATAATAAGTAACCTATTTCATGTGTATTTGACTTTTTAACTTATTGATTTTGAAATAAAAATGTTCATGAAATGTGAGTTGTTATGACAGTGTCCACCTCCAAAATATAAATAGCAGACACCTTGTTGTGATTAGAACGGTATGAGGTGTGAAAGTATCTCTCTGTTATGTATATAAATTTAATTGCACTACACAAGAGGCGTAAATTAGGAATTTTTAACTAAGATTCATTGACTTTTTAATAATTCAGCAATGAATAATCTTCCATTGTCTGCTAATTATAGTATGCAGGTGAACACATATTTTATAAACATATTTATATCAAAGTCAAAATTTTGTTTTAATTTAAACATATGTTATTTGTTCAATGAAAACAAAAGGGCTGAGACACAGTCAAATACACTTCTAATAGGAGATCAGCTAGATTTCAGTAAGGCTTTATTGGATGTATGTTAAAGTTAATATAGTGTACTACAGTACAAGTTCAGCGTACATATGAAGGTTGTGGCGGAACGTAGAAAACCATTCATGGTTGGAAATACCACAACACATGCATTGAGACGAACCCAGTCTCAGGTAATGAATAATTTTAATATATATTTTAAGGGAAAGGCAATGTAAATGAAAAAAAAACACTTCATTAAACATGGTGAATTTATAACCTTTAAATAGAATTCTCTATAGAATATTCTAATCATCCGTATCATTTCTATGCAGCATTCCTCTTTAATTCACTTTACCAATTTCTGTAATTTGTTGTAAATTCCTGTGGGTTTTCTTCCGTTTCAGATCTTTTAATCTATTGCGCTATCTTCGAAATAAAATATTAATTTCATTAAACAGAAAACAATTATACATTTTGGTGCTAACATCGTTAGGTTAATACATATTATTTTGCACTTAGGGAATTGTGGAAAGTGAGGGATTATGACAAAAGGGGTATACTGTTTCCATTCATGTGCGAAATTTTAAAGTTAATAAATAGGACAGACATTTATTAACTTCGATAATATTTTATGTAACCTAGTCTTGTGGTGATATAGCGAAACGCCGATGTCACTAAAAATTAATTTAACAGAACGCTGGGTAAAACTATTTGTGTATCCAAAGGAATAGCCATTAGAACGAGTTCCCACATAAATATTTTACATTGATTTATATTCGAATATACCAGTTTTGGTGCACAAGATGTGCAAGTTTTAAAGCCTAAAAACGGATGGCCGATTAGGACGAGTCCCCACATTAGTATTTAATATTGAGTAATATTGAGATATACAATTTGGGTGCACAAGATGTGCACTTGTCAAAGCCTAAAATTTTGAAAGCTGAAACAATAACCAAAAGCGTTGAAGAGCAAATTCAAAAATATCAAATTCACCAAAAAATGTAATCCCAAACCCATCTAAGGACAGAGGTATGCACATGAGAGACACTCCATGGTTTTCATGTTTCTTTTAAAAAAAAAGTCATCCATGTTCAAAAACAAATAAAACTTTTTATGAACTCTGATGAAAAAATGGAATACAATTTATTTCAATGTAATTTATTTTACGTTTTTGGCTTCTGTAGTCAACAGACATAATAGCACACGAAATCATTTGTGAAAAACTGCATTACCCATTTTCAGAGAATCATTTGTTGGAATCATGTCGTCTATGCCGTCGGCTCTCTCTCAGAAAATATCTTTGAAATAAACAAGAAAATGGATAACATGAAATGTCAACAATGACACGCCAATCAATCAAAGCAACTCAAATGACAGAACTCTGGACAAAAAGTAGCATAAAAGGGTACAAAACACAAAAATGAACACAGCAGAGAGTCAGGATAGTCTGACTTGGTACAAACACTAAACAGTCTGTGGTGGAGTTAAACCGGTATTATGGGTACCCAAACCTCCCCCTTATCTATTCTGACAGTCTGGTGTATAAATACACTATGAAAACCAATACAGTGTGATTACCAACAAGGTGACCGCTTGCTAGAATTGCAACATTAGAATGGACGGTATATAATTTAGATAGCAGGATCAGAATGTGCTCGTTTTAACTGTAAAACTAGCTAAGGCCCTCATAGCTGCAGGTCAGATACTGTCACTCTACTACACAAAACAGTCTGAAATAACACTCCCATAAAGGGTTTAATGCTATCTCGTCATATAGTTCAAAGAAATCGGCAGTATTCGTAAGACTGCTTTGATTATTAAATGAAAGGCATACTTGCATATTTTTAAGTTTTAAATATAAACAAACATTTAGTATCAACTTGGTTCGGGGCCTTTTATAAATGTTGTCATTTTGGCCATGAAAGATGAATTTCAGTGCAAATCATTTTCCATTTTCAAACAATTAAATAGTTATGAGAGATGAAAGAGTTTAAAAGTATTCTACAAAATGATTGTTTGCTACATTCGGTAGATTAAACTGTTAAATGTTAAGTAGTCTCCTCGATCTGTCTAGACCACTCGGTAGTCGGAGCTCCTCGACTCTCTCGATGATTATGCTAAGATACAGGAAAGTTTCGTTTATTTTTAAGATTACAAGGGTATATCAATCCCTTTTGAAATACATCATGTCTGTTAGAATCATTACGCAAACATATGAATGAATCTTTAAATCAATTTCCCGAAGTATCTGTGATGCTTCACGGCGTCTTGATTCACATAGCTGCTTAGCGCGTCCAAAATGGCCGTAGGGGAAATTCTAACGTGGGAGTTGTCAGATTATAATACGGAAAGCCGGACCATGAGCCATAATAAGCTCTTGACTGTGAAGAATGCCACGGTACATGGTAGCTAAATATTCCTTCTGTAAATATCAATAAATAATTGATATACACAAAAAACGCTCAATTAGCGAATTTGCACATATTTTATATTTACAGGGATATGTCTCTGGTTTTGTAAGCTGTAGATAGGTATTTCATTAAATGGTGTAACCATTTTCCTACCAGCACTATCATCATGGGCAGTCCTCCCAATATAGTATCTCTGTTTATTATACCTTACATATAATTGTACTTATAAAGACTACTTTTGATGTTTTCTGAAAAATTATGACGGCGGGAGACAAATGTGATGACCCATGGCTGTTCGGAAATTACCGTCATTGTTCCGAAATTCCCCACCGAAAGTGACATGATTGTAGTCTGCAAAATGTCAAGTGAAAACGGTTTGGTATAATAACAGGTATATATTTATATAGCTTCGCTTATACTTCAAAGCATTAGTTGTCTTTATGTAAAGACATCACAATTGTTACTTCTTTAGGGCTACAAATATTGCAAAACTACACAAAAACAAAACAAATGCAAATTTGGTTTTATCTTTAATGTATTGTAATTTTGGTATAAAAAACAATGGCAATTGTTCAACGGGCTGATGGAATGGAGTTCGACGAGACACACAAAAGGTAAAGTAACAAACACATTTCATGTTAATAACGCGGTAATCGGTAGGGATCAGAAACACCTATCACAACCCTTGTTTCATACGAAGAAAAAGTGTTACTACATACAAAAACAAATTTACAGTATGGCTGAAATCCTGTAACCGATGTCGATAAGATCAGTAAAGTTTTGTTAAATACAATAATATCTTTTTCCATTATAGATTTCTTCATAGTAATAGAAAAACAAAGCAACAAACCACGTGTACTATCGTTCCAGACGCGTCTAAGTGGCTGCAGATATAATTTTCTCTGCATGTTCCATAGAACATTTTCTGATTCATTTACCGGATAATCAGCTGTTAAAATAAGTGAAAAATGTAAATCACAAAAGCGGAAATCTATTGGGAATTTTAAAACTTTGTAGTCCTTAATTGTACTCGATAAGAAACAAGGACACACCATTATAACTTGGCTTCTATTTCCATATATATAGTTTCGTTTAAACTTATTTATTTATAGTGGATTGGGAAACAATTTATACCAACTTATACTAATCCCTATCCATTTGACGGGTAGGAGAGCGGCCACCAGTAGCGGCATTTTAGCCTACTCTTTTTCGACATCTACAGAGGAGTCTTTAACGTGCTAAGGGTGTTTGCTCTCCCTTCACAGGGGACAGCCATAGGATTAGCATCGTTTACCGAGACCATCCTCACAAATTGTGTCGATAGGGCGTCGCAAATTTGATCCCTGAAATTTTCATATGGTTAAATCTTATATGCTGCTTGACAAGAATTACAAAACAAAGAAGGGTTTATGCTAAGTGCACCATGACAATATAGTCGATATGTAACAATTCAAACGGACTACATTGAACAGAGGTTTCCTTTGCAAAAGTGAAATGGTAAACCACTTACCCTGACTTTTGGTCATTTTGGCATTTTTGAATTTGCTATTCAACGTTTTGTGCATCGAAATTGGTATCAAAGAATTTTATTTCCCTCATTTCTTGGAGCCATTTTCAAAAGAGAATGTTAGAAATTTGAGGTGATTGGAATGTTTGTTTCAATTATTATTATATATATGAAAAATTCAGATTTTCAGTAAAAGCAAAGTTTTTGCATAAAACCAATTTTTCGTAATGCTACCGAACATTTTACATATTTGTGAAATACATTCTAAACTATCAAAGCATTTTGAACAATACTTCACCTAACGCGTTGAGGAAAAGTTCATTATCTTTTAGTAGTGTTATATGAGCTATCTTTACTGATACCTCTACCAACAGACATTATTGTGAATAGGGTAATATTTATGTTAAATAATATATTCACCAGTACTTGATTTTTATTGATAAGTTAAAATATGTCAATTACTATTTTTAAATTTACAAAGGTTAAACCCAAATTTAGAAAAGAATATTTAATGAATTACTCATAAAGAAGAAAGACCTGACATAACGCACAAATAGTGTTGAAAAGTGAAAAGAAATGATTAATTGATTAAACTTTGACATTTATGGTAACTTCCCATAATTTTCTTGATGAAACTGATAAGTTCAATCCGAGTGTAAAATTTCTAATATAGTGGCTACCATTTAATCCACACAAAGTTATCACTTGCTAGTTTTTTTTTTAAACAGGATAAAAAATGCACAAAAATCAACAATTCACGCCTAAATTTTGTTAGTTCGTCGTACGGTACGGCACATTCGAAGGGCATGTACTAAAAGGTGGAGTGGAGTGGAGTGGAGTGGAGTGGTGGAGTGGTGGAGTGGAGTCATGGAGTGAAATACTTAACATATCCAACAATCAATATTTGATTTTTCATCAAAGTTGGACAATATTTTGGGTAGCATTTTATGACAGCTTAGTTGGAGGTGGGATTATAATGTCTATCGTGTAATTTTCTGTACTGTCCTGAATTGTAGTGTATTTTTAATAAGAAGGGGGAAGCAAAGGCCCAGTAACCTATGCAGTTAAAATTGATTTTGGACGAGCTCACAAAACTTCTATTAAAGTACACATAGTGCTTATGTTAATTTCCAAATTGTGGTAGGTTTAGTCCCTAGTTAAAAAATGTATGTCTTATTCCCGGCAAAATATGTTAGAATCAAACAGAGGCTAAAAAATCATCTTGTGATAAAAATATTAAAATTATTAATATTTTTATTCACAATGGACTATGATATTATAAAATTAAATTGTCAATCAACATTTTCACTTAGATTTTATCTTACATGTTAATTTAATGACTGTACTATTTAAAATAGTTTGTTTCTTCCAATTAAAAATAGATAAGGAAAATGTATCTAGCCACCATCGCCTGTCCATAGAACCCATAAAACTGTCATTACTATAACCTCAGAAACTAAATAACTTAAATAGATGAGAAATTTTGTTGTTTTTGATTAATTTGATAAAATAAACAGATGTTAAATCAGTACAAATCAGAATTTCTTGGACATGTTGCTGTTCTGGATTAGAATCTAGCAATGGCTTATGGTCCAGCAAGCCTTTCCATATAGGTTCACATTCTCAGTTGATCACATTTTAAAGATTTATTGTGACACATTTAACCTCTGCCTTGTTTCAAAATATTTTTAATTGTTTTCTGGCATTGCTTGTGATAAAAAGTTTACTGATAAAATACAATTTTATGACCTTTTCCACGTATATTCAATGTCTGTCAACAAATTATCAGTACAGTTCTAATTTGTAGAGGTGACCTAAAAGTTTAAAAGATTTTCCCATGAAGCTGATGTGAAGACCAAAATTTTATTGGACAGGTTAAATATTGAAATGTACAAAAAATCATTAATTGATCATTGAATAAAACTATATATTTTATGTCAAACAGACAAAGTTTTGATTCTTGATTTAATAAAAGAACAGAGTTTCAATGTCACCTGCGTTGCACATATTTTATATTTCCAAAGAGCATAAATATTTTAAAAAGTAGAACTTGTCCAAGATGTTACAGATATTAACCTATAGTATATATAAGTTTAATAAAAATCTGGCAAGAATTGCACCCGTGACAGCACTAACAAGACTGGACTGACACAGAGACAGACAGACACTTGGACGCCCGGTATTTCCATGCCCCTCGCAATGTGTTCAGCGGGGGGGGGCAAATTAACTTAAATGAACGATACGTGTATATTGGCATGCCATAGATACATAGATCTTTTACCAAATAAGCAAATTCATATCTTTTTCAGTTGAAACAGACAGAAGCCAAGTGTCGTTTTTCTTGCAAATGACTGTTCTGTTGATGCTGGTTTTTTTTAATATACTAGTAGTTTATAATTTTAACTTTGCTTTGAATGTAAAATTAATTACACCAGAATGTTGTTAACTAAGGTAAAATTGCTGAAACACCCCCTCCTAAATTATAGAAATCTATCATTTAACATTAATCATGTTTTTTTTAATATTGTTTGGAAATATAACCTTAAAAAATGGCCATGACACATCCAAGGTGAATTATATTGGTATAATGTTCATGAATGCGGTTGGACGCTGTTGAAACATTTATTCTATGATTTTTATAGTACACATGTATACAAAAATATCTTATAAATTGGTTTAATTTCAAAACTATTGAACCCACAACTCCACTACACTCTATTTCCTAATTCCATGTTTTCACTCTGTGACTCCAACACTCCAACACTCCACCACTCCACTCCACCACTCCACTCCACTCCACTCCACTCCACCTTTTAGTACATGCCCATTCGAAGTGCAGAACAACTTTTGTAATTTATTTATAGGTTTCACAGTGAGTGAGAATTAGATATCGTTTGACATCAAATCGAGTCGATTAATTGGATATAATAATAAACGAACCTTTTGCGAGTTTATTATTAAGTCCAAATTAAATAACGAGTTTGTTTGTGATTCGGCGTCCGACCCGCGGGAAATCTTAACGTTTATTTTTCTTTGACGTCAAATGTTGCTATGCAACGGTGGCTTTCAACGATGACCGCACAGATTTCAACCAATCAGAAGGCAGCGACGTTTGGTTCAAGGCCAATCAAATAAAAGAAATTCTCGTAACACTTGGTCATATCATATGATACGGAATTAGTTATGACAAATACTTCATCGCGCGAGAAATAGATAAGAACGCACCATCATAAGAGAATAAGTTTTAACAGTACCAGTTACGTCCATATTCAAACACCGGAACCATCACACTCATGGTAATGGGGAGATATCAGTATCGATTAGTGTCATCGCGATATCAAGATTCTCTTTGGTTCCGTGAAGTTATTTTTGCTCAACTCTCACTTGTTCGGAAAAATGTAGGCGCCCTCTGAATAAAACGGTTATGCGTAAAATCCACGACTAGTTTTGTTAATTTTGGCAGGTATCAATTGTGCGATAGTAACATTTTGGATTTTCTTTAAAATTGTTAAAATATGTGACAAACAGGTCAATAATATATATGTCATTTCCGTATTAGCACTGTCGTTGTCACGCCATCGGTATCAACCTTCAGTATGAGAATATTGCTAATGTGGAAAAAGGCATCCATTAATCTATAATTAAACGGCCATTCTGCTGTTGTTTATTTTAAATTGTTTCCATTATTTGTTTCATTTTAAATTATCTGACAAAATTATGATAAAAAACAAGACAGATTGCTACCTTTGTAGAGATCAGTTAAGATAAGTTAAGCACAAAATCTTTGAAAACAAACATATACATGTATATACTAGTATGGAAGGGACTTTATTTTGTCTTCGATTTCGTATTCTTGATTTCTCTTAAAAATTGAAGATTTTGAATACAGACGGGAAAAATTACACAAAACAGAAATAACTAACCCTAAATGTTTTACTTTAAGAAAGATTTGAAAGCTTGTAAGCATAGGAATTTCGGCAGATATTGGTAGTTGATGTTATTTAATCTATCTCTGTCGAATGGTCAGTAAATATTTCAAGAGTTGTCCTTAAAACTAGTCCTGAAACTAACCCTAACCCTACTGAAGATCAGTTCAAATAGGAATGGGACTTCACAGAAAGTAGAACCAAATTGACTGCCACTGTAAAAGGATGGTTGGGTAGGGTCGGATAATTTAACCTTCTGTAGCGGCCATTAGCATATTATGTTTCGAAACTACACAACGGAAGCGTTACCCACTATGGTCAGCGGTCAGACTTTCCATATTATCACCTTACAGCCCCCCAACGAGAGTCACCTGGAGCTTTTTTAAAAACTTTTGACTAGTATATAAACTTATACCAGTTCATTTAGAACAAAAAACTATCAAAGCATTTGAACAATACTTCACCTAACGCTTTGAGGCAAAGTTCATTATCTTTTAGTAGTGTAATATGAGTTATCTTTACTGATACCTCTACCAAAAGACATTATTGTGAATAGGGTAATATTTATATTAAATAATATATTCACCAGTACTTGATTTTAATTGATAAGTTAATATGTCAATTACTATTTTTAAATTTACAAAGGTTAAACCCAAATTTATAAAAGAATATTTAATGAATTACTCATAAAGAAGAAAGACCTGACATAACGCACAAATAGTGTTGAAAAGTGAAAAGAAATGATTAATTGATTAAACTTTGACATTTATGGTTTCTTCCCATAATTTTCTTGATGAAACTGATAAGTTCAATCCGAGTTTAAAATTTCTAATATAGTGGCTACCGTTTAATCCACACAAAGTTATCACTTGCTAGTTTTTTTTAAAACACGACAAAAAATGCACAAAAATCAACAATCCACGCCTAAATGTTGAAAGTGCGTCGTACAGTACGGCATATTCGAAGTGCAGAACAACTTTTGTAATTTATTAAGTTTTAACAGTTCAGGTTATGTCCATATGCAAACACCGGAAGCCTCACAGGTAATTGGGAGATATCAATATTCATTACTGTTTTCGCGATATCAAGATTCTCTTTGGTTCCATGACGTTATTTTTGCTCAACTCTCACTTGTTCGGAAAAATGTAGGCGCCCTCTGAATAAAACGGTTATGCGGTAAAATCACCCACTATTTTTGTTAATTTTGGCAGGCATCAATTATGCGATAGTAACATTTTGGATTTTCTTTACAATGGTTAAAATATGTGACAAACAGGTCAATATATATGTCATTTCCGTATTAGCACTGTCGTTGTCACGCCATCGGTATCAACCTTCAGTATGAGAATATTTCTAATGTGGAAAAAGGCATCCATTAATCCATAATTAAACGACCATTCTGCTGTTGTTTATTTTAAATTGTTTCCATTATGTGTTTCATTAACTTTTCTGAAAAATTATGACCAAAAACAAGAGATTGCTGCCTTTGTAGAGACCAATTAAGATAAGTTAAGCACAGTTACAGTGTAATCTATAACAACAAACATAATTTATACATGTATATACTAGTATGGAAGGTACTTTATTTTGTCTTCGATTTCGTATTCTTGATTTCTCTTAAAAATTGAAGATTTTGAATACAGACGGGAAAGATTACGCAAAACAGAAATAACTAACCCTAAATGTTTTACTTTAAGAAAGATTTTGAAAGCTTGTAAGCACAGGAATTTCGGCAGATATTGGTAGTTGGATGTTGTTTAATCTATCTCTGTCGAATGGTCAGTAAATATTTCAAGAGCTGTCCTTAAAACTACTAAAGGAAAGTCTGACTACATTAACGACTATTGTCAGCACATATTGTTCAAAATAAACAGTGGAAAGTTAGAGGCGTATTTAAAACTGATGAGCTGTTGTCTGTGAATGAAAGGCAGACAAGCAGCACGTACGTGTCGCTACTGTTTGTCCTAAAACTACTTAAGATCAATTCAAATACGAATGGGACTTCACATAAAGGAGAATCAATTTTGACTGTCACTGTAAAAGGATGGTTGGGTAGGGTCGGATAATTTAACCTTCTGTAGCGGCCATTAGCATATTATGTTTCGACACTACACAACGGAAGCGTTACCCACTGTGGTAAGCGGTCAGGCTTTCTGTATTATGACCTTACAGCCCCCAACGAGAGTCACCTGGAGCTAGGCACATTGTGGGTTGAGCTCTCGTGTTCCATCACAGGTTCCTAGGTCAATATACATGCAACTCAGACAAAAACCAGAAGATTATAGAAGAAATCTGGAGTTGTTACAATAGCGGCCTTATGGAAAGCCTATAAACATCACTGCCCGGTTGTTCAGAAGTATCATTAATTCAACAAGCTAAATAGTTCCCATATTTCAATTAATTTAACATTTGTTGTTTAAAGAAATAACGACAATATTAAGGCTGTGTTGTTTGTTAACTTGTTTCCCGTAACGCACATAAAATTTCTTCTTCATGTACTAAAAATGGCCGACAGACCATCCACAAAACTGCATGGGGATAGAAAATCAAATGTCAGTACTTTGGAATCAAACCTAATTAGTACAAGGGATTTGTTTAAAGGCAATCAAAGCAATGAGGTCACGAATCAAATAGAAATCCAAAAACAAATACCAGAGAAAAACTACCATTGGCGAGGAATCGTTTCACCAAACTACATGTCAACTAGGTGAAGACAGTCTCGAGCATGTGGATAATGGCTGAATTAATCATAAGGCTACCATGCAGAAGTATTTTTTTTATTTAAGAAATGAAAAACAACAATTATTATAACGAGAAATAATAACAAAAACTAAATAAACGTAAAAAATCGCGTTATTTGTTATAAATGAACATATCAAATGGAGTATGAGAATATGAAATAAATTTAAGTTTGTTTTATCTACTTATACTAAGCTTAGATAAAAAAAAACGTTATTGAACTGATGTTAAATTGTTGAATGATCTTTTTTACTCAAACTGAAAGTTTAAGACAAGTATATCCAGGCAAACTGTACGAGTGTTCTCAAGTCACATTGTACATCCATGTAAGAAATCAAAATATTTTTTCTATGTAAAATTCGCTTCACTTAAGGCAATTAATACTGAAAAAGGGCCTATACGAAGAAATGTAAACACATGACCGGATGGTAAAGTATGAACTGAGTTTCTGATGATAATCAAAAGTTATCATGGATTTCCTATAGTTATATTAAAACCTTCTTGAAATCCAAACATTTCATTGATTGAACAAAAATTCTCTTTTTGAAGACCGTACATAAACACCATACGTTGTTCATTTGGTTTTTTCCTCTATTTTGCATTATCATCTGGTTTAGTTTCCTCAGTTCGTTTTAATTTTTACCTCTGCGGAGACTTGGACAAAAAGTGTTGACTCGTATTTGTTCTTGTTTATTTGTAGTTTCATAGCCGTGCTCCATCGTTTGTGAATTGACAAAATTAATAGGGAGTACTTTATTTAAACCAAAACGAGTCTTCCTTATGATTTAATCTTGTTTCTTCATTAAAAGCCCATTTGTCTGCTATATAGGTATCAGAAATATTCGTATAGCCATCATTAATATCATGCAACAGTCTTCCTCAAATAATTACAGTGGTAAAGTACATCTCATTGCTTAATTTGCCATGTTATCACTTTATTTCCAACGTGATAATATGTCGTTATTTTTACTTGTCTATCCCATTAAATACTTCTCATAAAATTGATGTCTTCACAACGTCTTTTATCACCGATGAAATTATGTGGTATCATATAAGAATATTTAGAAAAAAAAGAAGAAGGCACTTCATATAGACATGTACAAATTTAAGTAGATCCGTATTTCACCTTAATGAGAAGGGAAATGCTACTGTAAAAACTAAGATGTTTACTGTTAAATATGCTGCTTTGTTTGATTTGGCTGGTTCATCTGACATATCTGAAAAAAAAAGAAAATACATGTTAAACCGAGATATGGAGTAAAACACTACTCTAAATATCAGAGGTTAATTGAAACGTGAAACATATTCTATACATGTATATTAATACAAGTTGTATAATCATCTGTTGAAATGGTTTATATCATATATGTTTAGTAACTTACATTTTAGAAATAAAACACATATTAGAAACGAGAGGAGATGTACATGTATGAGGTTGATACCGATGTCACAAATATCCTGAAACTGAATCATAAAAAAATACAAAAAAAAACCGGCCGCTATGACAGCCTTCAATACGGGCCATGTACCCACAATCTATTACAAGTTGTTTTTTTTTTCCAAAATCAATCATAATCATGTCAGACATAAAGACCATACAGCAGGATACAAAAATGATTAAAAAAAAAAACAAATAACCACTGACCCTAGCAAAGGACTATAGAGAGGCACACACAAATGTGGCGGTTTAAACTTTGTATAGCAAGTAATTAACAAACACTGTTGAACCTGTGAAAGAGAACAAATAAGCAAAACGATACGTACAGAAAATATCAGTGAAGAATTGAAACTACAAATAATGTACATGTAATTTATGTAGGAGGTACCTAAATCCGCTTTATTACGGAGTCTTATGAAATTTTACATGTGGCTAGAATATTCGATACTGCATCTAAATATCAAAATTTTATATATTTTACTTTTTATATTTTTTCCATCAGTTTGATTTTGAATTCTTAAAATAAAGGTCGAATACCGTAGACTTCGTGTAAAAAATAAAGAATTTAAGGATGCTCGCTGGTCATGTTTTGGTCTTTTTTTCAGATTTTCGGAATTCTCGGGTTTTATCCATTTCTTAAACATGAAATTTTTTGCCGATGAACCCCCACATTTTCTTTTATAATTCAATCATATATACCTTAAAATGATATTTGACAAAATTTTATAAAATCCTTTTTATTTTTTCATACATCTTTGAGAGACTGAAGTTGTCAATGCAAAGACAATGAAAAATCCAGAGAAAACCCATTTCCTGCAAATTTTCAAGGCCTTATAGCTCTAAAATGAGCACATGAACATATATTTTTTCTTGCTTATTTGTTTACTATTCATATGTTCTCTAAAACTAAAACACCTATTTCAAATCCTGTATATTTCCTATTAGACGAGCGATCATCCTTAACCTCAAACTGTCACTTCTTTAAAACATATAAAATCTATAAAAATAATATTTTATTTTCTTATTTATTGATACTAAATAAATATATGGTCAACAGCTTCGTTTTTACTGTAAAAATAACTCAACTATAGGTCCCGAGTGTAAAATCACAAAAAAATTATGCTTATATCGGTGAAAAGAGAATTTCATCATTTTATAAAACATTCTTAGTGACAGGATTTTGGGAATTCAAATCTCTTTTTGCACTAATATCGACGTGCATTCTAGGCTCATGTATTTAAAAACTTGATACATCATAATTCGGAAAGTTTTAAAGTGACATTCAGATGCAGTTCAACATGCTCTAGTTACATGCAAAAGTTTATAAAAATCTGAAATATAGTCCATGTAGGTTCCTTCTACCTTAATCGGTTTCGTACCTGAAACAAAAACCTAAAAGGTAGATAATGCTAAGATTTGAAAGTGACTACTAACAGATATAAGGCAACCTTAATTGTGATGTTTAAATTGATCGAACACTTTGATCTACATGTATAAAGTAATGCCGTGAATTTACGTATTCTTCAACCACCTGATGTATATTGATATTCAAATATTAAGGGTAGTTATAGTAAAAATATAAGGAGAAGAAATGACGAGAAAGTTAAAATTATGATGTCTGTCTGAAAAGTACTTACTGTTTCTTATAGGTCGGCTGGGTGGATTTTCATCTGGAAGTAAAGAACTCTAGTAATAAAAATAAAGCAAAACAAATCCCATGTAGTAACTATACAGCCATTTTTATTTCCAATGAAATAATAAAAAAACTAATTTTGAAAACTTTGCTACATGTAGATATAAAAATAAAGAACCTACAGCCTTATGGTATATTATCTTCCCCATTTTTCGTGAATTTGTTTTATTTTTTACGAAAAAAAAGTATATATTCAAACAATTAGCATTATCATATGTATATTTTCTTATCATTAAACCTACCTTCTAATACATAAACCTCAATACTTTCTGTTTCTCTGTCAGAACTTCTACAAATATAGGAACCCTGATCTTTTAATGTACTTTTTCTTATTGTTAATTGACTAATCAAAGAACGTCTAGACGCTCTCATTTTTATCTGCAGTCGTCCATTCCACCGCGTATTTTGCGGCCTTATAATAATTCCTTCGTGAAACCAATCAATACTTTCCGGCGCCCGCTCAGAACCTGTAGCGTTACAAGTTAGATTTATTGTTCCACGACTATCCAAGAGAGTAGTGCCTTGTAATGACACTTCTGAAAAAGAATGGCAATCTATGTATATATCAACTGCAAGATGTATCGAAAACATCACTTGGGGTATTGCGTTTCAAGCAATTTCAGACGAATTACATTAATATGAGATGATTTTGTTGAACCAAAATGCAACATAATGGTTTTTTAATGTGATAGATATCGATTGATTGTCCTCATTCAGAATTTGTTTTCTATTTTTGTTATGTCGTTTTTTAGACTTTTGTATCTGTCCAATTTCGCTATAATTTCTCGTGAAAATAATTGTTGATTTAAATTTCAGTCTCGTTAGTTTCATCTTATGCCAATTAATTACTACTTGAATATAAGCAACTATGTTCGATGTTTACAATTTCTATTTATTGTTTAGTAATTGGATCACCTGAGGACTAATTCAACAAAGCTTCGCTTCAGTATACTAAGTGGTTTCTGACAGAAAGAATTTAATCTAACACAAAATAACTTCGGCAGTAGCCACCGTTCTTTTTGGTAGAAAGGATCAGGAGATAAAATTTAGGGACCGAAGTATTTTATCTCAGTTAATTGAAGTCATTCTTAAAAAGTGAAATTAGAATTATTTTTCTTGTCGAGTCCCCTTCGGGGCTCCGTACCGTAGATTTTCATAGGGAATGTTACTATAAAAAAAACAAATAAATTTATTGTCAATTAAGAAGCCCACATAGAAGCCGTAGCGTATTAAGATTTAGAAATGATTGGGCTGTAAATTCAAGTTTTTTAGTACACCATTAATGAAATATATTAAAGCATACGGTTTCCGTAGTAACGACACTGCCTCTGGCCTAGGAAACTTCTGTAATAAAGTTCAAAACATCCATTTCTTTCTCAATAAAATTGAGTTTCGTTTAAACTTTTACGAGTTTTTTCTTAATATTACTGTTTTATGCTGAATGCAATCGGTTAAACCGATAGTCAATAAAAACTAACATTTTAACAACCATTTACAGTATAAAGTATATTTTTGAAACTTTTACAATGTTGTTTTTTCTGTCTGTAGTTTGTAAAACAACGATAAAGCTTCAATAAATAAATAAAAAAAAATCTTTTTCGAATATATTAAATTTGTAAGAGACGGGTACTTGAATGTGTTAGATTTAATATTAATTTTAAAGACAAATGTGGTCTTTTTGCTATAATGGAACAACGATTAAACAGAGCGTCATATGGAGAGTGAAGTAAGTCTTTCTAAATTATATGTCACACTTATATTTCACGCACTAAATTGAAATACCACTTCCATATTATTATTAAACATTTAATTAAACGAAAATTAAGTTTTCTGAATCTAAAGCAGTCAAGTATCACACTATACCTCACAGCATGTTTACTTTACAAGGATTTCACAGAGGTTTAGTCTTAAGAGCTACTTCAACGGAGTTAGAGTTAAATCAAATTTTAAATAATCAAGAGCATATTATAATCAAATTCCTGGTTAGTTTTATGTGTCAGTTTTATGACTAGAAAACTACCCGTATACGAGCCGAAGAAGATGGAATTGCTTTTCTTTGGTAATGTCAAACTAATGTTATATGAAGTATATAACGGGTGATGATGTAGTAAAATTATTACATTGTCAGATTCTGGAGATGTGTTATTTTGGAATTTGTATTTTTGTCGGATATTTCAAGTGGTGTGGCTTTCATTGAGGCAGTGGGGTAGTTGCCGCCCATAAATATTTTTAAAAATGTTAAAATTGTCCAATAAAAACATAAGACATACACATATCGAACTGCTACACCAAATAAACTTTAATGAGATATCCGGGCATAATCCAGACAACGAACTGAGCCAAAACGTTTTCGTTTTGTGCTTTACTTCTCCCATTTAATCATGCGCGAGGGTCGTTTTTACAATAGATATAATATGAGAAATTTATGAGGCGGAGGTTATCCTTTTCCTACAAATTATCTACACCGCCTGCAAAAGAACCGAAGGAGGTTGCACAGTTACATACATGTAGTAAGCTATACTGATTAATAATACCTCGTTTTTGATAGTTTGATATAACATAATGTTTATTAAATGGACAATGAACAAACATTATTATCTGAAATCTATATTAAACGCCTGTTTGATACAGAATTTTGAAATAATATTAAGGATTCAAAAACACTTCAGTTATAATTTATTTTTGTAAAAATTAAAAAATTTTCTTTTTAATTGTAATTGTTCATCTTATGTTTCCGCGAAAATGGAATCAAATTAAGAATGTCAAAGTTATCCTATTGGAACGTGAAGGAAGTATTTGCCTCACCTTTAGAAAGAGGAAAGATATGCCACTGATTTCGAACCATGTCTCGACCCATTTTTAAAGAATCTCCAATGAAAGAAAATTTGATGAAGAAAAGTACCCACTCCTCAACCCTATACAATTTCATATTTCATTTCTTTGATAATACATTGTAGCTAATAATTGAAAGCATTTAATGAAAATGAAAATTTGAGAAAGAAAAGTACCCACTCCCTCATTCGATACAATCTTAAGGGTGTGCTTTTCATATCTCATATCTTTGATGATAGACAATATTATAAGCTTTTAGTGAAACAAAATTCAAGACGAAAAAAAATTAACTTATTAATGACCTTTTTCGGTTAAATCCATACTTTTCGTTGTTAAATATTATTTAATTTTTATAATATATTTCACCCAAATCAAAGTGTTCAAGTCTAATTAACTGAGATTGTAAGGGAGCAGCCATGTGATTTTTACTGGGGGGACGGGGGGGGGGGGCATGGACTTGGTATCAAGGATACAGGAATTTTTTGTGGCATCCACCTATTTGCGTTTTTTTTCCATTAAAATGTAACCTGTTTGATTCAAACAAATTTTTGAGCCTGTTTTTTAATAATAAAATTTAAATTATGTTTTTTCAATATTTTTTTTTATAAACCCTCCCCCCTTTTCAGTCAATACTTATCATATTGTTGTTTCCTTTTAATGAACTATCAAAATTACAAATAAAGTATATATTTTTTCTAAAAATTAAGGGTTAGACGAGTGGCGACTTTCACCATTTCTTCACATTGTTCCTGCCTCCCGTATTTTCACGCCTCTTTCTGACACAGAGAAATTCAGTTGCGTTATCATGTTTTATTCCTTTTAATTTCAGTTTAATAGACAACAGATCTAAATTCTCAGGGTATATTGAACGTTCTGACTGGCATTGTGTGTTGTATTTGAGTATGATTCAGGAATTTTTTGTGGCATCCACCTTCCTGCGTTTTTTTCCATTAAAATGTAACCTGTTTGATTCAAACAAATTTTTGAGCCTGTTTTTTAATAATCATATTTAAATTATGTCTTTTCAATATTTTTTTTATAACCCTCCCCCCTTTTCAGTCAATACAAATCATATTGTTGTTTCCTTTTAATGAACTATCAAAATTACAAATAAAGTATTCATTTTTTCTTAAAATTAAGGGTTAGACGAGTGGCGACTTTCACCATTTCTTCACATTGTTCCTTTCTCCCGTATTTTCACGCCACTTTCTGACACAGAGAAATTAAGTTGCATTATCATGTTTTATTCCTTTTAATTTCAATTTAATACACAACAGATCTAAATTATCAGGGTATATTGAAACGTTCTGACTGATATTGTGTGTTGTATTTGAGTATCTAAACTATTTTTTTCAGGATGTGCTCTTGTAAAATTTGTATGTGTTGGTTATTTTGTCTTGTTTACTATATATGTCAATCTTCATATATTGGAGGAAGTAAAGAATATCAATCTAACAATCAGTACATCGCCAATATAGGAAACAAAGAACCGGGTATTATTTTGTTTAATTTTTGAAAGGGCTATAAAACGCGGATGTACTTTTGAAATTTAAGAGCACAGGAGGATGTAATATATAAAAATATTAAGATAATGTTATCTGGTATTTTAAATAAATACTGGATAACTAAATGCTTACCTGGTGATATTTTTCTTAATGTACCTGAAACAGAAAGAGGATACCAGGAAATTCCAAGAAAGATAAATAAAATATTCTTATTTCAAGAGAGATACATATGATATTCGCTATCCAAGAGATACATTTAATATTTCATTCCAAGAGAGATACATATGATAATAGTTTAAACATATTTTATTGTCTAATAACAATTTGGATCGGATACAAGTTATAACACAATAAAATTCATTCCAAGAGATACATTTCATATCATATTTTCTATCCAAGAGATACATATAATATTTTCATTCAAAGAGAGATACATATAATATTTTCATTCCAAGAGAGATACATACATGTACATGTATGATATTCTCATTTCAAGAGCTTATAATATTATCATTCCGAAAGAGATACATAAAATAATCTCATTCCAAGAGAGATACATGTCGTGTGTACATATAATTTTCTCAAGTCGAATCAATACGTATTGCATGCGTACGTTAAATCTAAAAAAAATATATTGTTGAACAAGAATGCACGCGATTTCGTGCTAAGAATACCCCCACTCGTAATTTAAAGTATCGGCAAACAGGAATTATGTGTCCGACAAATTCCAAAAATTCACACACGTTAAAACTCATCATTGCCAAGCTGCCGACCAAGTATGAAGTCAATGTGTTCAATAGAACATGAGAAAAGTGTGACGAAAAGTTCATTCAATACATTGAAATTTCAAAGTATCGACAAACACAAAGTAGGTGTCCAATAGATCTGAAAAAATCGTTACAACTCATCACTATTAAGCTGCTGATCAAATATAAATTCATTCCATTTAGTAGTTTCTGAGAAAAGTGTGGCGGAAATATTTGTTAGACGAACGGACAAGGTGAATGCAATATAGCCCCCACTTTTAGAGTGGGGGGTTTAATAATTTTCCTGAAGTTTTGTGATCAGTGGAATAATTCCACTTCAAAGACCTTTTAAACTAAAGCTTCCTCTGTCAATATTAACTGTTTATCACATATTTTTACTTTTTCTAGCTAGTATACTTTACTTACGTAATACTGTTAGATAAACCAAACGACGATGAGTATGAATCGATGAGATCTGACATTCATATGTGTTAGAGTGTTTAGGTTGTGCATCTTCAATTACAAGATCCCAATTTTCAAAACTGTCATTGTGTTTCGTGTAAACTACACTATAATGTTTGTCTTGTGTCCACGTTAGATCACCAATTGTCAACGGGTGACTAGCATTGAGTAAGCTCCATTGAACCTGGAAAATAACTAATGACAGTGGATATACAATCTAGAAGACAGTAATGTTATGACAATTTTGCAGAATCAAAGAGGAAAAAAGTATAAAAATAAAGGAAACGAAAAATATTTCATCTTAGACCATGGATCTATAATACTTTATATAATAACATTTATTGATACGTGTAATAGTTTTGATTGTCCACATTTCGTCAACTTATAGAGAACTATCGTTTGTGCCAAAGCCCTAAAACAGTAACCAACGAAAAACGCTGAAGGGCTTTTTTTAAAATGTCAACATAACCAAAAGGATAAAAAAATAATAATCCAAAGATACTAATATTAGATATAGACTATGCTGTATACGACGCATTTCAAGGAGTTACCTCTCATCAGCAGCATTAAAACCGAAACATTTGGAAGACCAAAAAAAACCATATTTTAAACAAGAAGTACTCATAACCAAAAATACCGAAATAGGAAGCCAAATTTCAGCTATGGAGATCTACCATGTGCAATACAAGGAATGAAGCCTTAGTATTTCTATTATTTCTGAATTTTGCTAAATACTGGTAATTTCTGTAACAAATAAATGAATAATCATGTCAGACAAGTCTGACGACTGGGTTGCCGAATACCCTCGGGAACTTAGGGTCCACCATGCAGACGCATCGTCCCAGGAGTTTCAAAATAACAATCCAAAGATAATAATATTAGATATAGTGAATTTATACTATAAAGCTAGAGAACCATCTAATGATAAATCTAGGTACAAGGAAGATACTCCTTAATTTTCACAAAATTTAACATTTTATGTGGCGATTGAATTCCTTTACTGCTTCATTAAAAACCAATTAGAGTATTAAACAATCAATTTAATATATTTTATATCAGAGTAATTATGAAATTTGGTGTCATGTTACGATGGAATATATAATCAGTCATATTACATTCCGATCTGTCCAAATATTATAAACTTTCTACTTTATTGAATTGCTCTTTTACGACCAGAAAAGCATACAAGTAGTTATATATGCAAAAGTTTAAATTGCATGTTGATAGTATTCATAATTGTAAACGTTCTTGCAGAATCAGTAAAGTAAAGTCAGATACTCTCATATGGTCCATTTAACAGAAACCATTAACTTCGAATTATATTATTTGTTTAGCAAATAAAAATCGATTCAGAACAATATAGGTGATACTTCATTGAATGTATTCGAATAAAAGAATGTCTATTTTTCGTACAATTATTTAAATTGCTTGGGATTATTACATTTGTTCATTGATTTCAAAGTATTAAATATTGATCGTTTATCAGAAAGCAACACCTATTTAGAAGAAATGATATGGGGTATGCGTCAATGGTACAAATATTATTCAAAATTTAAATGCAGATCAATTTGATGCTACTCACATTTTTTGTCCATCTGTTTTTTACTCTACATTCCAACACGACTCTTTCGCCACGATGGACGGTTATATTTTGAGCATCTGGTAATATAACGGGTGGTGGTCCAGCACGCAGTTGTCGTCTATCAAAGGTTCTTCTATAAAAATGTCTACCTGAAATAAAGTTCCAAATACTCGTTAGACTCTGAGGTGGCACCGACGCCCCATTATTTTACCCAAATTATCTATTTCTAATGTAGATCAAAAGTAAAGATTTAAGTTTTTTTTACCAAAGAGTACCCTTACACGCTTTTGTGTCAAAATACCAAGCCTTTAGTTCTTCTGGGAAACAACTGTTGTACCAAAATGCACTTCAGTAAAAAATTCTTCACTTTATTTTTCGAGCTGCTGAGGGAAATTCACAAAGTTCAATGATTACATCTGATGAATCAAATTATTCGTCGAAACACGTTTAGTTATCCAGGTTTCACGGCATCATTCACAGGGGTAATATGATTAATGAATTGAAGCTAGTCTCGATCAGATATTGAAACATATTGTCAATTATAATTATATTGCTTTTTCCATGTCTGTGAACATAACAGCTGTTATGTTCATATAACCTGTTATCAATAGTCTGATAGAGGGTTTCTTCTGCTTTTTAATGATTCTGATTTAAGGCTTTGTAACCGAATCAAACTATTTTGTTACGTTCTATTTTTATTTCTTATATGAAGTCCTATATATCGTCTAACGATATATTAACCGGTATATCCACATTTAGCACATGCGCATAGACGCTTTTATGTAAACGCGAATTGGGTAATTTTTAACGACAAAAAGTAACACAAGATTGTTTAACTTTACAAAAAAATCATGCCATACATAAAAAATAATGGTGGTCAACAACAATTATGTCATGTTGTACATTTACGTAGGCCGCGCCATCTTGATTTTTGAAATACGTGACGGTTACCGGTAAGTCTGTGAAACATGCGTTTTATTATTTTTTTCTTGAGTACATGTTTTAATATATAATTTGACTGTGGAAATTGTTACCTTATGAACATAATTTAATTCAAAATATACTCTTAAATTAACAGATTGCACCATATTTATCGTAAGAGAAATTAAACCGCCAAACCAATATCGAGCACATATAGGACAACTCAAATGAGCAAAATTAGCGTATTGCTTGGTATAAAATAAATGAATATAAGGCCCAGTCCATTTGTAAATGACTTCAACTCAATAACCCCCGTGAATTATTTCTTAAGTATTCTACAGTAGAAAAAAATCTAAATCTCACCTAATATTGAATGTAAAAAACATATAGGTGTGTTCATACTGCAAAAAGGAATTTTATTATTTGCAAAATAATTATGAGGCTAAAAGAATTAAGCTATCGGTTCAAAAGAAGAATTTGTAATAAAAAAGGAAAACGAATGCTTCAAAATACTATTAATACATGTACTACTGTTTATTAAAAAAAATCAATTTATAAGCACAAAGATTACAGCACTATAATTTGTTCTTAAGACGTACAAAGGGTTATCCATGAATTAGTTCTCTTGACCGCTTTTTCTAAAAACGTTAGAATAGATCTCATGGCCACAATTTTTAAGCGTTAGAACTAGATTTGACAAGAGCGGTCCTCTTCTAAAATATATTTCCTGTCTTGTGCAGCTCCTCTCCAGAACAATTTCTGATAAATCTATTTCTACGTTTCACAACTTTCTATCCTATAAATTATTATGACGTTGCTCAAGATGTTGGTACCACTTAATGTACATTCAATTATCACTTTGTAACGTTCTTAGGTAAAAAGTATGTCAGACGTTCAAACATTGATGGAAGGTTAATGGCCTTATTTTTGCTTCAGAACTCTGTTAAAAGATTTTAATATTTTTTATTAAATTAATTTATATTAATTTTTGTAATATTTAGCCTAGGTATCAAACAAAAATGTTAAAGACATAAATATTTATATGTCATACCTGTACAATATTCTAGATAACTGAACTCACTTTTAGACATGTTTTACACGTACATTGAAGACTAATTACATCACAGACGTGAGGTGCTCTACCACAAAACAGTTTAAAAAACATATCCCTTACATATTTTTAAAATTTTCCATACAAAACGCTTTCCAAATATTCGCAACAACATCTGAGATTTATCAGATTTGTCAGTTTCTTTTTATAAGAATTATAAAAAGCATATCCATATATTGGTCCAAAAATAAAGGGATATGGGGTATATGTTACTGAGACATTACTGTAAGTTTCCGAGGACCTCTTTAGTAATTGATCTGACACTGGAAACGTTTTCAAAATAAATATACTCAAATTTGCAGTTTCAGTTTATATTTTTTCACAAAAATGAATTATATATACTGAACCGCAAAAGAAACGTCGCTTTTTCAAAATGTTAGCAAAATTCAAAATAAATATTAATTAATGATTTTTATATAATCAGTATTACGATTACATCACCAGGTAAGATTAAATTACTTGTGAATTAAATTTTCGGTTGAATAATTTTCAGTTGATATCGTAGAGCGACCGTACCTAAAACCGCTCGTGGGACACACTTGGCGGTAATTTTTCTTAAATCTTAAATGTTCGTGAAATTCATGCTCCTTTATGGGTATAAAAGGCCGGAGAAAATTAAAGAGTGTTAGTATCAGTGTTGACACAGAAGCTATGCCACGTCTGACTCCACAACAGAGAGAACAGGTCATTGGTCGATTGGATGCTGGGCAATCTGCCAGAGTTATTGCCAACGACTTCAACTGTGCTGTTCGAACAATTGAACGTCTACGGACACGGTACAATGCAACAAACAGCACAAATGACCGTCCACGGAGTGGTAGACCCCAAGTCACTACCCCTAGACAGAATAGAGGCATTGTTCGTCACCATTTGATGAATCGGTTCACCCCAGCTGCCGAAACTGCCAGAAACACTGTTGGAACACATGGACGACCCATAAGTGATGATACGGTTCGTCGGCGATTAGCTGCTAGAAACATGAGATGTCGCCGTCCAGCAAGAGGACCTATTCTTACTCCTCGACACCGTCAAGCTCGTCTTCAGTGGGCCACTCAGCGACAGAATTGGCGAAATCGACAATGGCGTAACATCATCTTCTCTGACGAAAGCCGTTACTGCATTTCAACAGCCGATGGCAGAACCAGAGTGTGGAGAAGACGCGGGGAACGTTACGAAGACAGCTGCATTCTGGAAACAGACGCGTGGGGAGGACCTAGCATCATGGTATGGGGTGGAATCGGCCTTAACGTTAAACTTGGTCCAGTCATCTTTCAGAACCTTGGCCCAGGCAGAGGAAATGGCGTAACAGCTGCCCGTTACATCGACCAAGTCTTGACACCCCATGTTCAGCCCCATTTCGCACGTCATCAAAACAAGACTTTCCAACAGGACAATGCACGTGCGCATACCGCAAGAGCCACAAGAGACTTCCTACAGCAGAATAACATTAATGTTATGGATTGGCCGGCTTTGAGTCCAGATTTAAACCCTATTGAACATTTATGGGACGAAGTTCAAAGACGGTTGAATAATGAGCAGCCAAGTCAGACAACTGCAGCTGAACTTTCACAAGCGTTTCAGAGAGTATGGGCACGTATTCCGATGGCGTTTATTAATCGGCTCATCAACTCCATGTACCGAAGATGTGCCGCAGTAATTGGTGCCGGTGGAGGACATACACGTTATTAACGGACGTGGGAGCACAGCATTGAAAACATGTGACGTTGCGACAATTGTGACGTTTTTGTGAACATTGTAACCAAAAGACTGTAAATCATTCATTAAATTTTGTAAAAATTAATTTAAAATATATAAATGTCACTTTGAAATAAATGTATGTGAACATGTCATTTTGTGCGACGTTTCTTTTGCGGTTCAGTATATATATAAACATTGGAATTGTTCAATGGTGGTACACCCGAAATACGACGCATTCATTGTACATTTATATTATTAAAGTTAAAGGATTCTTAAAAGTACGATATTTAAATCACCGTAATTATTATTGGAAGCCAACGAGGAATATGAGATTTTTTAACAAAGCAAGAGTACATATAATAACGTGTGAAAAACAAATCAAACTGATTCTACAATCTACCCCAATATCCATTTAAATTCATCCATTTTTTAAAATAAAGAATGAAACTAAAAGTTAAGGATCATAGCCTAACAGGATTCATTCAATAGTATATTTATGTATGAAAATCTGAACACCAAATTTACATTTATAACAAGCAGACTTTAAGACATCCGGGCTTTATATCTCGTTTGTCTTAGTTGATCAGAAACGTAGAAATAATTCAACTTAGAATATTTCTGCTTCTGTAATTTCGATAAATGTTATTTTCAGTCCTTTGCATAGAAAGCTACATCAGAATAACGACAGAACAATTAAATTTAATGCACGTTTGATGAGGATGTAGGCATTTAGAGTAGAAGTTAATCCGACAAATGTCTTTCAACATATTGCTTTGTAGCAATGTTGAATCTCTGAAATTGAGAATTAATTGTTTGTTATCGAAAAGAAAAAAAGAATTTTTTTTATGTAATATGATTGATGGAATCTCCTAAAATTTTATATTAATGACTACCGATAAATGTCAAAGATTTCTGAAACAGACTTATTTTAAAGTATAATATCAAAACATTAAAAAAAAAATCTGATCAATAATCTAGAACGAGCTCTGGTTATAGGTCTTAGAACAAAAACAAATGGAAACTAGTTCTGATTGTTTCGGACTCCGAAACAGATGTTCCCCAAATACCCCGTTTGCCTAGGGACCCCCTTAAGGTTGCTAAGGTTTTATATAATATTTTTGTTTGCTAAAGGTACTTGTCATTAAATTGACCCTTGACCTTCCATTTTGACTTACAGGGTTCTAGATCTAAATATACATTGTATATGGTTGCTAGGGACTTTTTCATCAGTTCCTATGGACATTTTGAATACCCTTGACCCTTGCCACTCCATTTTGACTTGTAAGAATAAATAAAAGGGTCCCGAATATAAATATATATGGTTGCTATGTACTTTTTCATAGGTTGCTATGGACAGAATGAATGACCTTGATCTATGACCTTTGACCTTGGTCTTGGTACCAAAATGTGAAAGTGTCAAGGGCAATTCCTCTATAAGGAGTCATCTTACAACAAAATTAGACAAATGTAAATCTCAACACTGCAAACATTATTCCATTTTTTCTCTTGCTCTTCTATATGTTATGGTTTATGAGATATCGCAGTGTGAAATTTTCAAAATGGCCACCAAAACCTAAGTTTTAAAGCTGGCAATAAGTAGGCATTACATACTCTTTTAAATGCCTGTAATAATATACATTTTATACCTCTAAATTCCGCACATATTATCACTAGATTGAACAAAAATTGCCGAAAATTATGGATTTTGGTAGGGGGAGGTCAATATTTTATCACTTTTCCTCATGTTGCAGCTGAAAATTCTTCACAAATAAATGTAGTATAGTAGAAAAGCTTAAAAAATATCTTTTTTATATATGGTTTTATAGGGGTATATGATAAAACAAATTGGTCAGCTACAAGGTCGCTGAACATAGGCCATCAGTTTATGACGTTATATGAAAAACTAAAAACTTGTGTGCACCCAAAAAAAATTTTTAAGAATTCATTTTGAATTTTGACGGCGGCCATTTTGAATTTTTTCCCCAGACTGCTATTATTTAGCCAAGTTCTTTTCGATCTGTTCAGCCGTTCAAGGTCCCCCACTTTGACGGCGGCAATATTGAAAATTCTAAAAATGGCTGTGCACATCTACAGACCACAATCTATAAGTCTGCCAAGTTTCAGACAAATCCACCGAGCCGTTTCTGAGGTGATGCTGTGACAGAGTTGGTCATTTAGAAAAGTCTTTGTTTAATGGGGGCAGCTATATTGTGCTAAATACTTAGGCTAGAAAAGGTTTTGTTCGCCGGAAACCGGAAAGTAACGTAAAGGAAATAACTTGCTTCAAATTATAATTTTAGCGTCATAATCTTGATACCGAAAATGAGTTTCTGGAAAGGGCTATTGCTGTGCTCACATCATTGGCCACGTCAACGGCATATTAAAGAAGAAACCGAGTAAAAACAATATGTTACCTCAAACGTCGTTTGAAGAACATAATTAAGAGACATGTTTGAAAAAAGTAAAGCAAATTGAAAAAAGATATAATGAAAATATCTCAACTCTTCATAAACCTGTTTGAAGAATATTTTGTATATAGTAGAGAAACACAACCGCTATAATAAAAAATAAATCACTGAAGCTTGCTATAACCTATACTACTGAAATTATGGGCTCGATTTCGTTGGGCAGTCATCACGTAACAGCTGCAATAGACACAATATAAATCAGAATTTGAGGATAGATTTGTTGTCTGAAAATTTCACACGTTTAGGTCGATACGATTATTTAAATGCCGGAATTATCGATACGTTAACGCGATCCGAACCAATCTGACATGTGTCCGTGTTTCGTTATTCGTCTCCACTTCCGTTCTAGGGATAATTGTTCAGCTATAAGGTGACCAGGTGTAGCCGTACGAGTAGTAATTATACCGCAGATGAATTAAGTTATTAATAAACTACTTTCACCTCTAATTATTGAAAGAGCGGGTGGTTTTGACATTTTTATATAAACAACTAGGTGGTCCCTGTTTCATAATTATTCCCCAGAATATATTTTACCTAATATTAAGAAAGACTGGTCAGTGTAATTTAAAAAATGATATTGGACTTGTATAGCTTATATAGTGTTACTTACATAGATAAAAGATAACAATTTTGTAAGTGTCTGTTGACTATAATTTCGTAGTGTTTATAATTTCAAGTAAGTACCAGATGTTTATTGATTGGTAAATATATTTGATTTGAGCTAAATGGATTAAAATTAAGATTAAATTAAATTTGATTTAGTTCAATTAACCCCAGCACACCCTATTAACTCGACATACTATTATGTACACACATATAAATATTTATTTTCAAAGTTAAAAGTCTTTTTCTTAACTTTTTGCGCATGCTTAGAGGATAAGGGACTCTTATACAAATTAGAATGTATCCATTGTAAATAAGCCCCACTTAAATCACAAAGTGATGTGCTCCTAAAAAACAGGAGGAAGTTACTGAAAAGAAGAAAAGCTTATAAATAATAATCGAAACCGTAACGGAAGGGGAACCAACCACGGAACTCGGATCTAGAATATTTTGGGTTTATTAAATTGACCTACGTTAATTTAAGAAATTACTATATACAATTAGTAAGTATATTATATGTACATGCACTGACTATTTATTATTATATAATATGTCTGACTATCGTCGGCTCGGAGGTAAAACGGCTAGAAAATGTCAGTCCACAAATTTAATAGATGAGAAGGTAAGACAATGACATAGTGATTATGGACTGAATATGTTTACACATACGGACTTAAAATGGACCAATTATATAAGAAAACTTTATTTCATACTTGAATAAAACATAGAATCATGCATAAGTTTGAGTGAGCTTTTAAAACCGATACACTAATATAGATACGACAAGCTCATAACAAGAGATCTTTTATTTTGAAGGGAATTAAAGTATTTCGGTTTACTTTTGAATATTGTTTCAATTTATAACAATAAATTGGTACCAATAAATGATTATCGTTATAGGGAAAAGACAAGTCTTAGTATTAAACAACAAAGTACAAATTTAGTATATATAAAATCATGTTTTTTTGCCCACCGCCTTGCAAGAAACAAATATCTCGCCCTCCAAAAATGGCGGGAGTGCTCTATCCAAGAAGTAAAAAGGCTATTCAACCTTTTTATCATACCTGTGCTTGCACGGGTAGTTACCTAGTATATTAAATGAGAGTCCGCTGTCATCTGAATCCTTAAAACTTCATTCGTTACTAGATATTGTCCTTAGTAAATTATTTATGTTCTGGATCTTACTTTTATAGCTTTAAAACAAGTTCTCGTATATAAACTATTTATATAGAAATTAAAGGAAATAGATATATACCGGAGAGACAAACACCTTGAAACAGAACATGGTGCGAACCCTTTATTCTGAGACGCTCAAAGATTGACTGGGAATCCGTACTTTTAACAAATAGTAATGAAAATAAAGCAAAAAGTAATTTTTAAATTAGACTAAAACTAACTGTATGTCTTATATTTTTAGTTGATAATTTAACGATGACAAAATTTCTTGATAATCATATTTCTCGTCGAAAAGAATTGCCTTCTGAAGTCAGGATTTGTATAGCCTGATTTCCAGTGATTTCCCACGAATCAACTTAACAACTTAAAAAAGATTTCATAAGCCAAGTATTGAAGTTATAAGTTATAGCGAGCCTTCCTACACTGACGATGTCTTTTGTATTGACTACAGTCAAGGTTTTCTTACACACTATGCATAGTACCAAATGAAATTAGGGTTTGTCTTTTTATTTAATTTTGTTTTTGCTCAAAAGTTTGAGAAGATAGCTGCCTCCTCCGCCTTAATGGAATGTATGGACCATGCAGAATCAGAAATCCGAAACAAGAGGTCGCTGAACCGCCTTTGACACGATGCACGTGACCACTTTGCAGACTAAATCTTGCACGATACAAAACGCTGTGAAAGAAATTGATGCCAAACCTCTGACTTTGGAAAGGCACATAAAGATGTGGTTGGGGTGTACTAATTTGTAGAGAACAAAATCGCACCTAACCCTTCTCATCTTAGATAATGGAAAGACAATCAATTTAATAGTTTAATAATTTATTTTATCTACTCTATTGCAGTAAAATGCATGGTCAAGACACAAACTTAGTTTGAAGAATGATAAACACTACAATTACAGAGCATGCATAAATATACAATTTTATGAACGGTCTTTTATGAAAAAACTCCCGAAAGGTAAAATACATAATCATGATAAATTAATTGATATTTTTAATAACAACTACAGGTGTCTTGATGATGTGCTTAGTGTAGATAACCCCGAGTTTCTTATATATGCAAAAAACATTTACTCAAAGGAGATACATTTGAACAAAGCTAATGCTGTTCCTTTTAGGATCTTGCTATAAATATGGGAAATGGAGAGACGCATACTAAGCTTTCTGATACAAGGGAATTTAGTTATCCAATTACTAGGTTCCCCTTTTTTTTACGAAGACGTGTCTGTGGCACCATCATCATTCTTTTAGCTAAATACTCGGCTTCCTGAAAATCACTTATCATGAACGGGGTTTTCCCACCCTAGTTTCTATATATTATAATACCGTGAATAAATGCAAAGGTCTCGTCAATAACCCACAGAAACTTGGAAGTTACTTAAGATCTTTTTGCAGTAAGGGCTACAAATATGCAATTTTGTGTAATTCTGTAAAAATTGCTCTTTCTCCAAAAAAAAATGACGACTTTAAATTTACACTGGCCTCTCACGAATACTGCCAATTTCTATTGAACTCTATGACGAGATAGCATTAAACCCTTTATGGGATCGTTATTTCTGACTTTGTAGTTTAACGAAGCGACAGTATCCGACCAGCAGCTTTGAGAACCTTAGCAAGTTTTATAGTTACAACGAGTACATTCTGACCCAGCTATATGTACCGTCCAACCACATTTTTCAGTTCTAAGAAGCTGTCACATTGTTAATCATAATGTATTCGCTTTTATAGTATGTTTTATACACCAGAGTGTCAGAATAGATAAGAAGGAGGTTTGAGTAGCCATAAAACAGGTTTAACCCCACAACTGTTTGGTTTTTATGATTGTGCTCTTTTATGTTATTTTGTTTGTTCGGGGTTCTATCTGTTGGGTAGTGTTATCATTTTTACCTTCCCAGTCATCCATTTTGTTATTCTAATATGACGTGCCGCTTTTGCTATAGAACTGTTGTATTTTGTTGATAAAATGAACTTTCAAAGTTGTATTCTTCCATCTCACTGAATGTATCTTACATTTATTGCTTTGCGAACACTTAGCAAAGCTCGAAATACAACAACGATAAATGTCACGCAATGGTATCAGTCGATATAATTTTAATACGGAGATTCCGCTTTGAATTATTGGTAAGGGTACTCTAAAGCTATTTGTTGTGATCAGTAATAAATATATTTTTCCCTTCAAAATGAAAGATTAGTTTTAACTTAATATTATTTAAAAAAATCTGACTACAATTCTACGTACGGATATGGAGACTGTCTTGCAAACCTTATCCAGCTCAATAATAGCTTCAAGATGATGAATGTACTATCACAAATGTAGTTCAGCTGATTACAAACTTAGAAAAATCTCAGTATTTGTAGTCTGTCTGGTTACATAGGTTCTGTATAGGCATTGTTTTTAACCGGATTTTCATCTGGAAAAACCGGTTATTCAATTGATGAAGTCGGACGGGCGAGCGGGCGGACGGCTGCCAATCGTGTCCGGCCTATAACTTTCTTGTCTTAAGACCTAGACCTTAGATCAATGGCATGTGGATATGTCACCTCAAGACGATGTGTCATGTTTCAAAAATGTTGACCTATGACCTTGACCCTTGACCTTAGGGTGAATAAATAGGTCATTTTAGATCATCTTCGTGTCCGCCCTGTAACATTTTTGGCTAAAGACCTAGGCCTTGGATTTTTGGTGTGTAGGTAGGTTATCTCAAGATGATGTGTCGCGTACCAAGAATATTGACCTTGACCGTTGACCTCAAGGTCAATAAATAGGTCATTTTTGTAACTTTTTTGTCTAGAGACCTAGGCCTTGGATCTTTGGTGTGTAGGTAGATTACCTCGAGACGATGTTTCACATTCCAAGGATATTGACCTTGACCCTTGACCTCAAGGTCAATAAATTGGTCATTTTTATAACTTTTTTGCCTTAAGACCTAGGCCTTGGATATTTGTTGTGTACGTAAGATGTGTCGCATATTAAGGATGTTGACCTTGAACTTTGACCTCAAGGTCAATAATTTGTTAATCATGTCCAGCCTGTAACTTTTTTGCCTTAAAACCTAAATCTTAGATCTTTGATGTGTGGGTAGTGTACCTCAAGATGATGTGTCGTGTACTAAAGATGTTGACATCTGACCTTGACCCTTGACTTCTTTGTTGGAGAAAATTTACTCAGTAAAAATAAAATAGAAGGAAAACCCGGTTTGCTGTCACTCAGACAGCTCTCTTGTTTGTAATCTTTATCTGATTTACTGGATAATCAATTTAAATATAATAAAAGTAATAAATGTATTCATCGCTATATGAAAGTGACAATTAGATTGGCTTTTCTTTCCAGTGAAGTGGAATCAATTACCACTTAAATCGTTAAAGTTATGTATTGCATTGAATTCCGACTGATGAGTTAGGCTGACAGTAAATACTGATTGTCGGTAAATTTTGACTGAAACATGATCTTAAGGGACAAATTAACCTCGGCGGTGAATGCCATTCATATCATTTTTCGTTAACGGTATTATCGATATGGGAATTCCAAAAGAAAATCTTTACGCTGAATACACCCAAAAGTATAAAAAAAACAATCATTGTCTATTATCAGTTACTGTATGGACTGCTACATGTATATGGTAGGCAGAGACATATCATCGACTCTTTTTACAGTTTTAAAATTTTACACTGATTTCATATATTTATGATAATCAATCAAGACAAAATGATAATAATAATAATAAAAGACCAGATTTCAACTGGTCTTGACATTTTTATGGGCGAAAGCCAGGAAAATGAACATTTTTTAAAACATAAAATCAACGATTTTGCCTTTTCGTTTCTCCTGCATAAAAAAAACTTCATGCCTAATAACCCCCTTTCAACGAAATTGGCTGACACGTAGGTATACATTAGCGCGCCAATGTGAACACGAATTATTGCAATTAATGGCGCCGAACAGATTCAATGTTAATATATGGTGGCCGAATGCGGCCATTTCGCCTTTTCGCGTTTTCTCCTTTCACTTTCACGCAAAATCGAGAAATCGGGAAATCGGGAAATCGAGAAATCGGGAAAGCGTTATCGAGAAATCGGGAAAGCGGGGAAACGAGAAATCGAGAAAGCGAAAACGTACAAATTTTTCATAAAATTGCTTGCGGTTTTATGCGGCTGAAAAATAAAATCTAGGCAAGTTCCCATCTTTTAAAAATAGATTTTGTAGCAATTTAATCAAAGTTGCGTCATGTTGAAATATAAGGAGGGGATTTTTTTTAATTACTGCAGGTAAAAAAGTCAACTTTACAGACGATATCAATGGAATTACATGAGGGCTATTGTCAATTCCACGGTTTTACTCAGTAATCTAAAATAAAGTTTATTTATTTTAAAATCCTATTCTTGTCGAAATTATCATCTTTGCACAGAAACTGCTGCAAACTAAATTGTACTAAATAGCAAGGAAATTCCGAATTTGTATGTCACTGGTAAGGAAGAGAAGTTATCCAACCTTTACCACCAAACAATAACTGAAAAGGCCAAAGAGGTGTGTAATTGTTTCATTAGATTATAATGGAACCAGAATCAAAACTAAATAGCGGCTTCGGATTTTCCAAATTCTGCTTGTTTAACAGGCTTGTTCTTTGGATTCGTTACAACTTTTGATACTGACATTACCGTGTGAATTTATGCAGAGAGAAAGGTCAGTATATTTATTGTGGTATAATAAAAGTCTTGAAAATGTAAATGTTTGATTATATTTGTTTTAAATTTGTTTACTTTATGTTGTAGATACACACTTAAAGCTATTACTCTCAACTAACTACTGCTTATAGCTATGTTATTCATTTACAAAATATGAGAAGGCATAGTAGAGTAGAATGGTTAAAATAATACAAGTAAAGATGCTAACTACATTGTCAATTAGAGTCTAATTGGATGTTTGTTATTCGCGCGCTTTAAGGTTGACTCTAGTAAAGGAAAAGCTTTTGTTGAAAAATTGCTACAATAATATTGATGAAGTTCTCTTTAAAGTTTAACTAATTATTAGCTTTTAGTGGCGGATCAAAAAGGGGGTTACAGGGGTTTTGTGCTTGTCTTGTGAAAAACTTCTTAAATTTCGTGCAGCGTTTGAGACAAAAATTGGCAAATGTTAGAATGGAACTCCCGTTTTTATTGGCTAGATCCGACCTAGTCTATTACGGTATTAATACATGATATTATTTACATGATACCACGTACGCTTCTACTCTGATACCTTTTCATACATTTTCGAATTAAGGAAGTTTGAATGTACATCATTTTGGATGTCACCGTGTTCCATCTGAAGTAAACAAATCTCTTAGTGCTCCATTGCAATTGTGATTTCGTAGGACAATGCTTCATTCATAAACTTGGTAATCCCGCGATTTGTCAGATTCAAACGGGTCTAGAACTTCAGTTTGCTATAAAAAAAATTCTTTCAAACGAATAAATATTACACAAACGACTTTCTAAAAACTGGCTAACTTGCTATCTTCCGCTATGAATATTATATTTAAAACGGCACAATCATATTCGGTACATTTTCACACGCGGTTTTGCTTTCTTGATTTCTCGATTTCGCGTTTTTGGTTTCTCGATTTCCCGATTTCTCGATTTCTCGATTTCGAGTTTGCAAAGTGACAGGAGAAAACGCGAAAACGCGAAAAGGTGAAATGGCCGCATCCGGCCACCATATTAATATGTGTAATGTGTCTATTTGCCTGACATGTGCCCCCCCCCCCTTTTCCCTTTTCCATGTTGCATCCAACAAATAAGGCATAAAAACAATTCACTGGCTCCTATTTTGAAAATTGGGAAAGAAATGATATAACAATACTATGTAGTCAACAGATGCTCAGTGATAAATGGAGACGGTTCAAATAACATATCAATACATTAGGCAAACCGATCCTCATTTGATGAATGAGACGATAAAGAAACGGGTCAATATTACCTTTGATATTTAGAAATAGCTCACTATGTGTAAAACAGACACACACGAACAAAACAAAAATACGATACGAGTCTCTGTTAACAGTCAATATTGTTATTTGTTCAATGTTATACTTTGTTTTGTTTAGATATGTGGTTAATTTTTTTAAAACTTTTTGACACTGTTGTTTCCGGGGCCATTTTGTGCTTGTCTTGTGGTTGGATCAGTTGTTCAGGTCACTCACGACCCATGAATGTTATAATGTCCCCCCTTGTTTAATCCTATGGGACGGTGTTTCATTGAAGCTTACTCCATATCCCTAAATTTTCTTACGACCAATCGAATCTTGTTTTAATATCTTGCCTACAGTGCGCGAACAAAAAAATATGTTTAGCTTACTAGTAGAAAGTTAATATAAAAAGCTCTTTTTGCGTAATATATTTGATAGATGGGTATTCAAGATTATTATCCAGAGGCGACTAGGGTACTGGTTCAATTCCCCCCAGTGACGATTATTTCTACACTGTCAACTGACACTACTTTTAGAAACACTAGTTGAGGTTCTGTTCTGTTAATATTTTGCGATTCTATTGAAAGTAAGTTTTTAAATTTCAACCTTTCTGCATTTCACCCTTTTGTTTGATTTTTGGTCATGACAGTCGGCAGTCGAAATTGTACCAATATATTCCCCTCTGTCTGTTTCTTGAATCGGACTTACTCAAGGGATACACCGTGAAAATAATTATTAAAAGATAACAGGTTCAATTCTTTAGTTTTAATTTGCCATACGAGGATCACGTTTTATTGTTAAAAAAAATTTTTCGTGTATCAATTATCTCAATGAACTTATCATGAATGATATATCATTTAAATGTATCAAAGTTCGCTAAAGTTTTAGATTATTTATAAAAATAGAATAATACACGATAAGGAAAAATTCTGTACAATAATTTTGATGGTTTTAATTTTCCTATTGATATTTTCCCTTTCTTAAGAAGGAATATTCGACCGTCTACATACTTTAGATATTCAGACTTTGACTCTCTATCGAGAGAAGATAATCACTGTCACAAAAGTTACTAAAATGCTGGGGATGGGTTCTTCCTCATTGGTAGTCTTTTGTCGCTAAAAAATATCCCGGGCAATATCCATGGTAATATTAGACAGAACAGATTTTAAGTCCGTATAAGAATGTTTAACAAACACTGAAAAGTATTGCTAGAATACAGTATGTAACTGTGAAATTATCGGAGATTAAAAAAAAACTAAATATTATAAAAAAAAAATAAAATACATTATTGTCACGTAAACTTTGTGTAACGGATAACAGTGGCGTGCTGGTTTTAATGTCACTCACTGAAGCGAGTTAATTTATTGTTACTGTTCATTTAACTTTGAATTGTATCAAAGAAAAACTATCAAATTTCTTACATAAAACGTAGCTCAAGTCCATGAACCCGAGAAACAATACACCTGCTAGATTATGCAACACATGTACATAATACTATCTTATTTGGGAGAAAAAATGTCATAAATAGAGAACTTTAAAAATTCATATATATATATATATATAAGATACATTTAAGGCCAAACTCGTTGTTTAAATACACAGTCTTTTTTTCTAAACTAGGGTAAAAACATATCAAAATAAGATAACAAATTAAATAGGTACATGCAGATTTAAGGGAAAACAAAAATTCTCGTAGAAATTATTTCCAACCTTGCAAGGCATTGGAATAAAAGTTTTACATCATATTCGGTGAACAAGTTCAAATTTGCTTGAACTTTGGTCACGTTCGTTTGTGGATTTAAGGCTCAGAATCCATCTACCATATTCTTGCCAATTCATTCTTATCGAAAACGTTTTGTAAAAGTACGTAAACCTATAAAATAAATGCTTAGTAGCTCATAAAGAAAATTATTGTATACTTACTTTCCGTAGGAATTAGAAATAATATTATCAGTTGTATTGTCCACAGCGATCTCTGTACCAGCAGATAGTAAAGTTCCATAGCAGATGATCCACACTCATAAAAATGTCAATCCAAAAATTAGTTTTTTCTTATAGAGAGAAACGAAAGTCATTCCATCGTTAAAAATACAAATTTGAATAGCTAAAATTGATAGTTGTCCATCGTTTCACATTTATCAAACTTAATACAGACAGACATTTACTCTACAGAGTATTGTTACAAATTACTATTGTTTAAAAGTTCTAGTCAAACACTGTGGTCGTAAAATATTCTGCAGTGAGATCGACTTTTACAAGATACTATAGTTGTAAGAGATGGCTTTGGACATTGCATTTGTCAGTTAACAAGTTGATCATAAATCGATACTAATTTTTCACAGATATCTTGTAAATTCCTCTGAGGCTGTTTTGGTTAACACATCTCTAATAGAGATTTCTCATTAATCCTCTTGGCTTTCTCATTGTTCTTCTAATCACCAACTTGAAAATCAATTAATTTTTTATCAATTATATTAATAATCATTAATAATCATTGTAATATCCTTCACACTTTACAAACTGATGGATTTAAAACAGTTTTATCAACTTGATAATCCTCCAAATATTGAAGCACCAGAATAAGTCCGCTAAAATAAATGCAAAACACAAATGGGTAAATTGAAGTTTTTTTTCACCAATCATGTATTCCGTGCTGATTGAAAGCTTCTATTTTCCGTCTTAATTAGTATTATCGAACACGATAAGTGTTTTATTTGAACAATATTTTAACCTATTCAAACCTTTAAGTCGTGTAAATATACGGCAACACTACAGGTGGGATTTAATTAGACATTAAATACCGTAGTAAAATGACATTCAATTTACATTGCAATGTAAGTTTTAAAAAATATAGTTCATGAATATTGAAGTAATATGAAATACAATTCATTGGCGATAATCAATTCATAATTTCTGGTTTGCGCATGACCAACATAATCTGAAACCTCGTTAAATTGCTTTATTGACTTGTACTGTAATTTCAAATAATTCCAAATTACAGGTAAAAGTTAGTGACATCTTATGCATCACGTATTTATAATTATGATATTAAGAGTAAGTGACGATAATAATTTTTAACTAGTAATAAGATTTACCAAAGTTTATAAAATAGACAAAAATAAATTGATATTTATGTGTGTAATTTGAATTATATTACAAAAAATAAAATTTTTATCACTTGTGTCAAAAATTGAACGATATGTAATTGATTTTTTTTATTATTCTTAAAATGAAAACAAAATATCGGGATTAAATACACAATTTTTTCAATTATTACCATCATCAAATAAAGATTCATTTTTCGTGCTATGGTACAACTCTTAATTTCTATACCAATTTACGTAATATATATAAAGCATCCGTTGCACGGTTACACGATGCAACACTGTGAGTGAAATGTAAATATTTGAAACAAAGAAACTTTTCTATCGTTTGAGTTGAGTAATGTTGTAAACGTTATAAAATAACAATCCAAAGATACTAATATTAGATATAGTAAATTTATATTATGCTGTGTACGACGTATTTCAAGGAGTTGCCTCTCATCAGCAGCATTAAAACCGAATCATTTGGAAGACCAAAAACCAAACTTATATTAAACAAGAAGTACTCAACCAAAAATACCGAAATAGGAAGCCAAATTTCAGCTAAGGAGATCTACCATGTGCAATACAAGGAATGAACCCTTAGTATTTCTATTATTTTTTAATTTTGCTAAATACTGGTAATTTCTGTAACAAATCAATGAATAATCATGTCAGACAAGTCTGACGACTGGGTTGGCGAATACCCTCGGGGACCTAGGGTCCACCAGCGGAGGCATCATCCCTGGAGTTTCAACAGTATAATAAAGTGTGTTCATAAGAACCGGTATATAACGTTATATAAGTGTGTTCATAAGAACCGGTATAAAACGTTATATAAGTATGTTCATAAGAACCGGTATATAACGTTATATAAGTGTGTTCATAAGAACCGGTATATAACGTTATATAAGTGTGTTCATAAGAACCGGTCTATAACGTTATGTAAGTGTGTTCATAAGAACCGGTATATACATTATTACATTTACCGTAGTATCCGGGTGAAAGAAAATCTGGTAAATCACATGTGAAAAGAATACTCTAGGAAGTGAGGTCACAATTGCCTCGTAGAGTTTTCAAAAGACATACATGTAGTCCGTTTTATTTCAATTTATTTCTACTGAAATGCTAGATTCTGTACATTTGAATGTAATAAAACGTACAACTTATCGCTGAATTAAAACACCAGAAAAACACTTGTGACCGAACTACAGCTGTAAATAACTCGTGCGCTGCGCGTTGTTTATTTCTCGCATTTGAATTAAGCGATTAGTTATACTATAATTATCCTATCAAGAATGCTAATGGAGAAAATACACATTTCTGAACAAATTAGGTCTTTTAAATACAGAAATACTGTTACACCGATCCTTCACCAAAGTCCCACAATTCACGTTGGTTTAAGTTGCCGTTTTGGTTTATATATGCAGTAATAGTCAATAAATTGTATATTGTTTTACATACACTTGGTTGTAATAAATAAACTTTTGATGTGAAAAAATGTCATCAAACATCAGGGAAAAAGTTTTATCAAATATTAAAAATATATGTATATACATACATACACTTGAATCTAGACATTTTCTACTTTCGGCTAAATAATTTTCTTTTATTGTATACCCAAAAGAATTATGATCATACGAACCTTTATTGCATGTTACAGGAATCAATCGCCTTTGGATAGAGTGCCGGATATAGAATTAATTAAGAAGCACAAATATTTTTCAGGGATGATAAATTTTAACCATCTTGTACCACAGCGAATAATCTTCCGGAGTTTAATTAATTTGTATTATTTTCTTCCAATATTGTACTTTTTGATACCTGCAGCATATCTTGGGACGTGGATTTAATCTGTCAACATTTATAATCAATTAAAAATTGTATTAATTTTTCCTTTCGACCTGTCGTCTTCTTCACTAATTTGAAAAAAAACATATGAATGGTTTATGTTTTGAAAATGGTTCATAGAAATATTGTTATGTGAGTTATGTAGAAATGCAGAAAACACTGGTATAGATATTGACTCTCTGTTGTATTTTTTTTTTTTTTTTTTTTTGTCTTTTCTGTTATTTTTTTTCGGGGTTCTGTCCATTGCGTGGCGTTGATTGATTTGTATGTCATTGTTGACCTTTGCCGTTATCTATTTTCTTGTTTATGGAGAGTTTTTTCTGTGTCATAATACCTCTAAGGGTTGATATAAAACTCTTGTGGATATTTAGATCTTTAGCCATATCGATTATCGTAGTACACGTATGAGATTATTTCCATTTATTCACAGCTGAAAGTGTATCAAATTGGTCGATTGTTTGTCATGTTGATGACTTTGGGTCTACAAAATATTTCAAAATATATTTTCTATCCAGTTAATAAAAGTGTGTTTTGTTTTATTAAGCTCGTTTGTGACTCCGTGTTTTATTTTAGAATATGGGATTGCAAATGTTAAATTTCTACCACAAATATAAATATTAGAAGTTACTAAATGTATATATATATATATATGATATTACATTAAGTACTGTTAGCCTTTCATTGATTGAAGGCTTAACTGGATAAAAGGGAATGTGAAACCTCTTTATATACATCCATCGCAGAGTTCTATTATCAGATTTATATTCACAGCTTTGAGTTTCCATTAAGGACAGTATCATTACTTTTTTTTTAATTCTTTTAGTTATACATGTATCCTCTAAAGGCATTTGTTTGTTTTGTTCAATTGTCATGAGTTGCTTATGGATTTCGGTTTTACGGACTTCTTCCACTGTTTTGTCGCTTCAGTGTTCTTTTTCCGATATATTATCCATGCCGATTGTAAAGATTTCGATTCAATCACTGCTTACAGAGTAGCGGGTAACACGGGAATTCATAATCGAAGCATACATCTTACAATGAGCAGATGTTATTTTTTATTATTAAACAAGTTTATAAAAAATATTATCTGACTTCAAAGTTATTTAAAAAAAAAAAAAACATTTTCATTTCATGAAAACGTCAAATAAAATTGTTCACAAGCAAGAATCTTTTATAACGGTTCCTCATAATTGTTGTTTATTTGTTCATTTCGCATTTGCATATCTTTTGAAATGGTGTTTAGGTTAACCTTTTTTGTTTTCAATATATTCTAGTTTGTGAACTAGTGCTGGAAATAAATATGACATAAATACATGTACATGTACTTTGGTGAACGTTTGAAAACAGCTTATTATTTTATTGCGGTATACGTCTGTCGGCGTCAAACCGGTTACAAATCATTAAATTTAAGTCTCTGGTAATGACAAAACTTATACAAACAAAGTCTTTTAAACAGCTTAAAATAAATGATATTACACTAGAAAAAAAGCGTAAATCTAATTTAAGCTCCTCTAGAGACATTTTCTAATTTTATTTCATAAACTTAAAATCTTCTTACACGTAACAGTTGATTAGATTAAGAGAAACGAATACGTATTATGAACAAACGAATATCTTGTGCTCATGATCAAAGGTTAATTCCTGATAACACTAAATCAGAACCATATTTGCCTTCAGTGAATTATTTTTTATCTTTAACGATACAGGCATTGACTTTTCTTGGGATAAATTCATTTTGTAAAATTTTTAAAAATAATAATTGCAAAATACTTTATTGAAGGTAGATTATGAAACTTGATTCACTAATTAACATAACAATCCAACCCGATCTTGGCATTTTTTACGTTTTTTGTTTTTTCTTTTTTGTCCATGTCGGCAGGTTCTAATTCTTCGTATTCTAAAATATTCACTTTAAATGTCAATCTCCAGATTAGTTTTCTTATAAATAGAATTAAAGATTACTATTTTTTTTGTTTTAGAAATAAAAAAAATTAAGATATTTATTGGCACAATATATAACAACCACATTTCACTTGGTTGTACTAAATAATCTACTTGTATTATTGTGGTAATCTGTTCATTTTATTTTGAGTTTCCATTTTATCATTGTATATATGGATATATATGTAAATGATGTATTCTGCTTGGACTGCTAACAAGTTCTTGTGTACACGTACAATGTATATCTTGTATAGGTATTATGAATGATTTGAATGTGACAAGCAAATTATCCTATCCATTTGATTGAAATAAACAAAATGTTAAAAAAGGAAATAAACAAGATTTCGCCACGATTCTGCTATCGGAACATGCTGCTTTAAATTATATTGTTCTATGTATTCGTATTGTTCAGAAATACGGGTTAAAATTTTATTTTTTTCCATTGGCAGATTTCTGTAAGTTTCAATGATTGTTAATATTTTTTGAATCCACTTCTACGTAATTTTCAAAAGACAACCCATAACGTTAAATTTTTCTAAATATATTAAAGTGTTTTTAAAATATTTCTATTTGGTAAACAGGACTTATATGTGGAAAGTCTCTTCAGAAGAAGTTAGAACAAGCGCGTCTGGAGTGATTTTTTACTAAAACAATTATGGATCATCAGCAGATAGTGAGGTGGGGTATTTAAGGTAAAATAAGCATACAAAATTCATTATTTGGTGATTTTGAAAAACAAGATGAGACTGACCGATCGTTTTCTCGTGTACATGTATTAACCCAAATCCTTCATCCATCTCATAATACGATAAAGTCTTATAGTCATTTTTATAATTGATTTACATAAAAAGAAGTACATGTATATCAATCAAGTAGAAAATCTGGTTTAAATTTAACTGATTGTCAATGGATAGATATTTGGTCGATTTTTATGGCGTTTGAAATAGATAAAGATAAATTTAGGTACCGATAAAACAAAACCCCACCAAATTTTTAGTTTCTGTTTTGTTTGTGTTTACATTCTGTTCATTGTTGACATGTCCAGCTGGTATCTCTTTTAAATAATAATGTCAACTTAAAATTGTTCCAAGTTGGAATACTATTTACCCATTTCTTATTAATGAATGGTTATAGAAGTGTTTTGAAGTGATTTTAAATTACTGTAGATGATGTTCGTAAAATCGTGGAGTTAGTAATTAGAACCAGCCTTAGTTACCATTTGTTAACGTATAAAGTCTGCTTTGGAACCTAAAGCTCGCCAACTCCATTCGATTGAGCTGATTGGCTTCTGATTTATTTCACGTCAAAAGTGGATGGACGTTCTCATTTTACAACATCATTTATACTCAAGGCCTATAATATTAATGAAACAATAATATAAAATGTTGGCGATCAGATTCAATGCCACTCTACCAGCAGAGAAAAACCAACACGTCTAATGCGATAGCTACTTGTATGCAAGAGGAAGATACTGCGTGATTTTCATCAAGTTTTTTTAATTTGTAAATTCATATATAGACCATCAGTTTCATTCTAACAACTGAGCTGGTGTTACCCTTGGGGAATTCAAAAATGTCGAAAATTGCATATTTGCTTTATCAATTTAGATAACACTTATTGATAGCAATGACATTCATTAAGTGCAAAAGGTTTGCCTAATTTTCTAAAACAAAATTAGGTATCTTATTTAAAAATTTACCACCATCTATTTACCATGCGAAAATGGGGATGTTTTTTCTAAACCTAATTCAACAATGAATTCGAAAATTAAACTATGTTTAAAAAAGAGGACAAGTATACCTCAGGAGCAATAAAAAAAAACAAAAACGTAATCCATTAAACAGACAAAACCCGGGAAAACAAATGAACAACCACAAGCACAACAAATAAACACTGAAAACTAAAAAATAATAAACAACACGAACCAGGAGTGAACTCATTTAGATATCTGACTCCATACATTTTCTTCTTTATCAGAAACATACAAATGTAAAAACAAACAAACAATGCATATAAAACACATTTTAGACCTTGAGCGCAGCTGATGAGTCGTAAATCGATGAAATGTGCACATCTTCTACATCAAAATTGGTATCAAGGAATTCTTATTTGTAAAACTTTTTTTGACTGTAAAGCAAATAAAATGTAAATATTCCAGTCATGAATTAATTTTTTCTCTTACTATTTAACTTGGTTTATTTACGAAAAAAATACGATTTTTGAAACATCCTAATGAGTTTTAAAGACTGGTACAACTCCTGTATTAATAAATCTCATAAATTGATGACACACATTTTCATAAGCATATAAAAAGCAGTGAGTGCCAGAAGTAAACTGGCTTTCACTTGTTCATGTCCATGAAAGTACACGTTAACCTGGCAAAGAACCGTTCAATCGTCTACATGTAACACGCTACATTGTAAACTTACAGACAGACATGAACATTGACTTTACGTTAACTGCTAAAATGGCAGTGGTACTCCAAGCAAACGTATTAAGCTGTATGAATGTTGCAATCTCACAGCAGTGCACGTACATATGCATGTTCTAAGCCAAGACCTTGATATTTTGACCGTATATTTTTCAGAGATTCGAGAAAGTTAAAGGTAAGTTTATATACCAATAACATATACACGTAACCCATTCCAGTTTCTGTTGTGTTTTTTCTTTGTATTTTGTTCCCTTAAGGTGGTACCCAACACTTTCACTAAAATTAATTTGGCTCGTTTAAATTTTCATAAAATTTTGACAAAGTTTACTTTGACCCATTGACAAAAATTTTAAAATTTCAAAACATTTGAACCAACCAATTCATCAGAAAAATTACACTGATTGTATAGCAGTTTGACAAACACTAATATTGATCATTGAAAAGCTTAATATTCCATTAACAACACAACGTTATTAAAACGTTTAGCTGATTTTACAGAGTTATCTCCCTGTAGTGTTAGGTACCACCTTAACTTCATTTTTATAATTATCATGTCATAGTTGACATTTCCTTACGTTTGAATAATTTTTCAACTGATAATTAAATGTTTTCAGTTGGAATACCATGTACCCATTTCTTGTAGGTGATTTTTTTGGTGAATTTTAACACCAATCTTTCATGAGTTATTACTGTTTGTTTTGTGTGTATTGCTTATCGTAAAGTGTATACGAGTCAAGATGATATTTACCTGTTACATGTACATGTGTACATTTTGTACCATGATTGATCTCACTTACGATAGTTTGTGAAACGTTTGACAAACGGATTGTTTAGAACTGACTTGAGCCGTGGGATGTCTGAGAGAACTTTATATACGAAACTGGAAAATATGCCGGTCGTGTCCACAGTCTGCACTCATCAATATTCTACCACGAAAACCTTGTATACTTCACTTCTAGAACCACATTTTCCCTCTCTTCAAAAACGTTTTATGGTTTTCAGTATTTTTCCTCATTACAAAATCCAATTGTTTGGCATAGATAACGAATAAATGTACCTGCTTACCCTTCCGGAGCACCCGATGTTATTGCCGGTTTTTGTGGCATTTCACATTTGCAGGTGCTTTAGTTTTTGCGCCGTCTTGCTGTGATTCTCTATGGATAGCTTTGTGTTTTTTTACTTCATTGGTTGTGTCTTTGTTGAATGTTGTTGCTTTGTTAGTATTCTCATGAATTCACCTTGTCTTTAGATTTGGTCTTTTAGAATTTGCCCAATGTCTTAGTGATTCGGTAGAATTTGCCTACTGTCTTAGTGATTCGGTAAAATTTGCCCACTGTCTTAGTGATTCGGTAGAATTTTTCCACTGTCTTAGTGATTCAGTAGAATTTGCACACTGTATTAGTGATTTGGTAGAATTTGTCCACTCTCTTAGTGATTCGGTTGAATTTGCCCATTGTTTTAGTGATTCGGTAGAATGTGTTCACTGTCTTTGTGATTCGGTAGAATTTTTCTAATATCTTAGTGATTCGGTAGAATTTGCCCACTGTCTTAGTGATTCGATAAAATTTGCCCACTGTCAGTGATTCGGTAGAATTTTTCCATTGTCTTAGTGATTCCGTAGAATGTGCCCGATGTCTTAGTGATTCGGTAGAAATTATCCACTGTCTGTGATGATTCGGTAGAATTTGTCCAATGTTTTAGTGATTCGGTAGAATGTGCCAAATGTCTTAGTGATTCGGTAGAAATTGTCCACTGTCTTAGTTATTCGGTAGAATGTGCCCAATGTCTTAGTGATTCTGTAGAATTTGCCCAATGTCTTAGCGATTCGGTAAAATTTACCCACTGTCTTTGTGATTCGGTAGAATGTGCCAAATGTCTTAGTGATTCGGTAGAAATTGTCCACTGTCTTAGTTATTCGGTAGAATGTGCCCAATGTCTTAGTGATTCGGTAGAAATTGTCCACTGTTTTAGGATTCGGTAGAATTTGCCCAATGTCATAGTGATTCGTTAAAATTTGCCCACTGTCTTAGTGATTCGGTAGAATTTGTCCACCGTCTTAGTGATTCGGAAGAGTATGCCCAATGTCTTAGTGATTCGGTAGAAATTGTCCCCTGTCTTAGTGATTCGGTAGAATTTGTCCACTGTCTTAGTGATTCGGTATTTTTACCGATATGTGCCTAGTTAAAAACGGCAATATTAGGTTGACGGTAAAAATGTGGAGAAAGTTTTATTGGCGGAAAAATAATTTGAAAATTTAAAAACATTGTTTGCAATATTTCCTGGTTTTTTTTATATGAGGTGAGCTCGAAAGTCCCACGCACCGAACCAAATCTAAGAGAGGCCTTTGGACATCAGGGGAATGTTAAACTACATTTATCTTTAATTCTCATGTTTCTGTGAAGTTATACAATTTCTGTATGAATCCTCGACTTCCCGAAACGAGTTTATAAAATATCGTTTATCGTCTGCATCCTTTACAGATTACTGATAAAGATAATGAATATGATACTATTTCATTACTGTTTTTCAATTTTATATGTTCAAAACAATGCCCAAAAGACGTAGCTAAAACCACCAAAGCATACTATTTATTAATTTAAGTCGTTTCATACATATTTGATCCTAAAATAAAAATATGTGCAATTTGATTAATATGCTATTTACCCTAGTTATACGACAATAAACCAATGACTAGCATAGACCCTTACAATAATATAGTAGTTTTATTATATTCCCTTAGGTGGTGTTTTCAACACAAATACTTCATCAACATGTATTATACGGAAAATATATATTATTTATAAAATTACTTGGCTACATTGAGTGTTTTTACTCTATGGCCTGATTGAAATGCTCTCTGCATTGTAACAATATTGTATTGAAGTTGTATTTTATGGAATCATTATAATTTGTTTTGTGCACGATACCCTTTCTAAGTATTTGGTAATCGCTGTCCAAAACCGCAATGTAGACACACGGGACAATTTAGGTTCATTTTATGCAAACTCGATTGTTAAATGATACATAACATTATAACTTTGTATTTTGAAGATCGTTACGAAATGACGAAGACTGACTGAAAACAGCATATCAAATGTGATTTCGCAAATTAGTAAAACTAGGAATGCTATAACACAGAGAGAGAGATAGGGGAGGGGGAGAAATATATAATAAACCAACTTCCTTTGGTGTTAGTACAGAATCAGATCCAATTAAAATTGACTTGACTGAATTAATAATTAAGGTGATATTTCAAGTTTTTCACAAAAATATATGTTAAAATTAATACATGTATCACATTCAGCTTCAACATGAAATAACTTTTAGAAAGGCATATTTCTTGAGTTTAGATGGCATAAACTTTACATTAAATTTTATAAATGTTTTTAACAATTGCATTCATCAATATAAAAAGAAAGAAAAAACACTATCATGGGTAAATTTACATTAGAAAGTAACTCGTGCATTAATGAAACAACTCAATACGGAGGTGAATAACACTTTTGTTGTTCTTCTTCCTCTAATTTTAATAGAAAAGATAAAATATCCTTCTAAAATCTTGTGTTGTTTGGACAAAATATTGATTCCGTTCCGGATTCATTACTGCACGTAGCTTTTTTTAAATTGTTGTCTTAATCCCTTGTCGATCTATGGTTTTACCATCGTATCCAGATCCTTGCTGGAATATTTAGTTTGTTGCACAAAGATTACTTGCAGAAATTACCAGTATTTAGCAATATTCAAAACTAATAGAAATACCAAGGGTTCATTCCTTGTATTGCACATGGTAGATCTCCTTAGCTGAAATTTGGCTTCCTATTTCGCTATTTTTGGTTTTGAGTACTTCTTGTTTAAAATAAGTTTGGTTTTTGGTATTAATGCTGCGTCGTATACAGCATAGTATAAATTTACTATATCATAATATCTAATATTAGTATCTTTGGATTGTTATTTTGCTATACAATGTCAATGAGAAAACATATGATAGAAAAATAGTTTACATCTTTTAACTTATAAATGAAATATATATAAAAACTAAAGTAACTACAACTGTCCTGTCGTAGCAACCTTCTGTCTCATATTTATTTACTTATTTTCATTGGCAACTTCAAATTCTTGTTTTCATCATGCACAATACACACATCTAAACTGAATAGGACTGAAAACTTACTCAATATTTTATGAATTATTCCCATAAATTTGTTGAAATATTATTGTTTCGTGTACTATATCTGTTACATTTTCATTCATTCTAAACTTTGTTTTTGTACAACAAATACTCACATGTATTCACTGGTTTGAAGAAAGTTATGTTATGTAACAGACTAATTGTTTCTTTTTTATATCTATTTTAATTTTCACGCTTTTCTAAGTTCCTTTCATTGTCGTTATACAAATGTTATTTATTATTCAAAGTGTATTTTGTAAATTGGAAATCAATTACATTTGTAAAGTCAGTAGGGATTTTACCACAGAACTGAGCATGACTCAATAATTAAGTTAATGGCTTGCTAACCCTAACACTAATGAAGTGTTTTATTTAAACTTCAACCGTTGTAGTCTATAAAAGTACCGAATCATTGAACATTTAAATTGAGATAAACTTATGATCTCAAATATTATTGAAATACTTACGAACTTTCCTTTTTTGCAAAAAAAATCCAATTATATGGCGAACATTTTTGCATCAGTATTTAAAAATACATAATCCTTCTCGGTACAAGAGTAAATCAAACTGAAAATAGTACATAATTATATATTGTCTATGAGCGGAGGACGATGTTCGGTCTATATATCTTTGAACTTAAATCAGAGATACAAACATGTACAAAAAATTGATCTAGTAATATTTTTAAAATTATCTAATAGGCCAGTGACATTTTTTTTTAACAAACGTTAATTACAGAAATCTGTTTTGTTTATTTACAAGAGAAATTGATAAATATCTGTTTGTATAGATAAACTGTGAGAGAAAAAAAATTAACGAAAACGACCTTGGTTCTAACATTTATTGTTAGAAATAAAAATGTCAGACACATCACAAAATTGACCTTTATTGTATGAAAAAACTAGTTGGGGAAAAAACCTATTAGCTGTGATTAAGTTATGCTTCGAACAAATCTCGTTATCAATTATATTTCCCGCAACGTTACTGTGCTAATGGTGTGTTATGTGTCTCTAGGTTGTTCATTTTGTGTCAACTATTGACAAATGGTTAGCCTTATTGTCTCATAAACAAGGGTGTTAACTATACAGTGATGCGAGTTCTGGTATAACATCCCTTGCATTTAATGAACTATGAACCAACTTCGTTAGTGTACGGGGTTACATGTATGTCATTGGGTATTTAACTCGCTTCGAAAGGTCTGATCATTTTACTCACACTATTTTCAAAATTACAAAAGTCTGGACTCGAGAATTTTTAGATAAAGCCTACTCTTGCTCCATGAGTAATGTAATCAAATTCTTATAAATTTAAAGAAATATCTTCGTCATGGAATTATTGTAATAGTATTAAAACTATTGATCAGTTATTCATGCCCCTAGTTCTTTAATATTTGTTATCATTGTAATACCTTTTATACTGCAATCGGTCTATTTGATAAGTCAAAACGAGTGGACAGTATATTTACGAGTGATATACGGTCACTCACAGTATATAACATTTAGAGCACACCTACTTGACGGCCGACTGAAATGAACAAACTTACTGACTTGAATCTTCAGAACAAAATTTTCAATATTTATTCTCTTTCCTTAATTCTAAATAACCTTATGCGACTATCAATGGTATACCTGCTCATCGGTTTTTGAAAAGGTGAGTTCTCCCACAAAAATCAACTGGAGCCTCTTGTGGGTAACAAACGTTTTAGATAATTTTAAAATTGGTATTAATGTCCACCAAAGATTGCAGTACAAAGAGTATAACAGAGCATTGACTTGACATAAAATTGGATATACGAATTCGGCACGAATCAGGAAAATTGCCACTTGATTCTAAGCCCCAACCGTATATCTATTTTATGTCGAGTGAATGCATTGTTATTGTCTATCTAATAATCCTTACTTTTAGGATAACCCGCGTCTTGTCTGCCCCCAGTAATATCTTTAATGAAGCCACTTCTACTTCATACCATGACCTATACTTATACATAAACGACTACTATAACAGGTTCTGTTCACGGTAAAGGACATACCTTTCCAGAGCACCAAATGTTGTACATTTATGTACCTGGTTGTTGTGTTTGTTTACATTGCTAGTGCGTTATTTTGTTTTCTTTCCTTTTCGCTTTGGTTGCTATAAGTTTGTTTTTCTTTAGGTAATGTCATGATTGTAGTATGTGTTCTTTGTACAGTAATACTGTTCTTACGAATTCACAACAAGTTCTTTCTTTTATTTCCATATAATAACTTGTACACATGTATGATTATATGCCTAAATATGTGGGGTAGCTTCAAGTATCATGTACAGTCAAACCTGCTTTAAAGGGACCTATGTAGCAAATCACTGTCTTTAAATAGCACAATGCAAAAGGCCCATTCATGAAGAAAGCATACAAAATTAACGTCTGTATAGAGGGCACCTGCTAATAAAGGGCACTTTTTCTGGTCCCTTGGATACCATTTGTAGACAGGTACGACTGTATACAATTCCAGAATAAGAAAACCTAAAGATCAATTGTTTAAAGGAAAGTTTGTTTAAGTTCAGATACCAAATTCCTTATGGAAAATATGCATTCCTGGATTAAACTTAACCTGGTACATGTATGCTCATGTGGCCAAAAATAGTAAATCAGCTTTGCTTGATACATTTTAAATGCTGCTTGTAACTAAATTTCATCTATTATCAACTGAAAATTTCAAAAACTTGTATCTGAGTTTGAGTCTATAAACTGCGATCTACGGTTAGTGATTTGCAAATAGGCGGATGGCCATACTGATCAAAACTTGTATCATTCATCCTACGCATTTACCATGTGATCAGTAATGATACTACTAAAACAACAAAGTATGTTATGAAAATATATACTAGTATGTATGTAATGTATTATTGCTAAGATGCTGTTACATGTAAATAGAGTTTGCTGAGATGGGCACATGCTGTTACATGTAAATAGTGTTTGCTGAGATGGGCACATGCTGTTACATGTAAATAGAGTTAGCTGAGATGGACACATGCTGTTACATGTAAATAGAGTTTGCTGAGATGGGTACATGTTGTTTCATGTTAATAGTGTTAGCAACGTGTTTACTCGTTATGTCTATTAGCGAAATAATAGTCAAAGTAACTTCCTTTAAATGCGTCAAATTGTACAACATGAACACAGGTTACTGAGGAAGTATATTGTTCATACAATGTACATGAAATTTTGACTGTTGGACAAACTACATAATACAAGAGGGTTTGAAAAAAATTACACTTAGAGATGTATGTGTATCTTCGCCAAGAAATAAAACATTCTGTTGAAAAAGAAGTTACAGGGCGGTACTCTTTGAGAAAAAAAACTATTGGTCAACAATGGTTTCGAAAAGTACACGTATATGCATATTTATATCTGTGTCGGTGTGTTTATTTGCGATAAATACAAATTATGCCTTTTCTTCAAGTTTTTACCCATGCAGAACAATCTGAGAGAAGTTGCAGTGTATTCTGTCAATCATTTTTTCAATCGTATTGGGGATAATTAAACTATTTGTGTCCGTGTCGTATTACGAGCCGTCAGGTAATTATTTTTTATCAGATAAGAGTAAATTATACTGCAGCTTGTTTTGTATGTTGTGTATTGAATCTTAGTAGAAATCACATGACTGATGTTTGTCTGCTGTCACTGTGACGCCAACAAATAATCTGGCAGTGAAATGTAGTCTAGAGGATATAGAATTTTACTTTTTTTTATTGTAATTCAGTTGATATACATAATAACGACAAAATTCCACCACTATAATTTCAAGTCCAAACCTGTTTCCTTGTTACTTTTAAGTGAACAGTCTGCTGCTGTAGTTTGTTAAAAGATTATCGTTAAAAATATTATTTATTACGGCTATCATCCCTCGATCAATATCGGACCTTGGTAAAGGCGTCGATTCGATACGGACGTCTCGGGATAATAACCTATTCGATATGGATTATGTTATGTATTAATCTATAAAAATTAATTGAGTTATGTTTGATATTTTTGACACCAATATTGAGGGTTTAAGAGATTTTGCTAGTGTTTTATTGTAGCCTGCTGCTTTTCACTGATGGACACATGAAGATCTTTCGATGTCTTTATTATATAGTGTAATCTTAATTTAATTTCATTTTCTTGACCCTTATTTTCTGAAGTTTCCATACTTATAATAGAGTTTCAGTTTGGAACTTTCGTAAAAATGGTTTGGAGATATGATATAAAATCAATTATTCTGTTTAATAGAAATGGCAAATCAAGTACATGGATTTCAGTGAAGTGTTAAAACATTCTATCTTAATACTATCACTATTTTATTAGCGTACAATTTACTAGACTTAATGATACACAATTAGTCTAAAGGGAGAAATTTTGTACGGCTGGATAAAGACGTCAATACTGCCATGTCGGCTCAATCTTTCTTCTGTAATATATATTTGTCTGTGAAATGTCTGTTCAGTTAAACAGCTGTAAATTCATACATAGTATCACTTCACGTCTTCAACTATACAGCTAGGCTGAATCAAAATTCATAAATGTTGGCTGTAACACAAACACACGAAACCCCAGAGCAATTTCAGTTAATGTGATTTTTACAAACAGGTAAATCTTCTTAGAAGACCGGAACTTTAATCAACACATTCTACGGTTTGCATTATAAATCGTTTCTTCGTTACGAAATGTAGACTTCTCAACATAGAATCATGGTCTTCATTATTTTCCAGCTTAATATAACATCTGTTCGGTCTCTTCCATCCAATGACAGGTAATGTAAGAGCATAAGAAAATGCATACCTTGTTGTCGCACTTCAGCCGCGCTTTTGATTTCATAATATTTTCAATATTTCTAATTCCATGCTCTTGTCAGCTACTTGAAGAATGAACTGTAATTTTATTGTGGTATAAACACTTTTTAAGATAACGGTTCTTAACCAAATGTCTTAAATTACTGTTGGATAGTTGGGGTGAAATTTCAATTTGTCTTAAATTACTGTTGGATAGTTGGGGTGAAATTTCATTTTTTTTTAAAACTGAAAATTCCCGGATAGTATAACGAAGTTTTACTAACCAAGCCAAAATAAAGCGGACTACTGGCACTGTCATAAGGATAACAGTATTGCAACAGAAAAGCGTTGAGAAAAGTCGAAGGTATAAGCCTAAACGTGATGTCACACTTTATTGCAATAAAAACATTGACCTTTGGCTTTAAAATATAATTGAAAACTGACATGTACAACATAACTGTAGAGCTTATGATAGAGTTTAATAAAAATTGAAATTGAATCTGAATGTATTAATGAATCAACGTGATATACATATCTACTTATTACTGATTCCTCTGCTGGTAGATCCTAGTAACCAAGGGTATCAACAGTTCATTTGCTAGTATTTGGCACTGGCAATGCAAATGACATTCAAAATGTCTTTATTATAAAGTCAGGAAATTTGTGGAAACTAAGGTCTGTGTTTCTTGTGCATAGGTCTGTTATCTTACCTTCTTTACTGTCTGCAAACATTGGTCCTTAGAACGGATTTGTCCTTACCTTAATTAATTTGAATCGTTTTTCAGATCAAGGAACTTAACGCTCAGACTAACTAAAACCGTTGAAATTACATGATTTGAAATGCGTCGTATACAGCATAGTTTAAATTTACTATATCTAATATTAGTATCTTTGGATTGTTATTTTGAAACTCCTGGGATGATGCCTCTGCTGGTGGGCCCTAGGTCCCCGAGGGTATTCGCCAACCCAGTCGTCAGACTTGTCTGACATGATTATTCATTGATTGTTACAGAAATTACCAGTATCTAGCAAAATTCAAAAATAATAGAAATACTAAGGGTTCATTCCTTGTATTGCACATGGTAGATCTCCTTAGCTGAAATTTGGCTTCCTATTTCGGTATTTTTGGTTGAGTACTTCTTGTTTAATATAAGTTTGGTTTTTGGTCTTCCAAATGTTTCGGTTTTAATGCTGCTGATGAGAGGTAACTCCTTGAAATGCGTCGTATACAGCATAGTTTAAATTTACTATATCTAATATTAGTATCTTTGGATTGTTATTTTGAAACTCCTGGGATGATGCCTCTGCTGGTGGACCCTAGGTCCCCGAGGGTATTCGCCAACCCAGTCGTCAGACTTGTCTGACATGATTATTCATTGATTGTTACAGAAATTACCAGTATCTAGCAAAATTCAAAAATAATAGAAATACTAAGGGTTCATTCCTTGTATTGCACATGGTAGATCTCCTTAGCTGAAATTTGGCTTCCTATTTCGGTATTTTTGGTTGAGTACTTCTTGTTTAATATAAGTTTGGTTTTTGGTCTTCCAAATGTTTCGGTTTTAATGCTGCTGATGAGAGGTAACTCCTTGAAATGCGTCGTATACAGCATAGTTTAAATTTACTATATCTAATATTAGTATCTTTGGATTGTTATTTTGTTCAGTCAGAGATACAAAAACATGTCACATATAGAATTTTCAGCATAATTCAATATGCACAATTAATGCACACAACTGATGCTTGGCTGTCAATGCATTTTGAGCTTTGTCTTTTGCATATACACATAAGATGATCAGAATGGATAAAGGGGGGTGTGTAGCAACAGAACTGGTTTAACCCTATCACTGTTCAGTAGTTGTAGCAAGTCAGACTATTTACACCTTCCTTTGCATTTATGCAAGCAGTTTCCCCTACTTTTTACCTTAAATTCAATGGAAGTTAGACCTACCCGTAGTGCCTGCAGAATTTAGATGGAAGTTCGATGTTACCGTAGTGCCTGCAGTATTTGGATGAAAGTTCGACGTACTCGTAGTGCCTCAGAATTTGGATGAAAGTTAGATGTACTCGTAGTGCCTGCAGAATTTGGATGAAAGTTCAACGTACTCGTAGTGCTTGCAGAATTTGTAGATCTTTTCTGTTATCTACATTTTTTAATTCTGCGATTCTAGAATTTCAGGATACATCTGTTAGGTTTTACAGTATCAAGGTTACATTGAAACACTCCTCGATTTCTAGATAAGCAATATCGAGCAATAAATATCAGAAAGTAATAAAATGAAACTTTAATATGGCTGAAATTTATTTGTTTCCAATATAAGGTCTTAATGAAAATATATATTGCCTTGCTTTTCCATAATATTTAAAGTTTAATTATCCCATAGGAAATAAACCGAAAATTGCAACTAACACCAAATACTTTATTAACTCCGACATTAAATTTATGAAAAATCTCACCTAACCTACATTGTAAGCCTGATATGACCAGAAACAAGAAGAGTTATCAGGCTTTGCTAAGACATTGATTGGTAAATTGTTTTTCTACATTTATATTTTTATCCCGAAAACGAGTTCGATTGGCTGCTATCGACAAAAGCTTTATATATTAAGTCAAACAAATTCAAATATATAAAACGCTGAAAATTCGATTAGTTGAATAGTCTTTACTAAGATGTACTTTATCTATGCACAGATCAAATAGGGCAGGTTACGTAATTTTTTTCAGTTTCCATGAGCTTTCAAAAAAATTTCGGCAAAAAATACCAACCCGAAAAAACAGTGGGAAAAGTCCATAAATTCGAAATCCAATAAAAAGAGAGTCATGAGAATGGAGAACAATAAAAAAAAAAAAAAACGTCACAAGGAGACATGTATAACTAAAAGAATAAAAACATATGATAAACTTAACAAAAAATAGAACAAGACAGCGCAGAAACCAAAGCACTAGAAATGTCAATTCCCAGAACCAGGATTTTCTCGCGGCGTTGATGACCCATTGGTAGCCTTGAGCTGTTTTCTGCTCTTTGGTCGGGTTGTTGTCTCTTTGACACATTCCCCGTTTCCATTCTCTATCCTATTCTTCCTACGACAGAACTCCCAGAAATACATTTTCACAACGTTCTTTAACTGTATACAATTCAATTAAATATCTGTCATTGGTTAAACAGCTTACTTTTATTTCCTCGTGTTCGACAGTAAAGCGGAAAAAGGTTTGGGTTTAGACCAACGGGACGATAATTTTTACGGTTGGCGGATAGTTAATGGGTAACCACCTTTCTCCGTGTTCAATTTTTCATCCAATACGAAAGATTTTTTATTTTTTGTATTGTAGATAAAGTTCATCACACTCACAGTCAGTGGTGATTCTCGCTTTGAGAATACAGTTTCCAGAGTATTTTATATCTTTGTTTTACTGAGCGTGCCTTGACCGTGATGGGGTTATTCGATATAAAACCTCTTTGTTAGTTGTGAAGGAAACATATGAACATGTAATTATTATGTTTTGGCAATAAATGATTAATGCTCTATGGACTGGTCGGTTTATTTCGGTGTGCATAAATGAGCTGCAATCACTTGCCTCCGTTGTATCACTGGTATTTGTTTTGCAAGAAGTTTACTTATGGAATTGAAGAGTGAATTAATTGTTAATTAGGACTTCAACTAAATTACTTTAATGTTAATTGTAGGTCAGGATTTTCGAAAGTTAGAATGTTTCTCAAAAGAACATGTAGGAAATACTGTAACTCTGAAATCTTTTAAATTTGATATTTAATTTGACAACATGAACAGGTTTATTTTAAGCAGAATATACATGTATCTTGCGATGTTGGTTTGACAAATCCCTGTGGCGTTTGGTTTTCTATAGCTTGCCAAACAAGCTACCCTCGATGACGAAGGTCTTTTTATCTTAATGTAAATTAGATCAATATACAATGTCAGGCGGTTTTTTCTTTATTATTTAAAATCAGTTGATAAAGGTTTAGAATTTCTGTATTTATGTTATGTGGTTTTTTACTAAATCAATAACTTCAAAAGAATGTGTAGCACTTGTATAATGTAAATGCATTTATGTTATAGTAAAGATATTAAAATGTATTAATTTATTAATTATTCGAATAATAAAATCTGACTAAATGATAAATAACAATCATAGATAAATTGTTTTGGTATTAACTGTTGAAAGAGCTTTATTTTATTTTCACTTAGGAATATTAGATTTATTGTTCAATCAATCTTGAAACCAATTTATATACTCAATATTTTAACAATGATATATATAAATTATTACACCCAATTGTCCATATCAGTCCCGATATCATTTCGAGATATCAGACCGAGGCCAAGTCTCGTGATCGATATGAAAAATGTCATAAACTTTTAATCATATATTTCTAACGTGACCAACAAACAAATTTTACCACTTTTCTCTTAAAAATCATCAATAAAATGGTACATCATTGGAATTTTTACGTTTTTTATTCACTGTTATTGGAGTGTAGCATTTGAGATGCAAAGAAACAAAACCTCTGGAAGTTTTGAAACTGATCTGGATTTTATTGCGCAACAGTTGTGACGTCAAAATAATGATATGGATTTTTTTTGCTGCCCTGATCCGATATGGCAAATTCACTTCCGGTTGTATCGTATGGACAAAACTACCTAGACAACGCTAAAAATATGATAAATATATTATGCAACAGAGTAGAGCATGATTTGTCTCCCAAAATTACCTACCGCACCAACCGGCGATCAAACCCAGAACCTTTTGTTAGTTTAAACATATTTTATTGTCTAATAACAATTTGGATTGGATACAAGTTATAACAACTTACGCAAATAATACCAATACAATATATAATACAATGTAAAGACGGACAGCAAGTAATAAAAAGTAAATAAATATAAAGCATACATAAGTATTGCGATAAATGTAAAAAACATGATGAAACATATTAGGTTGGGGGGTGAGTACGTCTATAATTATAAAAAGTTCTTATTTGAAGATCCATGTTATAATTCTATAAAATGTTTTGTTTGGTGTATAAATCTATTAACATTTTCAAAAATATTTTTATTCACTTCGTCACTCAACATAACTGATCCAAATAATATATATTCTATTGTATGGTTTGGTTGAATATTATTAATAAATTGAGCTCGGGAATGTGTATATATAGGGGACATTCTAGAAAAAAATGTATAGCGTCCTCCAACAGGCACCCACAGATGCAGCTAGTGAACCTTTGGTACAGTAGTCCACCCCTCTACCAACTGATCTAAAGGAGTGCTCCACTAGCGCATCGAATGGTGTCGGTTATAAATCTGTTACGGTTCTATTACTTTTATCGTACACGACAAAAGCAAACCAAGCTCATCAGTATCAGATTCAACCACAGGGAGCAATCTGAGGCCTAGATGAGCAAATATACTGTAGACGCTGTGCACAAACAGGTCACATACACATAGGATGCCTTGTACGACTTGGCCAGTCGAGGAGCTGCTATCAGGCTTGAACGAGAGGACAACTCATGGTCCCGTTAAGTAAAAAACATCAACACCACCTTGAACGTTTGGAAAACCAACAGAAACAGCAATCAGACTCAATGGACACAGAATACCAGCTTTGCTCCAATCATATGTGAGAGATATTACCAGAACCAACCTGCAGAAATTGTACCACTTAAGACCTTGGATATCATCGTAGAAATAGAATGTGCTGGAGGTACCCAGTTGCCATACAAGGGTTGTTATTGAAGTCGACATCAAGACACCAGGGTATAGTAACATCACCACAAACATGTTATGCTTGTAGTACCCGACATCCCGTAAGACATACACATACCAGCACTTATTGGAACCAACGTATTAGACACTGTGATTTTGAACTTGAAAGAACAACAGGGAAAAAAGATACTTACATAATGCTGCACTGACAACACCCTGGCCGCTAAAATCCATCATTTGTGAAGTACAACCAGATACCATTGAAGCTCAGCCTAACCAAAAAACTTGATACATCAGTGGATTTCAAGTTACTGGATGAAGATGTTATTACAGAACGTTACATGATCAAATACAGGAAGGAAAAGAACTGATCCTGTAGCATTTCGATATTTTCAGTAGAGGTGATCATGATTTAAGAAACATTGATAGATTTCAATCCCGGATATATTTCCAAGCCAAAACACAATTTGAGCAACGATACCACAGAATACTGTAGTGTTTGATATATATGCTATAGTGTATCAGTATAGAAAGAAAGATGACTCTGTTATAGGTTGGAACAATTTATGTAAACTGCTTATCTCCCTTTGTACTGTGTTATGCATTATTGCTGAGTTTCCGGTTGGGTAATAAAATAATGTACCTTGAATGGTGTTTGTTTGTGTGCCAGTATTTGGTTTAATCCGAGTGATTATTGTGACAGACACTATATTTAAATTGGCGACGAGGATAAACAAAGATTGTTTTACAATATGGGAACTGACTGTATTACTGCCAGATGTCAACGGAATACAGAATTTTGACATTTCTGAGTCGACAGGAATTTCTGCACGATGGAAACGATGGCTTCGGGCGTTTCAACTATTTGCCGCTGGAAAAGGAGCGACAGATGCAGATCAAAAATATGCATTATTATTGCACACAGCCGGAATGAATGTACAGGACATTTTCTTCACATTGCCGGAAGGTGTACGAGAAGGTGCGTATGAAAAGGCGGTGAGTGCTCTAGACGCTTATTTTACACCACTTTCAAATGTCCCTTATGAACGATCAATTTTTCGATCTATGACTCAGTCTTCTTCAGAGACGATTGAACAATATATAACGCGTCTTCGACAGAGAGCTGATACATGTGATTTCGGCAATCAAAATGCAATTGATGAAAGAATATGAGATCAAATTATTGACAAATGTTTAAGTCACCATCTCAGACGTAAACTGCTTGAGAAAGGTAGGACACTAACTTTGGCAAATGTGCGAAGTATTGCAAAAGCTATGGAAGATTCAGAACGACAAGCAAAATCAATTGAAGGTCAAGGTCAAGTCAACATGATACAGCCAAAAGGTAAACAGTATGGGAAGAAAAGTTTTAATTCTGGTAACAAAAGTTTTAATTCTGGTAACAAGTCTACATGTACATCAATGTGCTACAGCTGTGGACGTGAAGGTCACATTTGGACTGACCCAAGCTGTCCGGCTCGTGGGAAGAAATGCAGGAAATGTAAAATCGTTGGTCATTTCGAAAAAGTTTGTAAAACTAAGGATAAGTCAAAGCAAGGAAAGATTCGTGAAGTTGCTGAACAACCACCGAACAACACGTATGATGAGGAATATGTATTCAGCATGTTCAGTGTAAATCGGATAAATTCAGTGTGTGAAAATATTGTTGTCAATATTGGGAATGTGGATTTGAAAATGGTAATTGATTCGGGAGCATAACATAACGGGAATAAATTTATGGAATTATTTGAAAGATAACCGTGTGAAATGTGTTTCGTCCAAGTCTACGAAGAGTTTATTCGCATATGGTAGTGAGGAACCATTGAAAGTCGCAGGAATATTTACAGCCACCGTACAATGTAACAATAGAACGTTAAATGATATTGAATTTGTTGTTATTGAAGGCAAAGGCCAGGCTTTGTTAAGTCGTAATACAGCAGAACAGTTAGGTGTGTTGCAGCTAGTTCACAATGTCAGTGAATCTGGAACAATTAAGGACAAGTATCCAGAGTGTTTTACAGGAGTTGGTAAATTGAAATCATTCCAGTTACAGATACCAATCGACGCAGATGTTGAACCCGTTATTCAGCCTATGAGGAGGGTACCGTTTAATCTGCGAGATAAACTTGCCAAGAAGTTAGATGAACTTTTAGATTTAGATATAATTGAACATGTCGATGAACCTAGTCAATGGGTTTCTCCAGTAGTAGTCGTGCCAAAACGTTCAGGTGATGACATCAGACTATGCGTTGACATGCGCCAGGCCAACACGGCTGTGAAACGAGTGCGACATCCGATTCCGACAATAGATGAACTATTGCAAGAAATGAACTCTAGTAAAGTATTTAGTAAGCTTGATGTCACTTGGGCTTTTCACCAAATTGAGTTAAAACCAGAGTCTAGGGAAATTACTACTTTTGTAACTCATAAAGGGTTGTTTAGGTATAAGCGCCTTATGTTTGGTATTAGTTGTGCCCTGAATTATATCAAAATATCATGCAACAAGTACTTCAGGGCTGTGAGGGTGTCCATAACATTATGGATGATATTATTGTACATGCTAGTAACCAGGTTGAACATGATAAATGTCTTGAAAATGTTGTTAGGGTACTGCAAGACAAAGGTATAACTTTAAACTATAATAAGTGTGAATTTAATATGTCCAAAGTAGTGTTTATGGGTCATGTCTTGTCTGGTCGGGGTATTGGGCCAGCAGATGTCAAAGTCAAAGCTGTTGTTGAAGCACGTGAGCCAAGAACTTCAGCAGAAGTTCGTAGTTTCTTAGGTCTTGTTAATTATAGTGCAAGATTTATTTCTGACTTGGCTACTATTTCAGCTCCGCTGCGGGCACTTACTCGTAAAAATGCCACGTTTACATGGGGTACAGACGAACAAAGGTCGTTTGATGAGCTAAAACGTCGTCTTGCCAATGCGGAAACTTTGGGTTATTATGACAAGTCGGCACCGACAAAGGTAATCGCAGACGCTAGTCCAGTTGGACTTGGAGCCGTGCTCATACAAGAACAAAACGGTGAGTTGCGCATTATTTCTTACGCGAGTAGGAGTTTAAGCGATACGGAACGCAGATATTCTCAGACCGAAAAGGAGGCTCTAGCCTTGGTATGGGCGTGTGAAAGGTTTCATGTTTATATTTATGGAAGCCAGTTCGAGCTTTTAACAGACCATAAACCGCTTGAGTGTATTTACTCTACGAAGTCGAAAGTATTTGCTCGAATTGAGCGCTGGGTTCTCCGTATGCAACCATATACATATACAGTAAGGTATATTCCAGGACCGAAAAATATAGCCGACTCTCTATCACGTTTGATCAAAGAACGAAAAACAAGTGACCATCGGGAAAATGTAACCGAGGAATACGTTAAATTTGTAGCTCAAGAATCAACACCGGTTGCGATGACAACACGCGAAATCGAAAGAGCTTCCGTAAATGATCCTGAATTGAATGCTGTCCGAGCATGTCTTGTACACAGTCAGAGGCACCGTATCGAGTTCAAAGAATATTTACCGATTCGAAGTGAACTATGCTCGATTGGTCAATTAGTACTTCGGGGTACTCGTATCGTGATACCTATTAGTTTACGGGAACAGGTACTTCAGCTTGCTCATGAGGGTCACCCTGGCATTGTTGTCATGAAAACACGTTTACGAAGTAAAGTCTTGTGGCCAGGGATAGACAAAAGTATTGAGAAGTTTTGTCGAAGCTGTTATGGTTGTCAATTGGTAAGTCAGCCTAGTAAACCCGAACCGTTAAAGCGTACAGAGTTGCCCTCTGCGCAATGGCAACACTTAGCTGCTGATCTGTTAGGATCGTTACCGAGCAATCATTATATGTTTGTATTAGTTGATTATTATAGCCGCTATTTTGAAGTCGCTGTTACCAAGAATATTTCGTCCGAAAATATTACGTCGTTGATTTCAAAATTTTGCTTGACTCATGGATTGCCGTTATCAATTCACACCGACAATGGACCCCAGTTTGTTAGTCAAAATTTTAAAAACTTTATGTCCGAACATGGTATAGTCCATCATAGAACAACTCCGTTATGGCCACAGGCTAATGGTGAAGTAGAACGCCAAAATCGTTCGATAATGAAGCGTGTCAAAATTGCGCAAGGCGAAGGTCGCGACTGGAAATTCGAACTGAATAAATTTCTAATCATGTACCGTAGTACTGCTCATTCTACAACAGGAGTAAGTCCGTCAGAATTACTTTTTGGTCGAAAAATTAGAACAAAGTTACCCGAGTTGATTGATTATAATTTCAATGATTTTGAAGTACGTGACCGAGACGCCGAACAAAAGGAAAAAGGGAAAATATATGCCGATAAGCGTCGTGGTGCGTGCGAGAGTGATATTCGTGTTGACGATCAAGTTCTAGTCAGGCAAGACCGTGGAAATAAAATGTCCACACGTTTTGTACCATCCCCTTTTAAAGTTGTTGAGAAAACTGGTAATAGTGTATTGGTTGAATCTGACCAAGGTGTTCAATACAGGAGAAATGTGACACATTTAAAGAAATTTATTGAAAGAGAAAAAAATGGTTTAACTTGCTCACAATCTGAAGCAAACAAAAATGTAGTTGATACAGAGTCTGAAATTATTTCTAGTCACAAAGATAACTATGAGAATTTAACTGAATCTAGCCATTCTGATGAAAATAAGTGTTTAAGTTCTAGTCAAAATGAAACTTATAGTATGAAAGATAGACCAGTCAGAATGAAAAGGTTACCGTCAAAGTTTGACGATTTTGTCTTGGAATAATTTGTACCATTATGAACAGTCATTGAATTATCAATTACATGAAGTATGTTATGAAGGTATTAATAACAGATTTTTTTTGTCGTTGACATATTATTGACAATGATGTTAATTTGAATTTTATGTTTAAACAAAATTGACATAGGGTAGCTCAATTTTATTTGAAGTTCCATTTGATTGTTTATTAAAAAAAAAAATGTCAAGATGTTTTCAAATCTAAAAAAGAAGGAAGAGATGTAGTGTTTGATATATATGCTATAGTGTATCAGTATAGAAAGAAAGATAACTCTGTTATAGGTTGGAACAATTTATGTAAACTGCTTATCTCCCTTTGTACTGTGTTATGCATTATTGCTGAGTTTCCGGTTGGGTAATAAAATAATGTACCTTGAATGGTGTTTGTTTGTGTGCCAGTATTTGGTTTAATCCGAGTGTTTATTGTGACAGACACTATAAATACCACCATCAATGTATGAAGTAATATCCCACCTCATACAACTTTTGGATACTGGTATCATAATGGCCTTCGCATTCGCCATATATACAAAGTATAAATGGCAAAGAAGAAAAACGGAAGCCTCAGTATGTGTGTGGACTACAGGCAACTGCTGGCCAGGAATGTATCATGACATTGAAACATGGATGGAGGAATGTGGTAGATGTACCAGAAGAAAAAGACCTACTAATCAGAGAGCTCCGTTGGTGAACATTACCACAAGTTCATTTTGCATATACCTTTTTATCCAGTCCAATTTAAAGAAGACCTCCAATATGTATTGTTTATTACTGACAATTTTACCAGATTTGCCATGGCACTGGAAACTAAGAACCAGTTAACCAGAACCACCGCCGAAGCATTCTATAATTACTTAGTACACTACCGCAATCAAGACAGAATACACTCGGTCCAAGTTGCCAACTTTTAAAGTAAAGTGATTAAAGAACTGTGTACCATCACCGGCATGGCTAAATTCGGAAGCGCCAATTACCATGCAATGTGAGCGGTTCAACCAAACCTTACTTGGCATGCTCTTCTGTTACATATATATTGTTAAATGTACAGTGAAAACGTTATGGTGAATGGTCTAGGCTGTGCTTGTAATACAAGAAATCAAATCAACTGTATGTTTTAATTGTTTATAAAATTGTCAATTTGTAAACCAACGTATTGCATGTTTTGATATGAGGTGGGAAACAGTTGCTAAGTCGCAATGTATTTTCTGTCATCACGAATATCGAAAATTACATAAACTCAACTTGTTCACATTTTCTAAATTTGTATTATAGTAATTGCGTTTTGGGTTCTTGTTTTTCCTCCCTGGATTTATTGTTCTACATTTATTACTATTTGGATTTGATCACAAATGAAAAAATGTTTTAGAATCAACGTTTTCAGTCTTTTGTGTATCTGAATATAAAAAGAGAGGAGACGACCACAATTATTATAAGCCTTGATGAGAAGAGTGTTTGGTGATATAATCAATTTCAAGTTCACTTCAGAGACACATGTAGTACATCACACATACAGCGGAAACTCGAATAAAAGGACTAATGAACTTGAGATTAACGATACTACTGATACATCAAAGTCCGCTTCATGTTTGGATTTGTTTCTCGAAATAGACAATGAGGGACATCTGAAGATAAAACTTTATGACAAACGCGATGACTTCGACTTTTCTATTGTTTACGTTCCCTTCTTGAGTAGCAATATACTAGCATCGCCTGCATAAGGCGACTACGTTTCTTAGCTTATCCGATATTCAAGGGCATGCATGAGTTACCATGACTTTCGACAAAGAAAATTACTGCTGTCTCAAAAGCTCTTAACCAGGGTTTTATCAGGGCTAAGTTGATGTCATCACTTAGGAAATTTTACGGTTGTCATCACGAAGTAATTGACCGAAACAGTGTTCTAATATCTAAGATGATGTTGGACTTGTTCCCACTGTCGTAACATTTCATGTACCTCTACCGATTTGTGACTACCACCGGATTGACTTTGTTGAACTTCACGACGGGTGCCGTATACCGAGCAGGAACTGCTTACCCTTCCGGAGCACCTGAGTTCACTCCTGATTTTTATAGGAGTTCGTGTTGTTCATTGTTTTTTTTTTTTAGTTTTCAGTGTTTATTTGTTGTGCTTGTGGTTCATTTGTCTTCACGGGTTTTGTCTGTCTAATGGATTGCTTTTTTTGTAATGTTTTACATCACACTTACAGCGGAAACTCAAATAAAAGGACTAGTGAACTCTTTCATCTATATTAGTCATTGTAAAAATATATGAAATGCGAGTAAAAGTCGTCACAGTTTTGCCCCATAGGAATTCCGATACTCTATTACATAAATTTGTCCTCCAAAATCAACAAATGAAATGTCGACCATAAATTTCATCATGTTAACATGATCGTCTTCAGAATATTTCTCATCAGACTTACTCAATAAGATCTAGTGAACATTTTCAAAATTAATATGCTTTCCAAACAATATTTCTACATATCTGTATACACGTGTAAATTGTTTGCAACACTTATTTGTCTGAATGAATTTTATTTTTTAAACATACAGAAGTTGATAAACGAAATTGTCCGTTAGCCTTATCTATATAAAACATTTATTTCCATTTCAGTGCCTAAGTAAATGTTTCATTGCAATCTGAAAACCACATCATGAATAATTAATCATTCGCTTGATTAAAGTATAAATGACGGATTAGACAAACAAAAAGGTGTGAACCAAATGATATTACTAGCACCTGTGAGATAAATCAGTCTACACACCACTTTTCCTTTTTTATCTGTATTCTAACATTCAATTGTAGCTTGTTATCACGTTGGACACATGACTGCTGTCTGGAAACCTCATGAATATTTGGCATTTCGAAAGTCTTAATGCTAGAATTACAAGTTAATTGTTTTAGGTGAATTTACCTCAGTGGGTCATCCAAGAAAACGTTGTTTATAAAGGTTATATTTTTAACCGCAAAAATTAATGGGGAATTTAAAATGGAAAAATAAATAAAAAACCTGAAAAACTTTCAAATTTGAAATGACTAACTCAGACCTCTCTTAAAATAAAAAAAAAACATTTGTTTTTAATATGTTCAATGCACTTTGTGCATATTTAGGGATGTATTATTTAATTTAATAAAATCTCGCGGGAAAAGCGGTCTTCCTTTTACATTGAAATTCAGTAGGCGAAATCTCTTTGTGAAATCTTTACATAAAATTCCTCCAAATTTGACATCAATTCTGGAGATTATTTGGTACTCACCAGAGTACTCTATCTTCAACATAATAGACTCCAAAGGTATTCCGAAAAATCTTTCATTTCCTATCGGGGCTAACGTAAGTTCATCAGAAATCTGAAGAAAATGAGTTAACAAAACCGTTTGATGGGAAATATTGGCTAAAAGGTAGGCATTTTGTTAAAAAAAATCATTTTGCTGCGGAAATGAGCAAATAATCAAGCTGAAGCGAGATCGAAAAAAAAATTCTGACGATTTGAAATTTCGCGCTCTCGGAATGGATTTCTCCCTTGTGTTTTGGTACAGTAGATCAGAGCCGACATGTCTCCAAGGGTTTAATACCGAAACGTATATGAATACGAGCCCCTATGGTTGTCCAAACTTTATCTTGAACTTCGAATTTATGGACTTTTTCCACTGTCTTGTCGCTTCGGTATTCTTTTGCCGATATATTTACTAATATATAACGTCCTGGCTTTTGGAAATACACAAATAGGATGTGAAAAAGAAAACTGCTTTTTTTTTTAGATCTCCTGAACATATTGGTCAGTAATCAAAGAGAAAACATGTTCACTGAAGGGTACAACAGATATGAGGAAAATGAATACTATAAAAACGACTTACGGTTTCTGGCTCGCTGGGTTGACTTGGTGGTATTCATTATTCACAAAAAAGGATAATCGGAAAGAACAACAAAGAAACGACACTTCACACCAACAGAAATCTAAGACAATTCATTTCTTTCCATACTGAAATATCGGTACTAAAACATATATTTCGAAGACGACTTTATACCATAACATAAAAATAGCAAAAGAAATAATCGTGTTGTATGCTAGCAATATTAAAATCATATGAATACCAAACATGATAGATAAGCAAAAACACAGTAAGCCAAACTATTATGAATCAAAAACAAGATTTTTTTTTATAGAAGGGATATTATTTCTCTCATCCGGATTATGAAGTAGTAGTAATTGAATTAAAAATGGTATCGGTTGTATTTAAACACGTTTTAAAGAGGATGGATATATCAATATGAAATAAATAAAATGGTATTTACTAGAATGGCATAACAATATTGCTGGAATATTCCCACGGAAGTTCAGTGCATGCATTCAAACAATTCACCCAATAATTTTCACATGACAATTACTTATTTGTAGTAAAAACTTTTGTCCACAACAAAATAGCATAAGAGCTCTATATGAAATGTCACTAAATAAACTTTGCTAAATTGTTCTATATTATTGTTCTAACAATGTACGAACACATGCTTTGAATATTTAGTCATGGATGTTATAATTGTCGCCTTTCTGAATGATTTTATGTAATGGAATAGTAATTAAATTTTAAATGGCATGTAGTAAACACACCTGCTTTACAGACAATAAATATATCAATATAAAATTATTAAAACTGCATTTACTAAATTGACATTATTATATACACTACATTGAAAATTCCCACGGAAGTTCGAATAAATGCACCAAAACAATTACCGAATGAATTATACATTACAATTACTCGTTCGTGGAACACATTTCAATCTACAACAATAAAATCTAATAGCTATGTATGTTTTATCAATAAATCTTTACATATTTTCATATATTGTGTGCCAATCCTGTATTAAAACAATCCATTTTTATATGTAACAACTGAATAAAACACACATTTAAAATTGTAAAGTATGTTCAAATCATGCCATTTAACAAATGAAAAATTGTAAGATATATTGAAAGGAAAAAATAACACGGGATATAGCATAAAAATTGGAAATACATCACCGATCAGGTTTATGAACACATTTATGCTACCTCTTTTTCAGACCATTACCACATCTTTGTATTTATAAATACCAGCATGTTTGACCACCACTTGCAAAATTATAGCGAGCGGAGCGAGCGCTATAGGAGCATGTGCATTTTCTACGTATCGGCCATTTGAAAAAGTCTTTGTTTAATGGGGGCAGCCATACTGTGCTAAAAACTAAGGCTAGAAACAGTTTCGTTCGCCGGAAATGGAATAACTTGCTTAAAATTATAATTTTATAGTCAGAATCGTGATACCGGAAATGAGTTTCTAGAAAGGGCTATTGCTGTGCTCGCATCATTGTCCACGCCAACGGCATATTATATATTTTAAAGACAAAAGTTATTTCCTGTTGTGCAAACCTACACAAACAGAGAACCCTTGTTAATTAAGGTAAACTTGTTTTAAGTGAAAATGTTTTACAATTCTAATAATAATTAAAATTTTCTTTGACAAATTATTCGAAATTGTTTCAAAAAATAAGGATCGATGAATATAAAATACCATTAGATTTGGACAATTTTAAGATTTTATGGATCTTTATTTACATGTAAACCAGCAGCTTTTGACATGCTGTATGATAACGCAATAAAACTGTGACCTAAGAGGGTGTGTGGTTCTCATCAATTGGTGGTTAAGCAATTGACAGGAAAACTCTCAACCTACAAATAGCCTATTACCAATATTATTAATAAATAGATCCTTTGAATACTATAACAAATAAACGTCATTGAGGTAGATTTTACCATCGTTATTAAATGCCAGCAAGTTAGGACGTCTTTTCAAGTTATCACTTATCAATGAATTCTAGAGATGTATAAATTCAGCCTGCTTTTGTTATTTCATTTTACCAATTATTGGCCGGTCCAATATTCTATAGACTAATTAATCAGCTATATACGACAAATTTTACATCATGTCCCAGGAGACTTGAGTATGACAGATGAAGCAAGAAACGTTTCAGACATGATGAAACCTATTCAGTACATATTTATAGAAAAATACATCAAAAACAGGAAAAGGGTCATATGAAGTATTAATGAAAGTTGTAAAGAATACATGTAAGGAAGAATATCGAAATTGTATTTTGTAAATTTAAGTCTGATTTTATTTTTTTCTTAAATGGGAAAAATATGATTAATTATACACTAATTTGACAAGAGGTACAAATATATATTAATAACATACAGCTGGTTTTATAACCACTTTTCATCCTGAGGAAAATTTAGAATTTTTTTTTCCGGATTTTTTATGTACCAATGTCCTTGTTTACATTATTATTGGACAAAAATAACATTTTGCTTGTTTACTCAAATAAATGTATTTCGCTATTTAATTAATATAATATGCACCTGTATGATTTCTGTAAGTATAAAATGAGACTAATTTCCACGTTTCCGATATTTCCTTGATCCTTTTTCCATCCATATTATTGATTTAGTACAAAAAACAACTTTAATTGTTGTGTTGTTGCAGACTGTATGACACCTTTGCACTGGTTACTTTTATTGATACATTTTGAGGCGTTTTGGTTTTTAACATTAGATAAAATGTGCGGAAAAGCGACGAAAATGAACATTACATAAATGTTTTATTAAGGAGATATTATTCAAAATGTATTTGTAAATAATTGCAAGTATAACAAGCAGGGCTTTAACTTCGTGAATGCAAGAAAAAAAAAGGTATTAATTTAGTTCCTATTGGTGGGATTTGGCAAATCTTTGTCTGTGTGTACGTTTAACTTTAATTTGTACAGAATGTTCGCAGATTTTGAAAATAAGAGGTTCTAGATTTTAGCATTTAAAGTAGGAATCTTGCAGTGAGACTAGGAATTAAGAGTGAAAATCCGAAATATTTATCCGCCACACTGGAAAACAAAAACGAGACATATAACGTGTGGTATATATGTTTTAAATATCAGTAAAAGAATATCGAAGGGAACAGTCCGTAAATTCCAAATATAACAAAAAGACAGTGATAAGAAACACAACAGACACATGGCTTTTAAATGTTTAAGAAAAATATGACATTGAGCATTGACCTTTGGCATCCACTAAGAACACCTGCGGCGGTGGACACTAAAAAACTCTTCATTTATTATATGAAAGGAAACATATCGATAGCCACAGTACAATGTATATTTGTAAGATTAAGGCGACACACCATATTTTCGCTAACATTCATTACCTCTCGGCACCAACTGAAAATATATTACACTGGAGGATAGACACTTTTTCAAAGATAAATTGAATTAATCACGTACGTCTTTTACTGTACTAATTAACGGTATCCTTATCTATCTAAGTCCCTGATTTTATTAAACAGACATCAATAAAACACATTTGTATGGCTTTGTCCATCAGTACTGGACACAACTTAATATGTGTAATTTGTCAATTTCAATTATTGTCTGAAGTGTTGATGCTAGGTTAATGAATCGAAATCATGGAAACTCCAATTCATTCCAAAATGAACGTGTATAACAATAGAATTCTCGTTCTTTAAATGAATATTAATTTAAGGCATTCCGAAATAAATTGCACTTCCCATTAAACCTATTAATTCCTGGAATATTTTCATTTTGCTTAAGACGAAATACCCTTTAAAAATTATTCTATTTTATCCTCGCTTTAAATAAATTCAAACAGTTTTAACATGTATATGACTACGAAATAAAGGAGGTCTAACTCAGGAGAAATCTTAGACACTTAGGAAGCAACATCAATAATCATTTCGGCACAAATATCTTCCCATATCTGATGATATGTGTTTGTATTTTCATAAATTTTAATCCGGTATCGGATATATGTATTCTGCATAAACTGTACATGTACTTCTTTTCGGGCTGATACGGATAAAGCATCTGATATGAAAAATGCCGTATAATAAACAAAAATCTATACATATATATATCTGTTATGTGTTTAGATTTTCATTATTAGAGTGTTGATAAATGCCGGTATATTTGTTTGATTTCTCTGTCAGCTTTGCTGCAATATATTGATTAAATAGGAACATATTTATATTATAGATATTTAGGAAAAAAATCGCTCAAACCGAGCCAATCTTCAACTTGTTTTGTTGGAGTTTCATCTCCGTGACAAACGTCTCACCGTAAATTTCAAGACAAAGATAAAAATAACAAGAGTGGACACACAAAAATGTCTCGCCTGTCATGTATTTCTAATGAAAGTAAATGCTATCAGACACATTGCATACAGTATTCGAAAAACAGGCCAAAACACAAAAACTTAACTATAATCACTGAACCATGAAAATGAGGTCAAGGTCAGATGACACCTGCCAGTTGGACATGTACACCTTACAATCCTTCCATACACCAAATATAGTAGACCTATTGCATACATTATTCGAAAAACAGGTCAAAACACAAAAACTTAACTATAACCACTGAACCATGAAAATGAGGTCACGGTCAGATGACACCTGCCAGTTGGACATGTACACCTTACAATCCTTCCATACACCAAATATAGAAGACCTATTGCATACAGTATTCGAAAACAGGCCAAAACACAAAAACTTAACTATAACCACTGAACCATGAAAATGAGGTCAAGGTCAGATGACACCTAACAGTTGGACATGTACACCTTACAATCCTTCCATACACCAAATATACTAGACCTATTGCTTATAGTATCTGAGATATGGACTTGACCACCAAAACTTAACCTTGTTCACTGATCCTTGAAATTGGGTCGAGGTCAATTGAAAACTGTCTGATGGGGATGAGGACCTTGTAAGGCACGCACATACCAAATATATTTATCCTATTACTCATAATAAGAGAGAAATTAACATTACAAAAAATCTGAATTTTTTTTCAAGTAGTCACTGAACCATGAAAATGAGGTCAAGGACAATGTACATATGACAGACGGAAACTTCGTAACATAAGGCATCTATATACAAAGTATAAAGCATCTAGGTCTTCCACCTTCTAAAATATAAAGCTTTTAAGAAGTGAGTTAACGCCGCCGCCGCCGCCGGATCACTATCCCTATGTCGAGCTTTCTGCGACTAAAGTCGCAGGCTCGACAAAAACTCTGTGCCGCTGTATTGAGTTTTGTTAGGTACGTACACGTGGGGTTTATGTGCCAGTACTTTTTAGCTCATCTTGCTTAAAAGCCAGGGTGAGCTTTTGCCATCACTTTGTGTCCGTCGTACGTCTGTCCGTTAACTGTTCACATTTTAATCTTCTTCTAAAAAACTACTGAACCAAATGGAACCAAACTTAGCAGCAATTTTTCTGGGAAGGTCCTTTACAGAATTTGTAATTTTGGTTCAGATCAAATATTTAACATGGCTGCCAGGCCTAATAATGTGTTCTGATTGGCTGAAATTTAAAAAATCTTCTTGTCAGAAACCACAGGACCAAATGAACTTCTACTTTACAGGAATGTTCCTTAGAAGATCCTATACCAAATTTGCAATTTTGGTGCCGATTGGAAATCCACCATCGGACATGGATAATATAGGACCTTATGGAAAATACATACACACAACTTCTTCGAAACCATTTGAAAGATTGAATTAATAATATGCCTGAATGATAGTATAATGGTCCTGTACGAAATGTATAATTTTGCTGCCGATCTGTTTTCTTGCTATGAAGGGCCTTTCGGGTCATAATTCATTTTGTTACACGTACGCTAGAGGTACGCGTAACAGGTCGTTCACGTACCCTAGAGGTACACGTAACACTTTGTTCACGTACCCTAGAGGTACACGTAACACCTTGTTCACATTCCTAGAGGTGCGCGTAACTGTTTGTTCACGTACCCTAGAGGAACACGTAACTGTCTATGATGTTGATACAGATAATCCATTATTCAGGGAAAGGGATGACAGGTTTTCTGTTGCGGTTAGCTGCACGAGCAAACAGTTACGCGTACCTCCAGGGTACGTGAACAAACAGTTACGTGTATCTCCAGGGTACGTGAACAAACTGTTACGCGCACCTCTAGGAACGTGAACAAACTGTTACGTGTACCTCTAGCGTACGTTTAACAAAATGAATTATGACCCAAACTGCTGAATGGATTGAAACCAAACATGGCATGAATGTTCCTTATGAGGTGCTGACCAAGTGTTGTTACTTTGTTGCCGAACCATCATCAAAGATGGCCACCAGCAGAGGACTTAGTTTAACATAGGACCCTATGGGAAATACATACAAAAATCTTCTTCTAGAGAACCACTTAATGGATTGAAACCAACCAAACATAGAAAGAATGTTCCTTATGACGTTCTTACCAAGTGTTGTTACTTTGGTGCTGATCTGTCATCCAAAATGGCGGCCAGCTGGGGACTTAGTTTAACATAGGACCCTATGGGAAAAACATACAAACAGTTTCTTCTTGAAATTGACTGAATGGATTGAAACCAAACATGGCATGGATGTTAATCTCAAGGTCCTTTAGCAATGAACAAATGGAAATGTCAGGTGAGCGGTACAGGCTCCTAGGAGCCTCTGGTTCTTCTTTCTTGCATCTTACAACAACTATTGTACATTTATATAGCGAGGTTGTTGCACTAAACAAAAAAATGTACAATGTCTTCTTCATATTTATAATTATTTGAAGGATCTCTTTTTAATAGGATTTCTTTCATTGTTTATTCTATTTCTCTGCATAAAAAGAGATTGTGTCAAGATTAACGGAAAATATGGCATTGGGTTGCATGTTACATTTTGATCAATTTGCATGAAATGCGGTAAACAACGGCCTCATTATTTAGTGCGAATGTGGCATATATGGTGATTTTTTTCTTAAACATGCATAATTTTATTGGATATTTATAATGTGAGAATTAAATAAAAGATATTTTAAATTTCTGTCAACATTCTGTAACCATGACAACAGGTGAGACCAGTTACCACAGGGTTAAGAGTACGGCTGTGGTGGCCATCTTGGTTGATAGTTTGAGTCAACGGACACAATTCTGAAAGAGGACCATCTAAGGTCCATTGCTGCTAAGATTGGTTCCAACATCTCGGTAGTTACAAACAAGAAGATTTTTTAATAAATTTTCCATAGGGTCCAATGTTATGTTCAGCTGTGGCGGCCATCTTGGTTGATATTCTAGGTCATAGGACATATTTCTGACAGACGACCATCTACGAACCATAACTGTCAAGTCCGGTTCCAACTGGCTCAGTATTTTCAGACAAGAAGATTTTTTAATGAATTTCCCATAGGGTCCTATGTTAAACTAAGTTCGGCTGTGGTGGCCATCTTTGTCGGAGGGTAGGGCCATCAGACACAATATTGAAAAAGGACCCCCTTATGACCATTCCACCAGTTTGGTTCTAATTGGGTAAGTAGTTTCAGACAAGAAGATTTTTATGGGAATTTCCAATAGGGTCCTATGTTAAACTAAGTTCTGCTTGGTCAGATGTCGGGAACCTCGAACGCAATTTAGGAAGGAGACTACCCAAGGATCAGTTCAGCAAAGTTTAGGTGAGATTGACATACTTAGCTTCAACGGAGATTTTTAAAATTTGGACTCCCCTTTTTCTATTTTTAGATTGTCCGCCATCTTGGTCAAAGGTTGGGGACACCGGACATAATTTTCGAAGGGGACCACCCAAGAACCACCAAAGTGTGGTCCTAATTGGCCCAGTGGTTTATGTGGTTTGTGGACGACGGACGACGGACACTAAGTGATGACAAAACTCACGTGAACCTTCGGGTCAGGTAAGCTAAAAATGAAAGAGGAGTTTAGGTCACAAGTTTGAATTCAAAATTTTCGTAGTTCGACTCCTGTGGTCCCCTTGTTTAGAAAATCAAAATTCTTAAACCTTATTGCGCATCTACAGGTAGTATGCAACCATTCTATATAGAAACTAGAACTGTCCTGAAAGGGACTAATACACCCCGAAGCAACATGTCTGTGTTGAAGCCTACACAAAGTTCAAATCATCATATTTTTCAAACTACTGGTCCAAACAGAAAATCCTGACAATATGCATAATGTGATCTAACACTCTATACAGTTTCATGAGAATCATGCAAGTAATGTAGGAGAAATTGCGATTGTGGACAATATATGGAACGACGTTTTGTTAGAAAATGCCAAAGTCCAAACAGCCATATCTTTTACATCTATTGTCCAAATAGAAATTCCTGATAATATGCACATCTCCATATAGTGATCTAACTTTCCTTAAAGTTTCATGAGAATCATGCAAGTAATGTAGGAGGAGTTGTGAACAACGTTATTTCGGACAGACGGACAGACAGACAGACAGACTGAAACCTATATACCCAAAACTTCGATTGGGGGGTTACAATTTATTCATATAGTGATCTAACTTTCCTTAAAGTTTCATGGGAATCATGCAAGTAATGTATGAGGAGTTGTGAACAACGTTATTTCGGACAGACGGACGGACAGACTGAAACCTATATACCCCAAACTTCGATTGGGGGAGGGGGGATTACAATTAAATTCCTAAACCCAAAAGTGAAGAAGGAGCTGATATCACACAAAAGTGTGACGGATGGACATACGGAGGGAGACAATTGCTTTATGCCGTAACTTTCTTTGACATGTTAACATCCCATAAATTGATTAAAAAACTATGTTACTGTGAGCAAAGCTCAGCAAAATGATGCCCTTTACAATGTTTAGAATATGTTAAGGGAACCTCAAAATATAATTCAAACAAGAATATAACATTAAAGGTGCCCTTTAGCATTATATGGTTTAGCTTCTGGTGGGCTAAATTTCAGATATTCTTTTCTGAAACTACTTGACCAATGGATTCGAAAGCTCTCATGAATGATCGCTGCATGGTTTTAAGCTGCCAATTGGAAAGCAAATATTGTCAGTGCCCGAATTAGTTAACATGGGCTTTTCTGGTTTCTTAAATTTCCTATAACATTCTGTATGTAGATGCACAATAAGGTTTTCAAAACTTGTTGCCCTCAGGGGTTGAATTTTGAAAATTGGGAATTTAAGCTTGTGACCTAAACTCTTCTTTTATTTTTCATTTGTGTATTTAATTTCTGTACAATATTGTCACACACTGTATATAGATGTGCAATAAGATTTTAGAATTTTGATTTTCAAAAATTGGGAATTATAAGCTGGTGACTGAAAATCTCCTTTCGTTTTTCATGTTATGCATTTTATTTCTATACAATATTGTCATACACTTGTTATGATATTGTAATTATTATATTTATTTATCTTGGCCTAATTTGTTTTGCGTAGCCTTATAACATGTATACTATGTTTACATAATACTTATAGTTGTTTACCAAATAATGTTAGTAGTTCATTATTGACAGTTCTGCCGCACATGCAGAAATCCTGCATAAAATCCCCACCCCGACGGTCAAATGCAAATGGACGGCATTCCTATTGAGCATAGGGTAAATACAAGAATTATGGCTTTCGTACAGAGCATAAGTCAGATAAGTCAGTCTCCACAGGAAAGTGGGGATAAGGACATCTTAAAGGGAAGGATGTCACAGATTGATACAAATAAAGATATGATATCCGAAAGAAATATGATGGATTTCTTTCTGGAGAATGAGGAAGATTTGGAGAAAGAAAGCCCCCAACCCAGATCGATTCTCAAGAAAGCCGCCTCAGCGCCGTCGTCTAAGGCAGTCACTTTCGCGGAAAAACCATCCATCAAGATTTTTACTAAAGATGAGATCATCAGACCCCCAACCCCCCAAAGGCAGCAGCAGTGCTGCAATTTCCCCAATCTGACGCAGATGGATGAACATCCTGAGCTTTGTCAAAATTGTGGGGCGCAGTCAATGAAGCCGCGATTTGAGCATCATCAATCCGGGGAGCAGAAGACCAGCTGCGGCTACCCACTCAAGAGGAAGAAGGGGCAATTCTGCAAGAGCAAGCCCGGGATGGATGGTCTCTGCCGGAGGCATAGGCAGCAATTACATCGGGAGGAGGAGGAGGAGGAGATCATCCCAGTCGAGGGCAAAATGGTGGTGAAAGAAACCATGAAAACCCTCCGTCAAATAGCTAAGGATGAGGGTCTGAGGGGATTTAGCAGGAAAAGCAAGGAGGCCTTGGTGAAGCTCATCGAGGAGAAAACCACCCGTAAATTTGCCCGCCAGGAAGTCTTCACCAAGAAGCATATCAAAGCGCTGGCAAAGAATCGCGGCCTAACCAAATACTCCCGGCTCAAGAAAGACGATCTGCTCCATCTGGTGGAAGAGGACATCAAAAATGCCCCGACCGAGGAGGAGATCAAGGTCACTGATATTCGGGAAGCTCTGAATGGCGTATTTGGCACGGTCGTCATCGAACCTTTGAAGCCGCACGACGTAGCCACTTTTCTTAAGGTAAGTCGGGGCACCGTCACCACAACAATCTCCGATGCGCTTGCCCAAAAGAAGGAATTGAAGGTAAACTTAGTGCTTGAAGCAGAGCTGGTGAAAACGAGTCTCGCGACTGGGGAAAATATTTACATCACCCCTTACTTCCGATCAGCCCAGGCTACCCTCACCCCATCATCCGACCTCGAATCGGAGATCATGCGTATGATGGAGAAGGTCAAGGAGAATATGGCCAAATATATGCGCGAAGGGAGTGGATGGACTTTCAGCAGAGTCGATAAGCTAAAAATCCACCTCAACCAATTCAAGCCTCTCAAGGGGGCTTCCTTCATACCGACCCCATCAGCACTCGCGAAAAAGAAGGCGATCATCAACGTGCAGAACGAGGATCAGGAGTGCTTCAAGTGGGCTATCCTCTCCGCGCTTCATCATGAGGAGGTGGATCAGAAGAGTGCCAATCGCCCCAGTCAGTACGTGAAGTGGAGGGACGATCTAAAATTTGAAGGCATCGACTTCCCGGTCTCGCTCAGGGCGATCGATAAATTCGAGAGGCAGAATCCCGCCATCAACGTCAACGTCTTTGGCTTCGATGGCGTAAAGAAGGGTGAAGATGAGGAAGAGGATCTTCAGATCTACCCCCTCAGGATATCCAAGAATATAGGCCCCACCCACGTAGATCTCCTCTTTCTGACTCGCGAAGGCAAGCAGCATTACTGCTGGATCAAGAGCTTATCACGCCTTCTGACTGCGCAGGTCACAAATCACGATGGGCAAGCTTTCTTTTGCCGTAGGTGCTTGTGCCATTTTACCAAGCAGAAAGTCCTCGACGATCACATGGAATATTGCAGCCGGAAGGATGCGATCAGGATCGAGATGCCGGAAGAGGGGTCCGCCATAGCCTTCCACAATCACAAAAAGATGATGAGAGCCCCCTTCGCGATCTACGCGGATTTCGAGTGCTTCACGGAGAAGCTCGACACCTGCCAGCCGGATCCGTCTCACTCATACACGAAGGCCTACCAAATTCAGCGCCCCTCAGGATTCTGCTATCACGTGAAATATGCTCACGGCGACTACAAAGAGCCAGTCGTCTACTGCGGGGAGGATGCGGCTAAGAAATTCGTGCAGTGCGTGGAGGAGGTAGTGCGGGCAATAGGTAAGATCTACAAGGAGATCAAGCCGATGGAGATGACTGACGAGGATAAGGAGAGCTTCGCAGAAAGCACGCACTGCCACATTTGCGAGCACGAATTGGGAGGGGATAAGGTCCGGGACCACGACCATCTGACCGGGAAATATCGCGGCGCAGCACACAACCAGTGCAATCTGGATTTCCAGCTCCCGAAGCACGTCCCCATCTTCTTCCACAACTTGAGCGGATATGATGCCCACATCTTCGTCAAGGAGCTTGGATTCTCTGAGGGTAAGATCGCCTGAATCCCCAATACTGATGAGAAATATATCAGCTTCTCCAAGCAGGTGGATAATCTAGAGATGAGATTCGTCGATTCGGCGCGCTTCATGCTCAGCTCGTTGGATAATCTAGCCAAGAATCTCACCCCCGACCAATTCAAGACCGTGAAAGCAAGATTTGGTGATTGTCACGAGCTGATGATTCGGAAGGGGATTTTTCCCTACGATTATATGGATGGGCCGGCCAAGCTGGAAGAGACTCAGCTCCCACCCAAAGAAGCCTTTTACAGCACGCTCTCCGGAGAGCATATAAGTGACGAAGATTACGCGCACGCTCAGAAGGTCTGGGAGGCCTTCGAGTGCAAGACCCTGCGCGATTATCACGATCTCTATCTCGAGACCGACGTGCTCCTGCTGACTGACATTTTCGAGAATTTCAGGAATATCTGCCAGACTCACTATGGGCTCGATCCTGCAAACTACTACACATCGCCAGGATTGTCCTACGATGCCGCCCTCAAGACCATTGGGCAAAGATTGGAGCTTCTTTCCGATCCAGATATGCTGCTGATGTTTGAGCAGGCGACCAGGGGAGGGGTGGCCATGATCTCTCATCGCCATGCTCGGGCCAATAATCCCTACGATCGCTCCGAGCCCACCAAGTATCTCACCTACCTCGATGCTAATAATCTTTACGGGTGGACGATGTCGCAGCCTCTTCCCACGGGGGACTTTGAGTGGACGGAGCCGGAGGAGATCGACGAGATTCTCAGCTACCCCGACGACCACGAATATGGCGCCATGGTAGAATGCGATCTCGAATATCCGCGGGATCTTCACGACGCCAACAACGACTATCCTCTCGCCCCCGAGAATGTGGAGATCGACAAAGTCCGGAAGCTCGTGCCTCATCTTGGCAAGCGTGAAAAATATACGCTCCACTATCGAAATCTCAAGACGTATTTGGAGATGGGCATGAAGTTCACCAAAGTCCGTCGGATCATCAGATTCAGACAATCTCCATGGCTCAAACCATATATCGAGCTGAATACTGCTCTTCGCGCCAAGGCCAAGACCGACTCCGAGAAGGAATTTTTCAAGCTCATGAATAATTCGGTCTTCGGCAAAACCATGGAAAATATTCGGAAGCACGTCGACGTCAGGCTCGTCACCACCGAGAAGCAGGCCCTCAAGCTCGTGGCCAAGCCCAATTTCGATCGTCGAGTCGTCTTCACCGAGAATCTGGCAGCCGTCCACATGAAGAAGACCATGCTGAAATTTAATAAGCCGATCTATCTAGGAGCCTGCATCTTGGATATTTCGAAGCTCCTCATGTACGATTTCCACTATGGATTCGTGAGGAAGATGTACGGCGATAAGGCTCGGCTGCTTTTCACCGACACGGACAGCTTGGCCTATGAGATCCAGACCGACGATTTCTACCAGGATATCGCTCCGCACGTCGAGGCTAAATTCGATACGTCAAACTATCCCATCGAGCATCCTTCCGCCATCCCCACCGGCAAAAATAAGAAAGTCCTCGGGATGTTCAAGGACGAGTGCGGCGGTAAGATCATGACCGATTTCGTGGGGCTCCGGGCGAAGCTATACGCCTTCAAGATGGATGACGGTCAGGCCACGAAGAAGGCGAAGGGAGTCACCAGGAGCGTCATCAAGCACAGCATCGCCTTCGAGGAATATAGCGATGCTTCGACACTCAGCAGGAGATCCATCGCCCGATGAGCATCCTCTGCAGCCATCTCCATCAGATCTACGCCGAGGAGATCAACAAGATCGCTCTCTCCGCCAAAGACGATAAGCGGCACATCCTCCCGGACGGCATCAGAACCCTTGCCCACGGACACTATCGAATCACTCACGGCAGCAAGTGAGGCGCCCCTCCCCGCCCCGCACTTAGATAAATGAGCAGCATACGCGTGCACGGCCTCCTCCTCCCCCATAAGCCCCTCTGCAACGTAGAGCTTGAGGAAGCCGCCTCGGCCCTAGGCATCTCTCGATTCAGAGGAATATTCATGCGCGATGCCTTGCCTCCCAGCCCCCAGCCCATCGAATGCGGCATCCTGAATCACGACGATAGCGATGGCCCCGGCACGCATTGGACGTGCTGGCATAAGCGTGGAGGATTCAAAGTCTACTTCGATCCCTACGGCCTGCCTCCGCCCGACGAGATGATTGACTATCTGCGGCCGGAGATTCGATATAATACCGATGAAATCCAGCGGCGCGGCGACGTGGTCTGCGGACACTTTTGCCTGCACGTCCTGAAGCTCCTATCGAAAGGTCAAACGCTCGAGGAGGTCATCTTCGGACTATAGATAAATGGATAAGTTTGGATCTCACTCGAGGAAGCGTATGCCCATCTGGAGGATGCTCCAGGATCTCGATATGAACGATAATCGCATCACCAGCTTGGGATTGCCTCAGGGTAGCTCGGACGCCGTGACGAAGCGCTGGGTCAACCAACAGCTGAAAGACGGTATGAAAGACATCGACGAGCTAGATTCAGATGTTAAGCAGATGCAGATGGCCATCAAGCGGATGCAAAGGGAGTATGAAGAATCCATCAAAGACCGTAGAAGATGACAAAGTCGATAAGTCAGAGTGCGTCTCGACCAACGGTGGCTTGATGACTACGGACCTAGACATGCGAAAATATCACCTGCTAAATCTCCCACTCCCCCAGACTGATAACGAGCCCATCACCAAAGCCGTCTTCGACCAGCTGAAGACGGAGCTAGACGCATTAAGGGTCTTCGTCCACCTGAAGCATGCGTAAATCAAGATTTTCTGGTCTCCTTTGAATCGAGACCGGAAAGCCTGGGGGGATCATCGCCAGTCGGACTCCTTGACCCAGGAATTGAAGGTTTTGGGATAGCCTCTCCATTTGACGCGGATTTCTTTCTCCCCATTCCGGATGGGTCGGCTCAAGATTTTCTCGATGCGAAAGATATCCTGGTCGGTGCGCTGGAGCTCAGGCTCGTAAAAGGATCCCTTGATTTCCTCACCCTTGTAGTCTTTGAGGCGATAGGTGGGCGGCTGCGTCGCTAAGGCCTGGGCGATGGTAAAGATCTCCTCCGTCCAGCGCGGAGTATATCCCTTCTCGAAGATGCCCTTTTTCTTGGTGATCCGGACCTGATCGCCGACGTCGAATCGCTGAGGCTGCATGGGCGGGAGGTCTCCGTAGATTCCAGAAGACCTTGGTCTCGTGCTCTTTCTGGCTGGCGGCGGTGGGGGTCATCTTGATGGATCGATGCTTGGTGGTATTATACTGGCGGACGAGATCGTCCAGGACCGGAAGGTAGGAGCGCGTGGAATTGGCCGAAAAGTATTTGAACATCTTCTCCTTCATGGTGCTATTCCAGCGCTCCACCACGCTCGATTTCTCTTCGTTCTCTGTGGAGTAGAGATCGACGTCGTGCTTCCGGAGCAGATCCTTCACGTCGCGATTATAAAATTCCGTGCCCTTATCGGTCCATAGCTTCTCGGGCGTGCGATCCTTGAAGACGGTCCGGAAGGCATCTCGCACCGTGGCGCCTTTCTTATCCTTGAGCGGCACCAACCAGCCGTATTTGGAAAAGACGTCGATGATGCTCAGGAGGTATTTGAAGCCTCGATTATCGCGGGAGAAGGCGCTCATATCTACGAGATCGGCAGCCCAGATCTCATCCACCCCGCCTACCATCACGCGACGCTTCTGAAATTTGCGTCGGACTGGCTTGTGCAGCTCTTCGGCTAGCTCATCCGACCATCGGACTTTTTTTTTCCCACGCCCAGCCCAAATCGTGCTTTGGTGCCGATGATGGGTCTGACGATGCCACGCTCGAAGCGCTCGCGTGCGGTGGGATTGGGGATGGCATCGAGGGAGGCTAGCATCGTCTTATCGCAGATCGAATTTCGTGCGGCCGTATCCTTGTGCTTGGCATAGCAAAGATCGTGGCGATAGGCGGCCTCATCCACTCGATTGATGGGTCTCGACCAAGGTTTGGGCGTGCCGTCGGCTTGGAGTCGCTGACCGAGTCTCGTCCCCGGCCCGGTGAAATTATGCCCCGGCAGATGCATTTCGACGGGCAGACGATTGATCATCTTATTCACGAGTCCGGCGCCCCTTTCCTCCGTCTTGATGAATTGCGACTTCCGCGCGCCACACTCTGCGCAGGTCCCCACCTTTCGCCGCCGCCGTCCATCGTCGCTCGTGATCACGGCGCGATTATTCGTCTCCGTCTTCTTCTGACACTTCAAGCAATACATTCCCATTTTATATAGATAAATGGACGTTGAAGACCTTACCTACGATGAGCCCGCCGCGAGTCGTCGGCATAACCACTATCTCCTCCCGCAGCGATCCATCCGAGGTCTGATCATCAGGAAATCGGACTGCGGCAAGACGACTCTGCTGAATAATCTCCTCCTGCGCGATGGATGGCTCGATTACGATCGCCTCTTCGTCTTCGGAAAATCGCTCCACCAGCCCATCTATCAGCTGCTGCGGCAGGCGCTGGGGAAAGGATTTTCGAAAGACGATATCCGCGACCTTCTCTCCGTCAAGGATCGCTATCCCCACTCTCTGGTCGACGTGGTGCAGATGATGAAGCCGCCGTCCAAGCCTAGCGGCATCGAACCTTTCTTCTTCGAGGAGGCGAGCGACGTGCCCGATCCCCGAGAGCTCGATCCCGCCCGCATAAATCTCATGGTCTTCGACGACCTGATGCTGAGCAAGCAGAGCAAGTGCGAGGACTACTACGTGCGCGGTCGCCATAATAACGTCGACTGCTTCTACGTCTGCCAAAATTACTTCAAGCTCCCGCGGCAATCGATCCGGGAGAATGCCAATTTCATCTGCCTCTTCGAGCAGGATGCCAAGAATCGCGACCATATCCGTCGAGATCATTGTGGCGATCTCACCCCAGCTCAGTTCGATGCCCTATGCGACTATTGCTGGGCGAAGCCTCACGGATTCATGACTATCGATCTCACGAGTCCCAAGACGGCGGGAAAGTATCGATGCAATCTGGATGAATTCTATCGAGCATAAGATAAAGAATGGATCACTTGCTGGAATTTTTCCCGGAGAATCAGCGGACTTGGATCGGGAGAATGTCCCCGAGCCCCCACGACCACCCTCTGAATGCGAGCACCGGTGGGAGCGTGTGCTTATTAAATGTGAGATCCCGGGATATGCCTGCGGCAGATGCGGAGCTGAAAAGTACGCTCGTCGCTTCGGCGATCAGGATTTCGAAGGAAGGACCTATAATTCCCACTCCCGCCGCAAAGCTGAGCCGGCGCCCGGACCCCCGTGCCCCGTCCAGACCGTCCGCGGCCATCAGTGCACGTATCCCTCCGTATCGGGCAGTGATAAGTGCAAGAGGCATTCGAAGCTTTTCCCTGGGAAATGCTATCGGTGCGGAGTCTCGATCGCCCGCGGTAAGGCTTTGCATCGTATCCACGAGGAGACTATATACGTGCCCAAATTTGCCACCTACTGGTCGGGCGTAAAAGTGAGGATGGTGGGGGAGTGCGATCTCCTCAAAGGCGTGAAGAGGATCGGCCGCGAGCCTTTCTGCTCCTCCAAATGCATGGAGAGTGCGTAGGATCTTCGGGAATCTACGGTTTTTGCATCCCGCTGAGGCAGGAGGCAAAAAGCATGGGAGATGGCTTGAACGCTATGGGGCGTTCGATCCATCGCTTAGGGGCGTTCGTTCATCAAGATCACCGACCCCAAGCAGCGTGAGGCGCTTGCCAGGGACTTGCAGGAGACCAAGCGCAGCATCCAGACCAGCGACATGCAGCGTCGCCTAGATAAGATCGGACTCAGCCGCGATCTCTCCAAGATATTCAAGCCCGTGGTCGAGACGCAAAAGGAGACTGCCTCTCAGATCACCAAAAAGATCGAAGATATCCCACTCGCTCTGCCCGCCCCGGTGCCTGCCCTTCCTCCTCCTATCCCTACCGCTGAGGGCGACGACGATCCGCTTGCCATCGAGCAGGCATTGAAAACCAACCTCGGTCCGCGAGCCACCCACTATCTTCAGCTCAGTATGACTCCCCAGGCCGACCATACCTTTGGATTGCGAGTGGAAGACGGCGCCATCATGATCGGGAGTCTACCCGTCACCTTCGATGGAGACGATATCCTCGTCGATGGCGAGCGCTATGAGGGTACCCCCGGCCTGTGGGAGCTTATGGTCCTGAAGGATCCCAAAGATTTCGACGTGGAGGACTTGCATACCTATGGCGATATCCTGCGAGCATCTAATGCCATGTATCAAGGCAATTCTTCGCTCTCGCAGACCCCCAAGGCCAGCAAAAGCCGGAAATGGAAGTAGATCGTCTCGTACCTCTATAAGCAAGATAAGTATGGGAGTGGGGTATCAACCGTCTTCCTCCCCACGTGCTTCGACCAGCTGCTGGATCGTCTCGATCTTTGCGCCGCCGCCTACCAGGCTGGAAATAATGGGGTGCGCAACGAAATCGTGGCCATCCTCGACGCCATGAGGAAGTCCGGTCATATCAGCAGGGATGAGTACGAGAAGCTGCATCGGAAGCTCCTCTAAATAAATTTACGATGCCTTTAGTAGTGAGTCACGGATATCGTCGAAAGTATGCAGTCGGCGGAAAAGGCCTTTTCGATACGATCGCCAGTCTGGCCGGACGGGTGCTTTCCTCCTCCGCCGCCAAGACGTTGGGAAGGAAGGCCGTGAGCGCCGCCTCCAATGCAGCCCTGAAAGGCGTGGAGAAAGGTGCGAGCAAGGCGGTGGACCACGTCGTCCGTCGAGTGAGCCGCAAGAAAAATCCTCCGCCAACACCTACCCTCAAGATCAAGAGGACTTTGCAGCAGCAGGCCCGTCTCAATAATCTCATCTCGGGCGGGGGCATCGCCACCATCCACGACTTCGTCCAGCGCTATAGATAAATATATCATGGCCGATATGCTCTCTATCACCGAAGGACTGACTTTCGATGAAAGTCTCCAGGAATATCAGGTTCACGAATACGAACCTCAAGCCGGGGCGCAGCTGAATAATGCCGGCGCAGAGATACGCATCAATATCGAGACTCAGGATCTCTTCCTTCATCCCTCCGAAAGCTATCTCTTGATCGAAGGCCGACTTCAGAAGAATGATGGCACTGCGTATGCCGACGCCAATCTCGTATCGCTCGTCCATAACGGCGCCATGTATCTCTTTCGTAGCATTAGCTACCGACTTTCCGGCCAGCAGATCGAGCATCTCAACGATCCGGGCATCGCCACCACCATGCTAGAGATGCTGACGTACCCCGACGACTTCTCCAAATCGCAAGGCCTCAACCAGCTATGGTTCAAAGACTCCACGGCAGATGCCGAGGCAGAAAACGTCGGATTCGCGGCACGCCACGGATATATCATCAACAAGCCAGCCAATAAGGGATCCTTTTCCTTCTCCATCCCGCTCAAGCACGTCTTTGGCTTTGCCGAGGATTACGATAAGATCGTCTACGGATTCAAGCACGAGCTCTCCATGGTGCGCGATTCGGATGCCAATGCCATCCTCCGAGCCGCCGCCGTCAACGACGTGGCCAAGATAGTCTTGAGCAAGATTTCCTGGTTCGTCCCCCACGTCATTCCCTCCGACGAAAAGAAGCTGCGGCTCTATAAGACCATCCAGAGCAAGACCAAGATTGATTGCGGATTTCGCATGAGGCAGTGCGACTCCATCACCGTGCCCCAGACCTCACAATTCCAATGGCGTCTGGCCGCTAAAAGTGGACGTGAGAAACCGCGATGGATCATCGTCGCCTTCCAAACGGATAGGAGCAATGATCAGACGCATAATGCCGCCGTCTTCGACCACTGCCGATTGCGAAATATCCACGTGACCCTCAATGCGGAGCGCTATCCCGCCGTGGATTTCAATGCCGGCTTCACCCAATGCAGGGTCGCTAGGGTCTATAAGGAGGCCGCCGAATTCCGCAAGAAATTCTATAGCATGGAAAGTCTGCTGAGCAATGGTGGCATCAATCCCTCCGACTTCATCGATCTCTATCCCCTATTCGTCATCGACGTGAGCCATCAGTCCGAGCGGTTGAAAGAATCGACGGTGGATATCCAGATCCGAGCCGATTTCGAGCGCAACGTCCCTGCCAATACCCAAGCCTTCGCCCTGGTCATCTCCGATCGAATCCTCCAATTCGAATCCGACGGTCAGAAGATGAGCGTCGTCTTCTGAGGAGGGATAGATAAATGGACGCTTCACTTTTGCGGAAAATCGCCACCAATACCGAGCCCAAGCATGGGTTCTCCTTCATCGTCTCTGGGAACGATAGCCAGATCTTGACTCGCTTCAATCCACCCCTCCAGCTGCGCGAGGAGAAATCTTACGAGATGGCCCTCGTGAATCTGGAGACCTACTACTCCATCCCCAATATTCATGCAGGAAATAATTCCTTCCGCTACTCTCCCGATGACGGGGCAAACTGGTTTCCCGTCGAGCTGAGCACCGGCTCCTATGGAATCGATGATATCAATGATGAGATCCAGCGACAATTGCGGCTCCATAAGCACAAGGCAAAGGTCCTTCTCGATGCCAATCGCGCGACGCTGAGAGCAACCCTCACTCTCGCCAGAAATTATCAAGTGGATTTCGACGTGCCACATAGCATCAGTACGGTGCTTGGATTCGAGCGCCGGACGTATGCCTAAGATCGAAGCACTAATGGCTACGCGGAAGGCGAGAATATCGTCAATATCATCAGCATCAATAGCATCCTGGTGAATAGCGATATCATCCACGGAAGCTACGTCAACGGCACGCAGCAGTCCACCATCTATAGCTTCTTTCCCGCAGTCGATCCCAGCATGAAGATCATCCAGACTCCCAAGAATCTTGTCTACTTACCCGTGACCCTGAGGACCATCGACCGCATGCAGACGTATCTGACCGATCAAGACGCTCGCCCCATCGATCTGCGAGGGGAGAATCTCACCATCCGCTTCCATCTGCGTGAGGTATAAATAAATGGATTATCAAGAGTATGGTCTCAACTTGACGAAAGGTCAGGCAGAGAAGATCCAGCGTGCGGCAAAGAACGGTTGCCCCGTGAGCGTCCGATTGTCGCATGCCAACCTATCCGGCGAGCATAAGATGCTCCTCACCCGCCGCCAGATCCAGCGCATCGCCAAGCTCTTGCAGAGTGGTAAGGGTGGAATGGTCTTGGAGATGAGTCCGAAGCAGGTAAGGCATAACGTGCAGAAAGAAGGTGGATTCCTCCCCATGCTGGCAGGTCTCGCCTCTGCTGCGCTGCCCATGCTGGTCAAAACCGTGCTTCCTGCTTTGGGCGTGGGCGCATTGAGCGGTTTGGGTAGTGCAGCCATCCAAAAGGCCGTGGGATCTGGATTATTTCTCAAGAAGGGTGGGAGAGTATGCTGCGTGAAACCTCATGGTCGTGGTCTGTATTTGAGCCCAGGCACTTTGCCCAATACGTACGGCGATGGCTTATATTTGAAGAGCGGACGTCAGATCTACGACGGAAGTGGGCTGATCCTCGGTCCCAATAGCCCCTTCAAAAGCATCCCCATCTTGGGCATGCTCCTCTAGATATAGATAAATGGACGACGTAGACTCTGGGAAGAAATCCTACCGAGAAGCTAGAATCGGGTCGATCGAGAGAGAGCTTGAATCCGAAAAGAAAAAGTATGCCCGACTATTGAGGACCTATAAGCGAGTGGATAAAGCGGCATCTTTCGCTCTGGGCGTGTGCGCCGTACTTAACGTCATTTGCTCCGCCGGCGCCCTCAGCACCGCCGCCACGGGGGTAGGCGTAGTGGCATGCCTTCCTTTGAGCTCTCTGACCGTCGTGAATTCCATCGCGATGATGGTGTTAACCGTGCTAGCCAAGCGCATCCGTAAGAAATGTAAGAAGCATGAAGATACCGTGCGTATCGTCAGATCCTATCAATCCCAGATCGAAGATTCAGTGAGCAAGGCACTAGAGGATGGTGAGATCGATGAGACTGAATTTGCAGGCGCTGTGAAATGTCTCGGCTTCTACTACGACGAAAAGCAGCAGCTGCGAAAACCTTCCACCACTTTTAGTGAAGACCTTACTACGCATGCGCCATAAGGAGGATTCTTCCAACGCGCGCCTCGCTCGGCTACGCCTCGCTCCCCGCGCTTATTCCAGAATCCTCCAGATCAAAGTTCCAAGTGACCAAAAAAATTTCCCAATCCAGTTATTTGGATTGGGAAATTTCAGACCCCCTACCCCCAGATTTTTTTTTTTACTTCCTCACCAGATCGTACGAGAGATACTGCTGGTTAGTCTTTTTGCTGAGCTTGAATCCCATGCTCCGAACGTAAGCTCCTTTCAAGGAGCCCTTCTCTTTGTTAAGCGTGGGGCAGGCCCATACCCTGGTGGTTTCTCCTTCTCGATCCTTCAGGGTGAGGATTTTGCTTTTGCCGAATTTCCCATCCACTTCTACCACCTCCAAGATTTTATAGATCACCCGGGTGGGTAAATCCTTCCATTTGAGTGCTTCCTGATTCTGGTCCTGCACTTTCTCCTGGAAGGCGTCTTCGCTGATGAAGTCATCCCCATTTGTGGGAATTTCGACGAATCCGTTCTGTGCGAAAGCCATAATTCTTGTATTTACCCTATGCTCAATAGGAATGCCGCCCATTTGCATTTGGCCATCGGGGTGGGGATTTTATGCAGGATTTCTGCATGTGCGGCAGAACTGTCAATAATGAACTACTAATGTTATAACTGCGCAGTTTATAAATCACTGGAACAATAATAGATACTGATGGAATGACTAGAACTTTCTATTTGACTTACGTAATAATTATGGTGTGATTCGAACTTCTACCGTATTCCAGAAGTTTCCGTTCTACAGTATATACGCGGACAAGAGAGTTAGACTTGCAGATCAGAACGTATTGGACCAGACAATCTTGTGTTCTCAGCTGTTGGATTTATTTACGTTTCACACATCGTACTTGACAGACTTTTATTTTCGTTACATCATACTAGTTTGTGACTGATTGGATATAATATTCCGTTTGGATTCCCGAAACAGTGACGAGAAGAATTCCGGATTAGGAAAAGACGAAGGATTTTGAACAGTTAAGTTGACATTTTAGTTTTTTTGTAATATTTTTTGTAAACTTTGCATATAATAAATCTTGTTAAATTTTATTATTGATTTGTGTCTTTTGTTGGCTACAATTTAAAGGTTATTTCGGCCGTAACAGAAATTGGGGGCTCGTCTCGGGAGAACGTTCATATCTTATTAAATTTTTTCAGTATTTTTATTAGAATTGGCCAACAAAATTCTACAAAATGGAATTTGATGCTGGTAAATTTTTGAAAACGCCAGACCTGGAAGGGTTTGATAAATTAAAGAAAGAAGAAATAGTGTTGCTTGCTAAACATCTAAAAATAGATTTTAGAACATCTATGAGAAAACAAATTATAAAAAATTTGGTAATAGACAATTTAGTTGATTCAGAAATTTTTGGTGAAGAGGCTCTTGACCTCAAGGTCGAAAATGTTGATGCTTTAAAATTAAAACAGCTTTTATTATAACACGAACTTAAATTAAAACAATTGGAAAAACAATTTGAAAACGAAGTTAAATTAAAACAATTAGAAAAAGAAGAAAAACAATTACAGGCAGAACTTGAAATGAAGGAAAGGTTAGAGATGGAGAAAATAAAAATAGAAATGGCTAAAGTAGAAAGCAACACTAAGTCAAAATCAGAACTTTTTGAGGCAGCAAAAAATATACGTTTGGTTCCCAAATTTTGTGAAAAAACAGTTGATACATTTTTTCCACAATTTGAGAAAATTGCTCAAAATCTGAAATGGCCAAAGCCTTATTGGACTACAACGCTGCAAAGTGTTTTTGTTGGCAAGGCCGCTGAAATTTACTCAACACTTTCTTCAGAAAAAAAGTTCTGATTATGACACTGTTAGACAGGAAGTTTTGAAAGCTTATGAGCTAGTGCCAGAAGCATATAGACAGAAATTTAGGTCTTATAAAAAGTTTGAAACACAAACCTATGTTGAATTTGCTAGGGAAAAAGAACATCTATTTGATAAATGGCTTACGTCAAAGAAAATAGATATCAATTTTGATAAATTAAGACAATTAATGTTATTAGAAGAGTTCAAGCAGTGTGTTAATTTAGACTTAAAAACACATTTAGATGACAAAACTGTTGAGACATTGCAAGATGCAGCTGTTGTTTCCGATAATTATACCCTTTCACATAAAAGGAGTTTCAAAGGTCAAAATTTTAATACTTCAAGCGGAAACTACAAAAATCAAAGCACTGAACGTACTGATAGTAAGCCTGTTGCACAGAATAAGAGTCCGTCTAGTTATAATATGTCTGGTCCAAAATTTGATACTTTTGAGAAGAAGTCACTAACTTGTGCTTATTGTAAGAAAAATGGTCACCTGATGGCTGATTGTTTTAGACTCCAGAAGAAGAATGAAAGAGATCATAAGCCCAAGTCGAGTGCTTGTACGACACCCGTTGTTACCAATAAGTTGGAATGTCCTGCGACTCAGACTTTTAAGTCCAGTTTTTGTGATTACATGGAGGATTATAAGCCCTTTATGTCTGATGGGTTTGTTTCTATTGTTAATAATACTACTCCTCAGCCTATTAAGATTTTACGGGACACTGGAGCTTCTCAGTCTTTGTTGTTAGAAGGTGTGTTGCCTTTGTCCGAGGAGACGTCCGTTGGTGCCTCCGTTTTGTACGAGGTGTGGAGTTAGGTTGTATAGATGTTCCCCTCCATCGTATTTATTTGAAGTCAGATTTAATTACTGGACCAGTTGTTGTGGGTGTTCGTCCTACTCTCCCTGTTGAGGGTGTTTCATTATTGCTAGGAAATGATCTAGCTAGGAACAAAGTGGTTGTTGAACCAATTGTTACAAGTGAACCGGTGGTGGATGTGAAATCACCTGAAGATGATGCTGAACTGTATCCAGCTTGTGTTGTTACTAGGGCAATGGCAAGAAAACAACAAGATGAGGATTTACAAGAAGGCCAGTATGATTATATGGACCTTTCTGACTCTTTCTTTGCCGATATTGAAGGTCCCGGTAGCTCAGAAAAGGCCATAAGACCACCTGGTACAAACAAGCATGTAATTATGCCATGGCCAGACGTGAACAGCCATTCATTAGACAAAAGAACATTTAGGGAAGAACAGAATAAAGACCCTGAGGTTCTTCAGCTCTGCAAGAGGGCTCTACCCCAAGAAGAAGCAGACAAAGTGGCCGAATGTTACTACCATCAAGACGGCATTTTGATGAGGAAGTGGAGGCCCCATGATGCTATCCCAGGGGAGGAATGGAGAGTGGTATACCAAGTGGTGGTGCCTAAAGTCTATAGGCAAGAAATTATTGGTCTTGCCCATGACACCCCCTTGGCTGGACATTTAGGTATAAGGAAGACTTGCCTAAAGATCTTACAACATTTCTACTGGCCCAGACTAAGAAATGATGTCACAGAATACTGCAAATCATGCCATATATGCCAGGCTGTTGGCAAGCCTAACCAGAAAATACCACCAGCACCACTTCTGCCAATTCCAGCATTTGAAGAACCTTTCAGCCGAGTACTTATCGATTGCGTTGGACCTTTACCAAAGACCAAGACTGGAAATGCTTATTTATTAACGATCATGTGTACATCCACTCGCTTTCCTGAGGCTATTCCCTTAAGGAATATCAAGACACCAACTATTGTCAAAGCTCTTATCAAATTTTTCACATTAGTAGGACTTCCTAAGTCTATACAGTCCGACCAGGGTTAAAATTTTATGTCAGGTTTATTTCAGCAGGTCGTTTAACAGTTAGGGATTGCTCAGTATAGATCAAGTGCTTATCATCCAGAATCTCAAGGTGCCTTAGAACGTTTTCATCAAACATTGAAGAACATGATTAGAACTTTTTGTCTTCAGTTTGACAGGGACTGGGATGATGGTGTTCACTTTCTACTTTTTGCGGTCCGAGAGGCTGTTCAAGAATCCCTTGGTTTTAGCCCCTTTGAGTTAGTGTTTGGTCATACTGTAAGGGGACCTTTGAAATTGATTAAGGAAAAATGGCTTACTGAACACACTGACTTGAATCTTCTAGACTATGTATCTAGATTTAAAGAAAAATTGTATACTGCTTGTCAAATTGCTCAGAAAAACTTAAAAACTGTATAGAATAAGATGAAAATATGGTATGATAAAGATGCCAGGGACAGAGTTTTTGAGCCTGGTGTTAAGGTACTTGTATTTTTGCCAATCCCTGGGCATCCTTTACAGGCTAAATACTGTCGTCCTTATACAATTGACAGTAAAATCAATGATTTGAATTATATTGTAAAAACTCCAGGTCGGCGTAAACAAAAAAGAGTGTGTCACATTAATATGTTAAAACCATATTTTGAGCGTACTAATGAAGGTGAGAGTAAACCAGTTGCCACTTTAGTCATGGTTAAATTGGAGAACGATCATGACAAACCAGATATAATTGAACCATCTTTTGATTCCAAGACTATGGAACAAACTGTTAGATTGAAAAATTCAAAAATTATGTCAAATTTAGACTCAAAACTTGTACATCGGACTTTCGATCGCAGAGAAAAATTGAAAACTTTGGTATTTACTTTTAAAAATCTTTTTCCAGATGTGCCAAATAAAACCACTGCTGCTTGTCATGATGTTGATGTAGGCGATGCTTCTCCAATTAAGCAACATCCTTACCGGCTCAATCCACTTAAACTTGATTTGTTTAGGAGACAAGAAATTAGATATATGCTTTATCTAGATTTTATTAAAACACTGTATACATACTATATATTTTTATATATATTGTTCATGCGAAGTTCTCGTTAACTCAAACTTCTTTTAAGGGGGGAGGTGTTATGATATTGTAATTATTATATTTATTTATCTTGGCCTAATTTGTTTTGCGTAGCCTTATAACATGTATACTATGTTTACATAATACTTATAGTTGTTTACCAAATAATGTTATAACTGCGCAGTTTAGAAATCACTGGAACAATAATAGATACTGATGGAATGACTAGAACTTTCTATTTGACTTACGTAATAATTATGGTGTGATTCGAACTTCTACCGTATTCCAGAAGTTTCCGTTCTACAGTATATACGCGGACAAGAGAGTTAGACTTGCAGATCAGAACGTATTGGACCAGACATTCTTGGGTTCTCAGCTGTTGGATTTATTTACGTTTCACACATCGTACTTGACAGACTTTTATTTTCGTTACATCATACAAGTTTGTGACTGATTGGATATAATATTCCGTTTGGATTCCGGAAACAGTGACGAGAAGAATTCTGGATTAGGAAAAGACGAAGGATTTTGAACAGTTAAGTTGACATTTTAGTTTTTTTGTAATATTTTTTGTAAACTTTGTATATAATAAATCTTGTTAAATTTTATTATTGATTTGTGTCTTTTTTTGGCTACAATTTAAAGGTGATTTCGGCCGTAACACACAGTATGCCGATTGATGCACAGTAAGGTTTTTGATTTTCCAAAAATTGGACCTGATTCCAAAGATGATTTATGTGAGAGAGGTGCACAGGGATACATCACGTGGGGAGTGTGGGGATAGCTGTCGTTTCCGACTGCCTCAATCTAGTTTATAAAAATTATAAACTGGACACAATTTCCATTGACACCAAATTTTAAAATGGATGTCAAACAAAATCCAGGGAGCCATACAGACCCCTGCAACACTCTAATTTTACTCCTAACAGCTGGGTTGGTCCTATACATCAGGGAAATAGAATATAATATCATATATTGCCTTGAAATATTAAAAGTGAAAGCAGACAAGTTAGAAACTAGATACATGTGTCGACTGCCTGTGAATTAAGTAAGACTGGTTTATGAATTTTAAATGTTTATGATTTTGTGTGTGGGTTTCTGTTGTTGTATATAGTTGAACAAAATATGTCAGGATACTGTATACACAGGCACTTTTTCTGTTAAAAAAATACCATATATCCTTATAATAACATAAGGATATATCATATGGCAAAATACTTGGTACATTATTCATGGCATTTGCATCACGTGACTTCAGCCCTTTTAAGCAAATTACCTCCCTTAGTTGTAGATCGAAAATGATAAAATTGTTTGAATTACGGATCATGGAGTCTTTTTCCGTCTCGGCTCTTAATCTAATGTGTCTATGAAAACTTCCTTTGGCGGATATTTACAAATTGTTTGTTTAATTCTGAGGGGAAAGGCATCATATTTGAAGGATTACGCTATGGGAGACTTGAAATTATCATGTTTTAAAAACATTTTGGCCGAAAAGTTATGAAAGCAGGTGAGATAAAACTTATTTCCTCATTAAATTCATCCTCCAAAGTTGTTCTCTATATGCGGAAAATTTATGTATGATCTCGCCTAGTATCTGTATCCGTAGTTTGAATTTGCGTTTTTAACTAATTTTTGTTAATTCATATAGCAGTTATACTACGGTTACGCTTCAGTTTTTTTAAACTGAATTGGCCGAAAGTTTTCAATGCTGACAATGTTTATTTGCACACGAAAGGAAAGCTAATATTGTGTAGAATGTACCTATATCCGGACAAATTGCTTACGAGTTATAAGAATTTGAATATTTGCATTTTTATTTTTTGAGGCAAGTTTAATGCTTTGTAATGAATGTCGTCTGATAAATCCAAAATGGCCACTATGCAAATTACCAAACTACCCGCAATTTTGCCATATGTGGTATTTTTTAACAGAAACAAGTGCCTGTGTCTGCCATGGCCCCACAATGTGCCTAATGTAAAATATAACTCCTTAAAGTAAAAACTGTTGCAGGAGTAACTGATTATTATCTGTTTGACGTCTTACATTTGTCATAATTTATATGAACATATAACATAAAGATTATTTTATCATTCCTCCTTTGTCGTTGATTTGTGGTCTTTGACTGAAGTCAGTGAAGAAATTGTACATTCAACTCTCCAACCTACAGGCAACTGCAGAATACATTTAAACAGCAATGCACTGGAAGTAAAACAATTGAAACAAGCATTGCTTTATGAATGGATTATTTTAACTCTTTTTGAGACCTTTATCTTGTGGATAAACTTCGACAGTGATTCACGTTGAACCATTTGTTTTGATGGGAGACGTTTTGCGCTAGGGAAAGGAACGCAGGCGGAACATAATTACATATATCCTGTTCTGGCGCACGAGAAAAGGGAAGACAAAATCCTTTTGATGATTTATTTCCCACTGATGAACAAAACCTCCTGAGAGGGTAAAAAACTGAAAGAAACAAAAATATCAGAAATACAATGGTGATCGACTAAATTAACAAATGATATCATAAAGGTCTAACACAATATGTATAGTAAACACAATAAAGTACTCATATTTGTTCGTTAAAAATGCATGAGGATAGTGCGTGTTTGGTGAAATTTTCTTTAAATCCACTGATGAGACAAGTATGTAATCAGGTAAGTAACAACATATTAGATGTAACAAGTCAAGACCAAATTTGTCTCATCTAAATAATAAACAGAAAAAAGTCTAACTCTCGCAATGAAAATTACTTGAAATATCAAGACAATTAGCAAAAAACAATCAATGGTGTATGTGTATAACATATCAGACAATCAGTGATATATAAACACTACCAAAAAATTAGAATGTACATGAAAAAACATCTAATCAGATTCTCAGGTGTATGACAGTGATGACACGAAAACAGAAAATTCGATCGACAGTTTACCTACTGTGAATTACAATGTGTACAAAGGGTTAATATCTAGGACATACAAAAAATCATCGAAAATGACCCTTCTACGTAGAAAAATTTATATTAAGGGGAACGAATATGTGGTAATAAATGTATAAAGGGCAAAGTATTCATATATAACTTGTGTACACCTTATAAAAATGACAAACAGATGAGTTACATGACAAAATGAGGTCACGGGGTGCTGGAGTGTAAAATACTCAAAAATCTTTTAACGTGAATGAGCTGAACGGAAAGCAATGGATATAAAAACTTTTATAAACATGAATAAACTTACACTTTGGTACCATGAGGCTCTCTAAAGATGTGTAAAGTCACAAAATTTGCAAAAAACATGTGAGGCAATGTTGCCGGAAAATGCGAAAATCAAACTATTAAAAAACCAATGACGGAAAATTATGTAAAAATTATCCGGAATCCAGCACACTCCCTTCCTGATTTTTACAAAAAATCACCAGATATTACATATAAAGTAAAGATACAGATGTGAATCAAAAATTACACAAAAATATTACAATGAAATACATTCTTGCTTCCCTAGCAACAAATCAAAAAATGTTCAAACAAAGTACAACTTTATGCATGTATCAAAACTAGTCTGAAACTTCTACAAGAGGGATCAATTCCACGATTGGTCGAATGTAAGTACATTGTTTATCGCCTCTCAAGACACGGACTTCTACTTTCCTAACTTTTGAGTCGTCGCTCGGAAAAACTTGTGTAACTATGGCCATTGGCCATTCACTACGACACAACTCTTTGTCTCTCATAATAACGATATCACCAGCTTTCACATTGTCGGTAGAGACTTGCCATTTGTTCCTGAGCTGAAGGGTGTGCAAATACTCCTTCCTCCATTTTGTCCAGAACTGATCTGCTAAACCTTGTACTAACTTCCACTGACTTTTCAGCATTTCTTTATTACTGAATTCAGGTAAAGAATGTTCGTCGAGTCTTTGTTTCTGAGTGAGAAGTAACGCTGGCGATAATACTTGTGGATTTTGCGGATCTGTGGAGACTGGCACAAGTGGTCTAGAATTGACAATTGCCATAACTTCTGCCATAAGAGTCACTAATACATCATGTGTAAGTGAGTGTCCAGTTCCGAGTAACATATTGTCCAAAATCCTTCGACTAATCCCTATCATTCTTTCCCAAGTCCCACCAAAATGGGAAGCATTTGGAGGGTTAAACTTCCAGGTTGTACCATGAGTGGTTAACATTCTTCCTACTGGACCTCTTTCAGCATACTCCGCGTCGAAACCCAAATCGTGAATAGCTCCAACAAAATTAGTGCCTCTGTCAGAACGCATAATTTTGACTGGTCCCCTGATTGCTATGAAACGACGGAATGCATTTATAAAAGACTCACTACTTAGATCACTGACTACTTCAATGTGAATGGCTCTTGATACGAGACAGGTAAATAAGATTGCCCATCGTTTTTGTGTTGTATTTACACCACGTGTTTTACGTTGAATTATAGGCCACGGGCCAAATGCATCAACTCCTACGAATGAGAATGGAGGGCCTGAGCTAATCCGGTCTTGAGGAAGGTCTGACATTTGTTGAAAACAGAATTTTCCTCTTATCTTTTTACAAATAGCGCAGTTTCTGATAAGTGACGAGACTAAACGTTTGCTACCAATGACCCAAAACCCAGCTGAGCGTAGAGATCCTTCGGTCAGGTGTCGACCTTGGTGTCGACATTGAGTATGAAAGTGTCTAACCAGTAACAATCCAACATGATGATCCTTCGGAATGATGATTGGATGTGAATCATTGAGGTTGATATCCGACTGCTTACTAAGACGTCCTCCGACTCTGAGGATACCAAAACTATCCAATATGGGTGAGAGCGGTAACAAGTTAGAACGATACAACTGACCTTCGTGCTTGATCGATTCGATGTCGCTTTCAAAAACTTCGTTCTGAATGCACTTCAGTACAAAACGCTCAACTTCATCTCTTGTAGGAATTGATTCACCATGAAGCTTTCTAACCCTTGTTTTCAGAACGGTAATAGCTCTTATCAGACTATTCCATGTTGAGAATCTTTCAATTTTACTAGACCAATCAATCACTTTATCGTGAACAACAATTTTACGCACGTTAACCTCTGGATATAACTCCTTGTCCTGATCTGGATTCACCAACTCAAAGTCGCTTGCAGAGACATCGCTACTACAATTGTCTCGCAAAGTGTCGGGTCCTGATAGAAATTTTGAACCTTGTAAATCTGAAGCACTTATACGACGTGTCGCAACATCTGCCGGGTTGTTGTCGGTCGCAATGTAATACCATTGTTTTGGTGAACTTGCTGATCTGATTCGATTCACCCTATTGGAAACATACACATAGAAGCGGCGTGTTTCATTTGAAAGGTATCCAAGAACTACTTGGCTGTCAGTGTAGTAATAGAAATCACTTGAGTCAATCATAAGATGCTCTTTAACAAGATCAGCAATTTCAATCGAGAGTACTGCCGCACATAATTCTAAACGGGGTATGGTGTGCCCGTGCGCTGGTGTCACTTTAGCCTTGCTCATTAAAAAGGAAACATCACTTTTGCCATCCTGCTCAAGTTTCAAGTATGCAACTGAGGCTATCGCATCTTTAGACGCATCACTAAATATGTGTACTTCACGTTTACTAGCTTGTGCAAATGAAATCGAAGAGTATTTCCGAGGAATGTGTATGTTCTGCAATGAAACAAGGGATTTAACCCAGTTTTCCCATTTACTTCTCAAATGATCAGGTAAGTCATCGTCCCAGTTAATTGGTCGAACTGATTCTGACATCATCTCACGGAGAAGAAGCTTGCCGTACATAGTAATCGGAGAAGCAAATCCAATCGGGTCGAACAGGCTATTAATCACAGATAAGGCACCTCTTCGAGTAAAGGGTTTGCTCTCGGCGTTAACACGAAACACAAACTGATCTGATGATGTGTTCCACAAAATACCTAAACTTCGCACTGTGGGTGTATCAGATGCCCCAAGATCTAAGTCCTTGAGATCAGTAGCTAAGTCTTCTGTTGGAAAAGACTGAAGTACAGACAAACTATTTGACATTATCTTGTGTAGTCGCAAATGTCCACCGGTTTCAAGGGCTTGCCTTGTGCGTTTAAGTAGATCAATAGCACTTTCAGAATCTATACATGATATGAGACCATCATCGACATAAAAGTTATTATGTACAAAATCGATCACATCAGGACTGGCATCTTCAACAGATTTGCGCAAACAGAAGGTTGCCACTGATGGGGAAGAGCTATTTCCAAAGATATGCACTGCCATCCTGTAATCGATGAGTGGTTGCGAGATGTCATTTTTGTCGTGCCAAACAAAACGAAGAAAATCCCTATCTTCTTCTGGGACACGGAAGTTGTAGAACATCTGTTCTATGTCTGACATAACTGCTACAGATTCTTTCCTAAATCTCAGAAGAACTCCTAGGAGATTGTTTGTGAGATCAGGTCCTGGCATTAGTACATCATTCAAGGAAACACCACCAAACTTGGCTGAGGCATCGAAAACGATCCTTACCTTGGTAGGTTTTTTCGGATTGTAAACACCAAAAATGGGTAAATACCAACATTCTGTACCAGCTTTTGGTGGAGGCGCAATTTCTGCATGTTTGTTCTCAATCATAGCCTGCATAAATTTAGTGAAATGCTCCTTCTTGACAATATCTCGGCGTAAGCTTCTATCTAAACTTTCCATGCGTTGACTTACTTGAGCTCTGTTGTTTGGCAGGGTCACTCTATTTTGTCTAAATGGTAAGGGAGCAAACCAATGAGTGTCTTTTTTCACTTTGGCATTCATGAGTTCTATAAAAAGTCTATCTTCTACTGACGGACCAACTTTTTCGTCTTGTGCGGTTTTCTCAAATATATTATGCTCCTTGATGTCAATCACACTACTACAAGGAATCAAACAAGTTGAACGACCACTTGAGAGAACCTGCGTTTTGTTAACGATAATTGTGTCGTCACGGTGGGTTTTTCCGATACATGATTCACCTACTATGACCCAACCTAGAGGAAGTCTATGAGCATACGGTGAGGCATCTCCACTCAATCGCTGCTCCAAAACATGATGCGCTTGTATAATATCACGGCCTATTAATAACTCTATGTGAACCTCCGAGTCGATCGGGGGAATAAAAGGTGCCAGGTCATGAAGGTGCGGAAAGTTTCTTACCACTTCCGGAGAAGGGATTTCATGTCGATTGTTCGGAATAGCTGAACATTCTATAATGTTTGGAATAGCCAGTTGTACACTTCCATCTGTTGACTGAACGATATAATCAGTTCCTTTCCTACCTGTCGTAACTGACTTTCCTGTACAGGTAGACAAAGTAAACGATACACTCTCAGGATTCTCGCCTAAGCTATCAAAAAGTTCTGGACTTCCAAGTGTCTGATTGCTTTGATCGTCTATCAAGGCATAAACTTTACGAACTTGTTCAGGTTTGTCCTTGTGGAATACGAAGACTTGCAAAATTTTTGCACATGACTTACTGTAACAGTTAGCATTCCCACATATCTGAGTACAAGATGAAGTTATACTCGGTAGAGCCGGTTGATGCTCCCTTCCATGGACTTTGTCGCCTTCTAACGTGCTGACATTTTTATCTTGGGAATTTTTTGATGATTCTAGATCTTGTGAAATGTGGAGGGCTGTTGGATGATCAGACTTTTTACAGAGTTCACATTTTACTACTTCCCTGCATTTATCTTTGGTGTGACGCTTCAAACTACCACATCGAAAACAGAGTCTGAATTTCTTGAGAATTTCATATCGCTCCTTTATTGGTCTCATTCTAAAAGCTCTACACTGATTTAAGTCATGTTTTGTATTGTGAATCGGACAGGTAGGTTTGCCCTCAGACAGATCAGTTTTTCTAGCGGTGACACGATATTGTGGCTGGTTTTGTGTAGCTGCTTTGTTGGTTGGTGTACTGCTACTGAACTGGAAACTTGGGTCGGTTTTCCACTTAGCCATATCATAGATAAAGCTAACAAAGACATTGAAAGGTGGGAAGAGCATACCATGTTGGGTTTTGTATTTATTTGCAGTAGAAGACCACTTTTCTTGAAGATTTGACGGTAAGCGAGAAACAATCTGGTTGACTCCGCTAGACGAATCGTATAACGCTAATACAGATGCATAGAGTGGGTTGGCTTTCACACACTGAATTTCAGACAGAATGTCATACAAGTCATAGAGTCGCTTACAATCTGCTGCTGAATTTGTCAACTTCGGGAAATTTGCGACCTTGTTTCTCAAACATGCCTCTATAAGTTCCGGGCTGCCATATCGGATGTCCAACCTATCCCATACCTTGCGTAAGGCATCAACGTGATTCCCTGCGGAAGCAGTTTTCATGCTCTCTGCCTGACGTGAAGATTCTGGTCCTAGCCATTTGATCAGGAGATCTAACTCTTCGGATGAAGACACAGACAATTCTTTCATGACATCTTTGAAAGTTTGTTTCCATGATAGGTATTGGATAGGATTATCACTGTACTTAACAAGGCGCGATAAAACAACGTCCTTTCGTGCAATCATTTTGGTCATAAGTTCACATATGTCGGTCATTGAAGAAGCACTAGGTTGACCTTGTGGAGGTTGAGATTGGATGTTGGATCTAACGGGATACGAAACAGTAGGATTGGGTAAGTTGGACGTAGACGTAATAGCAGCGGCAGGTGTCGACTGCCCTGTTCTAATAGGATATCCACCACTAATGTTCGTTTGCGTAGAAAACATAGGCTGAGTTGTGGTTATAGGAGTCGCTAGAGTTTGTGGCGATACAACTGTTGTCAATGGCCTAGAATAACTTTGACTAGTACATGTGACTGGATGTGAACTTGTAAAGTTTGGAGCATTCACATTTAAGCTGTAGCTTTGTAACATCTGTGGTTTGTCAGAGTTCTGTGTCACACTATAGGTTTGAACATATTCCTGTGTTCGTTGAAAACGTACACTTGCAACAGATTCATTGTCATCTTGGAAGGTTTCACTTTCCATAACTTTGATTTCTGTTTCTAGCGTTTCAGCCTCCTTCTTGATCTCTATAAACTTCAGTTCAGCTTCTAATTCTAACTTCTGTTTTAACAACTCAATTTGCTGTTGAGCATACTTTGTCTTTGTCTTAGTTGCTTCTAGTTGTGCCCTCTTACGTAACAAAGTCGACCTAGCTGATGATGAACTTGACCTAGACCTCTGAGATTGAGTGTCGCACTCAGGATCACTTCTGGGTTGATTATCAGGCTGATTATTCAATGCTCTAATAACAGCTTCTTTAACATTCTCGTATGACTGTAGTTGTGCAAGACGTAGTTCCTCACCATCTCTAGTTCTGGATCTCACGAGAAAGTCTATATACTGAGAATTAATGTTCTCATAATTGGAGAAGTTCTGTTTGATGTAGTTACATATTGCTTTTTTATCTTCAGACAAGCTATCGTACAAAGCGGAGATGAGCTTTCGAATGTCATTTTCCAGTGTTGCCAGGTTGTGTCTAAATGTAGTAACATTGTCTTGAAAAATGTCACTGGCCGCAGGCGTAAGGTTCCTTTGACGTAAAGGATAACCAGATGACATCGTTGGTTATGACTTCCTATCTTTACCACTCCTGGATCTTTGCAAAGTTTTTTTACTGTTCTGGCGCACGAGAAAAGGGAAGACAAAATCCTTTTGATGATTTATTTCCCACTGATGAACAAAACCTCCTGAGAGGGTAAAAAACTGAAAGAAACAAAAATATCAGAAATACAATGGTGATCGACTAAATTAACAAATGATATCATAAAGAAGGTACATAACAGTATTAACAAAACTCGCAAGTCCATAAGACGTGTGACAAAACTGGTATCACACCACTGGAAAGTTGCAACCGTAATGGTCCTGACTTGGTACAGGCATTTCAAAAGAAATGGTGGGTTGAATCTAGGTTTTACAGCGCGCCAAACCTCCCGCTTCCATTACGGCATAAAAGTACCAGTGGTGGTAATCAACATAGATATGCTGATGTCAAAGTTGGTAAAGTAGAAACAAAACACCAAGATAAGTTATAAAAAACAATCTTCAATGATAGTAGTAGAAGATACTGAATATTTTTCAACCAAATCTTGGTATTTGAAAAAGAATTTCGTAAGAGACCTTTTTAGACGCATTTCCTCGTATTCCTGGCTAAGAAGTCTGTCACGCAGATGTTTATGGCGTTCAAGGAAATCAGAGTAGTTGGAACATGCTCTAGCGTAACGAATCAATTGAGAAATATAAACACCATATGCAGGAGATGTTGGGATATTGCTGCATAGGTAAGGAAAATTTATAATTTTAAAATCAAAATCGTCTCTTTTATCGTATATCTTGGTGCTTAGTTTACCACTACTGTCAAATTCGAGATGAAGGTCTAGAAAGGATGCTGTACAAGTTGTTTCTGTAGTTTCTTTAATTTCGAGTTCTGGTGGATATATCAATGGAAGCCATTGAGCAAAAGAAGGATTGTTCATGGACAAAACATCATCAATATATCTATATGTGAAATTAAAAGATTTAGCATCTTTCATACGTTTATTCCTCACGAGGTTCTGCAGAAACTCTGTCTCATAGGAATATAAGAACAAATCGGCGAGGAGAGGGGCACAATTAGTACCCATTGGAATGCCGATTTGTTGTTGAAAAATCGCTCCTCCAAACGTGACAAATATGTTATCAATGAGGAAATCAAGCATGTCGCAAACCTGTTTTTCAATGTAGCATGTTTTGTTTTTTGGAGATGTTTTAGAAAAATATGTGGAATTGTAGCCTAATACAACAAAGTTGCGTGAATCATTAAAAGCTTTATGAATCAGTCCCTTTAAACGAGATTTGAGTTTATCATGGGGTAAAGTAGTGTAAAGGGTTGAAAAGTCAAAAGTTTTAATAGAACTGATTTCTGAAAAACTGCGCGATTTAAAGTTGTCAAGTAAATCTTTAGAATTTTTAAGTATCCACATATGATTGATACCACTACGGGAATAGATGGTATCACAACATGCCTGTTGTCCCTCTTTCACTGCAGACAATATCTTTGTGAGGTGAACTGACAGCTCCTTGGTGGAACATGATGATGATCCAGCTATGTACCTTTCCTTGTATGGATTTTTATGGAGTTTAGGAATCCAATACAAGTAAGGCAAGTCCTCACATGTAGTGCTGATATTGAGAGAAGACATGAAAGACTTGTGGTTATTGAGGATATCATCTTTGTCAAAAGTAGTACGTTTATATGTGTTATTACCTGGTGTATCCCTATCAATACCTAATTCATGTATTAGGCAGTTGAGGTAATGAGCTTTACATACAAATACTATGTTGTTGGAAGCTTTGTCTGCAGGGACGATAACATACCTGTCCTGGAGAGAAGTAAGGCAGTCAAGTGCCTCACGATCTTTAAAAACAGATTTGGGTCGTTTATGGGAATGTTTTCTGAGGTTAGCAATACGACCCTGTACCAGTGATCGAATGGTACGTACCCAGTCTGACAAGGACTCAACTTCAGGCTCTTGGTCTTTTTCTCTCTTTATCCATGATCTGGCATAATCTTCAACAGCATCCATAATGGTTTTGAAATTAAGATTCCAATTGAGGCGCTGTGGTTCTCTGAATTTAGGACCATGAGAAATGAGATTACGTAAGAGTTCATTCTCAATGATATTCAGATCACCAGTGATGACATGACCAGAAGGAGTGTAGTTAAAGGGAGAAGAAGAGCAATCACAAGTCAGAGGGCATTTGAGGTATTCCTCAATGTTTAGGCTCTGCAATGTCTTTTTATGGTTGAAAATTCTACCACCGATAGTATTAGTATAGCTGTAAGATACCATCGGAACAGATTGATTTTTGAAATATGGTGGAATTTTAGAAAGAACCTTTTGACGATGAAGAATGTTGCTGATGTTGATAGCATCTATTCCTTTGTTCGAAAATGGAATATGGATAAACTTCCGATCATCATTATGAAGAGGTTCAGATTTGACTGGTTTAAAAAGGCGAAATTGCGCTACATCAGAAATAATACTAGACAATCTGTATTTGGTAGAAAAAGGATCGACACCTCCTTCGTCGAGGGCGAAATCTCGGAGATCTTTAAGGATGGTGACGGGAAGCGAAAAAAGTTTTGTCCTAATGTGATGAACGCCTAATGGTTGTTGTAAGGAAGACAGTAAGTTGGTATAATTGTCTTTTAGACTTAATGATTTTTGAGGATCGGGTGGGTCTTTACTCCGAGGCTTAGGTGGTCTTTTACCATGGCTACGTTTATGTCTAGGATAGGTGTTAAATAAGTTCATCACATTGATTTCACTATTACCTGGACTAGATAAATTCCCAATACCTTTAATATTATCATTACAACCATAAGGCATTGCAGTGCCTAACTCTTTTATCCAAAATAACTCTCTTTCGGTGCGGTATGGTTTACTAAGTTTAGGACTGTTAGTATGATGGTAAATTTTCTCAATGAAACGAACCTTCATGTTCATACAATGGTCGTGATCGGGCTGATTGAAGTGGTTATAAAGAGCCCGATACTGCGAATTTTTCGAATCATAACGGTGTGTATTCATACGGCTACGTAGCGCTTGTTCGGTTTCACCAACATATAACAGTCCACACAAAGTACATTCAATACCATAGATGACATTTTCAGTAGAACAGTCCAGAGGTTCATAAGAATTAGGAAGATATGATTTACCTGTTAAATTACTTTTAAACTCGGGAGTAATTATCAACATATCGCATGTTTTGCATGTGGTTTTCCTATTGGTTTTAGATTTAACACAATATGTATAGTAAACACAATAAAGTACTCATATTTGTTCGTTAAAAATGCATGAGGATAGTGCGTGTTTGGTGAAATTTTCTTTAAATCCACTGATGAGACAAGTATGTAATCAGGTAAGTAACAACATATTAGATGTAACAAGTCAAGACCAAATTTGTCTCATCTAAATAATAAACAGAAAAAAGTCTAACTCTCGCAATGAAAATTACTTGAAATATCAAGACAATTAGCAAAAAACAATCAATGGTGTATGTGTATAACATATCAGACAATCAGTGATATATAAACACTACCAAAAAATTAGAATGTACATGAAAAAACATCTAATCAGATTCTCAGGTGTATGACAGTGATGACACGAAAACAGAAAATTCGATCGACAGTTTACCTACTGTGAATTACAATGTGTACAAAGGGTTAATATCTAGGACATACAAAAAATCATCGAAAATGACCCTTCTACGTAGAAAAATTTATATTAAGGGGAACGAATATGTGGTAATAAATGTATAAAGGGCAAAGTATTCATATATAACTTGTGTACACCTTATAAAAATGACAAACAGATGAGTTACATGACAAAATGAGGTCACGGGGTGCTGGAGTGTAAAATACTCAAAAATCTTTTAACGTGAATGAGCTGAACGGAAAGCAATGGATATAAAAACTTTTATAAACATGAATAAACTTACACTTTGGTACCATGAGGCTCTCTAAAGATGTGTAAAGTCACAAAATTTGCAAAAAACATGTGAGGCAATGTTGCCGGAAAATGCGAAAATCAAACTATTAAAAAACCAATGACGGAAAATTATGTAAAAATTATCCGGAATCCAGCACATATCCCTTTGGTATTTCTTGACTTTACTTACACATGAAATTAATTTTCACATTCTCGGTTCAGTGTCTTTAGGTGGTGCCATTTGTTCAGTTAAATTATATAATATTCTTAAAACTTTATTAAAATTAATGCTTTTTGAAGCGGTTACTAAGGAAATTATTTAACTTTTTTAAAATTTTAATGCCGTTGGGATCGATTGTTTACCAACTCTAAACGACAACAAAACTGTTATCGCGAGATTGAAATATAGGCGATATATCCAATGACTAAAATCGGAAACCAGTCTTACATCAGTCAAACGGGGTTCTTTCCCTTGGTATCGGAAGTTATCTTAATTAGCAAAATAGAGCAAACAAAAGTTAAAAATAAAAAAAAACAACTAAAACAATAACAACTAAAAACAGCATACAAACAACAGTAAAAAGTAAAACTTTCAACGTTTAAACTTGATGCTCTAGGAAAGATGACGACCAGGTAAATCTGGAGCTGCCACAGTTAAAGGTTAAAAAAATACCAAAAAAACAATAATATGTAATTAATAAGTGGAAATTATTTGATTCTATCAGTTAGAAAAGGGGATAAAAAGATGGTAAATGATACCGTTAGATAATCTTAATATATATTTTGTGAAAGTCCCACACATGCTTAACACTGAAAAAAGTTGTTCGGAATCGACAAGTCCTTAGGAAGATTTTTTAATAGCACAACATGTCATTCTAATTATATGGGTGGCTTCTGCAATTATCTTTTTAATGAATCGTTAAAAAGATTTGAGCAAAAATTCACAGTAGGCGTATTCATCTATTACTCAATGACAATCCACATGAGACGTTCAATTTCCTGAGATTTAAGACTGTTGACTTTTCTCGACACATTCCAGAATGCCGAGTGCTAGATAATTTAAAGTGGAATATAAGTAATTAGGTTTAGAGAGTCTACAGAGAAAATATTTCCTGTCTTTTTGGTACAATTAATTAGTACTTCGTGCTGAGAGCTAATCAATACTGATTTATGTTTAGTAATCTGATTTAATGTCGAGATTGGTAGACATACGTGATATATGATTTCTAAACCGTCTAATCTGTCACTATTGTATTTGTATGAAATTAAAAAAACTTATTTTTTCTAGGAATTTTCACTGTAGATGTCTTTTATTTGTTGCTGATTCTGAACAATAAGTGGTATGTTAAGTTATATAGGCTTAATTGTAAATCTAGAAAGTCAAGGTTTCGAAAATGAAAGAACAGTCATTTTTAAAAGTATTTTACGTTGTATAGATGCAGTACACTAATTGAACTTTATTCAAATAAATGTAAAGCATTTCACTCCGTTAGTAGTACAAACATTATATTTACCATTACATGTACCTTTGGTTCACTTTACTAATGCTTTAGCGTTTGTACTGTCTTGTTCTGGTTTTCTATCCTTAGCTATATGTTTTTTACTCCACATATTGCGTCTTTGTGGTATTTGTCTGCTATATGTGTGATAGTATTCCCATGAATTCACCTTTCTACATGTGTGTTAGTGTTCCCATGAATTTGCTTTGCTACATGTATGTTAGTGTTCCCATGAATTCACCTTGCTACATGTATGTTAGTGTTACCATGAATTCGCCTGGCTACATGTATGTAAGTGTGCGCATGAATTCGCCTTGCTACATGTATGTTAACGTTCCCATGAATTCGCCTTGCTATGTTAGTGTTCCCATGAATTCGCCTTGCTACATGTACATGTATGTTTGTGTTCCCATGAATTCGGCTTGCTACATGTACATCAGTGTTCCCATGAATTCGCCTTGCTACATGTATGTTAGTGTTTCCATGAATTCGCCTTGCTACGTGTATGTTAGTGTTGCAAGGAATTCCCCTGTTTAGTTAAGTGTTCCCATGAATTGGCGTTGTCTTTGGGTTTTGTTAATGTTGAATGTGTCCACCGTCTGATTGCATCGATATTCTTTTTACAATCCAAGGGACTAAGCTTAAAAGGTATACAATTATATAGTTGATAGTTTACTGTTCTTCTTAATTATTGTTTTAGTGTGTTTAAATTCGCTTTAATTTGCAAGTGAACGTGTGTCTAAATTGGTTTATTGTTTCAGCTTCCAAACTTCTCGCACTACTAGAGGGTCATAATTTGACGAAATATACATATATCGTGCATCAAAATAAGTATCAAAGAATGTTTATCACTTCCACTTAGTGGATGTCCCTGGTGAAATGGTGAAGGTACTGTAATATTAAGATGAAAATAAATTGATTTTTATATAAATTTGCCAAGAATTATAGCACTGTAAAGTGAATTTTTTCTTTACTTTTTTCTCATTTTGACGTTTCAGTATACTCGCGAATGTTTTATTGTTTTCGACTTTAAACATTATGATTTAATGACATACAAGTATACGTTTATAATGCATCAAAACTGTTATAGCAGAATATGAATTGACAACACAGAGCGGATGCTCTGATGCATTGTTCAGATGCTAATATGATAAATGTAGAGATAGGGAGTATACCGCTTCTATTCCGATTGACAAAGGGAACAGATCATTAGTCAATACTAGTTTGTAAATGACGCTCAACACTAACGTTATTACACTTATAAAACGATTTTATATATACAAACTTTAGAATCACCCACAATGTACAATCCTTAGACCCTACCTCTTTAGTCATATGGTGAATCTGCTGTACAATACTCAGACATTACCTCTTTAGTCACAGTGTGAATCTGCTATGCAATCCCCAGACCTTACCGTTTTGGTCACAGTGTGAATCTGCTGTACAATACTCAGACCTTACCTCTTAAGTCACAGTTTGAATCTGCTATGCAATCCCCAGACCTTACCGTTTTGGTCACAGTGTGAATCTGCTGTACAATACTCAGACCTTACCTCTTTAGTCACAGTGTGAATCTGCTATGCAATCCCCAGACCTTACCGTTTTGGTCACAGTGTGAATCTGCTGTACAATCACCAGACCTTACCGTTTTGATCACAGTGTAAATCTGCTGTACAATCCTCAAACCTGCCCTCTTTAGTCACAGTGTGAATCTGCTGTACAATCCCCAGACCTTACCTCTTTAGTGGCAGTGTGAATCTGATGAACAATTCTCAGACCTTACCTCTTTAGACACAGTGTGAATCAGCCATCCCGTTTAATCCGTTTGTTACCTTCAATGTGGTTCGACTGTACGACTTGAAGGTTACTTCTACATTAAAATTTATCTCCTGTACAAATGTAGGTAACAAGCCATTAAGTGTATAATTAAACGAAATCACTAAATACTGAATCAATTCAAAAGACAATTATACCTTCACAGTTGCAGTTTAGAGGAATAGGGCTTTTTAATATACATGTATTTACATGTAGCAAATTCTGTCGTTAACGACGGTATTTTTAATTTGGATATCAACAAAAATAAGTTTTGTGCTCAATTAATAATTTCCAGGTTTCTGAATAAAATTCATAAATAGAGGTGGTTTTCTTCAATTGTGAAGGATTTTATATCATGTGATGGAATAATGTCAAGATGGACATGTATAACCACAACCATTAGGGTCACATTAAAAGGGATACATGTTTTCACTGACAGCCAAAAATGGTTTTGGTTCTCAGTGTCATAAATACTTAAAGATTGTAAAGTTTTGTTACAGCTGTCTCCCATAGCGATTTTTAGATATGAAGTTTATTTATTTGGTGGTTAATTATGTGCAAATATCAAGATCACATTTATCAGTTTTTTTCTCGATAGATTTTGAAAGGCACCAGACAATGTTTTTGGAAATGGGCGAGGAAGTGACATCATCAGGGGATATTCTCCCGGCTTCTGTCTGCCCTTATTCCTGTTCTTCCAATTTTTCGAGACCTTTTTCCCTCCATTATTTTTTTTCTCCTCTCTCTCTCCCCTTCTTCTATTTAGTTATAAATAAACATGAAATATTTGACAATGGACGTTAAGCAAACAACTGTTTAATCAAAAATATTATGTAAACCATCTAGACTGCTTGTTACTGAAAACATTAATGAACATTAACTTCACCAATAGGTACTTTAACAAAAACAAAACAACAGCGTATCCATAGTTTACTGAACAGCATGTTAATAAAAGAAATATACAGTGTACATGACAGTGACAAAATGACCTTATTTACATTCCTTATTATCCTTGGCATGATTTATGCTGCTCCAATATTCCTGATTTATCTCAACACTGGCATTTACAATAACGCAAACAAAATGAAAATCAAACTGTCTGGTTAGTATAGAAATAAAACGTTAGCAATTAATATTCGTTTGCCAACTAAAATGTCTAGGATCAAACCAATCATCCGTTCCTAATTATATGTTTAGCATATTGCCATGATCAGTTTGATATTGAACTTGTCTGCGTGATGATTAATGAATTGAGTTTTGTCTTGCAAAACATTTAAGCATAAAACTTTGGGATTTCATGTTTATTATGTATCTTTAGCACTGAAAGCCAGACTGCATAAAACGAAATTGTCTTGTCAAATAACAAAATAAAAACTGTCGTTTTTTCATGCTTAATGGCATTTTTCAGCTTCTGATGTGTGACAAGGATTATGGCTTTATCAGTTTACAACCTTATTACGACACCAATGTAAATAAAACGCTTCTTATTGCACGTCACCTTTACAGCATTAGTTACTTTGCTGATTAATGAAACTCAGTAGATATATTTCGAATTGAATAGATATATTAGAATATACTTTAGTACGATTTTGTGAATTGGAAGTACGTTTATTGGAAGGTCTACATTGTTATCTATGAAGTGTTGCTGAATGTTAACCGAAAGTAGTTTTGTACATACACTCTTCATAAACCTTTTTTGTACATTTTGATTCCGTTTCACATTGAGCACATATCTGCTCTCATGTCTAATTCCGGTTGGTAGAAAGGAACAAACAAACAAAAAAAATACCTGCACGTACAAAGTAATCTAAAAACGGACACAACAGGTGTAAACAAATCATATATTAAATTCTTCAATTTCCCTTCTTGAAAGAGACTGTTGCGACAACTTTTTGTACGGTGTCGATCCAAGTCAGAACAGTGATAATACATAAAATAATAGCTTTCTTCTTACTTAATAACCCTGCCATTGAAAGACAGGTTTCATGTCGATTTCTGTTAAAACTGACTGAAATTCTGCTAAGAATCACAAACAATATCTCAAAATATATTTATTTTTGAATTAAAAAAACTAGTTACATAAACAGTTAATAAGACTCTTTCTCTTATAAGAGAAACACATCACTGTTAAATAAGCATCTTAAAATAATTACAACCATTATATCTAATTTTCACTTTTGATAAAGTTGATCGATTACTACATATATATATTTATGTAGTATACTGGTTTTCCATCCTGTAAGTAATAAATTTATAATATCACCCTTGCTTTATCATATTTTTGTTATATATGTTTTTCCTGATGAGCTGTTTCGTGTAAAATTGCATTCAATTTTGACTTGGCTACTTTGTAAATGTAAAATTCAAGATACCAAAAAAAAAAAACAGGTTGCCCAAGTTGGCTATATTAGTTGTCTGACGGGGACAAATATATATATTATCAGCCTACTTCATCTGTTCCACTTTATTAATTTGAAAAATTCTGCAGAATAACTGTTTTAAAGTCATAGGAAAAGGACACACGAGATACATAACTGAATGTTCACATTGTGATATTTCTAAGACATATTTTTATTCGAACCCGGGACCCTTGGTACATGTACTGTGGTCCACCAATCTAAAGGAAGAGAGGTGGACTACTAAATCAATGGTTCCTGGTTCGATTCCTGGTTGGTGCAGTGGGGGACTTTGGGATACACGTCATATTCTGCTACACTTTAGCAATGATAATAAAACAATCACATTCATAGAAATAATTGCAACTTTTTAATAAACGCTGGGCACTTTTCACAAAATATCTTTAGAGTAAAATCTAGTAAGTTATACTAGATCTGTATAACTTCAGAGTAATTTTACTCTTAAGATTTTTTGTGTACTAACGTATATCTTTAAAAGTTTAATCTGCACATATTGTATTGCTATAGACTAGCCTTAACTGCTATTTCTGCAATGAGTCATTTAATATCCATTGCAAAACTCTTTCTTTACTGAATAGATCAAATGTTCATCATTCTAATACTGGACTATTAAAAGATGCAGATGTAACTACAATCCTTATAAAACTAAAATTCCTAGCACAGACTATTCAAATTTAATAAACAAATAAAATTCTCCATATAAAGTTATTAACATTTTCTGCTTAAAGTGCGTGAACCTGTAACCAATCTCTCCCATAAACACACAAGAAACCAATATATCCGCAGACCACTTATATATCTCTCTTATTCATAACAAATTGTTCTCAGTCTTTAACAATATTCGGAGTTATTTCAGAATTTCGGGAATTTGATTCGATGAAATAGGTCCCGATTGATATGTGTGTAGTACGCCAATTTACATACACACATGATTGAAAAATCTGTTCCGATCTAATATTGGCAATGAAACAGATTGAAAATGACTTTAAGGCGCATTTATCAGCTATACTCGTATGTAATTCACTAGAATTAAACAAACACATCAAGGAAATAATATTACAGCCAATCACATTCTTGGATGTTTTTAAATAAACATAATAATGAGAATACATGTATCTAACATTATCAATTGTTATGTAGGCGTGTATTGGTAGATTGTAATGTAAAGGTGGTTTTTATCTGAAGAATTGTTTCCGAGTTAACTGAAGACAGTCGTATAAAAGTATCACAGTGAATGGTTTTGATATACCTAGATGCACAATGATTCAGACAAATTATATACACGAATGACAAGAAAATGACAATCATTTCGATTTTGTTTCCAATCAAATTTAACTGATACTGACTCAGAATGTATATCTCCTGTCAAGAAAATGTCAGATCAAACATAGCAAGTCTATAGAACTCTTAACATACAATTACAGCTATCCTCTTTCAATCCTCAAACAGTGTACTGTTTGTCTTAAACATTTGGGATTCATTTCTGTACAAATTGTGTTGATGTCATATCAATGTCAAATCTCTGCTCCCATTTATTAGATCATGCATTTCTCTAAATTCAATCACTATAGAACAAATATTCTGTCTATCTCATTGACGTAGTCCGGCTTTTTTAAATGCCTTTTTGTTCTGTCGTTTGGTTTAAGAATAGCACTTTCATTTTCCTGAGCTCTTACGGCAAAATTAATTAAAGGCACATCATTTTATTACCAAAATCTCTCTGTTGTCAACTGTTCGCCAATATAAATAAAATTGTTAAAAGAAGAAAATTTGTTGTATTTAGTGCTCCACAACTTTTGTCTTTTACATCATTATCTTTGGGAAGTTTATCCAGTCCTGCATAAAAACAGTTTTAACTAGTTAATTTTACAGAGTTCGAATTCTCTTATTTTTAACACACTATGCCAGATTTGACAAAACTGAAAGGTGAACGTCAGAGTAATCGCTACAGGTATTTATTTAATTATTAAAATTACATATTTAATGCATCAAACTTAAACATAAAAGAATTTGTTTTTTAAATTACATATTTAACGCATCAAACTTGAACATAAAGGAATGTTTTTGTAAACTTAAATTTTCAATGCATCAAACTTGAACATAAAAGAAAATAGTAGATCCAAAAACTTTGACACTGGGTCAATGTAAAATTTACAAAAAATATTTCTACTTACCATAACGTTTGGTTTTGTTTGGACTATCATCTGAAATATATTTGAAGAAGTTCAATATACATGTATTCTTACTGTTTAGTCTTACGAGGATGCATTTCATATATCAACATGTCATTTCCCCATGTGAAAAAAATGTGAAGATACTTTAGATGGACGATAGTATATCAAGCTACATATATGTTTACAGTTCTGACGAATCAATATGTTTTAGATTTCACTATCACTTTATATCTGTGTTTTTAGTTTCATTTCAGAATATATTTTCATCATTTAAAACGTTACATTATTACAGTGAACATGATGGCATAAGATAAACTAATTAAAGCAACTGGGAAACAAGTTAAAATTTCATCTACTTTTCTTTGAATGGTGCTATACCTGTAGACACGCCATTCATGGTTGATTGGGTGTCTTTATTTGGTAAACACTTGTATATTCGTTCCAGTTTAACGAATTTTAGGTCAATATTGTTCATCGGAACGAACCTCCTAATACCTCCAAGACCGATATAAACTTGTGTTTAAAGCCTGTTCTAAAAATTACTGTTTCAAATTTATCATCACTACGCACGAAACTCAATACTATCAAAATAACCAGTTATTTCTAGTAACTTGTTTCTTTAAAAGTTTACATAGAGACCATAAATTACTGCCCTCCTATACATCAAAAGACGCAAAACCCAATTTAACATTGCCTAAGAACTGGTCTACATTAGTCAGAGATTCCTCCCAAGCCAACAGGTCTTTTGTCAGGTTGGCCTTGACCATCGGACGTCGGAGAACATATTTCATATATATCAAAATACAAATTTGCTGTTGCTCTCTACCTATCAGCGTTGTACCACGGATAATGTTTAACTATCAGCGTTTTACAAAGGATGCTCTCTACCTATCATCCTTTTACAACGGATGCTCTTTACCCATCAGCATTTTACAACGCATGCTCTCTACCTATCAGCATTTTACAACGGATGCTCTCTACCTATCAGCATTTTACAACGGTGCTCTTTACCTATCAGCGTTTTACAACGGATGCTCGCTACCAATCAGCGTTTTACAACGGATGCTCTCTACCTATCAGCGTTTTACAACGGATGATTTTTAACTATCAGCGTTTTACAGAGGATGCTCTCTACATATCAGAATTTTACAACGGATGCTCTTTACCTATCAGCATTTTACAACGGATGCTCTCTACCTATCAGCATTTAACATTGGATGCTCTTTACCTATCAGCGTTTTACAACGGGCGCTCTCTACCAGTCAGCGTTTTACAACTGATGCTCTCTACCTATCAGCGTTTTACAACGGGTGCACTCTACATATCAGCATTTTTACAACTAATACATTTATCATCTTCCAAGAAAAGATTTTGTGTTTTACTTTTTTACCTATGGTTCTCATCAAAAAAGTTTATAGGTTTAAGTAATGTCTTTATTAAACACTTAAAATAACTACTCGGTAAAGATAAACTGTTTTATTATAGATAAATATTCAAAGGAAGGGAAGCATATAAAAAAAATTGGTATTCTTTTGCCGATATTTAAACTCGATAACAAAAAAGCCGTTTCATGTCGATGGAATATCGACTAAACACACATATATATATATATTTGCCCATCGCAAGTATTCCATTCCATTACTTGCAAAATATTTCAAGAAGTATCACCACTAACAAAAGTACGTCAAATTCAAACAGATAATTATTTAAATATTAAATAGAAAAAAGATCTCAACTTCTTTTGTAGTACAATTAATTTTTCGTTAGTAACATCATTAAATGATACAATACATAATACTAAACTGTCACTTATTACAGTTGTGCTTGAAATTGAAATACCATTTTGTGAAATTCTATTATGTTAAATTTGAATACATCTGCGTGAAAATTAAGCTTAATGATTCTAAACCAACAAAATGCATCCATCCTCTTTCTCTCTATTAAAATATTTGAAGTGAACATATTTTCTACCTTATAACATTTGACTTTACTTCACCATACATCTTTAACTGTATAAACCCAAAGTTCCAATGAACAATATTCCTCACAACAAACAATAAGCGGACAAGAGACAACCATTTAAAATGCATGGTCTTGGTTTGTTATAGGTACATTCAAGTTGTTGTGGTTTATAATGCTTTCCGAATACTCAATTCTACTTATAAGATTTTACGGAGATCCTCTAGTACATTGTACAGTCAAACCTGCCATGCTTTGTTTGTTTGTTTAGTTGGGATTTTACGCCGTTTTCAGCACATTTGGCTATTTCGCGGCGGCCAGTTTTTATTGGTGGAGGAAGCCGGAGTACCTGGAGAAAACCACCTACCTTCGGTAGGAAAATTGGCAATCCTTGTCAATTAGGATTGGAGTCGAACACACCCCGCCACCAGTGAGATTCGGACTCACAAACTAGTGATCTTTAGTGGTCATGACGAACTACCTAGACCACTCGGCCACCGAGGCCCCAACATGCCATGGTAAATTGTGTTACGTGATCACATTTCTAAGTATTAAACAAACATCTGCCATATGTGCCCCTATTTCAATATTTACAACGAAGGTAACATGAGATAAAAAGTCTTTTCCCTGGATTTTGTGCAGAGGTTTCCAAGGTAGCTTTCAGTCATAACTTAATACACGAGATATTAGGCATACTAGATATCTAAGTAATTATCGATTTCCCAAGTATCGATGCTAACATTGCAACTTGCCGATCATTTTTTGTGATGTATATTTTATAAAAGTTTTCCTGATATATATATAAACCACCATATCCATTTTCAGATGAATCTGTTTAGCGATAATTGTTTTTGGTTATTAAATGTTCTCTTAGTTTTTATATCTAACTGCATTTTTATTGATGTACTTCGAATTTATTTGTAAATATATTTGCCGTAACGGTTGTTAGAAGTCATTATATCAACGTAACTAAATCTCCTGCAAGAAATGTACAATACCAACCCGTTTATTATATTTTGTCGGTGGTGCACGAGATATAAAGGGGAAGAAAAAGTATGGTGCATACATATTTGTAAAAATTCACAAATGATCGTGAAAAATTCAAAAACAGGAACAGCGCGCTATAGTCGTTAGTTTCTCACGTACATCACTTTACACTAATATGCATAGACTAGCTATTCTTTCGCCTTATTTTGTACAATGCATTTCGTTATGATAATAAAATAACATCGACTAGAAACATGAATTGAAAAAAAAATGAATTTAATCACTTCGACAAGAGTTTTCCTTACCTCGAAAGAATATTCTCTCATCGTCATCTCTACCACTAGCTGAAATTTTTACGTATGTATTTAATGTCTAATAAAAAGAATACCAAACCTATATAAAAATGAGAAGTCGATGAAACAGAAAACAAAACCCAAGGAGAAAATAGAGAACAAAGCCTACAAAGATTTTAGAACCGAAAACACATAAGCATCTGATTGTGAAAATATTTGCTTACATTGAGCACACTTTATATGACTTTGATAAGGTTTTGGTCAGATATCATATAGCCAACAAAAGTAATGATACATGGTTTTAAAGTTCTAATAGAAACTGTAATATGACAATAAATACTGGAAAGTTCTATTAAAATAAAAACTCAACGTCACAATCTACCTATAAGGTATCAGAATGACAAAAAATTTAAATCATTAACATCTTAAATTGTACATTTTGTTGGAAACAAATAGACCCTTTTATCAGTCATCATTCTTCAATACAAATTTCGAAAAAGTTTACAATAGATGTGTGACTACTTGGACACCTAAAAACACGTCAAAGTGCACTTCTATGTATTTTTTTAAAAGTTTTTCTTGACTGGTACATTTTAAAATAATATTTCCACAGGACTGGTAAATATATTCTTTTTAAAAACCATTAATGCTCTTTTTTTATATAGATTCCTACATGTAGATTTTAAAATAATTCTGTGTCAATGTGCAGATAAGAATGAGTAGATGAAAATACACATGTACAATGTAATATGCCTTCCAGTAAGCAATGCTTTGAATAGAAGCAAAAATACCTTTTTTCATCTCATTAATTAGTAATCATCTAATTGTCATTTATATTGGCGTGTCTTATTTTTTTCATATTAGTAAAATAAATCTGGTAAATATTGGAACGTAAGAATGTTTCTACTTAAAAATTAAATTTCCAGTTCTTTGGTTCGCAATTGTAATCAGTTTTACTTCCTTTTTTAGTAAAATCTATGTTTTAAACAGGGTCATGAAAAGCTTTTAACACTGTCTTGCATTTTTGGTCAATAAATGGTAAATCTTCCACTTTTCTTTCCAATACTGGAAGTCTGTTAATTTGGACGACATTTTGGATATCGTTAAAACATGCTCTTCGTGCTAATGGAGTATTTCATAAACCAATGAGATATAATTACATGTTGTAGAGAAATTTATGTTTTAAAAAAAGCTTGAGGTTACATATCCCTATTAATGAATCAGAAAATGGAAAATACTAGAAAATCAAACGACACATTGAATGAAGTTTGTGTCTCAGTTAAAAACGTGCCTTTCAAATTCTGTCTTGTGACAATGGATTAAGATCTACAGTATTAGAAACGAGCAGTGTTTACAACACATTATGGTACTGCTAATTACAGGTATTATCAATAATATGACCCGATACTGTTTAAATATACATACTGTCTAAAATACTGACAGGATAACTGTCGGCTTTATTTTCTGAACTGCGGCATACGTATATTCCCTGGTCGCTTAAAGTACTTTTGTCAATGATAAGTTCACTTATTAACCAACGTCCAGGGACCATTGGAATATGTTTGTAAATTCTAAGTCTTCCTCCCCAGCGTTCATCATGAGGGTCTATAATGTTTCCATTATGAAACCAGTCCACATCCTCTGGTGCCCTGATGGTACCTGTTGCATTGCATGTCAGGTTGACTCTCTGGTACAAATCTAAATATGCTGTTCCAGTTAAAGTTATTGCTGAAACATTGCATTACAATGTTACCAGTAAGATTCAAAACGAGTCTCTATGTGTTATCAATAATATTGAATTAAAATAGTTTCCATTTAAAATATTATGATAGTTCAGTTGCAGGTTTACACAGGTTTTTGGATGAAGAATAGTGGTCTAAAGTCGAAAAATAATGAGTTGCTTTGTGTAAACCTTTTTAGTGTAATACCTTCAACGAAAATAAAATTTGCCTCACGATAGTCATATACATGCTAAATCTCGTGTAAAATTTTAAAAAAAATATACCTGGTACATCTTTCTTTGGCTTTGCTGAAACAAACAAAGTAAAAATATATTTCAGATTTTCCAAACCATTCTTTATATTATCAATTTTTTCATCATATTTACTTTAATACACCATTACTTGTAATTTCATGCTATTTTATGTTTAAATGCAATGGAATGTGCTTATGAATTTATATACGCATTTGTATATATTACCTATTAATAAAACGTATCACAAAATACCGAAATAAATTTGATGCACTGTATGGCCATTTCGTTGACTGACAACTCATCAGCAGTGCTCGAGATCAAAATATTGGAAAACCCGTTAAAGATATAATGATTAATTAATTAGCACAATCATCTAAAATCAAACAATTAAGATTATATGTATCACATCTCTTAAACTTATCTTATGATTTTTATCAAAAGACCCAGTTAAAACTTAAAAAAAGTAAAGAAAATTAAGAAATTAAGAGTTACTTTGATGCAAATAAAGCACCTTCTTCACTGATAGAACAAACATATATCTTTAATATCAAATAATTACTACAAGGCTTCATAGTACCTTTCACTTCTAGATACACATATCGTCTGTTACTTTCAGTTGATGATATCTGACATTCATATATATTTGTATGCCTTGGTGTTGCTCGTCGTATAACTAAGTCCCACCCTTCGTCTGTCTGGTTATATTTTGTATAGAGTACACTTATATCTTTATCTGAAGTCCAGGTCTCTGTTCCTATGGTTAAAGGATACCGTTTGTGTACAATCCGCCACTGGACCTATTAATATTAAAAACGTGCATATAATATGTGTATAACGATAACCTCTAACATGTATATTCAGGTTTAGCAGCTAGTGACTCCATTTAATTTGAGCAAAGATATTCTAAGCATCTGAGAGTATGAACTGAATGTAAGGTTAAACAACATCTGTCATGTGGGTGTATGGTATCAGTTTTTATCACTGGATCGATTAGATCTATTCTGCTGGTTCACTTCGGGCTCAGTCACTGACATTATTTATTTAAAAAATACTAGATTTTGCATTTCATATGAAAATAAACCTGACATTGACTAAATATTGTCTTGACTGTAGCTATATATTCCGTTGATAGACTAAAATAACGATTTCTGTTCCCCAATCTGGAGCCCTTTTCACAAAATAAATTAAAAGTAAAATTACTCATAAATTATACTGGAGTCTTTATGAATTAAGAGTAATTTTGCTCCTAAGATTTTTTGTGAAAAGAACTACATAACTGGAAGGGAAACACTAATTTGAAAGCTACTTTTTTTCTCATTGTACGTCAAAGTTTTCAGACATAGCCACCATTTGGATGCAATACTAACATCAGAAGAAGAAAACAATAGCGCAACATGATAATAAACATTTGATCAGTAGATATCCTTTTTGTCAGAATTAACGAATATTGCTACTTTTTCCTTCTGTCATCTCAGACTCGATCTATTCATGTAAATATGAGTTAACACTCATTACGTGCCCACATAGCCTGACTAAATAGAAGTACCTACACTGTGGATTAAGTTAATAATCAGGATTAAGATTACCCCAACAAGGCCTTAGAAAATAAAGACAAGAGCAAGTTATCTGCACTATTTAGCTTACATCTTTTGTTCTTCTGTTTCTGACTGTACACTTTAGTACAGCTCTGTCATTAGTATGGACGGTAACGTTATGCACATCAGGAAGTATTTCTGGAGGTGAAGTCACTTTCCACCCCGAATTCCGTCTGTAATGCCTTCCTGTAAACAACATGACAGATATAAATCTAAAGTGTGTAAATACTCATTTAGCTGACTAAATTGCATTTGAATAGTTTTCTGTCACAATTTAAATAACTTATACTCTAGTGAAACGAGAATATTTTAAAAAGAACAGCCTCAGTGGTAGCGTGCTCGCCTCGGAGTCAGTATAATGTGTCCAAGTGGGATGATATGGCTTCCTGCAGACAGTTACCTAGTGAGTTATTACCTTAAAACTCTGACTCAGCTTTTTAGTCTAGTACAAGAAGGGATCATATTCATATCATATCAACATGTTCTCGTCCTGAAATGCACCTAATGGTTGCCACTGGACTTTTAACCATAATTAATTCATCATCTATTTTAAAAAGTGTTATTTTCAACAGTAAAATCAATGGAAAATATACATGTATCTAAATGCAAAAAAAAATTGATTAAGTTTGAAGTTTAAATCAGCAATCGTCCATAGAGCTGTTGGCTTGTTTTCTGATTGTATAAATAATGTAATTGAGTTATTAATCGGTAAATGGAAAGATGTACAGCTAACGTTTACGCTAGGGAAGAGTGAAAAGGTATAGTAAAGCAGTCAATCTTACAACAAGATAAAGTCCCATGTACTAGCTTGTATTTCGGATGTGTCTTTTTGCAGTTCTCGAAAAGGGTCGGTTTTCACATGCAGGCCAAGTTTTGCTAAAATGATACCACCAAATTAACAAGAAGAGTAAAAAAAAGGGCGCGATATTTTGAACGCAAATTCCTTCCGAATTGCAGGTCTTTAAGTGCAAAGGTCCTTCTTCCAATTATTGCTTTTTTTTCCTTTTTTTTTTGGAAAACTATATTACATCTCTGTTACGTAGAATATAGGAAAGAGACCCAAATGTCTAAAGTTTTGTCAATGTAAACTAGAAAATTGACTGATTCGCTCAATTTGTTTATTGAATGATTTTTTCAGTCTTTATTAACAAGTTGACTGATTTTAGACATTGAGTGTAACATATGTTTGTGATGCTGATAATATATCGTTATTTATAATTCGTGTTAATTAAGGAGTTGTTTATTATTTTAAATTTGTTAGCTAGACACAATTTATTCCAGAAATACAAGCATTTATAAAGAGTCCATTGAAAGGGGATAAACAAATTGATATCAACATTAGAAAACATATAGTACACTTTGTGAAAACAGAAATCAAGACAAAGTAAGAAAAAACAAGACCAGAATGACCGTTTAAAATCGAAATTGTGTTACTACGTGAGTGTTAACACTTTGTGTGTTACTACGACAGTGTTAACACTTGATTTGTTACTACGACAGTGTTAACACTTGGTTTGCTACAACGACAATCTTAACACTTGGTTTGTTACTACGAAAGTGTTAACACTTGGTTTGCGAGTTCGCTTGATACCCCTGGCAGATTGAATTTCAACGACAACCACAACACTTTTCATAGATATACTTGTGTTTAAAATTGAAAATCACTCCAAATTACTGTCTTGACCCAAATAATTTTCTTCCGAACCTCTGATTACTGGTGCCAGTTCTTGGCGCCTATTTAGTAGCTCAAATTTGTTCTATGACATGCACATAATAAGGTCAGTACTCATATTTAAGAACAGTGCGTTTAAAATCTCGATATTAATTTAGTACATTTTGTATATTATTTAATTTTAAATAAGTTTGGTTTTTGGTCTTCCAAATGTTTCGGTTTTAATGTTGCTGATCAAAGGTAACTCCTTGAAATGTGTCGTATACAGCATATCGTCTGTTACTTTCAGTTGATGATATCTGACATTCATATATATTTGTATGCCTTGGTGTTGCTCGTCGTATAACTAAGTCCCAGCCTTCGTCTGTCTGGTTATATTTTGTATAGAGTACACTTATATCTTTATCTGAAGTCCAGGTCTCTGTATCTAATATTAGTATCTTTGGATTGTTATTTTAATATGAATATGAATGAAATATTTTTAAATGAACACTGAACAACACATATTCAATTATGTATTTACCTAAAGTGACGGCAGCGTCTTAAAAAATGTTAACTATATAAATCTATTACATCTGGAATCCGAAAATTAGATTTGTAGAAATAGTTACGTAAAAGAATACACATGTACTTGTACATCTATAATAAAACATGTAGAACTGGACAGAAACAAGTCTATTTTAATTTCTTGTTTTAATCACCTCAAGCGGAATAAAACTCATTTAATCTTAATTTTGATTAATCACTTGCTCATAAATCATGAAAGCATACAGTCAAAATAAATGATAACCTCAAACCATAACGCATCTTAATGCGTGTTTGGATAACCCGTGGGAATTACAAGTAGAAATTGATTACGAATTGTCCATCAAAGGACTCCTTGTTGTCAGGACTATTGAAACATATATAGAACTTTCTTTCACTAGATTATCTATTAAGCGTTGTCAAGACAGAAGACCTGTCACTAGGTTATGTTAAATACTTTCTTCTGGGATTTTGGAATTTCATGTTTCTATCGAGATCAGTGTGTCTCTATCATGAAGTAAATTGAATACAATTGACCAGACCAATAAGATATTTGATGTAATTATAAACGTGTAATACACGGGAAAGCTTATCTATATTTGTACTACAGATATTCAATGATACCAATTTTGGTGATATATTTTGCTGATGTTTTGGAATTTCATCATTTTAGGACTCGAGCACAACTGATGAGTCGTAAATCGACGAAATGTGCACATCTTGTGCAGCAAATGTGGCATCAAAGAATGAATTGATAACAAGTATGACATCTTTCATCTGTAATTTATATTTTACAATAAGAAATTGCAATTCATTGTTTTAAATACAGTACATGTTGGTCTTATAGCGGCTTCTGAATTTCTGACCTCAAACATGTGAAACGCCCACTACAACAGAGTTATAAGGAAAAACTATATAGTACACTTTACTTGCTCTTCTTTTTGGATTTTTTTTTTTTGGTATTTAAAATTTAAGACCTTTATTAAAACTGAGGAATCGTAAATCGACGTAGTGTGCACATCTTGAATCATCAAAATTGTTATCAAAGAATTTTATTTGATCGTTACAGTACAGGCATCTCAAAAAAAAGGACAAATATACCTAAGGAGCAATAAAAAAACGTAATCCATTGGACAGACAAACCCGGGAAGACAAATGAACAACCACAAGCACAACAATTAAAAACAGAAAACTAAAAACAATGAACAACACGAACTCCTATAAAAACCAGGAGTGAACCCAGGTGCTCCGGAAGGGTAAGCAGTTCCTGCTCCGTATACGGCACCCGTCGACATTAACGTATGACATAAATGTTATTACATCCAACACAGAATGTTATCCGTCAAATTATTTATATAGATATGTTATTCCAAGATATTTGTAAGTCATAGCATCAGATTACCAAGATGAATCTCATATCGTCCATCCGTCTTGTTTTTTTCTATCACCGAACACGACTTTTGCTGGACTCGACACAAACTATATGAGATATATACCGACAAAATAAAAATATCGATGATAAAGCGGTGAGAAAAGTTGATATGACCAAAATCCAAAAACCAGGCGATCTTTGAGAACAGTAACACATCAAGCAAATATGCAAACCAACCAGAACTGCAATACAAGAAAAACTGAACAAACAATGTAAACCACCACCCCCCCCCCCCCCCAAAAAAAAAAAAAAAAAAACAACAACAAACAAACAAACAAGCAAAAACAAAACAAAACGGGATTGGTACAAGTTGACTAAAAAGGTAAGAATATCCCCTTCCATTAACGGTACAAGTCGTAACTGTTAGTAAAGAAAAGCCTGTAAAATGTCAATACCGGTAAGTTGACACTTCCAAAGTTTGAAATCTATTCTAATTTGTAGCACAGAAACTTATAGAAAGTCAAAATACATATCACATGCACGAGACTAATTCATCATCTATTATTAGACTGAGATGTAAACACAATAAACTAGAGACGTCGGTTATTGGAAAGTTAAAATCCACTCGTTTGTCATAAAATTTTGATTTATAGTCTAAGACTGACGTACATGTACATGTTAGGTATATATATCAATAGACACATGGACACATGAGAAAATTCACCTTGAATTTACATTGGAACACTTTTTAAAAATATACAGCTCAACATTACTAATTCAATACATTCCTAAATTGTATATTACAAAATTAAATTTTTGTATTTCATACGGAGAAATTTTTTTTCTGGCATTCCTTATAGATTTCTTACACAGAAATTGTTCTCTCATTGGCAATTGTTAATAGTTGTAGAATAATCCCAAAAATAAATACTTAATAGTATACACTGTACATATACTTTGTATTATTAATGTTACATTTAGTTATAATATTTTTTTTAATTCCAAATCAAAAATAACAATATTTAATTTTTTGTAGAAATAATTAAAAAATAATTGATCTTTTTCTAAGTAAAGTCAAGAAATACTAAAGGGATATTCGAAGGAGAGAAAAATCGTAACAACTGAAAAACTCCGGAGAACAACGAAGACAAGACCAAAACAATACATGCACTACAATTAAAAACTAAAAACATATGAACAACATGTACCCCACCAAAAAACCGGGGGTAGACTTAGGTGCTCCGAAAGAGTAAGCAGTCTCTGCTGCTGCAGAACACCCGCCATGCTGCCCATGTCAAATCCGGTATTAGGAAGGGATAATATCAATGGAACAGGTCCATTTTTATTTGGGAAACGGTTTTTTCATAGCTGTCAACCAAGTGACGCCCATAATACTTTAATAAGGATGACTTCAGCTTAGGAGCAACGCACCCCTGTCTGAGCAACTTTTCTGTCAAGAGCCGGGAAGTCAATGTATATGTCATAAGCTATGGAATAACGTATGAGTTGTGAAATATATACTATATACGCCGGCGCTTCTGCAATATTGCCGCTCAAAAATGGGAAGCTGACGATTGGAAAGTCAAAGTCATCCCGTTTGTCGTAAAGTTTTGTATTCAAAATACTTAATAAAATATTACAGTAAAATATACAATTCAGCGTAATATGACAAATTAAGGCCGGGTTGGTGATAATTTGCAGTAATGTTTCAGGTCTTGATTGATATGTCTATATTACAATATAAATTATTCTTTATATGTGTGGGCTATATCGTCACTTGTTTTAAAAATGGAGATAAAATACCAAAGATTGGCGTCTTCTTACGTCAAAGGTGGTTAATAAACTCTTCTACTTTGCACAGTAAATGGTGATCTAACAATCTAATGATAAATCAATCACTCATCATAACACTATCCAAACAATGAACGACTAGGAGCCTGACATGTATGACAATTCTGATAGGTGAAAAATGTAGTGTATGTAGTACATAAAAAAATAATCCCAAAAATTCTTGAACATAAAACAAAAAGAAAGTTAAAATTGATATGATTCATCGTTCATCATAACACCATTCCATTTTACAAGGGTAATCTTACCAAAAAAATCTAAATTAAGTCTTAAACTTAGAATATTTTTTTTAAGAGAAGAGGTCAATTTGATACGGAACCTGAACCAAAATGTATTTTTAGTAAATGTTTATTTTTTGCGTTTTAAACAGATGCTTTTCGAACCACCAAACTTCATTATTCAGTAGTTTCACAGAAAGACTTTATATGCCATGTGCTTCAGAAGAGACGAATTTTGAAATACATGTATATACAAGTATATCACAACGACGACTAACGCAAATTGGTGATAATAACGCAACTTAACCTTCGGAAAATGATATGTGTTTCTTCAGAACCAACTTCACTGTAATATATATGTATTAGTCTGTATGTATAAGTGTTATACGTCGCGAGCTTTTGGTTCAAGGAATTGATTTAATAAAATTATACTGGCGATGCTGTCTGTATCATTTTTCCAAGATAAAACATAAACTTGTTAACTTTCTATTAAGAATCCTACATATCAATGATTGAATTTGTGTAAGTAACTATCATGATATTCCCAAAGCAAAAGTTCGAACGATCAATATTATCACAGTTATTATAGAATACATTTGTACCTCAGTTGTATTAACTTCCCAAATGTAAATGTTCTGTATGTACATTTAGTTTGCATTTTACAATATGTAAATCTTTAAAACTCATCTTTCATAAAAATAAAAACAACCCAATACCATTGACATTATAATTTCTTGTATAGTTCTGAGACCTAGAAGAGGCAAAAAGAAGAAAAAGGTATTACGAAAAAAGTCACGCTTGAATTGCTTGAAAAATATCAGTTGTGTTGGAAACAAGTGCTAGAAATGTGACTGCCACATTAGATTACCTTTATACGTGAACACGTACATCGCCCGCTTAAGTTTAAAAAACGCCGAAATATATGTACATGTATATAAATGTTTCAATTAATAATAAAATAAAAATCGTACGGTTTGATCTTGTAAACCATTACGATTTGCCCTCTGTACACTATGGCTTGTTTTTCATTACGATTTGTCATCTGTACGCTATGATTTAGATTTCATGACGATTTGCCCTCTGTACACTATGATTTAATTTTCATTAAAATTTCCTCTCTGTACATTATGATTTACTTTTCATTATGATTTGCACTCTTTGCACTCTGTATACTATGATTTACATTTCATGACGATTTGCCCTCTGTACACTGTCATGACTGTGATTTACATTTCAAGACGATTTGCCCGCTGTACCATTACGATTTGCCCTCTGTACACTATGATTTGATTTTCATTGCGATTTGCCCTCTGTATACTTCACAATTTATATCTAAAATCAGCAAAGACCCAACGAAAGAACATTTGATACACAAATTTAATAACACTTTTCGATATTTGGATGAAATTTGGCTGTCAATAATGACGACATCAGTATGTACACTAAAGAGATTTATCCTGTTGAACTTATTTTAAATAAAGCTAATACTAACAATGGACACTGCCCTTTCCTGGATCTTGATATCTATATCTCTAACGGGAAGCTTAATACTACAATTTACTATAAGAGAGATGATTTTCATTTCCTATTGTTAACTATCCGTTTTTAGATGGCGACGTTCCCTTGGCACTATCGTATAGTGTTTATAAATCTCAACTTGTTCGATTCGCTCGTGTATGTAACGACGTATTTGATTTTAACGAAAGAAAACTCTGTATTACTGAAAAATTATTACGCCAGGGGATTCGATATCACAAACTTGTCAACACTTTTACTAAATTTTATCATCGGTAGGAGGACCTCATTCGTTAATATAAATCAACGTGCAAACATTTTATATGTTCAGGTATTTCACATCCCATCTTTTATGGTAATATTCTATATAACGCAAAAAAATGTCGTCATTTACCTGAAAAGCTAATCAAACCTATAACAGACTTATCAACAAGGGATATAGTTACGATACTGTTGTCAAGTCATTAAAGGTGGGATTTTGTGGAATTAATATTGATTTACCCATAAGGTCTTTGCATTGCGAAATAAACACATTTATTCTAAAACCAGTTGTCGGCATGATACGGATTTATGTTCTTCTCGTATAATTTATGATGGCATGATGCTAAACCCCTAACGGGAGGGATTGTGGCTGATTTTCTATATGATATAGACATAATCTTTCGATGAGTTTAATTGAAGTCGGGAGCTGGCATCTCAGTAACTGCTAGTAGTCCTGTGTTAATATGTATTGATAATTGTCATTTTGCTTAGTTTCTTCTGTTACCTTTTTTAACATCGGAGTCGGACATCTTTTGAACTGAGTTTTACGGTGTTTATCGCTGTGTGTTTGTTTATTCCACATTGGCTAGAGGTATAGTGGGAGGGTTGAGATTTCATAAAACACGTTTAACCCTGCCGCATTTTTTGGTTCATTTTTATGTTTTGGAGTTAAGTGTGTCGTCCATTTTGCTGAACTAGTATACATTATTGTTTAGGGGCCAGCTAAAGCCCGCATCCGTTGGTGGCCTTGAGCTGTTTTCTGCTCTTTGGTCAGGTTGTTGTTTCTTTGACACATTCCCCGTTTCCATTCTCTATTCTTCTTGACTTACTTATCATTACGATTTGCCCTCTGCATACTTTGACTTATTTTTCATTACGATTTACCGTCTGCATACTTTGACCTACTTATCATTACGATTTGCCCTCTATACACTATGATTTAATTTTCATTACGATTTGCCCTCTGTATACTTTGACTTACTTATCATTACGATTTACCGTCTGCATACTTTGACCTACTTATCATTACGATTTGCCCTCTGTACACTATGATTTACATTTCAAGACGATTTGCCCTCTGTACACTACGATTTAATTTTCATTACGATTTACCCTCTGCATACTTTGACTTACTTTTCATTAAGATTGCCCTCTGTACACTATGATTTACATTTCAAGACGATTTGCCCTCTGTACCTTTACGATTTGCCTTCTGTACACTATGATTTAATTTTCATTACGATTTGCCCTCTGTATACTTTGACTAACTTATCATTACGATTTGCCCTCTGCATACTTTGACTCACTCATCATTACGATTTGCCCTCTGCATACTTTGACTTACTTTTCGATACGATTTACCCTCTGTAGACTACTTAAGTATTCATAGCGTTACAGTTAACGTATTTGTAAGATACTTCCCAAAATCTATGTATAAACTCTCAAAACTTCAACGTATCATTCAGATATAAGCTTTTTATTCCGTAATTTTAACAATACCAGACAATTGGTACTTAAGAATCGAATAGTTTATTCCAGGATCTTTATTTTAAATGCATTTCTAATAAAAGATGTTTATCGTGTCTCCCTATTTCCATATAGATTGGGTACAACACGAATGATTATAGTCCTTAAATTTGTGGCAAGATAACAAAAATACATGCATCTGACAATGCACTAAAACAAGCATATATGTGTCTGTAAGAATCATATGACTTCAACATAAACCTGCATTTTAATGTATTGATGGATCCTGGTTTATGAGTTTCAAAATAACAATCCAAAGATACTAATATAAGATATAATAAATTTATATTATGCTGTAAACGACGCATTTCAAGGAGTTAATTGTCTCTTCTTTTACTGTCGGCTTTCTGTTTATTTTCTAATTTAAATTGTCTTTGGATTGTTATTTTGAAACTCCTGGGACGATGCCTCTGCATGGTGGACCCTAGGTCCCCGAGGGTATTCGCCAACCCAGTCGTCAGACATGTCTGACATGATTATTCATTGATATGTTACCGAAATTAGCAGTATTTAGCAAAATTCAAAAATAATAGAAATACTAAGGGTTCATTCCTTGTATGGCACATGGTAGATCTCCCTAGCTGAAATTTGGCTTCCTATTTCGGTATTTTTGGTTGAGTACTTCTTGTTTAATATAAGTTTGGTTTTTGGTCTTCCAAATGTTTCGGTTTTAATGCTGCTGATGAGAGGTAACTCCTTGAAATGCGTCGTATACAGCATAGTATAAATTTATTATATCTAATATTAGTATCTTTGGAATGTTATTTTTAAATTCACATGTGTAATTCGTTAGTTGTTCTAGCTTACGTTCAAATTATTTGATCATTTTGTGTTGCCAATCATTTCCCTTTTTCTCAAAAGTACAAAAAATGATTCAGGTTTTTCAGAAGCAGTGAAAACATCCGGAACTACCATGCCCTGCATCTAATTTTTCATGTCAATCAAAAGACTCCTTATCCTCATGAACATGTATTTATTAAATAGATTATGTGTCTGTTACTCGTCGCTTCCCTCCAGTAAAGACTAAATTTAAGAAATCTGTTTTAATCTATTTTGGTCCAAACGCAACATTTAACCGAAGTCACTCAACCATTTAACGTTTGGAATATTTCTGGCATTTTAAAACTCTTATCAAATTGTAGTACCAGTATCGTAGTCTTAATCTTCACTTTATCCTATAAATACTTTAATACATACAAATAAAGATCTCTAAGAACAAAACTACTGAAATTAAGAACCACTTCCTTTTGATAATGACTTTTTGAATGATTTAAGATGTATTCACCTAAAGATGAGAGTTTAATCATGGCCATCTTCCGTCAGTAGAACTGGTTGTAAAGAACTAATAATGATTGATAGATATGATATTGTTTTACTAACAGACGAATGGAAACAATCAGAATTGGGAAATGGAAGAAACAAGGTGGAAGATAGAAAATACATTGTAGCTTCACTCGAAACCTGGATGAATTTACTTTTGCTGGTTTTGCAAATATTTGTTAGGTAATTATCAATATCAATCTAGTTTTATGTCAGTTTAAAAGCCTTGCTTAAAATTTATTTACATGTATCCTTGTTCTCCGGAGTTTGTCAGTTTTTCGATTTTTCCCTCCTTCGAATATCCCTTTGGTATTTCTTGACTTTACTTAATACAAACCCTCCCAGGTTACTTTTACATATTTGTGCCTCTTAAATTTGCTGCAGGAGTTTTAGGAGACACTTTTTATTTTACTTTGTGTTATTTGTGTCGGCTAATATCGGCCATCGTAAAATTAAGCTTACTAGACAATAAATATTCTCAGATACAAATATTATTGCAAAGGATATGCCTATTTCATCGAATTTCAAGTGTGCTGAAAGTTGATAATGTTTAAAGTCTAAATAAAACCAAAATTAGGAAGAAAAATTAAAATGCCAATTTGCCAAAGAATCAAGCCAAAACCATCTACGGACAGAGCTATTTTATCACATTTAAATTAAAAGATAAATGGGCGATGTGGTGTAGTGGTTAGCGCATCAGACTACGAAGCCAAAGGACCGTGGTTCGATACCCGTTCGGGGTGAACATTTCAGGGATCAAATTTGTCTCGCCCTATCGACACCATTTGCGAGGATGGTCTAAGTAAACGATGAAAGTCCGTCGGATGGGACGAAAAATGGCTGTACCGTGTTAAGGGAGAGAAACACCCTTAGCACGTTAAAGACTCGTCTGTAGATGTCGAAAAAGAGTAGGCTAAAATGCCGCTACAGACGCAACTCTCGCACCGATATATTGCACCAAGTTGGTATAACTTGTTTCCCAATCCACTATAAATAAATCATTTCAAATTAAACTAAATTAAAAGAATAATTTCAGGCTAGTACCGAAATACAATTTACTTGTAATTCATACACTTGTGGAATTGAAATGCTCTATTGGATTCATCAACACAGCGAAATAATAAATATCATATAATATTAATTTTAATGCACAAAATATGCATATTTCTTTGCATTATACGTTCAATCAAACGCTTTTAAGGCCTACAATGTTGAAAATCCACAAACAAAATTCAAAATGTTGAAAAACAGATAAAATGATGAATGTTGAGGTTTTAAGCCAATTTAATGATAAAGATGGAAGACTACTATTGTTAAATGTAAAAATCGATGATTTAATTCTTTCACTGATTTGTGTTTATGCTCCAAATGAGAAAACCCTATGTAATTCTTTTTTCAGAAAGGTTAATATATTTTTAAAAGAAAATGGAACGGGAATACCTGTACTCGGCGGGGATTTTAATGACACATTAAAAATTATTGATAGGAAAAGTACACGGAATAAAGCATCTGTAGAACCAGTAAACAGTTTAAAATCACTAATTAAGTCGAATAAGTTAATCGATATTTGGCGGGTTTTTATTCAAAATAAACAACAATTTACGTGGAGAAGAAAAGATAACTCTCAAGCTAGTCGAATAGATTTGGTACTTATTAGTAAAGATTTTCAGTCACTTGTTCAATCTTGTCAAATCAAACCAGTGGTTATTCAATATACAGACCATCAAGGGGTATTTTTAAATTTTACAACCGGGATATCTGAAAGAGGTAAAGGCTTTTGGAAGTTAAATAATTCAGTTTTGAAAGACGAAGAATATATAACAATGATCAATAAATTGTTAGACAATTATTTGTTTTTAAAAGAAACAAATGATAACTTTGATATTCGATTAAGCTGGGATATTTTAAAAATACAAATAAGGGAGGCAACTATAGGGTATTGTAAAAGAAAATCAAAAGAAGCGAAAGAATTCAAACATAAATTAGAACAAGAACTAGAGGACAGGGAAAGGTTAAGGGTTATACAAAATATAGAAAACGAAATTTTATTAAAAGAAATTAAAGAAATTGAAACGAAACTATGGGACATTTATGATATAGAAGCAAAACGGCGCTCAGATTAGGTCGCGAGAAAAATGGGTTGAATTAGGGGAAAAAAATAACTCATATTTTCTGGGTTTAGAGAAAAATACGACAGGTTCAAAAATCCATAAATAAATTAAAAAATGAAAGTAATCAACTAATTACTGATCAGCCTAAAATTCTGGATTTGATAAAGAAATATTACGAAAACTTGTATACAACAACTGGTCCAAATAAGGTTCAAGTACAAAACTATATCTCAGATACTAATTTAGAACAGAGCGTGGATAAAGAAGAATTAAAAGTCTGTGATGGGAAAATAATATTAGAAGAATGTACTTTGGCGATTAAAAATATGAAATTAAATAAATCCCCAGGATTAGATGGATTAACTGTTGAATTTTATCAAACTTTTTGGGATAAAATCAAAATTATTATAGTTGACGTTTTAAATAAAAGTTATGAACACAAGCTTTTGACATATTCCCAACGTACAAGCATTTTGTCTTTATTGTTTAAAAAGAACGACCCACTTTTGTTGGAAAACTACCGTCCAATTTCGCTGTTGAATGTTGATTTGAAGTTGCTTTCAAATGTTTTGGCACAACGCCTCAAAAAAGTTTTGCCCAAACTTGTTAATACTGATCAAACCGGTTACATAAAAAATAGATTTATAGGTTTCAATTTGAGACAGATTCAAGATGTAATTGATTTTGCTGACTCGTATAAGGTAGAAGGGGCGATTATTTTTGTAGATTTCACAAAGGCTTTTGATTCTTTAGAATGGGGTTTTATGTTAGCTACACTTAGACATTTTGGTTTCTATGATTCATTTATTGGTTGGGTTCAAACTTTATATACAGACATTCAAACATGTGTATCAAATAACGGATGGATGTCAGAGCTTTTCAAAAATTCTCGAGGGATTCGTCAGGGATGCCCTTTATCAGCTTTGCTTTTTGTTTTATCAGTTGAAATCATGGCTTTAAGATTAAGAAGCAACAGGGACATTAAAGGAATTCAAGTAAAATTAGATGAAAAGACCCACAGTATTAAAATATCACAACTAGCGGATGATACTACTCTTTTTTAACATCAAAACATGAAATTTCAGTAGCTCTTAACGAAATAGAAATTTTTGGTTCATTATCTGGTCTGATACTAAATAGAAACAAAACTATTGGAATGTGGATAGGAAAATTAAAACACTGCAAAGATAAAGTTGAGGGAATAAATTGGGAAGACAAACCGATAAAAGCACTAGGGATGTATTTTGGGCATGACATGAAAGAATGTATCAAATTAAATTGGGAAGGAAAAATTGAACAAATGAAAAATTTAATCTTATCTTGGGAAAAAAGAAATATTTCTATGATAGGGAAAATATTGATAATTAAAGCGCTGATTCTACCAAAGTTCACATTCGTAGCTACATCTGGCATTGTTCCTCAAAAATATAAAAAAGAAATTGAATCCTGTTGTTTTAGATTTATTTGGAAAAACAAGATAGATAAAGTAAAGATAACAACGCTTATAAATACATATGAAGAAGGGGGTCTTAATATGATTGATTTTGATAGTTATTTTAATTCACTTAAAGCGTCATGGGTACAAAGATTAACTGATACAAATTATGAAAACTGGAAAGTTATACCCGAAAAATATTTCAATATGTTGGGGAAAAATTGGTTAGCATTTAGAATGAATATTGATGATATCAAAAATATACCTAATATGGAAAAAATACCTGAATTTTATCGAGTTGTTATTATATCTTGGGTTAAATCAGGGGGAGGTCAGAACAAAAATCCAAAATGTTTTTCAGACATTAGAAAACAAGTTATTTGGGGAAATAACTTTATCAAAATTGGAAGTAAGTGTTTATTGTTTAAAAACTGGATCAACAGTGATCTCATTTATATAAACGATATCATAGATGATGAGGGGAAATTGACAGAAAATTTTATATTACAAAAACTGAAATTTAAGAGTAATTGGGTTTCAGAATTAGCTGTTTTAAAAAACTCTCTCCCGAAAGCATGGAGCATATACTTGACTGAAGAAAAATCGGTTAAGAGCACTGTTAATATTAAGAAAAAAATGTGTGTATGGAATAATAGATATATTGTTGTATCAGATATGGCAAATAAAAACTTTTATAAATCATTAATTCAGTTGAAAGTTACGAAATCTATTGGCGTCAGTCGCTGGTTAAAGATTTTTAATATCGAAGATATATCGAATGTGTCACATTTATACTCATTTATTTTCTATTTTTTGAACGAAAACAAACTTAAAGTTTTCCGTTGGAAATTGTTACAATCTATTATTCCAACGAAGAATTTATTAGTTACTTGGAAAATATCAGAGTCAAATTTATGTAACTTTTGTAATATTGAAGAAGATTACGAACACTTATTTATATCGTGTAATTATCTTTCAGAATTTTGGAATAAAGTTTTTTTTTTTTTTTGAAAAGTATACATTTTGAAATAAAGATTACATTAAAACATTTAGTCTTAGGATATAAAACATTTGACAAAGAATATTTCTTTTTCAATTACATTCTTACTATTATTGCATTTTCTATTTATAAAGCAAACTATTTGTCAGAACAGAAAACTAAACGGATTGATGTCTTTAATGTATTCAGATATGAGTTAATTAAATATCAAAGGAAGTGCATTACCCCTTTGATAAATAATATTTTAAAACAAATAGATTTGTAAGCTATTTAAGATTTTTAACCGATACAATTATTAAATTTTACTAATATTCAAGAATTATAGTGCTTGATTATTTCCCTGGGTAATCAAGTGTGTTTCACAGGGTTCCTCCAATGGAGCTTGGACTTTGGAGTTATATTGTATCAAGCATTATTGAATAAAGAAGTTTATGTTGTTGTTAAAAAAAAATAAAAAGAAAAACAGATAAAAAATAACCAAAAAAGTGTAAAGCCAAAAACATCGGTGTTAATTTATTGGAAGTTGGAGTTAATGTACATTGTAGTTGAGACGTTGACTCATGCTATACAGGAAAATACATGTACTTGCAAGCCTTGTCGATCTAAAACTTTTCCATTACAGTTTTCAATGAAATATGAAGATCAACCAGTTGTATTTCAAAGCATTTAAAGTGAGCTAATTTCATTATCAGCGTACAACAAATACAGAATTAGGACAAAACAATTTCAGTTTTGCTGCTTTTATGAGAGCTTCGCCCCTTCCAATTTACAAAGATGATTAAATTGTTTGGTTTTGCCGATAAATCGTCTAAATTTAGTTGCTACTGGTCGTCTAAGTCAAATTTTTAATTGCTATAATTTCAGGGTGTCTGACATGGATTACATATTAAGAGACAAAAATACGTAATTGAGATTGTAAAACTTGGAGTAATTTCCCATTAGGCCTTCTGTAATCTTACGATTTCACAAACCAACGTTTTAATTATTATTTGTTCAACGTTTGTGTAAATAATGAAAGAAGTTTGGAAGTTCTATGTAAATTGATCGTAACATGAAACTGTGAAGATTTACATCTTAAAACTGTATTATTTCTTATGTAATGTCTTTCATTACCTTTAAGACTATTAAATATTCAGACTTATGTAATCTTCTTAAACTTTTAAACACAAAACATGGTGTATGTCAAAATGAAAGCAAAAGGAAACGAACAGATATAACTTAAATAAACGTTTTCTATCATATATTTTTTGATGCACTGTATTGTATATGCGCCATAAATTAATAATATCATATGTCAGTAGCACTAAAAACAAGCGGCTCAGTGGACTGAGCCTGTATCGCTTACCTTGCATTCACAAACTTTTGATTTGATTTGACAGACTAGATTGATTTCTGGAATTGTGTAAATGATCTTCTATAAATGCTTCATACCAAGTATAAGTTCATTTGCCAAACGGTTTCAGAGGAGAAGTTTTAAATTTCGATTAATCAGAACATATAAAGGTTTCTTGCGGCCATTTTGTTTCACAGACTAGAAAGATTTATGCAAAGTTTGTAAAGGACCTTCCATAGATGCTCCATACCAAAATTCAGTTTATTTGGCTTTACGATTTCAGAAGAGATGAAGTTTTAAGTTTCGACCAATCAGAACATGTAAATGCTCATCACGGCCATTTTGTTTCACGGACCAGGATGATTTATGCAAACGTTGTAAATGACCTTCCATAGATGCTCCATACCAAAAATCAGTTCATTTGGTTTTACGGTTTCAGAGGAGTAGAAGTTTTAAATTTCGACCAATCAGAACATTTAAATGTTCATGGCAGCCATTTTGTTTCACTGGCCGGGATGATTTATGCAAATTTTATAAAGGACCTTCCATATATGTTCCATATCAAAAATCATTTCATTTGGCTTTACGGTTTCAGAGGAGACGAAGTTTTACCGTGATTTCGACCAATCAGAACATGTAAATGCTCATGGCGGCCATTTTGTTCACGGACCAAGATGATTTATGCAAACTTTGTAAAGGGCCTTCCATAGATGCTCCATACTAAAAATCAGTTCATTTGGCTTTACGGTTTCAGAAAGAAGAAGTTTAAAATTTCGACCAATCAGAACATGTAAACGCTCATGGCGGCCATTTTGTTCACGGACCGGGATGATTTAAGCAAACTTTGTAAAGGACCTACCATAGAAGCTACAGGCCAAGTTTCAGTTTAATAGGTCCAGGGGTTTCAGAGGAGAAGATGAAAATGTAAAAGTTTACAGACGGACGGACGACTGACGACGGACGCCAAGTGATGACAAAAGCTCACATTGCCTTTGACAAGGTGAGCTAAAAAGTTCACACAACCAATGCAAGAATAAATCATAAAAAAAGTTTTAACATTCTGATGCATCAGGGCATTATATCTTTTTGGTGACATTGAGAATTAGAAAATAGGGAATGAGAAATATTATATACTGTATTGCATATACAAAATATATAAGGGAAACACCATGTAAAAACAGCAAGAACTTATGTAAAATGTAAGCATGGAAAATTATTTTTTTCATTCTGCCTTATGAGGTAAATAAACATAATTGGATAATAAACATTGTATAATGCAGCGGATGAGCATTTGGTGCATGTCGTATGTTTTTCAATGGTGACAACTAGTAAGAGTTTTAAAAATTTCAATGAAATGCCCATGTAAGTCTTACTGATGTAAAGTAATTTTTTGTTACACATTTATAAATGGGATTTTAAACACTGGATGTTTGCAAACCAATCCGATGTTTATATATAGATTCTCCTTCAGATACGAGTGGGTTATCGAATTTCTACAACCGAGATATATAAATTTTCGATTTTCAACACGCGAGCTTTAGCGAGCGTTTTAAAATCTAAAAATTTAACTATTAAGGGTGGAGAAATTCCATAACTCACGAGTAAATTGAAGGAGAATCTGTTTCTCCTATGATTTTCGACAAAAACACCAAAAAAATGTCGTTGCTATGTAGTTTGTTTACAAAGACGTCGTTTCGGGACTCTAGTTTATCATTCCAATAACTGTAGAAAAAACGGCTGTAATTCCCACGTAGAAATTTAATCACAGGAAAGTGGTTAAAAATATTATGTATTTTCATCCCACCGATTAAATCTGTAGATGACACGTCAAGAATAAGAGAATTAAAGTAATCACAAAATAATACTATATTTGAGCTTCCACTTTTCAATCACTAATATATACATATTATTATACATTCTCCAAGCACAACCTGAGCCCCAAATGATATATATAGATTCTCCTTCAGGTAAAAGTGAGTTATGGAATTTCTCCACCCGAGATAGTTAAATTTTCAATTTTCAACACGCGAGCCTTTATCGAGCCTGTTAAAATCTAAAATTTCACTATTGAGGGTGGAGAAATTCCATAACTCAAGAGTACATTGAAGGAGAATCTGTTTCTCCTATGATTTTCGACAAAAACCTCAAGAAAATGTCGTTGCCATGTATTTTGTTTACATAGACGTCATTTCGGATCTTCTCTAGTTGATCGTTCCAATAACTGTAGAAAAAAGGGCGGTAATTCCCACGTAGAAATTTAATCACCGGGAAGTGGTTAAATATATTATGTATTTTTATCCCACCGATTAAACACGTCAAGAATAAAAGAAGAAAAAATACAAAATCACCAACATATACATGTGTAGGGGGTCAATTTGTGACCTGTCACAACAATTAATAAACAGCGTTAAACAAAGCATTAACCCTTCAGCTTTTAGTCTTTGTAGATGACATTGATTAAAAGTGTTATCGACATTCATTGGGTACCCCTCTGTTGTGAAGGAATCATTGTTAACGAACCATTTGACATTCACAATATATACTATTATGCGACACCACAGATCAGAAATTCGGGTAACATTGACGTATTTATCTCTGAGAGCCTTGCTTCATATTTCATAAAATCAAGAAAATAACTACAATAAAGAACTGTTTAAGGTCAAAATGAGGTTGTATATTTGCTTAGCCTCGACAAAGGGCATGTACTCACACTGGACAACAAGATTCAATTTAAACAGAAAAACAATTAAAAACTGTTTCCAAATATAGCAATTTTGAAAATCATTTTTTTTCAGTTAAGATCCTTCTAAATGTTTTTGATTTTAATATACCCTGAACTAAATTATAATAGAAGAGACAAGCGACTGAAACACTCTCGAAAAATGAAGCGATTAATTCAAGGCTTGGCATTTGAAAGAGACAACTTTTTAAAATGAATTTCCGTGCACAAATCGCATGATTAACAGAATTCTTATAGAATTATTACCGTAAATTCGAGTGGAAACACTTCATGATGTACATTACATTTCCATTAGCATGTGTAATCAAAACAATACAGAAAAAACATTAATCAGCCACTTAAGAAAGATTTTACCTAATGTTCTACGAAAACATTACATTAACTTAGCTTCCGAAAGGCGCTAAAAGATGAATGTGGAAGATTCTGGTCGATATTCTGTTAATCCTATATACTTCCATTAATGTAAATAATGTTTGTCTTACGGAATAAAATAATCTTGAAAATGTGTTAAATTACGACAACTGATTTGATATTGTTGAAATGAAAAATTCGAGCTTATTCCTATTCTAAATAAATATCCTTTCTTTCATATGAAAAACCGTATTTAAACTGTTGTTTTTAACTTGATTTGTGTATTAATGATCAGAGATACTTCAATGGAGTTTAGAAAGCAAAGGGCATGTCACAGTCCCCGGGCAAAAAATAAACCATATTGATTTTTAAAAATATATATATTACTCCATTCTCATCGTTGGTTCCATTATATCGCGCTCTATCATAGTAAATTCGATGCCATTAAGTACCCCGATATAGTGAGATATCGGTATATCATAAAAGCTAATATCCTGACATTATAATTAGAATGAATTATGACGTAATAATGAAGGCGCTCGTTTAGATTGCTCCCTGATTTTTATGACAAAACTGATTTGGACTTAAATTATGACATTTACCTTGGAGTTCCATGTTTTGCTAGTAGTACATATAAAGTTAAATAAAAGTTATTTAGTAAAACTTAATATCTACTTGAAAATATTGCATAGAGATTGCATTAATTTTCAGAATGAGTATCGTCAACTAAACTTGTCTTTATATCACGGCCAAATTATTAGGATAACGTTTTGGTATGTAAAAGAGTTGTAATTTTACTTTATTAAGATATTTAGAGACATCAATGAAATAATTAACTCTGATGCTCTGATTGTCCATTGACACATCAACTTCCAGAGACATGTGATTCTGACAAAAGCAGTCAAGTTAATCAGACCATTTACAATATCATAGAATATATTGAAGATATGATTTTTTTTTTATTTTGAAAAATACGGTTAAGTGATTATTTTGCGTACCAAAAGTTAGGGTGGTATAACTTTTTACGCATCCAGTATTATTGCTTTGTGAACATAAAGTTGTCGAAAGATTATATAATATATACCGTGTATAAATACCTTGTAATTGTGAAGTATTTTATTTCTGTTGGCTGCTATTCAAAGATGGGGAACATAACTAATGGTATAAACTGTCGGTTAAGCTTCATCAACTGTCTCAAAATATAGACATCTACCAAAAAATGGTTTGCGTGTCATTTCCCTAATGATTTAATGGCGCTACCACACACTAGTAATAGAGTATTAACTACAAACATTAAATATATATATTTTAATGAAACGTTGTTTTTATTTTGGCAACTGTCCTAATGCTTTTATAATTGTTACAAGTAAAGGAATGAAACATCTGAAATAATCACGAGCAGTTTTAATATATATACAATTAATTTCCTGAATCAATAAACCAAGTCCCAAGATTAGAATCTGCATCGCACATGACAATCCAAATAAATTATATAAATTATCTATTTATAGTGAAATTGAATCAAACTGAAACCTTAATACGCAACAGGTATTGAGGATATGCAAGTTGATAAACTGGATCAAAGTCTGAAGACCTTTAATTAAATGTAAGATTCATACGAATTAGTCGTGTTAATTCTATGGCAGAAACGAAATATACAAAATCATTAAATGCTCCACGTTCAAAATTCTCTGCCAGTGCAGAATACAAAAATGTGTTGAAGTATGACCAATCAGAAACAAATTTTTCTATGGAGAAAAGTGATATATCAGAAATGTAACAAATCCATGAGTATCAAATGCATTTCATGAATTTTGTGTTTTTGAAACGAAATTTGTTGTTGTTTGTCTCGTCGTTGTGATGGTTCAAAAGATTCTTGATCAATTTTAAAGATTTCAGCCATACAGATATAAAAGTAACTTTTGCATGCATTAATTACAGTTAAATATACCGAATGAGGATTTTGTCTTTCGAGATATCAAGGGTTTTCATAAAGGTTATGATTTAAGCTTATCAATGGCGTCTTACAGTGCTATACATAAATAACTGGATGTTTATTTGTAATTACGTCAACTGATTTAACAATTTCTAATTTTTAAGTAAAAAGAGGCCATTAATTTTATTCTTATGCCTTAAATAATACTAATCTTTATTCGTTCAAGTACCTAAGAGTTACTCCTAGTTTGGTACTAATATAAAAACCATACCGATATCAGAAAATTGTTAATATCGAGCACTGTTACATGTAACGAGACCCAACGTGGTCCGCGATGATAATTGATAATTTCCATCAAAGAATTTTTATTGTATCTCTTATAAGACACCCCGATGTTACTTATAAATGCTGAGTGAAGTAAACTGTCATGTTCGGTGATGGAGAAACTAGTTCAGATTTTACCTGGGAAACTGATATTCTATAACGACGGTAGACTGTTATGGCTTAAGCCTTATAATAACTATCCGTTTGACTATCCTTTGCGCCCGCAGCTGAACCCTGTCCATGAAATCCCTGTACTGGCCGTCAAGTAAACGGTCATGTTCGGTGGTAGAGAACAGATTTCACCTGGGAAACTGATATTCTATAACGACGGTATAATTTATGGCTTAAGCCTTATAATAACTATCCGTTTGAGTATCCTTTACGCCAGCAGATGAACCCTTTTCAGGAAATCTCTGTATCGGCCGCAAGCCCATCGCCCATTCATAAACCGGTAGTAATATTATAAATCATTTTGAAAATTATTTTCAATGTAACAATGATCCAAATCAGAAACGACAGATCTTGTAATGTTTATTGGGTTAGGTTTGCTTAAACAAAATGTATACGATTGCTGCAAATTACTTGACATTAAATTTTAAAGTGACTATTTACCGCTTCATATTAAACTTTACGATCACCAGGGATTCATGGGTATAAAATAGTATAATCTCTAATGCCTGCATGGCAGGAATTGATATAATTATTATGGATTGCTCAGCATTATATTCTATCCCCAGTTAATTCCTCTATACAAATAAGTGTTATTAGATGTTTTTCTGTGATTATAAAAAGTATTGGAAATTTATCAATATGTATATGAATTTTACTTCTTCCGTAATTTGGTGATTTCCGTGTATTCCGTGTAAGACCTGATTTCTTTGAATGGTATGGCTAATTACATAACAAAAGATTTTCCGAAAGGGAATGGCAAAGTTTTCCACCACTTTGTAAGTTTATGGAAGAAACAAGTTCTTCCAATCGTCAAGTATGAGAGACCGGTCAGATCATAGACTTATGGAAGATATCTATTATCTTTCAAAAGCTCAAAACGTCTGTAAAGAGAGTGTTTGTGCGAGTATAAGGTTTGAACTTTAAAAGGTGAAAAACATATTAGTTTCTGTATTGTTACGAATCCCAGTTTATATCTAAAATCATCAAAGACCCTACGAAACTACATTTGATACAAAAATTTAATAACACTTTCCGATATTTGGATGATATTTTGGCTGTCAGTAATAATGGCTTCAGTATGTACACCAAAGAAAATTATCCTGTTGAAATAAAGCTTATACTGACAATGCACAGTGCCCTTTTCTGGAGCTTGATATCTATATCACTAATGGGAAGCTTAATACAAAAATTTACGATAAGAAAGATGATTTTTCTTCATTTTCTATTCTTAATTATCCACTTTTAGATGGCGACGTTCCCCTGGCACCATCGTATGGTGTTTATATATCTCAAGTTGTTCGATTCGCTCGTGTATGTAACAACGTATTTGATTTTAAAGAAATAAATAAACGTGCAAACATCTTATATGTTCAGGTATTTCACACCCCATCTTTTATGGTAATATTCTATACAAGGCCCAAAAATTTCGTCATTCACCTGACATGCTAATCAAACCTTTAAACAGACTATCAACAAGGGATAAAGTCACGATACTGTTGTCAAGTCATTAAAGATGGCATTTTTTGGAATTAATATTTGATTCACTCATATGGTTATCGGAAATAAATACATTTATTCTAAAACCAGTTGTTGGCATGATACGGGTTATGTTCTTCTCGTATAATGTATGATGGCATGATACTAAACCCCTAACGGGAGGGATTGTGGCTGATTTTCTTTATGATATAGACATAATCTTTCGATCAGTTTAATTGAGATCTGGAGCTGGCATGTCAGTAACTGCTAGGATCGTAGTCCTTTGTTAATATATATTGATTATTGTTATTTTGCTTATGATAATAAAATAATGATTTACACATCAACGTACAACTTAGACGTAAAATAAATAAACTCCATGTCAAATAATGTCACAGACAATACTGTCGCAATAGGCTATTTGAACTTTACCTTAAAAAGTAATAACTCAAATTTAAGCAGAAGGAAATTGAATTTATAGCCAATCTTCCGATACCGGTTCTAATTCTCTTAAGGTTAATTTGATAATGATTTACAGATAATGGTATAACTTTGTTAAAACCAGATAACTCGCACTTTCTTCTTATAAACTCAACACAGAACTAATACTTGATAAACCGCTTCTTATATTATTATTTTTTCTTTCAAACATAAACTAGAGATAACAAAATCATTTTTCCCTTGATCATTGTTGATAGCCAAGTTCGCTGCTGACTAAATTTAATTGAGGGGGCTATAAACACTTGCAGTAATTCAAAATTTGTCTCCAGGAAGTAAAATATACGGTACAAAATTTCATCTTTTAGGAATCGACTTATCACTAGAATTGACCGCATACCGAAAGTGAAGCTCTTACAAGGGAAATAGAAAAATAAAGTGACATCCTTTGCTACGGAAGAGTACGGATGGCCTGTTTCCTTAACACTATAAAACTGCACTCTACCCATGATTTTTCTACCTGCATTGTGGCCGTTTTTCCCGGATTCAACTTGTCCCGATTTCCCCATTTATGTTATAGGTTATTATTCTTTTGACGATGTTTATAAAGTCTAACAGAAACGTTTCACAACCAAATCAACATATGCAAAGGATAGCATATATTCAAATATTGTGTATTACTTGTATTATAAAAAAGGGGCATTTTATCTTTATTCCATCCTTCACTCTGAATATTGGCAAAATAATACCGAAGAGACAAAACAGTGGGAAAAGTCCGTAAATTCGACATCCAAGGAAAAGACAAAGTCATGAGGTTGGAACACAACAAACAAACACCACAAGGATACATATATAACTAAACAAATTATAAAAAAAACGTATAATAAACTAAACAAAACTAGAACAACACAGCACAGAAACTCCAGCACTAGCAATGTGAACTTTCCCTAATCAGGTGCTCAGGAAAGAATGTCCTGCTCCGTTAACGGCACACTTTGAAATCGTATGATTTAAGAAAATGCCTAGAATAATTTTTCATTTTAATTCACCCAATTCTAATGCCAATAAATAAAAATATTTGAGCCTTTCCTAACTGCATGTTTTATTGCAACGACTTCACAGATAATAAATTTTCCATTTCAGCACTTTGGGACATTTTTCTCAAATAAATTACACGCTACGTGATAAATTACATGGCAGTGCCGAGTATATATTGAACAGCTATTGTCAATGATGTTTATCTTTACACCCAACAGTAATATTTGTTTTAAAACTGAATCTTTGTCAACGTTTGGTGTCTGTGTGTAGTCACCTATAACTTAATTAATCATTCTGCATACTGAGATATCCATATCAGAAGTTATTTTAGACTTCTTTATTAACCAACAAGTTTTAGATTGTTTTAAATCAGTTAATTAAATATCCGTGGTGAATCTTTAGTTCCACGAAATGAATAACCCATTCAGGAAGACCCGCTTCGAGCTGATGCACACTTGTAGTTGTAGTGTAAAGTACAGTCACCCGCAGGTATTCGACAGGGATACATATTTCGGTCCTATAACACTCGGGATGGGGATGGGGGTCTCTGCAACTTAGTGTCTAGGTAGTTCGTTGTAACTACTAATAATCACTAGTCTGTCAGTTCGAATCAAAATCGTAGAGAGTTGTATTCAATTAATTCATAAATATATCATAACTGACATGGATGGCATGGATAAATAAATATCGCCAAAAGAATACCGAAGGGACACGTCAGTAGATGGAAATCCAAAGGAAAGGCAAACTCCTGAGAATGCAACAAAATAGACAAATATCACAATGTATAACTAAAAGAAAAAGAATCATATAAAGCAAACTAAAGAGAAATAGAAACTAAAACACTTGCAATGTGATGACCAAAACATCGTGTTTTTAAAATTCTAATATAGCTAATTAAAAATATAACATGTTCTGTTTTATTGTGTGTCTTTTAAAGCAATTGGATATTGATTCTTAAAGCTCCAGAAAATCGTAGTTAATATATAGAAGAAAATAGTTAGAAACGTATGATTTACATTTGTCTGTTGTATGAAAATATATGTGATTGTACATGTATGTAAAGCACCATGGGATTGCTGAAATTCATAAATGCAACTTAAGCAGCTTTTGATTAGTTCGTTTATAATGAGACAATTATTAGCAGGCATCTTTATTCTGACTAGGAAAGTAATTGACACATAATATATGTACCTTAACATTACAAAAATGTCTAGATTACTGCTATAATATCGTATTATGTCATGTAGCTGTCTTGGGCATTCCGGTAGTGCCATAAAAAGAGTCTAATTAGGAATGTCGGAAATCTTAGAACTATCATTATAGTATGATTGAGAAAATTATCTAGGATGCCGTAGGACTCACTTCAATCACACTTTAGCCATTAAAAGTTAAATAACAGTGATACGGTGCTCTAAATATCCTTCAGAAGAAATTCCTTATTATCTCAAAGTACTTAATAAGGTATTCAGCGACGGATAATAAGAATTTACTGATTTACTTATAAATAGCAGGAAGCAATAACTATTAACTCTCGGAGAACTTACTTTGAGTTTGCCACAAAAGGTATAAAAGTAAATATATGGAAATAATTCCGAAGCAATATAACAGTTACCAACATCCACAGCAAAAATACACAACAAAGACACAACTAAAAGAGTAAAAAGCACATATCTAACCAAAGACAATTATAATAATAGTGACAACAGGTGCTCCTGTAGGTCCTGTTCTGTTAACGATATTCGCCACATTGCAAGTGAGGAGTGTAAAGCCTGATGAAGAGTCAATTGACGTAAGACGTAAAATATAACTGAAGATATCTATTCGCATTTTTTTTTAGATAGAAACCTCGTATCGCTCAGTCGCCACGAAGACCACCGTAAAATGTCTGGAGTGGTGATATTAGCAAAGTATGAACATAACCTTCCCTTAGAAGTTTATTGGGACAGTAACTTCCGGTTCTGTCAAGAAAATGAACCTACAAATCACATGCACGCCAGTAGAGAATCAACTGTGAAATGAAACGCCATTGCCTTGAGACGTTGATATGTTATTACTAAGAAAGGTGAGGTTCATAATTGGAAAGTTGAAATCGTATGTCATAAACTTTTCATTTCAATCAAATCAGTTAACATTTGCATAAATAAAATGGGTAATAATGTGGATATTTTGTTGATGCAAAGTGCAAATGGCAAACCTTCAAGCAAAAGAAACATATTACAGTTTCCAACCCCGAGACGTACCCCGTCACTGGTTTCAGCGGAATTCTTTGTCACACGTCGATCACCTTTCATATATATAATTTAGTGCATAGATGCGAGCTAAAACCAGCAACTTACACAAATTCACAGGAAAAGAAATCTTGGAGAAACTTTCATTTGTAATATCACAACGAGAATCCAAAACTCAACCAATGCTAAGACATATTACTGCAAGTTTTCTTTATCAGCCTTTGTCATTGTTTTTTTCTTATCGTGTTTTGTTTTGGTTTCAAGCATATCAACATCCTGGTTGTCTTTTAAATGCTTTTCAAGTCATAATTGTTTTTTTTCAAATAGACATTTGATTTATCAAAGCTGATATTTTTGCAATCCAAATATTATATGATTTTTTTTGTTGTCATTCCTGGCTTGTCATTAGCTGTGTGTCATCAAATTAGATATTAGGTTTCCTAGGGAAAAACGATTGTTGTTAAGTTTTTTGTTTTAAAACAATTTTTACTTTTATTTTTGACATGAAATTCTATATATATTAGTGAAATAAACAATAACAAAAAAGAAGAAGACTGCTTTTATTGCGGTTCTTCATGATCTGGAAGTTATAAGGACGTCTTCAAAACAGAGGTAAGTCGATATTTATATGGATTGATTCTGAAAACGTTTTGAAGTAACAAGAAGAATATATTATTGCAATTTACATGTACAAGATAAAAGATTAACTAATAAATAATAAAGTGTTTTTATTATACTCGTCGAGAAATAAATAATACTTAAATATATGTTGTTTCGTTATACAATACTGTTATTTAACCAAACTGTCACTTAAGTTTTGATCCATACATATAATTATATGGTCGGTGGTGGCTTTTATATTAAGTATTATGACGGATAAAACACGTTAGTTATGGATCTTTTTTCATTCCGTCACCGATCAATCAAAAAAAAAATGTGTGAGTCTTCCAAGGAAGACATGTGTCGCCTGCGGACGTCAATTTTTACAAAAGATATTAAAATTTTCTAAAAATGAAATATATATGCACACCTTTGCAATAAGGTTAATGCACAGAGAAAGTTTCATCAAATTGCTTTGAGCGGTTATGGAGTAGTTGAGGATAGAAGTTTTGACCCCCCCCCCCTCCACCACCACCCTTTTTTTCAAAAATGTCAATTTTTACAAAAAAAAATAAAATTTTCTTTGCACACAAGAAATGTAATAGTACCATCGCAGGCTGAGGTTCGCAAAAATGTCAATTTTTACAAAAAATGAAATATATATGCACACCTGTGCATTACGGTATACACGATGTCAAACTCCTCCCAAGACATCCTACAAGCAAGTGATTGATGCGAACCGTTTCTCTACATTTAAAATCAAACGTGATAGGTATATTTTCATCCTTGAAACACACATGCCCGTTGGTGACATGTACAAACTAGACTAAATATTAGGTACGAATTCTGACCCAGGAAAGAACATATGTCAGAATTACACTAATGTCCCGCCTTCGAAATAGTTGCAAATGAAAAATCAAATACTCAATATATATGGAACAAAAAGCTTCAAAGCGAACCTCAGCCTGCGATGGTACTATTACATTTCTTGTGTGCAAAGAACCGTGAAACAAAAGTCATAACCATGAAAAGGCATCAATTATTAAAAGTTAGTATCATGATGTAAATTTGCACCAATTTTCATCATGATGTGACCCCATCTTCATACAAAAATAAGTTTTAACGCAAACCTAAATCTAGTCAGCAGGAGTGCATTTCCTATATTCCATGAACCGTGAAACCTACGTCAAAACCATAAAAAAGCATGAATTGTAGAAAGTTCATAGCATGATGTACATGCGTACCAAGTTTCACGATGATGTGACGCCATCTTCATAGAAAACAATCTTAAACGCAAACCTTAACCTGAGGTGGGACGGACGCACAGACCTAAAATCTACATGTCCCCCAACTTTTGTTGGCGGGACATTAAATTATGAAAGTAATACCATACCTACAGCCTATTCAAACGAAAGAAAAGAAATATTTTTTTCTGTAATTAAAATTTTAAAAAGGAATTTACATAACATATAACTAAAAGTCTAAATATTTACGGACAAAGAGTAAAATGTCTTGTTTCACTCCGACTGAAATACATTCAATTTTGACCAAGTGTTATGGGCCAGAGGTAATACAGTGTGGATTTCATATAGATTAAATTCATGTACGGTGGGTTTTGAAATGGATTTTCAGAAGTACATGTAAACTATTGGACTAAGTTAATAGATTCAATGAAAAAACGAATTATTGCAACGAAGAGGGTTAAATCAATTACTTTATCTTTGTCGAACAATTTGATCCCAGACGGATTATGTTTTCTGTTAAAGTGACTTAATTGTTTTAGTTTGAAAGTCTTGTTTTGATATTTCAGTGCAAATTCAATACAATAACAGAATTGTAACATCAATCATCAGCACTTAAACTACTATTCTGCAAAAATTATAGAACCTAGTCTACGAACTTCTTGCACGATATATTCATGTATTTATAACACTTTTTTCTTTACCTATGACTCGCTTAAATCTGGTAATTTAGTTTTCAGTAATAGTTTTTTTAACTCTAATGCTTAGGAACATTTATGCTGTGTGTTTGAAACGTGTGACGGACATCCTAGCCAATTCATACGTTTTCTTTACAGATGATTTGTTTACAGATTAAGTTGTATACCAAATTTCTACATGTATCAAAAGGTTTACTGACATGTCAATAAATATTTCAAACACTGTATTGGTGAATTTAACTTTCAATTGGACCTGTTGCAATAATGACAAGTTTGGTTTTATGACATGTACATAAATATTTGACACATTTCATGTACATGTAAACTAAAATCTGTCTTGAAGAACTGTAACATATTGTATTAGAATTTAGTCATGTTTCAAGACAGAAATTGAAAACATGAAAGATTACATTAACTTCTGCATTATATTCTTACCTTCTGAAGAAATCAGGAAAATCGTTAGAAGGTGTACTGTCCATACTGACCGCTGTACCAATAGGTAATATAATTCCATTATAAGTTTCAAATATTTTAAAGAAACCGATCGGCTATTATAAACGTGTGTTATCGTCTTTGTATGCGTATGAAATAATCCGTCGTTTTCCAATATTCTGTTCGAAGAATTGCATTAATTATGCTCTCTAATATAGAAAAGATTGTAACAAATTAAGTTTTCGTTTCAAATATCAGTTTTATAATCCAATATAATTACACAAGCTGAAACATTTCTTCATGCGCAAATGCTAAGTTGATAAAAAAAAATATCAATTCAATATTCGAAGAAAACCTCTAAGAACTTCTACTGTTATATTTAGTATGCTAATACAAGTTTCCTAAATATGACACCGATGTTCTCACTTTAACCATAGTCATCATCTAACTTCTCATCTAATATGAATGACAAAGATATGCGTATTCCAATGACAGCGGAGTTTTTATCGACTTGTAACCTCCAGTGGTTGTTACAGATCCTTTATCCGTCCCTCATCTACAAAAAACATTATACTATTAACGTTAATATTTTATAAATTTGCTCCGTGTGTTAAACTTGATACAATAAAACACCTCAGTAAATTATAAAAACAACATTGATTATTTCTTAATATCTATTTGTCATATCAACATTTTTCCCAAGCATGGCACATCAAATTTAATCAAGAATTACAACTATCACGATTTTTATGTGATAACACTTACTTTTATTTGTTCTGTAAATGCTTTTCTAGTAAAGTAATTATCAGAACCGGAAATCCACGATTGATAAATATATTGCTATTTACCTTTGACATGTTCCGTGACCAATGAATGTTTGAGATTTATACAGGTACTAATTTTTCAGAACGTGTTTTGGACATTATTCGTGAATAACCCTTTTAATAAAAAAAACATTTTGAAACTAGTGGAATTTAAAGATCTATAGTTGTTAACATCGTTAACTTTAAAGAATACTCTGCGTGCAATACCGTAAATTATAATACCTCAGATGAATAACTGTATGTAAGACTAAATTTTATTGGTTATGCAATCATGTGATCAACATGAACAAATCTTTATATTTTCCTCAAATAAATAATCATATTTCACTCCTTCTGAAATCTTGTTACTTTTCCAAAATTGATATCAGTAAAAGGAATTTACATAAAGTAATCATCAAGGACGATTGAAAAAAGAATGTTCCTTATTGTATTTCAGTGTGTTTTGATATGTTATAATAAAAAAAATTCTATAGTGGATAACTGTCCTCTAAATATATTGAAAAGAAATCATGTGATTAACACATTGCAAATCAAAATATCTTTGGTTTAATTCGGTATAATAAAACATTTAATATCATGGTAGTGGGGAAATATGAAGCTTTTTACTGATATTTCTGATGCGAAAAAATCTTCATATTTCTCCCACTGCAATGAACGTTTACACATTCCATTCTCTATTCGAAAAAATATATATTTCACTTTAAATTTTGCTTGCGTTCTACATGAAATATTTACATGTACCATGCTACTACATGATATATAATTGTATTGAGGTTTATATGAAGATCTACATTGTATCAATTCAGTTAATATCATATTTACCAAGGCCGACGGCCGAGGTAAATTTAACTTTCTTGGATTAAGTTTCCATGACAAATTATGATAAAATTAACATATTGAACGTCATTCAATTTTCATAAAAACAAAGAAAGCATGAATTATAATATATCAACAAAATTCAGGTTTCTTTCAATTATTAGAATATGAAAAACAGCTCTATGTATTTCTATTTCAGGAATCGCGAGAGGTTACATGTAACGGTTTAAATATATTAACCTCTGAGGGGAAAATTTTACGCTTATACCGTATTCATAAAGTTCTACTAGAAAAAAAATGTCATTTTCTTTTAAAAAAAATATGCGTCATAAAATAAAGGAAAATACTAAATTGTAAATTTTATACTATTAAATCATGCACTCCTTCTTTTTACCTGCGTCACCAACGGTGAAAGCAGGTCTATTAGCCGCTGGACTCCGTCCGTCCATCCTTTCGTCACGCTTAGGGGTACATACTCTGTGTAAATTGTATTGAACCAATATATTTCAAACTCTGCATAATGTTTATATACATTGAAGATGTGCACCTCCTACATGGGGCAAATTTGACATTTTTTTTACTATGAATTTTTGCATGTTGAACTTAATAACTTACTCAATAACGCTCAGTGTAAAATATAAACAAATATAAGGCCTAACCATGTTAAAATAACCATAGAGTATGACACCAAAGAATTATTTCTTAAACAACTCTTGACTAATCAAAGTGAAATTAATCAATCATTAAGAATAGGTCCGTGGGAAAACGTGTCAGGTGGGTATGCTGCCAGTTACTAGGTATAGTCCCTGGGTATGGTCAAGGTGAACAAACGAATGTTCATAGAAAGCAAAAACTATTTTGTAATGCCAAGGTTTTTACATTTTATGACTAATAAATGTATTATGAACTTCTCCCTCAGGAACAGTTTTCGTATAGTGTAGGAAAAGGTTTCCTTCGGGAGAAATCCATAATAGATTAATATTAAACTAAACAGAATTAGAACCAGACAGCACAAAAAGTAAAGCACTAGCGATGTGAACTCCCACTATAAATCGGGAATGATAAGGTGCTCCGGAAGGGTAAGAATGTCCTGTTACGATGTTTATCATTGAATACTAGTGTGAAATAATAGTTTTATAAAAAGAACTTCAATACTAATACATTGTATTTTGATCATTGAATGTTGTCTGATTGTTGCTGCTACACAAGGAAATGCATGTGTTATTGTACTATTGTCTGATTGGTTGCTGCTACACAAGGAAATACATATGTTATTGTACTATTGTCTGATTGGTTGCTGCTGTACAAGGAAATACATGTGTTATTGTACTATTGTCTGATTGGTTGCTGCTACACAAGGAAATACATGTGTTATTGTACTATTGTCTGATTGGTTGCTGCCACACAAGGAAATACATGTGTTATTGTACTATTGTCTGATTGGTTGCTGCCACACAAGGAAATACATGTGTTATTGTACTATTGTCTGATTGGTTGCTGCTACACAAGGAAATACATGTGTTATTGTACTATTGTCTGATTGGTTGCTGCCACACAAGGAAATACTTGTGTTATTGTACTATTGTCTGATTGGTTGCTGCCACACAAGGAAATACTTGTGTTATTGTACTATTGTCTGATTGGTTGCTGCCACACAAGGAAATACATGTGTTATTGTACTATTGTCTGATTGGTTGCTGCCACACAAGGAAATACATGTGTTATTGTACTATTGTCTGATTTTTTGCTGCCACACAAGGAAGTACATGTGTTATTGTACTATTGTCTGATTGGTTGCTGCTACACAAGGAAATACATGTGTTATTGTACTATTGTCTGATTGGTTGCTGCTACACAAGGAAATACATGTGTTATTGTACTATTGTCTGATTGGTTGCTGCTACACAAGGAAATACAGGTGTTATTGTACTATTGTCTGATTGGTTGCTGCCACACAAGGAAATACATGTGTTATTGTACTATTGTCTGATTGGTTGCTGCTACACAAGGAAATACATGTGTTATTGTACTATTGTCTGATTGGTTGCTGCTACACAAGGAAATACATGTGTTATTGTACTATTGTCTGATTGGTTGCTGCTACACAAGGAAATACAGGTGTTATTGTACTATTGTCTGATTGGTTGCTGCCACACAAGGAAATACATGTGTTATTGTACTATTGTCTGATTGGTTGCTGCCACACAAGGAAATACATGTGTTATTGTACGATTATTTTATATGGTACATTGTATTTATGATTTTGTAACAGAAATTTAACATATGAAAAAAAATGCTCAGTTGAAAAAATCAACTGTAAAACTAGCTATGCATTTGATAGCTGCTGGTCGAGTACAGTCGCTATATTAAACGAAAAGTACAATGTATGTGTATGTGGTCTTGGAAATACAATATGATAGCAGACAGACTATGAATTAATCACGATATTAAACTGACGTTAATTCAGATAGTGCCATTGGCAAATAAATGATGGAGAGTAGCCCCGGTGACTTAAAGTTTGCTTATAGACATTCCGAAAAAATACTGACAAACGAAATACTGTCATAATTATATACACGTGTAGGATTAGTTGCAAAATGACAAAATTATCCGTACATGCTTTTTTAAATATATATATTTATATGCGTGTGTATATTAGATGATGATTTCTTTTTTCTAGACTAAAAGCCAGTATTTCTCACTCCAAATTTATCAATAACATGTAATCATTAAACAGTTTAAATTGCAATCAATAATAATTATATATCTAATCATTGACGTGGTAAATGTTTTAGGTATCAAATCACGTTTGCTAAGCCTTAGTTGGAGAGGAGGATTAGTAATTTAATAAATCAAAAAATGAAGTTATGCTCCTAATCGAACTCTTGTCCTTCCATAAGATGTTTGAACTTAATAGCATATTACACGTGGACATTACTTCATAAACTTCAGGAAATATTCCAAGATTGCAATCTGACTGAAGGGATGGAAACCTAGTGAAATACAGGAAGACTTACGCAGCATTATCAGATCAATATGTCTGAAACCTATCGACTGCCTGACGCAAAAGTAACTCTCAAACGGCCATAATGGCTATACAGTATGCATTTTATTATTAAACTTACACATATTTAACTGGGACTAATATTTAGTTCGCACCATTCATGTTTGTTTACTTATAAAACTGAAATCCAACTATCAAAGAAATCTTTAGGGAGTTAGATTTTGCATTTGTAAATGTTTTTGAATTTACAAGACATATTGATTCTCTTGTTCATACAAATGTATGATAAGCATTATACACCTTATACCAAATTGCACATATTATACCACCGAAATTTATGTAACTTCTGACAAATCTTTCAGCCTACATTCCTCATAAGAGCATTAAATGGCCACTAAATATTAATGCCAAAGGTAAGATCCTGACAAAACCTGCATATCCTTATATTTATACGTTTTTTATTCTTTTAGTTATACATGTATAATTGTAGCATTTCTTTGTTGTGTTCTATTCTTCCGACTGTGTCGTTTTCTTGGACCTCGATTTGTGGACTTTTCTCACTGTTTTGTCGTTTCAGTATTGTTTTGCCGATATTTGTACATCCTACAGGGGTAACTGGTTTTCATCTTATTTTATAGTTGTCCATTGTGCCAAGTCTTCCCCGTTTTTGTGTGTGTGTGTGTGTGGTTTTTGTAGATTGCTCTCTAATGATTCTTTCTCATCTTAATTCAAAATTATGAAAATACAAGATTCTGTAAATTAAAATCAGGTAGCAAATTCCTTGTGTATTTATGGATTAGCCATCATCAGGTATGCGTTTGACTAAAACTTTCGAAGGCCGAAAATAGTTAGATGGTTGGAATAGTTAGAACCAAACGGGCCTAAACAGTTTACCAAAATCATGATTAGGTCATTTAGAACCTTACTATAAACAAAATTTCATAATTTATCAACTGAAAATGTCAAGATACATGTAATTATCTAAATAAAGGTCATAACAAAGGTACCGTACTCCATGGTGCATTCCATAGGGGAAAGTCTACAAACACCGACAAAACCGAAAAGTAGCTCAACCGTATCAACCAGCGGAATCTCTTCATACAGCCTTCAGGACAAATGTGCACCTAATCGTTGTTTTCCTCATGCGAATTTCCAAACTTGCATAAATCCATAGTCACAAGAGGGGCACGCGTGTTTTACCGAGTGTTTCATCTCTGTGTGCTTTTCAAGTTCATGTTCATCTTTAAATATTGATGGCATATTGTACATTTAGTATTTAATTTGTGCAAGTCTATGTTTGTCATTATACGATTTCCCACATGCGTCGACGTCGCAATGGTCGCAATGGTGACCGGCTGGTGTCGATTGGACTCTCTGCCTGAGACTGGCATACAGAATTGATCCATCGACTGCCTTATTCAACTCATTACCAAATATCCCTAAGAAAATATATAATCAGTAGTAAGTAAAATATTCCAGCTATAAGAACATAATTTTATAGCAGTTTATGGTGTCTGGTAACCAGAAAGGTAACATACAAAATTTATGGAGCATCTGAGTTCACTCCGTTTTTAGTTGGGTTCGTGATTTGTTATTTTTTAGTGTTCTGTGTTTGTCTTTACTTGTGTTTGCACGATCGTGATGAGTGTATATTTTTGTTCTACGACTTGGTGTCTTCGGCATTTTATTTAATGTTATCTATATTATTATGTTGCCGCATAGTTCTTGTGGGAATTTAGAAAACGAGGCCGTAGCCCCAACCTTCTTAAAATATCATGTTAGGGCCATCTAAATCACCATAGGCACTCTCGGATTTGTTATTTCTATCCGGCTGTAGAGGTTCTAATTTATTAACTTAAAGTTGTATGTGGTTATCGACTGTTATAAATTAAAGCATGAGTTTATTTCCTTTCAGAAAATGTTTTGTTTGGAAAATGTGCGGAATTTATTTTCATTGGTTTTTTGTCGGTTTTGATTGGCGCTCGTGAGAAATATTGTTGGAATCGAAAGTATACCCTTCTAAAACATATTGCCGATCTTAGCAAATTATATCCCATATGGGGCTAGGTTGGCTGACCTGAGTTGCCCGATCGCTTTTTCTGCGTTTAACGAACGCTTTGTAAACTGAAAACTTTGTTGCCCATCACCTTCTTATGGTTAGTTTTTATGTAAAAAAGATTATTGTACTTTCACATTCTACAATTTTCTTGCTCTTTCAATTGCCATAAATTTTCAACCATAGCTCTAAATAAATTGAAAATATTAAGCTATTTTAAAGAAATAGTTGATTTGAAGATCTGAAAATACGTCAGCGTGAACCAAGTCGATGATATAAACAGGTTCTATGTAAGTAAACACTGACAAAACATATCTATATGAAAGCAAAGGTAAAGCTAGTCATTCTATTTCAATAATTCCTGTTGTAGTTTAAGGAAATGTATTCATGTAACAGAAACATAAAATTACTGTTTAAACTTACCCGTTACAAAACTTTCATTGTCCATGTGTACATTCGCGGTGTTGATAGCATTCGAGCTACCTAATGCGCGTTTACATGCATTGGGGGACTAAAGGTCTACCGCAGGCATATCAAAATCAGTTGTGATACATTTACCAAATTCTTTACGTACAATACACATTTCCGAATTAACCTTCATCAGGTATTCTCGTGACCAACACTTTGTAAATAAACATTACACGGAAAAGATACGGAACAGTTGAAAGTTCAACAAAAAAAAAGTTGCAGCCTTTGCAGATTTTATACAACATTTCAACTTGTCTGAAATCATAAAAATCATAAAAAATGGTTTTTTTTCCGTTTCGCCTCACCATTGCTCCAGGTCAAATGTGAATTTTCAGTTTGAAAACAGTTTCTACTTATGTTTCCTAGTACTTGTCATTCGAATCCGAATGAAATCTTATGAATATTGGGCTATTGGATTGAGAGAAATTTTGAATACCCCAATCAACATATATAAATATTACAAATTTCTTTTTCATTTTTTTCAAGGACAGGGTTATACATCAAAAAATTATAGAATTTAAAGTATCAATTTTACTCTAGCTACTACTGAAGACTAATAATGATATACCAATCGACAGAACCAATAACGTGAAAAAGCACCCCAAAAAAAACATGGAAACAGAGAGTCAGGATGGTCTGAATTGGTAAAAATTTTACTTTCTTTTTACGTCTGATACTGTACCTTTGCGTTATTGACAACTGTTTTAAAATTTCAACAACAGCCTTTCTTAGGACACTTGACTTGCATCTTGAATTAACTTCTAATTATCAGATGGCATCGTCCCAGGAATGTATGCCATTTCCGGCTACCCTTTTTTCCGCGAAGGTAAAGGGTAAGGAAAAGAATGATCCTTTCAGTGGTTATCTGTACTCAAGTAGTTGTGTATGCTTAGACAATCAGTTCTTATTTTCCATTATAACATTATTGCTTTCGGAACGAATTCAATTAACTTTATAACCAAAAGACCATTTCATTGTCCCCAGTGAAACGTAAGGGACCGTAAATAATCAATTTTACGCGGTGGTAACTAACTTCGAATCACAGTTAATTTGGTAGTACATTATCACGTCATGTATATGTAGTTAAAATAGAAAATATCAGAGGGACACTTGATTAACCTCAAACCAATGACAATATAAAAATGATAACTATATTCTGCGGCTTATGGAAATCTATATGAAGGTTTGAAGGATGAGGTTACCAAAGGCCTTATAAGGAGATCATTTTTTTTCGACTCATAAGGTTGGGTAGATGTGTTCCGAACCATCACTAGTAACACCAGTTTGATCTTAAACGGCCATTCCAGTCTTGTTTAATCTTGACGGTCCTGATCTTTCGTATTTCTGAGATTTCAAACAAAATCAAGATACTAGTAACAAGACCAAAACAAGATATAATGTCTTGCAGTCAATCAAGACTGGTTAAGACCAGTTCATAAAAGTTAAGAATGAATTATTCAGTGTTTAACATTATATGTGCTGAACTGATCTAAAGTGGTCTTGACCGATCTTGATTGACTGCAAGGCAATATATCTTGATTTGATCTTGTTATCTTAACTTTGTTGTAAAATATGGACATGTAGAAAAACAAGACTAAATAAGAATAAACCAGACGAGAATGGCCGTTTAAGATCAAAATTTAATTTAAAAAATGCATACTTCTTTCGTTTTGAACCTTATACACATATTTTGTTTCTCATATACTTCTGCAATTGATTTCTTGGTAGAAACTATAAACTTAATTTACTATATTTCAAATAAGTCGACAAGGTTAATACTTGGAACTAAAATTTGCTGGTTTGTTTTTTTTTTTTTTTTTGTTGTTTTTTTTTTTGTTTTTTTTTTGGGTGTCTGTACACAGTCAGACTAACCTGACTATCTGTGTTTTATACTCTTTAATAATATTTTTTGTTGATTTGATGGAGTTAATTAATTTGTATGTCGTATTGCCCGTTTCCGTATTGTTGTTTATTGCATACATTCAACATATATCGTACTACATATTGTCACCACGATATATGGCATGAAAAATTAATGAAAAGCAGAAACTCATTTCGTAATTATGACTAAGGGAAGCAAAAGTTAGAGTAATTCTTTTTTCATTTTCTTTGAAGCAACCTTAGAAATATTCCCCAAAAAGACTCGCTAAGTTAATAATAAAAAACATACCCACAAATAATCCCCATTTCAATAGACGAAATTCTAGTGACAGAAGATGGGTACATTGTACTGTAAGGGCTAGTGAAATTATGCTATTATAATTATGTTTTAGGGTTACAATTTGACTAAAAAAACAATATTTTGCCACCCAAACATCAATTTAACAGTTTTATACTCTTTACTGTTGAAATTGTTAGATTTTAACTTTAGTTTTTGTGCTGTCTTGTTTTAATTTTGTTTAGTTTAGTACATGTTTATGTTTTTTATTCTTGTAATTCTATATGTATCTCCGTGGCATTGCTTATTGTGTTCGATTTAGATTTTACTGACTTTTCCCACTGTTTTGTTGATTCGGTATTCTTTTGTAGATATATAAACAGTAATAAAAGAGTACCTTCCACGGGATTGACTTTGTTGAACTTCACTACTGGTGTTGTATACGGAGCAGGAACTGCTTACCCTTCCGGAGCACCTGAGTTCGTGTTCATTGTTTTTTGGTTTTGTGTGTTTATTTGTTTGCTTGTGGTTGTTCATTTGTCTGTCCAATGGATAACGTTTTGTTGATTGCTCCTGAGGTATATTTGTCCTTTTTACTTTAAAGTGTGGAAGGTTTTCTTCAGCAAAGAATATGAACAAAAGAATATTGGTACAAGGCCTGGTCATTTTTATAACAGTATTACTGAACAAATTCCTTCTACAATACATCACCAACATAGAAAGATACTTTCTCTCATGTTGTTTCCTTTAAGTAATAAGTGATCTGGCAGTCAATTTCTTTAAAGGGTCAGACTAATCATATTCATTCGACTGGATGCTGATACCAACATCCACTGGTTATTTCAAATTAACTTAATCATGTCATTTTTGTCAAACTGTTGCTATTTTTGAGGGACAGTTAGTGCCTTTCTTGTGAATTCATGCTAGAAGAGGTTTTTTGTGGGTACCGAATTTCTTATATGTCCGGTAGATTACAGTCTGGTTTATGCAACAATTCCAATCCACCTTTCGATACGACTTGCATTTTTAAAGCTCCAACAATATTTCATAATAAATGTCCTATCTGTGTGCACAATCTTAACAAGTATGATGTCGAAGCTGAGAAAAAAACTTTTAATCAATTGAATTTTCAATCAAGAGAAAATTCTAACGACATGATTAAAACATTAATCAATTGCAGATGTTACAGGCGTTAGTTAGAATTATTGTCCCCAATCGTCTTGTCAATATGTCCATAAAAGTAATTATACCGAGGTCTAGAAGACAATACAAATAAACAGAATTAAAATTAATTATAAACAGTTACAAGTCGATAGCAAAATAATATCATACCATGAATAATTGACAGGGACAAATGTTCGCGTTCTCATTTCTTTTGTTAAATTAACATGTACAACGATCGATTTAAATTTGCATGTTTGAGATATACCTTTGAATACATGGTAAAGTGACTGTAATATTGTTCGGTCTTTGAACAAATAACATTAACCAGATAGTGTAATCCTCATCATTGTATTATGGTCTTAAACAACGAGATTGTCCTTTATAATACCACATGCATGGAATAATCAACTAAAATAGTGAACAATTCAGAAGATAAAATATATTTTGTATGTTATAATCCATGTTTTTTGTTTAAGTAAATGACTACACATTTTAAGATTGCGTTCTCTTCCGTTATTTTTGTACCTTTTTGTACCCTTTTAGATCAGACAAAAACAGATAAAGTTGAGGTCACATACAACTTTACACCGATTAGTTTATTACCTAAATATGTGAATATACAATTCTTTGATACACAAGATGTGCACATTTCGTCGATTTACGACTCATCAGTTGTGCTCAAGGCCTAAAATGTTGAAAACCAAAACCAAAATCAACAAATGTGAAGAGCAAATTCAAAAATACCAAAATGACCAAAAACTGTAAAGCCACAACTATCTAAGGACAGAGCTATGCACGAGATACTCCTTAGTTTTCACAAATTTTACAATTTTGTAACAATAAATTTTAAGTATCAATTTCGAAATACTAGCAACTGAGCTGGGGATACCCTCAGGGACTTGGAGTCCACCAGCAGTGGCATCGACTCAGTGATTATAATAGAATTCTTTGATACTAATTTTGATGCACAAGATGTGCACATTTCGAAAATGGATTTACGACTCATCAGTTGTGTATTGTAACGTAATAAATACGAAAAGTCATGCATAAAAAGCATTTTTCCGGATTTATTATCACCAGTAACGCACCAGAGAAACACCGTAAACAATGAAATCAACACAGGTTTAAACCGATAACCAAAATTCAGATACACGTAAGACAGAATTTGCATAAAGGAATTGAAATTTTACTTTTACTAGATTTTAAAAAAAAAACTATCAACTGAAAATTCCATTAGGTGTTTCTCAATAATGTCATTGTCATATAAATACTAGATGATATTGTCGGTGACTAGAGATTTACTATCAGTGGCATCAATTCAATGGCATTAACACATACTCAGATATTAAATTTGATGCATTCAGCGGTAAAAATGAAAATAGATCATATAACAACATATTAGTTACACTGTTTATAGGGGAACCAGAGATCTGTTGTCATGACTGATTTCAAAGTGATTCAAAGGAAGACGGTCATAACAGGATAAAAGCATTGTATGTCATATGATTTTATTGTCGAATGTAAAGAGGACTGTAAAGTCTGTTTGATTTGATCTAAAAGAAACATTTCCTGAACAATACCTTGGTCGATTTCCAGATAACATAATCTGAAATATACTGACATACAATGAAATAAATATGTATTCATTGCTTTACTACACGTGTAACTGTAAGTCGTGCTTAATACCCATTATTAATTACTTCATTGTCAGTTCTCTAAGTGTCATTTCACAATTTGAAAAAAGCCATACTTCTTATGTGTTCCTTTTTAGATAAAAAAAAAATAAAACCACATGCCGTAACATTGACTTTTGTTATACTGAAACGGTTCTTCTATATATTCCCGAGGTACCCCAAGCTCAGTTTCTAGTATTTTGATATTATCCCGAAATTGATACTAAACATTTACTGTTAAAAATTTTTAAAGGCTAAGGTATGATTTCCGCCATTATCTGGCCCCATCTGACATGAAAAATTAAAAATAAATGATTAAATGAAAATTGAGTGTTTTCACAGTGTTTTCACAGTAGATATTGGTCAAAACAAGTTTGAACAACAACCTTGCCCAAAAAGACTTTTTAACACAAAGCCACATTTCAGTGAAACATTTTTTTTGGGCAAGGCTGTTGCTCATATCAAAATTTTTGACAGCATATTGCCGCTATTACAGAAATTTCTTGTTGAAAACAAAACATGTTCCTTAAAATACAACATGTAAAGAATACTTTGTGACAACTGAGAGTATGTTTTTCATATCTTTTTGATTTTGAAATTCAAAGGGCCAAATATCAGGCCAAATCATACCTTGTCCTTTGTGTCACTCGTGCATATCTATGTCCTTAGATAGTTTTGGTTTATACTTTTTTTTTTGTCATTTGGCATTTTTTTTAATTTGCTCTTCAACCTTTTGGATTGTTTTGGTTTTTCAACATTTTAGACCTTGAGCACAACTGATAATCTTAATTCAGGAAAATACCGAAATAGGAAGCCAAATTTCAGCTAAGGAGATCTACCATGTGCAATACAAGGAATAAACCCTTAGTATTTTTATTATTTTTTAATTGTGCTAAATACTGGTAATTTATGTAACAAATCAATGAATAATCATGTCAGACAAGTCTGACGACTGGGTTAGCGAATACCCTTGGGGACCTAGGGTCCACCATGCAGAGGCATCGTCCCAGGAGTTTCAAAATACCGATCCAAAGATACTAATATTAGATATAGTAAATTTATACTATGCTGTATACGACACATTTCAAGGAGTTACCTCTCAGCAGCATTAAAACCGCAACATTTGGAAGACCAAAACCGAACTTATTGTTTGAAATTACTCAGCATTTTGTAAAATTTTAACCATAACCAATTGTTATGAATGAAAGAGATAAGTGGGCATAATGTCAGGCAGCAAAAAACCGACCTTTCAAACATGATACATGTTTACAGAATATAAAACACTGTCTCGTAGCACGAAAATATACCAGTCGTATAAATATTATAGACAATACCAAAGTTAAATTCTAAGAGAAATACTGAGAAATGCATTTATTCCAAATGTATTTCGCTAAATTAAAATAAAACTTTATGTCAGAGAAGTTGTCTTTTTTTAAAAGAAATCAATTTATAATCAATTGTCTAAGTCCAATCCTATAAATTAAAGCATACTTACATTTTTTCTGATTATCACAATTGGATTTATTTCAAACTACATACAGCATTCCTTAAATGATATCAATTGTTTCTTTTAATCCAACTTGTTTCTGAATAAGATGACTGGAAAAAGTAGGTAAATTTAAATTTAAAGAACATTCATTTGGAAATTAAATGCTTACTTATCACGCATACACGACTAATGGTCGTTCAACTAATTACGATACTATAACACGCAAAATAAATTAGTTTAACCAATCAGGACGGAGGGGAAACGATAGATTTCCGAAACGTCAGATGTTTTCTGTCAATTTCTTGTCAGTACTTCAGAGTGGTAATGATCAGAACAAATGAACGATATTGATCAAATGTTTGTTTCGCTAAAAAGTACAAAAATATCCAAAAATTATATAAAGATATTACATGTACAGCATTTTGTGATTGTCTCATCTTTGTGGTTTCATTGATTGGTTTCTTGTTATCTAGTTTTTGTATTTGTGATATTTTTTAATATTTCTTGAAGTTTACACAATAGGTGTTTGGCTATTCAAGTCAACGAAGGTATCAATATAGTCAAGTTTATGAAAACCAAGGCGTATCTCCCTAGTGCATAGCTCTGTATCGATGGGTTTAGTTTTACCTTTTGGGTCAATAAGGCATTTGATTTCTTTCAAAAATTTTAGGCATTATTCACAATTGAATAGTCTTAAATCTAGGAAATGTGCAAATTCTTGTGCATAACAAATGATTAAATGGAATATTTATTCTTAAAAGACTGTCGAATTTCATCTCTCATTCACACATACATATAATTAAAACGACTATACGTGTACTTATATGTAGACGACAAATACAAAAAAACCACAAATTTCCAGTTCCTCTTCTAGTACAATTCCCGTGGTCCTTGGGACGGCGCACTCAATAAATAAAATTGGAAAATTTGCCGATTATGTCCAGAATCACCACTTATAGTCCAGTCAAACTAAGATTTAACCTCAAACTAATTGCAAAAGAAAATGTTTTAGTTCTAATCTATAGCAGTAAGCCAAAAATATACACAGAAAAAAGTCCCATAAAATCTAACTTGAGGAAAACTCAAAATCAGCATTTTTAATTTCCTATGGAAATTAACATTGGAAAGGGGATATAACTCTGCAAAAATTAGTCTTTTTTTGTCAGGTTTTGGTTGATTTTCTTAAAATTCATGTAAAGTATGATACTTTGATGGGGTTATAAGTTCATATTTGACTATATCATCTTCTGCTCATGAAATGTACAAAACCGAAGTGTTATGGGTATTTTTATTTTTTTTGCACATTTTTCATTAAAGAAATTGCAAATTTGTGGCTTTGTGACCATTTTGAAAAAAATAATATGAAATTATGGTATTGTTTATATCTGTAAATTATATTTGTTCAGCATCTACCTTGTTTAAAGAAACTTTAAACCCCAAAAAGAAGAATGTATGCTTAATTATTTATATTGAATTTGAGATTATTTACCTTCACATGTTGCAAAATTTAATAAATGGTTAACTAATGAATTACGAAATCTAAGTTGTAGCTTGATAAAAGATATGAAAACACCTTTAGAGTTTGTTTGTTATACTCTAAACACGGCTAAAATATCAAGAATCAATACATTCTGCTGAAAAGAAGCGGTAAAGTTATAATTTTGTATCAATTTTTATTGATATTTCTGCCTTTTTTGCAGAGTTATCACCCATTTTCAATGCAAATCTCCATTGGAATTTTAAAATCGTGATTTTTTAGTCTTCCTCAAGTTAGATTTTGTTAGACTTTTTTCTGTGCATATTTGGAGTATAATGCTAAAGATTAAAACTGAAAAATCTTCTGTTGCAATTACTTTAAGGTTAGGGTCAAATTTATGCTAGATTGACTGGACTATTACCGGTGTATTACCACTTACATGTAATTTTTTTCTACTAAGAAAACCTGATTTCCTTCATTTCTATAACAATTTTTCCATTTAAAAAACGTAGGTTTAAGTATACTTCCCTCTTTATTAAAAAAAATAGTTTTTGAATCCGTCGTCTTCTTCACTTTGGCTGGTCTCAAGTTGACGAAATTATTTTTCCCAGATATTGTTACAGTGAAACATTCAAGACTTTCTTGTATGACATTTATCTCAAAATTTGAAAAACATTCATAATGTTTGTTGGCAAAATAAACCAGTTTTGTATAAATGGAGTGCACTCGGATTTTGTGCTCTTTCGTCGATATGTTAACGTTGATTAAACTTTATTACGTTGGAGGTTATTGAACATTAAACAGACTATCGTTTTAGGCTTTTTTTATTAAGTCGCAATACAAGCAGTTACAGAGAAGATTTTTTCTCGCCATTTTGACAAAATGCAATAACTATTACCCCAATGGTTTGTTAATTATATTGTGTTTGTATATGTACATGTATAACTATATATTGACTACAAAAATAAAACAAAAAAGACAAACAACAATACAGTAAAAATAAAGATTGCTTTTCATGACAAAGAAAGATTAGACAGCGTACTTTTGGCAAGTATGATTTATCACACGCGACTTGTTTCTTGGTTTAAGACTTCCAGCGATGCAATTCATACTGCACAAATACAGTTGCAATGCATTCGAAACTTCGAGTGTCAAAAATATTCCCCAAGGAAAATATCTTACACATATGCTGTTAACCAAACAGTCAGACATTTAAAATATTCATGACTTGAGCCGTAGTATCATCTATCACCCAGCTTTTGCTATGACATATTAAGTTGAAATTCTTCTATTTGTTTCGGTATTGATTACACTTATTAGGCTTAGATTCTAGCATCGTATTTGATATTATTTTTAAAAGATAAATCACCATTCTTGGAAGTGTCATTTACATCTAGATATGATTCCATTCCATTTTTAACGATGTCATAATGCCATCTCCTTGACATTTAAGTCAAATATGGAATAAAAATGCATATGTGTGGGATTGTCTCAGAAACTATATGTAGACGTTAAACAATGGCAAAGTGAATACAATGCATATATTTGTACATGTATAACAACAGGATTAACATAAATACTGTGGTCTGGAAATTTTATCAAGTTTTAATTATATTAATTGTTAAAGATCTTTTACACAAGAACAAAATGGAAGATAAAAACATATGCTAACATAAAAATAACATTTATTGATAGACAATACATACTAAAGTTGACGTCTACTAATAAATACAAAGAGAATAACTATATCGTCAATTACAAGGTAAATGGTACTATTTAAACGTAATATGTACATATTATCAGGTTTTCTGCAAACGTATATCGTAAAATATCAGCCGCGAGACACAATGTGAAGCTTTTTCGGCGAGTGAGCGTAGCGAACGAGCCAAAAAGCTTCATATTGTGTCGAGCGGCTTATATTTTACAATATTTGTTTGAAGAAAACTTGATGATAAATTTATCGTATTGTTAACTAGCAATCTTAATGGAATTTCTTACTTTTCAATGGCCATCCGCCTATAACCGGATGTTTTCCTGATATATTCGGGTCAACGTTGGGTCAAACATTATGACGTCGCTGATATATTCGGGTCAGCTCATATTAGGGTCGGGTCATTTCTTTACGACGTCACAGTGCCGAAATACGGGAAATTCTGAAGGCCTCAGCAGGTCGATATAGCCATAGGGAAATACGATAAAATGTGATATATTTTTAATATAAAAATATACTTTTTAAAAATTTATTCCACATGAAATTTTAAAAGTATAAGAGTGTGCATTAATATATTGAGAAATCTTTGGGTAAAGCAATCGAAGGCATACATTGATTCATATAGAATTAAGACACCATATGAAAGGTCTCCCTTGGTTATCTGGGTACATTTAATTAATCCAGAGCAGGATTTCATGTGTTTTGCTACTAAAACAATCTATTGCTTTCTGTAACCGGCGAAATATATTCAGCTATATGTAATACATTCGTTGACTTATGAATGAAAAAATATTTGAAAACAAAAACAATAATACAAAATGAGGAAGGGAAAATTACATAATGTCATAATGACAAAAAGTATTCTACCATACAATCTCTGGACACAAATTTCTGTAAAGTATCGATTTTGGTTTCGAAATACTAGCATCTGAGCTGGAGATACATGAACAAAACGAAAGATACTGCCTGGTAGCTGTTTTAACACTGAAATGAAATACTGGAATATTTTATAAAAAAAAAAAGTGAACATGGTATTTATTGCTATTCTTTAACATGAAAGTCCTTAAACAACGACACACACATTTCAGTATATTCAAAAAGGGCTGAGCGAGGACTCTTACATAATAAGGGAGGATACTATCACAAAACAAAATGGATAACCAAATTAATTAAACGCAGCTAAATATGTTCTACGGGTGAAATAATGTATCATTACACTTTCTGTTTATTGACTAAAATAATTATGTTTTACACTCAAATTTTTTTTGTTTTTCTTCTGGTCACATGTCTTGCTTGATGATTAATGCGTCGTCGTTCACCTGTCCTGAGATCACTTATTTATAATTTTATGGAACATTGAATATTTTACGGTTTTGACCATTCTGAAAATAACAAGTGGATATATCCGGAGGGATCTGACAAATTATATTTCCAAAGGGGTCTCATCGAAGAAGTAAACTTGAGATCCTTACGAATTATAACAAAAATAGTCGCAATGTACTTTCAGCATTATAGTGCCAAGCATTTTGATATAATGATTGCCTTATCGAATGCATTATCAGGTGTATGAAATTGTAAAAGATAATTTCACATATTTGATTAAAGAAATCATAATAAATATACGAAAAAAAATGACAAACCTTACATATTTGTTATATTACAACATGAATGACGATGGGACGCAGAATATTTTTTATTTATATATTTATTTTTAGTATTGATTTTTTTACGTGCGTTATGTGTTGCACTTTTTGTTCAGTCATATCTTCGATAGACATAGTATATATGGACCTGTAATCGCGTTATCGTAAACTAGCCTGTCATTACTCAGTTCGTGAATTCGAATCCAGATCGTGGCGAGTTGTTTTAAACTCCGATCTTAATTGACAAGGATTGGCAGTTTTCCTGCCGTAAGTAGGTTATTTAGGAGATATAGCCAAGTGCGTTAAAAGTGGAGTAAAAAACCAAATAAATGAATCAATCAAATCCAAAATAAACAGTTTGTATGGTATCCATTCCAACATATTTACATGAAAATTCGACTTAACGAGTCAAAATACATATATTTGTACTGTAAAACATTTGGGACCACATAAAAAGTTCGACTCAAGCGACTTTCAGATAACGACAGTTAACTGAATACATGCACATTTCAACAAAATAATCATGTCTTATTAGCAGTGATTTGGTTAAAATATATAAAATAATCATGGCGTTTAAAATAGATTTGTCAATCGTAGAAATCATACCTGGCATGAGGTCATACATATAGTAAAATGAACTTAAAGATCAACTACTAAATTGGAACTAGACATAAGGTACGCTAAACGGGGTGTTTTGGTTCTAGAGGTGATTTATCCTATGTTTTGTTATTTAAAAATTAGTTTATATTGATTTTGCAAAATGTGGCTTATATATTAGTCCCTTTATTTTTTAGACTTGCAGATTAAAATAAACAACATTTTTTTAACATTAAAACATATTTACATTATAACGTATTTACATTTATTTTGTAGGAGATAATATCAATGTTGTAGTCTTTGATATCTGATTCGAATTCAATTCATCAAACGATCTATAAAAGTTCATTTGTTTCATGTCAACTTGCTACATAAGTACTTATTAAATAAACATAGTTTGTCATGTCATTGAAATTAGTAGGTATTTGATACTGTTATTAGAAATCGTTTCTTCCAAGTGTAAGCTCAGCTATTTCTGTAACTACAATTTCGTATATGAAGTCCATTAAACAAAAACGCTATACTCCTTGTTTTATCTGCTAAAAAAATAAGTTAACAAACTGTTTATTTCCCTCTGGAGCCGTTTGTCTTTTGTTATCTCGAAAGTTCCATTACGTTACGATTAATGACAAGACTAAGAATATATTGCGTGTTCCACATTAAATCCAACTTGTTTTCCGAAATATTCTCCCCCAAAAAAATGTCCTTATAAAACAGTAATAATAGTGTAAAATTTGACTCCTCATCTCGCTTACATACCATTTTCCAATACTTAAATTTAAATACAAATTCTTCCGCGACAGCACATACATTTGTACATCGTGTTGAGTTTTGCCTAAAGCTGACATCATAACATACTAATATGACGTTCTTGGAGAAGTGCAAGTTTATTTTCCTAACATAAACATTGTTGACCTTTATGACTTATGGTATTTATTTGAAATTATAATTTTCTTTAAGCCTAAATCTTTTTTTATCAAGAAATCAGTTGCTGAAATATTTTATATATTCTATTAGGTACCAGTTGTAGAAAGTTATTCCATACCATAACGTCATAAAAGTCTCACAAATACTGGTCCTAGTTAGTAACACATATTTAAAAACTCTAAATAAATATAATAATGATATAGCTTATGTAAGACTACATATATACCGGCACATGATTAAGGCAACCAAAATTAGATAAATCAGTCGATTAAAGATCTGTGAAGGAAATCAATCCTTTGCCCATTAGGCAACAGATCTGTGAAGGAAATCAATGTTTTGCCCATTACCCAACAGTGATAGATGAAGACATTAGGAAATGAAATTAAGCCTAAGTCATTTAAGTTTAGTTTGAATATAATGGTATAATATATTTTTGTACTACAATTTATACTTTTGTCTTGATAAATATCGTAGATTGCATTAATCTACACATAATCGCTATAGAAAGCCTGTATTTAACTATTGTACATTATGTTTAAAATGTGAATACAGACAGGTTCATACGCAATTCGGTAAAACTCTAAAAGCATTTGTAGTATAAACGTTGTTTACTGATCTTCATATCTCAATTTTAGTTCTTATAAATTTGTGTGTGTGTGTGTGTGTGTGACGTCACTGAAAATGAGAAGAAACTAACATGTATTACTATTGAAAATAACAATTGAAAGATACAAATATTAGATAAAGTAAATTTATACTATGCTGTACAAGGAATTTCTGTTTACAAAGTGTAGGGTAGAACCCTACAAACCGTTCGAAATGTGTCCATTTTATTTCTAAAATCCAACGAAATTAGAACTTACCATTCCTGTAAGTAAAGGTCGTACGCTGTTTAACGTCACAAAATAGTTGACTTGCGTAATTACATAAGCAGGTTAAGCAATCCATTCATAGCTAATCAAAGACAATAGGAATTGTTCATAAAAGGCCCATATTCTCAATCTGTATCCAAATACTAGTATTAAGTTAAACAATAGGAAACAAATATTAAATCATTATATTTTCATTCAGAACCGCTATGTCGTCATGGAAAAAACTCCCCATAGAGATGATATATTTTATTTATTTATTATTATGTTAAAATTGATGGATTAAATGTAAATGTAGCAGGAATAGAAAATTGGTATTTGCAGGAAGTGTCCAAGGTCAAATAAGATCAGACAATGTATATTTTATTTTTCATCTCAGAGGTTAACGGAACAGGAACTACATGTACATGTATATGCTGTACATGCTGATCAGGAGCAGGCAAGTGTTCAGTCGTGATATGGGCAGGAAGTTCTGTCCAATATATTTGATGACCATTCATTATTGAGTTAAACAAAATCTAACACCAGTGAAAGTGCAAGATCGAAAAATACCGAGGGTAAGGTTTCAAACGTTTGTTTCTTTTTCTTACAAATCTACATGTACCCCTACGGCTTTCAAATATTAGCAAGTAAATTAACAAGCAGCGTTTCCTTTTATAATGCAACTTTAGATGACCAATATAGCCTGCCCAATATTGTTTTTGATATTGGTCAGTAGCCTGTTACCATTGTCCTCACGTGTTTATGAAGCCTGGGTTGTGACATCACATTTCTTTAGATTACGCACCAACCCCCAACCCCTTATTCATATCGATGTAAATGTTCTATATCATGCCTTTTCGCTGAAAAAGATTACAATTCAGTGTTGCAGGATAAAAATAATATACTCGCCGCAAAACGGGCGAGAAATGCTTGGTAAACCTTGCCTTTGTTGAAAGGTCCATGGATGCTTATGTTTATGCATATGAATTTAGGACGAAAACCAGTTTGATTGATCAAACAATTCAAATAGGGTGGGACGGGACAAACAGGGGGACCATGTTTTGACTGCCACTGTGAAAGGGTAGGATCGGATAATTTAGCCGACTGTAGCGGTATCAGCCTACTCTTTTTCGATAACAGAAGAAGTCTCTATCGTGCATGGAGTGTGGTATTCTTCAAACACGTTACCTACTATGGTCCGCGGTCAGGCTTTTAGTATTATAACCTGACAACCCCCCGACGAGATGGTCTCCCCTATCCACCACCTGGGGACGCACTAGGCAACTCTACTGGTTGAGAAGCAGTGATCCATTACAGATGCTTACTACAGAATTTGAATTAATATTACTTATATTCATTTTTGCGCCTGTACAAAGTCAGGAACATCTAGGCTTTGTTAGTCTTGTGTTTGTTTTTATTTTTGTTTATGTGTATATTTCGAAGTTTATAGTGTGCTGTCCATTTCGCTGAACTTGTATGCATTATTGTTTAGGGGCCAGCTGAAGCCCGCCCCCGGGTGCGGGATTTTCTCAGACTGCGTTGGAGACCCATTGGTGGCCTTGGGCTGTTTTCTGATCTTTAGTCGAGTTGTTGTCTCTTCGACACATTCGCCGTTTCTATTCTCTATTCTGTCAATAACATTAAACTGAAAGAGCCTTCCGGGAAAGATATTGTCAAATGTTGTCAGGGGTAGATTTTAAGTTCTTGAAATTCATCACCAGAAAAATATACTAATATAGAAAGTAATAATATTATTACATAATGATTTTTTAATCGCTATTTCATTGGTCTAAACGCTCTCATTTAGGATTTTATCATTTTTGGGATTGTTTAAGAAGAAATCGATATTGATTCACTTTCGTTTTCGTCTGATTAAAATGACTCACTTTCACTTGATTTCAATCACGTGACAATCATGTGGTTCATTTTCAAGCCGTCCAATCAGAAGTAATATTAATTCATTCATCATCTAACGAGATTCGTTGTATTTTTAGCGCTTTGAATAAACAGAAAAGAATGTCATTCTGGAAGAACGCAGAAGAAAACGCAAATAGGCAAAATTATGGCGATGGTACAAGTTTATTTTCGTGCAACGTTTTTGCAGTGTTTTATTTCACTTGTTTTTGTGTTCGATCGTGCAAATAGTTTAAACTGCAAGTTGCTTTGACCTAGCTTGTCAAGGTGCGTGTCAATTTTTTCATTTTTCGTTCATCGTGTACGAAAGGGGTTTTTTTTACGTTCACCCGTATAAATCCCCCTAAATTAAAAATAGGAATAAGGGAAGATGACTTTTTAGGAGCGGGAAGCACAAATATCAAAGAGTCTAGATTAAAATTACGGGGTTAATGGAGTATTATGTAATAAAAGAATTACCTTTTGTATCGGTCGATATGAGTTTTAATAGACCTAAAAACTTAAAATTGAAATTGTCCTTCGGCGGCGGTCAATATTATTTTTTTAGGTCTATTAAAACTCATATCTACCTTTACGAACAATTACAATTGTATATTATCAATTATATCAAATATTTCTTTAAATTGAAGGTAAAAATTATAAATCTAAAGTTTATTGCCAATATCGTAATTAATTATTGCATTTTTCAACTTCTGATATGCATCAAATATTTTACGAGAACATACATTTCATTTCTTTGTGCAATTCATTTATTTAAGCATAAAATATGAAACAAATATGACGTTTTGAGTCCAATTTTGAACCATGCTGAGTTTTAGCACAACATAGGCCTACCTAATTGTTACTTGAAATACACTGCAATAAAGTCCCGAGTTTTTTCATCAAGAGTATATCATCCCCCCAAGTCAGGGTTTTGTATCCACGTTCGTTCCTACAAACCCCCGACATTACACATTCATATTTTGCGGGTCAGAATTGAACTATTTTCATTGGTACTTCTCAAGTTCACAAGAGAATCTATTTGCGCCGTAGGTAGAATTTTCTAGGTCACACATAAGGCGGCGATATGTTCGGGTTAAACTGATTTTTGGGATATCTTAACCTATATCAGTACTGCTAATAGGGAGAGAAACACCGTTATAGTTTTTTCGTTTTGCGATTAATTTTCGATAAATTTTATTTTAATACTATCAATGATGCCATCATACATTTTTTTCTGCAAGCAACGTCAATCAGATGTAGACGCGAAAAAAATAATTACTCTAAAGAAAATTGAGATATTTTTTGATAAATTGTATAATAAAATTTTATTATTTTTTTAAATATTTTAAGATACTCTCATTGGATGAAAACTGTCATGTGATTCAAAATTAAATTGAATGTTTTTACAAAAATTTAACATCGCGGGAAACAACCCTATTGTTCACCTCCAAACATCCCAATATTTCCCCGCTAGGGAGACAACTGCGTAATCGCTGGAAACAGCCCTATTGTTCACCTCCAAACATCCCATTTCCCCCCGCAAGGAAGACAACTGCATAATTCGTCTGCATTAAGTCTTGCTCCTGTGGAAAAAATAATAAAACAATTACGGCCCTCATATAAGGTAGACATTCAGATTTGGCAACCATTGATTGGTTGTTTTGCCTAGGGAAATCTGAGTGTCTACCTCAAATGAGGGCCGTAATTGTATAATATATTTCTACCCTAAATGGCTTTCAACTATGATGGAACATTTAAAAATTAGTTTAGCAAAACACTGTTTTCCAAATTTTTTTTTAAAAAGAATGGACACTGTTTGGACAGCTGTAATTCCTGTTTTTGAAAAAGAAAAAATTCTTTGGGAACAACAGCTCTGACTCCACATAATATAACTTAAGTGTATTTTGATTATAGAAATATCGACATGTAAGATTCAATATGAAACATATCTGTTAAATTCGACTGTCGAGTTTTCCGATGAACAGTTGACATTCCAATGGGTACTAATTAGATAATCGTTTTTTTCGCAACACATCATTGTTAAACAAACAAATATTGATGCGTTCACACATAAAACAATCCCAGGTATTCCAATATATCGTTCTAATTTGCAATAAATAGTATAACTAATTTTGAAATTAGAATACCAATAAAATCTACAACTCGTGATCGAAAACACCAAACGTTAATGCGCATCCGTAAATCAATGTGTTGTGCTGTCACTAGTTTGACTTTTCAGGTATTCGAATTTCAAGATAAATTATACTATGATTCTTTTCTTAAATTGTTTCTACCAATTATTGATTTCTAACTTAACTACTGCTGTAAAACACCGTAGATAATTATAGTGTTGTAGGAATCGGATCTCTATGCAACCTGATTAATGCACTGATCGATCCCGTCAACTTATCCCCGCTATAATGTAATCAAAAAGTGTAACATTCAGCCTGATTTCTATCATCGAATTAATTATATATAAAACCGAAAATTACATTTTCCTCGGGAGATTTGTATCTTATTCTAAAAAGAAAAAGAATTGTACTCTAAATGGAAATGAACCTGGATTAAATACTGATACATCATATAATACACCAATTAATGAAATCAAATCTGTTAAAAGGAGTTTTATTGTAACAACTGACGTTAATTTATAGTTACAAAACTGAACAATAGACATATTGTATGCATGGCGGCAGTTTTGTTAGACATTACTATGACGGCGGTTTTGTAAGACATTACTATTACGGCGGTATTGTAAGACTTTACTATTACGGCGGTATTGTAAGACATTACTCAATGTTCAGACTATATTGTTTAACCTCTAGTTTATATGATTTTGCATCCCGGTATACAAACTTTATATTGTACTTTAGTCTTCTGTTTTCAAAACTGATAATCTTTCAAGTGAAATTGATTTCACATTTTCAATAAATAGCATGTGTACTATTGCAAGAGGCTGTTAGGCCACGGGAAACATTCCCAAGTCTTTCTTAACACGGGAGTAAAGCGATTTCAAATCGCAAACTACTCGTATAATCTGTATCTTTTCTTTTTAATATAGATATCTTCTTTCCGTACCTGAAACACTTGCAATTTTTATCTGCTATCTGCTTTCTACATCTTTATGCTGCTTTTTACATCTGTATGCTGCTTTTATAATTTTTGTCCTGTAATTGTCATCAAATATATGGCCTCAAACTCACTTAAATCCGTAACTGATGACGCTTGCAAGTTGATTTGCAACTATTGTGGAAATCTTTGCTTTAACTTGTTATTCATTTTCATTTTACCACCAACAATGTTTTGGCCCTAACATGCCATAGACCAGAAACAAGCTTTTTTTGGTCTTTTAAGAATTTAGATTTTACAACGAAAAATATTTAGAAAAAGATCAATACAGCCAAAACTAGAGCTCAGTGCTTTGCGTATAAACACAAACGCCTTTAAAACTTTATGCCGGTACATTCACTAGTCATTCACTAGAAAAAACGTGTCCTTACCAAACGTGTTTAGTCATGCACCATTTCATAATATAACTACAACTTTTTTTGCGGTCGTATATTGAATAAATGTACAAGAGACAGTTTTTTGAACTTGGTACACGTACATTCAAAGCTTCATCCCGTTAAAATTCTAAAGTTGAGTGTGATTTTATTGTTTAAAGTTGTATTTACATTTCATTAGTTCATTTCATAAAACGTTTGATTTTTCTGTACTGTATACGACGCTCCCACATGATAAACTAAAATATGTTATTCGTGAGTTAACTCACCAATGATTGTTGACTAAACGATATGCCTATCTTGTATTAGTTAAAGATAAGACGTTTTTGTCCTAACAAAAAGTACTCTGAACCTGATGTTGTTAACATGCTGGAATTTCTCATCGACAACATCTTTGTTAGGTTTGGAGGACAGCTTTCTCAACAGACGATTGACATTCCAGTGGGGACAAACTGTGTGTCTACAGATAATAATGGATGATTGAAATCAAAACTTACTTTTCCAATTTTGAACTTCCCCTTTCTTATCAGTAGCATGAGGTGTACATTTCAAAGTTGACTCGTTAATGCCAATCATGTGATTTATACGGTAACGTCCTCGACAGGGGAGATTGCTCTCACATAAACTTCTAAGACAGCGTTATGTTCAGTCTTTAGTAATTTCATCAATCCAAACATTTTACGGTTGTTTATCTCGAGAATGAGACTAGATACCTTCAGACAGATTTCACGTCCTTCTGGAATTGAAACACCACCAGACTCGACACTTCACTGGTTTTTACTCTCTGGCAATGTGACGGGTGTCATTAACGAAACAGGTCATGCTTACTCTTCCGGACCACCTGATGTCACTTCGGTTTTAGCGGAAGTTTACATTGCTAGTGCCTTAGTTTCTTTGCTGTCTTATTCTTTTCTTTTTTTTGTTAGTTTATTTTGTGCTTTTTATTCCTTTAGTTATACATGTATAATTGTGGCGTTTGTTTTTTGTTTCATTTTTCATTACTGTCTTTTCCTTGGATGTCCAATTTACGGACGTTTCCTGCTATTTTATCGCTTCCTTATTCTTTTGCCGATATTTAATTTTTATTGAATGAAAGAATGTTTGAATTTATTTTTTTAATTATTTCATTGTTTATGCTGAAATTCTGTATCATATAGTCCCCGTTACATGTAAAATGATTTTTTTTTAAATATTGCAGGCGTATTCTTAAATTTAGAAATACAACTCCAAAGTTGATAATGTACGGTTGAAATTAATATTAAATTAAGAATGATAGCTTTTTGGAGTAAATTGGTTCGAAATGATGTGAAACTTAAGTACAGTTGACTTTCGTTATCTCGGAAACATTTAAGTCGAAATTCCGGGTAACTCGAATTATCTGTTTGTGCCCTCAACAGCAGTTATTATACATATTTACTCCTGATATCTCGAATTTTTGCTAAAGTCGAACTAGTTTTTTAGGTCCCGATGGATTCGACATAACGAGTATTTGTTCAGACTTATTTTATGTATTAAATATAAAATAACAATCCAAAGATACTAATATTAGATATCGTAAATTTATACTATGCTGTATACGACGCATTTCAAGGAGTTACCTCTCATCAGCAGCATTAAAATCGAAACATTTGGAAGACCAAAAACCAAACTTATATTAAACAAGAAGTCCTCAACCAAAAATACCGAAATAGGAAGCCAAATTTCAGCTAAGGAGATCTAAAAATATATAAAGATATATATACTATCAAATGAATACGAATGATAGAATCAATTTTAAATGATACAGGCATTGAGTATGCTTTTACACAGCAGCTTCCTTTTTATGACAAAAATTTATTAAACACTAGTTTATGCGGCCAATTTATTAAAAAAGGGTTCAGTGATACAGAAAATTATTCACGTAGTAATTTTTATTCTACCGTGTGTTTTCAAAAAAAGAATGTGGCGTAGAAAAATATCTCCTCAGACTAACTGAATATTGTAGATGTTAGAGTTTGTAATTTAAAAATACCAATTGAAACTGGAAGGTGGAGAAACATGCCCCCTCAAGAACCTCTAGCCTTTGTTAGACCTGTGTTTTTTTTTTTTAATTTTCGTTCATTTGAATGTTTTCGGAGTTAAGTGTGATATGAGCCAGCTGAAGCCCGCCTCCGGGTGCGGGATTTTCTCGCTGCGCTGAAGACCCATTGGTGGCCTTTGGGATGTTTTCTGATCTTTGGTCGCGCTGTTGTCTCTTTGACACATTCCCCGTTCCATTCTCTACTCTATTTGTAATTTATGTGGTGAAAATATTGAAGTTGAATACTATTCCCTTTTTATTTGTAAAATCGAAATGTGCAAAACTTAAAATTATTACCAAATTATTATACGATTTACCCAAACACTGTTACAATGGAAGGATTCTTGTCTATATATTTGTATTGTTGAGGTTATGAAAGATTGTCTTTATTTCTTAAAAAGCTTTCCCCCTATTTTAATAAATTATCTCTCAGTATTTATTGACGTCTCATCATACTGCATGTAGTTCATTTTGTCATGTTTTATATTTATATATATACTAGAAATTTATGTCCTCATGTCACACGTATGTCTGGGTGTTATACAATAAAGTTCTAAGTTGTGTTTTTATAGACCTAATGAAGATCGTATTCAAGTGCTTGTACACTGAAGAAAGCGAGCTGATAAGGTCATTCTTCATTCTTTGTTAAAAAAAGTATTTCTGCAAACCCGAATCTTAATCTGCGCTAACACAATAATTCCGACCCAAATTTACGCAATATTTTATACTTTATGTTATCCTTTCCAAGAGAATCAATGTATAAGTGGCACATTTACAAGGTCATTTTGAAGAAAAAAACTTTATACACACACACATCGCTTAGCAGATTGTAGGGGACGTTGGAAACACAAAATCAGGACAACAATTATTTGAAGCAACAATATTTCAGCGTATTTAATAATGCATAAAAAAGGACAAATATACCTAAGGAGCAATTAAAAAAAACGTAATCCATTGGACAGACAAACCCAGGAAGACAATTGAACAACCACAAGTACAACAAATAAACACAGAAAACTAAAAAACAGTGAACAACACGAACTCCTATAAAAACCAGGAGTGAACCCGGGTTCTCCGGAAATAAATTCGTGTATAAATTCGTTTGTACTGACTTTTGCCGTCTACAATAATAAACTTGTGATTTTGCGACATGTCCTTTATTTCAATGAAACCTTCTTTCATAAAAAAAAAATTAAAATAGTTTTCATGTTTCGAACAGATCCTCTGTTCGGGGATTACAGTTGAAAATCGTGCAGTCAACAAAAGTGGTGTCCCGTAATCCTTTTGCAGATTAGTGGTCGAATGACAGCGTGGTTAATGTAATTTTTTTTAATTTCTTGTTTATGTTAAACTTTATATTTTCTTTCCTGTATGGATTTCACCAACTCAGGTTGAAATATCTTATTAGCACATTGGTATCAAAAAATTTATTATTACCACATAGCGGATACCACTGCTGGTCTACAGTGTTATAACCACCTCAAATGCCAGTTTTACATACTAGCTCGATACTGATACTTCAAGTTTACAAAATAGTAAAATTGTGTATCTACAAGCCAGTGCAAATATCTGTCCTTTGTTGGTTTTGGTTCACCTTTTTGGCTATTTCGGCATTCAACATTTTAGGCATTGAGCAAAACGGATGAGTCGTAAATCGGTGAAATGTGCACATTTTGTGCATCAAAATTAGTATCAAAGAATTTATTGTATTTTAGAAACCTTTCGATATAAACTGAAATTCACTTCAAAATAACAATCCAAAGATACTAATATTAAATATAGTAAATTTATACTATGCTGTATACGACGCATTTCAAGGAGTTACCTCTCATCAGCAGCATTAAAACCGAAACATTTGGAAGACCAAAGGCCAAACTTATATTAAAAAAGAAGTACTCAACCAAAAATACCGAAATAGGAAGCCAAATTTCAGCTAAGGAGATCTACCATGTGCAATACAAGGAATGAACCCTTAGTATTTCTATTATTTTTGAATTTTGCTAAATGCTTGTAATTTCTGTAACAAATCAATGAATAATCATGTCAGACAAGTCTGAATACATATGATTTCTTATCTTTGGTCCTTACTGCAGTGTAAACTTTTCATCACCCCATCTGACCAACCATTGTTCTAATCGACCGCTGCATCTTTGGTGGAGAAGCAGCAAATAACAATTATACAGACTTTGATTTGACCTGACCTAGGATCGAACCAACGAACTTCAGAGCTATCATCTAAAGACCACAGAGGCGATTCAAAGCGAAAAGTAAGATCCGAAGAGATAAAAAAAGGACAAATATACGGATCAAATTTTCTTTCAGTTGCAAGAATAAGTAATCTCAGGAAAAGAGATGGAGATAATTACAACCTTCTACAATGAGAAGATGACTCGCAGACATTTGTATGTACTTTTTTGTCTTTTTAATGAACTCTAATGGTCAATTTAATGTATGTTATATATTTATTTCTATTGAAATTGTAATGTACACACCTGATTAAATTGTTATATGGAATTTTTGCGTACTATCACATGTTTTAAGGGGGTTAATGTTGGGTTGAAACCTATTATTGTATATTAATTTCATGAACCATTCTGGGATAGTTTTTCGAAAAGCTATACTTTAACTACAGTTGTACCTTCTTGCTAGAAAACTGAATATTGTTGTTAAATGTAAGACGAGAAAATACAAATGTATATCACTAGAAACACGATTGCAATATCGGCAAACGAATACCGAAGCGACAAAACAGTGCGAAAAGTCCCTCAAATCGACATTCATAGGCAAGACAAGCTCATAAGAATTATATATAAAACTAAATTTTTTTTGGTACCAATTTTTATGGACAAGATGTGCACATTCTGTCGAATTCCGACTCATGTGTTTTGCTCAAAGCCTAAAATGTTGAAAACCAAACAATAATCCAAATTCAAAAATGCCAAAATGAATAAACAAACAAATGCCACGAAGATACATGCATAATAAAAGAATTAAAAAAAATTAAATAATCTAAACAGAATTAGAACACGACAGCACAGAAACTAAAACACTAGCAATGTGAACTCCCACTAAAACCTGGGAGTGACATTATTATGCAAATAATTTCATATCAAAAGAATTTCTAGGTCCCCAGTGGTCATACAGTAAAGCATTTAGTACAAACAGTACAGCTTTTATCAGAATTTACTTTCCAAAATTTGATAAAGTGATTCATTATCATCATGATTTAGAATTGAGTTGTCAGACTTCCTTGGCACTTGTTTGAAGTTATTTCGACAGAAGTGTTTTATTGTCTGTCAGTTTATTTAATAAAGATGTTAAGCTTTACTTCCACATCGCCAAGTTTTATACCAATTTTGTTTACAGACGACATACTGATATTTAACGAATATGTCGACAAGAAAATAAATGAAGTTTCTTCCTTTTTCATAAGCAACCCAAAAGAACTTATTCAGCAGTTAAAATGTCTCCGACTTTAGTTTATTAAGCAAAGCATAGAACGAATAAAACCACTAGTGATTACAATAATATCGTCTACAAAACATGTAAATTTCAGACAGGCCTGTATTAATTTCAAACTCTATTACATTTAAGAATACATAAAGAAAAAGGATCATTTCACAAGACTTAACTCAAAGTGCCAGACAAACCCCGAAATACATACCAATGAATACATTTGTACAACACACAAACACCAAAAAATTGAAACTATAGTTAGGTGCAGACATAACATCTCACCAAGTTAACTTAGAGCAGTTCTGATGACTGCTTTAGAACTGCTCTAGAATAGAATCCTGACTACTCTAGAACAGAATCCTGACAGATTCTGACTGCTCTTAGCTGACATGGTGAAGAAAAGCTCTAAGCTGTCGTGGTCTAGAACAGCTCTAACCTGTGATGGTCTAGAACAGTTATAAAACATTGTTAACCACCATTCATTGTATGGACCGTATCACTAACCTTACATTGCGTACATCATTCCTTCAATGTTTCGGGTTTGTTTGGGATATATATTTTTTAATTTAAATTTTATTTTTTTTTATATAATTTTAATTTTATTATAAAAAATTAATATATGATTTCTTACTCAAGATCTTTTCTTCTTGTGTAAGAAATTACCCAAATAAAAAAATGGCCTCTGATGATGGATTCTATAATGGTGATAATGATCGATTCTTTAACAATTGATGAAATGAAGTGATATCGTCACAAAAGCAGTTGTGGACCATGACCGCTCTAATTCTTGACCAGAGCTGTTCTAAAAAGCAGTTGTGGACCAAGAATGCTCTAATTCTTGACCAGAGCTGTTCTAAAAAGCAGTCGTGGACCAGGACTGCTCTAATTCATGACCAGAGCTGTTTTACTTCATGAATGCTCTAAGTTGACTTAGAGCTGTTCTGAGAACTGAGAACTGCTCTGCAAATTAACGTGGACGAGAGGTTATGACTTGTCGCAACTGTATGGACAAAACTAACTCCTATAAAATCCAATAGTGAACCAAGAGGAGCAAGCGGTTCCCTTTCCCTTTATATATACGGCACCAATAAAACTGAATCGACAGGTATAACATATTGTTACATGTATAGATAACAATGAAACAACTAAATATTTCAGATTAATATCTCACAGCTAAAACCTATCATTGATTCTTACAAGATGTGCTGATAGACATTAACATTTTATGTAATCAGTATTATCCGAAAAAATTATGTCTGAATCACGTGACTTCTAAACATTCTTTTTCATTCAAGTAACAAATGAGGTAGAAAGTGAGTATATTCCAAGACTACATATTTCCTTACGTCAATGCAACCTATAGATAATTGCATGTCAAGACAAAATATTACTTGTTTTTATTAAATATAAGTTTTTACTGTGCGGAGTTTTATCTTATATAAAGTCATTATCTATTGATTTCATATAATATTAATTTTATTTCACAGTTATCTTCTTTTTTGTATTTCCTCTTCCTTAATGTATTTTTGACATGGTACCAGTACTTTCCTCCATCTGCTGTTTATTACTCAATTATTGCATGATTTTTTCTTTCGGTAAATGAACGTATACTACATGTATATTATTATAGTTTTTTATATAAAATTCCCGGGAAACATTTTCTTTCTTATGTGGCCACTTCGGATATTTATTGCACTCCCTTATTTAGCATCATGTTAATTTTTCCTTAAAAAACTTTGTAAATATAGATTCTCCTTCAGGTACGAGTGAGTATGGAATTTCTCCACCGAGATAGTTAAATTTTCGATTTTCAACACGCGAGCCTTTAACTCTCCTATGATTTTCGACAAAAACTTCAAGAAAATGTCGTTGCTATGTAGTTGGTTTACATAGGCGTTATTTCGGGACTTCTCTAGTTTATCGTCCCAATAACTGTAGAAAAAAGGGCGGTAATTCCCACGTAGAAATTTTATCACCGGGAAGTGGTTAAAGATATTATGTATTTTTATCCCACCGATTAAACTCGTCAAGAATAGGATGAATAACGTTCGATTTGTAATTGCCCGATGAGAGTAACGTTATCGAACAGTAACCCATCCAACATGATAGTGTTGTACAGATTATACGCGTAAGATAAAGGGAGGAAAATCCAACTATCATAAATCCAGAAACAAACGAGAACATACAAACATACACTAAAAACACAAAAACTAAAAATGAGCAACAATGACCGCACCAAAACAACGGGACTAACTCGGGGCTGATACAGATAGGTAAACTCCCGCAATACTGCTCATGTCATGTTCTTTGATAAATGAAACGGCGAAACTACGACAAATCGAAGATATCAGATTCTATCTGAGAAACTGGAAATCAAAACGATCTGTAAGTTCGTGATGACAATAGTAAATTTTTTTAAATGATACCTTCAGTCTAGAAACAACAAACACCTGTTTGAGTAGCTTTTGCATCGGAAGACGATCCCTTTCTAGGAATGCTATAGCAGATTAGTTGAAAAATTTAAAAGCTATACGCCGGTGCTAAGGGAATGTTGCTACTGGTGTACGGGAAGTTTACAATGGGAAAAGTCAAATTATCATGTTTGTAGTAGAGTTTCGTTTGCAATTTCTCTTTTTCTTCAATTTTATGGGAAAGGTCTACCTAGACGACCAACTTTACAACGCCGTACAAGATTGATTGATGGTTTGCTTAACGTCCAGTAGCAATTATTTCATCCTTCTTCAGGACGACAGCCAGTTCAACAATTTATCAAACAATTCAAATAGGGATGAGAACAAAGGGGGACCAATTTTGACTGCCATTGTAAAAGGTTGGATGGTTGGGCAGGGTCGGGTAATTTAGCCTTCTGTAGCTGATATTTCTTTTATAAGTCATGCTGTTTTCCTGGTTTTCATTTATGTTTTGAATAAATCATCATTTTGATATATTAAAACAATTACTGATAAAAGCCAAGTAACAGGGAAAAAAAGTATCGCCCTTTCCAATTATATAATTAGACAATGAAAATACAATGTTATTCTGACAAATTAGGTGTAGCATCAAGTAAAACATGCCGTAGAGGACGATAGAGCATGGAACACTTCCTATTTCGTTATTTTTGGTTGAGTACTTCTTGTTTAATTTAAGTTTGGTTTTTGGTCTTCCAAATGTTTCGGTTTAATGCTGCTGATGAGAGGTTACTCCTTGAAACGTCGTATACATCATAGTATAAATTTACTATATCTAATATTAGTATCTTTGGATTGTTATTTTGAAACTCATGGGATGATACCTCTGCTGGTGGACCCTAGGTCCCCGAGGGTATTCGTCAACCCAGTCGTCAGACTTGTCTGACATGACTATTCATTGATTTGTTACAGAAATTACCAGTATTTAGCAAAATTCAAAAAGAATAGAAATACTAAGGGTTCATTCCTTGTATTGCACATGGTAGATCTCCTTAGCTGAAATTTGGCTTCCTATTTCGGTCTTTTTGGTTGAGTACTTCTTGTTTAATATAAGTTTGGTTTTTGGTCTTCCAAATGTTTCAGTTTTAATGCTGCTGATTAGAGGTTACTCCTTGAAATGCGTCGTATACAGCATAGTATAAATTTACTATATCTAATATTAGTATCTTTGGATTGTTATTTTGAAACTCATGGGATGATGCCTCTGCTGGTGGACCCTAGGTCCCCGAGGGTATTCGCCAACCCAGTGGTCAGACTTGTCTGACATGATTATTCATTGATTTGTTACAGAAATTACCAGTATTTAGCAAAATTCAAAAATAATATAAATACTAAGGGTTCATTCCTTGTATTGCACATGGTAGATCTCCTTAGCTGAAATTTGGCTTCCTATTTCGGTATTTTTGGTTGAGTACTTCTTGTTTAATATAAGTTTGGTTTTTGGTCTTTCAAATGTTTCGGTTTTAATGCTGCTGATGAGAGGTTACTCCTTGAAATGCGTCGTACACAGCATAGTATAACTTTACTATATCTAATTAATAAGTAAAGTCAAGAAATACCAAAGGGATATTAGTATCTTTGGATTGTTATTTTTTATCATCAACCCCTTTTTCTGTTTTTCCAAAACAAACCCTGGTGGCCCAAAAATATTATACCGATCGATGAAATTCTTTTGCCAAATTCTAAGTTTGTGAGGAAACTAATTAATTGAACTGAAAAAGAAATTAAATCTTGCTTCAAACAACATAGCAATATCCTAAATAAGTTTTCTAACCATTTTGTATAAAAATATGTCTACAGTAATTTTCTGGAACAGAAAGTCCAATACATTTTTATACAATAACACATATTTAATAAAAAAAACTATAAAGTTCACCTGTGTACGGTGATGATATTGATTGCAGATCCTTACCTTCAGGACACAATTTTGAAAGCGTAGCACCTAAGGAATATTCCACCAATGAATGGTCTAAATTGATTAAATGCATATCTGAATACTGATACTTTGTTTTAGTTTATAAAAATGTAAATTTAATGTTAATGTCAATGTTGTGTAGACTGATATTTAAATTTTATTTAAATTCGGTCGGAATTTAATATGGATATGGTTAACTCCGAGAATTAAACAAAAAAACTCGATATTTTTTTTAATATTGCTGTTAAATGTAAGGCGAGAAAATACACATGTATATCACTAGAAACACGATTGCAATATCGGCAAAAGAATACCTCTATTATACACCGTACCATTTTGCAGAAGCCAAGAATTAATAATCATATATATAAAAAAAAATGCAAATTTGTATCGTTACAGATCGATACATCATCTGGACTAATTACTTTCGACAAAATGAAGAAAACTTAAATAAATATAGTTTTAACATATCGGTTCATTTTATATCCAATTCATCTTCATTACAACGTAAAATGGAACAGAATACAGTCCGCCCTATACATATCAAATCCCCTGGTTATACATTTTATGATCTATTTTATAACCTTGCTTTCATTTTAAGTTGATAAGAGAATATCCAGAGCAAACAGTGTATTGATCTTCTGTCGCTACAGAACTCCTCAGCATTTGAAATGACGTAAGGGTCAGGATGTGCTCATTTATATCTCCAGCTTTACATGTTTCTAATTATGTTTTGCTTTGTCTTGTCCGTTTGTAGGATGAAGCAATTTGTAAAATGTTTGCAAAAGATACGACAGATTGATGCCGTATTAATATTAACAAATACATATTGTGACATGCTTTCTAAATTTTTAATGACCTTTTCGAAAATCAAGGAAGATATATTATTTGACCACATCACGTATCAGACTGTATTCCGTTATTTGTTACTATACGGTTATATAGTAAAAGCCACTTTTATTTTAATATCAATATAATACAGATTTTGAGGATAAAGCAATATTACCAATCTGCCCATTGCAAATCCATTTAAATTCGTTTGAACAGTATTAGTTACAAATAAAATAGCTCACATAAAGCTCTACTGTCTGGACACCTCATTTCGTAAAATGGATTTTTATAATTGGAATACCTTAATCAATGTGAATTATCTAGTCACTTGGGTGAAAGATGCAATGAGCTAATTCTTAACTGAAACAATTGAATTTACCTAATTTTGTTCAATCATGTCTTCCAGAGAAACAAAAAAAATCCGCCTATGGAATTTTCAATGTAAAAGGTAGATGACTCGTCATATGAGATTTTATAAAATTAGGCATTACAACCCCGTGATGAATGAAATATGCACAAAGTGCATCAAAAAATATTTGAAATAACAGTTTTACAAATTTTAGGAAAGGTCTGGCAGAGTTGATAAATTCAAATTATTGATTTTTTGAAATTTTCAAGTGCATTAATTTTTCTATTGGAATTCCCCATTTAGAATCATTTGTGAGGTATACAAACATGACCTTTATAAACAACTTTTAATTTTTCATGCTTTCTTGGACGACTCAATAAGTTATTTAACCAACAAAAGATTGTCTAATAATTCTAATGTTTAGACTTTCAAAACCCGAAAAATCCATTTAATGAACTGAGGTGTCAAGACAGTAAAGACAATTCAACCGTATGAATTTTCCGTCAGAAAATTTTGGCATTCTAAATAAATTCTGAATTAAATTTTGTTCCAGTAATTGACACTAATATATACAAATAGAACTGCTGAGACAAAAACGGAAAATATCAAATTTGACCATTTCAGCAACTATGATTGTCGATCTACAAATTTTAAAAGACATAAATTGTTTGTAATGATCGAAATCAGCCATGTTTAAGGACCATGTTCATTTTTTGTTTAAACAATTCTATTTATGCATGAGTTAAACTTGCCAGAAATTGTCTCTTCGGAAGATCTTAATCGGACGACATCAAGAGTCGGTTGATCGATATACTGTTTCTCTATCTTAACTTACACGTGACTTCTTCGTTTTGTCATAGTTCGTTGATATCAATAACACGACTCGGATTGGACACACTGTGGATGGATCTTTCGTTAGTGTAACTGTAAAACGAACATACCTGCAGCTATGAGAGTCTTAGCTAGTTGTATAGTTTGTTATAAAGTTTTGATTGACGCTGTATTTTCATTGGCCAACCAATGCATGCTACGTGTATTTTCATTGGCCAACCAATACATATTGTAGCATGCTACATGTATTTTCATTGGCCAACCAAAACATATTTTAAGAAATTAAATAGAAAAGATAGAATTAAGGAAAATGCTACATGTATCAAATATCAATTAATCTTTTATAAATATATATATAGACAGATAGATAGATAGATAGATAGATAGATAGATAGATATATCAATGAAGATATATTATTTAAGCAAATCATACACCAATCTGCAAAACTGAGACAGAATGCGGAAGAGCAGAATCAAATACCAAAATTACCAAAGAAATGCAATACCATCTAAGGGCGGAGCTCTATGCACGAGACCGTAGTTGTCACAAAATTTAACATTCTATAACGATAAATGTTAAAGTATTATTTTCACGCTAGTATCGAAATCCAAACACTTGATACCCTCGTGGACTTGTAATCCACTGTCGGAGACATCCACTCGGTGGAAGAAATAAACATTCTATGATACAATTCGATGCTTGTTTCCTAGATTTGCTACTCATCAGTTATGCCCAAAAACGAAAATGTTCAAATGCAATCAAAAAGGGTAACAGTCGGACCTCGCTGCTTAAGAAATTCTGTTCTGTAAAATATAAACTTAATTGTTGTATAATTCATATTACACTAGGGATTTATTAAAATGATTGATTTTACTTTGTCTAACAGTATGATTTTGTTTCTACCCTAATCTTTTCTGAGATGCAGATGTTTGTTTCCAGTTTACTGCCCACGAGGGGAAATTCACAGAATTATACCCAAAACTAAATATACAGCATATGTCACTAACAAGTAGTTTATGTGCATAAAATATAGACAGAATGTAACATCGTATATAGATTTACTGTAGGAGGCACCCAGGGACAAGGCACATAAAACCAAACAGTTCTCGTTCTGATGATAGTACAGAAAAGATAATGCCAAATAACACAATATCAAAAAGGGGTTTCACGGAAAAGGTCGACTATGACACCCCAAACAACAAACACATTAACTAGACATGAAGTAAACAAAACGCAAAAAGATGGAAATTTTGGAATACTATCATGACTATGGTAGAACCTTATATATTTATACATATTGGGTCTAATGGCGGTAAGTTTAACCATTTTAAATACCCGATTAAATTTGCATGTTTATAGCTGAGAGAATAAGACAAGAATTAGGTAAATTGCCCCCTGAATTTATTTCATTTTAGGGCCTTTTTCGAAAATTCATTTAATGCCTTTCACAATCTCGCATTGCCCGGTGTGTATTCTCTTACGATTTGTTAATAATAACCAAGTAAATATTTTCTAAACACCTGAATATTGCTTTGGGGGACAGTTTTAATACTGCTATATGCCTAATTAACGTCTTTAAGACAGTTTTGCAAGGTGAAGGATACAAAAAGTGATACACGTATAAAATTATTTGGAAAATTAAATCGGTTTAGTGGGAGTTCAAATTACTAGTGCTTTAGTTGTTTATTTAATTTTTTATTTCATTAGAGGTTTTTTTATTGTTTTAGTTTTAAATATATCCTTGTTGAGTTTGTTTTGTTCCATTCTCATGACTATCTTTTCCTTGGATTTCGAATTTTGTTTTGTTGTCGCTTCAGTTTTCTTTTGCCGATATTTCCAACTAGGAGATAGAATCTTTCATTTCAATTATCCCAAGAAATACGAAACTTATTTATTTAAAGAAATTAAATAGAAAAGATAAAATTAAGGAAAACATAGTGTATAGTGAATTTGTCTTTTATGCCTGTCAGCTAGCTGATTTTCTATTTTAAGAATTTTTACTCAAGGTTACCATAGATTGTAGTCGGAATTATAATATCTATGTTTGAATTTTCTCCGTAAATAATTCTAATAAACAAAATAATATGTACATATTTTTTATTCATTGTAGGGTATACATTTAGGTTTGTGTTTCGTTTGAGCAATATTTTTCTTGCATGTGAATTTAAAAATAGGATATATATAATTCTGGCATCATAAGAACTGCATTTTCAATATTAATTAAATACCCTTACTTTTATTGAAAATGTGATTATTTAAATTATAAGAAGTTACATATAATCTTCATTTTAGCATATTAAACACTGAATCAGGTTCTTTATCTTTATTAAAGTCCATTCATATACTAGTAGCGCTTTCTGAATTTCCCAGTTCCAAATTTGAATAATTAAGAATTTATTTACTTACTGCATTAGTTTGATTACATTACTGATACAGTATATACTGACGTAAATCACCACAACCATATGTAATTGGTTCTCTGGAATCAGCTAATATAGCTTTGTGTTGTTGTAAATTAATTCAATTAATTTTGTGGCTATTGGGACCGCTTGGTAATTTGAAAGGCATGGAAATAATTTGTGGAATATCTTTTCATACGATTTAACTTATACAGATTTTTGCTTGATTATATATTCTATTAGAAGAGATTATTTACAACCTGAAGTTCGAATGAGTCAACCTCGAATCAAATCATTTGTGGTACAAAATATGTTGTTACTTGAACTTATTATAAATTAAAAAATTATAATTTGCCCGAAAAATAATTATTTAACAACATTTTAAAAAAAATAATAATAATTAATTATGGCATTTTATTTAAACTAATAATGTTATTAGTTTTTTTTTTTTTTTAATTTTCTGGTAAGAGCAAGATGAAATCAGGCGATTTTCGGAAGTAAATGGACCGACAAATAGATAAAAGGAATGAAATAGATGTATTTCTTTTGTAAGGGATTACAATAAAACTAAACAAGAGCATTAATCGTTACTTACTTTTTTCCTATTAAGTGCTCTGCCTTCACAGGCGCCTATGATTGGCAATAAAATATTTGTTTGTTTGTTTGTAATGAATTAAAAGAAGGTACGTTCTTTATATCATAATGTAAAGAACACTTTTTAGACATGCTTAAATATCACTTACTAAAGTTCACCACTTCTCTTTTGCCACATTTGGGTGCCTTTCGCAAAAACCTATAGTGAACTATCATTCTAAAGGACATCACTTATTACGCGTATCTGAAAAATATTCTCTGGTGAAAGGCTTAAAACACCAGTAATAGCTAACAACGTGGTACACATTCAGACTCGTATCCGGGATTTATGTTGGGACCAAGGTACACAAATGTATCTGTGAATCTGGAACATTAGCTTTCGTTTTGGCGACAGGACCCTAAATTAAACATTTTCGCTGATCGTGAAAATTTGAAAGACAGATTTTATTTTAGAAAATGTAACAATAAAAAAAAATTATACAAATTTTAGTACATCGAATGCTACTTCCAGCAGATATGAACCGGGAAAGATGAAATAAATCAAGACCCAATGTTTATCCGTTGGTACCCGAGATGGTTGGACTTTAACGTAAATATTTGAGGTAAATTAAAGTTCAGATTGGATTTATTACTTAATTTACAAGGAGTTGCCTGATTATATGGTGTTAAAATTTAAAGTTAAATTGAAATTTAGTCTTAAATTTGGTAATTTTCCTCATTATTCTCACTATAAATTTAAATTATTACTCTTAACAACATGAAATTCTAATTATAATTTTATATTGTATAGTCGTATCCAAGTTTTAAATGATTCGTCTTAAACCTAATATTAAAAACATGCAAATTTTCTATTTTGGTTAAGGTACTGTTTTTAGTATTGAGCAAAAAGATAAATGGTGGGTCAAGTTTGAAACAATATCCATTCATTGCACACAACAAAAGCTCAAGTTAATGAATACAGTAGTCATCGCTGTTCTCACCGTTATATCTATTTTAGACCCACTGTATGAAAATCAATACGACCTTTAGTGAAACGGTACCCTGATATGGATTTTCTTTTAAATGCGGGTCAGATATCGCACGTTCACTTCCGAATGTTTCGTTGACACATTCTCCGTTTCCATTCTCTATTCTAAGTTCAAACCAAAATTAATCCCTTTCTCTAAATTTCAAGTCGATGCTCACATGAATTAACGCCTCATCTAACTTGGCACCTTGTCACCAAATTTGACACATCTGCAATGTGACTGATGGGGATAACGGGCCAGGACATGTTTAAAAGTAATTTTGATGGTTCGAAACCATTTAGATCCAAACCAATGGGGCCATGCATGTATTGGTATTTCCGCGGTGTTTCAAAGTAAATAAACAAATGATGTACATCGGAAAATTCTTCGGATATCTTCTTTTTTCAAGATAGTTCTTATTGGCAGCATACTGCTTAAAACAATGTCCGTGACAATGTTGTTTTACATAATGAATACTGTCTACTAGCGCCACGGAAAACAATGATTTATTCACCAATATATAGCGTGCTTTGTTCGTTCTCTGTTAAATATCTGATCTTTTATGATGATATGATATTATTACTTACACAGGAAGGATACTTTATTCTATATCATACTCGTACGTATATATAAACGGAGGAGTTTAATTTACTTTCCGGAATAAGTAGCATGAAAAAGACACTTTTCGCCGATATTTTATTATCAGATATGACTATTCATAAAATTGATACATGTGTCATACATATTCCATGGTCCTACAACGGAATGCCCTCCCCCGAACATTTTTCGGTGTAAAGGCTCAATCTAGAACCCTCCTGTTTCCTTCATAGACGTTTTTGTCCTACAATACACCCATGACCATTACATACATTCAATAAGGTTCCATGGTGAAGTTGAAAAGTTGCTTTAAATGTTTTAATCTGTTTAACAAGTTATGAAGATGCAGGTGATCTATAACCAGAAACGTAGCTACAAATAGGCTCGGAGGCACGTGCTTACACATCATTTTGGCCGATATAGAGAATATTAGATCAGAATATTAAAGTCGTTTAAAAAACTCGTAACTTTAATATCAAACAGAAAAATACTTAATAAAAATAGTAAAAATTACAAGAAGATAAAATAACAAAATGATCCACTGCAATTGGTACCAATACGTAATTCGTGCACCTATAGCAATATTCTCGCAAATCGGTACATTTTACAACTCTACGTCTATTCTAGGGGCTTCTCGTGATTACAGTGATTTCCTTAGTTGGGATTATCTGCTGCTGCAAACATTTTTGAAACAGTGGAACTTTGTTAAAAGTATGAAGTCATCGTATCATTAATTCGACGAAAAATGAATGTCCGTTTCCACATTTTTTGTATTTTTTTTTTATAATTTAATCATCGAAGTTTTACAGGACTTGATACAATGCAATTAGAAGTACAGTGGGTTCTTTTTCAAAGCAAAGCATTCAAAATGCATAAATTAATATCTGAATCTTGATAATTGAAAACAAAAAGACTACATTCTAAACTTTTATCTTTCAAAGCCACTAACAACGCCTTTCAACCTTTGCAGTATAGATTTTGCTCTAAAAATTGTAGCTTTAGCATTCACATCAAAGCATGGTTAGCTACACAGCTGATAACCTAACAAAAATGACTGGCATAGAAATCAATTTCTAGCAGGCAAATACATGTAGCAAATGATTATATGTGATGATGTCTTCGACGTAGATGTGGATAAAGGCAGGTCGATATCACAAGTTAGCTTCAGATTTCCCACTGCTGAGTGATAATATAATAAGGGTTTTTTTAAATTTTAAATCAAAACTGTTACCAAGATTGATTGATTGATTGTTGCTAAACGTCCAGTGGCAAATATTACATGCTTCTTCAGGATGAGAACCAGTTAAATTTGTCAAAGTTAACAATTCAAATAGGGGTGTAATGGGACACAAAGGGAACCAATTTTGACTGCCACTGTGAAAGGAGGGTGGATGGGTAAGGTCGGATAATTTGGCCTTCTGTAGCGGGCCATCAGCCAACCCCTTTTCGAAAACTACAGAAGGGGTCTTTATCGTGTAGAGGCAGTGGCATTCTCCAAATACGTTACCCACTATCGTCCGTGGTCAGGCTTTCCGTATTATGACCTGACAACCCCCAACGAGTGGGCCTCCCCTATCCGCCACCGTGGACGCGCTAAGCAGCTCTATGGGTTGAACTCCCATGATTTGTACAGGTGCCTAGAAAATATTATAAAGAACACTGAACTTAATTCTCCACAGTAATTAATTCGAAATTGCTGATTGCAGCATATACATATACATTGTCATGCATTTAGAACATTAAATCTACCGTACAGTCATGTGATAGCAAAATAAGGTATTCAACTAAGCAGTTTATACCTAATTTTAAATCAAATGTTGGAAACACCTGTATTTATAATTCATGTCAATGCCGACGCAATATATTCTAAGGTGGTTATACCCCGGGGATATGTAACCAGTATATATAACCGACTTAACAATTTGTTAAAGATAATTTTAAGTTAATGATAGTTTGTTTAGTTGGGGTTTTACGCCGTTTTCAACACATTTGGCTATTTTTTATTGGTGGAGGAAGCCGGAGTACCCGGAGAGAACCACTGACCTTCGGTAGGAAAATTGGCAATCCTTGTCAATTTAGATCGGAGTCGAACACACCCCGCCACAGGTGAGATTCGAATTCACAACCTCAGTATTGACAGGCTAGTGATCATTAGTAGTCATAACGAACTGCCACCGAGGCCCCTAGTTAATGATAGTAAATTTCCTTTTAAATTGATTATTTTATTTTATGGAACACGATAAAATGAACGTTAAGCCATAAATTGGAATTAAAGCGTTTTAAATTTGACAAATTTCTAAATTATTACAACCTTCCAAATAAGTATCATTAAATAGTTTCTAAAAAAAAAACAAATTCTTCATATGGTTTTCAGGGTAAAGCTTTTCCAGCTCAAGAGCGACAGCAATTGTCAAAACAAACAATATACATGATATATATATAACATAGAAGTGATAGGAGAAAAGACGATTTCTTACACTCAAGTAAAAATGAATACACCGTTGAAAACAAATACTGGGGAAAGGGGCATTATTCAAGGAAGAAACTACAAAGTCGTGTCTGGCTATAAATATAATTTGCAAATATCCATAATATAGATAGCGAAAAAGAGATATTGTGTTATACATCCCTATAATTGCTTTTGGTCTTGAATACAAAAACCTATAGGATTAATAAGTAATTGATACACACTTGTGCTGTTGTGTCTCGATAAATCAAAACGAAACTACCACACAATTTACTGAAAAAAAACCACCAGTTACCAGAAACGTTACTGAAATGAAAAAATAACAAACATAATCTTAACCTTTTGTAAAAAAAAGGTATATAACTTTTCCGTGAAGTTTTTTTTTAATTCACTTCTTGTTATTACTCTGTGCATTGTAGTATATACTTGATTTGGGGTTTTTACTTGCAATTCACCTTTTGCCAACTGATAACGTTGGGTTTTTTTAAATAGTTTAATACGTTTCTCAATACTCATTTCTACAATTTTCAGCTCTTGCCTTTATTCTGCAGGTCTAGTTTGTTCATTCCAGCTATATACACTTACCCATCATTTATTCCCCTCGAAATATACATGTACTTTCACCATAACACAACGACCATTTTACAACAAAATATGATTAACAAGATTAAGGTAAACATTACGTATCATACTGAACTAAAACGCAATTTTTTCAGTTTTAGTTTATTCCATGATAGTGCAACACTATTTCTTAATCCTTGTTGTTATAAATTAAAATTAAATCATTTTTAAATGGCTAATCTCCTAAATAATCTTTATATTTAAGGTAATATATGTAACAAGATTATTTGCTTTTAAAAAGACCAATGATTTAGATTTTTAAGTTTAAAATTAAAATATGGATTACATTTAACCAACATGTTTTACAAATGTAAATGTCTCAAAACTTATATATGTGATATGAATCTGTTGTAAATTTTAGAAAACTTACTGCTATGGATATTATTTAAGAACCGGTGATTTGAAACTTTGAATATTAAAATGTTTCAATCTTCGTTGGAAAGAATTCAGAACAAAATTCGACGAGGGGTTTTATTTCAGACTTCCGAAGATATTCTACCATCCCTGAGAAGTAAACAAAGTGGTCATGCTCGTAAAAACAAAGTGCAACGTAGTATTGTCAAACATGATTTCGAGCCTCCCTTTTTAGAAGAAAAAAGTCGACCAGGAACACCGGTTGTTGGAACAAGACTTGAGAGATATGCTAGTAGTTCAGGATTACGTTCTCGGATACCTTATGAGACAGCAAATATGTATACCAATAATGAAATGTATAAAACTCAGCAACAGAAAGGTTCAGCCACTAGTCGACGTGATGAGTCTGTAATAAGGCTTTCTGCAAAGAGATGCCAAACGCCACTTTCTATTGATAAACCTCTCACAAAATTGTGCTGGAATCAACACCGAGGTTTGTTTATTTGAAACTTAAGAAACATATTTGTTACTATCACTGTTTTTAGACCTTAAACACACACATTCATCAAAATTTGTATCAAAGTATTATTTGGACATAATGCCATAGTTTTATACTTTCATTGTTCTTTTACCTGATACTAAACTGAGGGGTTAAAAACCTGATACTGAACTGAGGGGTTAAAAACCCGATACTGAATTGAACGGTTAAAAAATGATGATTTGACGTCGTTATACTACTTTCTCCTATTCATGACGTGTTTAATTTTTAACCACTTCCCTGTGGTTAAGGGGGCCTTGGTGGCCGAGTGGTCTAGGTAGTTCGTCATGGCTACTAATGACCATTAGCCTGTCAACGCTGAGGTTGTGAGTTCGAATCTCACTTGTGGAGGGGTGTGTTCGACTCCGATCTTAATTGACAAGAATTGCCAATTTTCCTACAGACGATCGGTGGTTCTCTCCGGGTACTCCGGCTTCCTCCACCAATAAAAACTGGCCGCCGTGAAATAGCCAAATGTGCTGAAAACGGCGTAAAACCCCAATTAAACAAACAAACAATCCATGTGGTTAAATTTCTACGTGGGAATTACCGCCCTTTTTTCTACAGTTATTGGAACGATAAACTAGAGAAGTCCCGAAATTACTTCTATGTAAACAAACTACATAGATATGACATTTTCTTGAGGTTTTTGTCGAAAATCATAGGAGAAACAGATTCTCCTTCAATTTTATCGTGAGTTATGGAATTTCTCCACCCTCAATAGTTAAATTTTAGATTTTAACACGCTCGCATAAGCTCGAAAAATCGAAAATTTAACTATCTCGGGTGGAGAAATTACATAACTCACTCGTGCATGAAGGGGAATCTATATTTAAACTATCCCCAAGCTACATGTACTAAGGTTATCGAAATGGTTTAATAAATTTAACTGACCTAAAATTAAAAAAATAAATCATTAAACGATACTTATGAATCATACAATTAAGAAATGCTTAAGAAATAATTACGGGGACAACGGCGCTTAAAAAGTTGTTCTGGGCAGTTTTATTTTTTGTCCGGGATTCTGTCTGTTGGTTGGCGTTGACTGATTGGTATGTCATTGTTGACCTTTTTTGTGGTTTGAAACTACAATTAATACGATAAACTGTACATTGATCTCTACTGTACTTTCGTCCCTTATAACTTTCCTTTTCTTGGTAGTACAATGTAACATCCTAGAGTATACCGTTTATATTTCACATGTGATTCGTTACTGTCGGGATTTGTATGTTGACTTTCTTGAGAGAACGAAGATACTGTCACATTAACTTCTAAGACAAGGTTAGGTTGATATAATCACTCCAGAAATTTTATGGTTGTCATCACCACTAATTTTCTGTCTCCTTGATCACAAAATACATCATCAGCTTGATTTCACGTGATACTGGAATTAACTGTTTACCAACGGATTTTCCTCACTTGCAATGTGAACTGTGTCGTTAACGAAGCAGATCATTCTTAAGTTTCCCTTCTGATGTTACCTCAGGTTTATTTTTGTGGGCGTTCACATTGCAAAACTTTAGTTTTTGTTCTTCGGTTAGGCCACGCCAAATTTATTTTTATTTCTTGGATTTCGGCGCTCTGATTTTCGGACTTTTAAGAGAAAAAAATGTTTGCCGCATTATTTTGCAAACTTTTCATTTTTCAATAAATTAAACATAATTAATAAGTTTTCGCCTGCTCCAAACATTTGGTAAAAAAAATATGTGTTTTTGCAATTTTTTAGTTAAAAAAAATTGTGCCGCACGTAAATTAACCTGAAAAAAATAGTTCTCAAGAAAAAAAAATTAAAATTTCGCTTCCTCGCATCTATTTTTGCCATAAAAAATTCAAACAACTAAAAATCGATGTTGCATTAGCGATATGTTTTTTACGCCTTTCATAGTGTTTTTGTTGCGTTAGTGTTCTCACGAATTTGACTGCTCTTTTGTATGGTAGAATTTCTCCACTGTCATTTTGCATAAAAAATTCAAAGAACTAAAAATCAATTTGATGTTGCCTTAGCGATGTGTTTTTACGCCTTTCATTGTGTTTTTTTTTGTGTTAGTGTTCTCACGAATTTGCCTGGTCTTTTGTATGGTAGAATTTCTCCACTGTCATTTTGCTTCGTTATTCTTTTTCTGATATTTATGTAGAATTTATATATATATATATATATATATATATATATATATATATATATATATATATATATATATATATATATATATATTAAAATATATGATTTACAAGTAAAAAAGTTTATGGAGTTTCAACAAAGTAGAAGTTGTGAATGCAATATTTATGTTACTGGCTGCTGTCAGCATCTCCTAGGATATATTTGATATGCACTGTAGCCTGGAAACTAATTTCAATATATAGCTCTTGTCTACTTCTTGTTATATACTTACTTTATAGAATATGTTGTTTATTTTGGATAAGTGGCTACTTAATTTCTGACAGCATTTATTGCTCGTTTTACGATGGATGATTTAACTCAATGTTGAAGACCACACGACGTTCCTAGATGTAATCAGCATTTTCACCGTATTCAATTCATAGTATTTTGGAGATCATATCTTTTATTTTTTATATCAGACATAATTTATCTACGAAATTACTATGCTTTCATTCGTGTTTATACAGAAAAAATATCTTGTCCTTTTGGAATAAACGTGCGGATGAATATAAATTATAATGAATCACTTTCTTGACCACTATATAAAGTTTCCTTCTTATAATATTTAAGGAGGTACAGAACACCTAAGGGAGCTAACTCTTTAAAAATCAGCTGAACGTTTTATTCACATACTATTAGTAAACAGAAATCAAGCTTCTCAATGATCAAAATTAGTGTTTGTCATACTGCTATGTATCCAATGAAATTATTCTCGTAAATTGTGTGGTTCAAATTTCTTGAATTTTTTTAATTTTTGTCAACAAGTCAAAGTAAATATTTCAGCAAAATTTTATGAAAATTAAACGAGCCAAATCTATTTTAGTCAAATTGTTGGGTACCCCCTTAAGGATGCTCGCTAGTCATGTTTTGGTCTTTTTGTCAGATTTTCGGAATCCTCGGGTTTTATCCATTTCTTAAACATGAAATTTTTTTCCCATGAACTCCCACTTTTTCTTTTATAATTCAATCATATATACCTTAAAATGGTATTTGACAAAATTTTATGAAATCCTTTTTATTTTTTCATACATCTTTGAGAGACTGATATTATCAATGCAAAGACAATGATAAATCCAGAGAAAACCCATTTCCTGCAAAATTTCAAGGCCTTATAGCCCTTAAATGAGCACATGAACCTATATTTTTTTCTTGCTTATTTGTTTACTATTCATATGTTCTCTCAAACTAAAACACCTATTTCAAATCCTATTTATTTCCTATTACACCAGCAATCATCCTTAATAAATTTGAGAAATAAATCCTTGTAAATTTACATTTCAGTCGCCCACAACTTCGTTAACTGAAAGGACGAGGAACATGTTAAACGTCACAGTTGGCGTATGTTTCTGCTTTTTTAGTGTTCTCACGATTTCGCTTTCTCTTTGGATTTTGTTTGCCAACTGTCTTATTGCTTCGAAATTCTTTTGCCATTATTTATATAGAATTTTTATAAATTATGGTTAATTTTCAATATATACACGTATGTATATAAGAATATAAGTTGAATGCGTTTCAGTAAGCAGACATATGGAAATAGAAATATTAGAAAAAGAATACGGAAGCAATAAGATAACATTATATGTTTCAGAGTCTACAATGAAAAGCCATAAGGGAAATGGTAATTTGTTGAAATATTGTGAAATAACTGCTCTTGGGTGGCAATTGTCTGTTTGCAGTTGCGGTTAGACTGGTTTCTGGTGTAATAAATTAAATAAATCTAATAAAATTCTATTATATCATGATCCTTATCATGCAAACATTAATTTTGTAACTTCTACTACATGAACTATGTAAATTTTCCCAAACAAGCGAGAAAACTATTTCTCACTAATGAGACAGACCAGTACCTATTTTTACCCATGTGAGATATCCTTGTCTTTCCCGTGGGTGAGATAAGAATTTCACGCTTTTTTTCCCGCAAAATTTTCGCGGTTACGACAATCGTGATTATTTACTGTTTGAGCGATATTTAACAAATAGTTTGAGTTTTTATTAGTCTTACCTATTCCATATTGTCCATATCGTTTTATATTTAAAGGGTTCACTCGTCGGTGGCTTGAATTATTCAAAATACATCCAATACACAAAAACTACTTTCATGGGGAGATAACTCCGTTTGTTTACGTCGTCTGCTAAAAGTACATGCTTGTCAAAACATATTAGTGAGAAAAAGGATCAAAACACCGGTGTTAAAGTGCAAGACGGAAAAATCTCAGAACCCGCGTGAAAGATTTCCATTGGTCTCCAACTCGGCGGAGCCTCGTTGGAGACCAGAAATCTTTCCCTTGGGTGTCTGAGATTTTTCCGTCTTGCGCTTTCACCGGTGTTAGATCCTTATAATCTTTTGAAGTTTATTTGATATCGGGATTTTTAATTTTCAAAGGGGAGTTCAGGGGGTAGATCTAATAACGGGATTTTCCTGTCGGTGTGTTTGTAGAGTTGGATTTTTCAGAATGTCTACATATGGATCGATTAAGAGCTTTATAACTCATGTTGAACAGTGTACAGCTACCTCTTTTGATGGTTGTCTCTTTGTAATGTATCCCATACTATAAATTAAATTTAGTTTTTCAAATAATAAAATTGGATTGTGATGTACACGAATAAAAAATAAACGTTGGTCCACTCGGCCACTGCCACTGATTTTAAATTTTTTAATGAAGCATTGTGTTATCCAATGCAGAAATTGGAACTGTTAATTTGTATCATAGAATGTTTATCCTTCAAGAAACGAGATCGAGTTCAAGATATTAGATTTATATTTTTTAGAAGAACTGTATACATGTGTGACTTCTTAATATATAAGCACATGCATTTAATAACAAACAAACAGATTTTTTAACTAACACAGCACAGCATCTAAGTTTATGTGTGATTCCATTTAATTGTTTTAGGTATAGTAGATGGAATCGAATCCGACGATGAAGATGACGACGATATATTGGATGTTAGACGACAGCATGAACGTCATACAACAGTTCATATCAACAGAAACTGTAATTTGGATATCACACTTTCAGATTTGGAAAATGGCAATCAGAATCTACACCAACCAATCCAACTAACTCAAAAGGTTCTCCAGACAATGCGTACTGTAAATAAAAATGAAAGAATTGTTCAATGGTTAATAGACTGTGAAGAGAAAATTAAGTTAAATGGATCACAACTACCATCTCATTTACCAGATATTATGATCAATTCACGTCAGGTTCCGTCTAATGGTAAACAAGAGATTGTAAACAATCGAGAAAAACTGTATACTAGTCAAAGATAAGTTCTGGCCATACAACGTTAACTTTAGTGGTTTCTATTTTCTTACCGGAAACTGTAATCATAAACGAGATGATAAACGACAAAAGGTTACCATTAGTACATTGCATGATGAACATGATCTTAGTGTATATTTGTGACATAGTCATTGGAAACTGAAGATATCGGTCGGATAAAACATTCCGGTGTTCTGTACATTATTCTCCATGTCCTGGTATTACATTTATAAATTCAATAGAAAAGAGAATGAAAACGGGGAATGTGTCAAAAAAAACAAGAACCCGACCAAAGATATAGTTAACTTGTATTGGATAGACAGAACCTTAATAAGACAACACCCTAATAGATTAATCATTGATACAGTTGGTCAAATATACCATGTTTGCCTGTAATTGACAGAATACGATGCACAGAAGTGTCCATGCTTGTAAATCATGAAACATTATTTCACAGGATACAAAATTGCTTTACGTAAACATATAGTTTTATTTTAATTTTTTTTTTTTTTTCGGAAAACTATTATGTATGCTACATTGTCAATTTCTTATACGAATCAAACCTTTTTACATTTTGTACAATACTTTCTACATGTACATTCTCAGAATGGAAAATCTGTTTGGTGAATTAGGAAATGAGAGGCTGCATTAACTCGTCGTTTATTTTCTGTCATTAATGTATCTCTTTACGTTTTACAAAAATGTATTGGTTATGGCGAAATAATTTAAATCTTAACCAAGACTTACATGTGTTCTAATTATTAGTGCATTTATAGGCGTGCAGCTTTTAAAATCAGTGGTCACGGAATCTTAATACTTAAAAGTGTTAAAAACACCTTACAAACAGATCAGGGGCCAGGTATGGTCTAAGGATATATCTTACTCCTAATAGATGTTTCCGAAACAGTCGTAAGTTAGGATATGTCCAAAAATTTGTCGTTAAGGTAGGACAATCAATACCATATCCTAAGATAGTCCTCAGACAACCCTAAAGATTAAAATAAAGTTATAAGGGTAAATAATGAAACTGTTTACTCTTCGGGGAGAAATAAGTGACAATATGCCTTCTCTAAAATAGCCAGGGGGTTGGTGGAGTTTTTCAAAATATACCATTATTTGATTCAATGAAATATTAGTTTCTGTCTTTTTTAGTATATTTTTTGCATGCATGGTTTTTTGGCAATTTTTTGGGGCCTCAAGTTTTCAAATTCCTTGCTTGTTTTGATTGATTGGTATTGCATTGCTGACCCTTCTTGTTATCCATTTGATTGTTGACATGTTGCTATCGATCGTGCTGAGCTTAGCGAAACATTTTATCTTATTATCTTTCTTGTTGTCGTCAAAAGAGTATTTAACAAGCAGAACTATTGATTTTTTGAAATGTTGGACTATCAGGTAACCTTTTTAATCAAATTCAACTTTAAGTTAGTAAACCGAACGTTTCTGCATTTTACATGCACAGTGTCAATAAATATGTTTTAGGATGGACTAATTGACCCCTGATTATATGTAATACTTGTCCTGATTATTTTTTCTGTATTTGCATTCAACTGAGGATAATCCGAAACAAATTTGTATATACAGATATAATAATGTTATTACTATATATACTTCTTCCATCTTCATTCTGTTTGTGTAACTTTTTTTTCAAAAAAGTTTGAAGAAGTGTGTACAGTATCATACATTTATTTTTTTGCCCATACTATCAAAAGCAAATATTAATTTGGGTATCAATCACTTGTAGATTTAATTTTTGATAAACTTGAACGTAAAGTAAGATTTGAATTGCCTGTTACAGTTTTTATCAATCTGTACTAAAAACAACAAACAGCAATGTAACACGAAATTGTGAGAAATAAAAAATACAAGAACATGAAATGGAAATCACGTTCTTATATATTGGCAAAAGAATACGGACGAAGCAATTAAAATACCCCCAAAAAGATCAGAATCCAAAGGCAATACAAATTCATGAAAACAATTACGCAGAGAACAAGTAGTTAAATAACGAAAAAATAAAAAAAAATCATAGAAAACAAAAGACATTTAGAACTATATCCCTGTCACTGTTAACTTCCACACTGGAAACGACATCAGTTACATTGGAAGGGTAAGTGAGGCTGTCTCCGTTAACGACAACCGTCGCATTCCGTAAAAAAGTCCAGTAAGGTGTGAAATTCCAGGAAGATATGAAAGTTATATCTGTCTCATTTGTGAGTTACAAACTTTGTACTATCAGTTCAGGGGTAGTTACATATGTACCAAAGGCTATTGTCATTTGACTAACAAATAATTCTTTTATACCAATTTTGATGCATATCATATCTTGTACAAAAATCTGTCTTGAACCAACACCAAGTCTGAACTGTCAAAAACTACAAACGTATTGACATTTACTGGAACCTGATGTATAACGGTAAATGTTTCGTTCGTATAGTAGATAGTATGACCAATGTTCTTTTCCAGTTCTCCAAAATGTGCATATGATCATGACTTGACATTTTTCACATTCTTATGATCAGACGTTTCCATTACGTCTGTATCCGTTTGGATGGCGACTTTTTTGTGCTAAATCCTTTATTTTTTTTCCTATTATTTTGCCAAATGACTTTTCATAAAAGTGGTAGGTTTTCGTTCCAGATTATTTTGGATTCATTTTGGTATTTTCCTGTTTATAGACAAGCAATTCAATTTGTTTTGCTTCTTTTAGCATTTTATCAATTTTAATGGCAAACATGAAACAAATTTGTTTTCATTTAAGTGGTACATCTCCCCAACATGTTCCCTGATCCCTCTTAATCCGAAATGGTAGTTATTGCGTATGTATATTGTGTTAGCAATAAACTAGGCATGTTTACACCCATTAGTCTATTTGAGTTGAATGTATTGATGTCGTCATAAGTGAGGGTCTGCTGAAAAGCATTTGTGTTATAGACCAATGGATTTTAACCCCATCAAGAATGGGCTCATATTTGATTATGTTGATATAGTTATGATACTGTTTTTTTTTAATTAATATTGTTTCACTCACTGAGTCTTTGCATCGGAAATAAACATATTTATTCTAAATCCAGTTGTTGGTATGTTCTTCTCGTATAATTTATGATGTCATGATACTAAACCCCTAACGGGAGGGATTGTGGCTAACTGACAAAGACATAAGATTAATTGAGGTATGTAGCTGGCGTGGCAGTAATGTTTGTAGTCCTTTGTAAATTTATATTGATCATTGTCGTTTTGCTAATTAGTTTCTTCCGTTACCGTCCGCTAACATCGGACTCAGACTTCTTTTGTTAATCTTCTGTGTTTTTTAAATTTTGGTTCATTTTTATGTTTCGGAGTTTAGTGTGGCGTCCATTTGGCTGAACTAGTATGCATCTGAAGCCCGCATCCGGGTAAAGAACCATTGGTAGCCTTGGGCTGTTTTCTGCTCTTTGGTCGGGCTGTTCTCTCTTTGACACATTCCCCGTTTCCATTCTCTATTCAATTTTGTCTGGGAAGCGTGATCAGATGACCACCAGATGTTGCCATTGCTGCTAAAAATAGACAAATCAGCAAATTTGTGGTTAAAAATCTTAATTTGTCTTTGAAACTACAGTTGCAGTTACCCCTTTCAACATTTTGTCTGGGGTCAAGTTCATAGATCAGTTTGACCACTGCTATTATTAAAAAAGAACAAAAATTACTATTTCAAGCTACATTTAATGATTTTGTTCCCGTTTATGACTTTTTCAACTGGAAATTAAATGCAGGTGAGCGATACAGGCTCTAGTTTCTAAGAAAAATTCAAATTGTGACTATTATCCATAATGGGATCAATTCTTTCAGAAACCTGAAAAGTTTTATATATGTACATATATAAGAAAAAAATCAAATGGTCCGTACGCTGGTACTATATACAAAAAACATTACGAAGTAAGTATTTTACAGCCCTCATTGAACGATAAATAACTTGATATTTGAACTTGCATTAATAATTTATCATTATTTCTATTTTGACATTGCGATCATATTTTTCGCGCGAAAGACACAATTGAAAATTTCTTCCCTTGTTGTTAACGTTACTCTATATTGTTAACGTCACTCTATTATTAACATTGTTTATAACATGTATGGCATCTACCTGAAGATCTGTGTAAAGCAGTGAAAGCGCTTGTAGTAATAAAAGTGAAACTGATTCATTCTTCATCTTAATGTTTTTTGTACATATATATATATATATTTTTTTTTTGGAAAGGATGGGGGGGGGGTATTGTGGTGGTAGCTTTTTCACGACGTTGAAGACACCGTCACTGTAAGGCGATCTCTTTTTGAATTTTTCGTATTTCTTCAAGCTTGTCTCTTCGTATTTTGGATGAAACTAAACAGATTGAGATACAAATATGTTACATTTTAGGATAGGTCTTGTACTAAAAGATTTTAAGCTGCACCTAACCTACTAAATATTTTGTTCATGCACATGTGTATTCTATTCGAATCAAAATAAGGATTTAGTGAATTTAGAAAAAAGGGGAGGGGGGCTGTTATTCATTAAACTCCTCTTGATCTTTAAACTGTATCTCTTTAGGTTTCTCTTTAGGTTAATTTAAAAGACTTGTATATTTCACCTGGTCTATTGGTTTGTTTAAACGTGTTCTCCTAATTACTAGTACATATATACACTAACGCATTTAAAAATCAATAACCATGAAATAGCCAATCTTACAAAGGTTAGAAATACTGTACAAACAGATCAGGTAACTATGTAGGTTGTGTTTTACTATTTGAGGAAAAGATACATGTGATAAGTTACGTGAGTCAATATTAATCAAAACTATAGCACATTATCGTCACAATACTCTGTGCAAAACATTTATTAGTTAGTATGTGTCATCTAAAATGTCCACCGGACACTTTATAATGGTAAGTAATGTCCGTGAACGTACATTTAATGTTATTGCGAAATAATGTACCGGATATTATAAACCAATAAAGTGTATATATCATCCTATCTTTTCATCGGACATTTTCACCTGATACATTTTCTACATAGACTTAACATGAATGTGCCAATTTTTTAGCACTTTTTCGTCAAGGACATGTTTCATGTATATATAAGTAAAGTCATGAAATACCAAAGGGATATTCGAAGGAGAGAAAAATCGTAACAACTGACAAAACTCCGAAGAACAACGAAGACAAGACCAAAAGAATACATCCACTACAATTAAAAACTAAAACCATATGAACAACATGGACCCCACCAAAATGCCGGGGGTAGACTCGGGTGCTCCGGAAGAGTAAGCAGTTTCTGCTTCCTGCAGGGCATCCGACATATAAGTAATACAATAAATAAAAGGTCATATAGATAATTTTTACATTAATTTTAGCATTGCCATTGGTGTCTGAATAAAACTCGATTATACACAATAGGTAGGTAGTGATGGCTCGGGGGCTCAACACACAGAGCTGCCTAGTCCGTCCAAGACGGCAGATAGAGAAGACCCTCTCCTTGGGGAGCTTGTCAGGTCATAATACGGAAAGCTAGACCGCAGACCATAGTGGGTAACGTGTTCCGAGAATGCCACACTCGCTAAAAAGAGACCCCTTCTTTAGTTTTTCGATAAAGAGTAGGCAAATGCCGCTATAAAAGGCTAAATTATTCGACCCTACCCATCCATCCATCATTTTTTCAGTGGCAGTAAAAATTGGTTCCCCTTTGAATCCAACACATTTATTCTAAATCCAATCAATCCATAATACACATGATATACACTTTGTCGACATTTTTTATTGATCATGGAAATATTGTCCATGTATATTGTCTATATTATATTATAATTTTTAAATTAAAGCTTTTAAAAAATCGTTATAGTAACAAAAAACACGTAATTGGCAATTTAATGAAAAGAAACTCATATTTTATTTTCATTAAATTTGTTTAAATTTAGATGTTATATGACGTTTCGAATAAGTACAATCAGAATTAAAACACTATTTACTTATTTTGTTGTATGACCTACACTTTAACCCCCAAAAGAGTCTTTACAATCAGAGCTATTGGTTTTTGAAATATTGCACAATCAGGTTGTAATTGTAGTTTAAAAGATGGTAAAGCGAACCTTTCTGAATATTGCTCTTTTACTAAATGTATGTTATAAGAGTTTGTCATATTTTGAATAAATCCTTTATACAGACAGAATGAAGAAAGAAGATGTATACACAGTAATAAAATTAGTATATTTGTATATACGAATTTGTTCCGGAACAGACTCAGTTGAATGTAAGTCCAGGACATATTATCACAAGACAATAAGTTCATTCTTAAAATTTGTGTTTCTTTTTTCCCAGTCATCCAAGGAAATTGGAAAGGTAGTAAGTCAAAATATCATTTTGGGGTTCCATCACTTGTAAAATAAATTGATGATTTTCAATTTCCGATTTTCAAGGGCATGCGTGAGTTACCCTGACTTTCGACAAAGAGGATTACTGCTGTCACAAAAGCTTCTTAACCAGGGTTTTATCAAGGATAAGTTGATGTCGTAACCTTTCATGTGCCTCCACCGATTTGTGACTTCCCCCGGATTGACTTTGTTGAACTTCAAGACGGGTGCCGTATACGGAGCAGGAACTGCTTGCCCTTCCGGAGCACCTGGGTTCACTCCTGGTTTTTATAGGAGTTCGTGTTGTTCATTGTTTTTTTAGTTTTCTGTGTTTATTTGTTGTGCTTGTGGTTGTTCATTTGTCTTCCCGGGTTTATCTGTCCAATGGGTTACGGTTTTTTTTATTGCTCCTTAGGTATATTTGTCCTTTTTTTCTGTCATTTGACATCGCCGAAAAATAAATGACTTCATTTTGAATTGTTTTGACTTCTTTTAGTGTTATTTGGTTGGCAAGAAAGTTCATTTAATTTTTTTTATCAAGGAATAAGCTTCTATTTGCCCATGACATGGTCGTTGAGGTCTTCATAATAACCACAGCACATCGTTTTGATTTTCTATAATCTTCAGATACATTTACATTATATATACAATGTTTTGCCTATTTTTTCAGTACATTTTACTTCACAAAACTGTGATGAGGAACCAAGACAACTTGACGAGAACAAATACTATAACTTAACATGGAATGGACAAACTATTCCTAAACTGTGTAGTTTTAGCTTCTCAGGGAGAATCCGACAACAGTATCAAGTGTGCTACGAATCACTCCGATATAACTTACCTGATACAATGGGTAGTGTGCAAGTGAAGATAGCTAACTTTACAAAATCCTCATGGGTATGTAAATATATTTTCCAGCGTTTTGTATCCCTATTGTATATTCTGTAGTTCATTCGTGTCTGTGACCGGAATGATGGTTTACTCAACAAAGCGAATTACTATTACAATATCTAAGAGAACTGTTAAGTAGGAATACATGTATGTGCTAACAAGGTCAAATGAACTTGCAAATGAGGTGCCAGATTTAAGGCTTTATTTCAAGATGAAAAATAACAATAAAATTCATGCTCCGTCTCCATTTCCTCGTGCATACATGGATTTTGTGTCCAGACTTTATTAGCAATATCCTTCATGTTTATACTGTATACAATTCAGAAAATATTTGATTAAATAATATGAATCATTCAGATATAATTTTTAAATTTTCAAAGCAAAACCACACGAAATGAAAACTTCAAATAATCATTGAGAATTTTAGACTTGTGTGTTTTGTATCTGCATTAAAAACAAACGTGTAATTTTATTTTATGATAGAAATATAGGCTTTTGACTTAATAATAATGCGCTGTATTGTTTTCATAGGTATATAACAGACATGACAGTTACATATCTAAAAATTGTGTGAAAAGAGCTTACAAATTAAACATATCAATAGTGTTACCTGCAGGGTACATACCACCAGTTAACAAGCAATATATAATACTGAAAATTACAGCTGAAAAATTTGAAGGTAATATTATTGAAGTGATCAACAAATGATTCGGTAGCCTTATGTTTTATTTAAATTCAATTCAATAATTTATTAAAGTCTCATCTCTCAACAATTATAATACAGATAAAATCAATATTACATAAAATGAGAGCCACTCTGTACAGAATTATAAGAGACTATAATGATAAAAAAAGTAATCATAGCAATTAAATACATGCAATAATAACATTATTACAATATAAAATATTTTTACGCCTATTTAAAATTAAATAACAGGTTTTGGCACATAAACGTATCATATTTTCATCGGAGAATAAAAATACCAATTTCTGTGTATCATTTAAGAGCATAAAATCTTCATGAAAACTTTCAGCATTTAAAAATAAATCGTTTCTAAAATCATCATACATAGGACATTTTATTAAAACGTGTGCCTCATTTTCAATACAATCCTTACAAAAGTTACAAACCCTATCAACCAGTTTTATATCTTCGTAACGCCCAGTTTCAATACGTAATGGGGCTACCCCACACCTAAATTTAGCAAATGCACTCCTGTAATTAAACGGTAGAGGTATTTTACAATACTGCTCAGGTTCGAAACAATGCTTGAATAGTCTATAAGTCCGCAATTTATTTCCACCTCTTCCAGATTTAGATCCTTCAAAATGAAGACTAGAATTCCAATGAACAATATGGTTTTCAAATAATTTGGACATAACACTTTTAACAACAAAATCAGTGTGAACACAATCAGAAATCGAACAAAAATGACTTAAACTTAACTCACATAAGGTTTTTTTCACATTAAAATTCCAATTTTTGACACATTTATGCTTGCTACTCATATCATCAGCCCACTTAAAAACTTTTCTATTCAGACGATTTGAACTCATATTGTTGAATCGACACCATAAGCGAATCACACTTTTCCATTGCTTATTGTAAATAGGGATTAAACCCATTTCTGCTGTGACTGCCACATTTGGTGTATATTTCCCTACTCCAAGGAAAAACCTACAAGCTCTATTCTGTATAGCATTTATACATGAATATTTTCTTGTGCCCCAAATACCTGCACCATATTCAACAATTGGACAAACCAAGCTCTCATATAATTTTACAAACACATCGTAACAAACACCACCTAAAATCTTACACTTTGCAATTACCAGACCTAAAGCTCTGTTTGCTGAAGCTGCAACAGCTTTTGCAGTTACGTTATAGTCTAAGTACTCGTTTAAAACAAGACCAAGATAAGTATAATTGCTAGAGTATTCAATAATTTTATCATTACATTTAAATACTGTATCAGACTTAGAAATAGAAGGAGGTCTAAAATGTACAATGTTGCTCTTGTCTGCATTAATTGTCATACAGTTGTCCTCACACCAAGTACCTAATGCATTCAGTAAAATTTGTAGTTCTTTATCATCATTTGCTATGATAACAACATCATCAGCATATAACAATATACATAATTTATCATCCCCAATATCTATACCACAGTCAAATGACTTCAGGAATGTAACCAAATCATTGATGTACAAATTAAACAAGACAGGAGACAATGGACAACCCTGTTTAAGACCACTATTTACATCAAACCAGTCTGTAAAATGCCCATTTATCCTGACAGAACATAAAACATTTTTATAAATCGACTTTACAGCAGTACAAAAATTCTCAGCAACACCAATTTTACTTAGTTTAGACCATAATCTATCTCTATGAATCGTATCATAGGCCTTCTTAAAATCAATAAAGGCGCAAAAAGTAGATTTGCGCAATTTTTTCCTAACATCAATTACATTAGTCAACGTTGAGAGTTGATCAATAGTACTACGTTGTTGACGGAAACCATTTTGTTCTTCCACTAATTTATTATTATCATCTACCCACTGGGTTAATCTGTCATTTAAAATATTACAGTATAATTTGTAAGATACTGCAGCTAAGGCTATGCCCCTATAACAAAGAGGATCCCGCGAATCAGCCATTTTAGATTTTGGTATAGGATTTATGATAATCTTATTCCATATATCAGGAACTATACCAGATCTAAAACAAAAGTCAAATAAATGAAATAAAAATATAGCTGAACTCTGATTTAGAAAAGATTCAATAGGTAAATTATCAATACCGCCCGTTTTTCCCTTTTTAGCATTTTCAATAGCATGTACTGTTTCTGGAAATGAAATAGGTTCCGTCAACAAGAAATCGTTGAAAGTACTTTCTTCAATGATTCTTGTACAAGAATTAGAAACCCCAATCGAACAATTTTGTTGATTAAGTAAATTTGAATAATCTGACTTCCATCTATTAAGAACATCTGTTAAATTTGAGCTAATAATACCATCGCTAACTATCACTTCCATGGGAATAACAGATTTACGATTCTCTGCTATACCTATTTTACCAATTTTCTTCCTAAAGAGGCTTTAGTTACTGGTAGATTCAGAAAGCAATTGCTCTTGCATTTTGTACCAGTATCTTCTCTTACTCTTTTGAACCTCCCTGTCAAAACATTTTCTTTTCTGTACATATACAGTTTTGAGCTCCCTTTGTTGTTTATTTTTACACTTATTCCAGGCCTTTTCTGCCTCGCACATATCAGACCATAATTTATTCAAACTTTCATTCCACCAGGGTTTCTTATTCCGATATTTTTTCTTTGACTTATTACAACCAAAAATCAGACATGACAGTTACATATCTAAAAATTGTGTGAAAAGAGCTTACAAATTAAACATATCAATAGTGTTACCTGCAGGGTACATACCACCAGTTAACAAGCAATATATAATACTGAAAATTACAGCTGAAAAATTTGAAGGTAATTTTACTGAAGTGATCAACAAATGATTCGGTAGCCTTATGTTTTATTTAAATCAATACAGAGACTGAAAAAATGTTAGTTGTAATTTTATGATAACAAATGTGACGTTTACACAAATAGTTTTAAAACCTTACTTTAAATAGCGTACATGTAGCAACAATAGTCCTTAGATGAGTCCTTAGATGGTCCTCTTTCAAAAACACAATTTGCCAACAGATATAGCCAAAGAAGTTAATAATCTTTTTATATATTTTTTGTGGACCTACTGGTACTATTACGTTAACCTTGAAACCAACTACAGGGGGAATCAGTTGATTCAACGTTTCAATAACACGAATACAATAGGCAGATTTTTTCTTGCTACCTATTTGAATTTAATCCCTTTCTACCATTTTATTAAAATATATAGACAAAAATAAACTTCATTTTAAACACATCATAAATTTAAATGTTAAAATTTTCTTATGACTAAATAACAAATAGCATTGTTCTACATTTGCATATTTCTAACAGAAAAAAAACAAATATTCAAAGTATTTATTGATAAAAAAAAAAACTAAACTTTAATTTTTAACTATCAAGTTAACTCAAAAGAGTAGAGGTGATTGACTTAGTAAACAGTAAAATATCCAGCAAAAAATCTACCAATTGTATTGAAACATTTGAGCAACCAGACGATAACCGGTGTCACTCGCTTTCGGGTATTCTAGCGATCGGCCAGTTGTAAATGTTCTATATTATTGCTGGAACTTCTTTGATGCAAATGTTTCGGGGCTTTATGCAAATAAAACTTCAGCAAATTTTGATCTTAAAGACTTCAAACAAAATTCTAAAGGTTTAACGAAGATTTTTTTTTTCGTTTTTTGGTAGCGTCATTAACACCAGAGAACTTCTTCCAAAATATGTATTTTTTGCACTTTCGGTAAATATATACTTTAATTCTAATGGAGACCTAAGTCTGAGTCAATAACAGTATTTCACACCCGTGATTGTTTCCTAGTATTTTTATAAAATGGAAGTAAACGGTATTACATATTGATTCCAATTCACTTATTTTAATATTTTTTTTTAATAATGCTGAAATGCCTCAAATGTTAACGAGGGGATTTTTCAATTTGTATGTTTGTGTATATGTAACTCATTGATTTTTGCGAAACATAATTCTTTCATATCATTTTTGATGTACAAGATGTGCAAAATTCGTCGATCTACGGAACATCAGTTGTATTCAGGGCCTAAAATGTTCTTAACCAAAACAATAATAAAACAAGTTGGAGAGCAAATTCAAATATGACGAAATGGCCAAAATGGTACAGCCAAAGCCATGTAAGCCAATAAGACACGATCGAATTCAAAATGAAGAACTGGAAAATTTTCAATTCGTTTTTAAAATTCCGCTGCACTCCACCCGAGAAAGACGTACATTTTAAAAACTCGTTGAAGATTCCCAAGTTTTCATTTTAAACTCGTGTGAGAACCTTTTATTCCGAAAAATATGGGGCACACAGTTGTTCATATTGGCAAAATGATTTCAGAAGATATTTCTGCATTGGACCATAAACTAGAAATATTTTGTTGTGTTGGGAAGAAATATTTAAAATTTATTTAGACCCACATCAATGCATTCGGATGAGATTTTCTATTTTCTTTATTCAGATCCTTCTCATTGGTGATTTTTACGAAGTTTAATTTATTTGTATAAAAAGGATTATTTTAAAACCTATCAGTCATAGACTAAAAGTCCAATGACGTACATGTTTGCCCACAAAGCTAATATACAAACTCAATTCGATTCGCATCAAACTTCTGTTCATTTACCAAAAGCAATTTAACACGATTATATCATGAAACTGAAGTATTTTTAAATACCAAAAATAATACTCTCCTTATGCATAGCTCTATATTTTAGAACTTTGTTACTTTTTTCTTTATTTTTCTTTTTTCTTTTTATTTGTGTCACTTGGAATCAAAGTCTGTTCTACACAACTTTCGACAATTTATCAATCAAAGTCTTGCTTACGAGGACAATTTGTCGAAATGTTACCAACTGTATTTGTGTCTCACATGTTTTGTTCATAACAGCTGTTCCTTCATACATTTTGTATGCGCAAACGACATTAAATGGTTATGATTATCAACAAATACCAATAATACTAAATATTTATATTTCAGAAACAATTCCAGCTTTAACATACATAATATCTGCTATTTTTGGAGTAATATTTTTTATCTGTGCGTGTAGTATGTTTGGATGTTTTAAATCTAGAGGTAAACCATGTGAATTTATAGGTGAAATTTGCGAATGTTGTGGGAATTTTATTTGTGGATGTGCGAAATGTGAATGTTTATCGGGCTGCAACTGTACTGAAAATTTACCATCATGTGACTGTGATTGCAATGATATTTGTAAGCCACTTGGGGAATGCTGCACAGCATGGGCTGGCTGCTGCACTATATGCATAGGGCATATAAGGACCGATAATGGTGACACATCAACTTCATCTAGACATGTGAGGACCGAACTCGATGAAATACCAGACGAATCATTAACGGAAGAAACCTATGTTTCCAATTGTGCTTCTGGTCCTGAAGAGCCTCCACCTTCTTATCATTCCTTACATGGTATGTACTTGTAACTTATTTATTTTTATTGCAAAATTCTAATGATAGATAAAGCACAGTTGTTTCACAGTCAGAGTATTATTATAACATTTTCTTGTAGTTAAGTGAAGTCAAGAAATACCAAAGGGATATTCAAAGGAGGGGAAAATCGAAACAACTGACGAACTCTGGAGAACAACGAAGACAAGACCAAAACAATACATGCACTACAATTAAAAACTAAAAACATATGAACAACATGGACCCCACCAAAAAACCGGGCGTAAACTCAGGCGCTCCGGAAAAGTAAGCTGTCTCTACTTCCTGCGGGACACCCGCCAGGCTGCCCATTTCAAATCCGGTATTAGGAAAGGATAACATCAATGGAACAGGTCCATTTTCATTTGGGAAACGGTTTTAAAGAAATTGTTAATTATTCGGATACATTTTTTACGCTTGACTTCTTCGTTTTGTCATAGATCTTTCCCTTTTGTCATCTTTGATATCATTGACACGACTTTTCACCTGATTATACATTCTATGGATTTTGATCTTTCCTTGGTAATTACATGACGGTGATGTTAGGATGGGAGGAGATGATTACTCTGTCGACGCACCTGATATCTTCCTTTCGGGGTTAATGTGATGGCTACGAAAGTTCATTGATCTATGGTACTCTGTGCTGTGGGAAATTTGGTTAGCTTACTACGTCTCTCACTCACACACACACACACACACACACAGATCTCTTGTCAATATGTTCAATAAGCTTGATGATATTGTTGATTTTCGTACACGCATTGTTGCTGTCTCCGAATATTGGTAAACTACCCGTTTTACATATGTATTTGTTTTTTTTTCTTCAGAAAATGTTGTAACAATATGTCCTACAGCTCCTCCTCCTAGTTACGATGATATTGCAGGTAATAAGTACCCATATTAACCTTCAGCATCCCTTTATGAATGATGATATTACAGTCCAGGTTAAATTAAACATGTTTTCAAGATGTGCCAAGAAATCATCAAATTGTACAATGATATAGGAGAGAAATACGAAACCCCATCAGTTGAAAGGATATTTTAATTAATGTAAACAAATTTTCTGTTCACTTCTTATTTTAAGTAAATTAGCTCAAACTATTGTATTAGTATCTTAATTGAAAAATGAAAACACAATTTTACTTATAATTATTAATATGACAATAGGAAAAAAACCAGCCTTTTGATGGCAGGTTTATTTAATTGTCAAAGTATACGTGTAATAAAAATCGTTTACATCTATACTTTCATAATAAGCAATTATTGGCATGATCTACATTTTCAAGGGTCGTAATTAAATATTTTCTATAAAGCTTCACAGAGATATTATTGATGGATTGTGTATTACAATGTAAACGTTTATATACTGAATTTAAAAAATATATGTCTGTACAAAATGTACCACAAAATATATATATATAACTTTAATAGACGTCGGCTTATATACAAAACAAATTTGACCGTGTGCATCAAAATTGGTGTCAAAGAATTTAATTTTAAAGTAGAGGATGGATGCCATTTATTAGTTAATTGCCCTCTTTACAAAAGAAAGGGCAACTTTATTCAACGATATTATGTCTTTAAACAAACATTTACATTGGTTAATGGCAAAAATAAATTCATTTGGCTCTTAAGTAATGAAGACTTCCATATCCTTAAGACATTATGTGTGTTTTTACGAACTAGTTTTATAAAAAAAAAAAAAAAAGAGAGAGAAACTCATAAACGAGTCGAGTTGACATCGTATTTATATATTCATTTGAATCGGGGTTTAAGCCCTGTTTTCATATAGTTATCGTGTTATATGTTTATTCCATTACAATAATATTAATTATCATTTACTATACAAAATATATATGTTACATTATCAAATACAAAACGTATATTTTGCCCTATCAAATATTGACTCGCATCACTTTGTTTATTGTCTTCTTCTCATCTGCAGTATCCATGGGTTCTCAATCTCCAAATTAACATATTAGTTATATTCATGTTATGACTTGTATTGTTTTTCAATCAAAATGTGAGATGTATGAACGGGATGAGAGTATGTGTGAATATAAGATTATTTTTAATTTTTTGTAAATTTGATTTATGTTCTAGCAGGCCCGTTCATTTGTTAAATAGAATATTTTATCTTATCTAATCAGAATTAAACATATATATGTATTTACTTTTACTTGTTTTTTTACCGGTGTATATTTGTCTATAATAATCCAGGAAATATTTGAATTGTCTTCCTTAGTACATTTCCAATACGACTGGTATATGAATGGGATGTAATATGAAAATATCAGATATCCCAGTCGGTTCGCTTTACTTGTCTTTATAATCACAAATTACAATACCAAAAATTTGAATATTAAATCTTTCAAGACTTTATTATCGTTAAAGTGAAGTTCCGACCGTATATGCCGTATATACACACAAATATTGCCAAAGGTTATTGTCATGATATATTTTTTCATTAACAAGAACTTCATAACAGTAAGAAATAAACTTTCTCTGATATCAAGTTGATGAAACATATTCATATATATTTTAACGATTTATGCCTCGACAGCAATGTTCAAAGCGAAAAATTTGGAAATTAGAATAAAACAAAATAGGCGATTCCACATTCCACCTGTTCCAGCTGTCGTAACATTTCATGTGCCTCCGCCGATTTATGGCTTTCACCGGATTGACTTTGTTAAACTACACGACGGGTGCCGTATACGGAGCAGGAACTGCTTACCCTTTCGGGGCACCTGGGTTCACTTCTGGTTTTTATAGGAGTTTGTGTTGTTCATTGTTTTTTTTTAGTTTTCTGTTTTTATTTGTTGTGCTTGTGTTGTTCATTTGTCTTCCCGGGTTTGTCTGTCCAATGGACTACGTTTCTTTGATTGCTCCTTAGGTATATTTGTCCTTTTTATTATAGGAAACTACATTAAGATAAAGGAAATTCGTGGAATTTATATACATCATCAAACAAGTAAAAACAATCATTGAACACACGACCTTACAAAAGGAATCTGGAAGTCAGTTAATTTTTATGTCCATTTTCCAAAACTCGACGACTTCCAATTCCTTTTTGGTCGAACTTCGGATATCTCGAACCCATTCCCATGGTCCCTTGCACTTCGAGATAACAAGAATCAATAGTACTTGAGAAACTAATCTATGAACCTAAAGTGCACCGTGCTTAATTGACGTTACCTATATAGAATGTTGTTGTAGGTTTCTTTAAAAATTGTTGATCAAACTTTACGGCATTGATACTTAGATAGTCTTCTTTTCAAATGGTACCCGATGATATCCAATGAAGGAATCGATAATTATCATGGTAGTATTCTTTGGTATATTTCATAAAATACATTTCTTTGATACCAATTTTTTTGCACAAGATTTGGGCTAAAACATCCGGCAAAACATTGTTTTTCAAATTTGAATGATTTGTCCCGATCATATTCATTGTATTGAATTTTATACTTTTTTCCGCTGAATAAGTACGAAAAAACAAAGTCTTTTATCAAGAAGGTGACCTTGATTATTGATTCTCTACTTTTCTGAAAACATTGGTGTCAACGTGACATTATTTTGTTAGCAACAGGCCTTAAGTGAATATTAATATTGATGTTTTTGGGTCCTTATTATCCATTTTCTCTCCTCGATACGAAATGTTTTTTTACGTGTATTTATTTTATAAAGATCATGCAAGACAACAAAATCGTAAAATACAGATGGCCTTCTCTTAATACTTGAACTTCACCCTCGAACAGTCAAATAAAATTTGAAAGACTGACAGAAGATAACCCATTATCTAATACCTGTTCATGTTTACATAGAAATAAAATTAAGCCCATTTTTGAACGTACAATGTATTTAATGTTTCCTTCTTCTGGAATCCTTACCTAAGGCAACAGAATTAAAACTGTTGATTTCGTATTTTCAGTACGCTACATTTCAACTTGATAAACTAAAGTGTATTTTCCATGATCTAAATATGCAATGATTCTGTACTAAACAAGGTATGCAAAGGAACGTAAATATTGCAATAGGGAACAGACTTGTTGCGTCAAAACACATTGAATCTAACAAAAAGAAACTATTAACATGAACATGCTGTTATAGTGAACAATATGTTGGAAAGTTTCCTTATGGGAAGTCCTGCAGTGACAAACTTGGGCCTTTTTTTTTGGACCGATCTCTTTCTTATTTTCGTATGAATCTCAAGTTTTACAAGAGCTAATAAATATGAAAAGAAAGAAACTAGCATATTTCTTTGATTTTATATTCCGTATAATAGATGATATGTTGTTTCTCAGTAATTTTGGCTTTACCTGCATTATATCTACCCCCCCCCCCCCCCCCCCCTAGTCATTTTCTGGATCTACATATTTATTTATACACAGTCTAAAATCACAACTTTATGACAAATTTAATATTTACATGTACCATTGTCTCCAGCTTATTGTATATACACTTCATAGTTGATTCCTTACTGTCATAAGTATAATATGTAGGATGACGGTGAAAAATCATAGTAACATTAACATTAAAGAGGACAAATATACCTAAGGAGCAAATCAGAAATACGTAATCCATTGAACAGACAAACCCGTGAAGACAAATGAACAAACACAAAAACAACAAATAAAAACAGAAAACTAAAAAAAAAACAGTGAAGAACACGAAACTCTATATAACAAGTCAGGGTTATATATATGTTCACTCGTTTGTTGATATCATAACTCCAGAAATTATAGTGTCTTAACATTGAACTTATAGGCCGTTAATAAGTTCCAAAAAACACAAAGGAGACTAGATATATCCAGTTAGATTTCATGTCCTACTCCAATGACATCTGACAGGACTTGACACTTCACCGAATGTTACCTACTTTCATTGTGCAGAAAATGCTTGAACCTCGAGTATATTAAAAAGTTGAATTGCTATTGATTCTGTTTTGTAATTTGTTTGCTATGTTAGTGTTCTCATAAATTTGTCTTGTTTTGGTATTATTGACTTTAAGTAAAAATGTTCCGTCTTGTAGCTTCGTTTTTTTTTGCCGGTATTATTTTAAAATAACATCTTTCAAGTCGTAACTAACGACTTTTGCAATTTTTAAAAAAGAATTTATGACAATACATTATACCGAATATTTCGAACAACAGTTTCAAGGGTTATTTAAAAGTGCTTCATACCAGAAAAGAGTATAAGGTAAATTTAGATGTGATTCACAGCGCGTACCGAGTGAGATTATACTGTAAATAGTATACTTAAAAGATATCGCAACATCTCAAATTATTTTTTACTCATTTTGAACATGTTTCTGAACATGCAGAGACATTCGAGGCAAGCACACTATAACTAGCACAAAATCAAGGCGGTTTCCACCGAGAAGGAACCACATACATTTATTTACTATATCATGAATCAAAAACGTACACAGAGGCTGATGTTTTGATATACTGGAATGTCTTGCTGAAATTGTATTTCTTGATTTTGGATGACAGATTATCCAGATATCTTTAGAATACACTGCTCCTTCTGTCAATTGAAGATGAAATAATACTATTTATCTTTCCCGCTGTCCAGAGGTTTGATTAATTTTTTTTTAACTCGGTAGAGACTGTACATTTGGTGGCTTTTAAATCTAATTGATAATGTATACTCTTGAATTGTTGTTGATAAACAAATAACAAAAACAGTATTTGCAACAGTAACTTTGTGATTCATCTCGATAGTGTAGGTTGTACTGAGATTTTTCATAATGAATTTATAAAACATTCTGAAAACAAAAAAGGCCAACAAATCAACCATTGACCATCTTGACCTCCCAAAGAGGAGCAAGATATTAGTTCGCGCGATAAAATATTTATTGCTATATCTCCTAGTACACTCCAAAATCAATCTGAATTTCAAGTAGTGTTATGCTTACTTCATACTGCTTATAATTTACCGTTATAGAATGACTAAATTTTTGGAAAATAAGGATTTTCAAGTTTCAGCGTTTCGATGGTATTGTTTCGGCTGGAAAATTATTCAGCCATGAAAACAGTGGAGGAATCGTAATTGACGAAATACTGGTGTTTGTGTATGAAAACTAGTATCAAAATATATTTATTCTTCATGTTTAAGGACTCGCATCTCCTTGAAGCAATTAAGATATTGTTCCTCCGCTCAAACATTTATCAGGAGCATTTGTGGCTTTTTCATTTTATTTTAAAAAAAGGCACCCCTCTCACATCGTTGAGAAATATAAATTATAGTATATCTATATTACTAATATTATATTAGATTAATAATTTTCTTAGCCTTCAAATGTCACATATCCAGAACTAATTTAATTGTGTAGCGCGGGTTCCTAATAACATGGTAACTAAACTACTAGTATCCTGATAACAGAATTATAATTATTATATACAACGGTGTTTCAATAAGTCTTATAACGTGTAATTGAATTACATGGTTAGAAATTTGTAACAAAACCAACGCGTAAAATAGCCGTAATTACTTTTCACTGGTGTGATGAACAGAATATATTACAATAATGACACAATAAACTCCTTTTATATTTTCTGTTAAGTTTCTGTCTATGGGTTTAAGGAGCGGTCGCATATTTTTATTAGAAGTGAAATTGCATTGTCCTTTGTTTTTTTTTCGGTGAAATGTAGTTCTAGCCATTTACCGGAATCAGTTTTCCACATAATTGTGTATCTAGAAAGTAACTTGTTTTGGATAAGTCGGAAAGAAAATTTTCAAATTAAATACCTTTCTTAAAAAAAATGAAGCGCAAAGTTGTTTTTGGAAAATCATCAGCTTAAATGGAAAAAATAGTTTTGATACTGACCTTTCATCTTTTTAAACCAATTTTCAGACAATATTATAAACATACTGCCTTCACTGGAGGGTGTTATGGTAGATTACGACACGAGGAAAACAATATCACCATCCTGGAAAAATATCACCCGAAACGAAGTCGAAGATTGGCATCAGAAGTCTATTTCCTTCGGGGGTATTATTTTTATTTCTTGTAAGATTAGTGTTATTGTTCGCGGTCTAAAAAGGTTTGTAGATGATTATCTTCGAAAATTTCAGCAAAAGCCATTCTCCTGCAAACTGTCGTCTGTTGATAAGGAAGTTACGCTTTTCGAGTAGTCGGCAAAAGTCGGACTGAGAAGTTGATATTTTCCGGATTCGGCAATTTTCGGTTCGGGTGGGTGTTACTGTTCAGAGGGTGTTATTACTCAGAGAATGTTATAACTTAAAAGGTGTTATTCAGATTATCCTGGTAAAATTGGAAATTCACAAAGCTATTGAAAAATATTACCCGCCGTTCAGCCAATGAAATGAAAGGATTTTTTTCACGAAGTATAATAAAACATTATAAAGTCATTTTCTGTAGGTTGTGATGTAATAAAAGGTAATAATTTACCAAGTCAGGAATAACGTTATTACAATAGAATATAATAGTTCGTTCATACTGAACATTATGTAAAGTGGAATCAACCTACATATATTATATCATATACATTACTTGCCGGGTTGTTCTTAGATAAACAATAAATCTTAAGATATGCCTTAAACTGCTGTTCGGGTTTTGCATCAACGCGGATTTCTCATGCAGGTGGTTATTCGTTATTATACACATACTGTCTTCAATTGAGCGTGGTATGCCATATTACAAAGACGTAGCCGAGGTTTATATTTTGTTTGAGTGTGGTAATCTGGGATACCACCCTCAACCGGAGAAAGTATGGGTTATATTTTACTGAATGCAAATTATCTCCGCATACGTAGAGGGTACAACTCATTTCCGGTAAGAGGTGGTATCCCGGCAAGAGGTTGTTATTCTTCCTTGTGGTATTTCTGTCGCTAAGGATGGAATTACACCCGTCATCAAAATACCACATCTCTGTCGACCAATGCGAAATCAAGATTTTTGCATAAAATATAATATAGATATATATTTTTTTTTAGTTTTCATCTTTTATGTCATCAGTTAAATTTTAAAAAAAATGCTTGACCCAAAATCTAGCTATTGCTGCAATTCTGGCTGTCAAAAGGCTTTTGATGATTAAAAGCTTTTCGCATGGCTAAAATAATTTTATCAACATCCATAGCTACCTACCATTAAACAGTTGAAAGCTTTGTGACAGCTTGTTACGCGTGTACTTATATGTACTAGCTTGATCATAAAGGATAACAACATGACTGCACGAGTTGATGTCCAAACAATAGCCCGAATACTGTGCTAGTACAATTGTCGGAGAAAGGAGAATGTCAGAGACATATTCATCGCCTTTAACATGTATGACCCAAAAATGATAGTCGGATATTTTTTTCAATAAGTAAATTCATAAAGATACATTATTTGAAATATATAATCAAATCTGAAATCGATGTTTTAAAAAGATGTCTGCTCATATGAATTATAAAGAAATATATTTATTTTGTGGGTTCCTTGCCTTTTGTTATAATTTTGGTCTTTTTAAACATTTTAGGCCTTGGGCACATCTGACGAGTCGTAAATCGACAAAATGTGCACATTAAAATTGGTATTAAAGAATTTATTATAACCATTGAGTCCATGCAAACATTTCATTAATGTCACTCGAAGATAATGATTTATATAAACTATAGTTATTACTGACTTACAGGTTACTTACTTGTGTTGTATCATATAAGATAACTGAAATGGTGTAAGACTATTTATGTATCTCGGTGCGTTTCTGATTATGATAAATAGATCTAAACGCAAAAACTTGAGCGAGTCATGCAAACTTTAAATGTGGCTCAGTGTGTTTTAGAAATATATTATATAATGTTTAAGGATTACAGTGATCAAATATCATTTATAAACGACATAGGTTCCTAAAATATGAAATGAAATGCAAAGCGTTACTATTGTTAAGTCTAGATGTAAGTGACCCGAATTTGTAATTTAACTGTGGTTTGTGTAAGAGGAATAGAGTGGTATTTTATCATTAATATATCTAAATAGGCTTCTAAGAAATGGATGGATGGAGGATGACTTATTGTTTAACGTCCAGTGGCAACCAGGTGCATATCAGGACGAGAACATGTTGATATGATAATGAATATGATCCCTGCTTTGTACTAGACCGACACGCTAAGAGGAATTTTTAATGTGCAAGCTCACGAGGTAACTGTCCGCAGGAAGACATATCACCTCACTCGGACACATTATACTGACTCCGAGCCGACCAGTCTTACTCTTGGCGGAGAAGCAGCAAATACCAATTTGAATGTCTTTGGTTTGACCCGGCCGGGGATCGAACCCGTGACCTTCCGCATCCGGGGCGAGCACTCTACCACGAGACCACCGAGGCGGTCTTTAAGAAATGGACTTAAACGAAAAAACCAAACCGTTATTACGTTCTGACGGGCCTCTCTCATATTCGGAATGGGGCATAACTAATGTAGATAAAAAAATAAAATGAATGGTTTTGTTATATACGTATATATGTATAATTAATATTATTAGGTAAAACCCTATCATACTTTGTAATGATAAATAGTTATATAAAGGGTTATTTCTGTGACGATTTCACAAATTTAGAATGTCTTTTATATTAAAATCAACAGAGATGATCAAAATCAAACAAAAACAACAATATAAACTACTTCGTTTGCATGAATATGGATGCACATTTATAATCGTTCTACAACTCATGCAGGTACCAAGTCAAATATGCTGACTGTTGTGTTTATGTTTGTGCTTTGTACTCTTCTGGGTGTTTTGTCATGGTTTCTGTCTGTAGGGTGGCGTTGATTGATTGGTATGTCATTATGGTATATAAAGTAATGTATGCACAATGAGGAACCAGAGTGAGTTATCTTTTCATAACCAATGTAGGTAAGGGAGATAATAAAATAACAATCCAAAGATACTAATATTAGATATAGTAAATTTATACTATGCTGTATACGACGCATTTCAAGGAGTTACCTCTCATCAGCAGCATTAAAATCGAAACATTTGGAAGACCAAAAACCAAACTTATATTAAACAAGAAGTACTCAACCAAAAACACCGAAATAGGAAGCCAAATTTCAGCTAAGGAGATCTACCATGTGCAATACAAGGAATGAACCCTTAGTATTTCTATTATTTTTGAATTTTGCTAAATACTGGTAATTTCTGTAATAAATCAATGAATAATCATGTCAGACAAGTCTGACGACTGGGTTGGCGAATACCCTCGGGGACCTAGGGTCCACCAGCAGAGGCATCATCCCAGGAGTTTCAAAATAACAATCCAAAGATACTAATATTAGATATAGTAAATTTATACTATGCTGTATACGACGCATTTCAAGGAGTTACCTCTCATCAGCAGCATTAAAATCGAAACATTTGGAAGACCAAAAACCAAACTTATATTAAACAAGAAGTACTCAACCAAAAACACCGAAATAGGAAGCCAAATTTCAGCTAAGGAGATCTACCATGTGCAATACAAGGAATGAACCCTTAGTATTTCTATTATTTTTGAATTTTGCTAAATACTGGTAATTTCTGTAATAAATCAATGAATAATCATGTCAGACAAGTCTGACGACTGGGTTGGCGAATACCCTCGGGGACCTAGGGTCCACCAGCAGAGGCATCATCCCAGGAGTTTCAAAATAACAATCCAAAGATACTAATATTAGATATAGTAAATTTATACTATGCTGTATACGACGCATTTCAAGGAGTTACCTCTCATCAGCAGCATTAAAATCGAAACATTTGGAAGACCAAAAACCAAACTTATATTAAACAAGAAGTACTCAACCAAAAACACCGAAATAGGAAGCCAAATTTCAGCTAAGGAGATCTACCATGTGCAATACAAGGAATGAACCCTTAGTATTTCTATTATTTTTGAATTTTGCTAAATACTGGTAATTTCTGTAATAAATCAATGAATAATCATGTCAGACAAGTCTGACGACTGGGTTGGCGAATACCCTCGGGGACCTAGGGTCCACCAGCAGAGGCATCATCCCAGGAGTTTCAAAATAACAATCCAAAGATACTAATATTAGATATAGTAAATTACAGATAAATTTGTCTCCCTTTTAGCCTGAGGACAAAAGGGAGAGAATTTCATTATCTCCCTTACCTACATTGGTTAGGAAAAGATAACTCACTCTGGTTCCTCATTGAAGACGAACACCCCCAGAAATGATAAATTTGTTATGGGGGGAAAGGTTAAACGAAGGTTATTTAAAATCAATCATTTGCAATCAACAACTTTATTTGAGAATATGTACGTTGTAAACACAGTTATCCTCTATTTATCTCGTGACAGTTCCGGTAACTGGTGGAATAAGATTTACGGATTGTACAAATACGTTCTAATTTAATTTCCGTCGTCTACGTGTAACAATCAATTCAATCCAATGACAACTGATTGTAAGATCGTCTGTCATACGTTATTGTCCGGCTTCTTTTACGCCGTCCGGAGTGATTTGTCACGTTTTTTGTTTATTTGTACCAGAATAATTATATATCACTTTATCTTTTTGGTATGATCGCCGACAAAAGGCATGACCTTTAAGAGATATAGCAATGCATAAATAAATCGCACAGAAAGGCATAATGAACAAAACAAAAACGAGAAGACAGAAAGTAAAAATTCCTTACCACTCGCGACTGACAAAATCATTAGGTGACAAAAACAAGCAATACACATTAAATAGAACATTAAGAGCTAAGACAAACTTGCTATTTATATTGCGATATGTCGGTCATCTTACAACCGAGATCTCAAATTACAGTCCTTTGATGACATCATATCTTCAACCATTTGTGATACAAAAGTACAAAATTATCAAAGAATTAGAGAAAAAGACCTTGAAAGATCCTAGATTTTGTAAACATATATGGTTACCTGTATCGATGATGGATTACCTTCTGGACAGGGATCATGTCCTGTCCAAAAAGTTAAAGTCGTTTAGAAATAGTCTAGAATGGGGGATTAAAACTGGAATACAAACATTGATGACAGAGGAATGTTGCGACTTGAAGTTCATGATAGGAAAGTCATAGTTAAGTAAAAACGGATACTATACATTAGCTTCATTCAACTTTAGCTGTTTTTGATAAATGCATATGTTTCAAACTCTTGGCTATTGGCACATCATCAAGATATCTACTGTTTTTTAATATCTAATAATTTATCCTTGCTCCATATTGCATCTGTAAGCAGTATTTGTTTTTGCAAAATAGTAAACAGTAATATCAGTTGGCAATAAGAGGAGCACAATTTGCACCCATAGGAATCACAAATGATTTGTATATATTGTTTTATGAAAACAAACAAAATATTTTCTTGCAAAAAATATATGCAAGGCCTTTAATTTGAAAGGCTGTTATTTCCTGTTTTTCTTTTCCTGTAGAATTTTGTAGACAAAGCATGTTATCTTTGGGCTCATACGCACACTTCCGTGACTGCTTGGTTGATTTGTTAACAACCAAGACTACTTTTTGACATGCATCCCTTTAAGTTTTCATATACTTTTCTGAATATTGCATTGCTGTCGATATTCCTGCTGATTGGCTAAATCACAAGAAATCACTGTCTACAATGGAAATGAAGTTTTTATTGCTTTTAATGATCGTTAAATGTGAACGTATCACAGGCAAATACACATTAGGTTGATAACATTAATATTCATATGAAATCGAGAGCGCGAGGATGCGGAAAATACCTTCTAGTTACGAAGTAATACGTGCATGGACAAAAGGGCAAAGTGCTGATAATTGAGAGGTTTCATAGTCTCTAAAGTGATAGATATCGGTTTTTTCTATTATTCCTGAATAACAGAATTATCATTCAACACGTTCTTCACATATCGCATACCAATTTCACCAGCCTATGTCTTATTTGAATCACATGCATCATTTTGTTCCAGAACTGATCATTATCATTATGCCAATGGGTGTAAAACATGACTTTTTCAATATAATTTAAGTAACTGGCCTTAAATTGAACCTCTTTCAACGATAGTAATCATCAATTTGTTAAATATATATTTATTAATTGGAAAGTGAATTCTTTCCCTTTCCTTAATTCCTAACTCTCTCTCTCTCTCTCTACATTATACGAGATAGAGAGAGAGAGAGAGAGAGAGAGAGGGAGGGAGAGGCTTTATATTAAGTTTGGTCCTTAAGTTAGGACAACAAAAAATTATCAAACCTTATATTCAAATAAATAAAGTTTGGAGAAAATGTTTTTTATTCCTTTAGTTAAATATGTATCCTTGTCGCGTTTGTTTGTTGTGTTACATTCTCAAGACTTTGTCTTTTCCTTGGATTTCGAATTTACAGACTTTTTCCACTGTTGTGTCGTTTCTGTACCCTTTTGATAATATGTAGGGTGATCTTAAGTATTGATATCCTAACCAAATATAAATACGTTTCTAAATGGTTGCTGTGTAACATTATGTTAGAATATTAAATAGATCGATATTTATTTTTAAAGAACTTTTTTTAGATGTTTCTTTCTTAATGTTTAAAAAAAGATACATCATACAATTCTAACGTGTCTGTCAGCTTAGCTTGTAAGCGATTGTAAACTATTACTTATTTTTAAAATGTAAGATTGTTTTCTCCAAACTATTTTTTTTAATATAAAATGTGTTTGATCAGATGGTCTTCAGACACATATTTAGATGTCTTAACTTTAGGACCACATATGCGATACAACCTAACCTAGGGCCGTTTCATTAAACTGAGACCTTCATAAGATATGTCTGATGTGTAGTCATAAGACACCTTTGTTTACCTGGGCATCACAAAAGACATCACAAAACAAGAAAAGCTAAAAACTAATTTACGTCGACCCTACATGTAAAGACCGTCTTATCATGAAGTAAGGTATCAGTTTTAGGCTCATTGACCTTTTAGGGACTTCCAAAAAAGATAAAAATATTCGAGTCATTTGTTGTTTGTATTAGGAAACAAATAAATACATTCAAGTATCCGTTTTTTCCATTGTTTCTCGACATGTGCATATAAAACACATCAGTTTTTTACCTTACCCTATCGACCCTGTTTTAGTCTATGATTATGTACTATAAGATGAAAATCTCTAGGGAACACTGCATATCAATGGTTCATTGTCAGAGTCTGGCTTTTTATGGATAACATATGTCGAAGATTTGACTTTTTTGTGAAAACATACTGTCTTGAATTACACAACTTACACATTGTCAATGACCTTGTCATTTTCATTTTCATTTTCCTTTCAGATCAAAGTGTAAATATATACTGTGTTTTTGATAGCTTTCATTATAAGAAAAGCATTGTTAATTTTTTTTATTGTTGTAAATTTAACTGTGGTCGCATATTTCGGCACCAAATACATTGTTGTAAAAGGAATTGTTTTAAAACATGCGTACCACATGTACACGTACAACAATAAAACAATCTTACAGTGCTTTTCTTATAATCAAAGTTTACTTGTACAGATGTACAATGAAGATTAAGAAATAATGTAAACACGAAAAACACAGAACTGAAGTTACAGGTAGTACAAGAAGAACATTCAAGAATTGCAATAAATAAACAGTGCAAAATCAGATCCAACGGATCTTGAAATAAAAATTATCGCAAAAAAAAATTCGATCTAACACAAAAAAAAGGTAAAATCACTTGCGAAAAATTGGGAAAGAACTGGACTGACATTATATAACCTTTTATCGAATACTACATTTCGATATTTTTTCTCTGACCATATTTCAAAAAATGACAATCTGGAACTTGAATAAATATAAAATTGATCATTTTCGTAAAGTGTATAAGTAAATTGTTTTTTTTTATAATGCAAATAGAATAGACATATTTTGATACTGAATTCACGATGAAATATCATATGTCAGCTTGCATCCGCCAAGTGGAGAGGGATTATCATACGTTGATATAACTAATATCAGGTAAGCTTAAAATGTATAGTGGTTGATAAATCGCTTGCATCCGCCAAGTGGAGAGGGATTATCATACGTTGATATAACTAATATCAGGTAAGCTTAAAATGTATAGTGGTGGGTAAATCGCTTGCATCCGCCAAGTGGAGAGGGATTATCATACGTTGATATAACTAATATCAGGTAAGCTTAAAATGTATAGTGGTGGGTAAATCGCTTGCATCCGCCAAGTGGAGAGGGATTATCATACGTTGATATAACTAATATCAGGTAAGCTTAAAATGTATAGTGGTGGGTAGTTCCCCAAAAGTTGAAAAATCAAGCTTAATAACTAAAACATTTCACGAACTATCTGTACGTGGCACAATAGTCAGAGATTAGAATTCCTTTGACGTCAAGCGGTATTTTTACTTGTGTCGCTGGATGTCAGAGCGCACTAAATTTGCAAATTTGCAAAATTTGGTTTTTGCAAGTCTTTCACTATACATGTATATATTAGAAATTTATTTCCATATGAATTAGCCTTTAACTGTCACTTCATTTTCGTTGACTGTGTCCTAACAGCCTCTCAAACCAAAATTTATAGTATTCATATAAACTGTATCATATGGCGGAATGTCTAATGGATCATTTTAACCCAAGTCTTCAAAACTGAACAACTCATCCTTATCTTGTGAATGTAACGCTTCGACATAAATTGTTTCTATTTCATTTCCTTTTTCATGTAAGCAATGACATTTTTTGAAATGATATCATGATGGTAACTGACTGTTGTTTCTTTAATATCTGTCGACTATTGATTGAATTCCATCTAGTACATCTTGGTTGATAATGCCTCTCACTTCAGATACTTAACCTTTAGCATCTGTATAAACACCTACATAAAATTCTTTTAAATACACATCTAATTCAATCGAGGGATATCTCACATGTTTTCATTCACACGATATGTTTTATTTTTAACATGAACTTGCATATATTTAACAATATCATCTTCATTTTTGAAAAATCTATGAATCAAAAAAAATCTCTTCTCTTGGACATTTTGAGGCAATTAACACTGGTAAACGGCAATAATTGATTACAATAAAAAAAGGTACAGTAACAGTATAAATTGATGTTTTAAAAGCTGTTATTTCAAATTCACGAAAAATTAGTTGCAATGAATGCGAGATACATATGTAGAATTTGGCCTTGAATTTTATTCCGATTTTTTTCTGGGTTAAATTCATGGAACTGAATGTTGCATGTTCAAAGTCATTATCAAAATAAGAAGAATATAAATAGTCAATGAAAACGGCACCATAGGGATCCATATTTATATATTTAGCAGATAAAATATTTGAGAAGTAATTCGGTATCCATAAAAGAAATACATGTATGGTTGTTTTGATTTTAAGGTGAAATGTATATTTAGTTTTTTTTCAAAGAAATTGTTTGCTTAAACGAGTTGTTTTTGGTACGAGAACGAAATTTACTGATACGTTTATGATGTAATTAATTTTAAATGGCCGAATTTTCAATTTGGTTATTCCGCAATAGTTTTCGCATGTCATTTGTTAACTTACCATGGTACTGACAATAATATCATCGGTCTGCCCGTATTACAGGAAATACGTTGAAATTGCTAATTAAAGTAAGTAACTTTTTAATATGAACTTAAATTTCATCCCCGTTTAAAAATTACTAAATAGACCTACAGATACACCGTACTGGGAATGGGTTACCATATTTCTTCAATGGAGATACTTTCAACATGCGAGCTTTTTACAGACTTTAGTGAGCATGTTAAATTTGAAAATGTAACTGTGGAGTGTAGAAATGTTGTAATCTACTAGTGAAGGGAAAGAGAATTTGTTTCTCTGATGACATTTTATCTTCCAAGCACATAAAGTTCTAGACGAGTTAGAAAAGAGTCCTTGTTCTAATTAATATTATTATTTGATGCCCGACCAAATCAGAGAAAGATTTCGAACGATTCCATGTCAAATTAATCTTCTGTGGGAAATAATTTTTTAAACAGCTAATTTAGTTGTTTTGAAACAGCCAAATAATGGGACAAAATAATATACATAAACAACGAAATAGACAACAGAAAAGGGCAAATAATATCATACCAATCAATCAAAAGAACCCCAATGACAGAACTCCGAACAAAAAAATAACATAAAAGAGCACAATACACAAACATAAACACAACAGATAGCATGGGTAGTATGTGCACGTTTTAACTGTAAAACTAGCTAAAGCTCTCATAGTTGCAGGTCTGATACTGTCGCTCAACTAAACGAAAAAGTCTGAATAAACACTCCCATAAAGGCTTTAATGCTATCTCGTCATAGAGTTCAATAGAAATCCGCAGTATTCGTTAGAGGCCAGTACGAATTTAACGTCTTCAGTGTACACCACTGCTTCAATTACTACCGATTTTAGTACTCTTTTTTCTTTCTTTTTTTTTTTTTTTGTTTATGGCATATGGACATGAGAGGAAAGTGGAACGTTCGAACAGATTGAGAACAAATTGGTGGCTGATCTGTTTGTGACTAACACTTTACCTTAAGAATGGCATAGATTGTTCCCCTCATAAATCTTAATTCATCAAATCCTAAATAACGTAAAATCCTAAACAAAATAGAATATGAATACATGTATAAAAAATATTAAACAATTAGTTAGAAAAGTCATAGAATTTTTTTTTAACCCATAAACTTCTTTTTAGTAGGAAAGTTTATTACCCGTATTGTATATCATTTGTGTATTTCTTCTTCTTATATCCATACATTTATATGCATTCAATGGTATGAACAAAGACTTGTGTGCAACTAGAATATAAATTATACGCAGATGTTATAGATTAAGTAACATTATAATGTGTAATACGACAAAAACTACATGTTATCCATATTTTCCAATATAGTAATGTTTTTCTCTAACCATACCCTTTATCCTTCCATTTTTAAAGGACAACTTAAGCTAAATTGTACTTTCTTTTTTTTAGGAACATGGTTAGATATTCCATAATTTAGATCGATAATCCAGCTGACTTTGTTTACATATTCATGTCCAAAGGAATATTGTCATCCATTAGCTCAGGCACGTCCTACTATATTATTAATGTCACCTATTCTAGAACCTGAAGAAAAAATAACATTACTGTCGAAAGCTGTTATGTCAACGCCGTGAAATGTTTTATAATTTTTTTTAAGGCGTATGTGTAATAAGTGGATTTCTAGACGACAGTTATGATGATAAACACCGGTTGTATTCATGTGAAAAAATGCCCACGCTAAACCGGCTGTTGTAATGTTTGCCATGAATTATCCAATTATTTACTAGGCACCTGTGACGGATCACGTGAGCTCAACCAATGGAGCTGCCTAGGGGATAGAGGTAACCCCCTCGTTGGTTGTTGTCAGGTCACAATACGGAAATCATGAGTGCGGTCCATAGTGGGCAACGTATTTGGAAAATGTCAAACTCCTAAAGACCCCTTCTTTAGTTTTCGAAAAGAGGAGGCTGATGGCTGTTCCAGAAGGCTAAATTATCCGATCATACTCAAACAATCCTTTTACAGCGACAGTCAAAATTAGTTTCTCTTTGTGTTCCGTCCCACCTCCATTTGAATTCGGTTCTCGTCCTGAAGAAGCATGAAATATTTGCCATTGGACGTTAAACAAGTTAAACTCAATCAACCAATTCGTTTAATTCTTTGTTGATATTTATTTGCATGTATATGCTAGGAATATCATTATAAGTAACAGCTATGTCCTTAGATGGTTTTGATTTTACCCTTTTAGTCATGTTTGGCATTTTAGCTCACCTGGCCAAAGGCCATGTGAACTTTTGTCACCACTTGGCGTCCGTCCATCCGTTAACTTATCAAATTTTAAGCTTCCTCTCTGAAACCACTGGGCCAAATGGAATTAAATTTGGCAGGACTATGTAAAGTCCTTTATACAGATTTCATCCTAATCGGACAACAAACATGGTCGCCATGGGCAATTGATTTTTCTGATTGGTTGGTATAAAAAAAAAATCTCCTCTGAAATCGCTTGGCCAAATGAAACAAAACTTGACAGAAAGCATCTATTGGAGGTTCGTTACAAAGTTTCATCATTTCGTCCCGATAGGTAAAAAAACATGGTTGCCATAGGCAATTATTGTTTCCCAATTACATTCTATAGGTAATTACATTCAATCTAAATGTAAAGATGTAACTAAACTAATCTTTTTAAGTGTGTCCTTGGTACGTTCTCATCATATTAATATACTGTTATATTTGCCTTTGAACATTAGAAAAAAATCTTTAAAAGAATTCCTTTGAAAAAAATGTAATATCGATATGATACATTAAATTTTAATTCAATTTTGAACTAATGACAATAGCAAAGACGTATATACAATATAGTGGATTGTAATTACATCTAAATCTTGATTGTTACACATCATATCCATAATGTGGAGAAATATACAGCAATTTTTTTATTCCTATTTGATGTTGCTATTAAAGTTTTTGCAACTTATAATGTACACATCAGTTTCAACAAGTCATTAATGAATAAACTTTTGTTATAAATGGAATAGTATAAAAAAGATATTCTGTAACATTTGAAAAAAAACAGAAATTTCAAGAGGATATTTAAAAATTACTAAGAGCCGTTAAATTATTATTTTGATATGAGATTTGTTTACCAAAAATTTAACGATCAACAAATCTAGTAAAAGACATGGTTTGAATTAGCCGGATATTTGGCCCCTTGAATTCCAAATTAAAAAGTAATGAAAATGTCTCTCAGTTATCATTAAGTTCTCTTAAAATGTTTTATTTTAAGGAACATGTTTTGTTTTCGACAAGAAATGTCTGCAAGAGCGGCAATATGCTGTCAAAAATGGCTAATATTGAAGAAATCAATGAAAAAAACCAAATTTCACTCATTTTTGGACCTTTGAATTAAAAATGTTGATATAAGCAACAACCTTGCCCAAAAAAATATTTTAATGAAATGTGTCTTTATGCAAGGTAAATATTATATTAAAATATCTTTTTGGATCAAAAACACTCAATTTTTGTCAAATCTTGGATTTAGCTGACGTTCCCGACGTCGCTGTTGCATCATGGGAAGGAATTTTGTACTATGAGTGATAGATTATTAAAGTTCGATCATTATACATGTTAAAATGATACAAATTTGAATCTGAAATCTTCCTTTTAATTTTTCATGTCGGATGGGGCCAAATAATGACTGAAATCATACCTTCCCTTTTCTATACAACAGCTTCAATGAGACAGACATGGTCATTATAAAAACTTTTTGTCTGTTTTTCATAGTAAATTGTTTACACAATAAAATTGTGGAAAGGCATATATTTGTACGCGCTTATAACGACACCTGAGATCGATGTTCACTAACAGAATGCACAGCCGTCCCAGTCACTGAATAACCTTCTTTATCAACATGAGCTGTTCCGCCATTAGTTTCCTTGGTAAATATAATGACAGGCACTTCCGTTCCCTCTGTACGAGAACAACAACGATTACAAAATGTTTTCAGCTTAAAACAACACTTGCAACAAAGAACTTTTATGAATTCATTTCTGAAGTTTTCATTCAACCACCCATACAATACCGGGTTTGTACAAGCAGAGCTTAATACCAAAATATGACAAACAACAAACGCACTGGACACGTTTTCTTCTAACGACTTCAATTTTCCCTGTGAAATATCAAGCAGAATGTTAAGTATATTAAGAGGAAACCAGCTTATAGCAAACACACTTGCAATCATCGCAAGGAGAATATTTGTACGTCTTTTTCGACGTTCTTGGCGTTGATTCTTTCTTTTTTGAAATGTTGATCTACCAGTAGTAGGTGCGGCCTGGTTATTTTGGTTGACCATTCTGTATTTCAGTTTATGGCATATTCGGGCATGAGCCACGACGACAATGGCTATAGGTAATATATACTGCACGACCATCGATGCAATTGAGTATGCCCCTTTTTCTTCTATCAGTGTTGTATCTTCAGCACAATGATAAAAATAAACAGGGATATTTTCAGCTGGTTGGCTTACAGAATAAACATTGAATATTAATAATGGACTCGCCATGAAAAATGAAATGATCCAGATGGAAACAAGTGCCGCCGCAGCTCCTATTTTTTTCATACTGTCTTTGGTTGGATAAACGATTACCTGGAATCTGTCCAACGCAATAGCTGTTATACTGATCGTGGACACAAAAATGTTTGTTCCTTGGCACATAGCTACAAATTTACACATAAATCCACCTAACAGCCAATAATGATGTAATAATCTGTACAAGTTTAGAGGTTGAGTAAATAAACATAGTGTAAGGTCTGATATCGAAAGGTTAATGATAAATATATTTCTAGGCGTTCTCATATGTGCATTCTTTGTTACTACGTAACACACAAGTCCGTTTCCTGTTGCTCCAAATATAATCAAGACTGCATAAAATGCAACTATGATTGCTTCGGTTGTTTCATCAAATCTTCTCGACTGTAACATTTCTTGGGCAACTAAAAAAAAGCTATCGTAGTCTGTATTTCCTAAAAATGCTGAATAGTTGCACCGCACAGTTGTATTGAACTCAGAACAGTTGGCTATTGTTTCATTGCCAAACACTGTATATTCAGAAAGGTTTTTCATGACGTAGTTCTGAAAAAAAGGAATATTAATAAGTTATTTATCACCATGTATACGTGAAATTACGTGATACAAAGCAAAATTAAACCATATTTATTTAATATCTGCTTATCTGTTATGAACAAACAATGTATAATATGGAAGTTGCGTCAACGAAACATACCATTAGAATGAAAAATATTGAAAACTGTAAACAATATTGAACTATAAACATTTTATAGTTGCAAATATATAACCTTATGGATCACATTCGAGATGTGCTGTCTTGTTTTTTGTTTAGTTTATTATATGTTTTTCATTCTTTTAGTTATACATGTATCCTCATGTTCACAGAGAATCGTACACATAAAACCCGTTTTTGCCTATTCATAGATGTCTATAAATTGAAGAAACCGTGTTTTTAATATTATTACAGGCCAAACAATGACCTCTGGACATGATGTATTTTTGAAATTCGTTTTTACATGTATTACAAAGTTCATCGACATATTAATTTTAGAAAGTTTCAGAACTTGATCAAGAGGACGACGGAAGTATATAATAATATTGTTGTTTTGATTGCTGATTCCAGTAATACCCAGACAGATGGAAATAATTTATGAGAGATTGTGGTAAGTAGACCATTTTTCTTAAAATTTTACCCCTTGCCCTGCGTTCAGAAATTCGTGCAGGTCAAATCGCTAACCAACCACAGATAGAAAATAACTATATGTATATCTGAATTATTTGATAGAATTGTGCCTTATTGTCTATTGACTCGTACCTCATGTCATTTCATGAATCAATGATTACCATATATTGTCTGTTATAATAATGTCGCTGCGTCTCTTGTAAAATATGCTATAATAAATTTTATTAAATTTTGTTTGCTGTAAACAGCGATAAATAATTCCGAATGTGACATTATATACCACCAACCTACAGCTTTATGTCCTTAATACTTGAATGTAAACATTAATAAGCTAGCTTAAATAAGTCCATTTTATCTCATGTTGTTTTCAATCAACTTTTACAAATCCTAAATAACATTTGGTATTTTTATAATTGTTTTCCTTACACTTTGTCATTGGAAGAGTGATTGCAATTTGATCGTATATTGAATCCCGGCATGTTTGGTCGATTAATTTTCTCTGCTTCCTCTAAATAACTGTTTAAAGGAACGGAAGACAAATGCGTAGAAAAGTTTGAATGTCTGCTAACGCTATCAAATCACGGCATCTTGTAGTCTGTCAAGTTTATGTCGACCATTTGTAAGTTTTGTCATTCTGAATTGCATCTTGAGGTCAACTTCTATCTAGATAAATATACGGATTTATCTATATACTTTGTTTAAACTTAAAGACCTCGTGTTTTACCGTTACATTAAAACTAGACCACAGTGGCATTATTGCTAATACACATTGTTTGATATAGAGCTCAATGCCTTGGTTATTTAAGACTTTCTTAAACAATCTTTGATCAGCCGATAATACTTGCAGAAAAATATATATTAAGAATAAAGCAATAATTGCAGTTATTTTCCAGAAGGCTTATATTCATATTTTGTATCAGCAAAAAGATGAAGAAGAGAAAGTTTATAAGATCAAGGTTAATTCCAATAAGACGTAAATAAACAATAAAATGGATAACAAGAAGTGTCAACAATGACATACATGTACCAATCAATCAACGCTACCCAATAGACAGAACCACGGACAAAAAAATAGCATACAATTGCACAAACCACAAACACAAGAGAGTCAGGATATTCTGACTTGGTAGAGACACTGAACAGTCGCCGAGTTAAACGGTTTTATGGGTACCCAAACCTCCCCCTTATCTATAATACACTCTGGTGAAGAAGACATACTATAAAATCAAATAAGGTATGATTACCAAAAAGGTGATCACTTGCTAGAACTGAACAATTTGGTTGGACGGTACAGAGTTTAGATAGCAGGGTTAGAATGTGCTCGTTTTATCTGTAAAACTAGCGAAGGCTCCTATTGCTGCAGGTCGGATATTGTCGTTCTATTAATCAAAAAAAGTCAGAAATAACACTCCCATAACGTTCTTAATGCTATCTCGTCATATATTTCAGTAGAAATCGGCAGTAATTGTGAGAGACCAGAATAAATTTAAACTCTTCAAGTCATTGGGAGAAAGAGTTATTTTTACGAAATTACACAAAATATCATAATTGTAGCCCTTACTGTGAAAACATATTGAGAAACTACCAACTTTCTGCGGGTTATTGATGAGACTTGGTTTTTTTCACAATAATACAATACTACCATAGAAACTAGGATGAGAAAACCCGTTCATTATAAGTGATTTTCTGAAAGCTGGGTATTTAGCTAAAAGATGTTGATATCTATTATAAAACTTTTTAAAAGCATTTAGCAGCTTTTGAAACCTTGAACATCTTCATTCGAGTAGAACTGTTGAAGATGTATCGACCGATAGTGTTCTACTGGTGATAATTATATTGGTGTTTTTTAATGTGCAAGAACCTTCTTCTAGTCTGTGTGCGTTTGTGTCGAATAATGGTCAGACCGAAAAAGGGTAATTTACGTTAGAACTGTTTAAAAATTAAAGTAAAAGTTTATTTATGTTATGCTTTGCCATTTACCCAGTTTTGGTTTTCAGAAAGTATGATTCAAAGTGTCATATGTGCCTCAGTCCTGGAATTTAGGATGGATCGAATTCATATTCCTTTTTAATTTTCAATTTTGATAATTCATTAAAGAACATGTTACTTGAAAAATGTGTTTTATTTACAATCCTATATTTACTGCTTACTCGTTTTATTTTTGAATTTAAGAAAATTGGCCTGCAATATATGAAAAGTACACCAAGGGTATTTGATTAACTGGTTGTCGTTTGCTTAAATTTCATTGGCCGATATCAAATGTGATGGGATTCAAAGTAATTTAGTATTTAATCATCTGTTTCTGTACCTACGAGTATATCTTGTAAGAATTATATTTTATTGGCGTGGTTGATTTTAAAAAGCGATCGCCCAAATATGTTGACGTTATAATAATACAAATGGTGTGAAGCGATAGAAAACATTTCTATATACGGAGTCTGAATAATGTCGTTTCTTATTTCAATACATTAACCCTTCTCGAGGGAGTGATTCTCTAAAATGGGATTGCTTTTTCTTTTCATGGAGTAAGATAATTTGTATGGCCTTTCGCTCTTGCGAATTTCTTATCGCTCAGATGGGAAAACCATAATTCGAGAGGAAAGATGCGACATCTGTACTATTGACGTTTCAAAGAATTATGTTGAAATGACAACATTCAGATACGCCTCCCAAGTGAACTGAGTATGACTTTCATCACTCCTAATGTTACACATAGTCCCATAAGCATAATTTGTTTGCATGATAATTTATCATCAGAATAAATACTACTATAAGTTTAAAAATTTGAATGTTATTGTAAAGGAATTCTTTGGTGGCTTTTTTTAATTTATGTTGAAGGCTCGACTACATTCAAAAGGATGACAAAAAGTTTGAAAGGCTAAATGATTGAATTTAAACTTTCGACTACCTTTCAGTTTTACCGCATTGCTTTTTTGCAATATTCACAATCAATATATATTCATAATGTAAACCTAATAGTGTACTGAACTTCTCGTGTTTTAATTGAAGTCGCAGAACTGGAAATGTTTATAACAACCCTCCAGTAGCTCCGCTAGTGGATTATCCTCTTTAAAGCCTTGACGGAGATGTGAGGGACGTGTGAAGATTCCGAGCTAGAACCTTGGCGACTGGAAATGTTTTTAATTCGAGACTGGGTGGCCATGAAGCAAGGCACTACTGTCACAAAAGTAACGAGCCTGAGTGGCCTTGAAGTTACGCTCTACTTCATATTGCCACTAGATAAAAGTGTGTATTCATTGCAAAGTACAAATTCCCATTTGAGTCATTTGCTAACAAACCTTCAAAATACAAAAAATTTAACAGACAAATATAAATAAAGCAAAAAGCTAAATTACCTTACGTTTCAAGAAATATATAAGGCATTTTATGCTCGATTACATAATCATTAAAAACATTAATCATTTGCTAGACGGTTGTCGTGGCAACTAGCGTAGAACATTTATGTTGCAGATATCTCAATTTAGCTTCAGATTTAAGACAGTTCAATTTTTATCAGAAAGTAAAAGCGATAACAATATCTAAATAAAACGTAAAGGTAAATAGTAGGAATTACAAGTAAAGGACTAGAACTAAATCAATGGGAATTTTATACATCAAGACATCAAGAAATTAATTTCAGTTTACTAAATCTATTGGCGATAAAAACAAAGAAAGTATCTAAAAACAACAGGAAGGATTAAAACATACAACAGAAAACAGAAAACCAGTACAGCACATGACCTTAAGTATACATCATATCAAAATATAAGCACATCACCATTTTCTTTTGTAATGGAACAGAAAGAAAGGAGGAAACATATCGTAAATTGCAAGATCTCTAGTTGAATTGGTGGTAGTAGATGGCATTTTAGTGCATTTTGTAACTTTGATCTTCGTAGAATTTAGGATTTCAATTTAGAATTAACTTGGTTGATATTGTCAGTTAACTAAACCAGAAGGTCCCAGGAGTCTGTATCGCTCACCTGATATTTCCATTTCTTCATTGCTAAAGGATTTTAAGATTAACAGCCAAACCATGTTTGGTTTAATTCCATTTATTAATTTTCAAGAAGAAGCCATTTGTATATAATTCCCTATTTTAAACTAAGTCTTTCCCTGGCGGCCATCATGGATGACAGATCGGCCCCAAAGTAACAACACGTCGTCAGAACATCATAAGGAACATTCATGCCATGTACCATTCAACAGTTTTCTAGAAGAAGATTTTTGTATGCATTTCTCATAGAGTTCTATGTTAAACTAAGTCTCCCGCTGGCATCATCTTGGATGACGGATCAGCATCAAAGTAACAACACTTGGTCAGCACCTCGTAAGGAACATTCATGTTATGTTTGGTTTCAATCCATTCGGTGGTTCTCTAGAAGATTTTTGTATGTATTTCTCATAGAGTTCTATGTTAAACTAAGTTCCCCACTGGCAGACATCTTGGATGATGGATCGGCACCAACGTAACAACACTTGGTAAGCACCTCGTAAGGAACATTCATGTTACAGTGGAGTTCAGTTCTAACCTCTCTTTAGAACTGTCCTAAACTGTCAAAAGAACTGTTCTAGAACTGCCATCCTGACATCTTTAGAACCGTTTATGACAGGGTGTTCTACCCTAGAACCATTCTGGATGGTTCTATCCAAGAACCATTTATGACAGTTCTACCCTAGAACCATTTATGACAGTTCTACCCTAGAACCATTTATGACAGTGTTACCCTAGAACCATTTATGACAGTCCCACCCTAAAACCATTCTGGACATTTCTACCCTAGAATCATTAATGGCCCTGGCAATAGTTTGAACATCAAAATTATAAGAAATAAAATAATTAATTTGTTTTAATTTTAAAATCAACTTGTATCATACCGAAATATATTATTTAGTAAAAAAAAAAAGAAAAACATTCACTCAGAATAAGGTTTAAACTAAAACAAAATGATTTAAAAACTAGTCGGTGTTATTTGCTACTACATAAAACATTCCTCTACATATGTTGCCCTTCTCAATTGAAATTAATGTGTAAAATGTCCATATATGTATTATATATGGATGGTTCTACCCTAGAACTATTTATGACAGTTCAAAGTAACAACGCTTGACAAGCATCTCGTAAGGAACATTCATGTTATGTTTGGTTTCCATCCATACAGTTGTTTTCTAGAAGAAGGTTTTTGTATGTATTTCCCATAGGGTCCTATGTTAAATTAAATCCCCCGCTGGCAGCCATCTTGAATGACGGATCGGCATCAAAGTAATAACACTTGATCAGAACATCATGATGAACATTCTTGCCGTGTTTTGTTGTAATCTATTCAGCGGTGCTCAAGAAGATTTTTGTATTTATTTCCCACAGGGTCCTATGTTAAAGCAAGTCCCCCGCTGGCAGCCATGTTGGCTGACGGATCGGCACCAAAGTTACAACACCTGGTCTTCACCTTCATAGGAACATAACTATAAAGTTTAGTTTCAATCAGTTAGGCCGTTCTCCAGAAGAATTTTTTTATGATTCAGCCAATCAGAAATTAGAAAACGCCCTGGCGGTCATGTTTTTCGACAAATTAAAACCAAAGTAATAACACTTGGAAAGGATTTTATAGGGAACATCTCTGCCTAATTTGGTTTCATTCTGTTCAGTGGTTCTCAAGAAGAAGATCATTTTGTGAAAAATTAATGACGACGCCGAAGGACCTTTTGGTAAGGTGAGCTAAAAATTTAACTGAAACATCCTCAAACTTTCTTTGCTGGTTTGTAAATGTAGTGCTTTATTTCCTCTTAATAAGCTTCAGTGCTGTCTACAGCCTAGTGTATGAGGAAGTTAATTTTTTAATATCGAAAATTGCTGCAGAAAAGTACTTGATAGTAATGAGTAATTGGTACACTTACACTGTATTTTTATCTCGTAATTTGGTTTCAAGTCTGTTCCATTTAGGTGTATGTTCTTATTGAACAATTATGTGTTTTATATGTGTTTCTATTGCCGGGATGGGCCATTTATGTCAATGTTTTGTTTGAAGTGGAATTGTACATTGTATTGATTCTCCTTTTTAATTTAATTATACTAAAAAAATAACATACTCTGTAATGTATCTAAACAAAAGCAAATGTCTCCTATTCATTTATTAAATTTTGTATAAACATGTATGAATTCTTTATGGAAGCAGAACGCATGCACATGATGTCACTCCCGACATGTTGTATCCCTGCAAACCACTTCCACAAACATGGGTTTTCAATTTTTCTCTTTGTTTATACTGTTCAGTCCTACTTTTGATACATATTAATATATTATAGTATAAAAACAATAATTCAAACATTTCTTGGTGGTCTAGTGGGGTGAGATTTTTATCTGTGTTGAGGACATCACTACAACAAAAAGCTCTGCTTCTTCACTTAGAATTTTGTAACGTAGACGTAGGGATTTATATTTAACCATATCTCTTCTTTCATCGGAATGGTAATGACTCGTTCACACCAAATAAAATATTACTTGGTTCAATGAACTTGACGCTTTTGAAAAGAAGTTGTTAAGCGCTTAATAAAGCTGTATTTTCTCTGATTGGAAATAAGTATTTTCGAGATAAAGCCAACATAATGCATTTGCAAATCAGATTTTTTCCTATGGGATATTGGAATACAAAGAATCCATCACAATTTTTCTCAATATTGTCGTCTTTTTCTCATCTGTTAAATATGATTTAGTAATACATTTCTATCTAGTATTCAATCATCATATTACTTTGTTCTTACTGATTGCAATATACGATCACAAAAGATGTCCTTAACCCTTTCCATTAACTCCTAGAACAGTGTTTTCAATAGATAAGACCTATACGGGTCGTTCATGTTAGACAGAGATTGCTTTTAATAAATTGGTCTGGAGAGACGTAGTCTTCTAAAACAAACAAATTAATGTCGTTTACGATATTTTTTAATGCATTACAGCGTACTATGTAAATACACTTCAGGGAAATGAAAACAGTGACAAGAATTTTAATGTTAGGAATTTAAAAATCGTAATTTGTAAATCTTGTAAGGAAATATTACAAAAGCATTTTGAAAACAAATCTTTGTACATGTATTTTAGAACACAGCAAATGTACATTCATAGAGATCATTCAGAAACGACGAGTATTTTACACAATGTGTTTTTCATTGATTACTAATTGAATTATAACTTCTGTCGTAAAAGAAATAAACTTCTAAATGTCGGGCTGTATATTCATACATTTTATGATAATTTTAACACAGCCGTATGCAAAACTTCACGCATAAGATTTATATTCCGTTCTCCATATTGTGCAGTAATGAAAAGGTAATTAATTATGATATCCTTTGGCCAAATTTATAAAATATCGGCAAAGGATTACCGAAGATCCAAAACATTGGGAAAAGTCCGTAAAATTGAAATCCAAAGACAACACAAACTATAAAAATAATATAAAAAACAAATGCCACGAGGATACATATATAAGTAAAAGAATAAAAATAATAAACTAAACAGAATTATGTGATACAGTAGTGGCCAATTTATAAAAATCTGTGATAAAACAGTAGAATAGTAGAATCACATAATGTTTCATTTTACCACTGGGGTGATAGCGTTGTTAGCTGAATCAAGTCCACGAGAGTATCACCAGCCCAGTTTTTTTTTTTTTCGATACTGTTCGTAAAATGAATACTTAAAATGAATCAATGATATAAACGCAAAGCTTTGTGTATGATTTTAAACTTTTCGGTCATTTTTGCATTTTATTTTGACCTACTGCGTTCTGGTAGCAATGAGATAGTATGAAAAATGTTTATGTTTATAAAAATTATATATATAATAGTACAGCGTCTTGGTGAATTACGTGGTAATCTTAAAACTAGAGGGTATGCACATCAACGTATACAAGACGGTTTCAAAAAAGCTAACCGCTTCAGTAGAAACAATCTCGTAGAATAAAAAGAAAAGGAGACCACCAACAGAATCCCGTTTGTTACAACATACCACTCCAGCCATCGCAATGTCTAAAGTACCATCAGGAAACACTGGAAATAATTTGAAAAACATCCCCACCTATCCCAGAACCCCCAGTTATTGCGTTCCGACGAGCGAAAAGCCCGAAAGACATTCTTGTTCGAGCCAATATCACTAACAAAGTGTCAACGCGACAGCATTGATAAAAGATCTCAGTGATTCGAAAATTTTGCGAAGTTTGAATTAGTGTTTTAATTCAAACTTTTATTTGTTTTATTTTGATGATGTTTTGCAACTTTTTAGACGTTTATTTATTTTTTAATTTGCATTGTATCGTTAATGTATTATCGTTCCAACATCGAGTAAGTTCGAACGTCGATTATTACAATGATATTACAATGCGCTAAATGTCAAACAAGTATGCTTTTTAGAAACATCAGAGTGTACCATTCGATCTTAAGAAGCTCCTATCAATTTGAGCAGGTGCAATGTACATGTAGTTTTAAGTATTTAATCCCGGAATGTTTGGTCGATGAATTACATTGATACACCTGGATATAAGTGTAGCATAATAGTCTTAAATTCTTGATCTTTATTCCTAAAATTATGCAGACTGTATATGTTATTTTAAAACCATACAGGCATTTCAAAGACACTTTACACCTTATTACAATAACTTAATAATAGGCATTTTTTTCGTTTCGTTATATTGTAAAAACTCCTTCTGAGGGATATAAAGTATGGTGACAATTTTATTACATCAGAACATATAATTGAAGATTGGTTTTTAGATAAAGAATTCAGTTTATTTTTTAATTTCTGTGCACATGTACAAATTGTACATGTGAATCGACTGTTATTCGTTCCATAGATTAAAAATTCAACACATCCTCTAACATAGCGTTAATGAGAAATTAGTGGTCAAACTTAAAGTAAAGGTAAATCTGAGTCTGTAAGTAGTTCTCAAAGCGTATCAAAATAATATTTACACATTTTTGGAACCATTTTTCATTACACAGATTTGATGCATTTGTCAATATTTAGATGAAAAGAATAATTTGACGTTAAAAAGTTTGAATGACTGGACAGAGATTACCTGTAGTGTTTATGATACTACATTAGTCTAATTAATTAACAGTTTAAAATTTCTCTGGGCGAAATGCAATTCTCATTCCTCATAGTTTGATAAAAAAAAACTATTATATAAATAAAAAAAACTATCATATTGGCTGATATAAAATGTATGTGTATTTAACGTAACCAATGCCACAATAGTACGATGTCTATATCTTATCAGTACTAGTATAATTGTAGAATCTGTAAATAAAACGGAACAAAATATCAGTTTTCATCACTCAGGAAGCCATGACTGTCATTGCCTTGAAAGTTTTCTCTAGTGATATGTAATTGCGTTGCTGGTATCGACCGCTTTGAGACTAACATACATTGAATTTAAATGAAGAACACTACTACTTCTAGAGCCAATTTCCTTTCATTCTGTTCATAAAATGGATAGACACTTAAATGAATTTAACGTCCAATTGGAAGATTACGGAAGCCAAAGCAGTGGATTTAATTTTCCAGAAATCGTAGAAATGGTCCTTATTAGTTGTTATAAAACTACTGGGCACAGCAAACAGGCCGTCTGTAAGCTTCTGTTGTTCTCTTTGTAGATCCTAATTTCAGAAGAATGATTCCTTTTGTAGTGTTCTTGAATACTTCATGAACTGAAGCTTTTTTATGTACCATTAGGATTTATCAGATATGATTTGATTTTATAAGTAATAGATAAAATTCTAAACTCAAAGAAAAATGAGACCTCAAGTTCATTGTGCATTTAAACAGATATCAAATTTATGCAGAAAATACCCTCCTTTCCATGTCGAAGATGGTACATATTGTACCAACCTCGGAGTTTTGTGTAACAGAGTAACAAACATAATTAACCTAAGCCTTGCTCAACGGTTTACGAAAAAATCTGTCAAACTGCAGACAAATAAAATTTTGATTTAAATACAATATGTTTGATCACAAAGAAGCAGCAAGGAAACAAAAATCCATTGTTTATAAAGAACTATTGTAAGTATTATAGGGTTTACCCAAACTTTAATTAAAAAACACTGATTTAATATTTAATTTGAGACAAGGCGAGGACGGCGACGACAAAATTTCTACTTCTGCTAACGAGAAAGTATCTACTAACCAATTCTGATATACGCTGAATTCGGTAAGTATACCACTGTAATTTTATTTTATAATGTCAACTTTGCATGATATAATTACATGAAGCTGGAGTGTAAAATCATGGAGTGTAAAATCACCAGATATTAATTTCAAATATTTAACTACAATGTGCAATCGACAAAACTCCGGAAAAAATATTCAAGAATTTGTTAATTCAAAGAATGAAATTATCATTTCAACAAAAATTTGTTATAGATTTTTATGTCATAATGAATGGATTGTTGAAATAAATAGTTCTGATAATGAATTCATCCTTACCTTAATATGCATGAATAAACATTCTTCTATCCAGAATTAATCATTTGAAAAAAAAGAATTTTATTTCCTAAGCCAGGATTGTTGTCATCTAATGATCAATTCAGAATTTGACACGTACTGGTGAAATGAATGTATAAGTTAATAGTGGAACTGAAAACGTCAATATAACACCAAACTCCTATTGACAGATGCAAATTTCAGTTTTTACTAGATAATATTTGTCCATATATGGTACGCAACAAATAAGAACAAGAAATTCATGTACATATTTACAGAATCGAATTTGGAAAAAAATTCAGTTCTAAAAGGGTTTGGTTTAGACGGGGTTTTATTGTAAAATGAAAGGTTGAAACATAAACAGATACTTCAGTCATGATGAAATACAATTCTATGGTACCAATTTTGATGCACAAGATGTGCACATTTCGTCGATTTACGACTCATCAGTTGTGCTTAAGGCCTAAAATGTTGAAAAACCGAAATAACAATCCAAGAAGATGGAGAGCAAATTAAAAAAAAAAACAAAATGACCAAAAAAACATATTAAAACATAAAATATAATAGTTTGTCTAAGTACATAAGTCATAAACAACATGCTATATCCATAGGCTTTTATAGTGTTTTATACACAACAGGGTATCAGGATAGAAAACTGGGGGGGGGGGGGGGGGGGTATCCATAAAACAGATTAAACCCTATCCTGACTCTCTGTTGTGTTTTGTGCTCTTTTATGTTATTATTTGTCCGGCGTTCTGTCGGTCGGGTTGCTTTGATTGATAGGTATGTCATTGTTGACCTTTCCTGTTATCCATCTTGTTGTTTTGTTACTGGTATACACTATTTCAAAGAGAACCAGACAAGTAATCAGCAAAAGACGCCAATTTGAAAACGGGATTGACAAAGCAATTACATTGTATATTATTTCTACAGTTACATATACTACTTCCAGAGGCATAAGAGGATAATCATCTAACACTGTACTGAGCAGGTAAAGAGACATTATATATAAACGTTTAAGAATTTACTGAAGTATTTCAGGAAAGGATGTCCCTAAATCGGCCAATTTACGATTTTTTTATGAAAATTATGATGCAATTATAATTTTCGAAACTGCACCTAAAAAAAAGTTATAATTTTACTTTAAACCGTTATTTCTAAACATACAAATATCCTTAGATTTTTTTATCAAAGTAATACGTTTTTGCGGACAACTTTTCTCTTTCATTAGTACTAAATAATATAGGGTAACCACCTTCGTTTGCGCTATGGAAATAATTCAACTAAATGCCCTATCTGTAAAAACACTATAAATCTACACTTTACATCGTGAAGAAGTTACGCTTATTTTGGCTTATTCACGTTTTTTTTTTTTTTTCATTCTACATATACAAGTAGTTCAAGACACGAAATTATTGACCCCTAATAAAAATTCACATCAGTAAAAAGCAAATTTCAAAGGCGATAATATAACCTGTTTTTTTAAATCTAGGAACTGGATTTTTAGAAATCAAATTTAAAGTCTTAAGATTTGACTTTTGCGGAGATATCGACGTGCATTATATATATATATATCTTTGTATTTACCAAATGTTAATACGGCATATTTTGGGAATTATTTAAGTGACACACATCTTTTTATTCAGATGCAGTTCAACATGCTTTAGAATTTCCATCCTGATTGTCCCACTTTTATTCAGATGCAGTTCAACATGCTTTGGAGTTTCCATCCTGATTGTCCCACTTTTTATTCAGATGCAGTTCAACATTCTTTAGAATTTCCATACAATGTATATTTTATGTTAAAATAAACAAGCACATTATTGTGAATACATTTATATTTCAGCAGTTAATTGGAAATATATTATATAAGGATTGTTGTATTAGTTATAAAAATATTTCAAAATCATAATAATTATGAATTAAAATATTACAACTTTTAAAAATATCATACAAAAATAATTTTTTTTATAAATTTAATTAAATATACTGAAAAAATAATATACAGTATCATCATGACATTTTGGTATATTAAATAAGAATGTCTGAAAATAATTATGTAATGATTTGTAATTTAATGATTACTAAATTATTTATACAGTCATTTCCAATATAAATATTAATATTTCCCAGTTTGTCCAAACTTTAAAATTTCCTTATTTTCCAACACAATCTTTTCTGATTTTTACCTTTTTGTATGTAAATATCAAAAGTGGGACAATCAGGATAACATGTGAAATTTTATAAAGATCTGAGATATATTATATACTTGTACATGTTGTACCGCCTACTTTAACAAAACAAAAAGATAAAATGCAGAATTGAACTGCCAAACTTGGGGTTAAAAAAATAGTTTGAAACTAGGCACCTGTGATGAAACACAACCGCTATAAAAGGCTAAATTATCCATCCCCACCCAACCATTCAGCCTGTTACAGTTGCAGTCAAAATCGGTTCCCCCGTGTCTCGTCCCACCTATTGAATTGTGTTTGATAAATTGTTGAACTGGTTCTCGTCCTGAGGAAGCATGAAATATTTACCACCGGACGTTAAGCAAACAACAATCAATGAACCACACTTTGAAACATTGCATACTTCTACGTAAAAATAAATGTATGATATGCTGTAGTCATATAAAAAATCTTGTTTAATATTTATTCGTATGGGTATTTTTTTATTTATTTATTTAGCCGTCATTTATATTTTCATCGAACCTATACTGTAAGGGATAAAACTTTTAACGTGATGTAAAAACAAACAGACATACCTTCAATCTACGATATAGTGGTAATTTCTTTAACCGTAATGCAGTGACGTGCTTTATAAGGAATAATCACGCCAAGACTGATTTTTTGTTTACTTTATGACCATGTTTTAAAGACGAGAACAAATTTCACAGGTTCCAGATAGTTGGACAAAATAGAGTATAAATCCGTGACATTTAGAGTGCCAATGGAAGATTGCGTTCAATAATGCTGTCATATTCATATCTACATAGTATAACTGCGCATATAAACACTTCAAATATCCAAACGGACGCCCAGCCATCACGGCTTCAGTTTAGTTTAGTTTAAACTAATTTATTTCTAGTGATTGGGAAACAAGTTATACCAACTTATACTATCCCTCTCCACTTGGCTGAATCGAGAGCAGCACCTGTAGCGGCATTTTAGCCTACTCTTTTCGACATCTACAGAGGAGTCTTTAGCGTGCTAAGGGTGTTACTCTCCCTTAACACGGTACAGCCATTTTTAGTCCCTTTCCGATGGACTAGCATCGTTTACCGAGACCATCTTCGCAAATGGTGTCGATAGGGCGCCGCAATTTAATCCCTGAAATTTTCATCCCGAACGGGAATCGAACCAGGGACCTTTGGCTTCGTAGTCCGATACGCTAACCACTACACCACGGTCCCATCGAGGCTTCATGAATCAATGTGGCAGAGACGGGTTGTTTAGAACCAAGAGTTAAAAAAATACACGAACATGATAACATGTACATTTTTATTTTTTTTTCTTGATTGAGCTAATGAACAACAACGATTAGTATATAATTTTTTCGCATCAAAAGACGGCAGTTTTTTTCGGATGTTTTAGTAGAAGGATTTCAGTAAACTAATGGATAAATCAGTGATAATACCCTTTAAATTTAGTCTAATATGGTGTATAGCCCCATTGATAAAGGAAATACCAATCCATGAATCACGTTTCACAATGTTTCAGGAAATAATCTGTTACAAATCAATTCTCCATGGAAATGAAATGTTCTAGTAAAGTAGATTTATTGTGGATCTTCGGTATCAATCATTCTATATCTGACTGCATCAGAAAGTATTAATGTAATCTGATCAACCTTTCTCATTCTCCAATAAATACATTTAGATTTCTTTCAATTCATTTATTGTCATATTTACTGGTCTGTTTATGTAACAAATACCAAAGTATTACTGACGATAGAGAGATCTAGTCATATTCCAGGACTCAGGTTTCATGTAGAAATGATTGAATTTAAGACATTGTGACGAATTCTTTTCTAACTCATTAAATGTCCATGTCCAAAGCTGACATAGCTCATTTTTCAGTAAAAATTTAAATGGATTCATGCCAATTATCCCTTGTACGAACTTTTAGAAATACAGTACAGTATCATGCAAACTGGAAAAGGGAGCAACTAAAACAAAAAGGTCCGATTTATGCATATAAATAACTTTATGTTTTTATTAATAAATACAGAACCTAGCGAACCGGGAATCAATATATTTTAAAAACAGTAAAATATACGAAAATGTATGTCTTGAAATTTTTCTACATTTGATGCCAAATAAGAAATTAAATAAGTAATATATTTTTTTACAAGATATCAATGGATCCGCTGCTCTCTTCTCTGATACTTCAAAAAAAAAAGAAAACGAATTGAAATTTAAAAAAAAAATAATTAATTCAATTTAATCAGAAAATGTTTAAACAAATGAATAAAGCCGCACCAACCTTTCAAAAATGAACAAAGGAAAAAAGTAAAGAATCAAAATACAAACCAAAAACCAAAATCGGTAATGCCAAAAGAAAAAAAAAGAAACCAAACATTAAAATATCACAAGAAATCAACCAAAAATCCAAAAATTATAAAATACCAATCAAAAATAAACAAACTAAAATAAATAACCCACAAAAAGAATACAAAACATAAAGGAAAAATCTTAGGAACTGTAAGTGATTTGAGGTTGATATAAAATCTGCTTTTTGTTACACATAGCTGGAGAGTGTTAAAAGATAACTACATATATAAACTTGGTAATGTAGATCTATATGGATCTAAAATTGCGAAAATTGACCAAAGTACATTTAGACGTAAAAGAAACTATTACAAGGGACCAGTAAGAAATGCAGAAGGACCATGTTTGGGTTTTGCATGATTGAAAGTAATAAAGGTCGTGTATTCATCTTTGCTGTCGAGGACAGGAGCCGTATAACTGTACAACCATTTTTCTTAAAACACAACACCCATTGCAACAATTTATTCTGATAAATTTTCAGCTTATTGTAACTTGAATGAACTCGGATACAATCATCAAGTCAGTGCAGATGGTAAATATTCACACTAACACGATTGATGAATTTTGCGGTAACTCGAAGCAATATTTCAAACAAATACGAGTGTACAGAAGTCGCAGGAAGGCCCTCATCTGAACGAAATAATTAATGGAACTACAGAGACAGCGATCTTTTACCTATTTTAAATTATGTAACGTGCCGATATAATTTACAACAAGACTTGCCAAAGGATTCTTTTAAACTTGCATTTATTGCAGAATTTTTTTTGTGTGAAATGCTCTGTTGATGTTTCATTAAATTCCATGTTTCAGCTTTGAAAAATGTATGGGTCCCCTTAACCAAAACGTCCCAATAATGCCTTATGCATATTGTTGTATACGTTACAATAAAGACTAAACGAATATGATACAAAAAATTCTCCTCCAACGAATACCACTTTAGAGAACAATTTATGTAAACATAGTATATAATAATGCATAATTACATAGAATTCTATAATTTATTTTATGTAAATTCAGAAATTATTCCGCGCATTTATTATTGCGATTTTGTCATTTTAGACCAAAATGCGGTAAAAAATATCATTTTAATTTTTGTGATATTGAGAAAAGTCCCGCTTCATTGATATAAAAATTCCAAAATGCGAGTTTAAATTATTTTGAATACACCCTGTCGCATTTTTCGCATTAATAAAAACATCGCAATAATTTCCGAATTTACGGCAAGATATTAAAATGTGTTGGTTCTATTATAGAAATATCATAGGCCACTTCAATATTAAGCATTCCCTAAATTACAATTTGGCTGGTTTGTCAGCCTCCTTATTTGGTAACCTTAAAGTATAATTATTGGAAAATCATATACATGTATTACATTTATTTTAAATGGCGATATGAGAAACATTAGGAGTTTTATAAATCTGATACAATGTACATACATGTTTGTACGTTTGTGATTGTTCTATTTTCGGTACACTGTGTATGATTTTTTTTCCCTAAAATATGACTCAGTAAAGCTCAAGAATAAAAATATGGAGAGTCGAAAAAATGTAACCATAAATGTCGTAGAATAGATTTGTATAATATAAGCTAAAAAATGTGCCAGAGGAAGATATAAAAATAACAATCCAAATGTACTAATATTAGATATAGTAAATTTATACTATGATGTATACGACGCATTTCAAGGAGTTACCTCTGATCAGCAGCATTAAAACCGAAACATTTGGAAGACCAAAAACCAAACTTATTTTAAACAAGAAGTACTCATAACCAAATATACCGAAATAGGAAGCCAAATTTCAGCTAAGGAGATCTAAGTTTCCAAAACTTTGACAATTTCATTACTGTTAATTAAATGTGTTGATTTCCACTGTTTCTAAAATACTGGAATCTGAACTGGTGATTTGAGTCAATCAACACAGACATCTACTCAGAAAGCAACAAACATTGCATCAATAATTTTTAACGTTATTTTGAACTTGAATTCTTAACATCAATTATTTTTGCAAATTCGTTAGAGGTACAAGTTAAGATACATATTATATCAACATTTATGTAGCTCTTGCGATTGTAGTAGTGAGTAATTAAAATATTTATAGAGTAATTTATGAGTCAAAGTAATTATATCAATGTAATTGGGTGTCGTTAAAATACCAAAAACTAGAACCATCAAAATAACAATGTTGTTGCATTGTTAAAGTCAATTAACTCACTTCAAGAATTTGATGTCACGAATGTTAAAATATTTTCGTTTTAGTAATGAGACTATTACACCACAACGATTGTTTCAGAGCTGTTTAATACAGCAATTATCCTATAATTACTGTCATAAACACCTATAAAATAACACATAAATGGAAGAACTTGTTTCACGAAATCAAAGGGAATGAAAATATTTCAGCTGGAAACAAAGAATACATAGAACAGAACAGAAACAATTATAGGATTGGAAATAAACAATTACGGATTTTGTCTAGAAATAATTAGTTATAGATTTTGTCCTGTAGCACTAAGTTGTTATTGAAACTTTCTCATAAGGGAAAAACAAAGCAAGAGCTCTGCTACAGCTGACGGTTGATTTTATAGTTTGACCACAAAGTTTTATGGTTTGACCATTTGGTTTTATTGTGGGTCATTTCTTCCAACTTTTCAAGATAAACTTAAATGTACTAAATTACTTTTCCAATTAGCAATTACCTCAAAAATATTTTTCCATATTTAGGTTTCCATTGCTAGTTTATTTCAGATGAGGTTTGTTTCGTGGGTACAGAGGAACGACGGACTGAGCAGACATTTTAATATTTGAAATCACAAAATAGCAAAATTTAGCATCTCCACAATTTTCACTAAACTATGAATGTTAATTCATCATAGTAATTTTAAGAATTACTTTGCAAAAGGAGATAAAACAGCAGGAACAACTCGAACGTCTTCTTATGTGACATTCAAAAGAGATGTAGTTATGGATTCGGGTACATTAACTTGCAAATAAAATTGAGCCGCCATGCTGACCTTCCGACAAGTCCAATCCATTTTAAAACTATGAGTACCCTCGGACACAAAATACTTTTTAAAGCTTGTTCGAGTGATTAATTTTTTTATTATGATTTACGTGCGTACATTGTCTCTATGTATATACAACCTGTCAATATTCTTAATCTATTATTTAAAATTATGCTGGAATAAATAACACAGTAGGTAAACAGTTTTTATTTCCGTTCTTAACCTGTGTTTAGAATGCAGAGCATTCGAGTATACGTCAAACCGCATGCTTTATATCAATATTAAGATAGCCCTTAGTCTAGACATATAAATTTATTTGAAACTAACTTATCTTACATATCCCATATCATTTTACTTTAATATATCCTAAATAAGTAAATGTAGTTTCTACTTTCTATTTTTATAAGATAATGAATTTTTTTATTAAAACTAAGAAGTATATCCCTGGTTTAGATAGTTGTGGGCATTCAAGGGTTACTGTTACTGCTTTCAATGTTTTCGGACTCAAGTATAACTGATGATGATATATCGTATGAATTAAAACAAATATCGCAGAATTTTATGTTTATTTGGTTTCAATTAGCTATCATCATTTGATCCTTTGACTTGGTTTAAAAAAGACAAATATACCTAAGGAGCAATTTAAATTAGCTATCATTTTGATAACTGTAAGTTCGTATTTGTTTTTGAATGAATTAGAACACTGGTAGAAATTGTTAATGATGGTATAATTCGCTGGAAAAATTTACTACCTTTTAATTGGTCTATTATATTTATTACATTGTTTACTACTTCAGTTATCTTGTAGTAGTGATTAAGCACGTGAATTTATGTAATGAAAGATATCAATTTAAATAACTTTAAATAATGGTGTTTACATAATTATGATAATTCAAACGCCATTTCTATCAGACTTTTACCTTTTTGAATACTTTGCATTAAAAAAACCGCTTCTATTAATGCAGTTCAAAAAAGGTTCATTTGTTCCAAAGCCACACCGAAGACAAGATATGTCTGTTATTCTAATTTTTGTTAATTGTAATGCAATCATAAGTATATTTTAAACATACCTGGATATAGTTATGAAAATCCAAAATTAGTTTTATGATAAAGATGACAATCACTTTTGTTTATACATCACCAACAGTTGTGTCAATAAAATGTCCCTGTACAATGTTCTGAAGGTAGGTGTACGAATGTCAACGAATCTGAACTGTGGTTGTTTTCATTGCATGATAACACCTACGTCATATGCTTTCTAGGGTCTCATAACATTCAAGATTCGATAACAACATCAGATTGATGGTAAAATCCAATACTCTGTAAAGTCAGTAAATTTTGAAATTATATCGTATAATACGCCATTGTATTTGTTTTCACTAATCGGTTTGCATTACTGTTAGCTACTCATTTCATATCCAGAGTTTTAACGCGAAGCTTTCGTTGTATATAGACAAAGCATTGCTGAAGTTTTGTTATTAACTCGTATTGAAAGGAGAGCCAATAATGTAATATATCAAGTAGCTTGACAAAAATCCCCTTTATATGTAATATATATGAGAATTAACAGTAATCTGATTCTTCCTTCCGTTATGTGACGGGAACATTTGCATCTCTATCAGTTTCATTATTTACTGTATCAGACACATTGAACGAGAAGTCAACAGGATACATTTTGTATTGTAATGGACAAGTGCCTTGATCAAACCTATCTAATAAGTGAATACTTAGTTGATTTGTTTGTCCTGAAATATCGGAATTAGCTGTGTGATCGTAGAATGTCTCAAAAACTTCTACCGTATTTGTGTAAACCTATAAAGTCTGCCGAGTTTTATTTATTAACTCTGACAATGGTGTACATGTACCAAGTCAAACTATTGTGAATCTATTTGTAATGTCATTTACTGCCATTCCTTTTTATTCTTAATCTTAAATCATGTCCCCCCCCCAGCAGTGCTCCCTGCTTCAGGCCAAAAACAATGTCTCCTCAGCAGTGCTGCAGGAAAATAAATCACGTCTCCTCAGCAGTGCTCCAGGTAAAATAATCATCTTTCCTCAACCAGTGTTACAGGTAAAAAAAATCATGTCTCCTCAGCCAGTGCTGCAGGTAAAATAATCATGTGTCCTCAGACAGTTCCCCAGGTAAAATAATCATGTCTCCTCAGCCAGTGCTACAGGTAAAATAATCATGTCTCCTCAGCCAGTGCTGCATGTAAAAACATCATGTCTCCCTAGCCAGTACTCCAGGCCAAAAATGCTGACCACCGAAACAATAACCTATCATGTTGATAATCAGAAACAAAACTTTTATAGTTAAAGCCAAAACACATTTATGAACAGGGTTATGCATGACTGATATACCCTTAATTTTCATTATTTCATGACATTAGATTATAAAAGCCAAGATATATGCTTAATAACATTACAACTACCTTCAAACATGTTTTTAACCCAACAAAATCTTTATTTGATAATGTTTAAATGCCTGACACTGAATTCCACGCATACAACTAACTATTATCTAAAAATCACCTGTAAACTCGTGGCATAATTTATATGATTTTACGATACAAACTTTATTAAACTTGGCTACAACGCCGTCAGGGTGTTTTGCAGGCATTAAACAACACATTCTTCCATTAATCTCGTTACAAAATCCCGTCTTTTAGCCTTATAACATTAATCTACTTAATACGGAGATAGAAGCAACACAATTATATGGCAATATCTCACCAAATATCAGTGTTTTTGCTAAATATCTTAAAGAAATCTATTGATTTTTACAGAGAGGTTTTGTTGGTGATGGTATTTTATCACCGAAATATATCCTGTAAATTCTTATCAATACACGACAGCATTAATTTCATACATCTATTTGGCGTATATAGAATATCGTAGAAAAGGGGTTATTACACCTATCTTGATTAATGTTTCTGACAACTACGAGTGTTTACTTAAAGAAATATTCTTCGTGATTGGAACGTACATTTTATGCGAATAGATAAATGTCCATTTTTCATGTATCAAAGATGGAAGAATGAAACAGCAAAGACAATGATATACCAATCAATCAACGCCACCCTGCAGACAGAACCTTACGAACGAGCACAAAACACAAACATAAACACAGGACAGAGTTAAGATAGTCTGACTCCAACTCATCAGAAGTGCTCGAGATCAAAATGTTGGAAAACCGGTTAAAGATATAATGATGAATTAATAAACACAACCATCAAAAACCAAAACAATTAAAACAAACAGGCATCCAAACTGAGCTAAATGTTACCTCTGCATCAAAAGGAAGAGACTTAGAAATTTCTGGTAATTTTTGTCAAATTTTGAACGGATTTTGAATCTACATATGATTACCCACAAGATGACAGCTTGCTAGAACTGTAACATTTGATTGCACGATACTTAATTTACATACAAAAATTTTCTAGTTTTAACTGTAAAACTAGATTCGATTCTCGTATCTGCTGGTCGGATACTGCACTGTACTGGTACGAATACTTATATATATATATATATATATATATATATATATATATATATATATATATATATATATATATATATATGTATATATATATATATATATATATATAATACATTATATAACAACTGAACTAGCTTTTACATTGAAATTGTATAGTTTGGTTATGGGGAGTTTTTGGTCAACTGCATTTTCATTTTTTCTGCTTCCACACACCTATAGCTATATCTATAAAAAAATAATGATTTTTCAAGTCTTTATACTATATTGCAAGTTGCACTAATTAAACAGAAATTGAAATAAACAACAAAATATTGATAACTGGAAAGGGCAACAATGACATACCAACCAATCAAAGCAACCCAACTGACAGAACGCCGGACAAAAAATAACATAAAAGAGTACACGAAACACAGCAGAGAGTCAGGATAGTCTGACTTGGTACATACACTGAATATAATATTTTTAAAATCCATACCCTTTTTTATAGTTTTAGTAATAGCAGCCATGTGGTCTGAAAATCGGAAATGCCGGACATTAGTTTAGATTGGAGTCACCGAAGGACTAGTCCAAAGTTTGGTCACATATGCCCCAATGGTTTCAAAGGAGATGATCTTTAAAGGAAAGCCGACGACAGACGCAAAGTGGAAAGTGGTGCCAATAACTCACCTGGACCTTTGGACCTTTGGTCCAGGTGAGCTAATAAGGCATTTTATTTTTGTCTTGTGTGGAAACATTGTTTACTTAGAATATAATTAAACGTATCACAAAATACCGAAATAAATTTGATGCACTGTATGGCAATTTCTTTGACTGAAAAATGTGCATAAAATTTTAGATTATTTGAATAAGCGAAAAAAATATATATCAATTCAAGATTCTTACTTATAACTAGATAATTTGGCACTGAACAACCGTATGCGTCACCAATATGAACTATCATATTGCAATACAAATTCCACTGGAAACTATTGCAGCCCTTAATATTTCTGGCAGCTTGATAACTGTCATCCTTGTTTGTGTCTTGAGCTTGCTTTCAGTAGCTGTGATCATTCAATAGAATAGAGAATGTAAACGGGGGATGTGACAAAGAGACAACAACCCGACCAAAGTGCAGAAAACAGCTCAAGGCTACCAATGGGTCTTTAACGCAACGAGAAAATCCCGCACTCGGAGGCGGGCTTTAGCTGGCCCCTAAACAAAAATGTACACTAGCTCAGAAACATGGACGGACACTAAACTCCGAAACATAAAAATGAACCAAAATTAAAAAAACACACAAGACTAACAAAGGCTAGAGGTTCCTGACTTGGGACAGGGGCAAAAATGCGGCGGGGTTAGACATGTTTTGTGAGATCTCAACCCTCTAGCCGATGTGGAATAAACAAATACACAGCGATACATACAGCAAAACTCAGTTCAAAAGATCCCCGAGTCCGATGTTAAAAAAAGTAACAGAAGAAAATAAGCAAAATGACAATGATAAATATATATTAACAAAGGACTACTAGCAGTTACTGACATGCCAGCTCCAGAACTCAATTAAACTGACCGAAAGATCATGTCTATATCATATAGAAAATCAGCCACAATCCCTCCCGAGAGGGGTTTAGTATCATGCCATCATAAATTATAATGTTTATATTTGTTTGTTTGTTCATATTGGTACTGTAAAGTAATTTTGGGGTACTTTCTTGTGGATTGGATATATTTCCGAATGAATCTATGTTGCTTTGTGTTTTTAGTTTGACCTTCGGCCATACATAGGGATGGTTTGAATTCAACAAAAAAATAGTTTAACCCCACCGAAAATTATGTGTGCCTGTCCTAAGTCAAGAATTGCTTTGTGTTTTTATTTTGACCTTCGGCCATACATAGGGATGGTTTGAATTCAACAAAACTAATTTAACCCCACCGAATATTATTTGTGCCTGTCCTAAGTCAAGAATAATTTAGTTACCACCATTGTCTCTTAAAATTCACCATATTCACCACAATTTGCTGATTTGACCTTGTGGTTAATCACTCGGGGAATGTAATGTGTGGTTTCTAACATTACTAAAGATAATGTGGGAACCTTCAGGTGTCTAATTTTGGCCAGTTTACTCGGCAAACGGAATATTTGACATTTACTCATTCTTTTTCATATAGAATACTAGTATGGCTACCACATTTTAAAAAAGAAATCAGTCTAAAGAGGAATATGTGGGACAAAAGTAAGTTGAAAGAAACAAATGACATGAACTTGTAACTACATATATGATTTATTCGCAGAATATTTGTCTCTAATAATTTCTAACATACTCTGAAATTATTAAATTGTCCTTTGTAATTGGTAAGATATTGATTTCCAGCGCAGTTTTCATTAATTGGATTTAGGATCTTGCTGGTGGCAAAACTTAGCTGTTAAGAATTTCCTGTCTTCATGTCGACACAGATAACTACCGTCGATTGCTTATACGTCACATATTGGACCAACGGCTTTTATTGTTAATTTTACTTCGCTTGTGGCAGTATACGATGATTAAAGTATATAGCTAGTGTTCATAAAATATTAATTTAATAAAAAAAAATCCATAAACTTTTTTGTACGGCCAAATTACCGTGATGACATAAAGAATAATTTCAAGTGAATGTGAATGAAATCATTCAATTGTCAAAGGGTCGGTTTTTATTTAATGAAAAATTTAAATAATGACAGAAGAGAATTAAACAAGAAGTATAATTGTAAAGTCTTATTCCAAAAAAAAAATATAATTCAATTTATTTGTCAAATATGTTCAAAACTCTAGAATACAGCACAGAAACTTCTACAACCAGAACTTTATACTTATTATTTAATAATCATTGTTTAAAATGGGAAATTTTTATGACTTCGTAGGTCCACAATACATTTTTCACAAATATTAAACTAGTATACATATATATCTTATTAGTAAAACAAAGAAACATAACAGAGTAAAAGGATATTCGGGTAAATCTCTGCGTATAACAAAATTCGGCCCAATTAAAAACTAGATTGATGCAGTCGGAAATGTTTCCCTGTGCATCTTTTTCACAATCATATCTTTGAGTACAGGCCCAGATTTTGGAAAATCACAGTTCAAAAACCTTACTGTGCATCTGCATACAGTGTATGACAATACTGTATAGAAATTAAATGCATAAAGAGAAAACTGAAAGAGGAGTTTAGGTCACAAGCTTGAATTCACAATTTTCGAAATTCGACCCCTGTGGACCCATTTTTTTTAAAGAAAAATTCTAAAACATTGTTACTCATCTACAAACAGTGTGTGACAAAATTGTAGAGAAGTTAAAAATTAAAGAGGACGTTTGGGTCACAAGCTTAAATTCGAAATTTGCCCACTGTTGACTCCAATTTTTGAAAATCAAAATTCTAAAAGCTTATTCCGCATCTACATACAATACAATATCTGAGTGCTTTAGAGGAAAGTGTGGTTGTATGAGATTTGAATGTGTAAAATAAGAAAGTGTGACGGGCGGACGGACAAAGGCGATAACAATATCCCCGAACCTCTTCGAAATGCGGGGATAATTACTGTAGCAGGTGAACATATGAACGTTTCCCACGAAAAATGCAATGGCAAGTAAGTATAAATTGATCATAAAATTGTTGAAACACACGTGAAACAAATGTAAATTCTAAAATGAAAGCAAGTCTTTGCATAAATCAGTCGGAAGACAACACATATTGGGACTTCATGATAAATGTTGTTATTTTATAAGAACTTTAGATTATTCTCATGATAATTCCTAAATATGTTGCCAAGTCAATCCTTCTACATAAATGAGCAAATGTTACTAACAATTGGTAATTTATTATTTTAAAAGAAATAAAACTCAACATGATATTACATTTTTATCGGAATACAGTAAATGTATTTATTATTTTATTTTGAACCACAAGTCAAAGATATAGCAAAAAGTTGAACTTAAAAATGTTCATTTATGTGCATAAACTTTCATTTGTAATTACACATGTACATGATGTAAGCAAAAACTATAAAAAAAAAATATGTTTGTATTACTGTTCAGACAAAAAATCCCTTAGACTCCTATATATGTAGCCATTTAAAATCCCATTACAACCGTCATATCGCTTATTTCGCTCATGCAACTCCTAATATTATTCAGTTATTTCCCAAATACTTGTACATCAATGCAGCATTTACAGTAATAGAATATAAAGAATCTTTTCAGAAACAACACCGTTTCAAAGACTAACGAAAATTGATTGACGCTTCGGACTTTTTATTCCCTGTGCTCTGTTGTCCATTATTTTTACATGTAATCAGTGAACAAATTTTGTTAGTCATTTAATCACATAGAAATGCATTACCTTAAATTAATGATTAAAATGATCATTGACTAAACATGTTTAACAACAGATCCCTGTCTTGCATAATGCAGGACAATTCTCGAGGCGAACATGGAAGCATTGTTGTTTCTTTGGTAAATTTTGTTTAAATTCAAAGTTTTTCTCCCATTTAGTATTTTTCATTTTATTATTATTTTAACATTATTTTGTAAAAACAAGATTTTAGATACAGGTTTTACAACCTTATAACATCTTCTTACATGTAAAGCAGGTAGTAATCAAATCAAACCGAACGAAAAGGAATAGAAATGAAAGGCGAGCATCACATCGTAAGAAGTATTATACTGTGACTGATATAAAAATTGTACTTAATAGCCTGGTGAACTTATCCATCGTCAGATTTATGTCCTGGGAATTCTTTCGTAACGGCGACCATTCATTTTTATTCATCTTTTGTTTGTTCATTTTGATGTACATAAATGTTGAGGTAGATGTGTTTTTATATTGGAATGGATAGCATTCCGGTTGATTTTAATCTTTGTTTTTTTTGTGTTTTTCTTTTACCCTTCGCCATAATTAAGGGGAATTTTTACATCCAACTTAACTAGTTTAACCACATATTTTAATTTGCGGCTGTCCCAATAATACGGTCACTGACATCGTCAATTTTGATTATGTATTTTTTCACCTTATTTGGTTACTGGATGTTATTTCTACCGATTTATACGGGAAAAAACAATTTAAAATTTAAATCGTTACATGTAGTTGGGTTGTTGAGTGCTTTTCTTTAGAGGAAAGTGTGGTTGAATGAGATTTAAAATTTAAGATTTAAAATACCGTTGTTTTCGCTGAATTGAATATATAACGGAAAACTGACACATATATGAGTTTGAAGCTTTTGTTATTTGGCGATTTTACAAACATAAGCCAATTGTTCAGTCTTAGTTTGCAGTTTGTTATATTATCTGACACGATGAGAAATTGTTCAATTCCCCATAGATAATATCAGAAAACAAGATTTCACTAAATGACAGTTTCCAAGAATGTGATTACAACAATATCTACTGATAGCGGTGAATGAACTCTGCATTTAATATTTTATATTCATCATTTAAAAGGTCATTATTGAATTTTTTGTTCATATATACTGAACCGCAAAAGAAACGTCGCTTTTTCAAAATGTTAGCAAAATTCAAAATAAATATTAATTAATGATTTTTATATAATCAGTATTACGATTACATCACCAGGTAAGATTAAATTACCTGTGAATTAAATTTTCGGTTGAATAATTTTCAGTTGATATCGTAGAGCGACCGTACCTAAAACCGCTCGTGGGACACACTTGGCAGTAATTTTTCTTAAATCTTAAATGTTCGTGAAATTCATGCTCCTTTATGGGTATAAAAGGCCGGAGAAAAGTAAAGAGTGTTAGTATCAGTGTTGACACAGAAGTTATGCCACGTCTGACTCCACAACAGAGAGAACAGGCCATTGGTCGATTGGATGCTGGGCAATCTGCCAGAGTTATTGCCAACGACTTCAACTGTGCTGTTCGAACAATTGAACGTCTACGGACACGGTACAATGCAACAAACAGCACAAATGACCGTCCACGGAGTGGTAGACCCCAAGTCACTACCCCTAGACAGAATAGAGGCATTGTTCGTCACCATTTGATGAATCGGTTCACCCCAGCTGCCGAAACTGCCAGAAACACTGTTGGAACACATGGACGACCCATAAGTGATGATACGGTTCGTCGGCGATTAGCTGCTAGAAACATGAGATGTCGCCGTCCAGCAAGAGGACCTATTCTTACTCCTCGACACCGTCAAGCTCGTCTTCAGTGGGCCACTCAGCGACAGAATTGGCGAAATCGACAATGGCGTAACATCATCTTCTCTGACGAAAGCCGTTACTGCATTTCAACAGCCGATGGCAGAACCAGAGTGTGGAGAAGACGCGGGGAACGTTACGAAGACAGCTGCATTCTGGAAACAGACGCGTGGGGAGGACCTAGCATCATGGTATGGGGTGGAATCGGCCTTAACGTTAAACTTGGTCCAGTCATCTTTCAGAACCTTGGCCCAGGCAGAGGAAATGGCGTAACAGCTGCCCGTTACATCGACCAAGTCTTGACACCCCATGTTCAGCCCCATTTCGCACGTCATCAAAACAAGACTTTCCAACAGGACAATGCACGTGCGCATACCGCAAGAGCCACAAGAGACTTCCTACAGCAGAATAACTTTAATGATATGGATTGGCCGGCTTTGAGTCCAGATTTAAACCCTATTGAACATTTATGGGACGAAGTTCAAAGACGGTTGAATAATGAGCAGCCAAGTCCGACAACTGCAGCTGAACTTTCACAAGCGTTTCAGAGAGTATGGGCACGTATTCCGATGGCGTTTATTAATCGGCTCATCAACTCCATGTACCGAAGATGTGCCGCAGTAATTGGTGTCGGTGGAGGACATACACGTTATTAACGGACGTGGGAGCACAGCATTGAAAACATGTGACGTTGCGACAATTGTGACGTTTTTGTGAACATTGTAACCAAAAGACTGTAAATCATTCATTAAATTTTGTAAAAATTAATTTAAAATATATAAATGTCACTTTGAAATAAATGTATGTGAACATGTCATTTTGTGCGACGTTTCTTTTGCGGTTCAGTATATTATAACATGTCATGGTAAATTATACATTACAGAAGCCATCAGATATAAATACTCTATTGTAGATAGATTTCATTTATTTGCTGTGTACATGTACTATTTCAGTGCTTAACGTGTCCATTAATTAGTTTGAGAATAAAAAAAGTATTGAATAACAATCAACAACGGACTGAGTAGAAAACATATGGTAAAACAATACAGAAAAGAATACCTATAAGGTCAGACAAACCCGGAAGTAAAAATGAACAAATACAAAACACAACACAGTATAAATTATGGAAAACATTTACTCAAATAAAAAAAAATAGAGAACTGAGCACGCACATATACTAAAAAATTTAAATACAAGTAATGCGCCTGCGTCCACGTCCGCAAACGCATGTGCATCCACAACCAGTTCTCAGTTACTAGTTGACACAGGACAGTGCTTTTTGTCCGCCATTTCCTTTTTGTCCGATTTCGCTTTTTGTCTGCAAGTTTTGCTTTTTGTCCGCCACTTTTGCCCTTTGTCCGTAGCTTTTTGTCCGATTTCGCTTTTTATCCGCAACTTTTGCTTTTTGTCCGCCACTTTTGCCCTTTGTCCGTTGCTTTTTGTCCGATTTCGCTTTTTATCCGCAACTTTTGCTTTTTGTCCGCCACTTTTGCCCTTTGTCCGTTGCTTTTTGTCCGATTTCGCTTTTTGTCCGTAACTTTTGCTTTTTGTCCGACACATTTCCCTTTTGTTCGACACTTTTGACATTTGTACATTGTTATTGTCCAATTTGGTTTTTGCTGTGACAAAAACAGAAGGACCGAGGAATTAGGCCTACATGCATGTGGACCAAGATGATTCATATCATCTAAACGTGTATGAATCTCCAAAGTATACCCACTTAACATTACGATTATTTATGTCTAACATGTAGCATCTCAGATATGAACATCAATGACCTAAAACAGTCAAGTGTAAAATGTAGATCACAGTGACCCAATTATCATCTGCAGCAACATCATTCTCCAAGAGGCATCCACTGACCAAAGATGATTGATGTACCACATGTAGTATCTCAGATATGAATCTTAACACACTTTAACCTAAGTCATTCAAGCATAAAATGTAGGTCAGAGTGACCCAATTATCATCAGCAGCAGCAACACTCTCCAAGACGCATCCACTGACCAAAGATGATTGATGTACCACATGTAGTTTTTACAGATATGAACCTTAACGCAAACTTTAACTGAGTCATTCAAGCATAAAATGTAGGTCAGAGCGACCCAATTATCATCTGCATCAGCAACACTCTTCAAGACGCATCCACTGACCAAAGATGACCACATGTAGTATTTCAGATATGAACCTTAACGCAAACATTAACCTGAGTCATTCAAGCATAGAATGTAGGTCAGAGTGACCCAATTATCATCTGCATCAGCAACACTCTCCAAGATGCATCCACTGACCAAAGATGATTGATGTACCACATGTAGTATCTCAGATATGAACCTTAACGCAAACTTTAACCTGAGTCATTCAAGCATAAAATGTAGGTCAGAGTGATCCAATTATCATTTGCATCAGCAACACTTTCGATCAACTGACCAAAGATGATTGATGTACCACATGTAGTATCTCAGATATGAACCTAAACGCACACATTAACCTGAGTCATTCAAGCATAAAATGTGACCCAATTATCATCTGCATCAGAAACACTCTCCAAGACGCATCCACTGACCAAAGATGATTGATGTACCACTTGTAGTTTCTTAGATATGAACCTTAACGCAAACTTTAACCTGAGGTGGGACGAACGGACGGACACTCGGACGGGCGAGATATTATATCCCCTCCCCAACTCCGTTGGGCGAGGGGATAATGAAGATCGAACCAGATGGGTTTATTTGAGTTTATTTGAGTAAAAAAGACGTGCCCAATGAGTGACTATAATTACGAGATCGGGCACTATTGATTGAGAAAAATGTCATGAATTATTTAAAAACAATAAAAATCGACAAATCACCAGGAATGGACAAATTACAATCGAAATATCTGAATGTGGCTAAACCGCTCTGCAAATTCTTGCACCAGGTCAATTACAATTACAAAATCGAACAGCGTTCCAATGTCCCTCGCCGTTCCTGCGGAAAGAGCATAACTCGAATTGAAATATTCAGCCAGGACTCATCTGTGAACTCCCTTGGGGGTATCAGTGAGTTAAAGCTACTGTATAAATATGATCCCAATCGGGCCATCAAATCAACATGAACCTGTTCCCGATGCTGAACATCATGCATCATTACTACTGACCTCCTTAGTAAATAATCTACAACTTCCCAAATTGAAGTTGGCAGACTAAAACATATTTATCAGCTTCGGGGTTCTTATGATAGTGAATGTTGTATTTAATTGTTTTAAAATATGTGAAAATGTGGTCCGAAATAAAGAAACGACTTTAGATCAAAATATTTTGTTATTTTTTTAAACATTAGATAGTCAGGAGTTTTAACATTTAGTTTTCTGCACTGTATTCATGTTTTTTTGTTTTGTTTTGTTTTTTGGTTTTTTTTTTTTTTTTTTTTGCTTTTCCGGTTCCTGATGCGTTAAACTTAGATTATCATGTCAAACTAATTGAATGGTGTTCTGTTGCTACTCTTACTCTTGTTGAACTCTGAAAATATGTATTCACTTATGTGCCGTCTCCCAACATTATATTATGATCCATCAATTGGTGTTTAATGTATAGAGGCAAATTTCAGGTTTGTTCGCTTTGTACATAAAGACAGGACTAATTGTTATCAAGAGTATTTAATTTTAAAAATGCCAAAATGTAAATCAATATACCAAACAAAAGTGGACGCTAATAGATGTCTCACAGGTAAGCGCTTGATCCCAAAGGTAAAGGATTGAAGTCATATTGAAGACTGACATGAGCTATCGAAGACCAAGCTACATACTGAATACTTGTGAAATTGACCTTAGATAAAAACGTTTGCATGATCGCTGAACTATTAAATTGAGGCCAGGGACAAAACACTATGGTAGACTGACATTTAATACTCACGAGGTCACTGGGTGGTAAAATTTAGGCCAAGGCCAAAGCCACATAGCAGACTTACATATACTATCCAAGACCAAGCTACATACCAAATATCATTGACCTACCATGTATAGTACCTGAGAAACTGGCCTAATCCAAAAAACTTTAACGTGGCCACTGGACCGTGTATTTGAGGTAAAGAGAAAAAGCCATATGAAAAACTTTCATTTACTACCAAAGACCAAGCTACATATCAAATATCATTGACCTACCATGTATAGTTCCTGAGAAACTGACTTAATCAAAAACCTTAACCTGGAAACTGGACCGTGTACTTGATGTCAAGGACAAAAGTCATATGACAGACTGACATATACCACCTAGGACCATGCTACATACCAAATGTTATTGACTTTCCATGTATAGTACTCGATATACTGATCTAATCCAAAAACATTCACGTGGTCACTGTATTATGGTATGGCGATGTCGTCGTCGGCGTCGTCGTAGTCCGTCTGTAAACACATGGTTTCCGGACAATAACTTTTGTTCTAGTTAACCCATCTTTCTGAAATTTTAACACAATGATCCTGGCCTTGAACTAAACGATGGTCCATGATTGATAATGGAGATCCTGGCTCCTGCGGTTTCAGAATTAGGGGCCAAAAAGGGGTAAAATGGCATTTTTGTATTTTTTTATGTGGAACATTCATCCGATTTTGATGTTTTTTTTTCCTTCGATTCCTTATAAAAATACCTTTCTGTGGTATGTCGACGGATTTTTCGTAACTTTTACGGTTTCCGAGATAAAAAGGGTCAAAAAGGGGCAATTTTCAAAATTTGAACTTTTTTATTTTTCATCCGATTTGGATGATTTTTTTTTAATGTTCGCTTTAATGAGTGTTTTAAGGAACATTAATCTGATTTTTTTTTCTAATATTTATAATTTTCGAGATAATAGGTATGAAAATTTCGAAATTTGTCTGTTTTGCAATGTATACAGAATTTTAACTTTTTGTCCGATTTTGATGGGTTTTTTTAATTCCTCTTGAAGAGTGGTTTCTGTAGATTGTCAATGGATTTTCTCTTTCTCTTACGGTAGGTAAAAGTGACAACAAAGTCCGAGATACATAGGGTCAAACATAGCGGAATGGGTCAAATTTCGCCTTTTTCCTGAGTACATAGAATTTTTATTTTTCATCCGATTTTGATTTTGTTTCTTTGAATTCCTCTTCAAGAGTGCTTTCGGTAATATGCAACGGATTTGCTCTATCTCTTATGGTTTCCGAGATACATAGGACGAAAGATAGTGGAATTGGTCAAATTTCGCATTTTTCCTGATTACATAGAATTTTTATTTTTCATTCGATTTTGATGGGGTTTCTTTCTTTGAATTCCTCTTTAAGAGTACTTTCAGTAGTATGTCAATATATTTGCTATATCTCTTATGGTTTCCGAGATGCATTGGGTCAAACATAGTAGAACGAGTGAAATTTCGCCTTTTTCCTACGTGTATAGAATTTTTATTCGGCAATTAGATTTTGATGAAGTTGCTATGTTGAATTCCCCATGAAGAGAGTTTCAGTACGATGCAAACAGATAATAACCAAATACCGACTCTCTGAAAAATTATTTTTTCCTTATCAAGGTATGATTATTAACAATTAGAACTGTATTTCATTCGTTTGGTTGGAAAATCTGTGTTTGCAGAACTCATTCATAAATCTGCTTTTTCTGCAAAATTGAACTACACAATGTCTTTGTTGTCTACTTTTAAATAAATCGCGTATACAAAAAAAATAAAAACTATATAAGGTTGAGTGTTTTTACGGAAGTGTATAGCTGCCACATGTAAAAAAAATAATTTTGTTTAGTATGTATGACATATGATGATAGAACGTCGTACGTACGAAATAGTAAGTCGCACGTACAGATTTGTACTAAGTCGAACATACGCGATAATATCGTTGGACGTATTAGATAATATGCCATATCCACGGCCTAAATATAGGGCTCACTTATACCACCGCTCCCTTCGAACTTGCACCCAACTGAAATATCCCTTACAGATCCTTTAACACAGAAACCCAATGATGAGTGCTACAATTCACAAGAAAACTGCGGTATACTTTTTCAAGTGAAGCAAATCCCATGTATTACGGACCGACATCTCAATCATCAAGGAATTTTACTCATCCTTAATATGTTTTAAAGAATATACAATTTTATTTTACGCTGTGCCCGACAATTTTTCTCACTAGTTTATTCTTACTCAGTACCACTATACAGACCCTTTAATCGTTCATTCTGTCATTCTGACAAAGTATCGAGACCTTTTAACATTATGTACTAGACTAACGGCAGTGGCAGATCCAAAGGAGTTGGTCTGTTGGATTTTTTCTAATGTTTACTTACTTCAGTATTCTTCGGGACAAAATTTGTTTTAGCCTGTTTAATAGTGGATCCTCCCTTTTCCGGAAGTCTGGACTAGAGAAGAGGCTCTGTTAATCTGGGGGCCAGTATTCATGTAATCACCCATTGTTTTACTTTGAACATTACATAATCATTAAGCGTTTTCTGCAGTAATCATTAATTAAATACTAAATACTAAAAAAATGAGGTCTGGATATCAACGATGAACGAACTGTTAATGTTAATGCAGGATTTTAAGGGGCAGAGGATGTTTACACTTCTGGAACACCAGATCCTACTCCTAGTGTTTTACGACGTTTGTCGTTCAAGCTATATACACTAGTAATTTAAGATATCCCTAGCTGGTACACGTGTAAAATGTGGTACCTATTTGACAGCTGGAAGTATGGAAGTTAACAGTTTAAAAAGAGGTTTGGCAGATCCAGCGATGTTGTGTGGGACAATGCCTACAGTCAACATAACTTTTTTGTATCATCTTATATATATATTAAACTTAGTATGTATTCACAGTACATATTTTTCTTACTACATACCAAGTTTTATTGCATTTCAATGAAATTCAAGGAAATTCTGAGCACTTCACTCAGTAGATTAAATTATGTCTTATCGGAATTGTGCAACAAGAATAACAGTCAACTTTGAAAACTCATGTTACATCCCTCATTTCAAAAAAGTGACTAGAACACAAATAAATAGTAAATAATAATAAACAGCTTTAAAAGTTAACACAAATGGTAAGCTTTTAGACTACTGAGTGTCTTTTATAACTGTCGAACTGTTTTTTTTTTAAACAACTTTTTATTTAAGGGGTTGCAATTTTTTTTTAAATTAGTCGAAGGGGGTTATGAAGTTTTTTACCTATTTTTGACAGCGGGGCACAAAGATTTTTCTTTAACTATTGATTGCTGTATACCGCCCCCCCCCCCACTCAAATAAATATTGCACAGTCCCTTATCTAGTGACTGCTTGTGTTTATTGATTCTTTGTGTAACGGGTGAGTGATTCCGTGCACGAGCTACTTTAAATCGATACAGGTGGTTTAAATACATCTTTATTGTTCATCTACATACATAAACAATTCATATAAATGCGGGTTTGATTGAAAATTTCAACAAAAGTGCATTTTAGTCTGCCAATGTTGCAAAATAGTGTTATAAATTATAAGGCACAGACCATTTTTATACTGAGGGGGGGGGGCCTGGGTTTTTCATTGTGACTAAAAAAAAATTTTCTGTTCTTCATAAAGTTTTTTTTTCGACAGTGAATGAATTAAAATGTTGATTTTCAGACAAATTGCAAGTTTGTTTTTTTTTAAAATTGTGGTGCTTGGGTCCCTAGCCCTCCAAGATGGGTGCCAGTGGGGACCCGATGATAGTTTAACATTGGACCTTATGAGAAAACAGGCAGAGATGACCAGAGATCCTCGAAGCTAATTGGGACTGGTTCCACTTAAAAATTCTGTCACTCAGGTCCATACTCCATCTAAGATGCACGGTGCATAGTTTAACATTGGACCCTGTAGAAAAAAAGAAACATAAGCCAATTGGGACTTCACTTGGCCATAATAGTACTTATATTTTTTTTTATGAAAACCAGAAGTCAACATTTTTTTTTTTTTTTTTTTTTTGGCAGTTGTGGAACTTCATTTATTTTTTTCTTGCTACAGAAAAAATATTTTTTTTATTTTTCTCCAAAGTGAAATTAATATTGTTTTTTTCAAAAATATCCCAGACCCCCCCCCCCCCCCCCTCCCCCAATATAAAAATGGTCGGTGCCTAAGCCATCATGGTAGAAATTATTGCTGTCGATACCCGTAGGGTATATATTTTCTGATTCAGTTTGATGAGATGAGTAAAACGAATGGTCACAAGTGGGGTCAAATACCTCAAACAAAAAAGTTCATCCCTCATACATTGCATCATGTAGCTATACTTGCGGCTTAAGTACAAAAAGAAACTGTTTGCAAACATTCAACAAAATGTGTACATTTTCTGATTCAATGTAAAGAGATGCCGAGTAAAATGAATGATCACAAGTAGGGTCAAATAACTCAAACAAAAAAGTTCATCCTCAGCATACAGCTGTAAGTATTTACCGCATCATGTACTTAGGCTACCCGACTTTGTACTTGTAAGGTTAAAGTACAAAAAGAAACTTTTTGCAAAATATCAACAAATGTATATTTCTGATTCAATGTGATGAGATGAGTAAACTGAATGGTCACAAGTAAATTTTACATATATATTTTATACTCTTACATTTTGTGTACTTTACACATGTTACTGATAATAAAAATGATGTCATATTTTTTGTTTCTAGTATGAAGCATATGATAAAAACATTATAACAGGGCTTTTTTCGTATCACTAACTATATCATCCCTTGGCCGATATATCAGCCCTTGAGCTAAAGCTCTCGGGGCTAATATCATGGTCATGGGCTGATATAGTATGTGATACGAAAAAAGCCATGTAATAATCTATATTTATTTCACCGAGAAATCACGGTATTTCATCGCTTTCAATGTAATAAGTAGCTTTTACATTCACTGACCTACTGAACGTATTTATACGTTTCAAGATTAAAGACCACGCAGCTTCAATCCATTCTAACAGGGACTCAATCTCCTCTTGTTCTCATTTGATTCATATTCTTGCACAGTCCTCTACGGCGTCCACAAAAAATTTGAAATTATAATTCCAGTTTATATGGTGACTCACGGTACTTGGGCCGTTTGGCTAGAATTCTGCCGTAGTGAGATTCACTTTCAACGAAAATGACATGACCGGAAGGACTATATACTAGCTTTGAAGTCTTCAGTGGTAACGTTCTGTAATGTCTTTCTGTAGTTGAAAATTTTGGGCGCAATAGTTTTGCTCCTCCCCACGTTCAATTTCGTTGCACTGCCTAAGCCAAACACGTGTATTATATTTGGGTGTCATGGTTTTGCGACCTTTCCACTCTCAATTTCGTTCCACTGTCTATGATATATATTATATTTGCAGTTCATCGGTTATCGCAGTTTGCAGCACGGACTTGGGCTTGATTATTATTGTTTTGAATGAATGAATATTTTAGTTGCGATCGATAATTAGTCTCATTTTGTAACCCTGCTGCTTTCAGCTAGAAGTTGGCACTCCATTGCTGATGAGTAACAAGAGAGTAACCTTAATTTTTTATAAAGATTTTCGTTCAAGTGCACGCTAGGGGCCTTATTGATCTCTCTTGAGGGGATGAATATTGTTTATCTTCGTTGAAGACCCTCGTGTGAAATGATCAAGATGCAGAACACGGACATAAAGCAAATATTTAGGACAAAAAGGAAATCGGACAGAAAGGGGCGGACAAAGAGCAAAATGTACGGACAAAACGAAAATATTGCGGACAAAAAGCAAATCGGACAAAAAGCTGCGGACATAAAGCGAAAGTAGCGGACAAAAGTAGCCATTTTGCGGACAAAAAGCAACGGCGGACTGTAGGGAAATAGCGGACAAAAAACGCCGTATCAATGCATCAATGTGAACCGAACGGGCAAATAATTCCACCGCATTGTCCAACAAAGTAAATTCGGTAATAGTCGCATGTCTGTGGAAAATACGACAGCGAAGACAAGTCATTCTTTATATTGGTATATAATTAATCAATTCCTGATGACAACATTAATGTTTTTAATGATGATAGTGGTTAAGAAGTAGACGTCATACACCCTAGCTGCCAGTCAAGAAAATCTACGTTTTGTCTACGAACGTCGCCAGAGATTTAAATTTACCTATACGTAGCGTTTTTATTGAAAAATTTCTCCTGAACTAGACGTTTCCATCGAAATTTCAATTGCGAATGTGACATAGTAGCATAAAGGATGAACTAGTTTAAGGGTTTTTTTAAAAAAATCCATAAATAATTTCACCCAGTTTTAATCAATACGATTTTAACGGGAAATTTTAAGCACTTTTTTTAATGTAGATGCAATCCTTATTTATGTTTTTCTTCTAATGTTTTATAGTTTCATGAGACAATGCATCTTTTATCTCAATACTTTTTATTTTTCATTCGAGTTTTAATACAAGATTCTGCTCTTTGTGTAGCATAATCCTCTTATTCTAGTCGCGGATGTTAAGAGCATGAATTTATTATACCAGGAAATAAAAACAAACATATCAATATTAATACTTTAATCAAAGGTGATCATGCACTTTAAAATCTCTAATGCTAAAATGTTAACCAAAGCATTTCGTGGTTTATGCTTTAATTCAAAGGGGGGGATAAATGTTAACCAAACCATTTCATGGTTTATTCCTTAATTCAAAAGGGGGGGTGCTTAATTCCAATATTAAGTAATTTCACTGACAACATACTAGACAAAAGACTTGAAGGCAGAGTTTATCAACTAGCAGGGTACTATATAATTATTCTTTTTTAAATTAAATCAACGCACTAGAAACTCACATAATCAGAGAAGAAACAGGCGAAGTTATAGTAAAACTTCTCGGGTAGTCCGTACCCTAGGAGTTTAGTTTTGGTATGTCACTATAGGCTAATAAGTAAAACAAACTCAGATACAAGCACAACATGCGTTTTAGTCTTGTTATCAAGATTTGATGAATAGCAAATTTATTTCCCGTCAAACAAAAAAATGGGTAAAGCAAAAGAAGAACCAGACGTTAATGAGCTAACATCAACAATAGAATCTAAAGAAATTTAAAAATAGAGATACTATAAAATACAGTGGATATGCTACAGAACTTTTTAGTGTTCCGGGTACGAAGAACCATGTGAGGTATTGTCACCACTTCCCGTCAGGCGTTGGTGTTGTAGTTTAAATCTTCTCTGAAATCGCTTGACCAATTGAGCCAAATTTGGCAGGCTTGTTCATTTGATGAATATCTATCACGTTTGTTCATTTGGTGCAACATCCAACATGGCCACCAGGGCCAAAAATGAATGGATGGAATTTCTAAGCTTTTGTCAGATCCTCAAGTAGTGTTGTTTCAAATTTGTTCTTTGGGTAGAAATCTGAAACACAAGATTGCCGCCACCATATTAACAAATTTTACCTTGTACCGGATGGAAAATTCACTCAAAGATCGTTTTGGAACCACTATGCCAATGGTAATCAAACTTGCCAGCAATGGTCCTAATGTTGTCTTCTTTCAGAATGTATCCGACCGCCATTCAAACTACGGAGGCAAACTTATTTTAACATTGAGCCCTATGGGAAATTCAATCAAGGATCTTCTAGGCGAGTTGTAAGCAAAATTGGTATTAAAGATCCTCAGATGGTCCTCTTTTAGAATTATATCTGATGACATGTAATTTTGTAGACACCGCTCCTCTATCAAACATGCTTTCTTTGTTTTAGGACATGAGACGTATTTTTTTAATTTTGTAATCGTAGCTTTTATACGCAAAAATCATTCGACACCATTCACCAGAAAAAAAATATCCCTTGTGAATAAAAAAGGCATGGACTTTTCATGTTGTCATTTTATTTTTTGTCTACACGGACCCAAAGAGACCATTACAAACTAGACTCCCATTCCATCTATTTCAACTCTTTTGTCGTGTTTGTGTAATTATATCTGTCAAATCATAAAGTAACTTTTAGCATAAATCAGACATACTATATAAGGAACTGTTTCTGTTAATGATTTCTTTAAAACTTGGCTCCGGTTTGACACTATCCTATTATGTTGTTTATTAAAATAACCTGTTCTGCGTGTTTGTTGAATATATTTCGTGTTGTTTGTTTTCAGAAAAATATTTAACAAAGAAACCTTAAAGATCTACGATAATTTGTCAGGTGTGTTTAGCAACAGTGTATTTGCTTTTGAATTGTACCTGTTATGTTATATTTTTGAGTGTTTCAATCATTTTGAAGTTTTGTTTATTCCTCAATATATTTAGCATTTAAAAGCCTTGATGCATTTTCCAATTGCAGACGATCTCGGAAATAAATATGTGTATAAAGTAATGTGAACAATTTCTGAAAAATTCTAGATACGTTTTCTTACTTTAAACAATATTCTTAGCTTGCAATTACAAAAAAGATCACATTATTTTGATATGATAGCAAGCAAACTGCTTCATTTATTTGTCAAAATAAGTTTTATTTCCTGTAAATAAGTGGGTCTAATCAATCCCAAAAAAATCTTTTGATTCATACCTGTTAAGATAAACCACAAAAAAGCGTTGTATTTCTAGCTTCTCAGCTAATGCCATTCTTATCATTTCCTGCCAATCGGTCAGCTTCAATGGCGGCCAGAGGAAAATCTTGTTTCTAAATGGCGAATATTAAAAAAACTTTCTCCTTCGTAAGTATAAGGCGAAATGTTTTGAAACTTTTTAGGAATGGTGGTTCGAGGGTCCTCAACAACATTTCCTTATTTTGTACTGATTGTGTTGCTAACATGGTAGCAACAGATGAACATAGTTTTACATTGAAATGGAATTTTTTTACGTTCTTCGATAAAACCTCTAAAGCAATTCCACCCGAACCTTTTTTTGTAAATAATGTATATAACAGGCAATTGCATAGGCAGCTCAATTTGTGCTAATTAGCAATCTGTTGAGTAGTATATGTAATTGTTTGAAGTACTAATCCGACTCTATCTTTAAAGCGCGGGAAATAAATGTGAGGTTTATTTTTCTTCCAGTTTTTCATATAAAGATTAGTTTCGTTTTTCATATATATTAACCCCACAATCGTTTCCCTGTTTAGTCTAATGTTGATTAAGGCAGTACTAAAAATGCATAAATTCAAGATTTTCGAAAAGACTTTACAATTATATTTTCTAGCTGATGATGATTTTACAATGTACCACTGAGTTAACAGTAGGTTACAAATATGAAATTGTATGACATTATATAAGCATTCTCTATATTCAAATTACTGTATATTTATACCGTCAATTACTACTGAACTCCATGGCGATATACAATTAAACCCTTTATGCGAGTTTATTACTGACTATTTCGTTAAATAAGGCGACAGTATCCTACCAAAACTTACAAGGAGCCGTAACTAGTTTTACAGTTATAACTAGCACATTTAACCCTACTTTCTACATTATGTACGTCCAATCAATTTTGAAACTTCAGGATAGCGGTCACTTTGCTGGTAATAATAGTTTTGACTTTTATAGTGTATTTTATACACTAGAGGTTCAGCATAGATAAGATGTATCTATAAAATTGGCTTTACCCCACATCTGTTCAGTATTTGTATCAAATCAGACTACCCTGAGTCTCTTTTGTTTGGATGTTTGTGTTTTTGTGCCCTTTTATGCTATTTTGTCTGACGTTCTGTAGCTGGTATGTCATTCTAGACATTTCCTTTTATTTTTATTTTTTTTTTTTTTTGGTTTTTTGTTTATTAAGCCACGACGGTATCAGTAGTCAGTTCTTAATATTTTTTATTTTATGAAATAAAAATTATACCTTAATATTGTAGTGATTTTTTTTTAATATTTGGAAACTAAAGACCAGTTCCCTCGGGCAAAGCTCTGTCCTTAGATTTGTTTTACCCGCAAAACAATAACCAAACAACACAGCAATATGTTTATGACATTTCCTAGCATTTTATTAAGACGTAAAAACATAATTTTCTTCTTAAGATATAAGATATGTTATATCTTCTCCATATATAGAATTTAGACGTTCCAATCGACATTTGACTTTTTGTAAGTTCATGAGCCAACGCATCATTTATTTCCATACTTCAATTTATCATTTGCGTTTTAATACAAGATTCTTCCCTTTGTGTAATAATAATCCTCTAATTCTAGTCACAGATGTTAAAAAAGTTTATTGTTAGAAATAAAACAAAAGTTTTTATATTAATCCTGAAAGTTGAAATTACATTTTGATGTAGCTGGTTTATTCCTACATTCGAAGGGGATATATGTTTCTCATATTCTTGACGTGTTTAATCGGTGGGATAAAAATACATGATATCTTTAACCATTTCCCGGTGATTAACTTCTACGTGGGAATTACCGCTCTGGTTTCTACAGTTATTGGAACTATAAATTACAGAAGTCCCGAAATGACGTCTATGTAAACAAACTACATAGCAACGACATTTTCTTTAAATTTTTGTTGAAAATCATAAGAGAAACAGATTCTCCTTCAATTTACTCATGAGTTATGGAATTTCACCACCCTCAATAGTTAAATTTTAGATTTTAACACGCTCGCAAAAGCTCGCGTGTTGAAAATCGAAAATTTACCTATCTCGGGTGGAGAAATTCCATAACTCACTCGTACCTGAAGAAGAATCTATATAAATACAAAAGACTGAAGACAGGGTTTAATTAGCAGCTGGGTACTATATAGTTAATCCTTTTCACAAATTAAAGTACTGTCATAAAATCAGGGGGGGAAAGGCAAAAGTACAGATATGAACATTTGGATAATCCATACCCTATTGGTTTAGTTTTAGTAATTCAATACAGTGTAAGAAGTTCAGGATTTGTTTCATCAGGCACCCTCTTTATCAGGATCTGATGAATAGCGAATTTATTTCCCGTCAAGCATAACGATGAGTAAAGCATAAGAAATAAGCCGTTAATAAGTCAACAATCAAAAATATAGTGAATACGGTCATTAATTTCACAGTACAGAACAGTGGTATACCATATACGAAATGTACTTTTTGTTTCCTATCAGAGCGAAAAATTGGTAAAGCAGACATTAATAAGCAAAACACAATATGATCGCTATATGAAATAAAAGCCAGTCGAGATAGGCAAACACAAAGGTAATGGATAACCTCATAGACCTATAAACCAACATGCCAAGCTCCTTTAATACAAAACCAGATACTAACTCATTTAAGAAAGACTATAGTACACACTCTCCTCTATCAAACATGCTTACTTTGTTTTAGGATTTGTCTTTGACGTTTTCTTTATTCTTGATTTATACGCAAAAACATTGACACTACAATATCCCGTGTGAATAAAAAATAAGACAAGGACTTTTCATGTCGTAATTTTATTTTTTCCATACTGACCCATCGAGAATATCACAAACTAAATTAGACTCCCATTCCATCTATTTACACTCTTTTGTCGTGTGTTTGCAATCGTTTCTATCTAACTATAAAGTAACATTTACAATAAATCAGATATTCAATATATGAACTGTGCCTGTTAATGACCTTTTTAGACAGGCCTCCGGTTTGATCCTATCCTATTATTTTGTTTATTTAAAACAAGTCTTTTCTGCGTGTCGTGGAATATATTCCGTACTGTTTGCTTTCAGAAAAATATTTAAAACAAATCTGACAGATGCGTGGTACCTCGTGAGGTGTGTTTAGTGACATTTGCATTTAAGTTTTATCTGTTAGTTAATCATTTTTTAATTTTTAATTTTTTTAAGTCATTTTAAAGTTATATTAACGTTTGGTTTTTAATGCAAAAACATGTCTCCCCCTTTCCTCCTGCCATCATTCTTCATCAAACGGAAGGGAAATGCATACAAAGGGTGATGAAGTGACAAAAAGTGCAATTTTCCAATCAATCAAATGGTCAATATTGAACTTAACCTCCATTTTATCATCGTGAAGAACATATTATAATTTGAAAATTTTTGTTTAAAGGTTCATCAGTTATTGCCTGAAAACTGTTGGCAGCCGCCCGCCGTACTTCAGGAATTTCCGTTGGAAAACCCTGTTAAAAATGTGGTGCACAACTACAACATATATGCATCGATTCTGTCAAGCTTCCTTCCATTCCAGCCTAAACTATAGGCAATCCTGTGTTCACAAACTAAATGGCAAATTAATGTTTTGGTACGTACGGGAAACCCCAAAACTCTATCCAATCCGAAAAAAATTAATGTAGTGCACAACTACACCTGGTATGCATCAATTTTGTCACATGTCATTCATTTTCAGTATGAACTGTGGGAGATTCTGCCTAAGAGTGTGTACTCTGAAAATGTTCCTCTTAGTAGGCTCGTACTATTTTTGGGGGTCCAGTTAACATAAATTTGCTATTTTTGGGTTCTAAGAAATCCAAAGTACTTTTTGCGGGGTAAATATTTCTGAGCTATTTTTGGAGGGTCTGGATATTATATGATATTTATTTGGGTACAAACATTTTAGGAAGAATTATTCCAAATTGAAGTACAATCCATGTAAATAGGTATTTACACAAATAATTTGATTCATGGTTTTAAATTTTCATTTAGGTGTTTTGGGGGTTGTTGTATTGCGAAAAGTATTTTTGGGAAGTTAATTTTTCCTTGATATTTTTGGGGTCATGTATTTAGACAACGATTTTTTGGGGTGCTTTGAAAAAAAGTAATATTTTTAGGGTGTTTATTTTTTTGTGGATAAACACAGTACCAAAAATTCAGACTTAAGTTAAAACGTTCTTTTGTATCGTGTAGGCGTGTATATTCATTAGTTGGTAATAATTATACAACTGTGCCAATAACAAACACCGACCATCTTGTTGGTAAATATTCTATATTGTTTTTATAGTGTATTTTATACACCCGAGAGTCAGGACAGATAAGGAGTACCCATAAAACCGGTTCAACCCAATCTCTGTTCAGTGTCTATATAAAGTCAGACTACTCTGACCCTGTGGTTTTGATTTTTGTGTTTTATGCTATTTAAGACTGAAGTTCTCTTGTCTCCATCGCGTTTATTAATTGGTATGCAATTCTGGACTTTTCCTGTTATCCGATATTGCCAGTCAGTTGCTAATCTTTTGTAATTTCCATTAAATTTATACTTGAACACTACACTAAAGAACTTCTCCTTATATCAGTTGTATCTACAAAACAATAAACAGACGTATGTAAAATTTTGCTTTGACCAAAGCATCTTTACAATAGCCAAACAACACAGTAATCTGTTTATGACATTTCCTAGTATTGTATTAAGACGTACAAACACAATTTTCTTCTCGAGATATAGCATATGGAATATCTTCTCGATGTATTGAATTTTCTCATTTGCAAAATAAATACTTTTGTACTGTTAATGGGTTCCAGAGATGGAAAATGCTTCCAAAAGCAGAATAGTATGCTACAAAATACCTAATTCACATTGTTCGTGGGCAGTTTTGAAACGAAAAGTGTAATTTAGGTTGACCTTCTGTAATTAGTTCCTTAAGGAAATGTACATTAATCATTTTAGATAAATTGCTTGTTGTCGTAGCCAGGCTCCTATTTGTATATTCACTAATTGATTAATAACACGATCTGCCATGAAAAGAAAAAATACATTCATTGTAAAAATACTGCTACAGAAAGGGAGAAGTATGAATTGTATGTTCAGACAAGTATTCTGATAGTATTGCTGAGCAATACAATGACCCCTACTGGTTTGAGGTGTGAGAAAATGCACCAAATGCTCCTTGACTATGTGAATCGGACGTTGTATGGACAGAGTGATTCCTAAAAATCCTAAAATTATGTTTGCAAGGGGTACGCAATAATCACCCTATCTGCCTGAAACTCAAACTTGATTTGTAGCTCATCATTATAAGCTCACATACCAAAAATAAGTTTAATTTGCAGAAGGGTTTGCAAAAAATGTCCGGAAAACTATTATTTTGGCAATTATTTTTATTTCTAAATGCAATAACTATAATAATAATAATAATCCAATTAGCGTGAAGCTAAACCTTAATATGTAGCTCGTCATTATAAGCTCACATACCCAAAATAATATCATCTGCTAAAACAAAAGTCCGGAAAACAATTATTTGGGCAGTTATTCCTATTTCCAAGGGCAATCACTCTCACAATAATTGTCCGATCAGCGTGAAAGTCAACTTGATCTGTAGCTGATCATTAGATACTCATGTACCCACTAGAGGCTCCAATGAACCTGTATCGCTTACCTGGACTATGTCATCTTGACTAGCAGCCTGGAACATTGCTGCCAAGCTTCAACTGGCTCACTGATTTCAAACACGATCTTTCAGAGATTATTCCAATTAGGTCCTGTTAGAAACTGTTGGGCTCTGGTGGCCATCTTGGATGACAGGTGAGGTCATCGGATACAATTCTGAGAGGACCACCTAAGGACCATTGCTGCCAAGTTTTCTTCCAATTGGCCCAGTGGTTTCAGACAAGAAGGTCTTTAGTTAAATTCCCCATAGGGTCATATGTTAAACTATATTCGGCTTTGGCGGAAATTCTGGATGACGGGCGGGGTCATCGGATATAATTCTGAAAGAGAACCACCTAAGGACTATTGCTACCAAGTTTTGTTCCAATTATTCCAAGGTATCAGCCAAAAAGATCTTTAATCTTTAATTAAATTCTGAAAGAGGACAAAATAAGAACCATTGCTGCTATTTTTTGTTTCAATTGGCAAAGTGGTTTCAGACAAGATCTTTAAGTAAATTTCACACAGAGTCCTATGTTAAACTATGTTCGGCTCTTGTGGCCATCTTGGATGACGGGCCGGCTCATCGGATACAATTCTGAAAGACCACCTAAGGACCATTGCTGCCAAATTTTGAGAAGATCTTTAAAGGAAAGTTTACGACGACGACGGACGCCAAGTAGTGACAAAAGCTCACCTTGTGAGCTAAAAATTAGAACATGCATTAGGTAAAGGGTACGAAAAACTATTATTTTGGCAATAGTTTCTATTTCCAAGGGCAATTACTCCCACAATAATTGTCCAATCAGCGTGAAACTCAAACTTGATCTGTAACTCATCATTATAAACTCGCATAAAAAAATATCAGTTAGTTCGACGGTTTCTGAAAAAAGTCCGGAAAACTGTAGTGTTACTTACGGACTGACAGAGTGCAAACCTATAGTCCTCTTCGGCGTTGACGGTTGGGGACTTATAATACAACGGCTTTGTGCCTTTGATTGACCGCTATGGAGTGTCAGTTTTCAACATGACAAAAGACCTCCATCCGTCATAGATGTTCTTCCTTTTTCTTAATTTTGATCTTGTTGTTGTGTATGACCTTGTAGCCCAGCGTCGATGCCCTTGCATCAAATTAGCGATGTTGGATTTACAGTATTCATTTGTCGAAATCCCATACACAGTGCTTAAAAATTTGCATTTTTGAATTTACTGAATATCTTACAGTTAGATTTCATGTCTTTCTAGGACTGACACCTCAAACCGGATTTGACACTCAACCTGATTTTTCCCCGGGATTTTTCTCACTTGAAATGTGACAGAGGAATTAAGCGTAGCAAGACTTACAAGACTTACTACCCTCTGGGGGACCTGGTGGTTTTGTGGGAGTTACATTTGCATTGGTTTTTATTCTTTATTAGTTGATTTGCTTTGTGTTTTTTATTGTATTGGATGTGTCTGAATGGTATTTGTTTGCTACATCTTGGAAATGTCACCACGAATTCATCATGTCATTGGATGTTGGTCTTGTGAATAAACCAAATATCTTATAGCATTCTTTTACCGATGTTTATGTATTTTATTCACGACTGACAAAGAAAGATCGGAATGGTCTCTTTGATTAAGGTTTGTATGATATTTTTTGTTATAGAGGCCTCAAAATTCATGTAATATACAATGGCCATAACTATTTCATCACTTCATTTTTTTCCCATTGAATTCTATGTAAATTCACATTTTTTCAAAAAGCTTTTGTGAAGGGATTGGGAAGTGTTTTCTTTATCGATTTTAATACAATTTTAACAAAAAACTAGAGATTTGTTTTTTTTTTTTTTTTTTGTTTTTTTGTTTTGTTGTTAAAGATAAAAAATAATATTTTTAGCAAGTTACGGTGGTTTAATTACGTATAAAAAGTATGACAACACATGTTCCCTTAGCTAATATAATGTAGCTCCTGTGACAAATTTTGACTCGGCGGAGCTACAAAGCGGTCCCATAACTCGCAATGGAGCAAAAATAACTTTTTACGTATGGCAATACATGTAATAGTTCGTGTTTATATGAAATATCATTGAACTATAATTTCCAGCATATTAAATATAAAATTACTTCATTATTAATGTTGAAATCGTTGTTTTGCACATCTTGTCTTTTTGTCGGTTTCAGAATTGTTTTCTCTCCGTCATGACGGCTGTCCTATTACGCTTTGTAGCTCCGCCGAGTCAAAAGTTATCACAGGAGCTACATTGTTGTAATTAATGTTCCCTATATATTCAACCAAATGTATGACGCCAAAAGTTTTATTCGTAATTAAATATTGAAACGCTTAATTGCAAAACTATTTACATCAAACAAACAATCTTCAGATATTTCTCTTTTGTTGAAAATTTCATAAAATTAGGATGAAAAACAACATCACAATAATGTTTTGAAAAAAATGTGAATTTGTATAAAAATCAATGGGAAAAAATGAAGTGATGAAATAATTATGACCAACTACTGTAGTTTTAATACATTTTATACAAACGTCGCGGTAGCTGGTAGGTATAGGTTACTAGATTGTGATTTCTAATTCGTTCTTAATTGACAAGGATTGCCAGGTCGGTGGTTCTGTCCGGGTACTCTGGTTTCCTCCACCAATAAAACTGCATGGTCACCACGATATAGCCAAAATTGCACTGAAGGTGACATAAAACCACAATAAAAAAAACCAAAACAAGGATACTTTATGACGAATAATCTGTTGTGAAATCTATGCTGTGACCTAAAAGTATAGCCGTGTAGGATTATTTGTTCAATACTTCAATAATTCCAATCAAATTATGTCAACAGATTATTAATATTTCCCAAAGCGACACTTGTAGTACTCGTCACGAACCTGACTTTTTAACTTCTTAAACGGGGACGGAATATTGATGTGATTTAATTATAATCAAATTCTAATAAGACCTAATGGCAATTCAAGGAATTTTGAATGCTAGATAAATGATATTAAGAAAGCATGCGGAAAGCAATAATTTCCAGAAAAAAAATGCATTAAATCAATTTTCATTGATGCAAACGTGACTTTGGATTAGCTTTTGTCGACTGTAATACTCATTCTGAGAAGGCAAATTAAAATTCTTAATTAAACTTCAGCTGCCTTCAATAATCCTTGACATTTCTCATTACGCAGATGTGAATTTCGAGGGTAACGCATGGGTTTGCAAATGTTCAATAAATTTACAATGACAGTAAAAGAAAAATAGATTTTGAAATAGTAGAGTCTAAACGAATTGGTAAGTGTGATCAATGACCTGCTAGCCAATATAAACACATACGTGTATATGCGATTTTTTTACTGAGACTAATAAATTCTATGATATGCACATTTCGACGATTTACGACTCTTCGTATCAGGCCTGGGCGCCATAAAAGTTGAGAATATTCTTAAGTCTGAGAATTTTCTTAAATACTGGGATACTCGAATCTGATTGGTTGAGAATGGGAATTTGAGTAAAATTTTCTTTGCTCAGCAAAAATAGTTCTTTATGGCGCCCAAGCCAGGTGTGTTCAAGGGCTAAAATGGTGAAAACAAACAATGATCAAAAAGGTTGAAGAGCAAACTGCAAGAATTGCCGTTAAAGCCAAAAAGTTATAAGTACTATAGTTTTCAAAAATTTTATTTTTTTGTGAAATTGAATTTAAATGTACCAAATTTCTAGCATTGAAAATGTATAGAAACTCATATAATTAAACTTAACTTCATTTGGCTATCAAGTTATTTTTAGGTGAATAACTTTTTAATTCTATTAGTTTGGTGTTAGAACTTTCAGTGGAGGAAGTGTTGGTTTTCCATCCAACACAATAAATGAAAACTTTCTTCAAATTATCCGATTATTATCAAGATTACCTTTAACTGCTAAAGCAATCTGTAAGTGATTTTCTATCAATCAGAAACGACAATAGCTCACGAAAGCTATTAAGGTATCCGTCGCCGATGTACGAGAGGTGCCAATGAGACAACAGTTATGTTTTGAAGAAAAATCAACACGGATGACAAAGTATTTAAGAATAATGGGCATCTCTCGGCCAACCTTTGCCAGGTACACTTGTCACCATATCTTTGGAAAGCCCAAGAAATCAAAATGTTACCAGCAATAAAAGCGAAAGAACCTAAACATGGTAATTAAAACCCAGATACTCCTTTTGTCAAAGAATGTCCATATTCCATCGAATAATAAATGTTATATAGTAAAAAAGTGAAGAATAAAATTCAAATTTAGTCAGTATTTGGAAACAAACCAGATTTATTCACAGATCACGTTTTACGAATGAAAATGTCTAAGTTTAGTTGAAGTGTAAGTAATGTTATTTTATCCGGAAATATGGCTTCGTGTATGTCTGCTGTTATTTGGTATATGGTTTCTGATATTAATTTTATTTGTTGTTAAATTTATCCATTCCAATATAATGGGCAGACAAAGTCTGGTTAACCAAATGGCGATCTTTATTTTTATCAAACAAACAATACATAAAAAATTTAAATGATTTCAGTTTTGTCAGTTACTCTTATATTGTCTGATATTTTGACAAATATATCATCTTATTTTACTAATCACTAGATTCCGCTGCTGTGCAATAAAGTTTCTCCTAGGATAGCCTTAATGAATAATTAGCATCGACTTAAGGGTCCTGGGGGTACAATGAATCGTGTTTTCAAGTACTTAACCCCGAGGCTGAAGTGCTTTATTACCGTTTCAGTTGCTTGTTACTAGCACATCACAAATGAAGGAAAGAAAATCAAGTGATGAATTTGCATGAAAATACTATAAAGGATAATACTTTTCATAAAATGGGAAAACAAATTACGCGTAAATGAATGCATGTAATTCGTAATTTCCATTTTCTAAAATGTCGGTTTGAAACATGTATAATGTATATCAATAGGAGCTAGTTTTAAGTAGAGATCTAGGAAGGGCTAATTAATTACTATGATCTTTAAGCATTCTGAGAAAAGAAATGTTTCTGTTTCAATATTTTTTAAATATATCATATTAAAACTGAACTTTAATTATCCTTAAATTTAGAAAGGTTTTTTATTTGTTTTTTATTGATATCTTCGACGAAATTATTATTATTCTGTTATTCCACGAAAAAAATCTTCTATATTTTGTAAGAAAGTCTTTTCATTATTCATTTCAAGATGCAACTTAATAAAATAACAAAAACGTCGAATATTAACCCTGAAAAGTTATTTTATTTTAACAACCTCAGGAAGATGTATGATTTCATGACCAACAACGAAGTTCTGCCAGTCCTGACTCAGGCTTATAAAAATCAAAAGAACAAAAATAGTTATAATTTAAGTACACCATTGATATAAAGTAATTGTTGTACACCATAACTATATCATTGTTATAAAGTAATTGTTGTATATCATAAGTACGTCATTGATATAAGTAATTGGTGTACACCGTTATAAAGTTATTGTTGTACACCATAACTACATCATTGTTATAAAGTATTTGTTGTACACCATAACTACATCATTGATATAAAGTTATTGAAAATACATCATTCATATAAAGTCATTGTTATAGACCATAACTACATCGTTCATATAAAGTAATTGTACACCATAAATACATCATTGATATAAAGTAATTGCACACCATAACTTTATCATTGATATAAAGTAATTGTTGTACCCCATAACTACATCAGTGATATAAAGTAATTGTACACCATAACTTTATCATTGATATAAAGTAATTGTTGTACACCATAACTACATCAGTGATATAAAGTAATTGTACACCATTACTTTATCATTGATATAAAGTAGTTGTTGTACACCATAACTTCATCATTGATATAAAGTAATTGTTGTACACCATAACTACATCAGTGATATAAAGTAATAACTGTTGTACACCATAACAACACCATTGATATAAAATAGTTGTTGTACACCATAACTACATCAGTGATATAAAGTAATAATTGTTGTACACCATAACAACACCATTGATATAAAGTAATTGTTGTACACCATAACTACATCATTGTTATAAAGTAATTGTTATACACCATAACTACCTCATTGATATAAAATAGAAGTCAAATCAACATATTTAACCTCACCAAATTGATGATTTAAATTGTACGTAAATAATTGATTGTGACACAAATTGCATGATTCTTTAATTATTCTCTAATTCTATGTCATTTTAACCTTTTGTGAACCCGTTGTTTATCAAAAATTTAATCAACTTGTGGTTTGCCGATGATGTGTAACCCACGGAATGACTTTTACGCTCGGATTTTTCGGAATAGTATAAATCCAATAATCTGCTGTTAAAGATGTAAGAATTTATATTTATCATTTATCATCATCAAAGGAAACATCACGGGCAATGTCATTGCTATACCATCTTATATATAAAACATTAATACTACATAAAACTATTTATTGGCTTTATTTAAAAGGAAACTTGTTAAAATGGCAAAGTTTAGGTTTTCTTTATAAAGAATAAATTTCAACATCGTATGGCAGTGGTATATAGACCTTTTGAGCACCTTGCTTAATATTCTCTACGTTTACGTAACACGACTCCATAAGTGTAAACACGCAGTAGGTTGTAATTTCTGTATTTATTAAACATATTTGGAAGCAAACTTTCGTCATAATATACCTAAACAATTTTAATTCTGGTAAACACTCGCCCTTCGGAAAGCTTGCTTCCAAATTTTGCTACCTTAATTTAATTTTGTGTGGATGTATTTTTCTGTTAATTAATTAGTTTATCCTGTATGCATATTGTATAAAGCTGTTATAGTCAATGCACATTATTGTTTATCAATCAAACATTTTACAATAACACACCAGTGACCTTGGAACATTCTGTATGAACGATTTATCAACATTGATAACTCTGGGTTAGTCTGACATTATTTATTTTATAGATTGGAATCAAACATTTTTCACAGATTTGTGCTATAACAAATATTATAGATATATATGTAAAAACCAAGTTATCATGGAAAGATAAAGCAAATATTGACGCTTTTTTAATAATATAAGAAAGGTGAAACATGTTTATATTAACTATCCCTGTAAACTTGGATCACTCCTGATGGCCTCAATTTAATCGCACATTAGAAGTTGCTGTCTGTTGTCAATTTTTTGGTATTAGATGTCATGTACATGTATGTATACAAATCAAATGAAATTTTAGTAAGGGAATATGATTCATAACAAAGTTTGAAGTTCATAGTAGTGCTTGCTTCAGGAATTTAGGGGATAACTGTGTTGTATTTTATCAGTTGCCGACGTAAACCGCTGGTTTTACCGTCGCAAATTGAGTTTACCTGGCGACGCGTAGCGGAACCAGGTAAACGGATATTTGCGATGGTAAAACCACCGGTTTACGTCGGCAACTGATAAAATACAATACAGTTATCCCCATTCTAATGCAACCTCCGTTAAACGTTAAAAAATAGAATAAAAAGTAAACAGGAAACGTCAAATGCGTTTGCGCAACGTTGTCGTCAATTGTTCCGACGGTAAATCGTGGATTTTACGCTTGACGTTATCCAATCAAAAAGGACGTTATATGTTATGTTGCATTAGAATTGAGCATTACTATTTTATTTATCCGAGGAGATTTGGTAAAAGAGGTATTCTGTTAGCTGAGTATCACCCTCATGCAAGCATTGTCCTCGAAGGGTTACAAATTTTACTCCTGTCGGTTATTTTACACTTGGAATATGTTCAGAATTATTTTTTCAGATTTCGACATGTTCGGCCTTGACTGCAGACATGAATAGTTGAAAATGTCACTTACAGTTCGGAATTTAACATATCATAATTTAATACATGTATGAATTAAAACCAGATAGTTAACAATATATATCATTAGATATTTTACTCATTACATACGATATCTCCATTTCAATAATTCTTTATTTTTTCTTTGCAAATACAAAATCACAAAAACTGTTGACACATTAGTATCTTCCTTTATCATTTACAAAAATGCAATTTACTTTTTTTTTAAAAAACATCAGAGAATATACATGCAAGTTATGACACAGGGTCTAGTACCGTGAAAATTTTTGTAAATTACACTTGGTTGAACGTGTAAATCACAAAAACATCGTGTAACGTGCAAAACGTGTGAATCGTGTGCGTGCAACGTGCGAATCGTGTGCGTGTGGTAATAAACTTGCGATTTGAATCGTGTAACGTGTATGAGATTTCATTGGTCGAAACAGATATTAAAACGTGTGAATTCAAATCGTAGCATATTTCGAACTCGAATTAAAATATTGTTGGAACGAACCTTCATCGGTGTCAAATATTTGAAAATACTAAACTAACTGGGAAGTTTTTAGCGTCCTTGACTACCTATTTAGGTCTCGCACGGACGTTGAAAATACTGATATTAATAATCCCGCAATAGATTCTATTTTTTTTCTATTACAATTTAAATTATTCAATTTATTTGGTTTGAAAAGAATAAATTAAATAAAATGTTCCCTAAACTAAACGATGATACAACTTGCATGCAACATTTGCAAATTATACAAAAATTTGAACTTTAACTTGTCTGCAAAAAAATATTTTAAATTACTCTTAAAATATGTCGAAGTTTTTAATCCTTTGGCAAATATCATTTTGAAAATTTATATTTTCATAATATATATTTTAAATAAATAATTGTTTGATCGGGCTAAAACAACATCTATTTAGACAAGGGATTAAGAATTGAATTGAATTGAAGTCCTCTGAGGATAAAATGTCTAGTTACCTGTTAATTTACCTAAGAAATCTGATAGTTGAATATTAATGATTAATATGCAATAGCTAATCAGGTAATCACAACATGAAAAGGTTTATTGATTTTTAATAAATTAAAAATATAATATCATAGTTCTGTTATAAAGTTTGATAAATTTCCCATTAAAAAATTGCATATGCAAATAAATATGTTTTATTTATGAAAAAAGTTAGGTGTGGAACGTTTAAAACCGGCTTCCTTTCATTGTACTTATTTATTTAAAATCAAATGCATTCTCAATATTTCACTGCTATTCATATCCGGCATAAATTTAATTATAATAATTCGTTTCGTTATATTCCGTTCGTATCTTACAAACACAATTTTTAGAAATCGCACGATCGGAAATGTGTTTCGTGTAACATGTATCGTGTGCTTTGCGTGTAACGTGCGAATCGTGTGCGTGTATCGTGCGAATCGTGTGTGTGTAACGTGCGAATCGTGTGCGTGTAACGTGTGAATCGTGTGAGTGTGGTTTGGTGTATAACACGCTCAACCATCTGTGTACGGTGAGGTGCTAGCCGTATATAACAATTTTTCCACCGTCTAAATTTTCATGGTGCTATAAATCCTCTGTCATAACGTATTTGTGCGATCTCCTGAACTATATTTCAATAACAATTAAATGACATACTGTTATCAAATGATTTGACCTAAATTCAGCTACTGCCAATGGTTAACTGGACATTTAAAATACACATTGAAGGACCGCCTACATGACTTTATTTGGTAATTGTGTACACATGCCATCATTAAGCGTGTGTGATTTTGTCAGTTTGGTGTAATACAAGATGGAGGCTGAAACAAACGATAAAACAGAGCATAGCGGCAGCAACTATTTAAAGGGTAAGAAGATGGATTCTACATTTGAACAATACAATGCGCCGAAATTGGATGGATGGGTGTATGAATCGTGGTTTAACGTCCAGAGGAAGCCAGGTGCATATCAGGACGATAATATGTTAAAATGATAATGAATATGATCCCTGATTTGTACAAGACCGACACGCTGTGCCAGATTTTTAATGTGCTAGCTCAAGAGGTAAATTGTCCGCAGGAGGACATATCACCTCACTCGGACACATTATACTGACTCCGAGCCACCAGTCTTTGCTCTTACCCCTAGATGCCGCGTGCTTGACGGAGAAGCAGCAAATACCAATTTCAATGTCTTTGGTTTGACCCGGCCGGGGATCAAACCCGCAACCTTCCTCACTCGAGGCGAGCACGCTACCACGAACCCACCGAGGCGGTGCCGAAATTGGAAGTAATTTTGGAACTTGTTTTATACGGATGTTCGTAAAACTAACTCATTGAATTCATTAAGATATTCATTGTACATATATTTGAAGGGCAGGCCGTACAATATAAAAGGCGACAGTTTTGTTACTTCCAGAGAAAACGTCTAAGCAGAATTAAAAGGGCATGGGTTTAGAAGATGTAGGCCATTTTCTCTCAACTGACGAAGCAGGCAGAAGAAAAGTGTATGCATCTATATATCTGTCGCCTAATTACCCGTTGGTCTACAAATTAAGTTCAGTTCGATATTCGATTATATTTTTGTAGTAGGGGAATTGAGGATATCCTGCAGATGAAAACAGCTATTAATGTTAAATCTGACCCTAAAACAGGACTGATGTATGTGATTAAAACAGTAAACAGTTGATGACAGATAGAAAACATTGGGGAATATTTTTTCAACATATGACATGACATGGTTTTTATGATACTTTTGTGGTTATTGTGATTTATCTAGAAATACTTACCCTTAAGAGGCACTTGACGTCATTCACGGTTGACATGATTGTTCGAATTTAAAGTTTGGTACAAACAACTGTTTTAAGTTGCCAAATATCTTTTAATTTTTGATACTGTAATAAAAGATTAGATTTTTTTTCTGACATTGCCGTTCATTATTTGCAACGAAAAAACTATGGTAACACAACGTGTCCAACTATTCAATGGTAAGTCATTTTATTTTAAGTAAAGAAATGAAAAGAGTTTTGAAGATTTGAGATTTCTCATCTTTAAGCTTATATTATCAACGATGTAAACTATTAAACATAAAGCGCAGACGAACTGTATATTGTTAAAATAATTTAAAAGGTTTTAAGAATATATGTTGATGTCATCACTTAGGAAATTTTGCGGTCATCATCACGAATTGATTGACCATTACAGTGTTCCAATATCTAAGATGATGTTGGACCTGTTCCCGCTGTCGTAACCTTTCATGTGCCTCCGCCGATTTGTGACTTCCCCCGGATTGACTTTGTTGAACTTCACGACGGGTGCCGTATACGGAGCAGGAACTACTTACCCTTATGGAGCAACTTGGTTCACTCCTTGTTTTTATAGGAGTTCGTGTTCATTGTTTTTTAGTTTTCTGTGTTTGTTTGTTGTGCTTGTGGTTGTTCATTTGTCTTCCCGGGTTTGTCTGTCCAATGGATTACGTATAGGTATGTTTGTCCTTTTTAGAAGGCATGCAAAGAATTGCAATTTAAGCATGTTAGAGCATAAAACACAGACATGGAACAGGAACTAAACCACTGTCTTCCACTTTAGTAAAATCTTTTGTCGTCTTGTAGACAAAAGCTACTAACATAAAAAATAAAATAATCCTGAATGTCGTTTTGCATTACAAGTAATTGCTAGAATTAATCAAATATTTCCCAATAAAGAATGTTTCATGACTTAAGTAAATATATAAACATGTCGTATTGCCTATATATTCCATGAAACATGATATCTCTGAGACTGGCATTTACACGCTGTAGACATATTAATATGATCTATAATAGTATTATACTTATTCCACTTAATACATATGAAATAAAATGATTTAATATTTTATTTCAATTTTGTAATAACTGATAAAATGACATTAACCAATCCTAAAAAATGTACTGGGTATGCATTACACTCTGTCTGTAATACATGATTCTACTCATAAATAATGGAAATTGCAATATTGTGAATTAGAAAAGAGGGTATGACGCCGTTTATAATCTGTAAGATTTGTTTTTATATAACATGGTCATTACTATCATATAATGCATATTTCAACCAATTTGAATGACCAATCATGATGATATGAAATATTGAAAACTATTTTGAATTGAAAACCGGCAAAAGAATACCGAAGCGACAAAATAGTGGGAAAAGTGTCTGTATTCGAATTCCAAGGAAAAGACAGTCATGAAAATGGAACAAAACAAACGCTACAATGATACATGTATAACTAAAGGAATAAAAACATATAATAAACTAAACAAAAAAGAACAAGACAATACAGAAAGCGTTAGCAACGTGATCGCCCACTTAAAAATCAAACGTGTTTATGCTATTACAACAGGTAAGGCCACTAGAAGAGAAATATTCTTAAGAATCCACATCTAGTTGAAAAGGCCTTCACGGGAGCTCTTGAGATCGTCTTGAATTGTTGTGAGTAAAGTACTATAAGAAGTTTTGAAAGGGTTGGCAGAGCCTGCTATGTCCATTTGATTGTATGGACACTTGTGAAATTTGGGTACTCAGTAAATGGCAGGGCGGGGTTAAAATTGTCATCACTTACAGCAATACCCAAGAAAGAAAGAACAGAAATATGATAATATATTTCCTTTGTATCACAGTGTGCGTCTAAGTGGAATTGCCAAATGAATTTTCAATATCCATCTCCTTAATCAGGCATTCAATGTGGTGTCTTTTTGCAGACAAAAACGATGTTGTTTGGAGCTAGATCAGCTGGTAAAATGAAATACTTGCCATGAAGGTAGGGCAGTGTTTTTGTAACTTGGGGATCATTCAAATACGCTATCAGATGAGAGTAGAAATGTTATGTGGTATTTTGAGGTGTTTTTTACGGATCGGAAATAGAGAATCATCTTCAGCAACCATAGAATGTAAGGACAGCTATGTTTGATAAAACCATTTTAGTTAAGTCTAGTCAGCGCTTTTCAAAGATTTTGATCTCTAACTCCTCTTTTTCGACTTTACCAAAACTGTAATCAGAAGAATTTATTTTAGCTTCTGCGATAGAATAGAGTTTGAATTGAGATATCCCGCTTTTAAAGAAAACTGCTTTACGTGTAAGATGCAATTATCTTTACTAAAGCAGATCATTCATATTAATTAAAGTAAACGCTATAAAGATGGTAGAATTTCTTAAGTATTTCTCAACCCAGCTTGTAATTAACAGTGATTTGTTTCCATTATGAATAGGTCAACTTGAAAACCTAGTAATTACTGCAAATTTTTTTACGATTTGACCAAATCTAATTTCAGAGATGGACAACATTTCTACGTAGGATACAGTTGTATATTTCTCGTGTATATAAACAAAAAACCTCTTAATTGACATTTGTACAGGGATACCTTACAATACTTTATGATACATTGAAACAAAGGAGATGGTTTGATTTCAGCCGTTATTTTGCCCCATCTGACATGAAAAATTAAAATTAAGATTTCAGATTCAAATTTGTATGAATTGTATCTTATAATGATTTAACTTTCATAATCTATCAATCATTGTAAAAATTCCTTGCCATGCTGCATCAGCGACGCCATCAACGTCTGCTAAATCAAGGATATGAAGAAAATTGAGTGTTTTCACAGTAGATTTTGGTCAAAAGAACTACGAGCAACAGCCTTGCCCAAAAAGAATTTTTATTATGTTTGTCCAGCATAAAGGCACATTTCAGTGAAATATCTTTTTTTGGCAAAGCTGTTGCTAGTGTCAGAATTTTAATTCAAAGGTCCAAAAATGAGTGAAATTTGATGTTTTCCTTGTTTCATCAAAATTAGCCATTTTTGACAGCATATTGCAGCTATTACAGAATTGTTTTGTTGAAAACAAAACGTGTTCCGTAAAATGCAACGTCTGAGCAGTACTTCAAGACAGCTGAGAATAAGTTTCTCATTACTTTTTGATTTTGGAATTCAAGGGGCCAAACCCTTGTCCTAGGCACCTGTGATGGATAATGGGTGTTCAACCCATAGAGCTGTCTAGCGCGGCGCCAGGTGGCTGATAGGGGAGACCCTGTCGTTGGGGGGTTGTCGGGTCATAATACGGAAAGCCAGACCGCGGATCATAGTGGGTAACGTGTTTCGAGAATGCCACACTCCCTGCACGCTAAAGACCCCTTCTGTAGTTTTCGAAAGAGTAGGCTGATTGCCGCTACAGAAGGCTAAATTATCCGACCCTACCCAACCATCCTCTTTTTACAGTGGCAGTCAATATTGGTTCCCCTTTGTATCCCATCCAACCCCTAGCTGAATTCTTTGATAAATTGAACTGGTTCTCGTCCTGAAGAAGCATGAAATATTTGCCACTGGACGTTAAGCAACAATCAATCAATCAATCAAACCCTTGTCCTTTGCACAAAACAGAACATTTCATCTATGGAAAGTGGTCATAGAATGTCGACGTTCTTGATATTCTAGAAATTCTTCTCGACAAATTAAGTATTAAATTTTATTACTACTATTCACTGATGTTTGAATACATCCCGATGATGTAATTACCCCAAGTAGTTATTGCTTCGGTGATTACTGTATTACGCTTTGATCAAGAAACTTTCCTAGACGGCTTAATTCACGAATACGGATTCTACGCAAAGAATTAGTATCACAAACTTTGTTTTAATTTAAGGTTAGTTATCGGCTCAAAACGAATTGCTTAAAGTCAAAGGAACATCAATAAAGCACTTTTAATATTAAATGTACTTCCATATTTTGTTTTACGTGTATTACTGGGCCATCATATAATATTATGGTGCAAAGTTTAATACGTTTATCAATAAAGATAAAATGTGACAATATACATTTCTCCGGGCGTGTAACACGCCCTTTTTGCGTGAATGTTGTTTGTTATGTCGTATAAAGAATTTTTTAAAATAGGCAAAGTGTCGTGTAAAGAAAAAAACGAAACGAAATAATGAAAACCAGAATAATCAACTGATTTAACGAGCAACAAGTCACTTAATACAATAACTAAAATTTTAATAATTTGCATTAATTAAAAAAAAATAGTTTATATTCTTCAATATTTTCAGATTCCTAACCTTCTTCGTTGTTAATTCAACATATAAATCTTTGATGTTCAATCTGATATATATAGATTCTTCTTCAGGTAGGAATGAGTTATGGAATTTCTCCACCCGAGATAGTTAAATTTTCGATTTTCAACACGCCAGCACTTGCGAGCGTGTTAAAATCTAAAATTTAATTATTGAGGGTTGAGAAATTCCTTAACTCACGAGTAAATTGAAGGCGAATCTTTTTCTTCTGTGATTTTTGACAAAAACCTCAAGAAAATGTCGTTGCTATGTAGTTTGTTTACATATACGTCATTTCGGGACTTCTCTAGTTTATCTGTAGAAAAAAACGGCAGTAATTCCCACGTAGAAATTTAATCACCGGGAAGTAGTTAAAAATATTATGTTTTTTATCCCACCCATTAAAAAAGTCAAGAATAGGAGATATAGATATCAACACGCACATCCTTTCTTTTTATCATGTATGTGTTAAACGTTGTGCGCATATATGGTACAAAATTTTGAACTTTATTCTATAGAGAAAAAGTGTGAATATACATGTTATGATACAACCAAGTGATCAGAGTAATCTTCTAAAGGTTGGGGTTAAACTATGTCCGCTTGCATATAGGGTTCATGTTATTACGCTTAACCCCTCTTACATACTGTAATCTAGGAATTTTTTTTTTACTGTTTGTTTTCGTTCAGTCTTTCATAAAATAACGGGTTTTTTTTGGAATTTGCTAAAATTTTGCATATGGTACATGGGTGTTTCCTCTACTCTTATCACCCTTTTCCCTTTAATGCCTATGTAAATTTCCTTCCAATCTTTTTCTATGAAGCATTTCGAAAGCTGAATCAACTTCATTTTGGGGTATACAGATGTTGTTGGTTGTAAACAATGTAAAACCGCAACAAGCATTTTATGTATGTTTGAAATATTCTTTTTTCAATATTTTCCATTGAAAGAAAATTACATATTTTTTACTAAAGTTAAGATATAGCTTTGAAAGATTTATTTTTTTAATTTAACTATTGTTACTTTCTTCGCTTTGTAGTATTATCCTAAAACGTGTCCTCAAAAGAGAATAAACGACAAAATGGATAAAATGAAACGACATACCAATCAATCTGCGCTACATTTTGTACCCAACAGACAGAAACCCGGACAAAAAATAACATAAAATAGCACAAAACACAACAGCGAGTCAGGGTAGTCTGATTATAGTAGCTATGTAATGTTGTTTACCCTACGCATACTATAAACAAATTTTAATTTTGCTAAGTTTGCAAAATTATCGGTTGACGAAGTTAATAAATTCTGTGTGAAATTTCGAATATAGGACTCATGGTTTGTCTGCATAACTACCCTCAATTTTCAATTTAATACTGTACTTCATTTAGGCACATCTTAGTACACAGTTTACGTTTGTATGTTATCGAAATATTGTTGAACTTTTTGTTTTGCAGCATACACTGGTCCAGTTTTATACATATTTTTCTGAAATACCTAATAGAATATAGAAGAAAATAAGTCTAACAGGCCCCGTTTTTCACAAACATTTGTACGATTATGATTAGTCATAGGTGTGATCTGATTCCCGTTAGTTAGTGTCTTTTTTCTGTTGACGTCCTGGAACCAGTCAATCGTAGGCGTACGAATGTTTGTCGACTAAACTGGCAAACCACATTTACAACGGACACGCTTTGAGATTAATGAAGATAAAATTTTGAATATCCAAGACTATTCTTATAGTTTATTAATTTCATTTGTAAAAGATTGAATGGAATCTTTATCATATGTCGAAAATAACATCGATGTTTACTGCGAATGACAGGTCTCCTGGGAATCAATGTAACAAATACTGATAGTTCTAAATTACTATTTTAAGTTGGTATGTGAGCAAAAAGTTAAAGATATCCATCAACCGGCACTCCTTAGACTAGTATGTTTAATTATAGAAGAAATATCGTAGGAGTTTCATGGGCACGTTTAGCTTTTTAATAAGAATTTCTTGGTTTTATATTTATTATTGTCAATCTATAGTAATAGTACCATAATTATAAAGGTTTCTCAAATTAATCTTAATTTCAAAACAAATTTATTCTGTTCTATTAAAGTTTTTAAAACCTGGTGTAAGCAACAATGAAGGGATAAAATAAAATACACATCACAATGGAACAACACTGGAAAGGTCAATAATGTCAAAGCTACCCAACATACTGAAGCTCGGACAGAAATAAAACATACACAATAGAGAATCAGGGAAGTCTGACTTGGTAAAGACAATGAAAAGTGTTGACGTTAAAATTTGATCCATTAAAATTTTTATTGATGATATATACATATAAGGTATAGCACGACTATTTGATAACATCTTAATTAAGAAAATTTCCAGTTTTCATGTATACATGTAACCAGCTATATTTTGAGCGTTTGATTCGTAAATCTCTTGTTTCGAAGATTAATATCATTTCAATCGTTTGATTATAATTGTACAGCTTCCCTTGCAATCCTCTCAGTTGCTTGAACTATAATTGAATTTTTATGTAATGATCTACAATTGTGGTAAATCTGTTTTAATCCTGTTCAGATGAGTTATATACTTTGAAAAATATTCTGGTTTATTTCTTAAACAAACAAAGTCAAGAAATATCAAAGGATACAAAATACGGAAGTACTTTTAATACTAAAGGTGCTTTATTGATGTTCCTTTGACTTTAAAGCAATTCGTTGTGAGCCGATAAGTAAAGCCAAGAAATACCAAAGGGATATTCGAAGGAGAGAAAAATCGTAACAACAAACTAAAAACATATGAACAACATGGACCCCACCAAAAACCGTGGGTGGACTCAGGTGCTACAGAAGAGTAAACAGTCTCTACTTCCTGCATGACACCCGTTATGCTGCCCATGTAAAATCCGGTATGAGGAATGGACAACAAATATCAGATACTACAGTCCAAAGAACTTCAAATACCTTGTGTCTTCATACTGTGGAGCTTTGAGTCGTTTAATGGTTTACTATGGTCAGGGTAATGTGACAATATTTTACTATGGTCAGGGTAATATGACAATGTTTTACTATGGTCAGGGTAATATGACAATATTTTACTATGATCAGGGTAATATGACAATCTCCTAAATTGAAAACTTTAAAAAAGTAAAATTTACGGGATAAAAAGTCAAATTCGTAACAATAACACAAGAACAAATAAAATGAAAAACCAAACGAATAATGCATAGTAAACCAAAGATAATTAGAACTAGATGGAGATAGTCAGAAACAGCTATCCCCGCACTTTCCATTTGGTGTATCTCTGCACACTACTTTCACAATCATATGTTTGAATAATGGGCCGAAATCTTATTGCACTTCTGCAATACTGTATAGAAATAAAATGCATTAAATGAAAAAATGGAAGAGGAGTTTATTGTATGATAATAGTATATAGAAATAAAATGATAGAGGATTTGAGGTCACAAGTTTAAGTCAGTTTTCGAAATATGACACCTGTGGGCGGCGATTTTTCAAAAATCAAATTTCTTAAACCTTATTGCGCATCTACATACAGTGTGACAATACTGTATACAAAATAAAAGAGGAGTTTTAAGTCAGAAGCTTACATTCATAACTTCGAAATTCGACCCTGTGGGCCCCAATTTGTGAAGATTTAAATTCTAAATCCTTATTGTCATCTTCACACAGTGTGTGACAATATTGTATAGAAATAACATGAAAGAGGAATTTAGGTCACAAGCTCAAATTCCCAATTATCAAAATTCGATCCCTGTGGACCCCAACTTTTCAAAATCAAAATTATAAAATATTAGTGGGTATCTGCATTCAGTGTGTAACAATACTGTACAGATATTAAATACATGAAGTCAAAAATGAACGAGGAGTTCAGGTCATAAGAAACTGTGACGGACGAACGGGGGTGATAACAATATACCTGAACTTTTTACTTTACGATATGAATGAGGAATGTTCGTTAAGGCGTCAGACAGGAAATCTAACTCAAGATATCTACATGAAATCTCATATGTGGAATAAAAACATGCTATTGGTCCATCAAAGTGTGACGACGATCATACTGTTTTTTTTTTTTTTTTTTTTTTTTTTTTTTTGATATGGAAAAAGACTGAATAAAACCATGACAATAATATACCTCAGTGCAGTCGAGAAGTTCGTCGTGTATATATTACATACAAAACAGTAACAAATCAACTATGGATTGTAGGCATCGAAGGTTCACGTCGTTTGTCTGTTACTGCTATTGGAAAGTCATCAGGTGTTTATGAAGTTTTCATATCAATCTATGTTTAATTCTAGGTACCTGTATGAAACAAAAGGAAATTTGTCGGTGATTCCTTTGATTTTAAATTTCATTGCAAGAGTATCCTTAAAGGCAGGGAAATTAAGAAATGCTAAATAATCAGTGTTTGAAGGACTGGACTAATTTATTGTCCTTCCTCTGCTGAAGCCCTTAAAAATCTGAACTGTATACAAAAATGAGGAAAGAAGAAACAAAACACTGGGGACGGATGAAATTTAACAAGTCCAAGATTCTATCGACAAAACATCATTTGTATAATAATATGAAGTCGGTTGATTGTTTTATTTTATACGAGTTAGTACACAGATTGCTACAATTTGTGTCCGTTTTAGAATATCAAGTGCCGGTAATGATATATATGTACGGTTAGAAATCAAAACATGGGTTCGATTAACTTTCATTAATTTAAAGAAAGACTTTGGAGAAAAGAACATTTCATACTTTGTTAACACGGTTAACAGTTCTGTAGTATAGGGAAACTGTACTCATAACGTCAGAACGTCAGAATAGAGTTCAAGATTTGAACCTTGCAATAATTCGCTTCCTTTTATTTGAGATATGGGGCACCTGCGTGTGATTTACAGGGGGATTTTACGCATATTAATTGGCTTGAATTGTTCTAAAACTTCGTAATTGTTATTTTCTATATCTATTATCGACCATCAGAGACCAAGAACGTCGAAAATGGAGCTCCCGTTAGAGTTGTTACATGCTTTTAACACTACGTTCATAAATAAAGACTTTAAATACAGAGATTAGGTTATCAACTTGGTGAATGAGAGTGATCATCATCATGAATATTTGAATTTCTACACTCAGCTTAGTTTACACAACATGATAATGATAGATTAGCAACACCTTTTATTATTCATTGAGCTATAAATTAAGCCACATAAAATGTGTTAAAAAAAAACCGGGTTGGAATCACACCCATTGCTCCATTACGAGTGATGGGACCTCTTTGTATCTCCGTCGAGAGACAATTTTTATGAGCTACATTGTGGTGACTGGATATCTCTGTCCCTTGCTTAATAAAACTATTGCTTGAAGTTAAAGTCCAAATTTTACGTTCTATGTTAATTTGAAACTTTTTTGTAAGGGTAGCTTGGGAAGAAAGTTTAAGTATTGTTTTGTTGTGTGGGTTTTACAGTTCAACATAACCTTTTGGACGGAGTTGTTTATACGAGAGAGAACAAATTATGTGACCTTGATAACTTTCTCTAGCAAGAAAAAAACATAATACTTTTTTTAATTTCGAATCATCAGTTCAGTAGAAAATCCCTGAAGACCAATTGGAAAATAAGCAGGACATCATTATTGCTATGGTTTCGTGTTAGCGAGTTTCATTAAAAGGTTATTTTGCCAAAGGAGACCAATATACAGGATAATATCAACTGAAGGTTCTAAAAAACAAGTATTATTTTGTACCGATTTTAATACTAATAGCAATGCTAGTTTGACCCAGTGAGACATTCTAAGTATATCATTTTACAGTTTCTTCTTTTTAAATAATATTGAATTTGTTTTCCAACTTTTCATGATGCTAGTGATCAAACACAAACTAAAAAATAAATTTAGAATAACGTTATACAGAGGGCATTTAGAAATCAGTATGACCATGTATATGTGTAGCAAAAGATTTTTTTTAAATTGTGTTTTGTAAAGATATTTTGGACATAAAATTTGTGTGTATTGATTTTGCTCCTATTCAATGTTTAAACATAACATTACTCTTTTAAGACTATGTGAAAGTTATCCACGCAAAGAAAAGTCAGCATTCGGTTTGCCGAATTCAATGATTTATTTTTTGTTTCTACCGAGGACAATTATTGAATTATTATGCATGTTTTAGACATATTAAACTAAAATTTGCGTAAAATTAAAAGATAATCTATTGTAAAGTATATAATATATTATAAAGTATATTTTATAACCATCTTTCATACAGAGAATTCCACCCGAGCGATCACATTTTTCTGTCAGACACGTGATCCCGAGGGTAGAATTCTCTTATCTTATATCTCTCTGTATGATTGATAAATTTTCTCTCATTACAGAGAGAAAAAATACAAAAAATAGATCGCCATGACAGACAAAATAATCTCTGCTTTATTGATTTTTAAAATCTCTGGTCCGATTTATTCGACTACGCACGCGCTGTTCTCGTCACAAAACCAGAGATAACTCAACAATATTTGTGGAAATAAAAAGAATCAATCAATCAATCAATTAATATTCCGTGCAAAAATGATAAAATATTTATATTGATATGATTGGTTTCAATTTGAAGAAGTTCTAATGTCTTGATGATACCATTTAAAACAATATAAATTTGTTTCGAAACATAAAATAAAATAAAATATAAAATTTTATACCAAGTCAATACCGAAATTTACATTTTAAACTAGTTTAAAAAACACTTCAGATACAACCAAAATCTCTTTTGTATTATATCGCAAAACATTTATGGCTAATTTAACTAAGTATCACCCTAAGAATGTTTGATAAGCTAAATTTTGCATTTATAAGCACTTTCTTTTCGAAAGGTTTTGTCCATATCAGTGAAGGTTCTTTTGGCGGTTTGTATCACGTGATGTAAGACCAGAAAATTACACATGTGTGTCTTGCACTTGCAAACGTTCAACCGCTTGTAATGAGGAAAATAAACAGTTGACAAAATTTGGCAACATCAGACTACAAAAGTCATGGCCCTAGAACTTAACCATTTAAATTGTTGATTTAGAGATATAAAATACATTTATCAACAAAGAAATTACATCGACAAGATTAAATAACATGAAAAATCAACTTGCGCACACGTACAAAGAATCCAAATTTGAAGTCCGTACGTAGGCAGTCTATGATGAACAGACATGACTAAATCCATATCCCCTCTACCCTGGGAGTTAAATGATGATACCCTGCCAGATGTTAATAGGGTCATGTATTAATCTATAAATATCACTCACAGGATATATGATAAAATGGTTGTCAACAGATGCGTGAATTAGCTATGTCATGTCAAATCGTTTTTGCTAAAAGATCATTATGTATTAGAATGACAATAGGTGCTCTTCATTTTTGTTCCTGATACTTATTTACATTGATATAAACATGTTAATTACATGACGATTTTTCGAAACCATATTAACAGAGTAATGTGGCACTAGGTATTCCATATGTTTCTGCTATCGATCGTTTTCGTTTTCAAGCTAGCCTTACAGTCTTTGACAGAGTTATTTTAAAGGTTATCAATAACCTGATTTTATAAATTTTTTTTTAATAATAAAGTTATCCAGACCTATTAACACTAATCATAAAATTGTTTTGTCAAAGAAAAAAGCTTTAGGACAATATTTTATATACAACTTTAATATAATATTTTTATGTACGTAAACATTACATGCTGATTTGATGTGATTTTCTTTCTTTTCTATTTTAATGCTTACTACATTTTACTGTTATTTTGTAAGTACATGTCTCTAAGTAGACTAGCTTTGTTCTAGGGAAAACAGTCCTTACTATACTTACGCTCAGATATCTTTATCAATATATTATTTATGATTTTAGAGATGGGTTTCTTTTATTAATTATTATGTCATTGTTGAACTTTCCTGTTATCCATTTTGTTGTTTATTGAATTTAAGTAAACAAACGTTTTATGAAACAAAATTATCGTATTTGGCTCACTGTCTTGAATCCACTTCAACTCCGAATGTTTAGAATCTACTTCCGGTTCGAAACTGGACATTTAAGGAAAGATCGATTTTCTTCATTTTATCGATAAAATAGACTTCTCACAACAGATTTGTTGAAATCAAATTGAACTGAAAGCATCGTTCTTTATATTAAGTACATTGCAATGTGCGGATTTTCTAGCAAAAAAAAAGATTTAGAAAATAATATGCCAGGTTTCTGAATTTTAAACTCTCAGTTGTGTATTAAAAGAAAAGTATCATTTTGAATGATTTTTTATTTAATTTAAAAAAAAACAACTTTTCCTCAATTAATCACTGAAAAATGTGTTAGTTATATGATGCTTATTCCAGACGGAAGCTGTAAAGGGAAAAATAATCAAATATCCAAGTCGTGATAGTGGCTGTTGATCACGCGTGACCTTTTCGGGTCAGCATGTGTAACGTTGCACGAGGAAGGCAAACGGGGATAATTAGGACTATTGCACGTGCGAATCAGGGGTTATCTTCAAGCGGGTTTAATGGGTATGAAGACACATAAACGTTTAATTGAATTAAGTTGTAACATGTCTTCTCGACCCTGCTACGATATGCCAAAAATAGACACAGCCACCCGGAACATCATCATTGGTCGTCTCCACAGAATACAGTCGCTAGACTTTATATTGTTCACCGGGCACGATTTCCAGACTTGCAACGGTAGCAGCAGACCGTCAACGTTCTGGACGAGATTGCTACATCTGTTTACTTCGCCTGAGAAACCGGACCATGACAGCAACAGAAACGGCTTCAAATGTCCCGGGTCTCCGACGAATATCATCACAGACAATCAAAAACCGTCTCCGTGAAAACAACTTACGCGCCAGACGTCCTTACTTTGGCGCAGTACTGAGACGCCAACCTCAGTTGCAAGAGTCCGTTGGCGCAACACAGTTGGGGGCTGGGACCTGCAAAACTGGAGGCGAGTCTGGTTCAGCGATAAATCAAGATTTAAGCTGCAGAGAAGAGATAACCGTACACGTGTCTACAGACGTCGGAATGAGGTTCGCAAGGAACTGCGTCCTTGAGGTGGACATTTTCGGCTGAGGAAGTGTGATGATGTGGGGTGCTATATCCTACGCCCGAAACTCAACTGGTGTACACCTCTTATAACTTTAACGCTGCTCGATACGGAAATGAGGTTTTGACACCACACATGTTGCCCACAATGAACCTCCGTATGTTTTTCAGCACGACAACGCTCGGCCGCACACAGCTCGTGGTACTGTTTACTTTCTACCCAATCAGAATGTAACAATGCTTCCCTGTCCGTCTAAATCACCAGATTTTAACCAAATATAACATTTATGGGATGATTTTAATCGACGCTTGCGCAGTCGTCAAACAGCGCCGCAATTTCTGCAATAACTACAACAGGATCTTGGGCAAAAATAGGCGAGAATCTCGCAACACCGTATTCGTCGATCGATCGATTATATGCCGAGACGGGTCCGTGCTGTGTTGCAGGCTAATGGTGGGCACAACAGATTTGATTTTTTTTTAAGTGACGTCATCTGAACGGTATGGACTTCAATGTGATAAATTTCGATATTTGATTAAATTTTGAGGTCTGAACAACCAGTGTGCCAGATTTCAGGTAATAAGATGTTTATTTCTGTATTTAAAATGATGTTGAAAATTTGAAGTAAATTATATAATTATCACATGTTGCGTTTCTTTTTTGGGAGAGTATAAGTTCCACAAACTCTCTCAGAAATGTGCGCTTTACAGACAGAAGAACTGTTAGTTATATGTCATCTATGGATTCCACAACATGCAATGGAAGCAAAAGCTATTGAACTTTGAAATACAATATCAGAGGAAATAGAGTAAGCTTTAGTGTCAGCCAATTCGTCCAAAGCGAAAGTCAGCAAAAAAAGTATCAATTTTCAAGGACATTATTGATGAATACCTACGATCAAATGTTCAGTTTATTGGAGAAGCATAATCGGTAAATGGTCAATTCGGTATGAAAGGATATGGCATGGAAACAAAATCATTGATAGAATATGTTTTGATGAAATGTGTTGAATGTACCAGTAGTGTCATTTGATGAACACTGGTATCGTCTTGTGCGCGACCAGAATGAATATACTCTTACAGTTCTGCAATTACAGAAGAAAAGTTGAGTCCGGTTAGAATGGTTTCATATTTTCGTTACTAGAAATAACGTTTCTTGTTAATCGTTTGATGAACTCAAAAGAATCGTCGATATAAAAAGGAACAATGATTGCAAATCTATCGAAGTTGGACAAAAACACTCTTCTGGTAGTGTTCAAGTTACCCCAAGAGTCAAAACAATGATCAGTGAGTGGATTAAATCGAAAAAAAAGCTAAAGGTCAAGGAACAGAAACAGATCAGAATGGGGAAAATAACAGCAATATTGATATTCTTTTAGCAAAATTCAAAAATAATAGAAATACTTAGGGTTTATTCCTTGTAATGCACATGGTAGATCTCCCTAGCTGAAATTTGGCTTCCTATTTCGGTTTTTTTGGTTGAGTACTTCTTGTTTAATATATGTTTGGTTTTTGGTCTTCCAAATGTTTCGGTTTTAATGCTGCTGATGAGAGGTAACTCCTTGAAATGCGTCGTATACAGCATAGTATAAATTTACTATATCTAATATTAGTATCTTTTGATTGCTATTTTGAAACTCCTGGGATGATGCCTCTGCTGGTGGACCCTAGGTCCCCGAGGGTATTCGCCAACCCAGTCGTCAGACTTGTCTGACATTATTATTCATTGATTTGTTACAGAAATTACCAGTATTTAGCAAAATTCAAAAATAATAGAAATACTAAGGGTTCATTCCTTGTATTGCACATGGTAGATCTCCCTAGCTGAAATTTGCCTTCTTATTTCGGTATTTTTCCACATGTTTCGGTTTTAATGCTGCTGATGAGAGGTAACTCCTTGAAATGCGTCGTATACAGCATAGTATAAATTTACTATATCTGATATTAGTATCTTTGGATTGTTATTATTTTTTTTCTTTCATCGCTTCCATCTGATGTTGTAGAAATCCTTGCAGATGAATCTGTAAATGGAATTATGCACTTAACATATTCGAAATTGCAGATAATTGTATAACTGAAGACCTTTGCAGATGCACTTAGCATAGCTGAAAGTTGTCGTATTTAAAAAGTATGTGGTCCTGAATATCAAAATGAAATTCAGGTAAAGATTTGGAAAATTTGGGAAAAAAGTAGAAAAAGACGGGAAATTAAATTGGAAACAATAAAGGCATCCACCAGAACGAATGCATCCTGTCGGGGGGAAGTTAGTTGCACGTGGAATATTTCAATCTCTAGCACCAAACTTGAGATAGTGAAATATCCTCTGTGATTTATCAACATTTTTGGCATCTAGGAAAACCTATTGTAGAAAGCGATCACCTGCCATCATTGCGTGATCTGTGCAGAATTGCAACGTCTAGACTTCAGAAAGTGCTGTTATGTTCGGTGTTTGCTTGGAAAATATTTCCTGATAAAGTAAAATTATAGTTTCACAAAAATCAATTTCGTGAAAAAGAGAACATGGAGGGAGTTTTCAACAACAGTTTTACCTCCTAGTATTCTATACCTGAATACAAGTTTTATGGACGTCATCATGACTTACTCCAAGAAATACCAAAGAGATACTCGAAGGAGGGAAACATCGAAACAACTTATAAACTCCGGAGAACAACGAAGACCAAAACAATACATGCATTACAATTAAAAACTAAAAACATATGAACAACATGGACCCCACCAAAAAACCGGGCGTAGACGCAGGTGGTCCGGAAGAGTAAGCAG